>OX346246.1:72986038-74416595 GCA_947049315.1 Epistrophella euchroma | reverse complement strand
TATGGCTGGAAAAAAGTGGTTTCTTAGTAAAATCATTTGCTAAAACTTTAAAAACTAAAAAACAAAAATCTTTAGAATGTTTTTTGCTTCATCTCAATACGAACACAGAGACACAGCTCTTTTTTCTATTTTGTACATATAAAAATATATATATTTTAAATTTTTGAAATCTTTTTTCATAAATGTATGCTTTTTTTTAATAATCCAGACGTCAGTAGATGGCGATCATTACTATTGGAATATTAAAGCATTTTAAGTAGTTGCTTTTGCAATTTTAAGAAATATGTAGTTTCATTTTTCTCTGCCATCGACATGCAAGGCCGTAGCCAGGGGGGCTTTATTGAACCCCCCCCCCCGCACCCATACTTTCTTCTTTGTATATTTTAATACCATCGACTATCGGTAAAAATGAAACTAATTTTAATGAAGAAAATTTTAAATTGTATAAGAAATTTTTGGATTTTGACACTATGGAGGCTGAATTCTTACTATGGAAGACAAAATGCCACCAACAATTACCAGAAGACCGTGCGAAAAAGGCAATAGAAGCTCTTCAAAGAACAACTTTTTCCAAACATCCACAAACTTTTAAAAATTTTGGCTACCCTTCCAGTTTCGACATGCACACCGGAATGAACATTTTTAACGATGAAGAGATTAAAAACATATCTGAGAAACTCTACCGGCGATGAAAGACTGACAGGATTAGCTTTGATGTCAATTCATAGAGAAATTGATATCAATACTGAAGAGGTTATAGATGTGTTTGCTGCACAGAAGGCCAGACGGCTTAATTTGCTGTTGTAAAAAATACTTTTAATACCTACGTATAAATATTTATGTGATGTTATTTTTTGTGATAAATACTCGTTTTGTGATGATGAGTAATAGACATAAAAATATTAAGTAAAAAACAAATACTATGTTTTTTTATTGTACCATGGACTACATCACTGAATTTCTCACATATATTTTCAAAATTTGCAAGTTTGATTTTGATTTTCTTACAAAAAATTAATTGGTTGTTTTCTTTAGAAGAGGGAAGCCTTTTCTAAAAAAAAGTTGACTGGAAGTTCAACAGTTTGTTGAATTACTGTAAGAGGTCCTCATATCCTCATATCATAGAGAGGTCTCTGTAGATTACATACTAAAAAGCGAAAAATAATTTTTTAAAAAGTCATAAACTCCCCCGAAATATTTGTCTGGCTACGGCCTTGTCGACATGTACCTAATGAATTCCTTTTTAACTTGGCACGCCATAACTTGAAAATGACTTTACCGATTTTATTCATCCTTTTTTTCAAGTTTGCTAATACTTTAAAGAAGATTCTTACGGAAAGAAAAATTAAGAAAAAAAGCGCAGAAAATTGGATAATTTCAGATAACTTCACTTTTTTCAAAGCCTTTTACATACATTTTAAACTGACAATTGTGAGTCGCCTGTTTTCTTGTCGGAAAACCATCAACATTATTCATTTATGTGCCATAAAATAAAAATAACAATTATGTGTATCAAAAAGAATAATTTCGAGAATTTTCAATTTTATTGAGGTGTTTTTTTGTAAAGTGCTACCAACTTATAAAACTAAACTACTAGGAAAGTGTTTGAAAAATGGATTTTGAAATCCAAGTCTAAAGGCAGACCTAGATCTTGTGTTGTTTTTGTAATAATGGAATTTTTGTTTCCAAGTCCAATCCAAATCAAATCTGGGGGAAAATAAAATGCAGCTAATAAACAATATATTTTCGTAATAATTTTTTACAGGCAACGTTTTTCGGGTCAGCTAGTATTCTTTAAATTATTATATTCTGAATAAATATTATATTTATGTATTTATAAATGTACATATAGTGAGCAATCTTACTATGCTTTTTTAGCATTATCCGATTATCTTTTGGCATTCTTGAATGCCGACTTTTCCAGCCTAATTTTCAATTTTTTTTCCGTAGTGTGTTTATCTGGTTCAATACAAATCCAACAATAAAATCTCCGTCCAATTTGGACGATGCATGTTCAGCCGAATAAAGTGCGTACGAACAAGAAACTAATTCAGAAAGTTTGAAATTTCAAGATGTTTTCACGTTTTTCTGACTTTGTTGGTCGAATTTTCTAATTTTCGTTCTAATTTTTCAATTTTCGGTACCGTTGTGAGTTAATCTGTTCAATAAATATCAAAAAAAAATATCCGCAACCGAATAGGATGATGTTAAGCCGAGTTATGCGTATACGAACACAAAAAAAGTATTCATTTTTATATAGATTTAAATATCAATCATTAAATTACCTACATATTTACTACAATTTCTATGAATTATTTTCTTTATGTGGTTTTCAATACTTTTATTCTGAAATAATAAAATAAATTTGTAAAATGAAAATTTGCTACGAGTGGATTTTAAAATCTAGCATTCTGTTTTTTGAGCTCCCATACGATTTAGCATTATGAAATTTGAAATCTAGCATAATAAAATTTGAGATTATGGCAACACTGATTCTAACAATTCATCAAAATAAGCCTTATAGTCCATTGAAATGTTACATTAACCTTGCATTTTATACAGGACAAAATTTTTTTGATGGAGCTGTAGGAGGGATCAGTGTGCGTGTAAAAACTAGTTTTCGGGGTTGAACTCCCCCCCATTTGGCCGCCATTTTGGAAAAGAGGGCGATATCTTGAGAACCATACATCGCACAAACAAAATTTTTCCACATTTGTGTAGAAAATTAAATTCTCTACAATTTATGTTAAGACATTTTTTATCGTATAATTAAAAACAAAAAAGTTATAAGCAAAAAAAAATGGCCGTTCTAAGAAGTTTATCTTAAAGAGGATATTCAAATAAATAAAAGAAGAAGATAATGATACTTTTCTTGACAATGGTCATCTTTTTTTGATTATAACTTTTTTGTTTTCAATTTAACGATAAAAATTGTGTTAATATAAATTGTAGAAAATTTAATTTTCTACACAAATGTGGTAAAATTTTGTTTGTGCGATGTATAGTTCTCAAGATATCGCGAAGACCTTTTTGCGCTCGCTTTTCCAAAATGGCGGCCAAATGGGGGGGACTTCAACCCCGAAAACTAGTTTTTACACTCACACTGATCCCTTCTACAGATCCATCAAAAAAAAATTTGTCCTGTACAAAATGCAAGGTTCGGACAAAATTTTGTAACATTTCAATGGACTATTACAATTATCTCTTATTTAAAATACATAACAGAGTATTTCAATTACGGTAGAAGGTGGCATTAACTCCTCCCTTTTCTGACCGAATGCAAGGCTGTGTTCAGAAAGTGGGGACTCCCTTGGATGACCGAAAGAAGTACCAGACCCCAGAGAAAAATATCCTGAAATATTCTGATTTAATGTGTAATTCTTACGGTCCCTTATGAACTCTGCGGTGACAACTGAGTGTGAGCTGTATAAATGCAGAACAACTCATTTCATTGACTTCTTGTGTACAGTCTCGATCATTGCTTCTGTTATTGTGATGTTGTGTAGTGTTTGTATGGTATGTTGTTGTAGAATCTCGTCACAATCTTCGTGAGCTCCTTAAAGTATGTGATGCAATTCTGGTGATGTGTTTCTTGCGGGTATTTCGGTATTCTTTTGAGTGATAGTTGTCGGATAGGCGTAGCGAAAGTAGTTTAACTTCGTTACAAAACTAGGAATCGTTTTATTTCTTTTTTCGTTAAATTGAATATTTTTAAAGCATTGGACTTACAAACTTTTTTGCCCTCAATTTAATTTCTGCAGAAAGCCAACACACATTTAAATCACTAACCCCTAAAATGGTCACATTAAAGTTAAAAAAAAAACAAAACAAAAACAAAACCACTGCCTCGCCCTTGTCATTTATCGTTACATTACGAAATCGAATACCCCTTAGTTGATTGTCAGTCTGATTCTCTGATAAAAAAAGATCCACACAAAAAAATACTTCAGCTGCACCGGCTGTACGGAGCACTCGACAATTGTATTATATTATTATGGTGAGTTAATTAAATCAACATCCGATACAATACATCTACCGAACTGACAAACATGTGAGTTTGCTTTTGCTTTAAGGACGGGCGGGCCGGGCGTATTGAATGTGGGGTGATTTCTGAATTATTGGAAATTTTTCAATTCTTCTGCAAAAACGTACAGCAGAGGTCCGCATTATGGTAGATTGTATTTTTGTATAGATACATAGAGAGTTAAATGGATTTCAGAAACAATGGAGTGATATAATTGGGTATTTTTTTTTATTTGATTTGTTGGTATAGACAGATCCTTCTTACCCTCATTCACGTTTGGGGAATCTCAATTTTTTTGTTTTAACATTTTTTTTTTTTGATATTTTTTTTCGAACGAATTAATGCTGAATCAGTTCAGTTCAATGAGTAGATAAGATTGATTTAAAATGGCAGGGCAATAAATTGATAAAATATTTAATGGAAGTTTTAAGTGAATTGATATGGTAGGAAAATTCAATTGGCTGAACTTGGATGATTGTTTTGGCTTTCAGTTTGATTTGAAGTGTCTTTTTGGTTTGATATTTAATATTACAAAACAAAAGAAATAATAATAGGTACAAGGTTATGAAAACGCTTTCATTTTTTTTAATTTTTTGAGAAAATGATCCCTGTCAAACTTGAAATAAGGATAGAGAAAATCTTATGAGTAATGCTATATTGACGAAGGTTCTTATTAAATATATATACATACATAGAAAGCCACTAATGCCTTCAATCAGGACAAACAAAAATGTGTAACTTTGTATGCCTATTTTTTAATTTAAGGTTTTGATGGATATGGAAGTATTAATTTAAAAATAAAATAAAATTTGATGGCACAACAGCTCATGAAGAACTATGGCCTAGTGACTTACAACTCTCAAACATTTCTGTGTTCGTGTTCGCAGGAATGGAGGGGACCTTCAGTTTATTTCCGAATCCAAACGGCTAAGGTGAGTGGCACTCAATTACTCTTGGAGGATTTGTCACTTTCTCGCAAGAGGCAGTAGCCCTGAAAAAAATTTGTTGTTTTCCAGTGGAAGTGGGAACTAAACACAGACCTCTGGGTTGACAGTTCAACACTTTAACCATTAGGCCTCGGGTATATATGTATATCCTATCATATAAATAACCTCTACGTATAACAAAAAAAAAATGCATGTCACCATACCCATACAATGAAAATTAAAGAACTGTGTGGATAAAGTGATTATTGTTGGGCGGAAATTTGATAAATTGTTATGAGATTTGAAATAACTGCGATCCCATATCTCACGTTTTCAAAATATGTATTTTGAAACATGAATGTTCAAATATAGAAATGTATGTATTGAATGTTGGTTTTTTTTTTGTTATGCTCTCAAAAAAGTTTTTATTTCGTGAATTTTACGGCTTTCTTTGACATTTTGGTATACCATAATTTTGCTTATTTTATATGTTTAAACGTAAAATGACCTTAAATGTCGAATAATAATAATAATATTTAAATTAAAAACCTAGAAAAGTTACAACCGTGCATATTACAATATATGCACATACCTTCGTATAGACTTCGAGCTCGAGAACGATTTTCTCAAAGTCTTCTATAGCACCTAAAATTTTATTAGCATGACATTTATACCATTGCAGACTACATACCATCAACCTTTCAGCGATAGCGCAGCCCTAATACCTCCATAATGTACTTTCAAAATGTAACAAACAAAAATGCTTTTATACCGCTCCAAAATTTGTTCACTATCGTAACCGTCCGAACTAAAATCCATCGACCTAGCAGCAATACCACGGCTCTAACACCACCATAATGCACTTTCAAAATGCAACCAAACAAAAAAAAAAAGTCTTATACCACTCCAAAACTTGTTCACTTGTACTTGGTAACTGTCCGAACTAAGATCCATAAATCTAGCATCTATAGTGCAGCCCTAACACCTTTATAATGCATGAAACAAAAAAAAAGGTTTTACACCGCTCTAAAAATTTGTCCACTAGTACCTACCTGGTAACTCCCGGAACTAAGATCCATCGACCTAGCAGCAATACCGCGGCCCTAAAACCTTCATGATGCCTTTTCCAAATTCAACAAAAAAATAAAAAATCGTTTTATACTGCTCCAAAAATGTGTCCACTAGTACCTGGTAACTCCCGGAACAAAGATTCATCGACTTAGCAGCAATACCACGGCCCTAACACCTCTGTAATGCACTTTCAAAATGCGCGACAAAAAATTAGCTTTATACCGCTCCAATTTTTTTTTTTTTTTTAATAAAAAATCTTGTTTGCAATTTTGGTCTGTTTGGGCCGCGGTATCGCTACTAGAACTAGACCCATGGAATTTAGTTTGGACAAAAAATTTGGAGGCGAATAAAATAATTTCACTTCGTTCACTTTTTTTGCATTTTGAAAGTGCATTATAGTATAGATAGTCTTAGGGCCGCGATATCGCTGAAAGGTTGATGGCATGTAGTTTGTTTGCACTGGTACGAATGCCATGCTCAAAAAATTTTAGTACATCCTTCCCCCAAAAACGAAATATTCATAAAATAATTTAAATTTGAATAAATTTTAACACAGGAAGTTTCGAAGAGTATCAAGAGAAGTTTTAAAATTTTAAAGTAGCTAGGTAAGGTACCTACATAGTACATACGTACTTGGGAGTTTTGTAACGTATGATACTTCTTTATACAGTTCATTCAACTCTTTCATTTTCCTTGCCATCACTTTTTTGTGTGGTACGTTAAAAAACTGAAGGGTTAAATCCCTACATATACATAAAGTGGGTACATATATGTACACATTATTAAATATTAGGCATGTGAATTTAACGAACAAAATGGTTCAATGAATTAGTGAATAAGGTGAACTAGTTATAGCATAATTGCATAACATCTTGTTGTGTCAATTCATTGCACAATAAAATCTATTGTTTCCCATTGTCATAATACATATGCACTTTCGATTTGATATCTAAACATTTATCAGGATTACTTATGGGAAATACACAAACTTACACTCTGATTTATGTTGATGTGGCTTCCCCTAATTTAGCACAATGGTTATCAGATAAACAAAACTCCCAAGTCACATTGCACACACAGTGACCCAAAAGCTTTTTAATATGTTTTGAGTTCTAAAACTTTGCGAAAATGTTTATCTATCTGTGTCTATTTGTGTTTGTGTATGTGTGTGTGTTTTATTTAAATAAGAAATAAAATATGTACAAAGATGTAACCACCAGCATTAGTTTACTGGTATAGCTACATTGCGCCAAATAAATTTTATTTAAAATAATTTATCTTAATTTGCATTTTGATACGAAACTTTAATACATATACCTACTCGCACCACTTACATTTAGGTATAAACCTGGGACGAAGCAAGTTAAAAATAAAAAAAATGCATTTAATACCAACGGGATTAGGATAAGGCTGAGCTGAGCTAAGCTTAAGCACATCTCCATTGTGGAGGAGCCCCATCATATAAAAATTCATTGAAATTATACCTGTCTTCCCAACACTACCCCAGAGAAAACTCCCTAAAAAGTTATTCGTTCACCACACACAACAACCCCTTTATAAAATGCCTTCATATAGGTACCTTCTGCTTCTGCTGATGTTGTTTCATATCCATATAGCGGTTATAGTGGAGCAGAATAGGAACCAACAAAATGGTATTCGTATCTCTATAGGTGCATAATATACGCTCCTATGGTTTAATTGCTCTCCTATGCGAGTTTACTGAGGGATTCCTTTGCACCAGTGTCATTTTCAACGTTGTTTCCGGTTGTTTCCTCTGCCGTTACCGAGAATTCTCAGGCTCATTAGGAGATGCTTGTTTTCATTTCTGGCTCTATGTGTGCTGTGGGGCTTCTGCCAGGACGTCATAGTGTATTATATGGGAAAGTGTGTGAACGTGGAACATTTTCCATAAGCAGAAATGTATTCAAACCAAACAAAAAAAAAAAACAAGCAGAAGGTGTATGTACCTCCCTATCCCCCCCCCCCCCCCCCCCCGACAGAAGTAGAACTGCCTTATCAGGTAGGTACACACATTCGGTCCAGAAAAATTTTGTTAAACTTGAATTACATATGCCTACTGACCGATGGAAAATCCAAAATATCATTGTCCATCAGTATAGACCACAGAGAAGTTCCTTTTTAAAGAGAACGAGAAAAGCGAGCCTGCTGTAGCCTGGGGGGGGGGGGGGGGGGGGGCAAATTTCTGCTTGTTTGTTCATCTGCAATGGGAACATTCATTCTGTGGTGCTGCATTTCTGTGGAGAGCAAACAACTTCGTTGCACAAGATTCGGAACTATAACGCACACACGTCATAAATTCTGATGTAAAGCATGATCCTGGCCTGGCACGGCACATACGATTTAGCTCCTGGATATGGATATTCGGATTGAAATCATTTGACTTTGCTGCTAAGCCTTTTTCGTTTCGTAGAATTTTCGGTAGAGAAGTGCACTGTCAGAGCAAACAATTATTTGCCAATTAACGATCTGAGTAGACTCGTTAGGCTTGGATTTGTTTTGTTATTTAGTTCTGGTTGTTGTTGCTGTTGCTTTTACTCGTGGCTTTGGTTTGGAGGGTTAACTATAAAAGGATATATATGTGCGTCAAGGACCACAGTCATCAATCTTTTGCATGCTATTTGCAGAGTGAATTGTCTGCCATCCGTGATTATAAATGAAATAACTTAATTTAAAAGTAATATTTCCCCATACAAATAATAAAAGGTTGTATAAACTTTGTTTACAATATTTATTGATTTAATTGGGAAATTTAAACAACGACAATTGACATTATTATATCTTAAATAAATTTGGTGGCACAACGCCTCATGAAGAACCAGGGCCTGACTTACAACTTCCAACCATTCCTTTGTGCGTGTTTGCAGGAATGGAGTGAACCTACAGTTCATTACGGCACTTTTCTATGAAAAGATATACTCTTAGAGGATTTGTCACTTCCTCGCAAGAGGCAGTAGCCCTGAAAAAAAACTTAAGGTGGAGAAGCGGCTGGAATTGAACCTAGACCTCTGGCTCTGGCATGACAGTCCAACGCACTAATAATTACGCCACGGGCTACTACAATTGACATATTAAGGACACATTAAATAACTGACTTCATGATGTTAATTATTAAGGAGGCCTACTTTTATATTCACCTTTTCATTGATGGGAATAATAAGTTAATCATTCCGTAAATGGAGCAGGTATAAGAATTCATTTTTTATTGATGTATTATTCCATTAATTTTTTTAAGTGCCACCGCTGACAACAGAAAGTGCCATTTTTGGCCACTGCGTGCCATTAACGGAAATTGTTAAATAAAAGTTTTGTAGATTATTTCAAAAAAAAATTTTTATTGAACGTCAACTTGTAAAATGTGGTATGAATTATTGGCAAATTTTAGTCTTTATTATTTCGATTACGGATTGATTTGTACTATGGGTTCCAATATTATTTTATTTTACTATACACCTGAATCAAAGTGCCATTTTAAGCTTTTGAGTGCAACAGTCCTATTTAAATGAAGAGGTGCCATAAGCGCACGCATCGTGCCACATCGGCAACGCTGCTTGGAGGTTTTGTCAATTCCTCGCAAGAGGCAGTAGCCTCTCTATTAGGTGGCGAGGCTGGGGATTAAACCTAGACCTCCGGCATGACAGTCCATTCACTAACCATCACGCCACGGCTACTACACATTTTTTTGAGCAAAAATATGATACTCCGGATGGACTCGGTATATCGGTAGGATCGGTCAAAGGAGTAAAGTGAATTTACAATTTATCCTTGGTACTAGCCATTTGTACGAGGCATTTGTATCCTAGACTACATTATATGCAAAACAATTTTTTATAGAAGCAGTTTTATGGCGCAATTTTGTTTCTCATCACCTCCTCTAGATCTTGGTAATATCTGCATTATGGGGCATTTCACGTGAAGCGGACAACGAAAAAAGGGGTGCGTCTTGAAATTGGTTCATTTTTGGGTTATTTTTTCTTTGTGTATTTTCTAACGTGAATACCAAAGGATTTTGTTTTCTAATGCCTGGTCCTAGAATTATAGACTTGTAAAGTTTCGTCAAGCTATGTGGTATGCCTTTAAAGGATTGTGTTGCTCAATTAAATAAAAAGATATACAAATTATTTCATTGGTGGAATAGGTGACAAATAAGATGCTCTTTTCATTTATGATATCAAAACCGGAAATCGATTTTTATTTTTGATAGAAAACCAGAAGTTAGCATTTCAAATCAATTTTTAGGTAACTTGGACCATTTTGATATTTTTTTTTTAAACTTCAAAATGTAGGTTATTAAATTTAGATACTTCACGGAAAGTTTTAGAATTGGATCTCCATTCGTTTACAAGATACATAAGTTTCAGTGAGAAGCCTCCATGCGAAAATTAGATGTTCTATAAGTTCAAATCGGAAATTCAAATCGAATTTGGAGTAATACAGACCCTTTTTATATTTTATTTTATTTTCTCTCAATGTTGCTTATATAATACTGATATTACCTGCTTAGTTTGAATATGGAATACCAATGCGTTGAAAAGTTACAACTAGATGCCCGACCCAAGATATAAAGAAAGAGGAAGTCGTATATTTCCACTCTAGAACAACTATATATACCATAATTGACTATTCATCAAGAAATTGCATGCCGCTATGTTGGTTAAGCTTATGCTAAAGCGAATGGTACTATATAAAGGTTAACCTTAAGAACAAGAAGCCCCCCATACTAATGCAACAAGTCATGCATTGAACGTTATGCCAAATCAAAAATATGTATGTATGTACAAAATAATTATACAACAGTGGCTAACCTAATTTGTTTGTAATTTTTAAAAATTGTACCTTCATTAATTGTACCCTTTTTCTTTGTAAGCTGCTAAGCACTTGAGAATCCGCTAGTAGATCATAGAAAAACAATATTTTTAATCCTGTATGCGCGTTAAATTGGGAAAGGATCAAATTTTAACGTACTTTTGCCAGTAATTAAGTAAATATACAAAATTTAAACATAAAATATTGAGCTCAAAAATATTTCAACAAATAAAAAATATTCAAAGAATTTTATTTCGAAGCTTACTGCAATTAGAGTAAAGTAATTTTTGTTGAACTTTGAAGGCTTTTAATTTAAATATACTCAAAAGCTTTAACTTCCATCTATATTTTCATAAAAAACTTTTCGAAAATCCAGTTTATATTTCACTTCTCAGAACTGAATTCAAACTATTTTAGATTTCAAAACAACTCACATGGACATGGACATACATGGAGGTTGAGTACATACATAATTATAATATATATAGGTGAAGTTCTATTGAATTTCTTAAAATCTGTAGGTATATTCACCACCTTAAATAACAAATTGGTTTTCTTTTTAAATAAATTTGAATAAACTATACAATGCCAAGCCAACACAAACTTGCTTGCTGTTATTGAAATACAAAATTCAAGCCCTACCAAACAAAAATCCGTAATTTGAAGACTGAAAATTGTATCCTTTTTAAGTTCTAAGAACCGAAGATTTTATTTCTAACAATTCTCCATATATGCATAGATCCTATTCCAAGCATCTTTTATTATAAATATATACATTTTATGCAATCACCACCCTCTGCCCAGTTCAAATTCCAATTCCGGCGAATCTCCCTCATGAACTAGTTTCACATCAACTCCTTATACAAGATAGACCACAAAAACCACTCCAGCACCCCGGAGAGAGTTCCTTTATTTTCTAAAATAAAAACCACAAAAAAGTGTGACTTACCACATATGCTGCAGACGAAGAACATCCAGAGAACAATGCCCATCCGAAGAACATCCGCCTTTTTGTTGATCATAATGTCCATGGCATCAATTCCTGTTCGAAAAAAAAATAAAAGAAATAAACAAAACAAAACGAACAATAAGAAAAAGTATTATACCATAGACCATACATATATAAAAATTTTGTTTTTGGACAAAAAAAAAAAAAAAAAACCATAAAGATCTCTATGGATGATAAGGATGCGAAAAAGTGTATATAAAAAAAGGCGAGGAGTACGAAAAAGTGAACATTAAAATCGCTTATAATTCAAATAATTCATCTGAATGTTTTTCTACCTCCATGAACAGAGATTCCAAAAACAATAAATAATCCTCAGGTTTATGTTCGCTCAACATTGCACCCTTACATATACATACTTATATAAGTTTAGGTATAGTTCCTGCTTTTCATTGCGCCCTTTAGTTGGTTGCTTTTTTTTGCACTGCCCTCTCTGCCTTAGCAGCGTGCTTTCATTTCATTTTTTCATTTCGCCAAAGAAAATGACCGAATTACTGGTAGGTACCACCCTGAACAACAATAAATTTTCTTTTTGTGATTACACTCGATTTTTTTTTTCGTTCGTATTTCCCAGAAGAGGAAGAAAGGACGATCCGTCTCCTGTTTTGACTCTTTTGAAAAGTGAATTTCATCATTTTCAGTCAACAGAGACAAACGCGATTTTTTTTATTATAAGAATATAAAAGTTATCTTCCACCAACATACTGCCAGTTTGAAAAAGTGTTAATGACTTAAAAAAATAAAAGACTCAGAACCTATTGACATGCAACTTGAAAACAATCGTTTTATGTGGGTGCTTAGATACTGTTAGTCGGCAGATATGGATGGAAATGGAAGGCACATTGTCGTGATAAGAGATACTCTTGGATGGAAAATCTTGTACTTATTATAACAGTTTTAAAATAGCTTTTTATCGCCGGGACGAAACGTCAGATTTTCATGGACTAAAGGCCGTTAAAAGCTATTTTGAATCAATAATTCAACAAGTCCAATAAAATAGTGCTAAGTCTTATACTTGGCTGATTTATTTCAGTAGTATATAGAATTTGTATTATTAAAAAAATCTTCATATATAACAGTTTTACTTATAAAAGTACTGTTTATGTGGTCATATCGGCCGGTGAGCATACTTCGGGTGCTATTTTTTCAATTAAGGCGAAGCGCGCTAAACATACCCATTTTTAATGGCGAAAAACTGTTATAACTGTCCTAAATATAAAGAACGATATTAGAGAAATGCCAATTCATAACAGTTTTTCGAAATTAAATGTGAGCTTCGCGCGATTTAAAACAAAACCCAAAGCTTCCCGTAGTATGTCCACCGGTGTAGAGTCCTTAACCTGCGGGGCACATAAACGGCCTTGTGTCAAATCGCGCAAAAAAGATCGCCCAATCCTGAAAAATGTCACATCGCCCTAATTTTTGGTCTATTTGACATTATGTTAAATCGCCCAAAAATTAAAAAATGTCAAATCGCCCAAAAAAAATAGAAATTTGTCAGAATGAATAAAAAACAAGGTGCCGCCCAAAACCAAAACGCCCAAAATGCAAAAATTTAAATAAAAAAAATGCAAAATAGCCCAAAAATTTATTTTGGGCGATTTGATATTTTTTTTCATTTTTGAGCGTTTCTGTAAGTTACTAATTTGTATCTATTATTGTAATGGCAAATATTTAGGTGAAGAAGAGATAGTAAGTTTTTTGCTCTAGAAATGAATAACTGTTGATGATTTCGGGCGCAGCTGGTGGACACAGCATTGACGGCGAGGGGTGGGGGGTACGATGCACCCTCGCTATACAGCCGGGGTGCGTCGGGTGCGTCAAGGCGCCCAAAACATTTTTGGTTGATTTGTCATTTTCTTCTTTTTTTGCATTTTGGGCGATTTGACACTAGGCCCACATAAACAGTACTTTTATAAACTGTTATACATTTTCATCTCCATTGTCACCTTATACAAAACTGCATTTTCGGTGAAATTCTTCATGCTCTGTATCATAATACAGCATAGCCAAGGCCATGAGGAAGCATTCCGCAATAAATTGTGAATAAGCACCTGATGGAGGTGTATCTATCTAATCTATATAAAGGTGGTAAGATTCTGTCTCGTAAGACGGCTTATTACTTTGCTTATATTCGTTGTTAAATCCTAAAGGAATAGGTAAGGTATGCATAGCTAGCCACCGCTACGTCATTTTCATTGCCACGTCCACGTGGTGTAATGAAGGTTCGTTTTGGCCTTTGTGAAAATAAGAATGAATCGACTCAGAGAATATAGAAAATAAGGATATAATAATATACAAAAGCGTTATATTCGTAAGGGTGTATCTATGCAGGTTAAATCGAGTTTGGAGGATAAGGTGCGGCTCGCAAGTGCTTAATTGAAAATTACCCATTACTTGTTATGAAAATCTTCTTTAGATGGAAAATTGTTTTGTTAATACCAAATGAATGGTGTATAAGATCTTTTATTAGGGCAGTTTATCTTTGGCAATTCAGGAAATAAAGTAAGAGCGTGTACAACAAAAGGTAGACGCAAAATTTAATTTAATTTAATTTAAGTCTTTATAAATATGAAATTCAAGAATATGTTAAAGAGATACTTAATATTTTTTTATATTAGAAGAGAAATCTTTTTCTTATTTACATATATATTTTCAACAAACCTACTATATTGAAAAATTATCTAAGATACTACAACTTGAGATTATAAACGTTTGAAGGTCAAAACAGTAAAATATATGTAGGTTCTTAAGTGTGAGGTTATATAGAAACAAACTGTATGATTTTGGAAAGCTGATTAAAAAGAAATTTTTACTATCGTCTAAATTGTCTACAAATTATTTCATTTTATTTTAAGATGTAAAAGGTCGTATGTAAAAGGTGTAACTGATAGGGTAGGAAAAATGTTGAAACATTATGGTATAAAGTCCATATTTTTACCACCCAAAAGGGTTATTAATTACCTTCCGTCACCAAAAGACAAATTCCCCCTCCAAACACCTGGAGTATACGCGGTACCCTGCAGCTGTGGGTCTTCATATGTAGGGCAGACTCAGAGGAGTATTGCTACACGTCTGAAAGAACATATCAGCGCTGTAAGCAAAAAACAAAGAGAAAAGTCCGCCATATGTGAGCATATACTCGAACATCCAGATGAACACCACTGGATCCACTTCGATCAAGCTAAGGTTCTAGCTAACGAGCCTCACTACATCCCTCGTCTGGTTCGCGAAGCGATTGAAATCAAACGACACCACAATTTCAATCGGGACGACAGTTTCAAGCTGTCGCGAACATGGGATCCCATAATAAACACCTCTCGGTCGATCCTGTTACCATTTCATACCAACAGGGATACAGTGAGCACGGTTTGCTCTCAACTTGCATTCCAACAACAACAACAACAGCAGCAAGAGACAGAACCTTCAACGCACCGCTACAACCTGCGTAGTCAAAATCGCTTATAACATCTCTCAGGCAGTTTCCCGGTGACCACGCTCAATGAAATTTGTAGCGAAACGTTCGGGGTGAGTACTGTATTGAACTCGCTTAATATCTATTATTTATTAACGCGGCTAATCCGAAAATCTTAAAATGTCATATGTAAACAACCGCGAAAACCTTAAAAGTTATATTTCATTTTAGTTTCAATTTTGGCAAGGTATGAAGTTTGAAAACTAAGTAGGAAGGTACAATTTTTTTTATTTCAATACAAAGTGTTTTGATTTATTATACCTACATACTTTAAGGAAAGAAAATGGACTATATTTTTTGTTATTTTTAAAATGATAATAAAGTTAAAACCTGGTTTAATTGAATTTATAATTGAATTTATAAAAGGTCTTAAAACTGTAGAAATAAAACATAAATGTAAGATAAAGACAATAATAATAAAATGCACGACTGGATGTAGTAAAAGTTTCTCTGAATTTCAAACATTGAGTGTATATAATATCGATGATAATTATATTTGTATTTACCCATTTAATAAATTGAAGAAGGGAAATTGAATAAGGAAAAAAAAGCATGAAACAAGTTTTTAAGTTGATAAAACAAGTACCTAAAATGTTTTTATTTAATAAGGAAGAACACCATCTCAATTTATAAAAAAATATAAATTTATGCAGAAAAAAAAATTTAAAAATCGATTGAGCGGTTTTCTTAAAAAAAAATATTTTTGTAAAAATTGAAATTTTTTAAAGAAAAAAAATTCTGTATGTCATTTTTAAGAATTTAAAACTATACAACTAAAATGATAGTTTCAAATAAATTCATCAATCTGTTTTCAAAAAAAATTATTTTTTCCAAAAAAAAATTTGAACTTTTTTTTTAAAATCCAAAATTTGTTTCTTTAAAATATTTGTACGCAGTATTATGCAAACTGTAGAGGACCTTACAGGGTAAAAATTTTTATCAAAATAAATCAAAATATATAATATAAACCAAACGGATGAGAATTTGTTAAAAATCAATGAATTATGAAAAGTGCGTATACGCCCGAGTGTACCACTGTACCATTTCCCCCCTAGGGTGAATCCTTACTTACTTACTTTAGATGGCGCTCACAGCCCAGGATGGACTACGGCCTCAACCAACAAGCCCCTCCAGCCAGCTCGTTCCCTAGCTAGCTGCCTCCAGTTACGCACTCCAAGTTGGTTGAGGTCGTTCTCCACTTATGTGCGCCACCTAAGGTGAAGTCTTCCTCTACTGCGCAGACCTTCAGGGGTAGATTCGAAGACTCATCGGGCTGCGGCTGGTGCGTTGGTGTCCGTACGCTCCACGTGTCCCGGCCATCTTAGCCGCTGTATTTTAAACTTTTTGACCACGTCGACGTCGCTGTAAAGCCCGTAAAGCTCGTTGTTGAATCTTCTCCTCCATACTCCATCGATACATACTGGACCGAAGATCACCCGAAGAATCTTCCTTTCAAAGCACCCAAGTAGATTCTCATCCGTTTTTGTCAGGGTCCATGCTTCTGCCCCATACAGCAGGACCGGGATGATAAGGGTCTTATATAAGGTCTCCTTGGTTGTTTGAGAGAGGGCTTTATTACTCAAATGCCTTCTTAGCCCGAAGAAACAGCGATTGGCAAGAATAATTCTTCGTTTGATCTCTGTACTGATGTCATTTTGCGATGTTATAGTGGAGCCCAGGTAGACAAAGTCTTTGACGACTTCGATGTTGTATCTATCCATCGTGACGTTTTGCCCGAGTCGACGATGTTGAGATTCCTTTCTCGATGATAGCATTTACTTCGTCTTGTCCTCATTAACCCAGCCAAACCCATATCGCCGCCTCCGATTCAATACTTGCAAACGTGCCGGTAACAGCTCGCTTCGTTCTCCCAATGATGTCAATATCATCTGCATAAGCAAGTAGTTGAACAGACTTTTGAAAAAATGTAACTCTATTGTTGACTTGCGAGTTGCGTACAATTGCTTCAAGAACGATGTTAAACAGATTACATGATAACGCGTCGCATTGCCTCAAACCTTTCTCGACATCAAAGGGTTCGGTGGTGTTCTTGCCGACTTTGATCGAGCAGCGATATTTCTCCATCGTCAACACAAGCGGACGAGTTTGGCAGGGATGCCGAGATGCGATGTATAGCTCGTTTCGGTCTACGCTATCGAATTTAAAATCGAAAAGAAGGTGGTGTGTATCTATTTGAAACTCCTGGGTTTTTCCCAAAATCTGTCGAAGTGTGAACATTTGATTGACGGTTGATTTGACGGACCTAAAACCGTAGAGTTAGAACTTTTTATTTAAATTTTTATATTATAATTTAAGTAAAAAGTTCTAACTTTATTAAAATTTCATTTATTTTATTTTCTTTACAATATCCTGCACCCAACATGGAGGAAACTACATAATCAAAATGATAGTTGTCGATCAGGTCGTTGACAAACGGTTTTAGCCTTCCGACCTCACACTGGGGTGTGAGATACCCGACAGAAAATTGTAAACCGTCCCGTTACCAGACAAATTTTTTGTCGGCTATGCCACGTCTATGTAAATTTACTTTCACATTTTCTGCAATGGCAGCAAGTCATTTTGAGATATTTGAAAATTTTGTACATACATAATTTAGCTTTAACATTTGGTATGGGGTATCACACACCCCAGTGTGCAGTTCGTGTGTTAAAATTTCATTTTTTGATTACTTATTCGCACAAACGTAAAATTTTACCACAAATGATTCTATAGCAATTCAAAAAGCATTGTGCACAAGTTTTGGAACAACTTTTAAGAAATTAGTCTTTCATTTGATACTTAATTTTTTTACGATTTTTATCATTTTATTTCATCACTTATTTATTTTCAAGTTCAATTTTTTCTTTAATAACTATTTTTCTTTTTTTTTTGGATCCTATATTGATATACTTAATTTGTGAAACATGAATAAAAATTAAGTTTAATTTAAATACAAAACTTTTAAAATTTTTATGGTTGGGATATGTGTGAGGACGGAAGGTTAAGCAATCACACAGTACATATGACAAGATTTTGTATGCGACGTTAAGGAGACACCTCTGTAGTTGGCACAAGTCAGAGCATCTCCTTTCTTTCTTTATTCATATGTGTAATTTTTTTTTAAAAATTGACCATAAGCCAATTTTCGGTTCCAGAATCCAGACCTTGTGGTTCAATTTTTTGACACACCTTTTGTGAATATGTTTTTTTTTTTTTTTTTGTATTCCCTACTTCCCTTTTCTTTGGTCTATTTAATAGGCAATTAGAAAACTTTTATACTGAGCAAAAGCAGAGGAGTTACTGAGTTATTTTCGATAAATTTTGAGAACAAAGAAAACCTTTAATCGTTTAAAAGTCTATGGATTTAAAACTCCCAAATTTTTTTACAAACAAATTGTATGTGTTTATTATTATCATATATGTATTTTAATTAAAAAATTATTAACATAGCATAAAAAAATTTTTACAACAAAATAAACATATTACTCATAAACTCATTTTAAAATAAAATAATTGCTTTTTACTTCATTACAAATTCAATTTAACAAAAAAAAAACATTTGAAAATAAACAAAGTTATAAAAATATGATAATTTTATCATATATGCAAAAGGCAATTTCATTAATTCCACATGCAACCCCATGGATATATGCAATGAACTTTTTTTTTGTTTTACAATCAAGAGGAATTTAGAGTTCATGATGCCGTAATGCTGGACACAATCAGCTAATTACCAAAAGCAATGTCATAAATTTGTTGTGGAAAAAATAACATGAGTAGCAAATTTTTAAATACTTCAATGCAAACAAATAAATAGATTAAAAATAAATTAAAATGGTTTTGTTAACAAATTAAGTTGTAAATGTCTGAATTTCCAACATTTAACATTTTTTTTTTTTTTTTGCGGTTAAAGTGTTTGAAAATTAATTGGAAGTACATAGATTTTAACAGGATGTAAATTATTTTTATTTGAAATTGATTAGTGCTTGAATTGATTTTCAGTGTTTAACATAAATTTAAAAAAAATTACTGATTCTTTTTTAAGTGGAAATTCTTCTTAATTGTGTAGATTTCATAAATATATATAAATAATATTTAGGTGCATAAATTATTAAATAATTCAAAGAAGTAATGATTTAATGAATAACAAATATTCCGTTGAAGTATTCCGTAATATTCATAGTATCTTCATTTGTACAATATATGTTATATTAAACAAAATTAATTGATAACAAAAATATATAGGTAAAATAAAAAATACAAATATTATAAAAATATAAAAATAATGAATCAAGATTTGCATAATTTTGAACGTAATATTTTAACTGAGATTTGTGTTGGGATTTGTTATACTCGCTGGAAAATAAAATTTAGCTTTGAATTATGAAATGTACTATTCGGACCCAAACGGAACTTAAACATCTAGGAAGATGCTGCGTCAACCTTCTACCTTGGCTTAAAGCCACCCTTACCCCATATAAGAAGTATAAGCCAAACAATGACAATTTTAAAATAATCAAAACGTCCAGCCCTCGAAGATCGAGTGCTAATTACATTATCTTTTAATTGACAAAAACTTTGACTGAAGTTAAAAATCTACCAAGCACCTTGTATGAAATTACGTCCTTTTCCGTGAATTTACGCCTTAAAAATATAAAATAAATTTGGTGGTACAACAGCTCATGAAGAACTAAGGCCGGCCGTACATTGGATGCGTCAACATACGAACTCATATCGTACTTAAACGTATGAATACTGGTCGTACGAATCGAGTGCGCACACTGAATACATTTTTCTCCGTCAAATACGCAGTGTCCAGGTGACTCATCGCTTTTGCGAAATCCTCTTTCCACACATTTCAATGTTTCAACGTACGAAAGTGTATCAAAATCCCAACAAGTTCGGACTCATTTCGTACGTCGGAAGTAAACGTACGTATGTATACCTATGAATCACTCTCACTCGCACCTAGTGTGCGCATTCCCATAGTACTTAGAAGGTTGGGATTGTTTGTGCGTGTTTGTACGTATTCGCACGAGTAAAATCCGTACGATAACGCATGCAATGTGCTGCCGGCCTAAGGCCCAGTGACTTACAACTCTCAACCATTCCTGTGTGCGTGTCTGCAGGTATGGAGGGGACCTACAGTTTATTGCCAAATCCGAACGGCTAATGTGAGCGGCACTTTTCTATGACAGGAGATACTCTTGGAAGATTTGTCACTTCCTCGCAAGAGGCAGTAGCCCTGAAAAAAAAACTTTTCTTTTTAGGTGGCAGAGGCTGGATTTGAACCCTAGACCTCTGGCGTGACAGTCCAACGCACTAACCAAGTTTTTTTAAACTAATAAATAAATACTACTACAATACCCAACCAAATGTATATTTTTGTTATACCTACACGACGACGATTTTACTATTGCGACGCACAGTGAAAACAGTCAACTCTACTGACTTTGTATTCCAGCTCGCTCCCACTTTTACCTATCTATCCAAACACATGCACAATAATAAATTGTATTTCATTGTTCTATTGTTTTTTTTTGCTTTCTCTTTTTTGTAGGTATTTTGTGATAATTCTGCATCTCCACTGAAGCTCATCCGTGGACGATGAACAACCACCCCATTTTTTTTTACAAATAATTATTATCTCTCTCGCTCGCTCGTAATGCGAAATTTTCTTTTATTAATTTAACTCATTTGCGGCTAAATAATTTGATAAATTTATATTTTGTGCACTTCTGTTGCACAAATAAAACTTTTCCAACGAAAAATAATGTATGTATATGCTTTTGGCTTTTGTAGACCACGTAATTTGTACCACAAAATTCATGTTTCCCGTCTTATTATTTGATGATGATGTTTTTCAAATAAAACAATGTATAAAATTAGACCCCTTATGTGCCAAAACAGCTCCAAAATTTATATTTTTTGATGGCGGCGACCGTGAAATAGCTATAACTCCAGCCTATGTAAAAAAAAACTTGGTGGTAGCTCACTCAAGTTGTTGTTGTTTCGTTTAATCCTTCACAATTTTAAAAAATCGTAATTATTTTGTTAAAAAAAGAAGAGCTGTAAAATAAATAATTGTATTGGTACTTAAGTACAAGTTAAGTACAATTATCTTGTATTTTAAAATTTTAAATACAAGTACAATTCCATGGTACTTAAACTTTCCAAGTACCAGTACCGGTACTTGTACTTGTAATTATAATTCCACAAAAGAACTGACAATTTTGTTTACTTTTAGTACTTAAAATTGTTGTACTTAAATACTCTTCAAATACTTTAAATTCCTTAAGTATTTTTAAAAGGAATTACAAGTTAAAAAGGAATAAAAAGTCTTTAAAGAGTATTTAAGTACAACAATTTTAAGTACTAAAATAATGAGTACAAAATTTTAAATTATTTTGTGGAATTATAATTACAAGTACAAGTACCGGTACTGGTACTTGGAAATTTTAAGTACAATTACCATGGAATTGTACTTAAGCTTTAATTACACAGGTCTGAAAAAAAGAAAGTTGTTCAAATATAATTTTTTTTTTGTCTACATATAGATATTGACTTTAGTCCTAGATCCTATAAAACATTTGTTTCTATGCTATGCTTATATACAAAAAATAAACAAATATTTTATACTTCACTTTCATTGAAAAAATTTAATTGAAATTTACCTTAAGCTCTGTATACATAGAATTTTGTCTTCGTGTAAAATTTCAAGAAATTCAGAAATTCAAGAATTCTGAAAGATAACAAGAATATATTAAAAAATATTTCAATCTCGAAGAATTTCCGCCTCACATAATTTTTATAAAAAGCAACCTAGTTGCCAGTTATTAGTATGTAACACAACTTTGAGTTTTATCATTTCCCAAGGATATATCTTTACAAATTTATCAAAAAAAAAAAAAAAAATTCTCATTTCACAACCGAAAATAATATCCACCCAACACAACAATTATAAACCTAGAAAACAATAGAACACTGTGTAAGGTTTAGCAATTACAAATATCATCCTTTCAGCCCTCAAGCTGAATTCCTGTATCCTCGCCCGCATCATTCTGTCCCTGGTACATAATACTTTGTTGGATATGCTGCACTGTGATAACATAAATGAGAACAAATAATTACAAGAAATCCCCAATGACCTCGTTCTGTATAAAACACAGTGCCACAATTATTTTTTTGGTCTGCACCCAAATTACCTCACTCACACAAGATTGTCCATGCAACTTGCATCTTTGAATCGTATCCAAGAACAGTTTTTATGTTATTTGTTCTTTGCATCGCATCCGCAAGATACTCACACTGAAAGAAATTCATAAGAACGAGTCGAACTTAAAAAAGTAAAAAAAAAAAAAAATAAAACTATCACACACATAACAAAGGATGGACGACTTTCGGAACAAATCAAATGACTATCTTCCCGTGACCATTATATCGCAAAAATGATCTGAAAGACTAGGTACTAACTCCAAACAAAAAAGGAGAACACAAATGAATAAAGAGACGTGAGTGTCTATATATTTGTATATATCTAATATAAAATACCAGTGCTGGACTTTCCTTAAAGAAGCGCAAGAAGTTCTGATCTGGGGCTAAAATCCATGGAACCCATATTCAACAGGGTTAAAAAGAAGTTTAATCTTGAATGGTGCAGTGGTGATGTTCCAGGGATGTAGTCAAATTAAGGCAAGTGTTTAAACTTGACAGGGATGAAAATTTTATACTAACAGGGTATTAATTTCGAGATAAAATTCTCCATTGCAGACAAATATAAACTTTCACCAGACATATTCATGAACGCCCCCTTATAAATATTTGCGTAAATCTGGGAATCAATAATCAGCTGTTTGCTAAACGTCAAAATTAATAAAATAAATAAATTTGATGGCACAACAACAACATGAAGAACTAGGGCCTAGTGACTTACAACAACTCTCAACCATTCCTGTGTGAGTGTCTGCAGAAATGGGGGGGACCTACAGTTTATTGCCGAATCCGAACGGCTAACGAGCGGCACTTTTCTGTGACAGGAGATACTCTTGGAGGATTTGTCAATTCCTCACAAGAGCCAGTAGCCGTTTTTTCTTTTAAATAAATAGGTGGCGAGGCTTGGGATCGAACCTTAGACCTCCGGCATGACAGTCCATCGCACTAACCATCGCGCCAAGGCTACTACAAAGGAATCCACATAAAAATTCTAACAGAAAGACTTTTATGGAAAATAAATGCAGGTTTCTTTATTAGAAAAATTGATTTACGTTCCCTTCAAATAAAAATGGTTAAAAATGTAGCGAACAAAAATACGCATTAAAATGGAGAAAGTCTTAAATGTACCTACAGGACAATATTCAATATTAAAGGAAACAAATGTCATAAAAGAGCTCATAGTCTAACATCTTATGAGATCAATACATTAAACTTCCATTGGTAAATGGCGTACTAATTAACTCCCATCAAAAGATCTAACTCTCACTAGCCGCTGAAATAAACTATAACTCCCACTAAATTTGTCAGTGGGACTTATGTAGCTCACAAAATTGGCAGCTTTGATTAGTTCCAACTGAATCAACTGCAGTTGGAACTGAATCAGAAAATGAACAAGAGCCAGTTGTACAAATGTGGTTCAATATTTAACCCGTGGGTATGGAAATTTAATTCGCCGATTTCGGTGGAAGCAGGAAATTTGGTAAAAGTTGAAATTAGTTCGTTTCGCCAAAAGTTTTAATTTTGTAAATGTTTAGTAATTGTAATGAAGTTAAGATGTGAAGCAGAGATAAAGAAATTGTTGGCAAATGTTTGCCAAGAAATTTATAAATTTTCTTACTGCATTTTAACATCAGAAAAAATATTGCAGCTAATTCGTCAAAATAGTTTTGCGTTTGGATGAATGGAACCTGAACGCCAACTACAGAGGCATCAGTCTCCTTGACATCGTCTACAAAATCTTTACTGTTGTACTATATGTAAACTTCCGAACACATTTGTCAATAACCTGATAGATTCATGTATCAGTGTGGCCTTTAGCCAGGAAAGTCCACCAAGGACCAACAATATTCACATTACGGCAGATATTATAAAACTCCCCATGAACTTAAAATCGAAACGCGCCACCTGTACCGTTTGTACAGGATGACGATCGATAACGTACGATGTTCCATCAAGGTCAGCAAGGACCTCACTGATATTTTTATAGTCGTGCGAATTTTCTAACAACTTTCTTGCAAGAATAATGCAAAACTCTGCCTTCAACACAGTCTTTCAAACGAACAAAAAGTTATGTCAGTATCGCTTGTATGAGTACTGAAGCGAAAGCACACATTACGACGGGTTACTGGCTGAACAGAATAGAATGACGGAACTGGAAGAGCTGTCAAAAAGTGCCCACAATGCAGCTGTACAGCTTTGAAAGTATTTTGAAGAAAAACAAAAGAATATTCTTGTGTAAAAGCTCAGAATTCACATTTTTTATTTCCAATAATTTTCCTTTTAATAAATTATTTTTTTCGCAATACAAATAACCACAATATTTTTTTCCGACCCAAAAAGTTGTTTTTTTTTTTTCTTCATACAAATTGAAACGTCAAAAGTGTCGTACGTGAAAAGTTAAAAGTTGTGAACTCTTCCGTCTGCGTCTGCAGTTCCGTGTGCGTCTACGTTCGGTTGTGTTCGCAACATTGAATTTGCGTGTATTCAATATTTTGACAGCTATTCCAGAGAAGAAGAAGAAGAAGAAGAAGATGAAGAAGAAGAAGAAGAAGAAGAAGAAGAAGAAGAAGAAGAAGAAGAAGAAGAAGAAGAAGAAGAAGAAGAAGAAGAAGAAGAAGAAGAAGAAGAAGAAGAAGAAGAAGAGGAAGAAGAAGAAGAAGAAGAAGAATAAGAATAAGAATAAGAAGAAGAAGAAGAAGAAGAAGAAGAAGAAGAAGAAGAAGAAGAAGATGAAGAAGAAGAAGAAGAAGAAGAAGAAGAAGAAGAAGAAGAAGAAGAAGAAGGCACTTTTCTTTCAAAAGAAAAAATCTAAGGCTATGCGCATATTGAGATAGGACTACCGCGTGTGACATGACACAGCACAGCACGATTTTTTTTAAACAATTGAGCAGTGCATATTGATAAAGCGACGTGACATAACCTGACGCTCGTTTTACAAAACTCGCATGACACAGTGTAGGCTGTTTCACAATGCGACGAGGAAACGAGACGTGAACTCGTCGTAGCTGTCAAACCAATTTCAAGCAGTGAGAATATACCAGAGTATTCAAAATAAAACGTTTCTCGTCGTCCCGTCATGCAATGATTTCGAAAAATTGAAAAAAAGACGTGACGAGACGACTATTTTCATTTTGACAATTGAGAAGAGGACACCGAGCGTATTTGTATTTGTATTTATATTTATTAATTGTGTAGATAAATAAATAAAATACCGAAAATGGCGAGCAAATATGTGTTTTTATTTTGCGACTTATTAATTTTGTCTTCATTAACATTCCCACCGTCTTCTTCTGCTCACTTTTGGTCTTTTTTTGCCGTGTTGTTTTTTTGTAAACAAACACTCCCAAAAGTACTAAAAGCATTTTTTTTTTAACATTTTCATTTTCATTTTTTTAAAATTTTGTATTTTATTTTCCAAATTTACTGACAAACACGAATAATTCTCTGTGAATAACTCGCTGAATTGTGAATTGAGGAACGATTTTATAACGAGAAAAAGATGAAAGCGTTTCTCGTCACGCTGATGTCTCGTTTTCTCGTCGCATTGTGTGTTTCACTTGTCTCTTGTGAGACTTGTACGTGCAAGTGTTTCATTTATTTCCTGTCATATAATATATAGAAAGTATTAAACAAACTGTCATTTAAATTGAAAATAACTGAATCGTTTAGTTTAGAAGTTTATTTATTGTAAATTGACAGAAGATATATTTATAAAATTAAGAAGAAATCGTTGCGAATTTTGTTCACATTTATTTGCATGTGACAAAAAAAATGTTGTCAATAATATTGTGGCACGAGACACGAGCTTCAATATGCAGATAACGACATGACACGTTTAGATTAATCGTTTCATGTGACACGCGTCAGGACAAGTCACACGTGTCGCACGCTTCTCAATATGCGCCTAGCCTTAAAGGATTTGTCATCTCCTCGCAAGCAAGCGGCAATAGCCCTAAAAAAACATTTTTGTGTTTTTTTTTTTAGGTCGAAAATTAATCAAACCTTGTTTTCTGGCTTGAAAGTGCATCACAGTCTCCACTGCTACTGCTCATCTGAGATCAATGCCGTTTGGAAGGCCTTTTCACGTATCAATTCGACCCTGAACAGTTTACAGGGCAAGAAACTCCTCCAGGAGAATCCAGCCCGCAGAATAGTTCTTACTTTGCAATATAATATGTACACAAGTGTGTAATACTTTGCCAACAGAGAAACATTTCGTTGCATCTAGTGAAATGGAAAAATGGAAAAATCTCAAACATTTTCACAACATTTTTCCAGCGTTTTTCTTTTCCAAGTTTTACTATCTTTTTCATTTTGTTCGTGTTTTTTTTTTATTGTGATGCCTCTTGCATCATCTTGGGAGAAGTTGAGATTTTTCCTATTTTCCACAAAATTGTGTTCTCGTTATTTTTTGTGTCGCTTTGAACTACACTGATGCCCTCTGTTGACTTGCTTCAATTTTTCTGTTCGTCCTGTATTGTAGTAATTTTTTTATATTATGTTTGTAGTTTTCTGGAAACACCATTAAAAAATATACGTACCTACGTATATATGTATGTATGTATGTACTTATATATATGTAGTCTCAACGTATAAAGCGGTTCTTTCCGTTCAGGAGTTTTATCAGAAAAGTTTTTCTATTGTGATCAACTAACTTTGTGTCTTGTGGCTGTGCGGCTTCGTTTCTCGGGTTCTTTATATTGAGGTCCTTATTTTTGCCTCTTGGTGACTCTGACTATATGTAAAGGGATAGTTGGTTTGTGATGTGCTGTTGTCTGTTATGGTGCCATCTTTCATTGCGTTCAGCCGAGAAGGAGGACAACAACTACTATTCAAAAAAAGAAAGACTTTCCTGAGGTTAAAGATGTGGCCAACGGGAAAGGGTCTTGCCGGTCCACACGATGTGGAGCTTTAGTTGTGTTTTTTTTTTTTTGTATTCGTTATCCTTTCAGACGAGTTTTGTGTTAGTTAGGTACAAGTCACATTTGTCAGACAAAAAAGATTTGAGACTTTTTCTTCTCGTTACAAGAAGTGATTTTAACTTGAAGATACTTTACTGTATATTTACAGTAGGTAGTTATTTATTATTATTTTTTTTTTTTTTATTTTTGAAAGTGTCTTTTTGATCATGTATCCTTTTGTATTATGTTATGAAGGAGTAAGGTTTTTTGAAGTCTTAAAATAATTCATCAAAGCATGAAACTAGAATATTTAGTTTTTAGTGCTTTTAGGATTTTATTTTGGGGTTTTACTGAGTTTGTTGAAATTTTCACAAATGTTCGATGTCGCAAATGATTAGTAAGTTTTTAAATTTATAAATGGCGTATTATGTGTGGGAGAAATGTCAATTAATGATTTAAAAGCTTGTTAAATGATTTTAGCCATTTATGAAATCGATCATAATACTATTTTTCACAATTTTTATCAAACAACAGCGATAAAATTTTATTTATCTGTTATTCCTTTTTTGTTATTATTCCTTTTTCCACCATTTTGTTCTTTCTATGTTAAGATAAAATTGGGAATTTTATAAAATAAAGTAGCACTTTCTTGAAAAATTTACAAAAAACAACAAAGAACTTCATATCATGCTTAATTTGAATATTGACACTGGTTGTTTTAGCACCAACTCACTAAACTTCACGCCAGTCTAAAATGATCAAAAGACAAACAAATATTTGTGCCGAAGGAAGTAAAATTTTAGTGGGATCAAATTTGCAATTGATTTTAATATTTTTTGAACAACAAACTCTGACTTAACTTACATAAAGACTTATTTTAATCTAAGAGGGGTTTGCTATTCAAAATGAACTGTAAGGGCCACTTGCACGAAAGTTTTCTGACAGCAGTAACTTCTGATTTATAAATAATTTGAAGCTATCTGAATGAAATCACGTTGTATCAAAATATTTTTTTCTCTAGTTTTGTTTAAAAAGTTATCCTCCCCTCGTTCCCTGGATAAATATTTAAACTCTAAATAGCTCTAACGGCCATTTCAGGAATTCCTAACGAGAAAGTAAGTCCAAGCGCGTAAGAGTTTGTTTATTTTTCAAATTTTGTGTTGGTTGTAATGTTAGTTTGAAAAAATATTCGTATCCGCATTGTTAAGTATTTACCGTTCGTGCAATTAAAAAACGGGAAGCGTTTATTTATTTATTTAAACTTGGATATTTATCCTCAGTTCTATATATTTATCCGTTTGTTTCGTGCGAGTGGCCCTAAGGCTGTTATGAACAGATTTTTAAAAGTAACTAATATATATAGGTATTGCTGATAAAAAAAGTACGTATACGCCACATATTTTAAAAATTCTGTAATATTATTAGAAACAGGCAAATATTAATCAAGAGCATTTTTCATCTTTCATCATAGATTATAAGGTAAAAAAATGGAAATATAAAATTTTTCAGTGTGTAACACGTAGTAGTAGCCCTTGGCCTAATGGTTAGTGCGTTGGACTGTCATGCCAGAGGTTTGGGTTCAATACCAGCCGCTTCCACCTTAAGTTTTTTTCTCGGCTACTGCCTCTTGCGAGGAAGTGACAAATCCTCCAAGAGTTTCTCTTGTTCTAGAAAAGTGCCGCTCACCTTAGCCGTTTGGATTCGGCAATAAACTGGTAGGTCCCCCCCCATTCCTGCAGACATGCACACAGGAAGGGGTGAGAGTTGTTAGTCACTAGGCCCTGGTTCTTCATGAGCCGTTGTGCCACCAAATTTATATTTTTATTTATAACACGTTCGGCTAGGTTTTTTTAGGTGCCATTTCCCTTTGATTTGAATTGATTTGAAGTACTTTTCTCATTTGTTAATTGAATCTTCTCAGAGAGGATTAATCAGACGCGTTTCATATATGAATTAAATATTTTTTGTTTTGATTCACATGCAATTTTTTTTTTAAATGCTAGCATCTTAAAATGTAATACGTTGGTATTAAAATCTAAGTCCCAGAAATGCATACATGTTTTTCAGAATCTTATGAACTAAAATAAAATTAAGTGGAGCTAAAAACAAAATATTTCCGTACAGGAAATTATACTACAAACAAATGCTTGCATTTGATAGGTTTCAAATAGATTTCAGATTAGATATGCACAATAGGTAGTTTGTCATTTTCTAAATGCATTTTTTACTTGCTCTATTGAGGGGAAATTTGAATTTTTGATAGCTCATCTACTAGAATAGGCAGCTGCCATACAATTGTTTTGTTTTTTTCAAATTTTCTCAAAAACGAGTCTAACGATTTTTGATTATAATTTGTGCCTGTAATGATCAAATAGTAGTTGAAAAAAAAAATGCATTTTAGATTTTTTCCATAAAAATTTTCATTGCGGAAACAGGTATTTAATGTTTTTATTCACGTACCTATAACTTCTTGATGGGAATACCGATTTTGTTATAACCTTGTAACCTGGCGCTTTGGCTTCGAGCAGGTCAAAAAATATTGTATTATTTGAAAATATTAAAAAAAAAAATATATGTGTATGTATTAGTTATTTTATGTAATATATTTAAAAAAGTTAAAAATAAAAAGTCCTTAAGTTTTTTTCTGGGCTACTGCCTCTTGCGATAGGAAGTGACAACTCCTCCAAGAGTTTCTCTTGTCCTAGAAAAGTGCCGCTCACATTAGCCGTTTGGATTCGGCAATAAACTGGTAGGTCCCCCCCATTCCTGCATACATGCACACAGGAAGGGGTGAGAGTTGTTAGTCACTAGGCCCTGGTTCTTCATGAGCCGTTGTGCCACCAAATTAATTTTTTTATTTATAACACGTTCGGCTAGGTTTTTTTAGGTGCCATTTCCCTTTGATTTGAATTGATTTGAAGTAATTTTCTCATTTGTTGAGTGAATCTTCTCAGAGAGGATTAATCAAACGCGTTTCATATTTGAATTAAATAGTTTTTGTTTTGATTCACATGTAATTTTTTGAAAATGCTAGCATCTTAAAATGTAATACGTTGGTATTAAAATCTAAGTCCCAGAAATGCATACATGTTTTTCAGAATCTTATGAACTAAAATAAAATTAAGTGGAGCTAAAAACAAAATATTTCCGTACAGGAAATTATACTACAAACAAATGCTTGCATTTGATAGGTTTCAAATAGATTTCAGATTAGATATGCACAATAGGTAGTTTGTCATTTTCTAAATGCATTTTTTACTTGCTCTATTGAGGGGAAATTTGAATTTTTGATAGCTCATCTACTAGAATAGGCAGCTGCCATACAATTGTTTTGTTTTTTTCAAATTTTCTCAAAAACGAGTCTAACGATTTTTGATTATAATTTGTGCCTGTAATGATCAAATAGTAGTTGAAAAAAAAAATGCATTTTAGATTTTTTCCATAAAAATTTTCATTGCGGAAACAGGTATTTAATGTTTTTATTCACGTACCTATAACTTCTTGATGGGAATACCGATTTTGTTATAACCTTGTAACCTGGCGCTTTGGCTTCGAGCAGGTCAAAAAATATTGTATTATTTGAAAATATTAAAAAAAAAAATATATGTGTATGTATTAGTTATTTTATGTAATATATTTAAAAAAGTTAAAAATAAAAAGTCTTAAAAGATAGTTTTTATAAAATATTTCTTGAAATAATAGCAGGTTTCACGTGAATTACACGAGTCAGGAGAAAATTTGCAGCGAAAAGTAAAACAGCCGAAAAAATAAAATTAAAAAAAAAAGACGCCACATTTACAAACTAGGGTCCGATTCTGTTCTGTAAAAAAGTGAATCGAATAAACAGAATTCACATTCGCTCTCCCAATCCAGTTACTCATTTCAAAAAAGTGGGAATAACTGTTTGGAAACGAAATATGAAATTTCATCCCACAAGATTTGACAGCCCATCTCACACAATTTGACATGTGTGAATACATAATAATTTATAGGATTGCTTTTAAAATCATCACACTTTCTATCACACTTAGGGGTTTGAGGTTATGGTGAAATTGCTTTATTTGGATGCAATTGTGGAAGCAAAATATGAAAATTAGTTTCTTCAAACAAATTTGGCAGTCGTAAGTAATTCCATTCTACGTTTTTTTGGCATGTAATAACACTCAATTTTAATGTGATAGTGTGGAAGCACTTTTACCATTTCCTCTGAAGTGCATGCGCATGCACACTATGCGCAGTTGGCGTAATTCTCTAATTTTTTTATATTTTTATAAATTTGGAAACGTGCTTGAATTTCTGATTATTTTTTTGTATTCACAATTATTCACCCTTTTTAGTTTGAAGAAATATACATATGTGACAGCGGGGGTTAAAAAAAATTGCTGGGAAAGGTGGAAAGCTGGAGACTTCATAGTTCTGAGAGCTTCGTCACTTTGAAATCGATAGAGAACTTTCCATTTCTTTTCTTCTGATTTAATTTCGTGCGACAGAAAATAATTAAGCAACAAGGGCAAGAACCTTCATTTACACTTTTTAACAAATAACAAACATTGAAATTTTTATGGAGAACAGCTTTAATATTTATGGAAATAAGGAGTTCTATGAGATCTTAAAAATACAAACTAACCAACTAAAAAAAAAAATATCAAAAAAATTGATCTGTCTGTCCACTGGAAAATTTGTCAATCGTACCGTTTTTGTTTTGCGATCAATGCGATCCCTTACAGAGCCAACTTTGAGATAAAAAGGCACTGGTCATTTGGGGCTCATTAGACAAAGACCTTAAAGTATAGTAAAAGTCTAACGGGGTAAAATCGCATTATTTTTTGGTGACCATTTTTCGTCATCGGCGCGACGCTGGCGGTGGCGTAGAGTCATAAAGAAGAGAATTAACAAAAATAAAAGAAAATTATTTTTGTTGTTGTTGTAGAGTCATAAATCCACGAGCCAAAAGTCCGAAATGGTCTTTCGACCCACTTGCTTGCATTAGGTGGGTTTTAAGTTTACAAATGGAATGAATATACGTTGTTTCGACGAATTAGATTTTTTTTTTCATTTATAAAAATCTACAATTTTATTTTTCTTACGAACAAATAATTTCTAATTGAGTATTGTTCAAAACTATGAATTTCTATGAATTCATACGTAGGTAGAATTTTTCAGTTTTGGACAGTTCGTAAACAGGAACACAAAAGTTAAAAAAAATATATCAGAAAAAATGCAAATTACTGTTGGTGTTGGGAGGTACCTATATGGCAACTGCGATTTTAACGCTCGTGCTGTAGAAAAACGTTAAAACTTCACCTTTTTTTCGTGGCACCCGTCGCATGCATTGCCTATGGGTGCTTCTCGTGTGTATTAAATCTATTTGCCTGTTTTATACGTCAACGAAAGACATGCAATGGATGTCATAGAAACCCGAACTCATATGCTTACATTACCAACTGCTAAAAGAAGACTAAATAAAATTGATTTTACTAAAGCGTTGTCCAAAACCTATAATAGACATAGTCGAGAAAAAGTAAAATGCTGTTTGTTCGTTTTAAATAAATTTCTTAATCTCTTTTTATGGAGTCGTCTAACCGGAAGTCCCATTGTTACGATAACCCAAAGAAACAGAGGGTAGATTTAAAAACACACTGTTTAACAAAAAATCTATTTTCTGTTGATATATTCTACTCATCAATAATCCCATTGTTTATACGGTGTTCAAGTTCATCATTTTAATATGTAAATTAATACTCAAATGATTTTACAATATGAAAATTGAAGACTCATCCATTTGTTCATATTCAAAGTGTTCCAAACAAGCAGCACTTTGCCATCACTTTGCTGCCTTTTATTTCACCAATTCACAAAAAGTAAATAATAAAAATCATCTTGTCGTCCTTGTTGCAGAAACAACATGAACATAAATAAAAGAAGCGAAACTGATTCAATTTCCATGTTTTTTTTTCCACATTATCATCACACTCCCCCGAAAGCAATGAGAATTGTAAGGTACAGTGATAGAGGGTGGGTGTTGCATATAGGTGAATGAAGGCAAAAGCGACACGAAGACGACGAAGAGGATACGATTTGCAAAGCTCTGCGTTTGTCATTCACTTTGCACTTCTTGTCTCACCAAAAAAACGAAATATCCACACATCTGATTCCTTTTTATCAACACAGAATAATATGCAATCCTAGTCCGCCTCCTTCTTTGCCTCCTGCGTCATCTTAAGGAACATTCTTCATATATTAAGAGCAAATATTTGCCCCCGTATGACAACACTTCCTTCGGAGCTCCCAATCTAGTACTACTCTGTGCTTCTTGTTTTTGCTTCGGGCCAACACTTAGAGCAGTCAATGCGAACCTAGCACATGGTAGCTAGCTTTCCTTGACTAGCCCGCCCTGGATGTGACTTAGGCGACAAAATGTCATTTCATACAGAAATGATATTCAATTGTAAACGAAAGGCAATGGTGTCTTCTTGGCTCCATTTACCCTTTCTGCTTGCTTACAGAGGCGTCGGTATATGGTTATGGTGGGCAGGGAGTGGCCGCCCCAGCTATAATAATAGGTACACAACACACATCCTCGACGTCACTTTCCCCCTAGTAGATATGCACGTTGCACAATGCACACTCAACTCAGTGACGGAGGTAACGGTGATGGTGACAGAGTGGAATGATATATTCTTGAAAGGAAATGAACAACCAATGTGGGTTCGAGACGGGCCAAATGGCTTGGGGGGGATATTCTATTAGGACTTGTCTCAGGATATTGAGGATAAAACGAAAAAGAAAGTTTAAGACTAGCATGTAAGTTATACGTATCTACATCGTTTTCCGACACGAAATGTGTATCTACGTTTTTATGTACATATGAACATGGAGCACAAGGCCAATGTTGGAAAAATATTAGCACTTTAGCATGAAGGATATGGATCCTTGTCACGATATTGGCACACCTACTACAACAGCTCATTCAAAATAATGCACACATTTATGCAACAGCTGATGAATGAATGATAAAACCAGCATCACCATAAATCAGCTCGACAACCAAGAATTCAATAGCAATTAATCAAGCATATCAATATCAATATTTTCACTGTATTCTTTGTGTTTTTCACTGATTTTCAATTGTTCAATTTGCAATTTTAAAATGCAATCAAAATCGATTCCATTTTAATGAAATTCGAAAAAATGGTTAAAATTTAAATTTTAATTCGATCATACTAGATATATGCGGAAGAAAAGCTTGAGGGCTTTGTTTTTTCATGCAATTGGTGAACGTTATTTTAAAATATTGACTTGCTTGTGGAAATGGTTAATGCAGTGGCGTAGCGTGGGGGTGGCGAAGGGGAGCGTTCCACCCCGAGCGATACTTTAAGGGGGCGGAAAAATTTCGAAATAAATAATACTTGTGTCGAATTCCTTTGAACAAAAAATTCGATTTTTTTTCTAAACAGAATCGATTTTTTTCTTTCAGTAAAGGAAGAAAAATCGATTTTTTTGTCTTCTTAATTTATAATAGGAGTGTTCAGTGAGGCTGCTCCAAACAGTTTGGAACAGTTTAGAACAGAAAAGAACAGGTTTTCGTTGTTCAGTGATAAATTTGTTTGTTCTAAACTATTCTGACTTGCAGTTCAGTGAGTCTGTTTAAAACAGTTTGGAACAGTTTAGAGCAGGATTTTCTGTACTTTTGAGGTAGAACAACTTAAAACAGATTAGACCATTCTAATCCGTTCTATTCTGTACTGTTCTGTTCTGTTCTGACTATTTCTTCACTGAACAAAGCTAATAATACATATCTTGGTATTTGAACCATTTCATATTTTTGTCGCACCGATTGAAATGATTCGATTCTAGTTTACCAATGTCTAGAAAATTTTCGGAACTTAACTCCGAATTTTGTTGAAAACAGCATTACCAGACAGTACGGAAACGTATAATTGTATCCAATTATGTTTTTTAATTGGAAAACAGACTATCATAGGAATTTCATAAAGCTCTTTTAAGTATTAAACAGGCTTCTAAATCTTAAAATGACGTTTTTTCCATAGTGGTAACAATTTCTTTGTTAACAACCCTAGAAAAACTTGTATGTATTTGGCGTAAGCTTTAAAGCTGAAGCATGGAATATATTGTAACGTGTACCTTTGTACGTGTACCTACAAACACTCTGTAGCATAAGATGAGATAAAAGATATGATGTTAAGGTTTGGTCGGGACAAGAAAAGAACGTTTTTTGGAAATGGTGGGGTGAGGGTATTGCTCCATGTTAAAGAGGAAAGGATAATTTTCTAAAAAAATATTAACTTTAAATATCAAAAATTATATGACACGTTATGCTTTTTTGAAGCTAGTTGCCAATTCTTTAATTTTCAAACTCAAAATTTTGAAAAAAAAACTACTCAAACTAATATAATTTGAAATTTAACGTTTTAATGGAATTTTTGTTCTTAATATTCAATGAATTAATTAATTTATAGTCAAATACTTCTAGTATATGAGAAAACTTAAAATGGTGTAATCTGCTTTAGTTAAGACAAGGAGTTCAGTTTTTTAACGTACGACACTTCTAAATAGGTACTAATTCCGATTTTGGGGGAGCCGTAACACATTTTTTTTATATTTTTACTCGGGATTTATGACAAAAACGACCGTTTTCTTCAGATTTTCAGTAGCTAGTTAACAGAGATCGCCACGCAGAAACAAAACGCTAATTTTCTTGAACTTTAGGCCATTAAAATCTATTTTGAATCAATAATTCAACAAGTTCAATTAAATAGTGTCTACTACATGCCTTATTTATTTCAGTAGTTAGGTATACAAAATTTGTGTTATAAAAAACCTTTCCAATTATTTCCTCGTTTTCGATATTGTTTGAAAATACATGTGTGTATAACTATTTTCGTGACAACTTTTTCAAAATCCACGAGTTGTCCTCCTGGCATTTTACCAAAGACAAAGAAATTAATAGAAACAAACACATATAATTTTTTTAACTTTAGACCGTACACTCAGCCGAACTACAATTCACTTCTCAACAATTAGTCATGTTCTTGATGGCGTAGGTACATATGTAAAAATTATTTGAATGTAATAACAAAACGAATAAAACAACAAAAAATTAAGCAGATAACTGAAAATAGATCCAAAAAACATGGTACTTTGAAAGTTGAAAAAAAAAATTAAAAGTAGTTCGCAATAAATTTCATTTTTACAATTTGAAACGCTACTGACTTGAAAGGAAAACATTCCACAAATTATAGTTTTTGATAAATCGAAAAATAAAAAAAATATATTGCCGAAACTAAAAGTAGAGGTGTGGGTCAAAATTCTGCATGAGTCAGAATTATTTTTTCAAAATTCTGCTTTCAAAACTCTATCTTTCAAAATTCTCCCATTCTGGTTTTCAAAATTTTGTTTAACAAATTTCTGCAAATGATAAAAAAAAAGTTTAAAAAACATGCGCGTTTATATTAATTGTTTAAAAATGACACTCCTGGTTGTAAAACTTGGAATTTTGAAACAACAATGTGTTGACCATTGCTATTATATTTTGGTTTTCTCGAATTTACCATTTATTAACTATTCTAAACCTTAACTATGTACAAGTAAAACAAGCAGCTACCTTTTTTAAAATCCGTGGTTTCGTGCGGGGGCCATTATTATGAGTTATTATGAAGAAGCGGCCGAGTTCCGAAATGTAAAAAATGTTTTGATGCAGATGTAATACCTTCATTGTTATGCTCATCAGCAACGCAAGCTTGATGCTTTATAGAAATATTACATTGCATAAGTTTGACGTTTGGGAGCGCAAAAAAATATTTTAAATCGAAGCAGCTAAAAAACTTAAAAAAATTACCTATGAAACTGACTTACATAGGCCAAACAATTAAGTCAACATTTTAGGAAAAAAAAAAGTTGGTATAATAAAAATGGAAGTTTCTGGCATAGTATTTTAAATCTAACCAAGTGAAAAAAAGTGAATAAGACCAAAACTTAACGCATTTTTTGCTAATAGTTTATTTAAAGGTTGCCGGAAATTATCTACTATTTGACCGATTGAATGGTTTTGCATCAAGCTTTAATGCTTGCTTGTATAAGATGTATAATGTATAGGCTTACGGCAAAAAAAGACTAAATTTTCCCTCGTAGAAAAACATCTGGTAGAATTTGAGTACCTAGGAAAATTATCATAACTAGATCACAGCACTCCTTATCTGTAAATCGTTGGTGGCACAACGGCTAATGAAGAACCAGGGCCTATTGACTAACAACTATTTCTCAACCATTTATGTGTGCGTCTCTAGAAAAATGGATCGTTTAATTTAGTCGGCATATTTTTAGTTAGTTGTCCGTAATTTTACGCTGACCATAAGTCGTTTTTGGACTAAACAAAAGAGGCGGCCGTACCATGTAAACTTGACCAATTTTTTTTAAAAATTAATGGTTTGTAAAATAAGTAACACGCGGAATTGAGCAACGGTGAGATTACTTTAAATCATAAAATTGACATAAACGTGCACTAATAAAAAAGGAAAATTTATAAAATTTTCTAACAAAAAAAGTATGTATACGCCCAAGAGCACCATATCATTTTATCGTTTTTAAAGAAAATAAAACTACGACGAAAAAGTTGTCTGTGCGCGTCAATGTATCCGTGCGTCTCAGTTTCTATTCGTTCGTGCGTCTACAGTATTTTGAGCTAACTCCTAAGCAGGAAGGCAGATTTGCTTCAAATTTTGTAGAGGGGATTTTTAATGTGATTCACTAGAGGAAAAATATTAATTTTTGATTTAGGCTAGGCGCATATTAAAACGCGAACAGGGCGTGTGACGTGACCTGACCTGACGCATTTCACATGAAACGATTAATGTAAACTTGTCATGTCGTTATCCGCATATTAAAACGTGTGTCTCGTGTCAAAATAATATTGACAACATTTTTTTCCACATACAATAAATATATGAACAAAATTCGCAACGATTTCTTCTTAATTTTATAAATATTTCTTCTGTCAATTACAATAAATAAACATGTAAACTTACGATTTAGGGCCATTTGCTGAAACGAAACTTAAATATTTAAGTTCAACATAAGAGCTTATAAGACAGTTTACGCTAAGGAAAAAGTAGAACACAAGCGTTTAGTTTAAACACAAATATTTAAGTTTCGTTTCACCAAATGGGACCTAATTATTTTCAATTTAACTGATGGCTTTTTTTTTATAGTTTTCATATTTTTTGACAGGAAATAAATATAACACGTGCACATGCAAAGTCTCGCAAGAAAAACTGTGTCTCAATCACTGTGTGACACGTGTTTTGTAAAACGAGCGTCAAGTTATGTCCCGTCGCTTCATCAATATGCGCTGTTCAATAGATTTTTATTGTTTACAAAAATTCGTGCTGTGCTGTGTCACATCACACGCACAAGTGCGGTCGCGTCTCAATATGCGCCTAGCCTTAAGAGCACGCACACTGCCATACAAACATTTTATTTTTTTTTCCAAATCTTTTTCAGAAAATTTTCTTATGTTTCACTTTTGACATTATTTATACTTTTTTTTTTTGTTAAAGGTAGCATTACAGTATTGGCCTATTAACTAGTATATCTTTAGGATTGGGGTCTACTAAATTAGTAAAACTAAAATCTCAAAAGATAAAATCTGACGGAAAAATCTCGAGTTACGAAAATCTATATTCACAAATTTCAAAAGTGAGTTCGGATTGTCATAATACGCAATCATCCTTATTTTATTTACATAAGCTGCAATTTTAATCTAATTATTTTTAATCCAGACACCAATAAGCGCAAAGGCTCTATTGGGGGTTTCAATGGTATTAGTTTGACTTTGCCACTCGCAAAACATAACCCTGGTGTTTCATTGGGTGGTACCTATTAAAAAATGGTAACTACAAAACCAAGTCTTATAATACTACCTTTTCAAAATTATTTATTTTTTGATTTCAAATTTTGCAAAATTTGCAATTTCGCATATTTTGATTAAATTACATTCGATTCTATTAGCATACTTAATTAAGATAAAGGAAACTTGTGAAGTTATGGAAAGAATACTTCCCTTTATAGAATACGCTACATATAAATAGAAGATTGTTACAGAATTGAATTGTAGGAATAACGCTAGAACAGCAAAAAATAATTAAACAAAAATTGTATTTAAAGTTAGATTTGTGATTATATAAAACACATTTTTTTTGATCAAACTGTAAATATATCAAGTCTAAATCAACTTTTTTCCTCAGTTGCATACCTTAACTAATGTACATTATAAATTAAATATCCTTAACTTATAGTACCTACTAAGCTGAGTTATAAATAAATCATTAACTTCCTTTTTCTTTAAAATTGAATCATCACAATCTGATTTCAATTTATGGTTTCGAAGAAAATTTCCTTTGCGGAATACATCCGAGTCAGAGGCTGTATAATTTAGTTATCACATTATTTCAAAATAAATTGAATGGCAAGTCAAATATTTAATTTACACCCTTATCACAAAAAAAAAAAGTAATCAACACATCCGCCATTATACGAATGGGCAACCCCCACAACTGACGACAGCGATGTATCCAAAAAAGGACTCGTCAAACAAACTCGTTGTTGCTTCATTTTGAGCCTTCTCGACAAAGAGCAAGCGATGCTCGTCAGTGCGGTACGGTGTGGTGCGGGGGGACAACAAGGACAAACTCATATACATATCTTAATACGCTATCATATCTTTCAGTAAACACATCCCACACTTAATCAAACATCATGTGACATTTATTGGGGCCGTTATCATATGTACGCAAAAGGATCCACATCCAACATCCGAGGCAGTGGCGGCAACTGCGTGAAATTATTATGTTAATTTCCGCAAAAGAGTAAACGGTTATTGGCCATGACTTTTCTCATGGAACACAGTGTGTGGTCAACACATACTTATTCTTCTTCTTCTTCTCCTCCTTCCTTTTTTTTTTTTTTGTGTAGCCTCTTTTTCAAATATGTAAATAAAAAAGGACAAAATAGTAAAGGATGCTAAATTAAAGATAATGAGATAAATCACGTTTATTTCCTTTTTTTTTTTAGCCTTGGTGTGTGAGATCTCGTTTCATAGTGTTGGTTTGGTGATATAATAAAAGTGCTTTATCCTTAAAGAAAAATTGGTGCTCTCCAAGGATATTTATTTGCATTAACTGTATAATATACGAAGGTTAAATGTAGGTACCGTACATATCACTACGATTCGGAAGTGCAAAAGAGCCTACATAAATAACGGATGAAAATGTCCCCCTGAGGAGTAGCTCATCGTTGGTCGTCATCGAGTAAGAAAAGCACACACACAGGATCATATACCTAGACAGGAGATGAAAATGAGAAAAACGCTCCTATGGTAACCATAATTCATTGATAAACATTCATCTTTGGTCAAATTGGGGATTAATTTTGGGGCTGTCCTATATATTTGTTCCTTTATAGCTTTGGATATGCTATGATGGGATGAAAACATCAAAAAGAAGGATATGAGTTTTAAATACAATTCCCTCTTGATTTCTATGGGATTTTAGCTTTTGGATGTTATTAACTAGGTTTAGGTATACACTGACAGACAAAATAAAGTGCAAAAGTATTAGATTAATTTTCAAACTACCGCTATTTAAAAGCAAAGAGTGTTTATCATTCCATTTCATGTTCTGACGTCACATATTCTCAGTTGCTTACTCTTAAAAAAAAAAAAACAATCCATTGTTATGTCTAATTACTATTAGTTGCGGTATTTTTGGAGCATATACAATTTATGTCGCGACAAAATAAAGTGCATTTTTATTATTCCCTGCCAAAAAGTTTTAAGTTTTAAAGAAAAATATTTACAATTGATAAAATATAAAAAAGGTAGAAGCAAAAGATCACAATTTATAATAATTTCCGTGCTAAATATTATTTTTATTACTTAAAGCTTAAGTATGAAACCGTTAACATCTAAAGTGAAGGAATTGCTTGCTGTGGATTGTCAACGTGGATTGACATTCCATAAATTGGCATAAAAATATGGATTATCCATTTCTGGGGTAAGAAAAATCTGTCTCAATTTCTTTGAACGAGGAACTATTGCTAGTTTTAAAAGTTCTTGCGGAAGGAAGCGGAAGACAACTGCAGTTGATGACCGCAGAATTAAAATTGAGGCTAGAAAGAACCCTTTATCTTCCGCCAAAAATATTAAAGAAGAACTGCAGTTAAATATAACAGCAAGGACAGTACAAAGGCGACTCTATGAAAGCGGTTTAAAAAACTTTTTTGCAAAGAAAAAGCAGTTACTCCGTCCAGTAAATATTAAAAAACGGTAAGCTTTCGCTAGAAAGGTTTTAGTGAAGCCACAATCGTTGTGGGAAAACATTATTTGGTCTGACGAATCCAAATTTGAATTTAAAAACTGTAAGGGAAGAAAGCGAGTTTGGTGCAAGCAATCCGAAAGACTCAGAGGTGTATACAAAAAACGGTGAAGCATGGAGGTGGGTCACTTATGGTTTGGGGATGTTTTTCTTTTAGAGCGAGTTGGAAATATTGTCCAAATTCAAACCAAAATGACGGGTTCTAGTTACGTCAACATTTCTAGGGAAAACTTAGCTTCTTCTGCTTCTAGAATGTCTTTGGAAAGTTATATTTTTCAACAAGATAACGATCCAAAGCATATAAGCAGAGTAGCTAAGCAGTTTTTTTTACCGAAAATAATGTTGCCGTACTAGAATGGCCACCCCAATCTCCCGACTTAAACCCTATTGAGCACCTTTGGTCCATTTTGAATGAAAGGATTTCCTTAGATCAACGTCACAATTTACAATCTTTTTGGGAAAGCCTCCAAAATGAATTGGAGAGAATTCCAGATCAAATCTTGAAGAACCTGCCCAAACGTCTTGCTGCAGTTATTCAAAATAAGGGAGGAGCCACTACCTATTAACATTTTTCTTTTCTGAAGCTGAATTCCTATTTTACGTGATGATCTTTCGAATTTGCACTTTATTTTGTCTCTTTTATTTTCTTTGAATATTGCTATTTTATTTAATTTCTAACCTACATTTTGTAAATAACTTTAAACGATTACTTTTGTGGACGTAAGATAATCTGAAAAATATGAATACATTATTTTTTTAAAGAAAAATAAATCAAAAGATATCATACTAAATAAAATATTATTGAAAATTATTTTTGCACTTTTTTTTGTCTGACAGTGTATATGCTTCTCAATAATGTTATTTATTTTTCGATCCCATAAACTGAAAAGATTTTTAGACTTCAGTTCTGATTGGTTTTCGTATTAAATGCAAGATAAGTTTATTATAAAAGCTCAAAAGGCATTTTGGACAGAAAATTTATTAGATAGTTATTTATCCAATGGCAGAATATTAATTTCTTATAAAAAAAATAAGTAAATTTGATGGACCAGAAGAACCAGGGGCTATTATATTGACTTAGAACTCTCAGCGATTCCTGTGTGCGTGGCTGCAGGAATGGAGTTTAGTTGACCAGTAAATTTATGTTGTAATTGGGACATCACACACTAGAGCAATTCAACCTGGGGAAATTGAAGCTTGTTGGTGAGGGAGTTGAAGAGTGCGGAATGAAAAGTGCAAAATGTTCTTCATTTTTGTGATTGGAATAACTAGGCAAACAAAAATCTGTTGTTATGCGGAATTTAATTGTTATTTTTATTACTGAAATAACGGTACCTGCGCCATACATATATTTTTTTAGCATTTTTGAAAAATCCTTTTTTTCTCAAAAATGGATCGAATAAATTTTATTAACTATGGGATGCCTTTTGGTTAAAATAAAATTTTCAAAAAATGGTTTGAATAATGGTACCTCCTATAGAACCATTTTTTTTATTTTCGTTTTTCTCCAAAAGGAATAAGTTGATTTTTAAGTTTTTTTTTTATAGAGAATCTTCTGAAAAATTAAAATACATAGAATTGTATATCAAAATTAAAAAAAAAAAATTTTTTTTGGATTTTTAAAAAAAGTTTCAATTTTTTTTTTTTTTTTTTAAATCAAATATTTCGAAAACAACTCCACTGATTTTTACAAATCTTGGTATCAAGCGGTTTTTAACATTATTTAGAATATTTTGCACAAAAATTTTTCTTATAGTCAAAATTGGCGGTACTTTCCATTTAAATGAAAATCTAAATTTTTTCGAAAACGACTCCTACGATTTTGATTAAAATTTTTCTTAATACCTTAATTAGTACAGTCTATGAATTATCAAAAACAAAATTTACAGTTTTTTGGTTCTCATAGAACCATTTTTTTTTTTTTTTATTTTAGACTATCTCCTTATCTGTATAACCGATTTAAATTAATTTTTTTATACAAAAGCTTCTTAAAACTTGAAATCATACTGCTTATCAAAATTTTCAAAAAAAAAAATAATATTGAGTTTAAGTTAATTTTTAATTCAACAATAATAAAAACTGAAACATTTTTCTTAAAAATGTTTACAAAATTTCATATATAAAAAATTAATTTAAAAAAAAACCGCTGCTACGATTTAAAATTTTTTTTTTTCTTAAAAACTAAGATTAGTTAAAGAAATCAGATGGTGTACTTCCTTTAGCTCTCAAATAATAATTTTAATAAATTTATTTCGAATTATGTTGATTTTAAATAATTTTTCCATTTAAGCTTTAAGTTAAATGTTTAATCTTATACCAAAAAAAATTATGTAGGTACTTGTAATACAATCAATCTTTAAAATTCGAAGAAAATTTTATTTTTAGAGCAAGTTTTTGCGATTCAGTCGTGCGTTTTATTTAATAAAACTCCTCCAACGATTTTTGAAATTTTGTCTGCACAAATTTATATTGTGTAAAGAATTTAGATGGCTTTCTTCATTCTGAGATTAAATCTTTTTAAGTACTTTCTTGTTTTAGCAATTTAAAGAAAGTATCTCACGCTTTTTTCCATATTCTTCAATTCATTAGGTACAGGTATGGATAACTCCTATATAATTATTATGATTAAATATAAAGAAGAGGAATGACAAAAACAATTTGTAATATTTAAAATTCGAAGAATTTTAAAAGAGCAATTCCGTGCGGTCAAGTTGTGCACTTTATTTTTTTAAATTAATATAATCACAACCCTTTTTAGCTGCTAGGAAAAAATATTATTCCAAAAAATTTCTGTTTGTTATATTTTTCTTTCTTCGAATCGATTTTCAAAATTCAGATGAATTTTCTTATTCATCCAATATAAATTAAATACCATTTGGCTTGGACACAAAATTCTTCATAAAATGTTAAAGAGTTTTTAATTTATTCCAATCAATATACATTATACTCAAGGGTAGTAAAAGAGCAATGAGGTAAAAAACCGCAATTGAATTTGTGAAATTGCACATATTTACACAGTTTATTGTGAAACTCAGCCGCAAGCTTTTTAACCAAATGCTTTGCGTCATCAGACTCTATCCAACTTTTTACTTATTTACTCACTGAGCAAATAAAAAAAAACAGCAGTAAACACAGAATGTAAAATACATCGACTGAATAATAACACCTCTACCGTTTTATTTTTTGTTGTCAAATATGCCACCTTACAGCCATCAGCTAGTCGCCCCCATCCTACCTAGTTCTTGTTTGAACAACAACAGTGGTTAAGGCAAACTTGTCTCTAACTACACGAGTAAAATTAAGTGGAAAGACATTTTAACCACCAGTGAGTGGCACAGTTGCGTTGCTTCTTTTTTTTCCTAGGATAATTGTTTGTGCAATTCCACCGACCGTAAAATGCCGAAATAATGAATTTCTAGAATTTGCCGGTAAATCATAGAATTTCTCAGCACCATTGGTAAGAATTGTTCTAGAATATACCGGTAAATTTTAGAATTTCATTATTTCGGCTATTTACAGTAACATATACACACAGCAAGTGATATAAAGAGGCAAGGTGAAGTGGGTTAATCGTTACAGGACCGCATTAACCTTTTTCCAAAAATAATTCGGGAGCATCTTGTTAAGAAAAAAGAAAATACAAACAATATTTTGCTTTATAAAACAATACCATGAAAAATATGGTACTAACTTTCAAACTAATATATTGTTAGACATTGAAAAAATTTAATTTCTAAAACTAGCTAACCTTTATTGAGGATTCAGTTAACTTTCAGATAGTGTACATTTTTTCGAATATCCCATAAATGAGGTGTTAAAATCGATTCGAACTTGTAATGACCTTGAACAAACTTTTAAAATTCATTAAAAGTATATCTAAGGCTGACCAATTTCTGAAACTATCTGACCTTTTATGACCAATTAAATTACTGACCTTTTCGATGACATACTTTTTTGGCGAATATCCGATATATGAGGTTCTAATATCCCACAGCCCAATTCAACTATGCTTATGATTAATTTTAAAAGTACAAATTTTATAAACTAAAATCTTCAAAAAAAAATATTTGTTGGTTTAAAAAAAAAAAAAATTAATAATATGTTATTACGTTTTTTGAAAACGTTTAAGGATAAAAATTGTGGCTAATACAAATTTAGACACAAAATTATTTATAAATTTATAAAAAAAATGATGTCTCATATACTAATTTGTTCGAAAAATTGAGAGCTTCCCCTCCAGAAATAAAATAACGAATCCAAATTAAATATTTGTGAAATGATTTTATATAAATATACTTACTACTTAACACGCCTTTATTTTAATGGAAACTCACCTGAAACAATAAATAAAAATGAATTATTAATTTCAATTTAAATTGGATGTTTATAGTTAAGTTGAAAGAGCGCCGATTCTGATTCTATGGAAAAGTGAAATAAAAAGCTTTTTATATACATACATACACATATTTCTAATACTAATATCAAAAATTACATATAAGGTATTAATTCATATAATAAATTGGAGAATATGTCAAAGAATCATGAAACAGTTTATTTAAATTGTGTAAACAAGAAGTAATTAAAATGTTTTAATTTTAAAATTAACTAGGCCATCTGAATTTTTGGAATAATAAAAATTTATGTATGAAAAGTATTCAACACTGAATCGCACGAACTTGCTCTTGCACTTAATAACTACTTATAATGTAGATGGATGCATATTTTGATAGTTCAATAATGTAATGAAATTTGACATCCTTAACGAAAAAATGTTGAAATAGACGAAAGAACTATCAAAATTTATTTCTAAAGGATTTAGCATCAGGTGAAGAAGGAAATAACTAAAAGTTATGACCCTTAAAAAAATATAGCCAAACGTGCTACACACTGATAAAGTTTTATATTTTTCCTTTTTTTTTGGGATCTTTTAATCTATTACATGTGGATATAAGAAGAGAGAGAGAGGTGACAAAATCCCTTTATTAATCTTTGCCTGTTTTAAGTTCCTATTTATAACACTACAGACCCCTTAAAATAAATAATACAAAATAAGCATTAGTGGGGTCACTGTGGCGTATACGTACTTTTTTATCAGCATATATTAGTTAGACTTAAAAATCTGTACATCACAGCTTTACAGTTCATTTTATTTAATTAGAGTTAAGTCAGAGTTTGTTGTTTAAAAAAATTGAAATCGATTGCGAAATCTATCCCTTTACTTCCTTCCTTTTATCCCTAACTATCCCTTATTACTTCCTTCGGCACATATATTTTTTTATCTCTTAATCACTGATGAAGAGGTTAAACTCGTCGCACAATTTTTATATATGTATTAAGCGTTTCTTAGTACCACAAATACTTATATGAAGAACTACCCTAAATTCTACATCAATTATAGAAACAAATAAGTTATACTTTTTTAAAAAGATCAATTAAATTATAAATGTCCCTTCTTATGCGAATCGGTTGACTTTAAGCCGAATTATGCACCTCTTGCGAAGAAGTGACAAATTTTCCAAGAGTATCTCCTGTTACAGAAAAGTTCCGTTCGGATTCGGCAATAAACTGTGTGTTAATCAATAAGGTGTGTGTTAATCTGGTTTAATTTAAATCCAACAAAAAATTTTTCAACCAAATCGGATGATGTTTAGCCGAGTTATGCGCGTACAAACACAATTTCATTTCAAGGTGTTTTCACGATATTTTGTGTTCTTGGGTCTAATTTTCTAATTTACGGTCAAATTTTTAAATTTTTGTCTCCGTTGTGTGTTTGTCTAGTTCAATACAAATCCAACAAAAAAATCCCAAACCAAATCGGATGATTTTTAGCCAAGTTATGAGCTCAATTTCATTTCATAAGTTTTGAGATTTCAAGGTGCTTTCAGGATTTAAATATTTATATAAAACCCATTTTCACGACCTTGACCCCTTGTAACTTACATGGCAGTCATCGGATCGGTGAGGAACACTCTAAGTTTGTAAAAAGTCACATTACCAATATCCATGCCAAATTTCAGCTTGGTTGTTTAACATCAAAAACTTTGTAAAATAAATATAGTTCGAAAAGAAGTTTGGATTTCGATTTTTCATTACAATTTTTGCTTAACAACTAACTTTTTGACGGTAAATGTTACGAAAGAAATTGTCTGCATCATTTGGGCGAAAAATTTCCAAAGCTACAAGGTTGCAGAACAAATGTTTTTTCTAAATAAACCGTTTACATTAAATACATCTTCATGATCTTTGACCCCTTGTAACTGAACTAGCGGTCATCGGGTCAGAGAGGAACTCTCTCAATTTCTGTAAAAGTCTATTTTTCCTGGACTATTCATATTGAATTTTTTTTTAAAACATCAAAAAACCCTATTTCAACAGTACAATTTTTTTTTTCAAAAATATGAAATGCAACGACTATAGTTATAACATCAGGTATGAAATTTGATCAAAATAGTTGGAGCGTTTTTAAAAAAATTTGAAAAAAAAAACTGAAATATCTGTACCTATGGCAGCTACCTATCCAAACGGCCTTTATCCATTTACAGTGGACGCACAAATCGACGGACGGATGGCAGATCATCATTAAGTGTAAGTTTTGGATATATGAAAATTGGTCCCAATGAAAAATTGCCCCCAAACATATAATGAAAAATGGTCCAAAAAATTTATATGAAAAGCAACAACAACAAAAAATTGATTAATTTTCGTGAATTGGGGTAATTTTTCATTTTTTGGGGCCTCTTTTCAATTTTTATTTTGGAGTTGAATTTCATTCTGAAAAATGGCCCCACTTTTATCTTATGTTGTTTTTGTTTTATGTATGTATATATTTTTGGGCCCATTTTTCGCTTTTGGTTTAAGCTTTTCTTTCTTTTTTAGGGATATTTTTCATTAAGTTTGGGGTCGTTTTTCCATTTTGAAAATATGGTCATTTTTCATTATGAAAAAAAGCCCCTGCTATTTTTCATTATTTGTTTGGGGCCATGCATTTTTCATTGGGGCCAAATTTCGTTTGTTTACAACCCCGCCTTTTCAATGGCAAGTGGCAAGTACCGTTATTTTTGGATCTTAAAGAGACAGGCGGAATTTTAGGACCCAATCAATTTCAAGTTTGATTAAGATCTCAGGTTTGACTTTTGTATGTGTCGCAAGTGTAATAAATGTACACATGTAACTTGTAAGTATACAGTATACATACAGTCATACTCATATGCAGGATATCTATAAAAAAAAAAAAAAGAATTGGTACAAAAAATTCGAATTTAAGTCCAGAGTTCTGTAAAAGTTCATATAAAAAGAATAAAATGGCAGTTAAATGCACAGAAAATCACAGAGTTTCAAAGTAAAGGAATAGACCTAAAATGTAGATTATTTATTGCGTTGCCAACAAACAATTTTTTTTTTTTGACGGTCCAAAAATCTGAAGTAAGATTTGGTAAGAAGCAATTTTTATTGCATTTGATTTCATACTGAGAACGAGACCAATTAAAATTAAAACAACATTCCTATGCTTGCAGGAAGCCAGACACAAATGAATTTGCGCGTCTTTATTTTTAGTTTGTTTGCCCCAACAGAAAACCCATTTTAATGAAACAACTTTATCATTTGCACGTGTTGTTGAACTCTATATCCGATCCGCCCATTGTTTTTATTTGGCAAATCAGCATTAATAAATGAAAATAACAGCCAATTTGACAGATGTATAGCTTCAACAGTATGACCGCTGTCAGCTGTCAAAGTTTGGAAGACCCCTTACAAGGTTCAAGTGAGTTAGTTGCAGTGTTACCGCAGACAAAATTATCTATTAAGCCTTTTTGAACACAAATGTGTTCTACTGAAAATAAATGCATAGTATTTAAAAAGTCCGATTTAAAGTATTGTTTGAACTTTTTTAGTTCAAAAAAAAATGCAACAAAACTGCATAGTACCTACATAAATACAATAATAACCAAGGAAATATTGTAATAAAACGTAATTAAATTGTACTTTTTATAAAAAAAAAATAAAATTCTGTAAGTAAAAATAATTGTAAAAAAAAAGTAGTTATACTTTTTTAAAATATGTTTCCTCGAATGCCATTGAGATACAATATTTCCTTAAAGTGGTAACTCTGGTTAACTCTGATTTTAATTTCCTTTTTAATTTGAGCCGACAGATATTTCAGTAAAATCGTCGAAAAAAAAAAACACTATGCTTTCCACGGAGTAGCATGCTATTTTAATAATAGCCCTACCTACAATCGCCGGCGCCGCGCCGCCGTTGGGCACTCAATCTAAGTTTTTTGGATTAGCTCTTTCCAGTCTGTGATGTTTTTGAAGTGAAATTAACAGACCTAGGAATCACCTTGAAGAACTTAAAATTGGAAAATATTTGTTTTTTTTTTTTTTTTTTTTGACAGAAAATATAATTTAAATTTCCTTTCGTTATTTCTTTTGCTATGTAAACATTTTTTCTCAAGACATTGAAGTTAATGAAAGTACGGCCGTGGTTGGGATAAACAAAAACAAAACAAAAAAAACAGGAATTTATTCATTTGTTGGCACTTTTAGTGCGGCGACAGCAAAACTCCACTGCACCACAAGGAGGGAGCAGCAGAGTAATACTCTGTTGCTTGTCTCGGAGCAAAAGATTTGAAACTTCTTACACAAACTGCAATAATAAAGTTTATTAGAAAATGTTCGCAAAAGAAAATGTTCCCCTCCAGTCAGTTTGTGTACTTACTTCATCCCCACACACCAGCCTCCCGCCCGATCCCTGAATACTATTCCCTGATTATTGCTCAGCTGTGTGTGCATCAATTTGCTGAACAAGAATTTGCCTGAAATAGACATTTCAGTAATAACATTGGCATGACTGTAATTGCAAGCCTCAGGTAAAAGGATTCCTCATGTATATATGAACGGTTCAGCTGAGTTCTTAGCATTAATTAACTATATTGCATTTTGTTGTTACTATAAAGGTAGGTACCGGTACTTACTAGTTTACGCTTGCTTCCTTTTAACGATTTCTATTTATTTTGGTAGTTTAAAGACTCGTAGAAGAAATATAAGTTGCATTCCTTTATTGCTGATGCATATTGTCACTTAGGCTTTCTTCGACAAAGCATCGAGAAGAAAACTGAAGCACACCCACTTTGTAAAAAGGATTCGCCTTTGTGCCTGTGCCATCCCGACGAACTATCAGTAGGGAATAAAAGATTTTACGTCACACAGGATTGTTAATTATTTTGTAGAGACTGAAAGCAGAATAGTCTCCCTAGACAGGGACCTTCATTGTTTTGCCGAGCAGGGAAAACTTTTAAATTGGAAAAGTTTTCCCTTTTTTTGCTAAAAATAACAATTTCGATTGTAATAAGTGGTTGAAGTGATTTCACTTGATTGCTGTGTTGTTCGTGTTCATCTTTGATGATGTGGAACTTCTGATGTAATCACATTACTAATAATAACAAACACTGAAACTTTAACCAAGGATCGATTAAGTAATACATTTTGAAAGTACTCATGGATTGATAAAAAATTCTGACAAATAATCAACCAAGTAATGTCATTTTAAATGTGTTAATTATAAATATTCAACATTTAGTTGTTCAAGCGGGGATTTAAGGCGTGTATAATCAGGCAAAAATACAAACAAAGTAGGATCCCATGCGTCGTTGTATTTTTATTTGAAAAATGTTTTTTTATGTACATATATACAAAAAAAAAGGTGCAAAAATTACAAATATGTGAACTTTTTAAAATTCGAAATAAATTATAAATTTTTCTTTTTACATACATTTTTGGATGCGGTTTTTTAAAGAAGTAATTAAAAAAACAATAATCAGAAAAAAAATTTAGAATAGCTATATTAGTTCGAGAGGAAAAAAAATAAAAGGTTAAAAGGTAAAATTTGTATAGGAAATGTATGGCACGGGTTAATGACCCCGGACAAAATTTTTTTTAGTCAATAAATTTTTCGTAGCGCATAAACTTTCGATTTATAAGGTGGCCGATCCCAAAAAAAGAGTTTGGGAAATAACGGACATCCTAATATATGTACATGTGTAGATATAAATTCATATAAAAAGAACTTCGAAAATAGCTGAATTAATATTTGATTTATAGAGCTCTCGAGCAGCGTTGCCACACGAAATAAAATTAATGTGTCATATTTTCGAAAAAGAACGTGCCAATTTTCGTGCCATATAAAAAAACCACAAGTTCTTCTATTTTATGGAAAAAAACTGTAATCAATTTTATCACGAGGTATAATCCAAAAAAAAAATCATTTGATCTATTCGTAAATATTGTCAAAAAATATGTGTTTTTATTCACTTTTTGGACCAATTTTGATTGAATTTTGTTAAAATTTGCTTCGTTTTAAGTAAAATAAATAAGTATGCCATATTGAACTTTTTCGTGCTACCGAGCCATGAGGAAATTATCGTGCCAAAAAAGCACGAGTGTGCCACTTCGGCAACGCTAACGCGAGAACGCATGGAGATATCGACTACAAATAAATTCTATTTATCAGATAATAAGACCATAACGTGCAGAAAGGATTTTCAGAAAATTTTAATTGGCGGTTTCTTTATTACAGTAATTTAAAAAAAAAAAATTGTAAAATGGCTTGTTTCTCGAATATCTCTAGAACAAATAATGCTATCGACTTCGGCCTGGTTTCATTCTATGTATAATGAGGTAGTGAAAAATTGTTCATACTTAAAAACAAAATCAACCGACAGTTTTTTTTTTTTTAATCGAAAAAAAAAAACATTAAAAATTGTTAAAAAAAATATTGAATATCATGAGAACACACAAAGGTATTAACTTCTGATTAATTTTATTAAAAACACAAAGTTATAGTTGATAATCGGTAGAGTTTGTAAAAAAATTCAATAAACGGTTTTATTTATAGGCCAAAAAAACTGAAAAAAAAATTGCTAAAATTGTTAAAAAAATGTTATTCGGCTCGAATACCTCAAAAACAACCCATAATATTAACTCAGAAATTATTTTAATCTACACACAAAACCATAATTAGTAATTGTAAAAAAAAACAGCAAAAGAAATTGTTAATAATTGTTGAAATTTCTCGTGTCGCCTATATTTAGAGCAACAAGCCTTCCCTTGATTGCCCAACTGATAAGTTTTTCGAAGATTTTTAATTGGTATTTTCTTATAAAAAATAACATCGGTTGTCGAGTTTCAAAGGGAACCAATGGGAAGTTATCACTGTGGGTCAAACCGAGCCTTTTTTTTCAATTTTGTTTTTAATTTTTTTTTTTATTATGAAATGGAAGCTATCTATTCCTGATGACCAAAAACAAAAAATTGAACTTTCCTTCTAGGAAATCATATACAAGTGTATTTTACCAAATTTGAACCAAATGGACATCCGTTTAAGGAAGGCTTAAATTACATTGCACAGACCGATGGACGGCATAGTTAAACCTACTTTTTCGAACTTCTTCATCATCGTTATGTCAGTTATGACTACAACCCCGAAACAAGTACAAAAAAAATATACGTATTTCAAATAGAGTAACGATGGGACCTTCTCATCATAAGACGTACCTCTTAAGTTTTTCGACTTAAAATGGGTCACTTAGCCATAGTTTTCATCTTCATCGTTGCTGTGGGACAGCCTATATACCTTAAGTATTTGTACAAAATTATTTTTTTCTTAAACGCTCCAGATGGCATATAAGAAAGGCGGCTTGGCGTCCATATAACACGATTCCTATCGAATTACCTTTTGAAATTCCACCTTTTAATATTCGATCATATTTATTAAAAACGAGCAACATTTATCTAAATGAATAGAAGATTCCCAAAATATGTCGAAGAAAACCTTATTATTTTTTTCCCTACGAAAGCTTACTTATGCAAAAAAAAAATAACTCGGTTTTCTGCGTCTTATTCAGGGGAAAAAAAAAACAAATTTGTTCTATCCAGCGAGAAATTTTATGAGTTAGATTTGTGTTTTTTTTTTTTTTTTGGTGGGTATGTGGAGTAATAAAATTTTGTATAATAAGAATCTTCACAGTTAGGTACTGCATTCTGAATATACGCAGACCTCTACAGATAATTTTAAATATTTCTGAAATAAAAAAAATTGGAGGAAAAATATTAATAAATCGGTAATTTACAAAATTATTAAAGATCAAATGTCTTCCTGTAATGAACATAAAATATAAATAATTCACAAGAACACGAAACTTTAGTTTTTACAAATCAAAAAATATGTTTGTTAATCAATTTAAAATCTATTACATTTCAAACTCACATGCAGCTCATCATCAGCGAAGCTCGATTGATACTAAGATAAAACTTTATAAAACAAATACATAAAAACAATTATTCACAAACAATCAAATTTATTAAATTAACAATAATTGGTTTGAGTATGCTTATAAAAATAAGAGAAACAGAGAGACAATTATTTTTGTTCATCATATTTTATACACTTTAAAAATTAAGAGTGAATCAAATGTGTCGAACAGAGCTTGATGCTTTTGTTTTGTACTAGGCAATCGAACACTCTTTTCTAACGATCTGATGCTGTATGCGTGTTGTCAACATATGACGCAAAGTCAGAACTAATGCACCTACAGAGATTATAAGTTCATAATCTCTACCTATAGACTATTTAATTGCTTATAAATACTTATTTAATTTTTTTTTCGAATTGAGATCAAATTTGGTTTATAACTATCACACACACTTAAGCCACGAGATGTGGAATTTCTAGAATTTGGTGGTAAACCTATGAATTTTTCATCAAAATTGGTAAAAAAAACTTAAATGTTTTATTTCTATAAATAATTCAATCCAGACTTTTAAGAGCCTAGTGACTTACAACTTTCAACCATCTTGTGTGTGTCTGAAGGAATGGAGAGGACCTGCAGTTTACTGCTGAATCCAAACAGCTAAGGAGAGCAGAAAAGGGCATACTCTTAGAGGAATGTTTCACTTCCTCGCAAGAGGCAGTACGCCTGAAATTGTTCAAAGGAGTCCGGAATGAATTTCACGAAAAAAAAAGATCTCGGACACTTTTACCAATGCTGATAAAAAATTCAAAGTTTTCTATAATTGCAATATTTCGGAGTTTTACAGTAAAATTTCTTCTCTCTAAAAAACAATGGACGCTGGCGCATACTTTTCATCGAAATAATATTTCAATTTTAACGAAAATTATTAATTATTATTTAAAAACTATTTGTCACCAACTTGGACTATGAAATCAAGCTTGAAATATTTACCTAAGTGGTAGATATAGTTTCTCAATCCAATGTTCGTGCTTTTCCTAACTTTAGCACGCAAATTGTTTGAGTATTTTCAGCATGATGATTAAGCCTTCTAATCAAAAGCTCCTTTGAAGCCAGGAAGGATCCATGTTCTGTAACTCTCACATTGAAATAATCAGTCGAGAAACGCGGAAAAATGGAACAAAAGTCATGTATTTTGTTTCAGTTTTTATCGTTTCTCGACCGATTTTATGCATGCGAAAAGTTACAGAATATGTATCCAGTGCCTACGTTCTGTAACTCTCACATAGCAAAAATCAGTCGAGAAACGGTGAAAAATGGAACAAAACTCATATAATTTCTTTCAGTTCTCGTCGTTTCTCGACCAAATTTATCGATGTGAGAGTTACAGAACGTAGGCACAGATTTGCTTATTTGCCTCTTTCATGGCCAACAAAACATTTTATAACATATCAAGGGAGTGTTGAAAAAAAAAAAAGAAAGCACTTATGAAATATGAAATACAGGTGTAGAAACATACCTACCTTACTTGTTTTTCAAATTCAACAAAACAAAACGAAATCTTAATGCGAATGTTGCGTAATGAGAGTGACCCTCTTCTCATTCACATATATTTTCCCAACCCATTTAATCTGCAGATGGGTTGGGTAGGTAAAAATAAAACCCTGACACACTTTCGCAACGACTTGAATGCTCATTTAAATGAAACCAGCCCGATTACCCATGTTATACCTACTTTGTAAAAAAATAAGGACTTTTTTCCCTCAAGTACCTCTTTAACAACGATTAGCAGCAAATTTGTTTGCCAAACGTTGTTTTTTTTCCCTCGTGTATTAAGCAAGCTACTTTGCTCTTCCTTTTAATACACTCCAAATTGGCGACCTCTTCAAACCAAGTTAACCCAGCTCAGCGTGTTGCATATGTGACAGCAACCGCAAAAAGCAAAAAAAAAAAAAATAAATCAAAACGTGCCACACATGGTAAAATTTATATGCACCGAAGGCACAGAAATATTTTTACACATGCAAACTAAAAGGTCATGTACTTCTCTCATTCTCACAGGTAAGTATATCAAGATATGTATGTTTTTGGGTTAAGTTGAAGTTGAAGACATGTAGCACAGCAGAAAGCAAACGAATATACCTACAACAACTCTTGCTTCGTTGTCAAAAGTCCCCACTGAGTGCCACCTAAGTTGCATACCGCGCCAAACATGAGATTTCCTTCATCCTTAAAAGTGCACATACTTCATGGTACATCCTCAGCTCGGTTTCAATCAAAACAAAGAAAACTCATGCATTCATGTGGAATCTAGGTTTTTTTTTAGTTTTACTATTTTTCTAACACTAGGCGCCCCCATCTCCTTCAAGCCATTTCGTCCTGTTGAGATGTTGAAGAAACGTATGTGTGTCGGTCTCTCCTCCAAGGAACTCTATATTGCTCGATGTGACACCTTAGGTCGTGTATCTAACACTAGCATGTTCCAAATACGCCCCCAAGCCAAAGAGCATCCTTTCTTGGCAGTGCGATGTAAAAAATTCAAGAAGGAGCTGGGTACACAAATAAAAAATAAAAATAAAATAAAAAAAAAAAAAACATACGAAACGAAAACCCTTTACACGGATCCGCAGTTTCTACTTCATTGTCGCCGTCTATTTACTTGATGGCACTACTAAACCCACATCGCATCCTGTTCTACTTCATTTTATGCAGAACAGTTCTTCAGGGAGTTTTGTAACAGGAACAGCAGCATCAGCAGCAAAAGCACCAGATCCACGAGCTGAACCAGGTTCAGAAGTGGCAAATGTATATCTTTCTATTTCCACCTCCTTGGCATAGCAAACTCAGGGAACGAAAAAAAAAAATTATATGTTTTCCAAGACGTGTCGGTTATTTATAAGGATGGGAATAAAATTCCGCAAGTGTAGGACATTTGAGTTAAGGATATTGCCTTTGTAAGACAACTGTCAGAAGACGGGTGCGTGGCGCTAGCACCGCCTGGCGTTGGCGTTGGCGTTAACGTAGTCATGGGATGGGTAACGACTTCTCTTCGTTACACACCGTGCCTAATTCATCAGAGTATCTAAGATGCTGAGGGAAGCCGAAGCACACTGCCATGCCACCCGCTGATTTATGAGAAAGCTTATCTTTGCTTACATATACCTATACCGTCACACGGAAACACAAATATACTTACAAAAAATAAAAGACTTTTCCTTTACCTACTGCTATATGTTTGCCATAGTATTAAATTAATCGTACTTATTTTCGCATTCTGATAAAAGCTGAAAAGCCTTCACAGTCAACAATGCCATTTGGTTTCGTTTTCAAGAGTGTGTTGCAAATAGCGCCTCGTTTTCTATAATTACTACAAGAATTGGAATTTAATTTCACGTTATTCATGTACCGTACGTAAATATGTACGGTACGTAGGATAGGTATATATATATAAAGCCGAAAGCGAAATTGTGAGCATCTAAATTATACGGCCCAATTTTTTTGTGGGTACCTAATGAGTTAGCTCTTAATTTTAAATTAATTAATAATTATTATCAGAGATGGGATTTTGCTAACTTTAGTTTTTTTTTTGCTAAGTTGTAAGAAGAAATCGAATTTAAACACGTTTCATGTCCTCCTGATTTTAATTCTGATAAATTGTATAATTCATTTTTTTTTGAATTATTTGTTTACCCTAATTAACTTTTTATAAAGCATTTTGTTTGTCTTTTCAAAAATATTTGTTTACTAAGAAAGTCTAAACATTTTAGGTGTGACTGCCTGTTATCAATTGCAATAAAAAGTGGGATCAATGTTTTTGAATAACAGGCCCCAAAAACTACGCAAATACGTCCAAATACGATAAAGATATACAGGTTGCCCAGTAAATAATGGATAACCTTGCAACCACACATAACAGGTCTTAAGACCTTTCAGAATAGCATTTTTTCAAAAAAAAAGAAATTAAAATATTACAACTCTCCTCGACCACCTGAACCACCAATGAATGATTTTTTTTTTTTTTTTATTTTAAATTTTTTTAATAACTATTCTAATAGACAGATACTATAAAATTTAACGATTGTTGTTGCATTTTTTTTATAATAATTTTTTTAAATTAATTTTTCAATAAAAAAATTACAAAATATTTATTTTTACAAAAGTTTGACCATCTGTAAAAAAAAAAATAAAAATGTATGAGAACATCCGTGAATCATGTGACACATTTTACTACTTATTATTTGCAAATGCTACTTTTATTAGTCTAAAAATTAGCCTATTCACTGCAGCTTAAATTACATTTTTAGAAAATAGGGAAAAGCTCCTTTAGCTGATTAACAGCAAATTTTATTAGTAATTGTCACTTGTTTGCTATAAAGTCATTTGGTGTATACCATTTTGAAAAGTACATTAAACAGGCAACTTTTTAATGTCACAATTAATTGAGATTTTAGGGGCTAGTTTTTCAGTGCTGACTTTAAGTTCATACCGGAGTCAATTAATTTTGAAACTTAGTTAACTCAGAGGCATTTTTTCAACGGAGGAGTATTAACTTAACCTGCTAGTTGTAGAAAATCTATCGAAATCGATTTTCGACTCTTTTGAAACCAGTTTCCACTATATCTAAACAAAGAAGGCGACACTATATGCGGTGCTATGCACAGAGCATTTCCATACTGTTGCACTTTCTATTTCGAGTAATTTGAAGTGCGTCTGTCAGAAATAAATAGAAGTCAATCCCGGATCCCGGACAATTTAGAAAAATTATCCCGGACGTTAACCACATAGGCCAAAAAGAGTAGGTACATTTCCGGGAAAACCGGAGCAGATAGCAATCCTGACCTAAACGCATACGAAACAAAAATGTTTGCCCGGCGAAATATGCAACTTCAGTATATTTTTTGACATAATTCAGTACACTTTAAAGTTTGTGCACATTTTTCTTAAAAACCTATTGTCTATACAAAGAAAAGTGTTATAATCTTTTTAATGTAAAAGTACATAAGCTACAGCTTTTGCCTTCACGTTTTTTTAAATACACTGATAGTTTCTGAGAAATTTGCAAAAAACTGAAATTCAACCCCTTTCACCCCCCCCCCCCCCCCCCCCCCCATACAAATTTTAGCCACGGTCCAAATTTAGGGTACTTTTTGGAAAATGCTTAAAATACAAAAATAAATATCTCCACCAAAATTCAGCTTTGTCGTAGAAATAAAAGTCTCATTTTCCTAGACTATATTGGATTTAATTCAATAATATTGATCAATCATGATGATGTATAATTCAGTAGGTAAGCTGAAGTGTTTGCAAGAGTAATGTTGTTTGTTGTTCTCCTCTACAAGCGTTTTTTGATAGGTCCTGCCTGTTTCCAATATTTCATTTTGATATGCTTGTGGCCTATTGCAAAAATTGGAGCACATAAAATTATAGAAAACGGTTCCAGAAATAAAAAAGCAGTGTTTTATTTTTTTCTTGAGGATTTCTCTCTTATTTAGCTTACTCACAGTATCATATCTTAGTCTAACAACCAATGTTTTAGAAAACTTAACTGCTAAACCTCTATATAACGTTCTTAACGTCGTTTTGGGTCCTTAGCGTCGTTTTAGGTACAGAACCACTGAGCCGCTGAGACACCAAGCCCCCAACCCACTAACCTGCCCTCAGAGAGTTACACACACCAAGCTGCCAATACACAAATCTACCAACTTCTGCCACGCCCCCTAAAAGCTCTCAGCCACGCCCCTTTCGAATGCTCCGCACCTGGCACTCCTAGAAAAGCTTTATCCCCACCACATGCCAAAAGCTCAACCTCTACCATCCCATCCACTCCCACCTCGCCCCAAAAATCTCCGCCCCTCGACACGCCCTCCACAAAGGACAAGCCACTAACACAAAGATTCTGAAGTACTAAAAAAATTGAATAAATCATCAATTTATGTTATTATGTAGATATAAATTTATTTATTTAATGTTTTTCTAATTAAAAAAAATTAGTTTTATTTTTACACGTTTTTAAGTACGCTTCTTTATAACTTTATTTCACTTTCACACTGAGACAGATAAGGCCTACTTCAAGACTATAAAAGTATTGGTTGTTTATAAGTCTTATTAATATTCCCCCGCCCCCCTTAATAGTTTCAAAAAAATGAAAACATAAAGACAAACAAACTATTTAATCTTTAATATGAAATGGTTTATAGTCCAATCATATTAGATATAAAAACAGCCAAATTACGGAACTGGAATTTGGAATACAGCCTCCTGATGGTGTTCTTAGGAAACTGTAAAAATTCCCCGTCGATAGGAGTGGCGCCAACAATTGTACGGGGGGTTAAAGGCCCCCCAAAATGGTTTTTCAGCAATATCTCCCTAACGGTACCTTGTACTGATGACTATTTTTGTTTTTAGCATTCAATGCTCCTATTAATTTCTAAACAAACACTAAAAACTAGATGTCTAAATGTTTTCTAGTTTTTGAGAAAATTGCAAATAACCAAGTCTACTTTAGTATCGCGAGGTCATTAAGGACATTTTTGACTTCGGATAAATCGGCAAAAAGTAGACTTGGTTATTTGCAATTTTCTCAAAAACTAGAAGATATTTAGGCATCTAGTTTTTAGTGTTTGATTAGAAATTAATAGGAGCATTGAATATTAAAAACAAAAATAGTACTTAATAACGTAAAATTTTGAAAAAAAAAAAATAGTTTTAACACCATTTTTTCATTATTTTTGCAAAATTTTGAATTTGAAAATAGTTTTCTCAAAAACCATTCTCTAAAATAATTTTAATTAAAAACAATATCAAATAACAGATTTCCAGCTTTAAAAAAAAAGTATAATATGACATTGTAAGTATTGCCGTTGTCTTTTAATGATCGTTACTTTCATGAAAAAAAGTGCCATAATCTTTTTTGTAGGAAATTTTCTAAGCTACAAATTTGTCATCAACATTTTTTCTGTGAAAGGTACCGTTAGGAAGATATTGCTGAAAAACCATTTTGGGGGGCCTTTAACCCCCCGTAAAATTGTTAGCGGTGCTCCTATCGATGGGGACTTTTTACAGCTTCTTAAGAACACCATCAGGAGGCTGTATTCCAAAATCCAGCTTTCCGGCGATTTTTCCGAAGTCAAATGTCTAATATGACTGGACTATTATGCACTTCAAGACACAACGTATACACACTGCACGCACATACCGCGCAAATGTAAGTTTTTTATCATAGGCATACTTATAACCAGAAAAGCCAAGAATTTGAAACACCTTCTTCAGTAAGATGGAAGCACTACAGTTTGAAAATTCCCAGTATGTTTAAAACTACCTACATACTACAAACTTTTCATTTCATTAACATTGTATATTTTTCTTATACAACTTTAACGTTAAACTCTTTTTGAAGCAAAAGCTGTAAAAATAATAGCATTCATGGAACCATACAAATAAAAATAGCTTCAAGCATCCAAAGACAAACACAACCAGAAAAACTCCTTGAATTAATTAAGTGCAGTTTAAAGACAAACAAAAAAAAATGTAAATAAATGACTGGCGTAATAAAAATCCATCCAATCCCCTCTTTTTTCCTCCTAAACCCAATTTAAAATGATTTGCATAAACGCTTAATTTTTCATAGCATTAAAAAAATCATTACCATCAGCTCAGCACAGTATCCGAGTAACGACGACGCCGCGCCGTTCAGCACTTGTTTTGCTTCCTGAGAAACGACTTCCATGTTTTATAACCATATCTTATTTGCTCCTTGCCTTTATTTCATTGCACGCCCCGTACGTATCTACTGATTATATCCATCAACATTCACTCTTGAGCCCTGGTTTTGAAAGTAGAGAATCAGATTCTCAAGAAATCGCGTTCAAGTTTATTATAAATACCCCGGTCTCCGGTGTCGTATGCCGTATGTGGGTGCTTTATTACGATTACTTCATTTTGAGTTAGCTACTTAAAAAAAATTATCAAACACACGCTTACATAGGTGAGTAAGGTAATATTCATATACATAGGTAGATGAAGGTACTAGGTGTGTTTTTAACCCAACTCGAGAGAAAATAAAAAAGATTAAGAATTTACATAGACTATGTTTTTTATTACCAATATACTTTGTATAAACAAGGGCTTGAAAAATACTTCCTATTTGTGCTTCAATTTCCATAAATCGGTGGGAAGTACCTGCTGTTTTTAGGTTTATCTTTCTTTGGAGTGTTTATACGCTTACGCTTCTGTTAATCTGTATTTAGGTTTGTTAGAGGAAAGTTGGGATAATCGTTCTTGATTTTATAATTAAAATTTTACTTAAATCTAAAAAATCAGTTTAAATCTAAGAACTTTATACGATTAAACGTACTTTAGTAGATAAAGCACATCAATACGAGCTGACCCATTCGAAAACTACTGAGGTGTGATTTGTAATTTGTATTTGTATCAGGATATTTCATTTTCAGCAATTTTCCCATCATTAGCATAATAAAAGGTGCCCTACAGCCATCGGCGCAGACGCAAACAATATTGGTTTCTACGGAAATTTTATTTCAAAAAAACTTTCTCGTTTTCGTTGCTTTTTCAGAATGTAACCATTTTTATGATTTTAAGTTTGGTTTCCTTATTTTTATTTATTTTTTCCAAACTGCAACCGATTCTTGAATTTTTTGATTTTACACAACACAAAGTTACTAGTTCTTAACCGCCTCACAACTTTTTGTATTCGGATAGTGTTTGGTTCGAGCCAGAAAAAAAAATCGAATGGGAAGGGAATCTATTTTCTACCGTTTAAGTGAAAAACAGTGGACACACTAACAATATTTTAATAAACCTTTCTTTAAAGCCAGATAGGAATACTTTTTCTAATAAAAGTTACTTCAGTTGTTACTTTCTTTTTTAAAAATAAGTTCCTAACTTTCTGAAAAATAATGCCCAAAAACTAGGGAAAAATGGTTTAATTAAATTATTTATTTAAATCAAAAATTATACTAGATAATTTTTTTAAAGCTATCTTTTTTATAGTTAATTCTTTAATAAATTTTCTTTCTAATAAAAGTTCTTCAAAATCTTTACACATTTTTGCAGTTTTTACTAACAATAATCGTTAAGGAGCCGGTTTTTGCCCTATAAATAATTTGTATTAGGGGAAGTGGGGCAAGACCGCACCTTTAGTGTTTCACTCCCTTGAGAACCATAAAAAAACGTCTTTTAATAAAAATAAAGTTTTTATTCACTAACGGCCGTATTATTGACTTTCTTCAATGCTAGTTTTACGAAAAAAATATAGTTTCAAGTTTTTCACAAATTTGCATTACTTTGACATTTAAATAAAAATATTCACACATTGACATCTAAATCAAATCAATAATTGTTTTTGAAAAACTTAAAACTCGAAACCTCTATGGATCTAGTTTTTCAGTAAAACTAGCTTTGAAGAAAGTCAATAATATGGCCGTAAGGCTTACATTTCTTCTAGACACTGAAGTTATTAAAATAAAAAAATAAATTACTCAAAAAAATATAATAAACTTTTAGGAAACATTGTCCCCATATGGGGGCAAGACCGTTTATTGCAGCCGTATGCACTACGCATTCCGCCACTGATGACCACTGACGGCACAGGTCGAGATGTGAGGTTTGTTTATCAAATGCATTTGGAGCCTCAGCATTTTTGTAAGCACTTTTAAGTATGCGCTGTCTTGTTCCACCTCCATTTTTCTCCATACCTTATTTCGATAGACTACAATAATGCATTTGATAAACAAACCTCACATCTCGACCTGTGACGTCAGTGGTCATCATTGGCGGAATGCGTAGTGCATACGGCTGCGAAGACTGAGCAAATCTGATGCGCGGGTTCAAATCTCGTATGATGTAGAAAATTTTTCATAATAAAATTAGATTAAAGCTTAGCACCACTAAAAGCGAGACTGATGATAGGACTTAGCACCCCTTGAAATAGCTATATCTTCAGCCTTAAAAAGTTAAAAGTCGGTGAACTCTTCCGTCTGCGGCTGCAGCTCCGTATGCGGCTATATTTCGTTGTGTTCGCAACATTGATTTTGTGTGTATTCAATATTTTGACAGCTATTCCAACTGCGGCTCCGGTTCCGTCTCCGTCACCATTCTGTTCAGGCAGTTATACGGCAAACTTGTTAATATTTCGTTTTAACTTCACCTTGGCTTTCCCTGAGAAGAAAGGTAACTTAACAAGTTCTTTTGGAGAAGATAAAGTGAAAGGCTGTTAAGGTTGATGGAGTGTTCGCTAAAGCAGCCAGAGCATCAACGAAATCTGTGTTGATATTGTTTTCATTAGTAGAAATTTAATAGCATATTGACGTTGTTGGCACTGGCCATGGGCAATTGAACGTGCCATTTGGGTGCTTTAGAAACTTCTTGCAATGAGGAAGGTTTGGTGGGGCTCTTCAGTGACTTCAACCAAAGATGTTTTTCTCATTTATAATCTCCTGTTGGTTGTAAAGTAAATACATACTAAAACAAAGACCGGTCTTGCCCCGGCCCATGTGCGTTTTTGCTCCATTAAGATTTTGCCCGAAGTTCACGGAGTTTTTACGATTTTTTTTCTTCATGCCTCCTTTCTTTTACAATAAATAATTTTCAATATGCCCTTTCTAGTTACAAATATTAAAAATTAATGGCGCAAAATTTTAAACAGCCTGATGTTAAGGTATTAGTATGATACTACTTAACAATTTTCTAACTTTAAAACTCTATACTGAAATATTGTTAGTTTTAAACATTTTCTAACTAGTATCATACTAAACGTATTTTTCTTGCTGAACACACCTAAAACAGTGACAGGTTAACCCATTTTTGTAATTGTAGCTGCCAAAGTGACACTTGGACTTAGTATGATACTAAAAAGATAAAATAGTCATTTGGCGATTTTAACTTTAGTAAAATGTTAAAAAGATTATACGATGCTAACTCGTTTGAAATTTGGAAAATCCTGTTTTTAACCTAGCATCATCCTAAAAAAGCTTTAGCATCATACTAAATCGTCAAAATTTTGCGCCAATAATTTTAAATATTTTTTTTGGTAAGAACACAACTTACATTTCACCCGAACGATAACAATTTTTCGAAAAATCACAAAAACTACCGTAACTTCTCGACGTCCCAACCGAACTACCTCATACTGGAAGACATGATCCATCATACCAAAAGCCACGTGTTTTTCATTGTAAGTGTTGAAATTTCCATTTCTTTTTTAAACAACATAGTAAAAAAACGGACTTGGTCCCATGTGCGGTCTTGCCCCTACTTCCCCTATACCAAGGGTGCTGTATAAGTAACGTTATGATTCAATTATTTTATAAAGTTTTTGTCAACATATTTTTTTCAGATGTAACTTTGAAAAACTTGGAAAATTTATGATGAAAACGCTTAGCACAGAATAAATAACTAAAGTTGTTCGATTTTATGTTGAAATTCGGCATTCAATTATTCAGACACAAAGATCATATCGAAATTTCTTTAGTGTTCGAAATGTGCCCAGCGCTCCAACAATTTACCGATTGGTCCAGCATTTTCAGCAACAAAAGATTCTTTGTGAGCTTCCGCGTGTTAGAAGACCTCGTGCAGTTCGAAATTATGTGAACATTGCTCGGGTGCAAGCAAGTATTCAGGAAAACCTCAAAACCTCTACCAGGTGACGTTTTCAGCAGTTTTTTTTTTTATGTCAAGGCAGTTATGTCAAAGAATTTTACCGCAGTAACACCTTTTTCATATCTATAAGATTCAATTGGTTAACTAGTTGAAAGCAAATGATCTACAAGATTGGATAATTTCGGGTTTTTCTAATTTTTACCGCATTTAACGGCTCGAATTTTTTTCTTTGGGGCTACTTAAAAAGTAAATTGTATGCTATAATAGGCGGTTTTTCTTTTTTAGTTCAGACTTCAGAGTAGCTCAGAACTGAGCCCGAACTGTCAAACAAAAATCTTGTGTTTCTTTTTGAGTTCAGAGCGCTCAGAGCTTGGAATGTGTATGTGTGTTTCTTTTTTCGTTCAGAGTGCGTTGTTTCTTTTTTCGTTCAGAGTGCGTTCAGAGCGTGATCCATGAGCTCAGAATAAAATAATCGGACAGACGGGGTAAAAAACTGAGCGCGGCCATCTTCATACAGTTTCCATGTAATTTGACAGATATGACAATTGAGTGCTCAGGTGTGTTTCATAATTAAATTGGAGTGCTCTGAACATACTCTGCTCAGAATTTACTTCGTTCGCTCAGAGTCTACTCAGAACTCTGCTCTGAACAAACTCTTAAGCAAAAAAGTAAAACGCCTTATGAGTCAAGAACCGTGCAAAAGCTTAAGGCCGATATCCGAGAAGATGTGAGTGCACTGGGACCTGAAATTCTAAGAAAAGTAATGGAAAATACTCTGGAAAGAGCACGTCGCAAGTCGAAGCAAACAATGGACACCGCATTTGAAAGATATCATCATTAAAACACACTGAATGTGAAACCATAATCTAAATTTTAATAAATGCCAAAGTTAAATAAAATCAGAAAGAAAAATGTTATTCTTCAGATAAATAAAATAAATTTTCATGTTTAACCGATGATCCAAAAAAATGTGTCGCTTTTATTTACCAGTCTAGTTTTTCTAAGAAAAAGTGCCGTGAATTTTTTTTTTTTTTCAAAAAGCTTAAAAATTTATCTTAAAGCCTATGATAAGAATATTTTAAGATATAAACTAAATAATGTTTACCGCGTTTTTAGATTCCAGCTTATGCCATGCAAAACTATAGGTACAATTCATAAAGTCATTAATCCAATTCCCTGAATAAAGCCTTTTTCCTTCTAGATTTTGCTTAATCCTCAAAAAATCACAATAATTATTCCTTAAATGTAAGTAGATCCCATACCTACCTAAAGGTAGATAATCTTTCAATGAAAACATCCCAACACTTGCGCATTATACGCTTTTATTTTAAGTATGATAAATCGATCGTTCAACGCTCCATAGTCAACAAAATAATCCATTTTTTTTACTTTGAGAATTATTTAATTGTTTCTTCTTGCGATAAGCTTAAATCCTTCACATCAAAAAAAAAAAGACAAGAAAAATGAAAATAAAAAAAAGAATAAGAAATGACATCAATTTAAAATTTTCCTTTTGATACCATAATTTATTCCCTTCGTTCTATACATAGAGAGTGTATATGTATGTAAAGATAAGGTCGGAACAATAAATCAGGATTTTATTTATTTGTTATGATATAGATAGATTAAGTCTGTAGATTTAGAAATTTTCAACGATTTGAAACATAAAATTCACCAAATCAACATCATCGAAGAGTGCTATCATCGGAAGAAAATCCAATAATATGTAAATCAAAGCAAACGGTTTGGATGATAAGGCGCCAACAATTAGCTCGTCACGATGTCCTTGGGACACATAATGATAGCAAATCCCTTAAGACGATTGAATAATCATAAAATCCTTTCCGATGGCACCAGGGACACATCTTTTGATGACAACTCACAGGACTCTTATCAATAGAGACCATCATCCTTTATAACCATCTTACGTCATCTCTTCAATAAACGCTATCCATATCATATCCTTTAACCCCCCCTTCCCATAGAAGTGCGGCATACATATACTTAGATTGTTTTTAAGTCACACTTTTCGATGGAAAAGAAGTCTTCTTCCTTTTCCCAACTATCTCATCATTCGATATAAATATAATAATCTATCGATATTGGTCTAGCAACGCTTATGAAGCCCACTCGCCTTAACCCGAAGCAATATTATTGAAATTTACGATGAGTTGATAGCTCATTGGGATAAATCAGATCGAAGCGATAGAGCGCATATAAGCACACACCCCAACTACATAGCACCTCAATTCACCGACCAACTTTACACCAACCCCGGCCAAATGATGTAATGCAAATTAATGGTGAAGAATTCCATTAACCCACTTTCAAGGACCATCATCACCAAACAGCCGAGTCTCCTCAAGTCTCCTCGAACTCGTGTGCCTCCCCCCAGCACAGCGTCTGGGTAAATGAAAACATGAACTGATTTTAATACATATTTTATGGGTTGTCGGGCGTTGCTGTAAACAATGATTCCCACAGCTCCGTTTTGACTAAATGTGCTAATTATCGGAATTAAAATCAATATTTTGTCTAGGATCTGGTCCAGTGCTGGAGAAATGAAATTGTTTACCGTTACTGTTAGCTCAATATAACAGTTTAATTAACATTACATTTTTTGGCTTCGAATTTGGTTTGAGCGTGTGCTAGATGGAAACTGGATTTCAGGACTTCTTGAATTTGCAATAACGCAATTCATAGAGGAAGGATGAAAAAAAAAACAAAATGCGACACCGAAAAAAGAAGACAATCATGCTTCCGCATTTAATTAGTTGTCCAGATTGGCGCAATTTCAAAAACAATCATTTTGTGAAGTTTATCCTGCCGCTGCTGCTGTTTTCCAGGAAATTTCCAAAAAAAAAAAAAAAAAAACACGATGTTTTGACAGCAACAACCAGCAACAGTATCAGTACGAGAATATCTACATAAATAAATCCGTTTTTTTTTTCCTTCTCGTTGGCTTCTTTTTTTTTTATACTTAAAATTGAAAGCAATAAAAAATGTTTTTTTTTAACTTTATATTAAAAATTTTCAAAATGGCAAAAAATAAATATACCTAACTTAAAAACAAGGAAAAAAATATTAAACGGAAAAAGGAAGGAGCAAGAATGAAAATAGCACAAGCCCATTATATGATGTGAAGCAATGAGTGCGGGATTTGGAACGTTTTTGTTACCGTTATGTTGTTGCGGAATGTAAGGACATTGTACGTGCTTTAGTCCTTGATTTTAAGAACTGATAAATTCTTTAGGAATACATTTAGCTACAAAAGAGGTTATGATGCACACAATAAAACCTAATTTGCTAAGAACGACTCTATTTGTTTGCAGGACAAGAAGTATAGTTAGATATGTATAGGTAAATTTTTAGTACTGTAACTACAAAAAAAAAAAAAAAAAAAACTATCCTTGGCAAGGATTTTGATATATCTGAGATCTTTTGCTATCTAATTGAGGACGAAGTACGAACCCAGTAGATATTTTGAACTCTAGATACTGGGAATACATTTTTCTATTTTTGTCACTTCTTCGCTATCTCTTTAGGGTTAGTTGCACCCTATCTGTACACCCAGGTGGCCAGGTATATGTACATATCATATACTTTTTAAGTCGTATTTCGATTTGGCTAGATTTCTTTGGTAATGAAAAATCAAATGCACCAATAGATCTAATATTTATGTACTTGCTCTTTTAAGCCCATTTGCTAAAACAAAACTTAAAGTTCAACATAAGAGCTCATGTGACAGTTTACGCTAACGAAGAAGTAGAACATAAGCTTTTTAGTTGAACATGAATATTTAAGCTTCGTCTTTTTAATGTTCTTCTCCTGAAAATATAAAATATTGGCTTTGAACTAAGAATCGATTAAAAAAAAATATTTTGCTGAGGAAAATTGTGGAAAAGTGTAAAGTATATCGACCCCTTTCCGCCAAATTATCGTAAGCGACAAAATGCCAACTTCACATGCAACTACTTATTATTTAATTTTTTTTCCTGAGAATCAAAGTTTTCAGCAACAGTATTGTTTAAAATGTTCAATCAATAAATTCGACCTAATTGGTTTCGTTGCTGAGTCAACAAAAAAAAAAACTATTTGTCGCTTACGATACATTTTATTGTCACTTACGATAGTTTAGCAGAAAGGCCTCCTAGAAAAAAGGCTACTAGAGAAAAATTATTTTTTTTTTATTTTAGCAAAGCTTTTCTCAGAATTTCAGTTAAAATTTCTAAAGGCAATAATTTTTTCATAAAGAATACTGACTAAAAATCCAATTGTCGAAACTGGATTGCATAAAAAGAGTTATGAAGGTTGGTACGTCGAAAGATCAAATCTTCGCCGTTTTAAAGATATTGGTGCAAAATTTTAAAGGGTTTAGTATGTTGTTAAAGCATTTTTAGTATGATGCTAGGTTGAAAACAGGATTTTCCTAATTTTAAACGAGTAAGCATTGTATTATCTTTTTATCATTTTACTAAAGTCAAAATCGCGAAGCACCCCCTGGGAATGGGGTAAAATGTTTTTATGTTATGCCGAAGGTCTAACTATCCCCAGCCTCGTCCAACTAATAGTAAAAAAAAAAAAAAAGGCTACTGCCTCAAGCGAGGAATTGACAAAACCTCCAAGCGTATCTCTTAACACAGAAAAGTTCCACTCACATTAGCCGTTCAGACTTGGCAATAAATTATAGGTCCCCTCCTTTCCTGCAGACATGCACACAGAAATGGTTGAGATTTTTAAGTCTCTAGGTGCTAATTTAATTTATTTATTTTTCACATCGCATGACAAATTTAAAATGTTCACATTTAATTTTGGATTGACGAAACGACGAACTAATTAGCAACTAATTGGAACCCTTTTCGAAGGCGGTCCTTCGCCATTTTGACACCAAATTGACAATTTTGCAAAAAAAAAAAAAAAAAGAAAACATCGTACGCCAAATTCGAAGTTATCACAGCTAATTAATGATAATGACTAATTTACGGCTAATTATCCTCCTTATAATTTTTCGATCGGCGAATGTTGTTTTTGTTTTGCTAACTTGACACTATGAATTCAATAGCTTAATAGTCTGAATTGAAAACGAAGTCCATGTGAAATATAATAAACTTTTCAAGCTAAAATTCAATTTTTTGACTTTGCATTTTAAATTAGTATGTACCTATTTTATTTAAAAAAAAAAAGATTAAAAATCAACTGTAACAAATTTTTTTCTAAACTAATGCGTAAAAGTAAATGAGTAAAATTATCTACGCCAAAAAATTAAGGGATATTGTTATTTTCAAATCCAAGGATAAAACACAATCAAAGTTTCTATCGAAATTAATGCCGTATGTGAATTCGAAATTTATGAGCACAAGAATATACTTCCAAAAGTATTATATTTAACAGGCCTTATTTAATTTTCCAAATAGATAAAATTCTGGACCTTTGAAGTCTTTAACTTCTGCAAATATTATACAAGCAGGTATAAGAAGAGAATTTCCGACGTTAAAAATTAAGCAGTCCAGTTTTTGTAATAATGATTTATTTTATAGCAAACCCATTTTTTTAAATATATGTATATTGTAATCTTAGGTTTTTTGTTATATGAAATAAAGTAATTCCTAAAAAAAAAAAAATAAAATAAAAAAAAAAACAAATACATAATAAAATTTTTAAAATTATAAAACAATGCAAAAAGTTTACAATTTTTTTTTTTAATTTTTGTTTTTTTTTTATTATTCGCCGAGTTTTGTTAAAAAAAAAAATTTGAGAAGCAGAATTTTTAAACGCAGAATTTTGAAAACAAAATTTTGAAAAGTACAGTTTTGTAAGCGGAATTTTGACAAAAGAATTTTTACCCAGACAACCCTCGAAATAGATAAAATATTCAGTGTTTATAAAAAACTCCGTTTCATTATTTTGACTGAAAAGGTAAATTTTACTAGCTTGTACATGCAAATTAGAGTCTCCGTTATTTCGCAAACTCATTTTTTATTTGGTTCGGACACCCCCTTTATAAAAAGTTTATGCCCTACACTGCCCATAATTTCGTAATTTCCGATTTTGAGTTTATGGAATTTTTGGAGTTGGGGCATTGCCCTAAGTCCAAAAACGCTATAAGCTCAAAATCGAAAATCGAAAAATCCAAAAAAAAACTTGAAACAAATTTGTACAGATATTCTTTATTTTCTTGTTGATTTTTATTATTATACATAATGACCATCGATCTAAAAAAAAACATCATTCAAAGTGGAAGAAAAAAAAATCTGTAAAAAAAATTTTCAAAATTATTTCTTTTTTTATGTTCTTAGTTAATTTTGAAGAAAGTATTGAAACGTTTTGTTTGTAAGGATATACGCCCTTAGATACCACGCCCCCTAAATGATATACCTCAAATTTACGATTTTTGGCTTTGAACACGTTGCAAGCCCTACCACTCAACCAAATTTCATCATTCCACAACAATCAGAAGTGTTCCATATAATTGACAGCAATTCTGAGAAATGGGTGGATACCACGCCACCTATGAAGTGCTCCATTTTGATGATCTGTCAGTCATTTACGTTTTTCATGAATTTTGACGTGTCCTATATCTCAGGAACCACTAATGCTAAGAAGTACAAATTTGGTGAGTCGGCTGTGCTTTTCCAGCTTAACAAACATGGCGAGTTTGAAGTTTCGGACATAGTTAGGGACGGGTCGAAAAAATTTATTTAAAATACAATCAATTAACGGATAACACAAGTACATATTATTAAAAATTTTAAAAAAGTAAAGGTCGTTAATTAGTCTGTTAAGATAAATGAAAAATTAAACCATTAAAATTGTATCAAGAATTATACATACCACATACATACATTTTAAGAAATTATGTTGAATCTGATTGTTAACTCAAGTTACAGCTGAAGATTCTGAGATCCATGAATAAAATTCAACAAAAGAACCATTAAATCCAACTGAAGTTGCATCAGTTAGCGCCAAGCAACTTAACCTATTTTATTCATTGCAGCCATTAGACTTTAATTCCAAATGCCATCAGTCAAAATATCTCTATTTGAAAAATTTAAATTCGTGCTATCCGGGGATAACTTAAGCTATTAGGCCTTGACTATCCGGAACGATAGCTATAAATAATGAATTTATGCTCCCTCCTTCCCGGGAGTTGTGCTTTCTGATGATATTTAAAATTTGTTTTCTGTCGTTTGCTCTCTTCGTCCCTCACTTTAGTTCCAATGTCAAAATAAAACGGATGTACGGATCCGGAAAAGCCTTTCGATTCTAATTCCCACTCAATAATAATAATTTCATTAGACCAGAAAATTAAAGTTTCAGCTTGCAAAGCGCACATAAAAATGCACCAGAGATATGAAAAATAAATCTTAAGTGAAGTCACTTACCCAAAAGGAGTCAAAGGACTCGTTCATTTCACAACGCTCTAATGGTTTCCCTTGCATATAAGGAGATCAAGAAAAATTAAAACGAAAGCATTCGGTTTTGCGGTGTGTGCGAAGCAGGCGGTGTGGTGCGTTATGATAGAGAAGGAGAGTTTTTAAAATTTGCAATTCCACTAGCTTTTATATAGCAGATCGGGTTTTCGGCTCTGCACCTCTCTATGCTGTATCTTGAGGTGGAGCGTGGAGGCACCGCATATTCTACGACGCGCTATCTATACACATTCTTCGAATATATAGGGACTGTACACTTTCAGCGTAAAATTTTAATCAAAATTGTTAACGAGAAAAGTTTAATTTTTCTTCTTATTATTACTATGTCTTTGCATCCTCTTCGCCTGGATGGCTGGCGTCATCCTTGATGTTCCAGTTTCATATCATCCTTATTTTTATGTTTTTTTTTTCGAATACGTTATCATAGTCATTCTGCTCTGACGCTTTGTTTAAGTTGTTATATCGTCATGTTTTTAGTCGTTGGCATTTCTTTACGTTGTCATTTCATTGGAAATAATGAGGAAAGCCTTTGATATACGAAACAGCATACACTTCAATATAAAAATGTGATGCGAATCGAGTCCTTGGAAATTCTGCCTATATACTCACGGAATATTGCAGGCATAGTAAAATCTATATGCTTGTCTGTAAAATTCTGCTTTTGGTGAATTGCACAAAGGATGACATGAAAATGTAAAAAATCCTTTTGCTAAATGCTGTGCAACTTACAATTTTATCGTTTCCACTTGCTCTGCAGGGCAAATATTGGTTGCGTGTAAAAAAAAGGAAATTATTATTATTAAATTATTTTTTATTTAAACTAGCTGACCCGACAGACGTTGTCCTGTCTTAGCTATGAATTTGAACTGGAATATTTAATAAAAAAAATTGAGTACCTTATAGAGGATTTACCATCAGATGAAGAAGAAAATAACCAAATGTTATGACCCTTAAAAAAATATAGCCCAAAGTGTTACACGCTGAAAAATTTTTATATTTCCATTTCTTTTGGGATCTTGTAATCTATTTCATGTTGATATAAGAAAAGAGAGGTGAAAAAACCTCTCTTTTATTCTTTGCTTCTTTTTAGTTGCTATGCATAATATTCGAGATCCTTAAAAAAAAATAATAAAAAATAAGCATTAATGGAGTCACGATGACGTATACGTACTTTTTTATCCGCATATATTAGTTAGACTTAAAAATCTGTACATCACAGCTTTACAGTTCATTTTATATAATTAGAGTTAAGTCAGAGTGTGTTGTTTACAAAAATTGAAATCCATTGCGAAATTTATGTATCCCTTTACTCCCTTCCTTTTATCCCTAACTATCCCTTATTATTCCTTCGGCACATATATTTTTTCTCCGTAGTGTGTTTATCTGGTTCAATATAAATCCAAGAAAAAAATCCTCACCCAATTTGGATGATCTTTAAGAAAGTTTGAAATTTCAAGATGTTTTTACGATTTTCTAATTTAGCCGTTCGAATTTTCTAATTTTCGGTCAAACTTTCAAATTTCCGGCTTCGTTGTGTGTTAATCTGGTTTAATACAAATCCAACAAAAAAATTTCCAACCAAATCGGATGATGTTTAGCCGAGTTATGTGCGTACGAACACAAAAAGGGATTCATTTTTATACTATAAGAAGATTACTAAAAATGTTACGTTTGCGAGGACCTGCGTTTGTGTGTCTGTAGGTCTATTTTTCATCGAGCCAGATCGTAAATTAGTATAGTTTATAATATTTTTTCTGATTCTCTAAAGGAGAAATTAAAAATTTTGTTTTGACTCATCTAGAAAGATTAGCTGAAAAAAAATGTTTCAGTTGCACAAAACTTTATTCAGCCTTGGTTTGAGATTGTAACTCACCTTTTTCAATGGTTTTACTTAATTTAGATTAGATTTTTTTTCAACTAAATATAATTATTTTACATTTTACAATGATTAAGTTTATATTTTGAATAAATAAAGACTTGGCAAAATATGCCGTCAGCCTGAGTGGTTTCAAAAATGATATGCAATACATTTATTAAAAGCAATTATTATTAAACGCGTTATAAAATTGAATAAAATAAAATAAGTTACTTGCAGTTTAAGATAACTTAATGCCGATTAAAGCATGGAATTGGTTACTACCATATAGGTACTTTAGCTTCAATACCTGTTTATCCTAAGGTAAATCGGTGGTTATTTTTAAAGTAAAGAGAAAAGCCTACATATTTTGAAGTTTGCTTTATTGAGTCGGCAATATCTTATAAAGCTCGGTAGGGAAAAAGAGTTTTAACTTTAAAATAGGCATACATACATTATTTTTGAAAAATTTCGACATTTCAAAGTTAAAAGCAAAACACCAGTATTTTTGACAAATTTTCTTAAACGACGATACCTTTTAAACGGTCAATGTTTAAAGACAAAGTGTTAGTCACCTGAACAATATTTTACCTTAAAATTTCTTTTTTGCCCGGAATTTTAAAAGCTATTCTGAGTTTCGTCCGAACGAAATTTTCAGCATAATTTTTTGCCGTTGGCCTACTGAAAATATGTGAAAATTATAGTTGTAAATGGCATTATATTTATATTCCGAGTCGGAATTTCCGACTGAAATGAGTGTTCGAAACATGAAATATTTTTCGGGTAAAACGTTTCAAAACAACAAATCGTTTAGAATGTAGGTATGTGTAGTGTATGCCAAAACATTTTCGTCAATTTACGATTTTTTTAAATGGCCATGTCTTCTAAAAGTAAAGTCAGAAAAAGTTAGACAATTTTATAAGCTACCAGCTATTAATGAATTAATTTTTTCTTTTTTTTAACAAAATATTTCGAAAACCACTTCGTTGATTTCTTTAAAACTTGATAGAAAATCGGTTTTTTATACAGTTCAGAAGGTTCAAATAAATAACGATACCTACGATAGAACTTTGTTAAATTTTATTTAAGCATTTTCCAGAAAAAAAAAATTAGAAGAATGGAGTCTATTAGAAGCAAAAGATCGTTTTCTAAAACGATGAGCCGATGTTTTAGAAAACGATCTTTCGGAAATAATTAATAATTTATTTAAAAACAACAAAAATACCTCAAAGTGTTTAAGGTATATGTACCAAAGCTCTTTAAAATCCAAAAACCTTTTCTTTTTATTTTATTGATAAATCAAGTTATTTTATTTAAAAAAATTTGAAAAAAAATTGTTTCGAAACACAAATATTGAAAAAAAACATAACATAACAAAACAAATATTATGTACAATGATTTATTTTTTTTTTTAAATATATTTTTTTTTAATAAAATATTAAATTTTCGTTTAGTATTTAATGGCGCATTGTCAACTTTTAGCTGAATCCTAAAAACAAGACGGTATAGGTCTTTTCGTTTTTTGCTTAAATTGAAATTAATAAAAACTACTTCTTCCCTAGAAAATTATTGCCGTTGTTAGTAAATTCAAAAAGTGAATTTTCCAAGGAAGAACAAATCATATAATCTTCATTATTGTTTCAAAAACGCAAGTGTGACCCCAACACCATATCAAAAGTCCCCAGCCCAGTGCCGCTAGCTACCTTTAAGAGAGGCAAGGTTCTCTTTTTGTATTTTTATTGAATTTTTTAAATCCAAGCGTATTAACAGAGAAAGTTAATTAAAATGTCTACTACTAAAGGAGCTGCAGATAGTAGAAAGTTAAATTTACATTAATTTTTTAGTGCAAATACAGACTTCAAACTTCAACCCTAATATGCTGGGTTTTAAAATATAAAAGGGAGCGGGGTATCCTGTCTAAAGCTCGCAACCCATCCCTTTGTACCTGGGGTCACTCAGACTACAGGATTTTTTGCATTTGTTTTTCATTCATTGAATTTAGCTAGCTTGTAATAGACTTCAAAGTTTAAAGACCTTCAAACGGTGCGGTGAATTGATACCCCAGGAACTAAGTCCTTCGAAGGACTTATTCCTCACTTAGTTGGGTATTAATCCATCTGAGTGAAGTAGACTTTTTCCCCTAGAAGATGGGAATTTAATTACAAAAAATCTGGGTGGCTTTAGTCCCTCTTAAATGTAAAATAAATTCTTATTTTCAAAACGAAATAAAAATGCCGTAAAACAATCTGCAGCCTATATTTAGTTCTGGAAAAATAGACTTTTACAAATAAAAAATTAGTTGGAGGCTGAAATTTGGCATTGTCGTTGGTAATGGGACAATTTAAAAACTGATAGAGCTCCTCATCGATCCGATGGATGACCACTAGGTCAGTTATAAGGGATCCAAGGGTCTGAAGCGATTCCTTATAAAAAATGGTCTTCTTCGGATTTTTCGTAGCATTAACCGTTAAAAAGTTACAGCTAATGAAAAGTTAAAAAATCTCTCAAAAGGGGGCAAATGTTATGAAAATGAGAGTTTTTTCAAATATCTCAAAAACAGTTTGTGTTAGAAAAAAAATTCATTGCCCAATCTTATGGCCCATGTAATTTTCAACATAATTCGTTTCAACACTTTTTTCGTAGCTTTAACTCTTAAGAAGTTACAGCAAATCAAACAGTCAAAAAATCTCTAAAGAGGGGTAAAAAGTAATGAAAGTGGAAGTTATTGGAAAATATCTCAAAAACGGGTTGTCATAGAAAAATTTTATTTCTCTATCTTGCAGCTCATGTATTTTCCAACAAAAATAAATTTTCACTTTTTTCGTAGAATTAACCGTTGAAAAGTTACAGCAATTGGAAAAGTCAAAAAATCTCTAAGAAAAGGGGCAAAAGGTCATGAAAATGTGAGTTTATGGCAAATATATCAAAAACAGTTTGTGTTAGAGAAACATTATATTTTCCAAGCTTGAAGCTTATATAATTTTTAACATAAATAGTTTTTCACTTATTAGTAACATTAACCGATAAAAAGTTACAGCAAGTCCAAAAGTCCAAAAATCTCTAAAAAAAAGTGGAAAAAGTCATGAAAATAGGAGTTTTTGGCAAATATCTCAAAAATGGTTTGTGCTAGAGAAAAATGTTATTATCCAATCTTATAGCGTATGTAATTTTTAACAAAAATAATAATTCACTTTGTTCGTAGCATTTACCATTAAAAGGTTATAGCATTCCAAACATGGCAATATCGCAAAATTCACCAAACACTTTCTTCCACACCACCTTAGAGGTGAAGTGCCAGGTGTTTTTTTTTATGTGGTATCCCCAGTTGTAGTAGCCGTGGCGTGATGGTTAGTGCGATGGACTGTCATGCCGGAGGTCTAAGGTTCGATCCCCAGACTCGCCACCTATTTATTTAAAAGAAAAGACGGCTACTGCCTCTTGCGAGGAATTGACAAATCCTCCAAGAGTATCTCCTGTCACAGAAAAGTGCCGCTCGTTAGCCATTCGGATTCGGCAATAAACTGTAGGTCCCCTCCATTCCTGTAGACACGCACACAGGAATGGTTGAGAGTTGTAAGTCACTAGGCCCTAGTTCTTCATGAGCTGTTGTGCCATCAAATTTATTTAATTTATTTATATTATCCCCAGTAGGCCTATTTACATGATAATTACATGAGCTACAAGGTTGGGGAAAACATCGCACAAACCGTTTTTGAGATATTTGCCAAAAACTCCCATTTTCATGACTTTTTTCCCCTTTTTTAGAGATTACTGGACTTTTCGATTCGCTGTAACTGTTTCACGGCTAATGCTACTCAAAAAGTGAAAAACTATTTTTGTTAAAAATTATATGAGCTTCAGGATTGACAAATACAATTTTTCTCCTACACAAACTGTTTTTGAGATATTTGCCAAAAATTCACATTTTCATGACTTTTTGCCCCCTGTAACTTTTTAACGGTTAATTCTACGAAAAAAGTGGAAATACAATTTTGTTGGAAATTACATGAGCTACAAGATAAAGGAACCCGTTTTTGAGATATTTGTCAAAAATGTTCACTTTCATGACTTTTTACCCCTATTTTAGAGATTTTTTGACTTTTCGATTTGCTATAACCTTTTAAGAGTAAATGCTACAAAAAAGGTGAGAAGCCATTTTTGTTGAGAATTACATAGGCTACAAGATTGGGGAATGAATTTTTTTCTATCACAAACAGTTTTTGATATATTTAAAAAAATCTCCCATTTTCATGACATTTGGCCCATTCTGAAAGATTTTTTAACATTTCATTTGCTGTAACTTTTTAACGGTTAATGCTACGAGAAAACCGAAAGGACCATTTTTATAGAAAATCGCCAAAGCTACAAGATTAGAAAACAAAATTTTTCTATAGCACAAACAGATTTTGAGATATTTGCAAAAAACTCATTTTTATACCTTTGGACCCCTTATATCTGACCTAGCGGTCATTGAATCGATGAGGATTTATCTTAATTTTTCAAGAGTCCCATTACCAACGTCCATGCCAAATTTCAGCCTCTAACTAATTATTTCCTTTCTTTGGCATTTATCCGTCTATTCTTAAAAAAATAAATAAATAAATAAATTTGGTGGCACAACGGCTCATGAAGAACCAAGGCCTAGTGGCTTACAACTCTCAACCACTCCTGTGTGCGTGTCGGCAGGAATGGAGGGGACCTACAGTTTATTGCCGAATCCGAACAGTTAAGGTGAGTGGCACTTTTCGGAAAATAACTTAAGGTGGTCTATTATTACTGGACTATATTTGCATCCACGTGAAGTACCTAGCGGGAGTTCAAAGTATTTTAACTTCCTATTTGATTTCTCTCTACTCCTCACGCAAAACCGTTACTCTTATTCCGCTTAGGGTATGTCCACTGTCCAGCCCCTAATGTTTACAGTTTACTTCTAGAACTGTACCTACTGTAAAGGTGCCACACCTTTCAGAATGTGAAGTTCCCATAAGAAAGTGGTCTTCATTTCCATCTTGTATGGGAACGAAGTCCACTTCACAAAAGTCGATTTTTTTGCACTAAGTGAGTGAGACTTAATTCTAAACAAACATAATTGAAATAAAAGTGTAGGCATTTCCTAAATTTAAAGTTAAATTCTAAAATCTTAATTATTTCTATTTATTTAAAAGGAATATCAAGCCCTTTCCGCCAAATTATCGTAAGCAACAAAAATAAAAATTATCGTAAGCGACATTTTGTTTTTTGTTTGCTCAGCAACAAAACTAATTAGGCCAAATTTCAGCATTGAATATTATTAACAATACAGTTAATGACAGATGACAAAAGGTCCGATTGCTTTTGGTGCACAGGAAAAAATTAAATAATTAACTTTATGCGACAGTATGAAAATGTCGCTTACGATAATTTGGCGGAAAGGGGTCGATATTATCTCTCAGTTGATAAAAAATGCTCAAATTATTTCTATGTCTATCAAAACAATAATAACCAATACTAAGAATGTCATCATGAAAAGAGCAATAAAACTCAAAAATTCAAAACCGTTGTTAAATAAACAAACAAGAAGCAATTCCGGCAACTTTTGATGAACTTATGATCTTTCAAAAAGAACATCAAACTTGTTCATCCATCTGCCCTTAATACGTTCTCGTCATCATTTTCTAGAATTTTCTACAAATTATTTGACTTTTATATAACTAACTGCTTTCCACTGGATTTGCTAGCCTCAGTAAATGACATTTCTCGTCTCGGTGAATAACATAAAAAAATGTCAAAATGTATCTACATTTTCCGACACAAAACCCATGAGCTATTATAACAAAGTCCAAAGCAACAGTCCAAAAAATATATATGTATGTTGTCTCTGTGTGTAGAAGATGTATATATAAAACAACAACAATAACTACAACAAAACACCAAAATGGCTAACCTCTTTTTCTTGGTTTCGTTTCTGCAACATTATTACAAAATATATATACGAGTAGATATACTTTAACAAAGGACTCGTAAATAGCCATTGAATAGAGGATTAACTTTTGTGGTAGAGAAGAATTAATGTTGTGAAAATTTCGTCCTTTTTCGCATAAAATTCATCAGTTCCGTTTGATATATCTATGATGTTTATATAGATAGATAGAGGAGGCTTCTCATCGCCACCCTCTTAACTGTCAAAACTTTTATACCACAAATGATCATCAGGGAGGACCACAATTTCGACTTTGATTCTCTTCTGAATATCCTTGCCCTTTTGCGCCTTTAGTTTCCCATTATGCTATAGAATACAAATACACATATACATATACACGTGGGAAGAGCCAGGCCAAAATATTGAATTCTGATTGTTAGGGAATTCGATTTTACTATCACCGAAATGAGAAACGAAAACAATATTATCGGAAAATGTCCTTGGTTGCCTGTATAGCACATTCAATATTTCCTATTCATTTTTTTTTTTTTTTTTGTATTTTTAACCCTCGCTCTTAGGCTCAGTTTGACATCGTTCATCCTTTTTGGCAATGGAGTATTAAAAATTCGAGGGTTACATGGCAAAAATCTTCCTTTATGCCAAAGAGTAAATTTTGCCACCGAATCGTGTCTGTTTTAAGTTAACTTTCAAAAAGTACCAAAAAATAATGTCCTTTGTGGATGGTCGTCGGTCGTCGACGTTTATATGTCAACCTTCATTGCTTTCGTTTCATTTGAGTTTGAGGATAATTTTGCGGGACATTTACTAGAAAAGTACGAAATAATTGGGTAAAACTGAAGACAATCAAAGGACAACAGAGAAAGAGAGAGAGAGAGTAAGAAAGAGTGTGAGAAAGAAAAAAAAAATGAAGTAAAGATGTTTTGGGATTAGTTTTAATTTACCATTGGAATTTATTACTGTGCTCCCTCTATAAGGATACATACATCCTTTTTAATATAATTTTATTTTATTTTTTGCTTTTGTTTCATTGACAAAAATAGTTTTGCTCATCATCGTTATTTGTTTTTGCGTTATCTCTAGTTTTTCTAAGCACATATATGTGTCTATTGTTGCGGTTATGGTTATATCATAAGTCTACATTCTACCTACTACCTACCAACAGAAGACTGAAAGTGGTTGGCCAATACGAGCCAAAATTTGAATAATTGCGGGTTGATTTGGATTAAGCAATAGAGCTCTAATTGTCGGGGTAAGTTGTACTTAGTCTATAGAATTTTTGAACGCGATGTAGGGTTTTATAGATTTATGACTTGTAGAGTAAGGCCTTGGAAAGTTTAAGAGATTTATTGCTTTTCATTAGATCTGATAACTTTTTCACAGTGAAGTCTTGGCAAACTATTTTACATGAAATGGTTTCGACCGCAGTAATATTAAGGTTGTTGAAAGGGTAGACACGTGTCTTCCGGAACTTCTGTCTTTAAGCTCCTTCTCTCGCCTCCCCGTGATGAACATCGGGTGCCTAGTACCCTTAACCGAAGATGGGGTCTAAATCCCTGTGAACGGTTTTAGGTGGCAGCAAGCGGGAGATGGGGGGAGAAGTGTTCCCACTAAGGCACTTCTCCTTCATCCAGGCGGCAGCGGAGAAATTCTCCAGACATCATCCTTCCAGTATCCTGGATGTCCGAGAGTTCCGAGGGGCCAATATTGACTCGGACCATTACATGGTTGGAGCTCAAGTACGTATGCGGATATCTATGATACCACAATGCCTGCTGTGAAAAGATTTGATGTCGAGAAGTTAAAATCACAAGAGATCGCCAGGATTTTTGCTGTCAAAGTCTCTCTTAACCTTTCAGCAAGCCCGCCACCACCACCAACTACTGAGGACCAATGGAAACACTGCCAACAAGCCATCAGAAGTGCCGCCACTGATGTGCTGGGTTTCATTGCGCGACCACAACGAAACCGCCCTGGTCCAATGAAGAATGCCGGCTACCGCATTCAGCCAAGAACGAGGCCTATACCAATCAATTTCCCAAACTAGAACCAGAGCTACTGAGAGAACAGCCCAAGAGCTCTATGGTATGGACTAAACGAAGGGAGAACCGCCGACTTCTCAGGAGAAAAAAGAGAGAGCATGCAAAGCGGGCGGTCAAGTCTATAGAAGACTGTAGCAGCAGGGGGGATGTACAAAAGTTCTACCGAAGGGTAACACAATCTATCCAGGGCTAAGGCCAGAACAGAAGCTGAAATGAGAAAGGGAACATGGTAGTGGATACACAGTCGGTGCTGAGGATCTGGAAACAACACATCTCTAGACTGGCTAAACGGCGAAGATGGCCAAAATTGCGCTGTTTGACAGAACACCCCATTCAACCTAGGTCCTGGACAATGATGGTCAAAATTTCCGACTACCCGACCTAAATGAAGTGCGGTTAGCGATAGCCAAGCTTAAAAAGTTTTTTTTCAATATTAAAAAAACGCTTGATGCCAAGTTAAATAAAAAGTAATTAAATCATTTTCGAAGTATTGGGTTTAAACAAATTTTTTTGTAAGTTTTAGTAAAAAAAAATAAATAAATAAATAAATACAATGCCACAGCTCATGACGAACTAGAGCGTCAAGTAACTTGTAACTCTCAACCATTCCTGAGTGCGTGTCTGCAGGAAATGAGGGGACCTACAGTTTATTGCCGAATCCAAATGCGACCGACACTTTTCTATGACAAGAAATACCATTGGAAGTTTTGTCCATTCCTCGCAAGAGGAACTAGCCTTTCTTTATTATTAGTTGGGCGAGGCTGGAGGTCGAACCTAGACCTCCCTCCGGCATGAGAGTCCATTGCACTATAACCATCGTGCCACGGCTACTACTGTAAACTGCAAGAAAATCTTGCGATTTTTATCAACGAATATTTATTTTGTGAACCAGAGTATTTTTCTCTTTTTTAAGCTTTTTTCACTAAGCTTGGGCACATTTTTCTATTTTGGAAATGGGGCCATTTATGGGTTCATATTTCATGTAAAGCCAATTGCAGCGTGTGCAAATGAAGAAAATGTCTTTTCATTTTTCTAAACGAAAACAAGAAATAATTTATCAAATATTTATGAAATGACAACACATCTAAAAGAACCTAATTATACCCTCCAGTATTTGTATTTAAGTAACAAACGATTAAATCTACCGGCAATGGCGTATTTAATTCATCTGCCCTTCTGAATAAATAAATAAATAAATAAATTTGATGGCACAACAGCTCATGAAGAACTAGGGCCTAGTGACTTACAACTCTCAACCATTCCTGTGTGCGTGTCTGCAGGAATGGAGGGGACCTACAGTTTATTGCCGAATCCGAACGGCTAACGAGCGGCACTTTTCTGTGATAGGAGATACTCTTGGAGGATTTGTCAATTCCTCGCAAGAGGCAGTAGCCGTTTTTTTCTTTTAAATAAATAGGTGGCGAGGCTGGGGATCGAACCTTAGACCTCCGGCATGACAGTCCATCGCACTAACCATCACGCCACGGCTACTACATCTGCCCTTCTGAGCTATTTTAAATCTACCGTCACCTCCCCTCTTGAGAATTTCGTCATATTTTCGACACACAATATTAATTAAAGAATATAATAACGCATCAGTTTCACCTTCACTGTTCGGATGCTACTGCTTGTACTTATAGGATACAGCTACTCAGATTATGGTTTTCCCCGCTGATTAAGGAAAGGGTTATTGTATGCCTGAAGAGAATTGAATTAATATCATAATCACAGCTGTTTGCATCAGCTGCGGCTGTAAAGCTAGATAATTTGCTGCTTTAACAAATTTTTTATTGGTTATCTTGAAATAAGGAGAAGTTTTTTAAATTCAGTTAGCTTTTACCCACGAACTCCGTACCGCACTCACATTTTTTTTAAATATACTAAAATAATTCATCAACACAGCTTTTTCAATCTGTAAATAAACCAACTAAACGTGCAAAAATAAAAATTGTAAGAAAAGTTGTTAAAGACAACGCCCCAGTGAACCACTGTTTTAATTGAATGAATTTCAACTTTTTTTATCGAGCGTCTGGTTTATTAAGTAAATCTCTTTTTTTTTATAGTTAGGACTAATTACAGGTGTATTGATTTTTTTATAATCCCTGATGGTCGCAGCCTTCTAGAATTCGAAGGTTTTTCCTTTGAAACTAATTTGTTTTATTGTATTTTAATTTTGTATTTCAAACTTGTATTTACTCCAATATTTTTAGTATTATTAGCTATACAAAGATTAGAGACTAGTCTCTAATCACCCCGAGACGAGACCGAGACAAGACAGTATTTTTAGTACCGAAATTCGCCGTTAGTCTCGCTGGTCTCGGTGGTCTCGCCGGTCTCGGTGGTTTGGTTTCGGTTTTCGCTAGAAGAAATTTCAATTTTCAATTTTTATAATATTCACAAGTTTTTTTTTTTCTATGCGCGTTAAAATATCGAACATAGTTTTATACTCAGGTGCACTGCGAAAATCCAGAGAAAAATACGTATGTATGTCGTTGGAATAGAAATCGCTCATAGTTCAGACTTTGTTTTCCGATTTTATTTGTTTGCTCCGGAAAAACTTGATTTTAGACCTTATGGGTGACGTTTAATGTGTCAATAAAGTAAAACTCGAAGATATTGAAGATACACCCCGCATTTTTCTTACCAACAAACTGCCGAGATATCGTACCCTATCTTTTCAATCTAAACAGGCGTCAAAAAACACGAAAGAAACCAAGGCTAAGGATGAGACCGAGACCGAGACCGAGACCGAGACCGAGACCGAGACCGAGACCGAGACCGAGACCGAGACCGAGACCGAGACCGAGACCGAGACCGAGACCGAGACTGAGACCGAGACTGAGACCGAGACCGAGATCGAGACCGAGACCAAGACCAAGACCGAGACGAGACTGGCACATTAAAATTTGCACGAGAAAAAGGCGAGACCGAGATCGAGACGAGACTTGGTTAGGCGAGACCAAGACCGAGACCGAGGCGAGACTGAAATTTTTCGATTTTGACGAGACCGAGACGAGACTAACAAAGGTCTCGCCTGGTCTCGTCTCGCTGCCAGCCCTAACAAAGATCCCAAAAATGATTTAACCATGTGCATCAACTTAGCAGGTCACTTTTTTCATTGCATATTAAAAAGTATATAGTAATTAGTTGCTACTTAATTTCTAATTAGTTACGCAAAAAAAAAATTAATTTCTGTTTCGGTTTGCGAGAAAATGGGTGTCCTTATATAATGACGTCATCCCTTTTTATTCGAAAACGAAAAAAGTGATTCAATTTTATTTTGCGTAACTAATTACAAATTAAGTAGTTTTCAATATATATCCACTCTCGGGCCGTTTATCTATGTTTTTGAAAGAGTTGACTTGCTAAGTTGACGTCATTTTTGCACAAACCAATAGAGCAATTAATTTTTTTTTGCGTAACTAATTAGCAGTTAAGAAGCAACTACTTACTATATAGTTTTTAATCTGCAACGGAAAAAGTGACCTGCTAAGTTGATGTAGGTGATTTAACCTTGCGCAAGAACAAAATTTCTTCTCATTAATAAATGCCAGTACAGAAGAAAAAATTAATTACAATAGAGGAGATCGACCAATTTTTCGGGATCCAGTGATATCAGTGACAGAGCTCCGAGTAGGTACCTTTTACAGATATCAGCTCTCATAAACCTTTGGGAAACCGTATCTACAACACAAGGCGCCATGGTATTATTTTTATTTTCATCAAATACCTATCTCGAATACCTTCTATTCGCCCTATTGAATGAAATGTCTTTACTTTTATACTTATAGCATAAAGAATCAAGGTTGTTTTCACTCCATTTTACAAAGCACTGGAAATGAAAACTTAAATAAACTTCTGTTATCGACAGAAAATTTAAGATTCCCCCGTTCCCCGTTTAAATGAGTCTGTAAGAAAATTATACTATATAGATACCACGCATTTGTTTTCTCAACCATAGTATGGTTCCAGTGTTATCTCTAAACAGGGATGTCAATTTGGAACCTGAATAATACCTCCACAAAGAAGCATTCGACACTCATCAGCATTTTATCTCATTTGCAAGACTAATTTATTCAAGAATACAATACGCTACCTCTAAGGTAGCTCTCTCACCTATATAAGACAACAACAACAACACACTCACACAAGCACATAACGCCCCCGAAAAGTTGCAAATTAAAATAGTCCTAGGAACTCGATAAACCCAATATGCATGCAAATGATTTAAACTATGAGCGAGAGCTTCACTTTCAGAGCTTCTGCTTCTGTTGTTGCTATTGCTCCTAGTGTCCCGCTACACTGCGCCACCGTTTGTTCTACGAAAATCACTACTATCAGCAGTCATCAGGATGGGAATGCATAACGCAGTGTCGCTGTCGCTTCTATCTCAATGATACCCTTCCTCATTCACTCGATTATTATACCACAAGGTACAAGCTCAGTTTGCAGAACTAACGACCAACAAACGAGAAGGTCTGGTCCTTGGTCGTTGCTTTGGAAAAAACCTCTTCTCGATATAGCTTGGTAATTAGCTTTATTTCAGTTCCGTTTCTCTTGGTTCGTGTCTCTTTGTACGGTTTTCTCGTTTGGGTGTCTATGTGTTTAAGCTTATGTAGATATATTTGGCCAAAAAGGCAAGAGGAAGAGGACAGATCGTTCGCTGGTTGGCGAATTCCATTAAAATAAATGAATACTCTCTGTAGCTAGGGCACTATTAAATGGAAATTAACTCAATGCAATGCATTCTCTTGCTCTGTGTATATTATAGCTGTTTCTTTATATCTATCTTTCTCTATTGCATACTGAGCTTGGGTTTAAACAGGGCTGTATTCGTGGGGATTTTGCAAAGTTTTTTACTTTTGATGAGTTAAATTAAACATAAACTACTTACCAGCTCAATAAAAAAAAATGACAATTCATATGTTAGTTTATACAGGGTGGGGCAAAGGGCATGAACACGTTTTAAAGGGATGTTAAATAAAAACAATTCAAATTACAGAAACTATTTTATATTGTTTAATTTAGTACGGAATCTAGTTTTTTACATTAAGTCTTAAAGATGATATCACGTAGGTGGCAGCCGTCAGCTGCACTCCTGAAGGCGGTTCTGATGAAGTTTTCAACCGCTCTTCTGCACATTTCGATGGGTATTGCCGTAACTTCCTCTCTGATTCTGTCCTTAAGTTCTTCCAGGGTATGTGGACGAAGTTTAAAAAATTTGTCCTTTATGTACCCCCAAAGAAAAAAATCACAAATGCTTAAATCTGGTGAGCGCGCAGGCCACTCCCCGTCACCCCTCAAAGAGACGAGGCACTGGGGTAACACTTCTCCTTACAGATCTGCTAGAATTGTCCAAAGCAACTGCATGTCTACGGGCTGAGCGCTGGGGGAACACTTCTCCTTAAAGATCGGCTAGACATGCCCAAAGTAACTGCATGTCTACGGGCTAAGCGCCTGGGAGACTGTTCGATAGCATTTCTTGCAAAGATGACATTTTCAGGAGTTCTTACAGGTCTTCCAATTGCCGAACCAGTGTTTTCCAATGCCCTAGCCCAACGTCTAATTGCATTACCGCCAGGGAAGTTTCCCCCAACATGGATATTGAAGTGCTGTCGGAAGGCTTTCTGCGTGGCAATAACAGAACGGTCATTTTAAAAAAAAATGCTCTCCCGTCCAAACCATGGTTGCTACTGAAAACTAGACTCTCTTACTTTCACAACGAGAACCCTCCCCTTTTCCAACCACAACCACAAGCCAGCCGGTCAAAACCGGTTCATACCTTTTGCCCCACCCTGTACTAAATACCTGTACTGGAGCTCTAGCATTGTTTTTTCAAATGTGGTTTCAGTAACACAAACGTTCAGTACATAAATAAGTATTAAATTTTAAACATATATATCGTATAGCATTTTCAACAGAATTTCAGAGGTATCTGTCTTCTTAGTAGGTCTTCTATTACATAAGGTTTTTCGCCGCGTTATGTGAAAAACAGAAGAATTTTGTCAACACCTGAGAAGTCAACTATATCAGTAGAGCTTCAGGATGAGAAAGTTCACCTTCAATTAAATATTCATATTACTGCAGATCTTAAAAAAATCCAGGAACTTCAAATCAATCCCAACCACCTTTTCGTTTCGCTATTTACTTCAAGGCCTCGTATGGCATAAAATAAAAAGACGTCAAAATGAGTCGCTTGAAGTGAAAACAAATCTGCCAGAAAAGTTAAAGTTTTTTTTAAACATTCGAAGAGGCAATTTATTTGTATTTTGTTTTTGTAACTTGTAAACGAGGGTCACGCAGAGATTCGGAAACACTTGTGTTTTGTTTTTGTAAATTCTGACAGGCAGGTCACTGAGATTCTCAAAGATGCGCAATATACTACCTTCAATATGTGTGGTGTACTGTGGCTTTAACCGCTTTGCAATACTATTGGGAGTTAGTGGATCGGTAACGTCACTACATAACCGACGGGAAGAGGTAGTGGGTCCCTTGTTACTGCGGGGTAGCCTTGACACCGATTCTGAACATTTTTGGAAAGGCTGACACTGTCTCGGATAGGTTCTTGAATACAATTGATATCATAGCTAACTATCCTCCATTTTGTTGCTTTACAGCTGAAACTGTAACTTTTCTACTTAAACAAAATATTCGACCGACATTCGCGACACATGTACGTAAAAGACACACTATTATTTTCTGATTTTGCCGTTCGAGTTTCTAATTTTCAGTCAAATTTTTGGACCCCTTCGATACAAATCCAACAAAAAAATCTCCAACCAAATCGGATGATGTTAAGCCGAATTATTTGCGTACAAACACAAAAAGGGATTCATTGCATTCGATACTCGATTGCATTTTTATTTAATGATACATATCAACGAGCACACTCTCTTGTCAGTAAATAAATATCAATAACAATCTATGTTACCCTCATTAAAGGCTCAGTCAAACCAGAACGTGGGCTGGCGGTGCTGGCAGAACTCGAAGATGCTCGCCGCGTTCTGAGATGTCAAACAGAATGCGCGCATCTTTCCATGTTCTAGTTTTTTGCTTGCATTTTATAAGAATAAGAAGAGATGAAAAACTTAAATTTATTTAGTAAAAGCTGGCACCTATCTCCTCCTAGGGCTTTATTTATCATTCATCTTATAAATTAATTTTCTGATACACATCTTTTAATATAGTGCCCATCACATTCTCTGCAAAAATGTATAAAAAATAAATTTTTCTCGCCCACTTACATTACATATAATGTGGTTCTATTTTAAGGCTTCTTCCAGCTAACTGTTAGGGTATCGGAGTAAAATACATAGGAAAACTTTCAGAAGTGGAATTCTGTGAGCCCTTTATATTCGAAAGAAATATGTATCGATATAATCAACGTCCTGTACATATCGTCGGTTTTAGAGAAAACGACACAACTTAACAAATTAAATTATTTAGTTAAAAATATAAAATTTCCCATGGAAAAATACCAGATTACTCTACTAAAATACTTGGAACTCCATGAGCTATTGTCTGGTTTTGATATTTGAACAGATAAATGCAAATTCAAATTTTAAAAAATGAGATTTGTTGAGTTTTCGCTCAAATGAGTTTCAGTACTTTCCAAAAAACAGCTGAGATCTGTGCCAAATTCGTTAGCCTACCACCTGAAATAAAAAATTGGAAAAAAAAAACAACCAAATATAAAAAAATAAATGAATGCCTACTTTCAAACGTCATCGTGATTACTGATATGCAAAATGATACTCTATCAGAGTATTGAGAAAAAAGAATTTTAACTTCTCCACTTTTCAGTTTATTTTTTTTAATGATCTTGATCAATGTTTAAGAAAATTCTTTTGTTACTTAGCTTTGAATTTTATTTAACTACGGCCCTGTGAATTTTCCACTCAGTTGTATCTACCTTTACTGCATATAATATCCAAACCTCTTTGTTTTCAAATCGACCCAAAATCCCAAAAAAGGATATTCACCATTCCGAGGCTAAGCAATCGAGTTTGGTCATCGCAACGCATTGCCCGAATAATTGCGGTCAAATAGTCGTATCACATTAGGCTCATAGGAATTCTGCTTCGGGCAGGCATGCTGGCTGCTGTTTCTGTCCATGGTGGATGACCAAATGCGATATTGTGTATAAGGGCACTTATATTATCCTGGAATTGTTTCTAGTACGTGTGTTGTGCGGTGTGTCAGGACAGGATTTCATAGAACTAAGTACCTATTGGCTGGTCTGTTTTGAATCCGGCTTCGGTCGTTTTGTATAGACATTGGGCTATTTATCGTCCTCATTGGTGGGGGGAATTAATTTCGTATGACAAACTCTCTAGAAATGTTAATAGATACAATTTCGGATAAACAAAATGTCTAAGATGAAATGAAACGGAAACATCGTGTAATACAGACAGTCTCACGTACGAGATGATGATTCGTATCAATGTAATTGAATTTGCCAAAGTGGGAGTTCCGATTAAACATTATCGTTAACATCATCTTCATTTTGGAATTGTGATGACATTTTACTGCTGTGGGGTTGGCAGGTGGGGAGGGGTGTGGGTATATAGTTTGTGATATAGAATCGAAAATGAACGTGGATGGTGCGGAAGTGATCTAATGATTTATCAATTTAGAAGCTGGTGGATTTTTTTAATGAGTAAAGTTGGAGGTAGTTATAGCGTGGTATTCATTGAAAGTGCTTATTTTGAAAAGTATTCTACGAAATTATTTAATGCCAGTTTTAATAATAGATTTACTGCTGAAGGGTATACAAATGAGAGGAGAAAATACAATGATAAAAGTTAACATGAAAAAGTTTTTTTTTTTTGATTATTAAAAGTGGAAATTCTCATTTCGAGTAAGGATAAATAACGATTTTATTTTAACTTTCACTACATCCAACAGAAACATTATGTATAGGTACATCAAACCAAAACCAAGTAAGCAACATCATGGGAGGTCTGGGATTTAATGCCAGGTCCCAGAGCTTATGCCACACAAAGACACATTTCTTTTACTTTTGAGCGACACTGACTCTTGCTAGGAAATGACAAGTTCTCTGGGAGTATATCACTTGTCAAGTCAAATTCTTCCTGACCGACTTTGCTAATTTTTACCAAAATCGCTTCCTATTCCTATGTCTTATTTTTTATTCACTATCTTAATTGTCAAGACTCAAGAAAATAAGGTAAATTCGTGTGTTTAAGAATTGTATCGGTTTTGTATGGTGGTACAGAAAATAATTATAGGGGTACCAATAATACATTAAATGGCTGATATATAGGAATACGATCATTCTTTTTACTTTCACTTTTCTCTAAATCAAATCGCTGAATTTGATCAATATTTTTGTGGAGAATGTTTTTGAAAAGTGTTTCAATATCACTGCCATTTTCTCCTATCAACTTATTGTTGCCGGCAACTCAGTCTCCTCGTGTGAAAGGGGACTTTAGCAAACGACTTGACATAACTTGCATAGCGGAAAAAAGAAGCGAATTGTTGATTGGATTGCGGTTGAGATGTTCGGCATCTGCATAAAAATTAGTTTTTTGCAAATAGCTCAAAGACTATAGGTTTGGCTATAGAAAAACTTTACTACACAATCTTGTAGCTGGGGCAATTTCCCAAAAAAAAATGGTCCCTATTGTGTTTTCGTAGCATTAACGGTTAAAAGGTTACAATAAATTTTAATGATCTTTTGCCCCTTTTAAGAGATTTTTTGACTATTCGATTTGCTGTAACTTTTTAACGCTTAATACTACGTAAGAAAAAATGTTCAACCATTTTTGTGGGTAATTGTCTCTAATACAAGATTGTTGTATAGTGTAACGTACACTCAGGTGTTAATGAGAGACCCTCCACTCTTTTCATCACCGGTAGGCTTCAGAGCTTACAGGGACTCTGAAACTGTCGTGGCAATTGGAATGGGTGGGTATCCAGGTCCGAAACGCTCGGCATGCTTGCATGGCCAAAGGTAGCTCGTCGGTGGGGGTGGTTCTTTGCGTAAGGAACCTGGATGGCCGTTACGTATAATCATGCCAACTCGTACAAAAAAAATCGTGAAGCCATTTGCCCAAAAAAAAAAAAAAAAAAACTTCTGTCCCTGTGTGAGAATGAGGAGAGCCAAGATGTTATCGCTCTCTGAGGATTATCCCACCCCGATACCACAATAAATGTGATATATCCTGGTCACCATAGCCCTCGATATTTATGGTAACCCCAAACATCAATCATCTTCGACGTCCCAGCTACTGAACTTAGCTCAGCCACATCCACCTAAAATAAGGTATTAAACCTTAGCCATGGTTCCACATCAAATTGCAAGATAACCAAATGTTCATAACGTTGAACATCATTCCATATCCAAAACCATACAAATTCGAAAAGAAATATCAAAAAAAATAGAAAAAGGAATCAAGCATTTCAAACCTTAAAATCAGTAAAATTTTTATTTAACTTAATATATCGATAGAAAATATAAAACACCTTGAAATGAATCTTGTAATTTTAACTAAATGTAAAAACTTGAAATATTTGCTTCACAATAAATTTTCCAAAGCTTAATAAACAGAATTGGTAGGTATTGAGTTTCGAAAAAAAAAAAAATAGAATAAAATAATTATCACTGAATCGCAAAAAAAAACTATTAGACCTAATCCAAGTAACCACACTATATTTTTGTTAATAATCTTTTCTTTTTTTTTTACCTGTGCCAGATATCAATTTGATTAAGAAAGAATTTAGCTTTAAGCTGTGTGCATGTGCATTTGTTGATATGTTTTAATGAAACAAAAGCAAACCTAGATTATTTAAATGACCTGACTTATCACCAATTATAGTTATTTAATAAAGAAAGTATTTGATTTTGTTATAATGTTTTTTTTTTTTTTTTTTTTTTTTAGTAGCACTTTTAATTTGAAGTTTAAATTCGTTCGAAAGTTTCTATCAAATTAAAAAAAAAATCGACTTACCGAGTCATGGGTCAATTTACCATTTTGTGTTGCTGCGTATGATTCGTAGTTTTTTTTTTTTTTCTTCTGTTTTGCGTCGCTCCATCCGTGATGATGTGCACAGCATCAGGGGTAAATACGCGAAGAGATGATGCTAGAGCTTATGGCTTGGAAAAAAATCAAAGAATATTTTTTTTTTTTGTTTAATAGAAAATCTGAACGAATGTACAATATAAGAAATGCAATTGACTTTCAATTGATTAAGATAAAAAAAATTATTCTCTTAAAAATTTTAATGAATTTGGTGATAATAAAAAGAAACTTAGCTTTTGTTTTCTAGGTTGTTAATGTGTGCTGATTAAAATTCTCGGTGTTTGATTGAATGATGACTGATCGTAATTCTTTAATATGTTGATTGATGGAATGATGATTGTTCGCTGTGTGGATACTGGAGTTTGGGGATACTGATACTGATTCTGATTCCGGGAACTGGTGCGATGTGGGGATGATTTAAATATGCGTGTGCATTGCGTGTGAATTGCGTGAGTGTGTGCGTGTAATATGGAGTACGCTGATTTAATATATTTATGTGTGTTTTCTGATGATTTTTTTCTTGATTAATAAAAAAGAAAATGATGGCTTTGGCGGTGTTTTTTTTTCTATATGTGTCTCTGCGTTGAACATAGAGGTTTTTTTTTATTTTTATATATACATATATATATATATGTAGGTATATTGGAGTACCTCTAGCAAAGACGTGAGCTTGATTCGGAGATTTATAGGCGAGAGGAGCCCTAGCTTCCTACGTTTGGGCTCACGATCTCCTCGTGGCACTGATTTGTGGCGCCTCATGAAACCTTTACAAATTCATCTCAACTTAGATTTTTTTTTATTTTCAGGTTCCAAGAAAATTGCATCACATGTCACCTTTTTCACCTTTTTAATTTTCTTTTCTTAAAGTAAATTAAGTAATAATTAATTTAATAAAATAAATTAAATAAATACTGATTAACCCACGTACAATTTTCTTTTCGAAATTCAAGAAAAAAAAGAAAAAATGTTCTTATATTTTATTTTTATAATTTTTTTGAACACGCGTGGACTTTTGTTCTTTAAGAAAAACACCAAAAACTCAGCCTCGAATAGAGATAGCAGATTTATTTATACCTTTGGGTCCGAGCTCACAGATTAACACACACACACCCATGAATTTTAGGAATTTACTACCAACATGGACGAAATTTGGGCTTCCGTTTATTCCAATTTTGCAATGGATTTTAACCAAAAAGATTAATACGATTATTTAAAAATCAAATTTGAATTTTTAGAAAATACATGTGAAGTTTTTTCAAAAATTTGGTTTAATTCTAGCGAAGGAAGAAAAAAAAAATTTTTCTTTACTTTTCGTTTGAATGTGTATGTACCTATAGTTTTTTTTTTTTTTTACCAATTTGAGTAAACAACTCCGAAAATTTATTCAAATTGTTTTTCATAGCTATCTTTCTTTTTGAGTCACCTCATCATTTCAAAAAGAGAGGCAGAAGTAAAACAGCCTGTCAGCTTAATTGGTTGCGGCACCAGCATCCTCAACGAGATGGCACTGGTTCTACACCCATGGGTCGCAATTACACCTTTTTTTTTTTTTTTTTTTAATTTTTCATACTTTTTCCTGGACTTTTTTTTACAAACTTTTGCATACCTTACTTTAGATATTTTTTTTTTCTTGTGCATTTTCAGAAATAATTTTTTCCTACTATACCTATGTTTTTCAGCCTCACTGTTCAAATATTATCTTAATTTTAAAATGCTGTATTTCTACCCTTAATTCGACTGGTTTTTCCTAGTTTTTTTTTTTTCTTTACTCTTCTACCTGCAGCGCATGTTAACATAAGAGACACAAAACAAATCAATTCAAGTCTCAAATTAACAGAGCCTCTCAAACTGCTTAACATTGTTATAACATTGAGTATATTATAGAGCAGAAAACAAAATTTACAGCGATGTTATATATTGTTTAAGCTCGAGCTCGTTGATCATCATGGCGGCGAATTCGGTATTTAGCCAAAGTCTTAAATGGGGAACCCTTAAGAGAAAGCTTGAAAAGTAAAAAAAAATCTAGAGTTTAATTAAAATCAACAATATGCTCTGCTCACAGATCGAGGAAAACAAAAAAAATAACTTTGGAGTGAATGTTATTGCGAATTGAGTGAATGAAGGCCTTTTAGTTGATTAATTATAATATTTGAAATTTAAAAGAAAGGAAAGAAAAATGAAATTAAAATATAATGGAAAGGTTTCTAACAAAACATTTTCATTTTGTGTTGCAAGGCCTACAAATGAAAATGAAAAGAAACCGATAAACTACATAAGTATGAAATTAAAGAAAAAAAAAAAAACTTAAAAACAAACCCACACCTGAGAATTATATGGGTCTCATGTTCAGACTGAGAAGCTCTATAATAAATCATTGCTTACCTTTTAAGGTCTTTTGAATGGAAAACTCCTAACAAATGTCCGTGCTCATTCTCTAGTTCATAAAGATGGTTACCTACTATCCGCACAATTTTTGTCTTAAGAAATTTAGGACACAACTTTGCATTCCTTTTCTTGGATGCATCACTCAAGATAAAGTTCCTCTTGTATACAATATCTCCTACATTGAAGTTAGCCGTTTTACTCCGAGTATTGTATCTGTGCTCGTATTTAGAGTGGGCTTTATCGAGTGCATCCTTTATGTTTGCGTGTAGTATGTTTATCTTTGAGCTTTTAGGAATCATGTTCAATTCGGAGGTATTAATTTTTCCTAGTTTTCGCAAGAGCTTGAAATCGGACCCATGCTCAATCATCCTCTGGCCAAACAATGCTTCATACGGAGATACCCCGATCGCCGTGTGCACCGATGTACGCAACGCACATCCAATTGCTGGGAGATGCTTATCCCACTCTCTTTGGTCTAGTTTCAAATATGACCGTATAGCTGTAGTTATAGAGCGATTAACCCTCTCGCTCGCGTTAGCTTGAGGTGCATACGATGCTGTTTTGATATGTTGCACACCTAATGAATTCAAGAAATTTGTAAAAGACGAGCTGGTAAACTGTTTTCCGTTGTCCGTCATTAAAGACTCCGGTACGCCGAATAAACAAAATACTTCTTCATGCAAAAATTGAATCGCCACTTCCGAAGAAGCTTTTTTCAACGCTTTTATAATGACAAATTTAGTCAATTGATCTAGTGCTATAATAATGTGGATGTGTCCTTTCTTGGATCGTGGGTATGGACCAAGAAAGTCCACATAAACATGTTGAAAAGGATAATCTACAGCAAAAGGTTTATCCATTCGATCTCGGAGTATCTGATTGGTAGGTTTTGAAGTCTTACAAATTTCACAGCTATTTATGTAAGCCTTAACTTGCGAAGCCATATTTGGCCAAAAGAATTTTTGTCTGAGGCGGTAAAGGGTTTTCGCTATTCCCCCATGCGAAGCTTTGGGCGGCTGGTGAGCCAGCGAAACGAGCTTGTTGGCTAGCACCGTTGGAACCCACAACTTCCATACTAAATCATCTTCAAGTGGATTACCTGTACAATGACTAACCTTCTTGTACACGAAACCGTCCGAGACAAGAAGGTCAGGTAGTTGTTGTTTTTGCTTTATGATGCTGTCGATGATCTTCAGATATTCGTCCGATTGAAAAGCGGGGTCTGTAAGATCTAGGTGCAGCACATCAGAAGGATCAATTGAAATGACTTCAAGGCTCATTGCATCTGATGAATGAACTCTAGATAGGGCATCAGGCACCACATGCAGTGAACCTTTCCGATGTTCGATTTCAAAATCATATCCCTGGAGTTTTAAGCTCCAACGGGCCAACCTACCACTCAAATTTCGCTGTCCCATCAGCCATTTTAGGCTTGCATGGTCTGTTATTATTTTAAACCTGTACCCTTCAACGTATTGGCGGAATTTTTCAACCCCCATCACCGCTGCCAAGCATTCCCGTTCGGTAACGCTATAGTTTCTTTGTGCGCCGTTCAGCTTGTGGGAATAATAATAAATTGGACGTTCTACTCCATTTTCGTCAAGTTGACACAGGACACAGCCGATGCCTGAATCAGACGCGTCACAAAGAATTATAAATGGCTTGGTGAAATCCGGATACACCAGAACAGGAGAAGTTGTTAACATGTCTTTTATCAAGTTCAAGGCTTTAACAGCTTCTTCTCCAAACTCAAATTTCACTCCTTTTTAAGTGTGTTTGTTATAGGTGTAGCCAGTGTGGCATAGTCGCGGATAAATCTCCTATACCACCCTGACATTCCTAAGAACCTACGAACTTGACGTGGGGTGGTAGGGACTGGAAAGTCTCTTACTGCTGCTACTTTATCCTTATCTGTCTTCAGACACCCATTGCTAACAACATATCCTAAAAATTTCAGTTCTTTGTAACAGAACTTCGATTTTTCAATGTTGATTGTTAGACCTGCTATAATTAAACGACTAGCGAGTTGCATTAGTATTTCCATATGTTTTTCAAAAGTACGCGAAATAACAAGAAGATCATCCACATAAGGGAACACGTTCTGCTTAAGTTCAGGAGTCATGACCTTGTCCATGAGCCGACACATGCGTTGAACGCCACGGCTCAAACCAGGAGGCATTACTACAAACTCCAATAAGGGCTTGCCAGGTACTGTAAAGGCGGTTTTTTCCCTTGACGACTTTTCAAGTGGGATTTGCAAAAATGCATCTTTGAGATCTATGCTCGAAATGTAGACTGCATCCTCCACTCTTGATAAAAGACCTTCTATGGGATGAAGAGGGTAAGCATCATTCTTGGAGACAGCATTAACCTTCCTGTAGTCCAGACACAGTCGATTCTTGCCGGGCTTACGCACAAGGACTACAGGAGAGCTCCATGCACTACTACTCTCTTGAATGATGCCCATTTTCATCATGCGATCCAATTCATCGTACATAAGAGTTTGGATGGCAGGGGAAACAGGGTAATGCCTCTGCTTTATGGGCTTGGCATCCCCCGTATCAATAATATGTTCTTCCAAGCTTGTGCGGCCCAACCCATGTATGGCAAAAGATGGAAACATTTTAACGACTGCCTGAAGTCTCCTTGACTGCTCTTCTGTTAGATCGTGTATTTCAAAACAATTATGTAATGCGATTTTATCGTATTTGTCGGCTAAAATTTCAGATACTACCTGAGGAATAACCTGTGGTGCTAAATTGAAGGCTATCCAAAAATTAATACCTAAGTATAAAATTTGTTTTAAAGATGGAACTACATATACCTCAATATCCTTGCTTATGCCGTTATAAGTGATTGTAGCCGTAAATTTGCCCTCTACAGTCTGATTTTTTCCATCTGCGGTTTTTACATTCGATGAAAAATTCCTACAAGTAACGCCCCATTTCTTTAAAAGCTCATGTCCACCTTGTCCCAAACAGCTAATGCTGGCACCGCTATCCAGCAACCCCAACATTACATCTCCAAAAATGGTCACTTCTGCGTATGGACGAGGGTCTCCACCTGAGCAAAGAGTGGTCGCTTCTACAGCCTTATGACTCAACTTTTTCGATTTAACTTTTTCTCGAATTTTTCGAATACTCTTGGAAACTGGCCGAGAGGTTGGTCCGAAAATTCTTTCTCTGGCTGCGTGGTACTCCACAAGGCGCTCATGTAAGGTCTTTCGAGGCAGATATTCTCCTTTCTGTGGTTGTTGTGGTTGTGTATAAAGCTCGATGTTTGTCCCTCTATTTAAAATCTGAAAAGCCTGCTCTTTATTCGGCTGTGAACTATTTCCTATACTAGGACTATTTTGAGTTGTGGAGTTATTTTGGTTTATTGTTTCGAGTCCCGATTTTTGTTCGTAGAGCAATAAGCTTCGGGTGCCAAATTGCTCCGTCGAATGTTTCCCGGACACTTTAAATTTGGGCATTGTGGAGAGGTGGTATCCTCTTTTCCGCATTTATAGCAGAAAAGTGACCTTTGAGCTACAGGGCACTCCAGATAACTGTGACCAAGAGCCTTACAGTTCCAACAAGTGAAAGAACTTGTATCCCTTTTTAACTGAAGAGCTTCAATTTGGTCATCAGGCCCTACTGTCGGGTTCATAGAATCAAGGTCAACTTCATGAACAAATTTACGGAACTGAGAGGCTACACCTGGTTGAACCTTACTTTTAAAAGCATCTTGTTCGTAGATGTACTTTTCCATTTTTCTACATACGTAGACCATTTCTTGCAAATTATGTGTTTGATACGTTAAAAGCAGCTCACCCATTCTTCTACGGACATTTTGTTTTATAAGACTAATTAACTCAAAGTCAGGTTTAGGAACGGCGAGCCTAGTGCTAAGCTTTTGTAAATCTACCAAGAAATCATCAAATTTCTCACTTGGTCCTTGACGCCTGTCATAGAGTCTTTTCGACAATTCGGCATCAGTTTCTAAAGTTCGAAACTGCTCAATAAGAGCTACACGCAACGCTAACCAATCAGCATAAGGATGAGCTTTCATATAAAGCCAAAACCAAACTTCGGCAAAACCACTTACGAATTGGTGGAAATGAAGAAAAATGTCCTGCCATGTCGCACCGTAGCACTCTTTAAGGCGCTCTAACCTAAACAAAAATTCATCAATGGTCATATTTGTGCTGTCAAACTTGAGACCCCATTTATGACAGCTGTACATTTTTGATGTCGCACTAGGGAATCTACTAGTAGAAGGAATATTGGCTTGGGATAATGGAATTCCCCCTGAAGCTAAAATGGACGGATCATTAAGTCTCAAGTTCCGCAGTTGAGATATAAAATTGTCACTAGGCGTAGCATTCGTGAAGTTGGGTGTTCGTTGCGAATTCAATGCTGTGGAAGAAGTATTTTGTTGGTGATGTTGTTGAACGGGAGGGTGAGCTGAGACTGTATTAGGTGGAACTCCACTTTCTTTACGCAGCTCATGGTCACTTGGCGAGTTGGTAGTACCAACTGGTCTTGCTATCTGAATTTCGTTTCGAACGGCAGCTATCAACTCTTTCCTCATGTCCTCAGAATTCCTTTGTATTTCTTTTTGCATAAATTTCAAATCCTCGGCTCTACTTAACCCAACGGTGGCAGAAACAATTCTTTGAATATAACTCGCAAATTCACCCTCATCAAATTCTAGATTTTCTGTTTCATTTTGCGTAGAAGCTTTATTGTTTTGGGGGTTTTGCGAAATTTTAGGAATAGCCCCAGTCGGGTTTGGGTTTTCTGAATTCGAATTGTAGCCAGCAGCCCCAGCACTAGATGCCGCTGCGCCAGATGCATTGGAGACGTTCGAAGCAATCTCAGCATTTAAAACATCCTCAGGGAGGTTGTTTGACGAATCTTTGTAGTTTTGATTGCGATTCCTACCATAATAGGAACCTTTCCTTGGAGGTAAGCCACGTCTCTGATTTTGGGACATTATCAGATAAAATAAAATCAATCTCAATAATAAAGCTTAAAGTTAAACTATAAACTCGGTTTGCAAAAATCTCCGAAAAACTCAAAAAAGTAAACAATGTTTATACTCAAAACGAAGGTTCAAAAATAAAAAGGAATATTAAATGAAAAAAAAGTTTAAGAAAATTCTAATCTAAAAGCAAGATTAAATGAAAAGAATAAGTTCAGCGAAACTTTTTTTTTTTTTTTATAAAAAAAAATAATGAACAAAATCGGAGTCTAAGCAGCAACTAAGTAAAAGGAAGAAAAAAAAATCAAAAATCTAAACCTAAAACAAAACCTTAAATTAAAAATTCAAAGACATTCTCAAAACAAAAATTGAGAGAAGAGAGAAAAAAAATAATAATAACTAAGAAAAATCAAAAGAATAACCAAAATTGACTCAACTAAAGTTAAATACTCAACTAAAGTTAAATAACTTAAAAAAAAACAATATTGAAAGGCAATCCAAACTACGACGTAGCAGAACTGAAAAGTATTGTATTTGCCTACAATAACAAAAATATAAGAGATAGAATAAAAAAAAATATAAAGGATTCACTAATATACTAATAAAAAGCTAGTCATAAGCAAAAAAAAAAAATCAAAGATGGACTGGTAATCAATAAATCATTGTATAGGTGGATATGGCTCCGCTTAAGGAATAAAATTGATTGGAACGTCAAAGAGAATAAATATATGTTTACCCATTCACACAAAGAACAGAATCTCTTTACAGAAGGTGTTATTAACAATGAAAAGCAGTCGGACATAAATCGGAAAGTAGTAGAGCTTATACTTATCTTCATACGGAAACTAAAAACAGAAATGAAAACTTATTTAAAGCCTTGAGCTCCTCTCGCAGCAAACTAGACAGGCTCACAGCCACGCTTTCGGTCAAGAGAGAACTTAAGTTTATTAAATATTATCAAAAAAAAAATTGAAATCTAAAATATGAAAAAGAAAAAAAAATAGATAATCTGCAGAGAGAGGAAGGTCCGAAGCAGCAGACTAAATGAGGATTGTACCCATTTACTGGTCTTCTTTTCCTTACTCAATCTGAGAGAAGAGAAAATATCTGTAGTTTACGGTAATGAAAAAAAACTGAATCTAAAAGAAAAGAAAGAAGGAGGATGGTACCAATACATGCAGCAGACAAACTGAGTATATCACCCAATTCCTGGTCATGCTCGAATATTATCTGTCAAAATATATACAATATATACAAAAAAATATAATTATAAAAATTAGAGAAGGAAGCAAAAAAAAAAATAATATATAAAATATAAGCTCAAATTAAACTATTCTAAACTATTCCCATCCACTCGTACTACTCCATAATGGTAATTGGATGTCACCACAATTTTAAAGTATTTTCTAAAAGGACAAATTTTTGGCCCCACGTTGGGCGCCACCTGTAACGTACACTCAGGTGTTAATGAGAGACCCTCCACTCTTTTCATCACCGGTAGGCTTCAGAGCTTACAGGGACTCTGAAACTGTCGTGGCAATTGGAATGGGTGGGTATCCAGGTCCGAAACGCTCGGCATGCTTGCATGGCCAAAGGTAGCTCGTCGGTGGGGGTGGTTCTTTGCGTAAGGAACCTGGATGGCCGTTACGTATAATCATGCCAACTCGTACAAAAAAAATCGTGAAGCCATTTGCCCAAAAAAAAAAAAAAAAAACTTCTGTCCCTGTGTGAGAATGAGGAGAGCCAAGATGTTATCGCTCTCTGAGGATTATCCCACCCCGATACCACAATAAATGTGATATATCCTGGTCACCATAGCCCTCGATATTTATGGTAACCCCAAACATCAATCATCTTCGACGTCCCAGCTACTGAACTTAGCTCAGCCACATCCACCTAAAATAAGGTATTAAACCTTAGCCATGGTTCCACATCAAATTGCAAGATAACCAAATGTTCATAACGTTGAACATCATTCCATATCCAAAACCATACAAATTCGAAAAGAAATATCAAAAAAAATAGAAAAAGGAATCAAGCATTTCAAACCTTAAAATCAGTAAAATTTTTATTTAACTTAATATATCGATAGAAAATATAAAACACCTTGAAATGAATCTTGTAATTTTAACTAAATGTAAAAACTTGAAATATTTGCTTCACAATAAATTTTCCAAAGCTTAATAAACAGAATTGGTAGGTATTGAGTTTCGAAAAAAAAAAAAAATAGAATAAAATAATTATCACTGAATCGCAAAAAAAAACTATTAGACCTAATCCAAGTAACCACACTATATTTTTGTTAATAATCTTTTCTTTTTTTTTTACCTGTGCCAGATATCAATTTGATTAAGAAAGAATTTAGCTTTAAGCTGTGTGCATGTGCATTTGTTGATATGTTTTAATGAAACAAAAGCAAACCTAGATTATTTAAATGACCTGACTTATCACCAATTATAGTTATTTAATAAAGAAAGTATTTGATTTTGTTATAATGTTTTTTTTTTTTTTTTTTTTTTTTAGTAGCACTTTTAATTTGAAGTTTAAATTCGTTCGAAAGTTTCTATCAAATTAAAAAAAAAATCGACTTACCGAGTCATGGGTCAATTTACCATTTTGTGTTGCTGCGTATGATTCGTAGTTTTTTTTTTTTTCTTCTGTTTTGCGTCGCTCCATCCGTGATGATGTGCACAGCATCAGGGGTAAATACGCGAAGAGATGATGCTAGAGCTTATGGCTTGGAAAAAAATCAAAGAATATTTTTTTTTTTTGTTTAATAGAAAATCTGAACGAATGTACAATATAAGAAATGCAATTGACTTTCAATTGATTAAGATAAAAAAAATTATTCTCTTAAAAATTTTAATGAATTTGGTGATAATAAAAAGAAACTTAGCTTTTGTTTTCTAGGTTGTTAATGTGTGCTGATTAAAATTCTCGGTGTTTGATTGAATGATGACTGATCGTAATTCTTTAATATGTTGATTGATGGAATGATGATTGTTCGCTGTGTGGATACTGGAGTTTGGGGATACTGATACTGATTCTGATTCCGGGAACTGGTGCGATGTGGGGATGATTTAAATATGCGTGTGCATTGCGTGTGAATTGCGTGAGTGTGTGCGTGTAATATGGAGTACGCTGATTTAATATATTTATGTGTGTTTTCTGATGATTTTTTTCTTGATTAATAAAAAAGAAAATGATGGCTTTGGCGGTGTTTTTTTTTCTATATGTGTCTCTGCGTTGAACATAGAGGTTTTTTTTTATTTTTATATATACATATATATATATATGTAGGTATATTGGAGTACCTCTAGCAAAGACGTGAGCTTGATTCGGAGATTTATAGGCGAGAGGAGCCCTAGCTTCCTACGTTTGGGCTCACGATCTCCTCGTGGCACTGATTTGTGGCGCCTCATGAAACCTTTACAAATTCATCTCAACTTAGATTTTTTTTTATTTTCAGGTTCCAAGAAAATTGCATCACATGTCACCTTTTTCACCTTTTTAATTTTCTTTTCTTAAAGTAAATTAAGTAATAATTAATTTAATAAAATAAATTAAATAAATACTGATTAACCCACGTACAATTTTCTTTTCGAAATTCAAGAAAAAAAAGAAAAAATGTTCTTATATTTTATTTTTATAATTTTTTTGAACACGCGTGGACTTTTGTTCTTTAAGAAAAACACCAAAAACTCAGCCTCGAATAGAGATAGCAGATTTATTTATACCTTTGGGTCCGAGCTCACAGATTAACACACACACACCCATGAATTTTAGGAATTTACTACCAACATGGACGAAATTTGGGCTTCCGTTTATTCCAATTTTGCAATGGATTTTAACCAAAAAGATTAATACGATTATTTAAAAATCAAATTTGAATTTTTAGAAAATACATGTGAAGTTTTTTCAAAAATTTGGTTTAATTCTAGCGAAGGAAGAAAAAAAAAATTTTTCTTTACTTTTCGTTTGAATGTGTATGTACCTATAGTTTTTTTTTTTTTTTACCAATTTGAGTAAACAACTCCGAAAATTTATTCAAATTGTTTTTCATAGCTATCTTTCTTTTTGAGTCACCTCATCATTTCAAAAAGAGAGGCAGAAGTAAAACAGCCTGTCAGCTTAATTGGTTGCGGCACCAGCATCCTCAACGAGATGGCACTGGTTCTACACCCATGGGTCGCAATTACACCTTTTTTTTTTTTTTTTTTTAATTTTTCATACTTTTTCCTGGACTTTTTTTTACAAACTTTTGCATACCTTACTTTAGATATTTTTTTTTTCTTGTGCATTTTCAGAAATAATTTTTTCCTACTATACCTATGTTTTTCAGCCTCACTGTTCAAATATTATCTTAATTTTAAAATGCTGTATTTCTACCCTTAATTCGACTGGTTTTTCCTAGTTTTTTTTTTTTCTTTACTCTTCTACCTGCAGCGCATGTTAACATAAGAGACACAAAACAAATCAATTCAAGTCTCAAATTAACAGAGCCTCTCAAACTGCTTAACATTGTTATAACATTGAGTATATTATAGAGCAGAAAACAAAATTTACAGCGATGTTATATATTGTTTAAGCTCGAGCTCGTTGATCATCATGGCGGCGAATTCGGTATTTAGCCAAAGTCTTAAATGGGGAACCCTTAAGAGAAAGCTTGAAAAGTAAAAAAAAATCTAGAGTTTAATTAAAATCAACAATATGCTCTGCTCACAGATCGAGGAAAACAAAAAAAATAACTTTGGAGTGAATGTTATTGCGAATTGAGTGAATGAAGGCCTTTTAGTTGATTAATTATAATATTTGAAATTTAAAAGAAAGGAAAGAAAAATGAAATTAAAATATAATGGAAAGGTTTCTAACAATAGATATACTCGAATCATCGAATTTTGGAAATCAGATTAAATAATCGTAAACAAAAATCTCACGATATTCTTGTTCGATTGATCTGATTTTCAAAATTTAAAACGATCATTCTATAAAATAATCAAAATTTAATGAGAGTTTGAAAATTTCATGGATTTTTCCGTGACCAGTGATTAAAAAATGGTGTAGATGACTTATAATTTTTAAATTATAATTTTGGTGCTTTTTCTTGACACATTTTAAAATTAGGGCAATCTTTATTACATAAAATGGCTCAACTTTTTGGCTAATTTTGTATTTTTTTATTTAAAATTAAAGATAAAGGGCGTTTTTTCATAATGAAATTTCACCCAGAAATGAAAAAAAACCCCAAACAGCGTTGCCGATGTGGCACGATCGTACACTTATGGCATCTTTTCATTTACATGGCACTGTTGCACTCAAAGGCTTAAAATTGCACTTTGATTTAAGGGTATAGTAAAATAAAATAATATTGGAACCCATATTGTAGAAATCGCCTTTCCTATAAAGTAATAAAATCACTTTTGTAGTTAACGAAATAATGAAGTCTATAGTATAAGTATTTTAAAAGTTGTATTTGACGTGCAGTTTATTAATAAAATTTTATGAAATAATATACAAATTTTTTTTTTAACAATTTCCGTTAAAGGTACGCAGTGGCCAAAAATGGCACTTTCTGTTGGTAGCGGTGGCACTTACAAAAATTATTTTCCGGCAACGCTGCCCCCAAACCATGAAAAATCACTAATTCACAAAATTTGTTGTTGTTGTTGTTGTTGTGCTTTTCATATATACATACTTTTGAAGCCATTTTTATTTTTTGTTCTTGGCAAAATTTCATGCAGCCGACTTATGCATTTTTTCCCCATGAATTCAAATTTGTTAAAAACAAAAGTCAAACACACCTCATCCTAGGGAAAAACAGCGAAGAAAACTACCGTACTATACCTAATTTTCGAAAACCATACTATACTATACCATTTTGGGCATCCATTGCGTATAAAGATACAGTCTCCCAAAAATATCCTTGTGATGATATGTTTTTAATAGTGTTAAACTTAACCAGAAATCATTCACTACTAATATATCTTAATGGGCAGTAAGATTTGACTGTTTCAGTAAAGAGCTTTTAGCTTTTGTTCTATACAACTTAAAAAAAATAGCTTGTGAGTACGGTTTTTTACTGTATTCAACGAAGATAAAAGTCAGAGATGTAAAAGAATGCAATCATTTTTGAACTGCAGTTAATTGAATAAAAAGACTTATTTTAAAGTATTTTTACTTCACCTCAGTACTTCAACTTCAAAAAATAATTCCCAATCAATTTTGAAGTCTTTAATAATGCAATCATTTTATGCAGTTAAAAGACTAAAAGTTAAAAGAATGCAATACTAAAAGACTGCTTGAAGTCTTTGAAGTCTTTTTGAAGTCTTTTACATTGATTGCATTCTTTTACAGTCTTTGAAGTTTTTTACATTGATTGCATTCTTTTGCAGTCTTTTGACTTCCATGAAGTCTTTTAACTGCCTAAAGTCTTTTCACTTCTTAGAGTGCTATAACTGCTGGGAATATTTATACTTTTTGAAATACTTTTACTGATTTACTGTCTTTCGATTTTGAAATCTATATAAACATTTTTAGTAATACTTACAGATTAATAAATATTTAGGTAAATTGTTCAAAATGACAATAGAATTTAAAAATTAGTGCATTTAAAATTGTAAAATTCAAAATTGATTATAAAAACTATTTTATGAATAAAATGTTAACGAATTGGATTTCAATGGTTTAGAAGTTTCTGATATGATTATTATTTGTGAGAGATTGATACGAATTGATTTAATGAAAATGATAAAAGCGGTTCATCTATTCATCTAAATAAAATTAATTTATAGTTTAATTCATAATGTATAAATATCGCAGAAGATGAGAGAACACTCATAAATACTTAGCCATTTACTACCTGTACATAAATTATCTAATCAGAGCTGCAAAAGCTTAAGTCACTTCTGAGGATGTTTCCACTTCTGTTGCTAAATTAGAAGAGCTGGACTCAATCCTCCTTATTTTCAATTCCTTTTCGTAAGCCTTATTCAGAGCAGAGTAGGGTCTTTTTAATGTCCTGTTATTATTTGAAGGAGAAAAACTAGGATCAGCTTCAGAATCTTCCGAAGAGAAGTCCATGCTTTTACTTTAAACCCTTTTAATTAATAACACTCTCCACACGCGGCTTTACAAAACACAAAAAAGAATGCAATATGTAAAAGACTTCAAAAAGACTTCAAAGACTGCAAAAGAATGCAATCAATGTAAAAGACTTCAAAGACTGTAAAAGAATGCAATCAATGTAAAAGACTTCAAAAAGATTTCAAAGACTTCAAGCAGTCTTTTAGTATTGCATTCTTTTAACTTTTATTCTTTTAACTGCATAAAATGATTGCATTATTAAAGACTTCAAAATTGATTGGGAATTATTTTTTGAAGTACAAATACTTACAAAAAGTATTTCATTGCAATCGTAAGGTGATTTAATTGAATGGGATTTCAAAGAATGAAATACCAAAATACTGCATTCTTTTACAACTCTGATAAAAGTATTGTTATCGAATAATAAAAAAAAAACAGCTTAAATATTAATTACTCTTGTTGGAAGGTCATAAGCTGTTTGTTACGAACAATATTGTAAATTCTGCCCAACAGATTTGTATATCACACAGACGAAAATAAAAAATATAATGTGATTAAGTTTTAACATCGGCTTTTCGTATTGCGAGTTGGCATAGTGGTAGCGTAGTCGGCAGGTCCCAGGTTCAAATCTCAGAAAAATCAAGTAAGTAAAATATAAGTTTTTTTCAATTAAAATAAAATTGTATACATTTCAGAATAAAACGAGGCAGCTTCAAAACTTTTATAATGGAAGAAATAACAAAAGCGATCACAAAAATTATCCTTGAATTGCAGGTTATTTGTCACAAACAGTATTCGTGCTTGGAGTTAAAAAATTAATTTTTTGGGTAGAAAATAAATATTGTTTGTAACAAGCACTTTTTAGTTGCAATTCGAAGGTTTTCCTTTTACAAGCAAGATTATAAGATTTCAATTTGATGACTTCAAATATTAGTCACAAACAACTTAAACGCTTAGTGCCTTTTATCGCTTGTGGTAAACAGTATTTTCCTTGTGGAAAAGAATTTTTTCTTTCAGTGTAGTATAACAATACACTAAAACTATAGTACCCGTATACGACGAGTGTGTCACGAGTATAAAAGCACTAAAGACCCCCCCCCACCCCCCCATTCCATCTTCCAATCTTACTTACCTATACGACTAATTTATTTATTAAATTGTTTTTTTCAAACCCTAGATCGTTTCTGCGGTGTGAAGATAATTTTTTCGAGTATAAATAGGCTGACAATTCCTCTATTCATCTTAAAAACCTTTGTCCAGAATCTTTTTGAAAAAATAAACAATTTGTCCTTTTTTTGTATTCTTACCAGTTTTTCACTTTTTTTTCTTAAACAAAACCAATTTTGATATTTAAAAATATCTTTAGAAGAAGGAAAAAAATAAGTAAAAGTTAAAAAAAAAAAAAAAAAAAATCTGATAATTCCACACTTTAATACAGTACAGGTTGTTGAGCGCATAATTATTTTCCAGAATGCAATTAAATTAAATTAATGGCTTGAATAAAAAGAATGCATTCGTTAAATTCACTTTAAGCTTTCAAAGTTCAAATTACGCAATCATTATTCATTGGAATAAAAAATATTGCAATAGTTTTTTTTCCCAATTATGTGACAGCATTTAATTAAATGCAATCTTTTGGAAATTGCTGCATTCTTTTATATTCAATTGATTGTAAAATTGTATGCCTGAGCTCTTGAAACGTAGTCACTGTAAGATGTAAGAATAAAGACTGTATTCACAAAAGACAGCATTTTCTTACGACTTTGTCTATTTTCATTTATAATGCACCAATATACTGGAAAACGGAGTAGACTCAAAGTTTTTAACCTTATTTCAGAAATGCCCGATATTTAAATCTTTATCTTTATCTTTATTGTAGCATAAATTATTCAATCATTTTTTTTTTAAATATGGCGTCACTGCACAATTTACATAGATATGGTAATATTCTACATTACTAATGTCAATTATAAATTAAGTTGTTTGAATAATTATTAATAGAAATTGTATTCGAAGGAAAAAACTACTACTAAAACCTTCATACAAAATGGGAGAAAAAAAAATTAATATAAAAAATAATCTTAAGTATCTAAAACTTCATCTATTCAGTGATAAGATGAGAAAAGGGGAGGTGATGAACATCTTGATTTTACTCAACCTCATTGCAAGTTAAAGTTAGATATAAATTTATTACAACAAAATAAATAAATAAATAAATATATAGATAAATAAATCATTAAGTAAATAATAAATTTTAACAAAAATAAGTCTTGAAACCAAATCAATAATATCACAGTATGGATTTATCACAATAAGTATATAAATAAATAAATAAATGTAAAAATAAATAAATAAATATATAAATAAATAAATAAATAAATAAATGAAAAAAAATAATAATAAATAAATAAATAAATAATTAAATAAATAAATATTGAATAAATAACATCAATCAAGATACAAAATATGATAATAATAATAATAAATAGGTATATATACATATAAACTTGCTATGAAACCAAATTAGAAATCAATATATTATCTGATAATTCACAAGAAAGTTTGTATTTTTCTTTGAATTTCAGAATTCTAGAATTAGCATATTGTATTTTTGTTAAAGTGTGTAATTCTCCTGTAGAAAAATGCCACAGTAATCTCAACATCATTTTTAAAATTTTATTTTGGCATATTTGAAGCCTTCTTATATGGGTTTGTGCACATTCACCCCAAACTGGTGACCCGTAAAACATTAAAGCTTGAAATATTGATTTGAAAATTAAAAGTTTGTTTTCAGTTCCGCATCAAGAAGTACTCCAAGATATTTAGCACTTGTATCCCAATTCACCCTAGCACCACCGATTTGAAGGCTGTTTCTTGGTAAGAGGCAAGCTATCCTTTTTCGCGTGAAAAATACAGCCTGCGTCTTAGAGGAATTCAATTTGATTTTCAAATCATTGAAATAAGCCTCTATAATATTTAAATCATATTGCAGGTTGGTTTCTATTACGGAACCAACTGAATCTGATATATAGATGCAGGTATCATCTGCAAAAATACCCTTTTCACAATATCTTAAGCTAGGAAAATCGGAAGTGTATAATATATATATAAGATTGGACCAAGAACCGATCCTTGAGGCACACCTGCTTCAATATTTACAATTTAAGACAGACAATTGTTAACAGACACTTTGAATTTTCTTGAAAGAAGAAATGACTTTATCATTTTGATCAGATACGATGGAAAATTTAAAATTACAAGTTTGTGTAGTAGGCCATTATGCCAGACAGTATCGAATGCTTTTTCGATATCGAGTAATACCATTCCTGTTCTTTTACCAAGCCTCAAATTTTTTTTTAACATTTTGTGTTATTCTGTGTACTTGATGTACAGTACTATGATTAGCTCTGAACCCAAACTGTTCTGAAGGTAACAGACTATTTTGACTTATATGAGCTATTAGTTTAATTTTTATAATTTTTTCGAAGCATTTGCTGAGTGAACTAAGCAGACTGATCGGCCTGTAATTAGAAGGTTCACCTGCATTTTTACCGGGTTTTAAGATCGGTATGATTTTTGCTGTCTTCCATTTGGATGGAAAATACCCAAGTTTAAAACAACTGTTAAATAATCGTTTTAAAAATTTTATACCAGACATTGGAAGATATTTTGAATATATATTTTTAAGGTTATCAAATCCTACAGCTTTTCTTGTTTTTAAACTAGACAATAAAAATTGAATATCTTTTATGGAAACAAAATTTTCATCCTTGAGAAATCCACAGAACTATTAACTGTAAATTTAAGTAAATTATTGGTAGGTATACTCATATTGTTAGAAACTGAATGGTAAGCATAGAATTGCTCAGCTAAGGCGTTCGCTTTTTCAGGAATTTGATAGCATAAGTGCACTGCTAGTCCTTAAAGCAGGAATATGCGTTTTACTTTTTTTGATCACTTTTACAATATTCCAAAATGGTTTACTGGATTTTTCTAAGCCTTGAAATTTACGATTCCAGGAGCAATTTCCGTAATTATTAATTGAGTCCTATATCATAGCGTTAAGAGTTTTAACTTCTGTTTGCAAGAAAGGATCTCTTGTTCTCATCCATCTTGTCCTTAAGCTATTTCTAACCCTTATCATGCGAATTATCTCTGAAGGCAATTGGTTAGCATTTCCACATCTAATAATTTTTTTTGGGACAGCTTGGTCAACACTGTCAACAACTGAAGTTGTAAAATATGCTATACTTTCGTCAATATCAATTTCATTGACTTCTCCTACTGTAAGATGGTTAGGTATACTTTCTGGTTTATTTCGCAATTGTCTTTTATAAATACACCAATTTGCTTTTTTAAAGTCTAAAACTTCATTTCTTTCAACTGGGGGAGAGCCAAAAACACCAATTTTGACAGGAAGATGATCTGAACTTAATTCTGGAACAACCATAGGTTGACAAAAAATTCCTGGCATATTTGTAAGAAAAATATCCAAAGTCAAGGGATTTGCACGAATATTTGTCGGGTAGTACGTTGAATGAGGCGGGTACAAAATATAAAACTGATGTCTACTATTTAAATTGGCGAAAATAAGATTTAATGAAAATATTTGCTATACCAACAAAGTTATTTTCATGGTAAATAAAATATGACTTATTTATTGTTATTGTATTTTATTTTTTTTTGCACAAATTTGGGGTTTTATTCCAATAAATTAAAAATCTATGCACCTTTTTCTCATTTCTATTTTTGTAGGTTTCCTCTCTTCCATTAGCATATATCTGGTCACCCTAAACATGACAGACATCCAAATCGAGAAGAGGTTCAAAAGAAAATCTGATGGAAATTCCATAATAGAAAAAACATAACTGACGACTGTTTTCAGATTATTTAATGATTTCAGTCACTTTCCCTTTGTAATATGTAAATATATAGCTATACATATATACATGTGAAGCCTTCAAAACAAGAAATAATATTTACTTTTTTCAGATCTTAAACCAAAAATTTTGTTTGCTGTTTACGAATTAACAAGACGGAAACGTATCAAAACCTTGAAATGAGTAACAAAAACCTTCAAAGCATTCCTGAAATATGACTTTTTTTTTAATTCTCTTTTTCTCCGAACCGCTAATTCGATCCCATTTTATGACATCCTTAAAAAAGATGGCTTTAATCAAAGCATGCAAAAGATGACATACATTTCCAAAAAAAGACCACTATTGGCATTACTCAACACTCAAATACAAGCAATTGAATTTTCCACCATCAACCAAAAGCTACTCTTAAAAATTTTTAGCAAAGGGAATATTGTTTCAATTTATTCATATCGCTACGCACAAAGTGTCTCTGCACACATTTCTCCTAGACTGTCTTTGATATAAAAATCCATTTCGAATATTTTATTTGACGAAAGTCTTCCAAGTTAAGACTAAGCTTCTGCGGTGGGAAGCGAGTTTTTGATGTTAAGGAAACAAAAAATAACAAAAAAAAAAAAAAAGAACTCAACAAATTTGCGTATTAGATTAGGAGAAGAAATGGATGGTAAACCAGGAACAAGACACACATTTACAACGCATGTATAATGTATACTCTCGTACTCATGATGAATAACTCCCCGAGGATGAAAGACATTCTGCAGAAATCGAACGGAAATGGTTAACCCAATTCTAGTTACGTTATAAATTCATATCCAGGAGTTTCCGTTTATCTGAGTGGCATCTCTTTTATTGTACTTCTTTTTTTCTTTAACTTCCCTTTGCTTTTTTGAAAAACTTTGACTTTGCAAAGAGAATATTCTCGTTTTTCGATGATTGATGGTTGAGATTTTGTAACAGAGCTTGGAATTGAGGATGTGAGTTCAAATGGAATTGCATGACAACCATATTTGGAAAATGATTAATTGTTCAAAAATATCTGTGGAACATCTTTATAACGGTTTTCTTTCTTTTTTTGTTGTATTTATATATGTATGAGTATTGAGTAATAGATATACCTTACATTAAGTGGTTTATTTTCGGAAAATTCAACTTTCCCCTTTTGGCTTTATGGCAGGTTCATCCATTAATATGAATATATTCCAAAAGCCCAAAATAACGCCACACGTATAGGTAATCCCATCATCAGCCATATGGATTTTGTGAATAGAGTCGATGGTAGATGATTATGGCATTGCTATTCGTTCTGAATCAGCGAAACTCATATATACTATATACTTGCGAATATTTACTTAATTGAACTTGGTTACATATTCAGGCTTTCATCCGAATTAATTACTGATTTAATCTATACCACCATGTGGTTTGGTAATCCTTATTATTCGTTCACATAATTACCCCTATACCTGCCACAATATTTCTAATGTAAATGAAATTGATTATTATGAAACGCCTATTAACGAGATTTAAGGTGGTTGTGATGTAATTTTTTGTTTGTAGTTGAAAAATCAGTTCCGTTTGAATCACGTGTCAGCGAACTAAAGGTTTTGAATATTTAAAGATTTTATTTTATTATTATTTAGGAGGCAGAATCTGGAAAGAACACTTTTCCAGGCAGCTAAACAGCGAAGATGGCCAAAATTCCGTTGTTAGACAGAACACTCCATTCAACCTGGACCATGATGGTCAAAATTTCCGTCCACCCGACCTAAATGAAGTGCGGTTAGCAATTGCCAGGCTTAAAATTTTCAAGGCTGCTGGTGCGGATGGCCTGCCAGCTGAGCTAGTCAAAGCAGCTAGTCAAAGCAGAGTATACACCAGTTTATCTTTAAAATTTGGTCGGAGGAAAGTATGACCGATGAATGGAACCTCGGTATAATGTGCCCCATCCACAAGAAACGACATGCTTTGACCTGTGCCAACTAAAGAGGTATAAGTCTCCTCAACGTCGCATACAAAACCCTGTCATCTGTACTGTGTGATCGGTTAAAACTGTTTGTCAACGCGACCTCGATCAGTGTGGTTTTAGGCCCGCCAAATCAACCGTCGATCAAATGTTCACACTCTGACAGATCTTGGAAAAAAACCCAGGAGTTTCAAATCGATACACACCACCTCTTTATCGATTTTAAAGTCGCATATGATAGCGTAGACGAGCTATACAGAGCAGCCATGTCGCATCTCGGCATCTCTGTCAAACAAGTAAGTATAAGAGGCAGAAGTTTTGTTTTAACGAGAATTTTACACTTCAGCCCTGGGACCGAATTTTATGAAATAATGTATCCTTGTATAGAGCGGTATTTTAAACTGCGTGCGTGCGCTATTTTTTATAATATCAAAACCATATTTCTTTAACAGTGCCTAAAAAAACAATTTGACGACTGTAAGCATAGAATTGTCTTTTTTGCACGCGAACGAAAAAAAAATGTCTGACATTTAAAACCACAGACAAAGTATTGCCATATATTACTGCTTTAAAAAAAAAAAAAAAAAAAAAAAACATTTCACCTCACTGGAATAATACATTGGCATCAAGTCTCTCAGTGGCCGAGTTTTCCCAGGTTCCCCTCTTAAAGAAAACCTTCAGATAAAAATCAACTTTCTAAAAAATAATAAAAACTGTTAAAAGTTCTTCAACATTTTGACCACAAAAGCAGTGCTTGAAAGAAAACTGTAATAATAACGAAGAAACAAATTTTTGGCTTCTTTTAACTTTGAAGAGATTAACATACGTTTCTGTATTCTTTTTTAATTAATAACTTACCTTGTTGTAAATTCTTCTTTATCCGCAAAAAAAAAAAAAAAAAAAAACTGTTTAAATATTTATGTATATTATGTGTAAAATTAACAGATGAAGTTTTCCTATAATACTTAAGCTGGAAAATGGATAAAAAAGTAAATGAAAACTCAGTAATATTAATTAACTTTGATAGAATTAATTTTGCACTGAAGAAGAATTTCTCCTATGTGTTTTTTTTTTTTTTTTTGCATTTTAGTAGGACAGATTAACGATAACTTACAAGGGCGTACGTAAGGAAAAATTTGAGTGAGGTTTTGTTTAAATAGAATTAAAAAAAAAAATAATACGTAGAAAGAGCATAAATCCCGGGAAAAGTATGGCTTTAGAGGCATGGGTTAATGGCATCGGCCAATTTATTTTTGTCGATAAGTATACTGCTGGGTTGGGTATAAGCTTTTTATATAGAGGGTGCCTGATCCAAACAACAAATATGTTTCGGGAATAACGGACACCCTAATATGCGTGCATGCATAAGCTGTTGAAATTTACCTTTTTAATCAAAATAAAGAAATGGAATTTTTAAGCCGTATAAAGTTAGCATGACAACTTTCGAAAAAGTTACTTTTGACTGTCTCAGAAATTACCGTATAAATGCCGTAAATATGCTGAGAAGAGAAAAAAATTGTCGCGCCACTAGTTCTCCCAAAAATTGATGTCATGCTAACTTTATATAAAGTTAGCATTGCACTTTTTAAATTTTGGTCAAAAATAACTTTGGGATATGCCATATCCTTCAAATTAAGTGCCGTAAACATGCCGTAAAAAGAAAAAAATTGCCGCGATAGTGGTTTTCCCAAAAATGGCCAAAAATGATTTTCATACAAAATCTTCATATAAAAAGTTAGCATGACACTTTTCAAAATTTTGTCAAAAATAACTTCTGAGTATGCCATATTATTATAGTTGAAATCAATTGCCGTAGATATGCCGTGAAAAGAAAAAAATTGCCGCGACAGTGGTTCCCCAAAAATGGCCAAAAATGGTTTTCACACTAAATCTTCATTTAAAGGTAGCATGACAGTATTTCTACATTGGTGATTGATATAAATTATGGTGGTGTTTCGATACAGAAGCTTATTTCAAGTATATTTAAAAAAAAAATAGGGTTTATTTATACTGTTGTTATTTTGACAATCTTATCGCTACTATTTTTCTACTTGATTATTTAAAATTTGTATTAATTGTATTATTCCAAATAGACTCTCGAAATAAGGCAATTATTGCGCAAATTATTGTTATTTTTTTTTTTTCAATTTTAACGCGACAAACTGTTAAGCTGTGATGTACAGATTTTTAAATCTAACTAATGGCTGATAAAAAAAGTACGTATACGCCACAGTGACTCCGCTAATTCTTATTTTGTATTATTTATTTTAGAGGGTCTGTTAAGTTATACATAGGTACTAAAAACAGGCAAAGATCTATTAAGAGGTTTTTTTTTTACCTTTCTCTCTTCTTATAACAGCATGTAATAAGTAACAAATTTCAAAAAAAAAAAAAATGGAAATATAAAAAATTATCAGTTTGTAACACGTTTGGCTATACATAACATTTAGATATTTACTTCTCCATTTGATGATCCTCTAAAAGTAGTTACACATTATTTTTATTATTATTTATTCCATTTCGAACTGTATTTATTCACAGATAAGACAGGACAGCTAGTAACATATAAAATTAAATGTTCTCACTCAAAAAAAATACCTCATTATCAACAAAACATTCGTCGAAAGGTACTAAATTATTATTGTAAAAATAAATTAAATAAAAAAAAAATTGGTGGCACAACGGGTCATGAAGACCCATCAGAGCCTAGTGACTTACAACTCTCAACCATTCCCCTGTGCATGTCTGCAGGAATAGAGGGGACCTACACTTTATTGTCGAATCCGAACGGCTTAGTTGAGCGGCACTTTTCTGTGACAGGAGATACTCTTGGAGGATTTCTCACATCCTCGCAAGAGGCAGTAGCCCGGAAAAAAACTTTAGGTGGAAGCGGCTGGTATTGAACCCAGACCTCTGGCACGACAGTTCAAAGCACTAACCATTACGCCACGGGCTACTACAAATTATTATTGAGCTAGAAATAAATTTTAGGATGTTATCACGCATCCTAAAATTTATTTCTAGCTCAATAATAATTTGTAGTAGCCCGTGGCGTAATGGTTAGTGCGTTGGACTGTCGTGTCAGAGGTCTGGGTTCAATACCAGCCGCTTCCACCTTAAATGCGAAAACATATTCCTTCATATTAAAGTAAATAATTTATTGAAAAATAATTAAAACCAACGTTATTTCTTACTAAGTGAAGAATAATACCTTCAGTTCGCTAGGACTTATTTCCTATTTTTGTGACGTCAAGCTCACAAAAGATGTACATAAATGTTATTTAATAAAATTCTTTTTTTTTTCTTTATTCTTGTTTTTAAAAGTAATGTAACAACGTGTCATGAAATTTTTCTTAAATAATAAAATTTTATACATGATATACCTATTTTTAGAAGATAATTCTTCCAAATCCCACAAAAAAAAAATTAAAAAAAGAAAGTTGCGATGCTAAGCTTTTTATGCGAAAGGAAAAGTAAAGGAATTTCAACTTTTTCAAGCCAATTAATATGTAACTACAATTCTCTGTTCATAGATTTTTTTTAAAGTTGTGTTGTGGAGGAGGAACGAACCAATATTAAAATTATGTTTACGATCATTTTCCCACAAGCCACAAATATTGCTTTTCTTTAACACATATAAACGTGGGATATACAAATTCTCTCTAAAAAAATTAATGAAAATTGTATGGAAAATTTGACCCAAACACCAAAAAACTGTTCATGGTACAAAGCAATGCTGCGAACCGTTGAATTTCCTGAATATGGGACAAAATCAAAGTTCGATATCTCAAAATTGGTAGTACAAAGTGCAAAACTGATCACAGATTTAGAGACAGCATATACATTTACCATAGAATCCATCCATAACTTAAAAACCACAAAAGTGGCGAATGGCAAAAAACAATTCTCAGGCGACGATGTTTACTATTTACTGCCTGAACAGAATACAATGCTGGAACCGGAGCTGTAGACAGAACTGGAAGAGCTATCGAAAAGTGTCTTACGTTATTTTTTTTACGTATCCACAATGCAGCTGTACAGCTTTGAAAGTATTTTGAAGAAAAACGAAACAAGAATTCAAATTTTTTGTTTTCAATACTTTTCCTTTTAATACATAATTTTTTTCGCGATACAAATACCACAATAATTTTTTCCGACCCAAACAGTTGTTTTTTTTCTTCATACAATTTGAAACGTCAAAAGTGCTACGTGAAAAGTTAAAAGTTGGTAAACTCTTCCGTCCGCGGCTGCAGCTCACTGAATTTGTGTGTATTCAATATTTTGACAGCTATTTCAGCTCCATCTTGCGAAGAAGTGACGAATTCTCCAAGAGTATCTCTTGTCATAGAAAAGTGCCGCTCACCTTAGCCCTTAGCCGTTCGGATTCGGCAGTAAACTGTAGGTCCCCTCCATTCCTGCAGACTCGCACACAGGAATGGTTGAGAGTTGTAAGTCACTAGGCCCTGGTTCTTCATGACCTGTCTGTGAGCCACCAAATTTATGTATTTATTTATTCCAGCTCCAGCTCCGGTTCCATCTCCGTCACCATAAAGTTCAGGCAGTTAAACGGCTTTTGCAATATCTTCGAATTTCAAGTCTTTATAAAGACATAAGTAAGTGAGTTAAGAGCTGTTTTGTGAAATTTTATATTTTTTTTTGAATTATTCGTGTTCAAACTTGATCTGTACTTTTTAAAAAGCATTCGTATTGAGGCAAAGAGGATTACTGTAGTCTTTTGTGGTCCCTTTATAGACCACAAACTTGATTAAAATTCGATGTTTTATGTTGCCGATAAAGTTTCAAAGTTATTTATAGAATAAAAAGAAAAAAACAGTTTGAATACCTATGTTTCATACCTATATACATACGTCAAAGTTCGTTCATAATTAATAACTTTTTAAGTACTTAGAAAATATTTCAAAACCCCATCGTAAGATCTTGATGGTCCTCTGTATACCAAAAACACTTTTTATACACTCTTAATCTTTAAAATAAAAAGCTAAACAATCTCAATTGGAAACCTTTTTAATGTTAGAACCTTAAGGTATGTGGTGAGGAATTTGAAACTTTTTTCTTTTTACAATGGCGCAAAATTTTAGACGATGAAGTATGATATTAAAGCATTTTTAGTATGATACTAGGTTAAAAAGAGGATTTTCCAAATTTTAAACGAGATTCTAACTCGTTTTAACATTTTACTAAAGTTGAAATATCCGAAAGGCTGTTTAATCTTTTTAGTATCATAGGTAGGTAGGTAGGTAGAAATGGCGGCCCCGAGCAGCCTAAGCTCGGTGGCCCAATTAGCGCTGAGGAGCGCCGTTTTGATACCATGACTCGTGTGACCTATATAAAGAACCGGTGTTATAAGAGGGATTCACGGATCAAAATGCCAGGCTAGGCAGATTGTTGGTTTCAGAAGTCCATTTACCACCTGCTTGTAGTCTATGGATTCTGAGGGGGGAAATGGTGTAGTAGTAGTAGCTACTTAAAGAATCATCTTAGAGCCATTTCGACCCGTTGAGAAAGGAGATGAAGTCTTTGATCTTCAGTTCGGAGAGTTCATTGAGATCGTCAAAAAAGGCTTTTCCCAATGATTGTGTTCTGATTCTGGCCAGAGCGGGACATTTACACAGGAAATGGTAAACAGTTTCCCTTTCCTGCTGGTCCCCACAGCTACGACAGTGAGTATTGTGACGGATGCCCAGCTTCACCGCATGTTCTCCGATGGGCCAGTGCCCAGAAAGGGTCGCAACGACCCTGGCTATGTCTCGCCTGGGTCTGCATAAAAGGTCAGTTGTTCGGTTTTTGCTATAGGTGAGCCACGTCTTTCTGGATATGACGCAGTTAGCTAAACTGCTCCACCTACGGTTGGATTCATTTAGAAAAATTGAGAATATATTGCCCTTCATAACCCCAAGAGGAATGTTAACTCTTTCCGCAAGAGAGTCATGAAGGGCTGATCCTTGCCTGGCCAGTTCGTCTGCCCGCTCGTTACCCTCAATGCCACGATGACCCGGAACCCAGATAAGAGAGATTTTGAGGTTCCCGTCTAGGCTTGCGAGCTCATCACGACATTGTCGAACCAATTTGGAAGACGAAAGTGGCGAAGCAATAGCTTTAACGGCTGCCTGACTGTCTGTCAGGATGGCAGTATTACGATTCTTGTTAGGGTCTTGTTTAAGTATCCTGCATGCTTCCCTGATTGCCAGCAATTCCGCCTGGAAAACACTAGCGAAGTTAGGAAGCTGATAAGATTTGGAAATGTTCAGAGATTCGGAAAAAACACCCGAACCAACTCCACACTCCATCTTTGAACCATCAGTGAAGATAGTTGTGTCGAAGCCTCTCGTCACGAGGTCATCTTACCATTCCTCCCTGGTAGGAAAAATAACTTTAAAATCCGAACTGAGGTCCAGAGTAGGAGTGCAGTAGTCAGTGGATGTTGAGAACATGTCCATAGGGATCAGTTTTGTAATATTACTATGACCATAAGGTCTGGCAACCCAACAATTCGACTCTTTTAGTCTTATCGCGCTGCAGGATACTAGATATTTTATATGTAAGTCGGGTGGTAGTAGGTGCAGAAAAACGCTTAAGGCATCTGTTGGGCATGTTCGTAAGGCCCCTGTTGTGCCAACGCTAGCTGTTCTTTGTACTTTTTTTTAGCTTGTCTATGTTGTAGGCTTTATTAAGCGTGGGCCACCATACAATTGAACCGTACGTGAGGATTGGTCGTACCACGGCTGTGTACGTCCACAGTATCATTTTCGACTGGAGGCCCCACTTTTTACCAAATGTTTTGCTGCAGGCGTAGAAGTCTATGCAGGCTTTCTTTACCCGTTCTTCAATATTTATTTTCCAGTTTAATTTAGGGTCGAGAACTACGCCCAAGTATTTCGCACTGGAGGACAATGAGAGAGTTTGACCGTTAAGTCGGGGTAGAGTGAAGGGTGGTATTTTAGTTTTGGTAGTAAAGAGCATCAGTTCAGTTTTACTTTGGTTAACTCCTAGTCCACAACTCGTAGCCCAGTTACTAACCCAAATGTCACTTTGACAATTACAAATGGAAAAATGGTGTGATCTGTCACTTTTTTAGGCTTGTTCATCTGGATTTTATTGAGGAAATTGGTTAAAAAGTGTTTAAAACTAAGAAAATTTTAGTAAAGAGCTTGAAAATTAGAAATTAGCTGTTTAAATTTTGGCGCCAATATATTTAAATAAATCGACAAACGTTAAGAGATCTTCTATGCCCCGTTCTCCCCTACTCGAAAAGTTGAATTCACTTTTTGTCTGTTTATTTGTGTCTAGTTTTTTGTATAGTATAACGTTATTAGTTTTGTGAACGGTATTTTCAGGCTTGTTTTGAAATTGTAATGTTAATTCTTCGATAAATTTTTGTAGACGAAAGATGCCACCAGATAAAGTATATGTAAATTTTTTAAATTTAAAACAAAAGTGTATGAAGTTTTAAGGGAGTTAAAAACCATCTGCGATTGTAAAAACACAAAAGTAAAGTAAGTAATCAAATCACACACCGCGTCTTTAAACATGATTTTCAAACAACTTTCTTTAAAGTGACAGTCTACAACGCATCAGTTTTTTTTAAACCTCTGAAGCAAAGACGCTTTTGATTGATGGAATTAATATTCCGAAACGCTTAACAAAATTAATAATATTAAATAATACTTGTGATGTTGAAAACAAAATTTAATTTTTTAACACCAAATTAAAATTTAAAATATTTCAGTTTATTTTATTTTGATAATATCGTTTTATTTTTACTACAGCAAAACCCGCTTAAGAAAAAAACCCGCTTATCTGAAACACTTTTTTCATCCCCGAGTATTTTTACCTTTAAAACACTCCGCTTAAGCGAAACTCGCTTAAGTGAAAAACCCTGATACCTGAAACATGTTTTCAGTTCAATTTTATATTTTTCATTGAAAAAAAAAACTCTTTTAAGTGAAAAAAAAAAAATTTAATCGCACAGAATGAAAAAATTTGCTGAAAAAACTTTCGTTTCTTCTCTATTTTTTACCTTCACCATTTTCACCACGAAAATGACATTTGAATGTCTGATTATTTCAAAAACTTTTACAATTTATGAACAAATTGCTTTGTCCTCTCAAACAAAAATCCAAAACAACGTTTCAAATGGCCCAAGAGGTACCTTACGTATTTTGACATTTATTAAAAAGAAAATTGTTTCTAGCATTAATTCTCCATTTGATGGAATTTTTAGATCCGCTTGAGTGAAATTTTTTGCACTTAATTTATTTTATAATTTGAGTGAAATTTTTTTTCACTTAATTTATTTTTTTACTTTATTTATTTTAAGCGGGGTTCATTTTAGTGTAAAACCCGCCTAAGTTAAAGAAAGACAGTGACATATTGCAATTTCTCCTAAGCGGGTTTTACTGTACTTCATATTATGAGTGTAGTTATGTTTACTTTTATATTTAACATTTCGGTAGTCGGTAGTCATCGACCAAAATATTGCGTCTTAGAAAGGTACGATTTCATCTAACTGATGAGTGCAACTGTCGTGCCTGGGCGAAACGCATTGGACTAAAGGTAGCAAAAAAAAAAAACTTCCATTTGAATTTAATTCAATACAGTCCACTAAACAACAACAGAAATATTTTTCTTTTATTTTTGTTATTCCTCTTCTATTTAACATTTCTTATTTTCCTATGTTTAAAAGAAAAGAAATGAAATGAATTATTTTTTTTTATTCATATAATTACATAAACTAGTATCGTCCTGTGTCGAAATTCGACACTTTCAATTTCACAAACAATTTGTTTGAAAATATTGAAGGAAAAACAAGTTTTTTTAAATATGCACAGTGTTCGACAGTACAAAAACAACAAATGACCCACAGTATGTAAATGCGTGTCTCAAGTATATTCTGCACATCTTCGTAATTGTGGCTTCCCAACCATAGAAAATTTATCAAAATCGGTCAACTACGGTCCTGTTTTATATATTTTCATTTTTCTGAGATTTACTGTACTATACAAATTATTTCGTATTGCGTTAGCCTGACGGGAGCCGTTGTGTGCGACGTTATAAATATTCTACTAATCTTTTTTTACTGATATGAAAAACTAACGGAAATTGCTACTCTGATTCAAAAAAAAAAAAAAAAAAAAAAAACATTTATATTCTATTTATTTAAAAAAATATTCAAATTTACAAAATGGTTATTGCCTTCATTTTCCATTTCCACACAGTATATCTTAGATTTGTTACTTTTATCATTTATTTATTTTATCTAGGTATGTACCTATATAAGCTCAAGTAGCTTTTGAAAACTTCCATTGTATAAACCCTTCTGCTAAGCATACTCCATTTATTTTCTCTTCAAATATTGAAGTATAAGATTTATAGAATGAACGTAAATACATATAGACATCCAACACAACGCGCAATGATTCTATTTCTATGATGATAAAAATTCTAAGGAAGTAGATATATGTAGTTGAAGAAATCAATAATTCAAATATTTGCTTTACAACTTAAGTCCATCTAACAACGTCCTCTGCCACTGTTTACAAATATATTATGTAGATGTAGGTATGTATATATAAAATACGTTTTAAGGATGCAAATGATTATTCTTTAATTAAATGTTTCCAAACGCAGCCCAAAGCATTGTTTAATCAGATTTATCCCTTCTATTTCTACAAAATATTCGAGGACATTCTCTTCATTTGATGTTGATTGTTTCCATCGTTTGCTCATAAAATTTTATATATGTACAATTGTACATCTTTAACATTGATAAAAAGTTTTAGGGTATTTCTAGGTATGTATGTATGTCTTGTGACGAATTAAAATTTAACAACAGAATCAACTTAAAACTAATTTCTCCTTGCTTTAAAAAAAAAAAAAAAGGATTTTTGTTTTTTTTTTTGCTGCATAAATTCTTGAAAAATAGAAAACAAAATAAATTTTTGCTAGTTATGACTGGCTACCGAGTTATCATAGCTTTGGTGCCTCACCACTTGGAATAAAAATACCTCTTCCATGAATTCTGGCAGTCATATGTATGTACCACGTAAGTGGAAGTAGAAAAAAAAATTAAAATAAATCCCTTGTATTTCTTTTTTATATTTCAGTGAGAAATTATAGAATGTGCCATGGTGAAGGTAATGTACATTTAACCTACTTTTTGGTGATTTTTTGAAAACTTTGGCATGAAAACAACCCCATCTGTCGTGCATATACCGAACTACATAAAAGAGACAAAAAGACAGACGCAAAAGCAACCGAAAAAAAAAAGTTAGAATAAATTGTTTTGGTGCAACGTGCAACACGCTTTAATTTTTTTTTTTTAAATTTTAAACATAATATATGCTGTCTGATCTCCGACACGTACAATGTCTGCATTATGTATTTATATTGGTAGGTATGTGTGATGCTAGGTAAAACTAGATTGGTTATATTTTATTAGGAAACAAAATACATTGTTTTTATATTTTTTTACCCACAAAATTAAAAAAGGCATGACATTATGTATTTAAGATGCAAGTAAATGGTTCCATAATTTAATAATATTTTTACGAACAAATGTTTAAAAAAAAGTCAAAGTATTAAATAAACGTAGGTACTCGTATATTTTGTATTAGGTAACCAACCAGCAAATTTTTTTCTAAAATTTTAAATACAGATAGTATACGCAAATAACTCAAAAATAGTGGAATTTTTAAAAAAAACTTCAAGACCTCATTTTTGTTAAATGATTATTATGTATTTCCTAAAACCTGAAACACAGTTTTTAAGCAGTACGTTTTATTCATTACAGGTACCTACGAAGTTTTCAATGTGTTGTGTATCAACTTAGCAGGTTAATTTTTCAATAGCACTTGATGTCAACTTAGCAGGAGAACTTCTCAAAATCAAAGATAATCGATCCGGGTTTTGATATATATTGAAAACTACTTATAATTGCTAATTGGTTGCATAAAAAAATTGTATCACTCTTTTCGTTTTCGAAAAAACAGGGTTTCCTTCTGTGACAGCAATTACGTTTTTTCGAAAAAGAAAAGTGTGATACATTTTTTTGCATATATCAACATATATCCACTCCCGGAACGATTTATATTTGATTTTGAGGAGTTGACCTGCTAAGTTGACGTTAACTTAGCAGGACACCAATTTTTTCACAACGATTTCACGATTAATAAGCATCTAAGTAGCAGCTATTTACCATAAACATTTAATCCGCTATAGAAAAAGTAAGCTATGGTTAGAGCCAAGGGCCTATGGAGGGGGGAGGGGTTTTTTTTTGTTGAGTAATGAACAATATTAATTTTAAAAACAATCTTCGATGTTAAAATTTTTCTTCATTACAAACAAAACGTTTCAATACTTTCTTCAAAATTAACAAAGAATACAAATTTTTGGTAGATTTCCGCACCAATTAACTACTATTATATATGAACACCAGGGTGTTCGTTATTTCCCAAACCAATTTTTTTGATAAATATAAAAGTTATTTATTAGAAGAATATTATTCTGTTCAATTTTTTATTTTAAATTAATATTTATTTCTTTTGCATTTATTTTAGTTCGTGGTACTTTACCTCGTTTTCGTTATGATAAAATAATATAGACACCTCCTAAATCAAAAGTTTATGCCCTACACATTCTGTCATTAACCTGTGCCTCATAAGAAATAATTTTGAAAATATATTCTATAGATTTTTTTTCTTCCATAAACTTTGAATGATGTTTTTTAAAATAAAAATTAACAAGAAAACTAAGAATATCTGCAGTTGTTTGGGAGAAAAAAAATACGAAAAATGTTCATAAATTCTGTAAGAAAAATTTATGGGAAGACTATGGCTTTAGAGGCACAGGTTAATGATCTCGGCAAAGTTTTTTTTGTTGCCCATATATTTATTGTAGGGCATAAACTGTTTATACAGGGGGTGTCTGATCCAAGCAAAAACTGAGTTTGGGAAATAACGGACACCCTAATATGCATGCACAAGCTGTTAAAATTTACCTTTTTAGTCAAAATAATGAAAGGTTGTCTGGGTCAAAATTCTTTTGTCTAAATTCTGCTTACAAAATTCTGCCTTTCAAAATTCTTTTTTAAAAAATTTTGCGAATAATAAAAAAAAGTTTTGAAAAATTTTAGAAAATTTTTAAACTTTTTTTTTATTATTTGCAGAATTTTTTTACAATTTTAAAAGCTATATTATATATTTGTTAATAGAAATAATGTTATTTTTTAAATTTTTGCTATGTGTGTCGCTTAAAAGTGTTGGGTGCTCGGAGTTATGTAATTAACTTTTTCAAATTTCAATAAGAAAAGCCCTTATTTACTTTCAAAGCTGGATAGCAGATAGACCCACAAAATAGATAGAACATAAAGACAAAAAAAAATTAAAAAATAGAAAATAGACCTACGCGCTAAGCTTAAGCCAAATAAGATTTCTTAAGAAAATAGCTAAAAAAAAATTTTCCAAAAAATTATTATAATTTTTACCGACCGATATCTTGTTTAAAGAAATAAAATGAAAAGTGAGTTTGTCCCCCTTCCTCCCCCCCCCCCCCACCCCAATCGAAATCCTGCGCACGCCCTTGGTTAGAGCCTTTTTTGAGAAAATTTTAAAAAAAAACTGAACTCTTTTTGGATAAGTTAAAACAAAAATACTAATTTTCTCGCTAGGTTACCAAATTAAAATAGTTTATACCAAATTTGATGCTAATCCCTCCAACAGTTTAGGCTCTAACTTAAATTACAGTGAAACCCACTTTTTCGAACTTCTCCTTCATCGTACTTACTGTCACTTAGTTTTGATTAAAATCTTAAATGTTTGTTTGACACAACACCAAAAAATCGTAGAAAAAACGAACTCAAGATTTTAATCAGACTTTATATTACAGTAATAGGAATGACAAAAAAGTCGGTCTATCTGTGAAATTGAGTGTTTTTAGCTCCAAAAATTACAGGGTAAGTCAAAGTGTCATGCAACTATTATGAAAAAGTTTTTTTATCATTAAAACAGTGTCTACAACTGCATATAAAGATTTTCAAAAAAAAAAATATATTTTTTGGATTTAAACAGAAATTAAAATTTTATATTTAAAAAAACCAATATTTATAAAGAATTCAACGATGCCGTCATCTTATTAACAAACTCACAACTTGACTTCAAATTGAAACAAATTCTTTCATAATTCTTATTTCAGAAATCCAACGCGTTTAATTTTAGGTGACTGTTTATAAATCGAAGAAAGCAATTTCTTTCTCTAGCCAACAAAATTAATATTAATGAAATTCAAATTATATATACTTATTCTTTTATTCTCATGAGATACTCATCTATTCTTATAAAAACAACAACAACAACAAAAATCTTAAATTGCTTTGTCAAAATTAATCAACCACTACCACCTCTCGACACCACATAAACGTTCTTAAACGTATAAAGCTAATCCCTCACAAAATGAGAGTACCCCTTACCCCCGGAAGTCATGGTCATAGACATAAACCGAAAATGGTTATAAAATTTACATAAAATAGTCATATTCGTAGTCTTTTGAACAGCAATTTGTTCGACTCATTTAGCCATAATAATTGGCCAACAACAACACACTTGTTATAAATTGAGTTTCGTTCAACAAAAACCTAGATACTCATACGCCACAGAGTAGACCGATAAAGTTTCACACACTCAAACACCCCTACACTCTTATAAAAGTTTATAAATGCTTGCTTGAACTCCTTAAAAGAAGAACCAAATATTTAAAAATAGGCAATTAAGGAATTCAATTAAAATTCAAACTTAATAAAGTTTCAACTTCCACTTTACGTCGAAGTTGTCGTCTAGTATATCTGCCGTCATTCTCCATTGTGTTATCTTATGTTTGTGTTTCCATGTAAAAGTAGTTTCCTTAAGATTTTGTGTTCCTTTGGACATTTGCAAGAAAACCTCAAACCAATCAAATGAAGAGTTACCCTTAGATTCCTGACCTCAGCAATTAATTCAAAGTTTGTCGTTTGTTCTTACCATGATGGCTTCTGTGATATATAGGCTGAAGAATGGCTGGTGAGGTGGGTGGTGTGAAGCGGGAATCAAAGTCTTAACCACCATGGGGTTTCCGTCTTCATATACACGCACACATAACTTTTGTTTCGTTTCTACTCAAGTTTAGTGTCGAAGAAGGAGGAAGTGAAAACCCATTTGAAGGATCTGTCCTTAAAGGATCTCTTCTACACCCATGTTTGATGTTTGCTTTTGGCCTACAGAGTTGTACACATTGACACACATTCACTGATGCATGTCGTCCGTGCTATAGTTAATTAAAGAAAAAGGGTTCTGCCGATGGCAGTAATGAGCCATTTACAAGACGGAGTAAGGGTAAAGTTATGGCCTCAAGGACTCCACCGTATATAATCCTGTCATAGTTGAGAAATCAGTGTGTGCTTTAAAATTCACTCGAAGGCAAATTTTACTCACAAAGCAACCTAAGCAAGACTTACCCAAATTATAAGTTGAAACAAAACAAATATCATTTAAACGGCACCCCACCGGCACCGCAACGCACCGCACCAACCGATCCCAACCACCAACCCCAAGTATATACGAACTATAAGATCTAGGATACCCATTTTCTTTAAGTGTTTATATGTTTTTAGGGCGTAATTTTCCAGACAAATACGAAATAACCAAGTGAAGTATCCTGGCATTATCATCATCATCAGAGTGTGTCGCAATAACGATGCCTTTGCCTATGTATCTATTTTCAGATCTGCAACCATTCTCTTGAGCGAACTTAATGTGTGCGCCTGATGAACTGTGACAGGATAGGCAAGGCAAAGGCAAGACAAGTTTTCTTCTTTCAACACCAGGCAAGGATATAGACTTGATAGAGGTTTATAATAAAATTAAGCAATTAAAATTTTTCTACTACACTATAGAATTCCATCTGTGTGGATGCGATGATGGTGATGGTGTGAGTTAGAGTTGTACATGTGCGTTTTTAATGAATAGAAGCGAAAGGTGGTTATGGCTGCCACAAAAGCTAATTAGGACGCGCGTTCCCCAAGCATGCATGGTAACATAAAAATTGTTTTAATGGCATATTGTTTCGGGTTTCAATGGCGTTCATTGTGTTTAGTGTTTGAGGTTACCTTAGGGCATCATTCTTTTGTTTTATATATTGTTGTAGTTTAGTTCTGTTCTGTGTGTTTTTTTTTTTTTGTTATCTTAAAGAGAAGTTGGAAGAAATTAATTTAATAGTGCTCATATAATTTTGTGTTGCAAAAGAAAATTACAATGATCTAAGGTTTAGATCAAGATAATGGAGACTATTATAAAATTGGTTTATGCATTCAAACTTGAGCTTCTAAGATACTAATCATCTAATTAAGGGGTTTTTGTTTTAAGGCCTTTAAAATATTTTATAACATACCTACCTAGACCTACATAATCTGCTATACACATCGCATATAGGGTAGCGTTTAATTTGTCAACTGATGTTTATTTGGCTGTAATTTGGTTTATGAAAGAAAAAAGTTGTTTCCATTTAGTCGAAAATATGACATAATTTGTGAGCATAGGGCCCCGGGCATTGGATGAAGGCTTTTGCGTCACGTGAAAAATTTTGCACCACCCTGTATATACACAAATACATGTGTGCTAGTCGGATTAAGTTAAAAAATTCAGATTTCGTTTTTGATTAAAAGAAGAAAGCTTTAGATTAGAAAGAAGTTAGTAATATACCTTTCTTAGGCGCCAGTTATAGCTATCATTGAAATTCATCATAGAACATTTTAATGAATCATTTTAAAACGTTTAGGGTGCAAAATCTATGATTATTTTGACGTCAAAATAAATCTTATGGCTTTATCAATATATCTGGACAAAAAAAAAAAAAAATAAGTTCGGTCCAACTTTTCTCATGAAATAACTTTTCGTATTTCAATGATCATTGATAAGGTAGTTCAATCATTGAAATATTGAAAGTCAAATTATGTCGAATGTTGGACCCAAACGAATTTTTTTGCTCGCAATAAATATTAATTGAGTCGTCAGCTTCACATTGGCATCAAAATAATTACTGATTTTGCTTTTTAAGTGCCCTAAATCTTAAATTAAAAATTTTCAATGATGAATTTCAATGATAGCTATAACTGGCCCCTTAGTATCAGAAATCAGATGTGAAAGCCTGTCCTGCAATTTTTATTTTTTTAATAAAGTCTCTCAGAATGTAGAGTCCCGGTTTACCCGTTCAGATTAAAACATTTTATGTACTTGTTTTATCAATTTAAAGAACGTGTTTCATGCTTTTTTCCATATTCAAATTTCCGTTCTTCAATTTATTAAATGGAAAAATACACATAGGTAGATATGTACATATAATTATTAATTATGTATTTTATATTACACTCAGTCCTTAAAATTCGAAGAAGCTTTTACTACAAGAGCAAGTTCGTGCGACCCAGTCGTGCATTTTATTTTTTCTGTTTTAAGTCAATTTTTTTAGTAAAATGCTTCTCCCGTTATTTTTAATTTTCTAAAAAAATAAAAGACACTTGAGCATCCTGTTGTCAATGTTTGACTTAAAATTGAACAAAAATACGACATAACGTAAAATTTAGAAAAAAAAAAAAACTAGTTTCAACACAATTTTTTTTATTAATTTTTCAAAAACTATTCCCTTAAATAATTTCAATTAATATCATAACAAAAGAACGTAACTTTTGAATTTTTAAAAAAAGTATAGCATGACATTATAAGTATTTTCGTTGTTTATTAATTATTTTTTTTTTTCTATTTTAAGTCGATTTTTTTTAGAAAATTGCCCGACCGACCTAAACGGGGGGTAATAGACCCCCTCATATACGATTTCTTTTCTCGACTCAACCTACATGCTCTAGCTTTTTGTCATACCTTAGGTGAATATATTTTTAATTGTCCCACAGATTTTGTTACAATTTAAAAATCTAGTGCTTCTAAGCATTTTTTTATACAAAAAAAAATCAAACCATAAATCCACCTTTTTTTTTTTCATTTTCTTGTTAAAGATCTCTTTACATTACTGATTCATTAAAATGAACCTTCAATACATAGCTACAACATAGTTGTTAACCAGAAGACCAAATTCCTACGATCTAGCCGTACATATTTTTGTATTTACATATTATATAAATTTAGTTTTAAGCTCTATAAAAGCTCTATTAAGCGAAATAAATTATCAATTAAGCGTGAGTCAACTAACCGTAAAAATATGTAAGCATTCAAACAATAAGAAATTTTTGAATTAACTATTTCTGGCGAACAAAAATTTAATTAATTTAAAGTGAAGTGATGTATTAGCAATTGCTTTATTAATAAAGAAATTGGCTCAACTTTCCTTTACGACATCCCGAATTGGGACACGCGGATGGTCTCATTCGATAGATATTCACTAAAAAAAACACCAAATATCACAATTTTAGGGTGAGGAAATATTTGTTAGTATTTTTAGTTAATTTTCAAAGTTACACTTTTTCCATACAAAATGCATGGAAAATAAATAAAAAACACCAATATGGGGATGAAAGAACTTCACTTGCCGTGACAGTGTATGCTTAGTATTGCCAGACGCGTAAACATTGGTTTTGGGATATTTTTTATTTTTGCGATTTATGGTATTTTTATTCGGAATTTTCAGATTTTAGCCTGATTTTTAGGGAAATTACTCATATGATCAGTTATGAAAGTGTAAAATTTTAACAGTAAAATATGCGGGGGACAAGTCACAAATGCAATGTTATTTGCATTTTATATGAGAAAAATTGAAATTTAAAAAAAAAATTCGCAAGAAATTTAAAACTATTATTTAAACTCATTTTGAAATACATTTTAAATGAGGTTAAACAGTTTTAAATTACCCAAAATATAAACCCAAGTGAAAAAAATACATGCCTGGCATTACTAAACAGAACGTATGACATTTCTTTAATTTGTAATTATTATTTTGTTTTCAAAACAAAAAGTTCTGAAAATTAATTAAAAATACATACATATGTATAAATGTTTCCTCACTTTAAAATTGTGATATTTAGTGTTTTTATGTATTCATTTTTCCAATGAGACTATCTGCGTTTCCAAATTCCGTATATAAAAAGTGCAACTCGGTAAAAAAAAAATGCCCGATTTTGGAAATTTTAAACATTTTTTAATTGCATTTAGGGGGGTTTCCTCACCTTAATATTTGAAAAATATTCTATTGAGATGCCTACATATCCCTAAAAAAAAATCAACTTCGATATCGGGATGTTGTAATGGAGAGTCGCCCCAAAAAAATTTACAAACTTGCCACAAGAGTTTATGTATGTAGGAATCTATTTATTAAAAATTTACAGTCAAAATTTTTCTCTTTAAATCATTTTTTATGAAATTTCAAACCTAGACAAATTTAAGTCCTTTGATAAATTTGCTAATCCTATTTGAAATTATAAGGGCAAAAGTTAAGTACCGACCTACATTTATTAATATTAAAACTATTACCTATACGAAATTTGACCCTCCAGCATCAATTTCATCTTAATGATCATTCACCTAAAACTGAGCACAGTAAAATGTCTTAGGTTGTATACACCACACAAAGGACGAAATAAACAAGATAGAGATAGGTATGTCAGTATGTGCCACCCAAAAAATCCAACCAAAGACTTTTACAAATGATGAACGATGATTATTTGATTTGACAGTTATAAGACACAAACATTCGTAACCTATCACCACACAATTCAAGAAAAAAAAAAAAAAAAGAAAGAAAAAAAAAACTAAATGGCATATCCTCTTCTTTACAAAGGAATTTTAATTTCACATCCCAAGAAAATTTTGGCAAAACAAAGATGCCCACAAGCATTCGAAACAGACCAAAATCCAATAAAAAAACAAAATAAAATATATAAACTTAAATCCATCACAAGGAACATGTGTTATACAAGCAAAGCGCCCCCTATGGAGAAAATCTTCTTTAATATTCATGTGAATGGGGAGCATCTTTGCACTAAATGGATTCCATTCGTCCTACCGAAGAGACAATATCCCAAAATATGTATAAATATATATCCACATATAGGTATACACGTCTATATGAATTGTAGAACTAAGAGCCTGTGTGCAGCAGAGATATTTTATCAACTCGCAAGATTAAGAAAAGACCCTCTAGTGTACTCGCTTACATAACTACTGTCCGTTAGATTTTCAACTAAGGACACACTTACCCACAATTACACTGTATTATGCAGTAAAGACAGCTTCCAAAGTCCTTTATAATTGATGATAGAAATTAATCCTTGTGATTCACAATCACACACACAGACATACACACAAAAACACAATGGTTCTTCCGTTTGCTTGCCGTTGGAATGCTATGGTGTATATTCTGTATTATCCTGCGGTGGAGCTAATATAAGGATGTGAACATAATCAACATTGAGTAGCCCAATTTGTTTTTTTTTTTTTTTTACTTCGAATTAAAACGTAATCCCCGCACTTGAATTATATTTCTAAATATTAATATGATTGCTCATTATTATACATATATGTTATGTAGACCTAGGGATTTAGCTTGAATCACTGCACTTAAAGGACACAACTCAATAAAAGCCTTTTAAATAAATTCAATTTAAATTATTTTTATTATTTATTGCAATCGCGAACCAATTGAACCACTTAACCCGCAGAAATCTCTAGAGAACATAAAACAATACTCCACCCAGGATTCGTGTATTTATATCGTCTCGTGATAGGTACGTAGTATACGGGCACAAGGGGATACTCAACCGACAACAAAAAAAAAAAACTATCCAATTCCGCAAAAACCGGACAATCCCGTCAATTGTCAATTTGAAAACTCATTTTTAATTATTAAACGTGTTTGCCCACCTGTGCAACTTTCCAGATATCCATTAGTGGTATCCACTCTGGTGCAGATATGCAAATCAAAGGATACAAAATCAGGATAGTCATTTATATGTACAGAGGGGTCGGCACTTTTAAGCCATGTCCACGCACAGCCACTAAGGACGAACGACAAAAAAAAAATTAACGAACTATTAAACACCAGAGAACGTAACAGTAATCAAAGCGAACAAGTGTCATACACGTTCAATTATCATCACTATAGCATCACCCCTGGCATCATATGTGACACATCCTTGCCGTTGTCCTTGCAAACAAAAAACAACAAAACTATGGCAGAAGGAAAAAAATTCAAGAACAAAAAGAGAATGTGATGTGATACTGCTATCGCGAATGCAGGATTGCTCGCAGGATGGGAATCCCGAGTTGGTTTCTTGTATAAGATTAAAAACCGAAGCCCAATGCGTCGTATGATTCGGTGTATATGGTATTCTCAGATTTGTTTAATTCAGACCGACGCGAAACGAACCGAACGCACTGAAAGCCAATTACGAACTGACAGCTAGAGAGGAGTACGGCTTAACGGTACAAATGCCAACAGACAGACACGGGAATCTGGGAGGAAGACTGGCACTGAAAAATGTATGGATGATGATGCATTGGGCAGTAGTTTCTGGCAATGGTTCGTTCGTGGTTACGTACGTTGCGGGCCACATCCGCAGATGGCTTAGTGTTTTTTTTTGCTATCTCTCCTATGCTACCAGCAACATTCACTCAAATCCTGATGCCACAAACGATAATCGAGATAATAGTTACCAATCGTGAGAACCTATCTTGAAGTCATAAAGCAGCATGTTGCAGGAAAAAATTAAGCTGGCAACACGATTTCCTGCGCAGGAACTCTTCTTTAAACTTTCTCTCTTTCTCTTTATAGCATAAAGCTTTCTTTTAGCAGGCTTTAAAGGTATTTTTTCTGATGACAATTGAACATTTGGCGTTGGACTGCTAGCACGGAAGGTAGCAATAAGAAGTGTCCGCGTTGGGCGCCATTCACCCAGAATTTTACGTCAATTTAGATGCTTTGTTTTGATATTACTTTTGGCTGTAAATTGGCCAGCTGAGAATTTTCGTCTTTGAATGTTTTGTTGTTTTTTTTCCTTCTTCCGTGGTGATGTTGGTTAGGGTGGTTTGACGGGGCTTTAGAGGGAGGTGGTGGTGTTTGTTGTTGACTTTTGGGGGCTCTATATATGTATGTATATAGTAGGTCGTGCTAAGGAGTTTTTGTAATAATTGTTTTCGGTATGAGTATAGGGAAAGGTTATGACAAAGTGTGTATTTAGTTTTTTTTTTTTTTTTTGTATTTAAGTCACCTGTCTCTAGGGAGGGTTATAATGATTTGGTCAATTCTTTGACATCTAACACGTTTTGTAGAATCATCTCCGACATTTTTATGGGAAAAGGAAACCAGTCATAATGTTGCAATATTTTGAAAGGAAAAGGCGATATTATGGTTGAGATTTTTTGTTGGTCTTTTTTTGGGAAAACTAATTATGAAGAAGATAAATGTAGGGTTGTTTTTTTGTTCACTTTAATAGTTAATAGGCTTGAAGTAAAAGTTTTGATCATAATTAATTAACTGAAGGCTGGTTTTATATTAAAAATAGAAATAAAAAGGTAGCAAGAAGTTACAAGAAAAAATATACCAAATGACGCAGAATTTGATAGTCAACAAGACTGTATTTTTTGTTTTTACTAAAATTAGTTAACTATTCTATTTGAATGAAAAAAAAAACGCAACAAATTTTTTTAAAAAATCACATTTTCAAATTTCAATCTAAAATTTTCAAACTTAAGGGTATTATAGACAAACAAAAAGTTCAAAATCTTGTATAAAACTAAATTTCCAATTATTTGAGATGTTTCGGAACTTTTTAAAATGTACCGCAATATTTTTTTTTTTATTTTTTTTGTTTGAATGAAAAAAAACCGCAACAAAATTATTTAAAAAATCACATTCTCAAATTTCAATCTAAAAATTTCCAACTTAAGGGTACTATACACAAAAAAAAAGTTTAAAATCTTGTATAAAACTAAATTTCCAATTATTTGAGATGTTTCGGAACTTTTTAAAATGTACCGTAATATTTTTTTTTTTATTTGTTTTGTTTAACCTAATTTTATTTTTTCAAACATTGATTGCAGGAATTCCTCAACAGATAGAAGCGCGGGGATAATTCCTCAAATACTCTCTAAGCTAGCTCTACAACCCTACGAAATTTCAAACCTATTACCAAAATTTAGAAGTTTTGCACAAAATTCCTGGGCTAATACTGTTTTTTGGCAGTGAAACTAGAATATTGATTGTGAAGTATTAAACTTTTTTCTTGATGGATGCTGCTTCAACGAAATGAAGGGGTTCTAAAAATCTCAAGACAAGAGAGATGCTCTAGGAACCTTCGGCCTCGGCATGACAGCCCTACACTCAAACCATTATGCCATGCGCTGCTTGACCAAATATAAATTCATAAAATAAAAGAAGGTAGAAACATAAAATTTGATAATGGAGGTCTCAATGTGGACGTTTTATATAATTTTAAAGTATATATGAACTTGAATTACCTCTTGAAAGAGTTTGAAGCGGTCTTATGAGGTATTAACATTTTATTTAACTTTAACAACTATTCTACGGTACATAAACTAAAACTGAAGATTTTAAAATTCAATTAAAAAAAAAGTACGTATACGCCCGAGTGCACACCAAAATAAAAATAAAATAATATGAAAAAAGTGCACAAATGCATGAAACACATATTTTATTCTAAGCAACGAGTAGCTACCATAAAACTATTTCGTTTTTTTTTCAGATTTTCTCAGAAATCACAAATGGCAGCAACGGCTATGAGAAACTATTATTTGTAAAGGATTTGAAGAAGGTGGTAGTAAACTTAGCAAGTTATCTAATTACTGTCCTGATACGCTGTTAAAGAGTGTTCCACAAGGTATTTTCATTTCTATTAACTATACTCGTCTTTTTTTTTTCAAGGAAAACTTAATTGAAGTTGTATGTACATTTGTAGGCCAGTCACCAGAGGAAAAAATTATTTTCTATAATGCAAAAAATACTGATCAAATTTTATAATTGGAATTGGTAAGTGGGTTATTTCTATGTATACTGAAAAAATGGCACACCTGTAAGTGTTGTGCGTCAGCCGCCATTTTGAAAAATATCTAGAATATGGCTCACAGAACAAAAAATTTCAAATACGATCTGCTTTAAAAAAAAATAAATCAGCAATGAGAACCTTTATTTTACAACACCAGGCAAAAAAACGAAGTTATAAGGTAACGAATTAATGAGAAAACAAAAAATGGTTAAAAATTAACGTAGAATTAGAAATTAATTGTTAAAACAACTTCTGAAATAATTGTTTTCACACCAACACTCTTGTACACCTTTTGATTTGTTCAACTAATTTTAAAAATCGTAGAAGTGTTTATTTGTTTAAAATATTTTTTGACATGATAAATTTTTTTTAAATATAGCCGTGTTTTTTGGCTGTGGGATCTTAGCACCCCATATATGGACCATTGGAAAAAAATATATAGCATCTGAAAGGTTACTGATCCCTCATAAAAGGTCAGCTAGTTTCAGAAATTGGTCAGGCATAGATTATTTTTTTATAATTTTTATTTAAAAAAAAAATCAAGGTAAAGGTCATTTTTAAACTCATAACTAAAAAACTACAGCTGACCAATTTCTGAAGCTGCCTGACCTTTTATTGGGTTAAGTAACCTTTCAGATGGTGTATACTTTTTTCGAATATCCCATAAATGAGGTGCTAAAAGTTCATGTGACCTTGTTATGACCTTGAAAAAAAATTTAAAAATTATTTAAAAAATTCTATGCCTGACCAATTACTGAAACTACCTGACCTTTTATCACTATCAAGTGACCCTTCAAGTGGTATACTTTTTTTTGCGAATATCCAATAAATGAGGTGCCAAAAATCGCGGGTGGCCTTTAAAAAACTTCAACAAAAATTTTATAAGCCTGACCAGTTTCTGAATTTATGACCTTTTATGACCAATTACTGACCTTTTAGACTGCATACTTTTTTTGCGAATATCCCGTGTATGGGGTGCTAAGAGAACACAGCCGTGTTTTTTGGGATTATATATACAGTATAGTCAGAAACTTCCAAATTTTTCCAAACTTTTCATATTTCACATTTGGTACAACTGTCAGAAAATAAAAAAACACAAATAAAAGAAAATTTGCTACAAATAAAAAGCAAAAAAAAATATAACTTGCACCAAAAATTCATTATAGATACATAAAATGGACAATTTTTCAGAATACGTGATAAGAAAGATAATTCATGGAATAAAGGAAAATAGTTTTCAGCGATAAATGCTTCAGGAACAGCGTTTGTTCGTAAATTATGGTCAAAGTAAGTTAACACGGTTTTGGAGATTTTTTTTGGAGTTTTCTTTTAATTTTCTTTCTCTTGAAGATTTTACACGAATAATTAAACTCGTAGGAGATTTTTTATAGTAGTGTGAAGAGGAATATCAAAAAAATCTCCTGAAATCGTTGACCGGGGAGATTTTGTTTACCCCTCATATACTTTCTGAACTTCTCACCCAGACCGAAGATGTCGTTTCTACATACATCATGTAGATGACGTCTTTAGCGATAATTTGTATGCATACAAAATGTTAATAACTGAATTGTATTATTGGGATGTAAAAGTTGATCAAAATCTAAATTTCGAGCAAAACCCACCAAATCTAATCGGAATCAACAAGATTTCCAGATTTTCTGCAAAATATTGTTGGAATAGTATGAATGTGAAATAAACCCACTTAATTACTCATTTTTCTCTTCAAAATAACAGTTCAGCCACAATAACCAGTGATGTCATATTGGCTTTTTAGCATTATCCGATTATCTTTTGGCATTTTTAAATGCCGAATTTCCAGCCTAATTTTGCAATTTGTTTTTCCGTAGTGTGTTTATCTGGTGCAATACAAATCCAACAAAAAAATCTCCGTCCAATTTGGACGATGTTCAGCCGAATTAAGTGCGTACGAACAAGAAACTAATTCAGAAAGTTTGAAATTTTAAGATGTTTTCACGTTTTTCTGACTTTGTTGGTCGAATTTTCTAATTTTCGTTTTAATTTTTCAATTTTCAGTACCGTTGTGAGTTAATCTGGTTCAATACAAATCCGACAAAAAAAAATGCACATGTAAATCGAATGATGTTATGCGCGTACGAACACAATAACATTTCAGAAATTTTGAAATTTCAAGGCGTTTTCACTATTTTACATTTTTCGGTCGAATTTACAAATTTTCGGTAGAATTTTCCATATTTCGGCTACGTTTTGTGTTAATCTGGATCAATAAATATCAAACAAAAATATCCGCAACCGAATAGGATGATGTTAAGCCAAGTTATGCAAATACGAACACAAAAAAAGTATTCATTTTTATATATGTAGATTTAAATATCAATCATTAAAATACCTACATATCTACTACGATTTCTATGAATTATTTTTTTTGTTATGTGGTCTTTAATACTTATATTCTGAAATAATAATTTAAATTTTGCTTTATTAAAAGTTTTTGTTCTTTAAATATTTGAAATATAAATTTGTAAAAGGAAAATTTTCTACGAGTGGATTTTAAAATCTAGCATTCTATTTTTTGAGCTCCCATACGATTTAGCATTATGAAATTTGAAATTTAGCATAATAAAATTTGAGATTATGGCAATACTGAAAATAACGAAACGATGAAAAGAGAGTTTATTGTATCTATTTTGAGTGTCAGTGACTCAGTGTATTGCAGCAACTAGCGATGCTACAATTGTAACGTTCTTACTAATATTTTTTTTTCGAAAAAAAGTCACTTCGTCCAATCGTAAAATATTACAAAAACACTACAATTTCAAAAAATAAAATTCGAATTTAGAGTTTTTACATTCGGAAAAATTTCGCAGGTCCGCACTCCGCAAGAGAATTAGTTAAAAAAAAAATTGTCGGAGCTAAACAGTTAACGTGTTAAATGCAACAACTAATTCCTTTCGGGTTTACCCAGGCACGGGAAAAAACTGTGTTACAGGCATGAATTACATACGTGTTATCGATAGTTTGTATGGAAAGTCCTTGTTTTTTCTGTGATGTCGTCTGTAATCCCGATGCCATTTTTTCTTTCAACCAATTTTTCCCGGGCTTGTAAAAAAAACACGCCTTATTTTACAGATAATTATATTTATGGTAGTACCACCGAAAATACAATTTTCAGCTGTCAGTTTGCAGTTTTGTAAAAGTTATTATGGCTTTTTGTGTTAAAAAATTTATAAGAAATAATTGCTTATAGAAATGGAATAAATTAAAAACAAATTGGTCAAGTGGCACCTACCGAACATGGATTACATGTCTTATGTGCTATAACGTGAATTAAAGATATGGGAAATACGCGTAGGGTTGCCCTATTTCAAACCCTTTCGAAAGAGATATCAATGACGTCAGTGGCACTTATGTATCCGAAGAAATTGAGCTCAAATTAATTTGAGTACTCCTAACTTTGCTGCAATTTACCCCAAACGCGATGACTCATCACATGCAACTATGAGGCGATAGCTATAAAACAATTCCTCTTTGCGCAATCTTTATCTATCGATTGGTATATTTAGGATGTCTGTAGTGCAAACAGTCATTTAGCAGTAGGGCGCGAGCGGTACATGTTTTCGTGACGGTCCTCATTTCGCTACATCACACCCAACCGTCCGAGAACGACATGTAATTCATGTCAAAAAAGAGGACCATTGTCAAGAAAAGTACCATTATCTTCTTCTTTTATTTATTTTATATCCTCTTTAAGATAAATTTCTTAGAACGGTCATCTTTTTTTGGTTATAACTTGGTTATAACGATAAAATGTGTATTTACATAAATTGTAGAGAATTTAATTCTCTACACAAATGTGGTAAAATTTTGTTTATCCGACAAATGTTTCTCAAGATATCGCGACAGCCTTTTTTGGCCCCCTTTTCCAAAATGGCGGACAAATAGGGGGAGTTCAACCCCGAAAACTCGTTTATACAATTACACTGATCCCTCCTACAGATCCATCAAAAAAATGTTGTCCTGTATGAAATGCAAGGTTAATGTAACATTTCAATGGACTAAAAACTAAGACCCTGGAGAGAGCAAGAATAGAATGTCATATTGATAAGCCAAGAGAGCTCAGAGGTAAAAACTTAAAAAATGTCCAAATAAGGACCACCCTAATGTTTTTAAGTATTTAAATTCAAGTCAAGCCTTTTTCTCATAACCGCGAAAAACAAAATTCAATCAATTATCAATGAAAACCAAAGAATAAAACAACAAAATAATTTTCCTATTAATTATTTGATTTTGTCTCTCAAATTAAAACTAATTGCCCTAAAAATTCAATCGAAATGAAAATGGCTTCCTCTTTGACAACATCATAATTGTTATTTGTCCATTATTTTGAAATCGAAATTCAGAACTTAAAATATGACATTTCCTTTCGATCAAAAAGTCATTTCGAATTCAAATTGTGCGTCAACTTTAGTTCCCGATTTGTTCATAAAATTCAAACAATTGCAACTTGTTCTAAAATTAACTTGAAATATTTCCCTTTTTTTGATTATTTTGCGCCCGTCCGTCGTCTGTAGTCCCTCATCGGAAACAGGAGTCATAAAATAAAATGAGACAATAAACAACCAAAACGGAAATAGAGAGTAAAATAAGAAAGAACTGAAAATAACCATCAAATAAGCAGTAAGACTTAGCCGCACCAAACCCCTCATACATGAAGGTGCTGTGGTATATCTCACGCCAACACGACCAAGACGATATCAACTCCACAATGCTGTCTTGCAAATCATTGATAAGAAATTCCAATTCAATTGATTGTGAGAATATTTTATTTGGAAGAAGCTACTATACCTATTCAGCTTACCCAATCTCTAGGGATGAAAAGTTCTTATCAAGTGAATTACCTACCTTCGTTTTTTTATTCTTTCTTTTTTTTTTAGCTAAGCTTAATTTTTTTCCTTTCTTGAGATTTTTTCCTCATTTACAGGAGACACCAGACACCTTGCCGCTAGCTAGCTCCCTGGAAATTACTATACAAGAGATCAGCTTGACACATTCCATTCCCGTCCGATTAAAACGGAAAGGACGAAGTACAGGCAAAAAAAAAAATAAAAACGAAGAAGTATCTTAAAGTTTTGGCAAAAGTATCTCAAGGAATGTATATAGACACATAAACTCACCCATCCCCAAAGGATGCTTCTTTCAACGCCGCCGCCCCGCGCCGCTGGAGGTGGGCATCAGAAGGAGTGTTCGCCAGCTATGACTAAGGTACTGGATGGCACCGGGCACCAAGCCATTTCTTAACAGAGAAAGGAGTAACTTTTCGGAGTCGAAGAGGAGAAAAACTTTTGCAGAAAAAACAGATTGAGCAGATAACCCAAACGAAGAATTGTCTAATTAACACTTTCGTTAAGGTTGATTCAAAGTTGAATCTCTGGTCGAGCGTCTTAAGGTTTATGTGTAATGAATGAGAGATTCTATGGATGGGGACGTTGCTCCTCCGGAAAGGATTACCTTCTATATACATTTGGGCGGATAGAATGGGCTTCGGCCGGTTGGAACTTGGTTTGGGTCGAACAAAAACACAGAAACAGCATGGCAGCCAGTAATTTATTATTGGTGTCCTCTGATTTCTAAACGATTAAGCATTCTATTCATTTTTACAGATAGACAGTAATTACATGGTAAGCCATTATTCTCTTGATCATTATTGTGACGGTGCGGCGCGCGGCGCGGAGAGGCAGCGAAGGCAGGCACAAAATCCTGAATAGTACCTAGATGAGAGGGTATGAGAAGCGACATAGCCATCGTCGCCAGCTCGTTGGGGTTGATATTAATTAAATGTTTCAATTGTTGTAAATGTTTCGCCTATACATTTGATGTGCCTCCGGAGACGAAGGCCCTGTGCGTTGGGGAATTGCTGCCAGAGATTCATGGAGATTAATGACCGAGTTACGGGGCATAAATTTTCTGTCAAATTGTAGGGAATCTCTAGACTTAAGAAGCTTGATCCTAAGGAGAACATTCTATTTACTTAGTTTTTAGTATTTTGATGAAGTGCCATAAAATTGAGGACTTTTGAGGTGAATTCATTTTATGCTTGTTTATGTTTCCTGTTTTTGTTATTGTTTTTTTTTTTTTTGTGCTTAGTCGGAAATTGCGTTTGTTTTGATGTCACATTGGAGATAGCAGAACTTTTATGTGCAAACACACCTGAAATTTTGTCTATTGTATGTGATGGCTATCTTTGTGTTATATTTTATGTACATGTTGAGCAAATGAAGTACTCATACCCACCTCTGTTTATTAATATGATTGTGGATTGTCCAGAATATTATCATTTCATCTCATAAACCTTATGCAATTTAAATTTATTTTATGGTTATAATTTAACTTTTTTTTTTATTTCTAAAATGTTTTGGTTTCTCTCGTATAGAGAGCAAGTTTTGATTTCGTGTATAAAAATAAGTTTGGGGTTTTAATCAAAATTAACACAACGATAATGGTGAGGTCCGAAAAATTGAGTTTTGACATACTTTAGGTCGATTTGTATATCTGTGCGTTTTTGCATCCGTCCGTGGTGAACGTTGGTTCTGTGTATAATTTAAGTCTAAACTGTTGAATCGATTTGCTTCAAATTTGGTGCAAAGAATTTGTATGCATTTCTCTAGGTGAATTTATTTCGAAAAGAAAACCTCATTTCAGGGTTTTGCCAAAGCATATTTAACCACATTACAAAAATGGCGTGTCGATGCTTTTTTTTTTTTAGAAATTTGAATTAGGTTATGTTTAAGTTATTCACGTAGGTATAGCGTTTCAAAGAGTTGTAAAATTTTACTATAATTTTGTATCTGGTGCTTGCTTAATATGTAAATCAAACAATTTTGCATTAAATAATTTTGAAAATTTTTTTTTTACAAAAATGGTCAAACGTTCGCTTGAGTAATAAATATTTTAGTTCAATAAAAAAGTATACTTAGTTCACTTATCTTCGTTTTACATTTTCCTAGTCATTGCGATGAGGATATGTATAGACCATTTTCGTAGATTATGTCTACAGTGCGGATAATCCAAGTATCCTCGTAAAGTAGAACACTATCACCGACTGACCCGAAAGCTGTAGTAGCCCGTGGCGTAATGGTTAGTACGTTGGACTGAAGTTTGGGTTCAATCCCAGCCGCTTCCATCTTAAGTTCTTTCCGGGCTACTGCCTCTTGCGAGGAAGTGACAAATCCTCCAAAAGTATCTCCTGTCACAGAATAGTGCCGCTCACCTTAGCCGTTCGGATTCGGCAATAAATTGTAGGTCCTCTTCATTCTTGCAGACACGCACACAGGAATGGTTGAGAGTTGTAAGGCACCAGGCCCTGGTTCTTCATGATCCATGAAGGGACATTTATAATTTTAATTAATCTAATATGGAACTAAGTTCGGCAGCTGGAGTAATTAATCTTTTTAAAAAAAAATAACTTATTTGTTTCTTTTCTTGTAGAATTTTGGGTATGCTCCGATTTCCGATATCATGCGAACCAGGCAAGAAATAGCCTACCATCGACTAACTAAAACTCAAAGAATCACCTTGACCGACATCGAGTCATTTTCCCCACACCAAATAAACTAGTCTGGTGAATTTGGATGATAAAGAGATCCTAATCAACACGATCTCCGCTGGCGACGACAACAAAGCAATGACCGAGGAACCTCGATGGTAAAATAACATGCCGATGCCGACAACGAACATATTCAACACCAAGACTCCTCCCGCAACCCGCCCAGTGACAGCACTCAATGGTAAGAGAAACCATTGTCAACAAGCAGCTAATATCATTCGTGTCGCCGCCTCTCTGACAAGAGGTAAATAATAACAATAATAATAGGGTATAATCGGTGACATGGCGCTATCGGATTTTTCTATGAAAAATTAAACTTCGCCGAAATTAGTTTAGTTAGTACCCTGGACACCGACGAGCGAAACCTCGGCATTTGACAACAAAGTACATCACAACTTTTGATTCTAAGACAAACTAAATACATTATGTATGTACATAAAAATTATGCGACAAATTTGACGAAGAGATCATGATGATCTTGCATAGTTTTTGAATGATGACACTGGTTACACTAACCCTAACTCACTTAACTTCACCCCACTTCACGATGATCAAAACACAAAAAAATATTTGTGTCGATAAGGAAGTAAAATTTTAGTGGGATTAAATTTGCAATCGATTTTATATTTGTTTTTAAAACAACAAACTCTAACTTAACTAACATAAAAACTTATTTTGGGTTTGCTATTTACCAATCATATAAAATGCATAGATTATTAAATCTAACTTATGCTGATAAAAAAGTACGTATACGCCACAGTGACTCCGCTAATGCTTATTTCTACCGATTTCAATATCTTTGTATATAGAAAGTTCTTACAGAAAGAAAAATTAATAAAAATGCGCAGAAAATTAAATAATTTAAGAATACTTAACGACTGTCTAGCAATTTGCCAGGAAAATTCAGCGCATGCATTTTACGACAAACTTCAGAAAATACGATCCGATTTAGCTCAAAAATATAAAAGATTAGGTGAAAGTGCGAGAGTGTTTATTTTGGTCCAGCACCCTGAGAACAAGGTGCAACAGCGCATGTATTTTCAACCTAATTACAGACAGCACACTCCGATTTTTCTCAAAATTTCAAGAAATCTTAGGTGGGTGGAAATGCTGTTTGTGTTGTGATTAGGTTTGGAGGGGTGATAATACGCCAAGTCGCATAATCTCAGTTGGATCTAAGTGGATCCATTGTGCTCCCCAGGATAAAGGTAAGGTATATTATGTATAAGGACGGGTAAGGAGAGGACTTGGTTGCAATGAGGACAAATTTCAGAATGTGTGTGATAAGTCAAAATTTTTTTTCAAGTTGCTTCTGAACCATTTTGAATTTTGGAATGTGCGCCTATTTAGTCAAAATTAGTTTTGTAGCTTGCCAACAAGTTGCAGCAGCGCATGCATTATTCAAAAACAACTGTCCGATTTTGAAAATTCTTTTTGTTTTGTTTGAAAGGGTATACTTAAAGAATGGCTGTTTAAGAAAAGTAACTTTAAAGAAAAGTACCGTTAAAGAAAAGCACCTGTAGGTAAACGCGAAAAAATTGTACACGATCCTCAAAAACTGACAAATAGAATGGAGGTCGAGCTGTTAAATAAAAATCGGATCAGCATAATTTTCCAACAAGAATTTTTGAAAATATAAAATATAAAATAGTTAAAGAAAGTTGAATTTTTTTAAATAGCTTCTGAAAAAAAGAACATATGACATTTTCAATTTTTTCAAAGCCCACCTGCTGCAACATCCCTGTTATATACATACATGCATACGTACTTATATTTTGAACTTTTTGCATTTGAAGTTATATTTGTAGTATATTATATTTTCCATGTGGTAGCGCGATACAACGCTAGTTTTTTTTATAAAATAAAAAAAAAAATATTATTTTTTTTCCAGAAAACTATCTTTTATATATAATTTTATCATTTTTTATTTTTTAGCAGGAAATTATAGAGGCACGTCTCTCAAGGAAAACTGTGTTTCAAAATCACTTTGTCACTCGTTTTTTGTAAACGCACGTCAGGTCATGTCTAGGGCTGGCAACGAGACGAGACCAGGCGAGACTTTTGTTAGTCTCGTCTCGGTCTCGTCAAAATCGAAAAATTTCAGTCTCGTCTCGGTCTTGGTCTCGCCTTTTTCTCGTACAAATTTTAATGTGCCAGTCTCGTCTCGGTCTCGGACTAGGTCTCGGTCTTGAGGTAAAATTTGAGTTTTGTAGAGGTTTTTTAATCCATTTAATTCGGAGCCATCCTTCAATGGATTTTGAAGTTCATGGCTTGACAGGTAGGTGATGAACTATTGACCTTTTCGATTGGCTATCCGGAAGAACTGCCCGATTCAGAATGCCAATAAACAAACAAACATGCCCAATTCGACTCTGAAGTTTTCTTATCGTTCCTTGCGTTCGGGTGGTAGTCAGATCACCTATCCCAAAAATTTTTACATATAGCTTGAATTCTTGTTGCGTCAGCTGACATCAGAAGTTTTTTAACAAGGGATTACAACAGCACAAACCTATGCGGATAGCTTTGGATAGTATTCATGAAACAACACAGGCAGCCGCCAAAAGTAAAATATTTTAAATGTCGGAGACCAACATGGAAAAATTAATATTAAACTCGTATCTTCAATATCTTCGATTTTTACTTTATTGGCACATTAAATGTCACCCAAAAGGTCTAAAATCAACTTTTTCCGGGGCAAAAAATAAAATCGGAAAACGTTTTTCCGCGGGGAAAACAAAGTCTGAAAAATGAGCGATTTCTATTCCAACGACATGCATACGTATTTTTTTCTGGATTTTCGCAGGCACCTGAGTATAAAACTATGAACATATGTTGTTCGATATTTAAACGCGCATAGAATATTTTATTTCGCAAAAAAAACTTGTGAATATTATAAAAATTGAACATGAGTATGTAGCTACTAAAAAATAATTAAATAAAAAAATATTTCTTTTAGCGAAAACCGAAACCAAACCACCGGGACGGGCAAGGCCACCGATACCAGCGAGACTCTTGGCAAATTTCGGTACCAAAACTACGGTCTCGTCTCGGTCTCGTCTCTGGTGCTTTTAAAGTAGTCTCGGTCTCGTTTCCAGCCCTAGTCACGTCGTGTTGCAATATCAATAAGCGCTATTGAATTAATATATAATTGATAGGTATATCGTTTACGAAAAATCGTATTCTGATGTGTCTGTCAAGTGTTACGGTTTTAATATACACCTAGCCTAAATCCTTTATTTTTTCTGTGATAATAGAAATTAATTAATAATTTTCCTGTGAAAATTACCAAGAAAAATACCTTCGGCACCCAAATATATGTTTGTACTGTACATGCAACTGGATCAGAGATATTTCAACAAGCTCTTCAACAATTAAGCGAAAACATTCAACAAAATTATCAGAAAAAACCGTGTAGGTACATAATGTATAACCATGACCCAAGAGCTTAATTATACATTTCACGAACAATTAAAAGTCTTGATATCTCTTTGACTTCCACCACGACCGCCACCGACCGAATAAATGAACGAACGGCTTTAATGAAAATATTTAATTAAAAGGAGCTATACACATTCTGACTTTTAGCCTGATGCTTGAATGTTAAACAGGATCAAAGTGCCAAAATGAGAAAGAAATACATTTAATTCTTTTGCTTAAATAATCTACGTTATGTTGTTTTTATTTTTATTTTTCTCCGAATCAGAATAGTTGTGATAGTCTGTCTGTCTGTCCAGTCTGACAATACTTTCGGCTTTTAATAGACCATTTTAATCATTCAGCACACGCTGCTTAAATAGCTTCCTCCAACTCGTTCGTATTTATGTTGCAACGTATATCAACTCAAACACGAAACAGATGTTATTCCTCCTCCGACAAAGCTGATACGCTGATATTTTTTCTTCTTCTGCTTTTGCTATAACAACACCATGATACTCACCCGAAATTATTTCATTTATTTGCAAAGATATTCCGTCATCATGCAGGAGAGGGGATTCAGAATCAGATTCACCAGCTCATGGTGTCCACACATCCATATGCATATATGTGGACTCTGAGAATGAGATTGAGCACTGTTGTGTGGGAGGGGAAGGGGGAGGCAAAAACACACATTAAGACCATTCACAAAGCCCATTTCCATTGAATCGTATGAACCAGCATGACCGAACAACTAACCGACCGACCCACGCAATGGTAACGGGACCGCCAAGCTGACCGGCCGGGCGGACAAAAACAATCGAAAAATTTGCAACGATGGATGTACCTAGTCACAAACTGGGTGTCCACAGAAATTCAGGCACATCTATCTGGCCGAAGAGCACATAGATGGATCCAATGTTTTCATGAAAGACGACTTGGCGGCCAACTTGGTCGTCATCTTCATCGTCGTTGGCGATGACGCTGTCGTCATTGTCGGATGGTTGCCTCTGTTCAAGCTGACAAACGATTCCATTCACCAGGCGACTTCTTCCCATTTGACCGAGCTAAAGAGTGCGGGCGCATCGATATAGAGATTGAACCTAAAGAATACTCACATTACCCACATCAGCCATCAGTTCAAAGGCAAAAAAGTAAGGACATAAGACCGATGTAGAAAAAAATAAAAGAAAAGAAAACCACCGGGTATTTTCAGTTTTCAAAATGGACAAATGTGCCCTGAGAGTAGATGAGGGTGAATTTAGGTGGCTATCTATGTATATTTGAGTTCGTAATTTTTTTTATTTTTTTTTTTTGTCTTCTTGTAGTGCAAGTATTGTACTAGAGGAAAATTTTGACATCGACATTTCAATTCAACGTGAAAATTAATTCAAAAAGTTGAAAAGTTTGTCTCTGGATTTAACCAATCTGCGGTGATAGTCGTGGTTTCATGTGGTATCCTTGGCACCCGAAAACAATAAAGGGTGGAGTCCGATGTTAAAGTTATTTGCTTAAAGTTGGACTTGGTAATATTCAAACAGAAAGTAGAAAAAATGCTGTTGGTTCAAAGGTACCTAGTTTAATAAAGGCTGTGTGCGCCCCCTATGGTAACTTCCCATTACTAATTTTAAAATTTATAGGAGCATTAAATATAATAAACCGTTACTATTCTCATGCATGGGAATTAGAAGTCTTTTAATTTAATAACAATTTTTTTTATAACATTTTAATTTAGTTTAATGTTTTTTTTTTTTAATTTTGAGTTTGAAAATTTATTTTTACAAAAACTATCAATTAAAACAACTTGCTTTAAAAAAAAATGAAAGAATCCCCATTAATTTCGACAATTACAAATACCGGAATAGATCTTCTTTAAACTTGAAAAATAGTATTTTGCCCTCCTGAGTGAGCCAAAATATTGCTTTTTGTATTTTTTGAGAATACATAAACTTTATGAAAATTTTATTTTTCATTTTAGGGACTTTTTCAGTGATGACGGTTTTTTTTTCTTGAAATCCTCTTTTTAGTGCCTTTTCTCAAAATCTAAAAAGGAAGCCCTGCCCATTAGTGCCCTTTGATACTCGGTACCCAATATTATTTTTATAGAAAATCGCCAATTCAAAATCTTCAAAAATCTTATCATGTGGGCAATCAAGTGAAGCCCAAAGTTGGGCCGTTTGCTCTATATCTACATATAAAAAGTACGCCAGAAAGAAGTTATGGGCAAAAAACGGAAAAGAGTGCCATTTTTGAGTGGTTTTTTCATGGATTGTGAAGGGGCGGAGGGGGCATGGTTGTGGAAATTTGTATTTTTCATCTACCGACTATATTATATAAAATATCCAAAATTTAGAACTATCCGACCTTTTGTATAGTAAAATGTCTCTATTGATTGGACTAATATGTAATATGTATAATGCGAGACGAAAAAGATGTTTCAACAATTTTTAGCAATTTTTTTTGGCTGTGAACTATTAGCACCACATATGTATGTACATGGGATATTCGCAAAAAAAGTATGCAGTCTAAAAGGTCAGTAGGTAATTGGTCATAAAAGGTCTCGTAGTTTAAGAAATTGGTCAGGCTTAGAAAATTTTTAAGGTCACCCGCGATTTTTGGCACCTCATTTAGGTGATATTCGCAAAAAAAGTAAACCACTTGAAGGGCCACTGGATAATGATAAAAAGTCAGGTATAGTTTTTTTTTAATCATTTTTTTAAGTTTTTTTAAGGTCATTACAAGGTCACATGAACTTTTAGCACCTCATTTATGGGATATTCGAAAAAAATGTATACCATCCGAAAGGTAGCTCAATTCTAATAAAAGGTCAGCTAATTTCAGAAATTGGTCAGCCTTAGATTTTATTTAATAAATTTTTTAATTTAATTTTTTTCAAGGTCGTTACAAGGTCGTATTCACTGTTAGCACCTCATTTGTGGAATTTTCAAAAAAATTGTATGTCATCTGAAAGTTTACTTATTCCTCATAAAAGGTCATCTAATTTCAAAAAATTGGTCAGGCATATTTTTTTTTTTATGAAATTTCAAAGTTTGATACTTTTTCAAGGTCATAGAGTTTTTTAGCACCTCATTTGTGGAATTACAAAAAAAAAATGTTTACCATCTGAAATATAACTTAATCCTCATAAAAGGCCAGCTAAAAAATAAAAAAAAAAAATTTGATGGCACAACAGCTCATGAAGAACTATAGGGCCTAGTGACTTACAACTCTCAACCATTTCTGTGTGCGTGTTTGCAGGAATGGAGGGGACCTTCAGTTTATTGCCGAATCCGAACGGCTAACGAGCCGCACTTTTCTGTGGCAGGAGATACTCTTGGAGGATTTGTCAATTCCTCGCAAGAGGCAGTAGCCGTTTTTTCTTTTAAATAAATAGGTGGCGAGGCTGGGGATCGAACCTTAGACCTTCGAAATGACAGTCCATCGCACTACCCATCACGCCACGGCTGCTGCCATAAAAGGCCAGCTAGTTTCAGAAATTGGTCAGACTTAGATTTTTTTAAACGAATTTTTTAAGTTTTTTTCAAGGTCACAGTATAAGACTTTTAGCACCTCATTGGTGGAATTTTCAAGAAAACTGTATGCCATCTCAAAGTTCACTTAAGGTGATATTACATTGTCATATATATATGGCAAGTTTGTCAAATAAATATGGCTCAAAAATGTCATATAAGTGTGATAGTCATATTTATATGACAAAATATATATGACTCCATATATATGACAACCATGAATTATTTTGAATTTAAAGAAAATATATGATTTAATGAAACGTGATTGGTCAAATATATCGGATTTTTTAAATATTTTATTTTTCGTATAGCAACTGTGTCATATTTGTAAACAAAAATTGACAGAAAAAGCTTGTGATCATTATATGGCATACTTATATGGCATAGACTATTAATACTTGTCATATATACAAATATTGTGCCATATTTTATATGACTCGCATTGGTCATATATATATGACAATGTAATATCACCTTTAATCCTCATAAAAGATCAGCTAGTTTCAGAAATTGGGCAGGCATTGATTTTGTTTTTATGAAATTTTAAAATTCATAATTTTTCAAGGTCATAGAGATTTTGTAGCACCCCATTTTTGGAATTTTCAAAAACACTGCATGCCATCTGAAAGTTTACTCAGTCCTCATAAGAAGTCAGCTTTGTTCAGAGTTTGTCAGGTATGGCTTTTATTTAATGAATTATTAAAGTTTTTTTCTCGGTCACGGTATAAAACTTTTTGCTAGCATTTTGGGAATTTTCCAAAACAAAAAAAATGCATATGTACCATCTAAAAGGTTATTTTAGACTTTAAAAAAACAGTAACTAATTTCAGTAATCGGTCAGTCATTGGATAAATTGCAATAACTTCCAATAGAAAGTTAAAGAAAATTTGGTTCCGCAATAGCTCGTGAAGAACTATGGCCTGTCTCAGCCATGCACATCTTCCGTTGTTCGACAGGAATAAAAGGTATTTACATTTTTTTTTTTGCCGAATGCGAACGGACCAAAAAGAGAGGCATTTTTTCATGACAAGTGATTTGTGACTTCTTTGCAAGGGGTAGTAGCTCTGGAAAACATTTTTGTATTTAGGTGGATAGTGTAGGAGATAGAGATTGTGTATTATTTTCTTGCCTTCCTCAACTATTTAAAATGTGGAAAAAATAATTTCATTTCAAAATACAACAAACATCAATCATATACATTATACACAATGCATACGAGTATGTTAAAATAAAATACATTTGGTGGCACAACAGCTTATGAAGAACTAGGACCTATCTAGGCCATCCATTCCTGCATGCGTGTCTGCAGGAATGGAGGGGACCTAGAGTATATTGGCAAATCCAAACAGCTTAGATATGCGGCACTTTTCTATGACAGCAGATATACTCTTAAAGGATTTGTCACTTCCTTGCAAGAGGCAGTAGCCCTGAAAAACATTTTATGTTTTTATGTGACATAGGCTGGGAATCGAACCCAGGCCTTTGGCGTGACACCAAAGCACTACACCATAGGCTGTATGTATCTTTTTAAGAATGTAAGGCATTCAAGCCTATATATATGTAGATAGTTTTAAAGTGCAAAATCGTTAGAGCCTTAAGTTATATTCTAAATCATGCCTTTGATTAAATTTTTTGTTGTCATCTCTTTAATTGATCCACAGATAACTCACCAGTTTCCGAGGTTAAGATTATTATTAGAACAACATGTTTAAGGAAAAAGTGCGAGTTAAGCCAGGAAACCGTGCTCATCTCTCACTGGAACACAAACCTATAAGAGCATTTCACTTCCAGTATTTGTAAACTGTAAAGTCTGTTTTATCATTTGAAAAATTGTGCGATTTGGCATCACACAATTTTTATACTTATATTTAGGTCGATCGGCAAACTCGAGGGCAATTAATTCTGAGCGAAAAAGTGCAGAGACCCTTCCAAATACCTGTTAAAATTACATCAATTTCGCTTATCATACAGCGTACCGGAGAACGAAAAGCAGAGCGGAATTTTTGTTTGTAATTTTGTTGTATTTTATCGCACTAGGCTTTAAGTGCCCACAATACAACTGTACAGTTTTTTTTTTTTAATATTTTGAAGAAAAACAAAATAATATTATCCAAGGGCTCAGAACAGAAGCCATATTTTTTTATTTTCCAATTTTATTCCTTCAATTTAATAACATTTTCGCAACAAAAATGGGCACAATATTTTTTCCGACACAAACTATTGTTTTTTTTTTTTCTTCATACAATTTAAAACGTCAAAAGTGTTGCAAGTGAAAAGTTAAAAGTTCGCGAACACTTGCGGCTCCGTATGCAGCTCCGTCTACAGTTGCGTTCCATTGTGCTCGCAGCATTGATTTTGTGTGTATTTAATATTTTGACAGATGGTCCAGCTGCGACTTCGGCTGCAGCTCCGTCGCATTTTGTTCAGCCAGTTAATTGTGGACGAAAAAGTGACATTTTGAGCTTTAAGGCTCTCCCAAACCAACGCGATTATTTGCTGCGACAAAAGAAAACAACAATAACAACACGTGGTTGTCAAACAAAACAACACGTTGTTGTTATTGTTTTCTCTTGTCGCGGCGATTAATCGCGTTGGTTTGGGAGAGCCTTTATTTGTGTTCTTATTTGCTGTTTATATTTCATTAAAATATGACTTTCTGTGCTTTTTGTGCGTTTGTGTTTGTTTTGTTGTTTTTGCAATTGATGACACTTTCTATGCTTGCTTATTTCTAAATATTTAAGAATATGAATACTTTTTAAATTATTTATTTCCTCAAAAGAAAAAAAAAATAGGATACAAAATGGCGATTTTTTTCCAAAATATGGATTAAGTATACGTCATTTTTGCAATCAGAGCTTTAAGGCCAGTTTCACAGTGCATACTTACAGGAATAAGTGTCACTTAAGTTTTCTAAATCGGGACTTTCGGATCAGTTTCACAGCCTGAGTAAGTGGCACTTAAGTCACCAACATATAGGAGACTTAAGTGCCACACATTCAAATTAGCTTACAGGGAGATATTGGCACTTTATCTCTCGTATTGCCCACTTAAGTGCTGCTTCCTTCGACTGTGAAACTGAGCCTAAGTTTGAAGCTTTAAAGTGGTAAATTGAAATTTTATACGCAAACATCATAGCTTTGTTCGTGTACTGTCCAAAACTACGAATTTCTACGAGTTTTCAGCAAAAATACATCAAAGTTCATATAAAAAAAAATTTCTAGAAATTCGAAGTTTTTTAAACACGAAACGAACGCATTTAATTTTTTTATAAATTATAAGTAATTTTATACAACTTGGTTTTATCCATTTAGTTTTAGTTGATTCAAAGCCAGTCTGTCCATCGATGCACTTAAGAAAGTCCAAAGTTGAATGAAATCAAATCTTTGTAATCCCCTGTGAGTACATGATGTGTTGACTCATTCACACCAAGACGCATTGCATTGCATCAACTACTGATCCACCATTCCCTGCATATCTCTGTTGAGAACAACAACAACAGCAAAGTAGTTGAATACAAAAAAAATTTAATGCAAGTAGATACTTTTTAGAATGTGATATCTGGGAGTAAACATGTTTGTAAAGTGATTTCAATATCAAGCCATCTTTGTATTTCTCGTGGGTGAGGTAGTGTGTTGGCGCAGCAGAGTAAAGATGTAGCTTTTAAAACTTAGAAAAAAAAATTCGAATTTTTGTGAAAAATCATCGCTTGTCATGGTACATCAATCAAGTGCGCCCTTTGGAAAAGTTTTGAAGCAAAAAAAAAAAAAAAAAAAACAAAAAAAAAACTACTTCGGACGTTGAAACTGAATCCCAGCAGATTTAGGGAGCCTTGGTCAATATATTAAAAGACTTTTGCAAAAGTCTGACTGCAAGTAATTAACAGTTAAAAAGATATTTGTTTTACTTTTTTTTGTGTTTTTTGTATGCCCTACACGCAAAAGAGTTTGTTGTTGCAAATAGTACATATTTATAATTTATCTAAATTGCTTTTGTTCAAACTTTCGTTTATGCTAGAAAATAATTAAACTAAAACAAACTTGCCAAACTTTAACTAAATGATTTCTATGAAAGACACGAATATAAATAAAAATTTTCTTCTTTATGGATTGATTTATTCTATAACTTCCCAAGGAATAAAAGGCAATCTGAATTTTAGTTTATATGATGTTATTGGTACTATAGGTTAGGTATATACTATTTGTATGAATCGCATAAAAAAATAACTCAAACAAAACTGAACTGTCATTATTTATTCTTATGAAACCAATGTTCTTGACAACAAATTGTAACTCTTGAAAATTCAAAATTTTGAAAATTTTTAGGTAGCATTTTAGTGATGTTATTGGTACTATAGGTTAGGTATATACTATTTGTATGAATCGCATAAAAAAATAACTCAAACAAAACTGAACTGTCATTATTTATTCTTATGAAACCAATGTTCTTGACAACAAATTGTAACTCTTGAAAATTCAAAATTTTGAAAATTTTTAGGTAGCATTTTAGTCCTTTCAAGGACTGTGATTAAATAAATATTATAATATTTTAATTAATATTAATAAAAATAATAATTAATATTAAAATAAACATGTATCTTATCTAATTTCTTTTATTTATGTAGGATAAAAGATATGGGATAAAAGGACATATTACCTCACATACGTTTTCGCAAACTTTATTCGTTTAAAGCAGTTTAAAGCGCTTAAATTTTAAAATAAAATACTGCATACTGCATTGAATAAAATGCGTTTTAAACGGAGTTTCAAATATTTTCGTGAAATTTCGTGTTCACGTTTATCTGTGCCAATTTTTATACATTCGTATAGATTTGATAAGATTAGATTCCTTTATTACATAAATTCAAAAAGTTTTTAACAATAATTAATTTGTAAATAAATTCAAATTATAAATTTTACATAACAAAAAAGAAGGGCTATGGCGAATAGCCATAGCCGTCAGCCGAAAATTTATTTCTATAAAATTATCTATAAACTAACTATGATAACAAAAATCAAAAAAAAGGAACATGATATTTTTTTATGTTTTTTTTTTTTTTTTATGTTTTTTTTTTTTTTTTTTTTTTTTTACGCACTTATTTAAAAATACAAAGCCACAACGTACAAAGAGGAGTCGCGGTTTTATTGTATGGCGTACCATTTACATTCAGCAGTCCACCCCTCGCTCTGCAAATCAAGGACACTGCTTCCAAACTTAAATCATCCCTAAAATAATTATTTTGTCCGAGGTTGTGGTTTAGCTCAGGGTATATTATCCTGTTAATTGATTGTTGAGTGCTGTCGATATGCTGACAAATTTCAAAAGCTTCCATTATATGTATTACTTTACCTGCGTTTTTAATGCGACAACATCAGACCATATTGTAGATTCAGATCTATCCACGCGCCATCTATTCACGCTATCTAGTCGCGCCAAAAATTTCCAATCAGCAACCCAGTCTATCTTTTTTTCAAAAATATATTTAGGACAAAAGGAATTCCATTTGGAATGTAACCTAGAACTTTTATAACATAATCAAAGTGTAATTTTAAACTATATAAATAGTGTACCGGTCCGGTATATCCGAGTTCCTTAATATTTTTTGCCATGAAGCATTTATTATGCTTTTTGCGGAAGCTAAAGCTTGTTTTCAAGGTGCCAGGTGGCATCCCATATTCAGCAACTGTTTCTATCATCTGCCCATCATAAAACCATTTTTCATTTGCGCTCAGCCTTGCCTGTTTCTTTCGGACAATCATTATTTCGGATTTTTCTAAATTCACAGTCAAATTTCACGCATTCTACAATATTTGTTCAGTTTCTTTATCATTAACTGAAAACTTGGTGGAGATTCAGAAAATATGACAATAGGCGTTTTTCTTTTTTAGTTCAGATTTTGTTCAGAGCATAGTTCTGAGTAGACTCTGAGCGAACGAAGTAAAGACTGAGCAGAGTATATTCAGAGCACTCCAATTTAATTATGAAACACAACTGAGCACTCAATTGTCATATCTGTCAAATTCAGGGGCGGATTAAGCCTAAGGCAAGAAAGGCAAATGCCTAGGGGCCCCAGCCGTGCTTAAGGCCCCGCGTGTCTTGAAAACAAAATTGAATTCCTTTCAACAAAAAATTCGATTATTTTTTCTAAACAGAATCGATTTTTTTTTATCAGTAGAAGAAATTTATTCAGAAAAATCGATTTTTTTCTTCTAAACAAATTAATTTTTTTTGTTAAAAGGAATTCGACATAAATTATAAATTGAATTTGTAAATTATTAGCTCTGCTCCTTTTGAATCTCTGTGACTTTTTGTGCATTTGAATGCCGTTTTATTTTTTTTTTATATGAACTTTGACAGAACGTTGGACTGAAATTCACACAAATGCCACAGAAAATCCCAGTTTTTCAAAGTAAAGGAACTATGCTATTGTTACTCATTTTCAAAAAATTCGTTATTGTGAACTAACACAGATCACAAATAACATGAGAAATCTCCCGTTACAATGCATAGTTGAAGCGCGTTTGAACTACGCTTCTTCTCATTTGAATACCTTTGTGGAGTTGAAATTGGATTGTTTTGTTTGCACGTAGGACTGCTTTTAAACGATGCAATATTTCCTAGCCATTTTTAAGCACGTTGCCAAGTGGTGGCGGGGGTAGACAAAATTTTCTGAGGTTGAAAAAAATGCAGAGTTATCCCCCTTTTTTCTTTGTGTGTTCTCCTATTGTTTATGTTTTATTAAATTTCGTCTTCTATTCTCTAAAACTTGACCTATTGTTCTGTGGACGTTCACCTAAGCTTTTCCGAATCAGATTTCTTGTGCCGAATGGACAAGAGATTTTTAAAAGATTAAAAAAAAAATGTCAAAAAAAATCTCCAACAATTGGTTTCCTAACGAAAAAAAGCTTATGGCATCGAGTAAACGCTTATAGCACTTACAAACGAATTGCTGTGTTTGGTAATTTGAAATTTCTTAAAAATTTGCACAAATTTTCACTAATTATCATAAATATTCCTGTTTGTTAACTCGCAAAAATTGGAACTTCTGTCCTGCAAGTAGTAAAACTATACTGTCGAAGCCCTTACTGTCAGTGCATGCCAATTGACAGCGACTAAGAAATGTAAACAACTGCATTTTAGTCTTCGCTTTCTGACTATAACGGCATTATTTCGCCATATTTTTGTTATATATTTTTGAGAACATATGAAATAATAATGTAGTCAAAAATTCAAAGTCACAAATAAAAATAATTCATGTAACCGTTTGACTCCATACACAGAAAAGTGAGGTTTTGCACAAAAAGTTGTTATGTGCGTTTGTTATAACATTTTGGGAAGTTCTCCCCTTTCTAAGAGAATTTTTCCTTATTTTAAAATTTGACAGGTTTTATACATTTTACTGGAAAAAGACACACCTATATTTCCTAACTCTATGTCTATACGCCCAAAACCAAAAAATGGTGTTACAATGACAATTTTCATTATTAAAATTAATGAAAAAGTTATTTTTCCAAGACCAACGTCAATAAATTTGATATGTTAATAATTTCAGATGCCATATTAAAAAGCATACGATTGTAAATTTGAAAATTGATTTTATCATTGAAAACCAATTTTATTAAAACAATTTTAAAATTTAAAATCGCAATTGTCGAATTAAAATGCGTTTTCTTTAAGAAAAACTGAAAATTGCAAATCATAGGAAGAAAATAAGAAGACATTTAGCTCAATGACTAAGAAAATAAATAAATGAAAGAAACACAAATACCTAAACATAAAGCGTTCAAACCGGAAAAAATAAAATAACGGAAGAAACAAATAAAAAAAAAGGTGTTGATTTTTTTCAAAAACTTAAGTTAAATTGACAATTTTAAATAGAAATAAATTGTTTTATTTTTAGAGGAGGGAGCCCCGAGGCTAGAATTGCCTAGTGGCCCCTACATGTCTTAATCCTTCCCTGGTCAAATTACATGGAAGCTGTATGACGATGGCTGCGCTCAGTTTTTTAATTCTGCTCGGTTAATTTATTCTGAGCTCTTGAAGCACGCCCTGAAACACAAATTCCAAGCTCTGAGCGCTCTTAACTCAAAAAGAAACATAACATTTTTGTTTGACAGTTCGGGCTCAGCTCTGAACAGCTGCTCTGAACTAAAAAAGAAAATCGCCTAATGTCATCCTGCAAAAAGGAGTTCTTTGATGTTTAAACCTGCAAACTGTATTCCCGCTGGCAAATGTGTGACTATATCGTCTAAAAAATTTATAAAAGAATGGCGATGAGAACACAGCCCTGTCTTATTCCGGATAAGGTCTCAAACCATTCCGATAGGGAAGCTCCATCCCAAACCATCTGACGTGTGTTGTTGTACATACTTTTCAAAACTTTTATCATTTTTTTGGACAATCCGTTCTGTGAAAGTTTGAAAAATAATGCGTTTCTATCAATAGAATCGAAGGCCGCTTTAAAGACCACAAAAAAAAACAAATAAAACTTCTTGCAATTGCTCAAATAGTGTTTGGAAATCGTGGTCAGTGTAAATATATATTGTCTGCTGTTGAGTAACCCCGACGAAAACCTGCCTGGATTTCACTCATTATACTACATCTCTCTACCCAAGAATTTATGCGTCGTAAAAGGATGTTGGCGAAAATTTTAGTTATACATTCGTATATCAAAGGGCACGGTAGTGTCCAGACAAGTTCCACCCTCCTCTTACTCTCTAAAACTCGTCATATTTTCTAGGCTGAGCAAGCACAGGAGCCTCATCAAATTTCATCTCCTTAGCATTAGTTGTTCCTGAGATATAGAATGTCAATAATCATGAAAACCGTAACTGACTGACTTACTGATTCACAGACTCACTGATTCTCGCTGACTCACTGACTGATCGCCAAAATTATGGAGTTCTTCCTGACACCTTAAAATCTTGTTATTTCGCACAACGATGCCTTATGGTGCATAGACAGAAAAAATCAAAGGACAAGACGAGTTTCGTAAAAAAACGAAAATTTCATTATCTTCTCCGTATCATCTCAGTGCGAGACGTGGTGTTTTGGTTTTTGTACGAAAAATATCAAACTAAATTTTCAAACCAGAATCTGCTAATTTTATGAACGTATGTATTTAATTTTAAAAACTGCATCTGTTTATTTTTAAACTTTAATCTTGTCTGCCGATATTACCTACGGGTGGTCTGTTTTATGAAGAATGAATTTGCTTTATTTTAATACATAATTTAGCCTTGAAAAATTATAGTGCATACCTACTCCTGCAATCTATAGAATTATTCTATCATTTGATAACTTGTTTCTAATCAAGACATCGACATGCCATGCAGCCAGCAATATTCCAAAATCATAAAGAAAACTTCAATCGCATGTTGGACATTATTCAAAACCCTCTAATATTTTCCACAGCAACAGGACACCTTTCAGTATTAAAAATAGAGGAGAAAAAAAAATTATCAAATCTAATTTTTTGATGAAAAATCTCACCACCTCAATAAAACCAAATGATTACTGCAGATTGCTCTAATTTTAAGAGGGGATGTTCAAATAAACAAAAAAAAAAAGAAGGTGCGGCAAACTTTGTGAATGTAATTTATTTTTATTTTCACCAAAAGTTCCATCCTGAGGCAACAATAAACGTTCGTCCCACCATCATCGCCAACAAGGATGAAAAGTACAATGTCATCATAAATGCTATTTCGGCAGCCGCAAAAAAGGCCTCAATAATACATACTCAGAAAAGTTGAATTTGTTTTTTTTTTTTTTTGTTGGTTTGTTGCGACAAAATTTTGAGCTCTTCGAAAGGGTGCCATCATATTTTGCAACACGCGTTGAAGGGTGGATTTGATTTACCCAGAACTGACAAATGAAAGAAATAATAATTTTACCCAGAATTGAGGCAAATTGTCTCGTTTTTTTTTTTTTTATTTTTCATTTGCTCTCAGAAATCGACTTTTGTTATAGTTGCTGTCAGAAGTTGGGGGAATAAAATTGTTAAGAATTTTTCATGATGAAAAAAAAAGAGAATGAAATGTTCGTCAAAGGTTCCACCGCAATAATAGCCACCGTTTGTGTTGCAAATTTGTGGAAAGGGTCCAGTCTATCTGATGGGTATAGATAATGATGTATTTATAAAAAAAGTCTTTAGTTCAGAGAAGACTAGCAAAGGTATTTTACCATGAATTTTAAGTACAAGAAAATTTTGTTATACATTTATTTTTTAAAGTTAGTTATATAACAAGAAGAGGCTAGACTTAGGTTTTCTAATTTGATATTCTTGAGTTTCTTAGAACTATGAAAACTTTTCGGATGGGGATAATAGTAAGGGAGGTAACCGTTAGATTACCTATCTTATCGCGGTTATTGAAAAAGAGTACAAGCCCCTTACCTTATTCCAAACATTAACAAAGCCGCTGGTCGGACAAGCTTTTCATGATTGATTGAGTTAGGAAAATGCACTTTTAAAGTTAAATTTTTTGCTAAATATGTACCTATAGCACTAGGGATTTTTATAAATGAGGTATCAAATAAAAGGTATAACCACCCTCTTTACAAAGTCCGACCAATTTTTTAAAAAAATGGCATATTTTGTTGTCAAAAGCTGGAGGTTTCGCTCGTCGGTGTCCAGGGTATTAACTAAAGTAAGTACATAAGCTTTAGTTTAAAGGTTTTTATTATTTACTCTTAATTCTTTGGTTTTGTTTTTAACAATATTTTAAAATGGGATTTACTACACTGTGTTTGGTTGGGTGTAAACACTGGTCCTTATATCTTTTCGTTTGAGTGGTGTCCTATGTGATATATGTTGTCTTCTGGGTCGCTGTTTTCGGATTGTGCAGCTGGCACTGGCTCTAGTCAATTACTTTCGCTCGGTCTTTACTGGCTATTGATGGTTTACATAGGGTATTAACGGCTTTCGCCGGCTATTAACTGCTTTCGCTGGCTATTAACAGCTTTCGCTGGATTATCAACGGTTTTCACGGCTATCAACGGCTTTCGCCGGCTTATCAACAGCTTTCGCTGGCTTATCAACGGTTTTTACCGGCTATCAAAGGCTTGCACCGGCTTATCAACAGCTTTCGCTGGCTTATCAACGGTTTGCACCGGCTATCAACGGCTTGCACTGGCAATCAACAGCATTCGCTGGCTTATCAACGGATTTCGCCGGCTATCAACAGCTTGCGCTGGCTTATCAACGGGTTTCACCGGCTATCAACGGCTTTTTCCCGCTTATCAACAGTTTGCGCTGGCTTATCAACGGTTTGTACCCGCTATCAACGGCTTTCGCCGGCTATCAACAGCTTGCGCTGGCTTATCAACGGCTTGCACCGGCTATCAACGGCTTTCGCCGGCTATATATATTGGCTTCACGACTCCTTACCACTGGTGGGGAGCAGTGTGTGAACAATTACCTTTTATTGTAATTATTTATTTCGGGAGCCTCAGATATAGGCTGTCTGGGCACGTCTCGCTCGGTCGAGTGCTTCCTTTCAACTGACGGTCAGGTCTGGTATCTTCGGTACTTTATTTTCGATACTCTTCCGTATGTTTTTCCGTGCGTCTGTGGGTCTCTATGGGCTTTACTGGCTGAACAGAATAGAATGACGGAACTGAAGCCGCAGACGGAACTGGAAGAGCTGTCAAAAAGTGTCGTACGTCATTTTTTTTACATGTCCACAATGGAGCTGTACAGCTTTTGAAAGTATTTTGAAGAAAAACAAAAGAATATTTTTGTGTACAAGCTCAGAATTCACATTTTTTGTTTCCAATAATTTTCCTTTTAATAAATAATTTTTTTCGCGATACAAATAACCACAATATTTTTTTCCGACCCAAAAAGTTGTTTTTTTTTCTTCATACAAATTGAAACGTCAAAAGTGCCGTACGTCAAAAGTTGGTGAACTCTTCCGTCTGCGTCTGCAGCTCCGTATGCGTCTACGTTCCGTTGTGTTCGCAACATTGAATTTGCGTGTATTTAATATTTTGACAGCTATTCCGGCTCCGTCTCCGGTTCCGTCTGCGTCACCATTCTGTTCAGCCAGTTACTAATCCTAATTGGCGGCATAAGTAAGTGTGAGCTTAATTTCGGCGAAGCTTAATTTTTCATAAACGAGCCACGTCACCGCTTATACCCTATTATTGTTATTATTTACCTCTTGTATGTTAGGAGGCGGCACGGAGGGTATTGGCTACTTGTTGACAATGGTTTTTCTTACCATTGAGTGCAATCACTGGGCGGGGTGCGGGAGGAGGCTTGGTGTTGAATATGTTTTGTTGTTGGTATCCCATTTCACCATCAAGGTTCTTCAGTCGTTGCTTTGTTGCCGTCGCCAGTGGAGATCATGCTGGTGGGGATCTTTTTTCTATTCAAATTCACCACACTAATTTATTTGGTGTTGGGAAACACGGCTCAATGAAGGTCAAGGCGATTCTTTGAGTTTTTTAATTAGTGATTAGTCGATGATGAACTCTTGTCTCGTTCGCATGCTATCGGAGCATGCTGCCGGACGGTAAGTATTCTTAGTTAAAATTATATATGCAGGCTCGCGGGCTAGGGGGTTGTGAAGTGTAATGCTTCATTACAACATGATAACGGTATCAAGAGATATCGGAGAGATTTAAATAGAATTTAAAAAGAGAAAACTAGTGTTTTCAGAAACCGTTACAAATAATATTGAAAAAAAATTACCTCACGGTTTAACGTACCCCGAAAACAGCGAAAAACCGATTTTTTTTTATTTTCAAATGGGAATTTCTCAAAAACGTGATGTGATAGAATATTTCTGACTTCAGATTCGAATTCAACACACCAAAAACCTTTAGAAAAGTATATTTTGGTTTCTGTAACAAAAACCTTGTCGACCAGTGTTATTAGTTAATAATACTCGTACAGAAGCTTCTTCCACTGTGCCTGGTACATAAACATGAAACATCTGCAGGTGACAATCTATAACAATTTATCAAGTATCGAATTATTACAAGAAAACAGCTGATGAACAGGTGGCATTTGATTTTTGTTATCCTCAATTACGTTGCCGGTCAAAAATCGACACCTCACAGGCATTCTTCGGCGGATTGATTGATGACAAGATTATCTTATCCAAGAAGATGAAAAAAAAAAAGGTTTCTATGAAACTGTTGCTTCGCACACAACAAAGTTTAGTATTTTTCCTATCATGCTGGTTCGCCTATAGAAAGAATGTATCGAGTATTCTTGCAGCCCATCAGGTGAGATGTACTTTGAAGTTTGAACTTTTCCTTAGTGATACGATGCGCTACTTGCTTGTATATAGTCTCACTCGATATAGCAAGAGAAATCTATTTCCGGTGTTTAAGACTGCTGAAAAAGAAAAATCGTACTTTTTATGTATAGGGCAAAAGGTAAAATGGTGTCACTACTTACATACTTGTACATTCTCGCACTTCTACTTTTCCAACCTATTCTTATCCTTTATTCTGGTCTCTGGACCCCACACGGACCCAAGTGATGTATAGAATGGTAAAGTATTGCACTCAACATGGTTTTCTCTGTAAATTTATGTATCTCCATTTGATGTTCCTCTTGGTGTTTCATATGGTTGATAGCAAGGATAGAAAGGTTTACATTTACGACTTAGTTTCACTTGGGAAATTAATAGATTTAAGTCCTTACGTTGAAGCGAGATGAAAACCTTTACATGTCTATAAGTATATATTTATAACTGTCTTCATAAAACATTTTAGATTCCTATATTATTGTACTGAATGAGTTTTTTGTTGCAATTTTTTTCAAGCTTAATGGCTAAATAATAAAATAGTAAAAATAATTAAAATTAATTTTAAAAATTTACAGATTTCACTCATTGAGTAACCATGGGGACATTGAAAATGACTTTATTTTGCTAGATAAAGAAAACACATGACTAATCTTTACAATCTTTACAAATTAATTAAATCGTAATAAGCTGTTTCAGACACCATTATAGGTTCTGAAGTTTCTAGTATTTAATGTCACTTTCCATTTGGCAAAAAATAAATCTTGTTAATTTTCTTTAACTAACCCCATCATACTTTTGTATTCAACTAAAAAAAATCGCTTCTTTTTTTTAAATCTGATATCAAAACTCATACGCACATAACTACTAGAATAAACAAAAATATGCCCTCAAAACAGTTTTAAGCGCTTATAATTTGCCCTTAAAAATCAATTATATGCCCTTAACAAGTAATTATATGATTATATGCCTTAAAAATATGCTCAATATTGCTTATTAAAATATATTCTATGTAGGAATGTAATACCTATGTAATGTATTTTTAAAAACTGCACTAAAAAGAACGACATAAATCGAAACGTCTATAAAGCTAGCATATACACATTGTGCTCTTTTTGTGCTATTTTTTTATATAATTTTAGTTTTTATTTCAATCAAAAATCGGGACTTCCACACAAAAATAGCACAAAATTCTAGTTATGGTTTTAATTGATTATGCTAATGTGTATACCTATATCAAAAACTAAAAAACAAAATTTACACGAGTGAGTCCCACGAGCTTGCTCTCGTGGCTAACAAAAATTTTGGTACCTTTCAACGAAAGAAATGTTAAAAAGTCAGAATTACTGGGAACATGATTTTTTACTTTTGGGTTAATATTTTATAAATTTTCAAAAGCTATCTATACCTATTGTTTAAGCCGTAAGCGAATTGGGTTAAAATCGCGTTAAATTTTATCCGAAGATTAATTCAATTTTTGACACTAGTGAGGTGAATCTGTAGGTATGTGTACGTACAAACTTCAAAATTTAATGTCGGATAAAATGTATTCGAAATTTTAATTCAATTCACACACGGCCTTAAAATATTTAGAAGCACTAAATTACAAAATTGAATAAAATCGTTCGAGTCGATTTAACCAACCTAAAAAAAGGGTAATTTTCTAAAAAAAAAAAAAAAACACTCCAACCCAAATTTCCATTATATAACCTGAAGTTAGGTTTTAATTTTTTGGTAATTCCTACCCTACAGACCTTTATTATTTATTGAATAAACATTAGAGGACACCGAACAAATTATGATTTTAATGAAAGATATAGAAAAATACGGCAAAATATGCACGTTAAACGTAAATATACAAAAAATATGCATTTTCGACGAAACATGGCGCTTAAAAGACAGTATTTCTTATAAAACGGTTTTCTAACATATACATATATTTGGTTGTCCTACATATAACATAGGTACATCGGTTTCAAGCAAGCTCTACTCCTGCTAGCAAACTCAACTGCATCTCTTCTCTGGTCTTTCTTATAAGACCGCATTGTATTCTGTAGGGAATAAAAATAAATACCTATCATTTTCATTTTCACAAAATCACAACCTACCTCGGTAACTATATGTAGTATACAACATACAAAAATCTGGCACCTATACACTTCTGTTGGTTGCCTTGGCTGTTCATTTGTCTTCTTCTCAATACTTTTACTTGTTGATGTTTTTTTCTCTTTTTGAATATTTTTCATGACCATTCTCCACTGAAGCTTGCCTGTTGACGACGAACAATACTTTTCTTCGTTTTTTCCCCGTATACCTACGCCTGCTGTAATTCATCATCGCTTGTGTTCGTTTGTTTATTTTTATCATTCTAGTAATGTTTTAGTAACACCAACCAAAAATTTGATAGTTGTCCCCCTATACGCTGGAGTTCATTTTTCATATTCTTAATTCATGTGTTCATTTCAATCATTACGGTCATTTCTTTAGTGACACCAACCTAAAATTTCGCTGTGATGCCCTATACGCTGGAGTTCATTTCTGATTTATTGAATTTATTTCATTTAATCATTTTGGTAACATCACAACTCTGTCAAAACGATCCTATAATTATTTTCAATGTTAAAATTAAATCAGATGGAGGTGAACAAAATTTGAACAAATTACAGCCATATCAGAAATGTATGTATTTAAATTCTTGACAAAATTCAAAGGGCCTTACCAATAAATAAATTTAGCTATGACTTAAATATTCCGGACGTCTGTCTGTCTGTCTATTCGCCTACAGCGTAAGCGCATGGGTCGATTTTATTTAAACTTGGTATCTAGAGTTTTTTGGACATTCTATTAACACGTTTGTTTTTGTACAGAAATAAAGGTACATACCTGCCATATAGTTTTTTTTAGCATTTTTGGAAAATCTTGTTTTTCAAAGTTTTCTAAAAACAATTAATAAAGGATATTGGGCAAATTTTTATGGATCCTGGGCGTAAGACCAACAGAAATGAAATGTATACCAAATGAAAGGTTGTTTTGTGTACACCATTTTTTACTATGGGAACAAAGCTCAAAACCGCCGGAGAACAAGGATAGAGCCAGTTGAATGACCGGATGTATAACTGAAATTATGTGCTTATTAATAGACTTAATTGTCTATTAATGTAACTGAATTACATGGATATCTTACTTCCTACAAGGCTGAAACTTTTGTCACAGAAAGAGCTATGATCAGCGTATATTAAAACCATAGTCTTACACTCCGGTTCAGTTAATTAGGTAGACAAGGCTGGTATACATTTCATTTTCACTACAAGCACTACAATTATTACCCTTCCCCCCCCCACAAACTACACACCTGTTCCTTTCCAAGAAACAAACATCCGACTTACGGCTATAACAAATCCCAAAATACCTACCCGACCTGTGCCTGTATATTACTTAACAAATATACCCCTCCCTACCTACGCACCGGTCCCATTTACATAACATACAAAACATAAAAACATACAAAATACTTACTTCGCCAGCCGCATGCCCCATTACATGCGAACATGGCAAGATTCCATTAATAACTGATAACAAAACTCATTTATACTTGTTGGTTACCCTGCCCATGAACAAAATTTACCATCACACCACCCAACGAACCAATGACCAGCGTATAGAGTGGTGAAATATGCAACCAGCGCATAGAGTGGTGAAATATGCCATCAGATCTTATCAATCACTAAAGCGGCCCATACACAATGTGTTGTGTGTGTGGGCAGGTGTCTACACTGATTTCTGTGTGGAATACGGTGTCCAGAAAATCAAAATATTTTGATTTTTTGTGTCAGTGTCGCTGAATGTGTTGCGTGTATGGCGGAATGCCATACTGGTATCATGACACCGGTGCATACACTTGTGTTGTGTGTATGGACCGCTTAAGCCAGCACCCTGCAATCAAGCCATTACCCAAGAACAAAGCTGCTTACCCTGATTCGTCAGTGATTGCCGGATACTTCTATTGGTTTTGCCTGCTTGTCAGTGCTTACCGGATACGTCCGTGATTTTTGCCTGATACGTCAGTGATTGCCGAATACGTCCGTGATTTTTGACTGATTCGTCGGTGATTGCCGGATACGTCCGTTGATTTTTGCCTGCTTGGCACTGCTTGGCAGTGCTTATCGGATATGTCCGTTGTTTTTGCCTGATTAGTCAGTGATTGCCGGATATGTCCGTTGATTTTGCCTGCTTGTCAATCCTTACCGCATACGTCCGTGATTTTGCTGAAACCCCAGCCATAGACAAAAAGTACCTCACAAGATATAAGACACCTTTTGGTGAAAACAAAATTTCCAAAAAAAATGGGTTTAAATGGTACCTCCCATAGAACCATTCTTTTTTTTCTCGAAAAAGAATTAGCTGATTTTGATAATTTTTTATGCAGAAACTTCTGAAAAATTCAAATAGTATTGATAAAAAAAAAATAAATTTGATGGCACAACAGCTTATGTAGATTTAGAACATAGTGACTTACAACTCTCAACCATTCCTGTGCGCTAGTCTGGCAAGAATGGAGTGGACCTACAGTTTACTGCCGAATCCGAACAATAAGTGGCACTTTTCTATGACAAGACATACTCTTGGAGTATTTGCCAGTTCCTTCGCACGACGAAGTAGCCCTGAAAAATATTTTTGCTATTAGGTGGAAAAGACTGAAAATCGTAATCAGACCTCTGGCGTGACAGCCTAACGCGCTAACCATTACGGGCTTCTACATTATTCGGTATTGTAAAATATGGGACACCGTATCTACATAGGGCAAGTACCTTTTGGTGTTGCTTATATCTTAAGGGTTCATTTAATCTGATAGCGAAGTTTAGGGAAAACGACAGAGCATCTTTTTCTGTTTTTCAAAAATAAATTAAAGTGGCAACATTCTTTAAAAAATTAATAAAAATTGAAAATTTTAGACCCCCGCCCACAGCACGGGTGCAGAAAAAACCTGCCATACTTTTGTACTCGATATCACGACACATACACCTACAGATCCTTATATTGGTTATGCGGTCACACACACACAAATATTGCTGACATCTCTTAGACTGTCATTACCTAGTCACATCGTACGAAATATAAGAAACATCTAAAACTCTGCCAACTGATTTCGTACCCATCGCTAGTGTTATGCCCTCTAATTGGCATCTTTGTCAACTATAACTGGCAGGCAACTAGTATATATTCTCATTTTGATCAATTTCCGTTTTGTCTCATTTTTTATTCACACCACCGCCACCGCACCGCCGCATAGACAGTTCTCAATTTATTAAATTATATTTTTATTAGAAATAAAATCCAGAAAAAAAAATATAAAAAAAATGCAACTCAGCACTTTGCCTTCGCGAGCCTTATCTGGGGACATGATGCCACATCCTGTCGCCCCGTGCATTTTAAAAACGAATTAAAAAGATGCCAAAGGAAAGACTATGGTTCGAAAAAGCAGGAGGCGTTAGCATCCAGCCTACCGAGAATATTGTCATCCCTTGTGGTACTGATTCATATCCTGCCAGAAGGATTGTTTCACTGATGCTGCTCCTGCTGCTGCTGCTACTGCTTTTTGTTCCTTTTCAAATCTGCAGGACAAAAGGAGAGATTATTCAATTCGAGCTGCATGTCTTCATTTTACTTTTGTGACATTTTTGTATATGCTTGCAAATCGAAAATGCGGACTGATTTATTTTCTCTTTTTCTTTTTGTGTACTTTTTCTATTTGGATCTTCCTATCCTATCCTCTCCTTTCTCACTTAGACTTCTTCTTTTATTTTGACATTAAATTCGTATGATTTAAACCCGAGAATCCTTATATCCTGAAACAAAAATAATTTTTACAGAACTGTGTCGTATTCCGGTGACATTTGCTCGGCAAAAATCAGACTCACTTTTGATATCCTTTAGCCATGGACTTTGTGAAGAAGGGAATAAAGATTATTGTTGAACTGCAGCATCAGCTCACGCGCAACAAAAAAAAAAAAACACATGACAAAAGAGTCTATAGAATGCTTTGAACTCATTTGGGACACCCTACAACTCAAAACAAAGAAAACGTAACGGAAGACGATCAGTCTGGTGGCCAGACGCATGGCCAGGAGGGGCGAAATAGAAAGAAAAATGTAATGTTATCTTCTGTGGATTATGTACCTTCGGAAGCGGATTCCTTTGCTGCTGCCTGCTAGTACAGGATTTTGAATCCGAAGAAAAATGAAAAATGAAGACCGAATGCAAGCAAAAGAACGGTAAAAGTGAGGTTCAGAAAACCTTTAAATAAGTCGTAGGCATTTGTTCTAGTATTATCACTAATCAATTTTTTTTTTTTCAACAAATTTTAAACATTTGTTTTTTTCTTCAAGCAGGCTACACACCACACGATGTTCCTGCTTGTCATCGTACTTTTATCACGAACATCGAAAGCTAGCATGACAAGTCGGTTGATTTTAATCATCAAATAGGTACATTGGCTTTCAGTTTTTCGGTAACAGGTACCATGAACATCGTTGATCTGGAACGAACGCTGTATGGAAATATTAAATAATCAGGTAAACCAAAAATTTAAGGAAATATTTTAAGCAGTTTTGCGTTCGAGGAAGAGCCAGGAGCCTTGTTATGTAAAACGATAGTCCCGTTTTTTTTTCCTTTCTTTTTCATTTTCATTTAATATAATAGGGCCCAGAAAATATTATATTATTATAATACCAATACTTGAACTTTAGACAAAAAGATTCAAATCAACCCAAGAAATACAAAAAAAAAAAAACACATCTGGAAAGAGCTTTCTGCGATAATCTTTTATCATCTTTGACATTGCGACAAGTGACTTTAATTCACTGAAATTCTATTCTGAACTTAAGGAATTGTGAAGGAATAAGCACCAAGAAAAGTCACACTGGTAAAAAAAAGCAAAGTCAAAAAAAATAACCAATACGGAAAAAGCTAAACCCTCGGCTGCAATGGTGTACTGTTGCATTATATATGTAAGTTCTTTACTTGTCATTGTCGCCATCGCCATCAGTTCAGCTTTCAGCATGACTAAAAGGGAAGACGGAAGTGGGCGAAATTTCAATTGAATTTTAATTTTGCAATTCTTTTCTGATAGTTAGGAATAATGCAGGAAGACTCTTGCAATGTGTCAATTAATGTTTATAGAAATATCTTTAGACATTTGTCAAAAGAATCTTACATGATTATCTCTGGACATTTATTTTAATAGGTACTTGATAAATGATAAACCGAAATGCAAAAGTAATTGGGTGTTCATTTTTGTTTATATTTTCTGAACAGCGCGTTTATAATTTAGATAAGAATAAAAATATGTATACAGATAGAATAACAAGCAAAAATTCAGTATTAATATAGGTTTATGAACAACCGATGTTTATGGGCTTATCGTAACGGATAGAGCCTAGCAGATCCATTGGTTGTAAATAAAACTCGGTGGTTTTCAAAAAATGTTGTCAAACGATAAAAAATATGTGACCAGACCAGATGTTGGTATAATATTAATTATTTGTGCATTCGGGAAAAAAATTCTTCTTGAATGAATACCTAAGCCAAAAGCGAAAAAATGAAACCGAAAGGTCACAGAAATTTTTGGGTGTGAATGAAAAAAATTGAAAGCCTAGATAAAACGTTTTAGCACTTTAAACATTATATTTAATAAGAGAGCTAAATACCTTATATGTAAATATGACCTCTTACGAGGGGCATCAACTTTTGCATTTAAAAAATCGAAAATCACATTGATGGCGGTTTCAAACACCCCTCTCGTGCGAAATTTGTTACTCCTCCTCAAAAATTTGTATTCAAGAATGTAGCCTAATATTTTGGCTTAATTTAATGACTCCAACCTTGAAGATCCAATTACTAGGACGAAAGTTATAGCCAACAATATCACTCGACGTTGAATTATTTTTCATTAATTTTCACTTCAGTAATAATTCAAAATAGAGCAGTATGGTTGGCTTTCGAAGCCATAACTTTCGTCCTAGTAATCGGATCTTCAAGGTTGGAGTCTTTAAATTAAGTCAAAATATCAGGCTACATTCTTGAATACAAATTTTTTAGGAGTGGTAGCAAATTTCGCACGAGAGGGGTGTTTGAAACCGCCATCAATGTGATTTTCGATTTTTAAAATGCAAAAGTTGATGCAAAATTTTACAATTTTAAGAAATTATCTTCAACAAAGATATTTCACCAACCCTCCTCTACAAAGTTGTTACAGGTTTTGATGGAGTAAGTGCCACGGTAGAGGCAGGAAGGGTGTCTTAAAGCTAAACACACTATTGAACCCCATTGCATGCAGGTGAAATTTGACAAGCTATAACTTAAAGATGAAAAAAGTCCCAGAGATTGTTAATACCTCATTTTGTAGGTATTTTGATTCCCTAAAAGTTTTTCATTGGCCATTTTGTTACAGAAAAAAATCCAGGCGAGTTATGAAATGAAAACAAAATGGCGAGCTGTTTCAATATGGCTGCTTTTTCCTAGCCCCTACCACCTCCTAAAAACATACATATTTGCCCGTTAAAACATGCAACTTCAATAAAAAAAAATTTCAATAAATCCAGTACACTATAAAGTTTCTGCACGTTTTTTCTTAAAACCTATTGATTGTACGAAAAAAAGTATCATAACATTTTTAGTGTAAAATTACATAAGCTACAACTTTTGCCTTCACATTTTTTTAAAAACACTGATAGTTTTTGAGAAATTAGCGAAAAACTGAAATTCAACCCCTTTTACCCCCCGTAAAAATTTTAGCCCCGGTCCAAATTTAGGGTACTTTTTGGAAAATGCTTAAGGTACAAAAATAAACATCTTCACCAAAATTCAGCTTTGTCGGAATTTTTTCGTAGTGAAAGTCTATTTTTCCCGGGGCTATATCTATTTGTATGACAGTCATAAATGGGGTCGAAGAAATGTAATAAAAAGCGGTTTATTAACAAAATAATTTTGATTCCCTCTGATTCCAATCGAGACTTGAATTGCCGCTATTAGTTTTGGAGTTAATGTCTGGTCTGATAATCAATTAACTCAAGTTTTTTATCATAGAAGACACCAAAGTCAATCAAATGATATGAGCTTAAGTAAGACAGCCGTGCAAGTTATAAGTAAACACATTTAAATGGTGTCTTCAGTTATCTAACTTTTTATCTAACTTAGACGACGAAATCAATTGTTTAAACCTTGACAGCATGATATTTTTTTTTAAAATAAATAAAGAATATTTCCGACTATTTTGAAATATTTTGACTAAACAAAAATCTAATAAATAGGATTGCTAATGTTAAAAATGTAGTCAATCAAAAAATAAAATATTCCAGTCAGAGCACATACTCAAATACATTTTCAATCTTTACAAGGATGATGAATCTCATTACAAATTTTATAAAATTTGGCATCAGTGCCATAACAGTCATCAATGATTTAAACAATTTTTTCCTACATGAATCGCTTTTAATTGTCATTACTCATTAGAGGTCTTTAAAAGAACAAAGACCTTTTATTAAAATATTAAGATTTTTCAGATGGTTCAAAATTTTGGCTTAACTTACTTAACTCTCTGGGGGATAACATAAACTATATCTAAAGAAGTAGACAAATATGTTGGATTTTCAATTGTCATCCAAGTAAAAAACAAAGAAATCCCGCAATAAACTTAAGCCGAGAACAGATGTGCAGCTTTTTCCAATGCAGCGAAAATAAATTAACAAACGTTCTTATGAAAGCTGACATATTCCAGGCTCTGCATGTAGCCTTATGCCCAAAACAGATGTGCAGCTTTTTCCAATGCAGCGAAAAAAAATTTACACAGGTTCTTATGAAGGCTGACATATTCCAGGCTCTGCATGCAGCCTTTGCTGCATGATATCTCTATTTCTAAATTCGCTGCATGGGGAAAAAGCTGCACATCTGTTTTGGGCTGCGTTCGCTGCACGATATCTCTATTTCTAATTTCGATGCATGGGAAAAAGCTGCCGAAAATATAAATTTACACAGGTTCTTATGAGGGCTGACATATTCCAGGCTCTGCATACAGCCTTCGCTGCACTATATCTCTTTTCGCTGCATGGGGAAAAGCTGCACATCTGTTTTCGGCTTTAGTTTATGTGTGCACTGGGTTAGAATTTCGATTAAATTTTATCCGAGATAAATTTTGACTTTTCCACATACAGGTTCACGTTAGTGAATCTTCGGATAGGACTTAGCGCGATTTTAATCCAATTCGCACAGGATCTTAATCTCAATGCACTTGAAAACAATATAATTTTTGTAAGAAAAGAATAATGAAAAGTTAAATGATTGAATGAATCGCGCGCGTGATTTAATTGCTTGATTTGCAACTCATACATCTTGATTTTGGGATTTTCTCCGGTGATTTTGTCTTAAAAAGATTTTATCTTGAAGATTTTATCTTTACTTAGGTTCGTCTTTGGTGATTTTATCCATAGGGATTTTATTTTTGGAATTTCGTCTTTTGCCATTCATTACCAACCCCTCGGCTGGACCTCATCCGGTTTGCATACGAAGGGAAATTTATAATTTAACTAGCGGGCCTCGGGGAACGTTGTATCGCCTTACCACACACAAAATATGCCTTATACTATAAAAATAACTTCAAATGCAAAAAATTCAAAATCTATTTACATACATATATATGCATATGTATATAATAGAAATGTTGCAGCAGGCGTGCTTTGAAAAAAAATTAAATGTCATGCTTTAATTTCCACAGAAGTTATTTAAAAAAATTTTAACTTTCTTCAACTTACAGAAAACTCAGATATAAGAATAGCAGACGTAGAAGTAAAAATATTTTCAACAATTTCATGCTTTATATTTTCAAAAATGCAGTTGTTGGAAATTTTTTGAGCTGATTTTTATGTAACTACTGAACTGCTGGAAGGAATTAAATTTGTTTAATTAAACTAACTTAAAGACTTATTTTAACTTAAGAGGAGCTTGCTATTCAAAATGTATCTCATACCGATTATACAAAATTAAATGTAAAGCTGTTATGTACAGATTTTTAAATCTAACTAATATATGCTTATAAAAAGTACGTATACGCCACAGTGACTGCTAATGCTCATTTTGAATTAACTTGAGAACGACATTACCGATTTCATTCATATTTTTTTTTTTTAAGTTTTATAATACTTCGTAGAAGGTTCTTATGGAAAGAAAAATTAAGAAATTAGCGCCGAAAATTTGATAATTTGAATTTCAGAAAACTCAACGATTATTTTGAAATGAATGTTAATTTGTATGAGGCTTATAGACTCCAAAACCGCCATACCGAATGAGCTCAAAATTTCAGGAAACCTTAGGTGGAAGTCCGATAATGTTCTGGTGTTTATTTAGTCAAAATCTTCCAACAGTTTTCCAGCAAGGTATGGCAACGCATGCATTTTCTGAAGAATTTCAGAAAACACGGTCCGATTCAGCTCAAAATTACAGATAATATTAGCTGGAAGTGCGGGAGTGTTTGTTTCGGTCCACCAGTGTGACAACAAGGTGCAAACAGCGAATGCTTGTTCAGACTAATTACCAAAAACACGCTCCAATTTTTCTCAAAATCTAAGGAAATCTTAGGTGGAGGCTTTGTGTGCGTTTGGATCAAAATAAGTTTTGCAGTTTTCCAACAAGTTGCATGTATTTCTTTTTTATTTAATTTTTAGAGACTCTTTTGGTACTTTTTTGTATTGAAAAATTGAATTATGTTCCACGATTCATTACTATGTCGTTATTATATCGTTATTTTGTGCAATGTTTGCATACGAAATAATTCATTTTTAAGAATTTAAACTCATCATGGCAAGTCTAGGGACAGGGATAACATTTGAAGACAATAATTTCATCTTTTTTACCTACAATTTATACGCTTTCAATCGACATAATATTATGTTTTTTACTTGCGATATAGGTACTATAGAGCAAGTTATGGATTCGTGCAAAAAATCGAACTCGAGATAACAATCAAACTTGACATTACGTTGATAGAGAACACGAAAAAAGTGAGTCCCGCAATTCCATCTGTCTGTCGTTCTGTATGTCTGTATGTCTGTCTGTATGTCCGTATGTCTAAATGTCTGTATGTCTGCCTGTACCTCGGCCTACAGCCTAAACCACTGAAGCGATTGTCTTCAAACTTGGAGCATAAGATTTTTGGAAAATTCCCTAGAGGGAATTTTTTTAGCTCAAAAAATAACGGTACTTGCCATATGACCATTTTATAAAAAGTTATTTATCTCAAAAATGGCTATAACGATTTCTTTTCAATTTTTGTGTGTGTACTAGTAGTGGTATGGTCTATATTTTGGTGAAAAAAAAATTATCTATAACCGTTATTAACGGTACCTGCCATAGAACCGTTTTTTTATTTTCAATTTTCTCCCTAACCGCTTAACCGATCTTGATCAAAATAATACTGCATACAAACATTTTCAAAAAACATATTTTTGTGGATTTTTAAAAAAAAGTTCAGCATTTTTTTTTTTTTGAAAAATCTTTTTTTTTGAAAACGGTTTGATGATTTTTTTTAAATCATGATTTAAGCTGTATATTATTATATTCTTAAAAATGGCTTACCAAATTTTTTTTCTAAAAAATTTCAAGAAATTTTATATATGTATAAAAAATTATTTTTTAAGAAAACTGCTCCAACGATTTTTAAAATTTTTTCTGCATAAATTCACATTTTTTTAAGAATTGAGATGGCCTTCTTCATTCTGAGACTAAAACATTTTAAGTACTTGTTTTATCAATTTAAAGAACGTGTTTCATGCTTTTTTCCATATTGAAATTTCCATTCTTCAATCTATTAAATGGATAAATACATATATAATTATTAATTATATGTTTTATATTAAACTCAATCTTTCAAATTCGTGTATTTTATTTTAATTGGCTCTGGGTTCTTTGCCCATACAATTTTGGGCATTCTCCTTTAAACAAATAAACAAACACAACTTTATTTATATTATTATTTTTAATATTGTTTTTTGTTTTTATTTAAATTTCTCTTATATGTGGCGAAGTTTTCGAAAAAATTTTATGCTCAATTATTTCAACTAAAAGGATTGAAACATCATGTTTTTTTTATTTGAGCGATCAATTACAAGATGTTACGTTTTCAAAACTGGTCAAATGTCAAAAATATAGATTTTCGTATACATCTCAAACATAAACCTATATTTTAATCTTCTCATGTATATGACAGTCCTCCTTATAATGACATTCTGTTGCTAGTCAGCAACTTTGACAAAATTACAAATTGGTGTTTTATTGTTAATTATGTTCGTTCAGGCAGGTCGTATAGCGTACGCAAATGTGAGCCCATTGCTGGCATATTATACGACATGATTACTTATTTTGGTCAATATTGGCAATTGAGAGGCTCCAATGCCGCAAGTATCTACAAAATTTTCGATAGGTTCCATGCAATTCACAAGATGAAGCACGTGCGTTGGCGGTATAGAGTTCGTTGTTTTATAGTGGTACGTATAAAGGGATTGGAATTGGCAAGCATTTACAATTTCGCAAGCTCAAACTATGTAGATATATTGGTTCTGTTTTTGTTTACGGGGCACTGCAAATGCAAGAGAACGCAATAAGGATGATGGTGGAAATTTATTGCATCACACATGGTTGATTCTGTCATGTTGATACATTTTGACTAAATCAAATCAAATACATTATCCGGAATGCAAGCAAAGGACCATGTTGTTCAATTATGCAAATACACGGAACTAAACAAATATGTTCGATTGAATGTTTTTGGAAGAAAGTCTTTCAAGAGGGATTTTCGAAGTGTAACAGTTTATAGCGGCCATATTGTTGAGGATATATCTGTCAAATTGGCTGACATTTCTTTAGTCAAATCACCATGGACGGACATAGCATTCAATAATATGTGCAAATGATATTTTTTTTTATCAAATTAAGTGTTCTGTTCGGGCAACGTTACGCACGCTTTTAGAATTTTACGATCGCCATAATCATCCTACTGAGAGGACTATTTGCAGTGTGGTGTATAAATTTGAGTCCACTGGTTCAGCAAATGATCAAACAACACCCGTACTTCAACGAAACGCAAGGTCTGCCGAAAACATCGTGACTCACAGACATTCACAGAAGAATCCGAGGCAGTCAACTACATGTTGAACTCGGCTTTTCACAGATCACAACTTGGCGAATTTATTTTACGTCGTGAATTAGGTCTGCACCCGTACAAAATTCAACTGCCCAGGAGCTGAAGGTAGGCAACAAGGTGGGTTCGCTGAATGGGCTCTGGAGCAGTTGGAAACTGACCCTAAATTTTCATTGAGAAATCATCTTCAGCGATGAGGCACATTTTTGGATGAATGGTCCGTCAACAAACAAAGTTGTCATTTTTGAACGACACCATTCCACATGAGACCCAAGAGCGTCCAATTCATCCCGAAAAAGTCAGTGTTTTGTGTGGCTGGCGGCGGCGCGGCGTCATCTCAAACTGGAAATTTCGGATGCGCGCCAGCAAGAGAAGCCGCGGTGGACATTCGAACAATGTTATATTCCATACATAATTACATCGATAGGCCTTTCAAATAAATACAAAATTTCGATGAAGCTGCATAGATGATGCCATGGCACAACAGTTCATGAATAACTAGGGTCTAGTGACTTATAACCTCAACTCTCTCTGTGTGCGTGCCTGCAGGAATGGAGGGGATCTACGGTTTATTGCCGAATACAAACGGCTAATGTGAGTGGCAACTTTCTATGACTGAAGATACTCCTGGAAGATTTGTCAATTCCTCGCAAGAGGCAGTAGCCTTAAAAACCATTTTTTTTTTTGTTTTTAGATGGCAGAGGCTGGGAATCGAACCCAGACCTCTGGTGTGACAGTCCAATGCACTAACCATAAAGCCCTTGTCTTTCGATGACAAAATCTTCCCCTATCTCCTATCTGTCAAGATACAAAGAAGCTTGGATCATTAGGTAAATTAATTGCCTCCATTATAGCTTTCAAAAATTTAAGATAACGGGTCATTTAACAGTATGTTTCATTTTAAAGTAATAAAAAAGCAATATCTAGCTGATATCGAAACACCCTATTTTTTTTTTTTCTTTTTCAGCAGGAACGGAGGGGCCCTGCTCTCTCTCGAAATCTACGGGAAATAGATACTAGATAAATTCTTTGCAATACTTTTTAAGTGCCAGTTTATTCACAGGTAAAGGATTATTGCAAGCAACTGGTAAATCATCGAATGAGTATGGAGCATATTAAACAAAATACGTAATAAAATCCCTAAGCAGCCAATTTTTGTTGATTAGCGTTATCTACATATGTATGTATTTAGAACTTGTGAAAAGTCGTGATACAGATTTAAACTTCTGTGAACAAACGGGGAGTTCGGGTACTTAGGTTTATTTCACATTCAATCTATATATATAAAAATTATATATATAGATTGAATCACTCACGAACGGCCTAGTAGATTTGCTTGAATTTGCTTGCATTATGTTCGCCATTTTCTGTGGAAGGTTCTTAGCTAAGAAATTTTTCAAAACTTTAATCCTAAATAGATTTTTCTATGCAAAATGTTTATGTTTACATTTTGTTTATTTGGTTGCTATGCTGCTTGCAAAAATGTCCATAGAAACTAATTAAACTTTGGTTTATTTATGCTGTTTGCAAAATATCCAAAATGTCGCCAAACACTTTCCGTCATTTCCAGATCAATACAGCTGCTCAAGAAATGAATGCATATCTGTGGCGGCACGTCAAAACACTCCATTTAACATTTAAACATACGTGTTCACTTGCAACATGATTAAACTCCAGAGACGATTTCAAAACAATTGTTGGACATTGGAAAATTATTGCAATTGTTTCTACCGGACTTAGGACTTATTACATTGCCTGAAGATGTTTGCAATTATACTACGTTAAAAGAAGAACTCATCCAAAGAGTGTTTCCAGACATTGCACAGCACTTCAAAAACCACATTAGGTTGAGCGAACGTGCTCAAAAACAAAGACGTCAACGATCCTAATGCGGGAATTCAAATGCAATTCCGGGCCAGGTTGTTTCCTACATATCGGAGCCGGAGATGAGGTGAATCAACCACGATTTTACAATGGCACCACATTAACGGTTAAAAAGCTCATGAGCAACTTCAACGAAGCAACTATTCTTAAGGAAAATTATAAAGGCGAAGTCATTTTGTTTCCACAAATTCCCATGATCTCGAATGTTTTGCCGGTCGACTTCAAACGCCTTCAATTTCCGATTCGGCTTGCTTTTGTAATAACAAATAAACAAGACCCAAGGATAGTCATTGGAAATTTGTGGAATGAATGCGGAATCTATTACCCCCTCACACACGGCACATCGAACAACCACATCGACAAAGTATTTCGTTTTTGTATGGGCATTTACACGCCAATACGTCGATGTAGAAGTATATGCCAAAATCAGCTGTCTTTAATTATTTCCAATAAAATAAGGATTTCGTTATGAGTCCAAATACATTTTTCTTGATCATTTTCCATTATTATTTGTGTTTAAGATACTTTTAATGAAATTTTCAAAAAACTATTCAGTGAATCTAAGATTAACGGGACCAAAAACACTAGTTGACAACAAAAACCGAATAACAACATAAAAAACTGTGTCGACGAACTAGTTCGCTCCTTTTCACACGCCATAGCGGCTTATCGGCATACTACTTCGACTGTCAGAGATCGCACTGCTGTGTCGACACAATTTTCATTTCACACGACCAAAAACCTTACCGACAATATGCTTCGGTGAAGTAGTTCGTGGCGTGTGTTAGGGGTATTATATGTCGCCTGTTCACACGTTGGCAAACGATCAACGTTGTTTGTGTATGCATAAACCAGCAAAACCAAAAACGTTGTTTATAAAAAGGCATGAACAAATATAGAAATACTAGCAGACCCGTGCTCGCCTTACTTCGCATGTTTAAATAACTTTATGATTGTAAAATACTTTTGTATTTGTTTTTTGATATTTTTATGTTTGAATATCTGACATTTCAAACAATTTATCCCTTTTTTGTATATATTTTAACTTTTTTCTGGTAAATTGTTTTCGATCTTGAAAGCAAAAGTAGCCTATGTCCATCCTCAAGTTCCAAGCTCTCGCTCTACCAATCAATTAGGTATTTTCAATTTCAATTACATAGGTATTTTTAGAGATTAAAAGGAACAAACAGACAGACAAACAAATTTTCACATTTATAATATTAAATAGGATAGGATTTTATACGATTAAATTATTATCAGGTATTTTTGTTATTATTTAACTTTAAATGTTTAAAACAAAAAACTGCATCTTCCATTAACATAAGCATTGGTGTTTTCTTATTTATTATTTGTGTTTCGCAATACATAAATTGTTTATAGGCAGGACCACGTCTGCCGGGTCAGCTAGTTGAATTAATAAATAAAAATTATCCTCGGACTGAAAATGAATTTTCTACAAACGAAATTTCTATGACAATTTCTTAAATGTTTTTTATTTTTTTATCAACTTACTAAATTGAGACTAATTTTTGTTAGTGTAATGATTTCGTGCAAATGTTAGTCCTCTACCATCAATATCAATGCCATCTGGTGACAATTTTACAGAAATTCGGTGTGTTGGCATAAAATTGTTGGAACGGTGGGTGCAGAAAATTTTTCATTGATATCATGTCATTTCTTACCCGCGTGGTGCATCAACAATATTATATAAGAGCGAGCAAAGTCCACGCTTCAGAGAAGATAATCAGCTTAATTGTTATTGGCTTTTATTGGAAATAATTAGTGTCCTGGATTGTTTTAGGGGTAACCACATGATTTATTATGATTTAATAGAATTTGCAATTGTTTGTTGTATTATGTGCTTTTATAGTTTTGTCATGGTGCAAAACACACACACACACATACACAATTATTGCCAATGTGCTGTGTTAGTTTGGCCAAAGAGTTATTGCAATCGTTGCTATAGTTTGAAAGCTTTGAATATACGATATTCGCGATATGGATAGGTATATTGTGTCAGCCAGTGTGACTTAGAGTTAGAGTACATATTAATTTATTTCCCAAATGAGAGAAATTTATTCATCGGAATGGCTATAATAATATTTCACAAATTGAATTTGTTTACTGGTTTGTTATACCTAACACAAATATGGGTCAGTTAGTTTAAAAATAAACCAAGCATTAGTTTTACTAATTTATCTATACAAAATGTTTGGGAAATTTATAATATAAATAAAATAAATTAACCTGGAAAAAGAAAACATTTCTGCGATGAAGGTGTAGTCGGAATTCAATTCATTTAGACATGCAAATAAAGCTTTGACATTTTTTTCCTGGCCAGATCGGCTCGCAGACCATAATAGATAGTCACTTTTTAGGGGGGATACTACACATCGGCTTAACGGATAAAAACTTTAAATCAAATTTAGGGGAAAACTATCACCTTTCTATATTGTCAAAGTCGTCCGGGCCGACCAAATTTTATGCAAGAAAGTAAACTTAACTTACAAAAATGGGCCCGGAAAGTTATAAAATAAATAAATACAAAATTAATATTATTTCTTTTAGATACTTAAAGTTATTTTATTCATGATACCCTACTTCTTCATTGTAAGTAACTCTTCTCTCCAAGACAACATGGTTTTCTTAAGGGTAGGTCTACGGTTACTAACCTTACTGGCGTTCGTTAATAATACCATATTATGTGCCCTGGAAGCTGGCCATGAAGTTGACGCATTGCAACTGATTTTAGCAAAGCATTTGATAAAATCTCTCTTGGATTCAGTAAGGATCGTCAATATATATACACAGTCATGTTTAGATCATGTACCTCTAAGCCTATTAGTTCAACATCAGATGTTCCGCAAGGAAGTCACTTAGGACCCTTGATTTTTTTTGTTAACTACGTCGATGATATGCGGATCTCAAAACACATTTTATGTATCGCCAATGCTCCAATCATCGCAAAACGAATTAAAACAACTCTTTTACTTGGTGTCGACATAACTTTCTTGAACTTAATGTAAATAAATGTCAAGCCATCACTTATTACCGTAAACGTCCGCCCTTGTTACACCGATAGTATCTGATAAACAATCAATCTATTTCGATAGTCTCCTTCATTTGTGACCTAGGTGTTAAACAGTATCATTAATAGAGCTAATTCTACTCTTGGGTTCATTAAGTGCTGGTCAAGAGAATTCTCGAATCCCAACGTCAGTAAGTCCTTTTATATTACCTTTGTTAGGCCCCTTATGCCTCCCCAGTCTGGTCACCTTATCATCATGTCCATATTCAACGCATTGAGGCTGTTCAGCGGACATTTTTGTCTGGTTTGCATTGCGAGGGCTTGGTTGGGAAGACCCATGTGACTTACCTCCCTACGAAAATTGTCTTAAGTTAATAAACCTACAGACCTTAGTTCTTCGTCGTGATAATGCTCAAATAATTTTTATAAATCAGCTTTTGACTGGTGGTATCGACAGTCCAGCTCTACATGGACAAATTATACAAAATGTAAACCATAGTCACCTAAGGTCTATACCAACTATCATTATCCCCTTCCATCGTACTGAATATGGCCAAAATGAACCAATGACAAGGATGCTTCGTAAAATTAATAACTCAACCATTTTTTATTTACCATCTTCTCTTCAAAAGACGCTCCTAACATAAATCCTCCCATTTCCTTCTTACTGTCCCCTAAGTTTAAGGTCAGTCTTAAGAATCCAATTGTTTTCCAGTCTTTTAAGTAATTGCTTAATTTATTCGCTTTTCAAAGTAACTTAATTTCAGGTTTAAAGCACAAAAGGCTGATTCTGAAATGAAAACAAGAACTAGGATACTTCTATTAAAAGAAGATACTAGGCATACAATAAAAAAAGAATAAATGAAAAATATACATATCTCCACGTTCCCCTTTGCATGGATCAGTGAATTGAATGGTTTGCAATCAATATTTCCTCTCCAAATGGTCATAACACTTGACACTTCCATCACATCACATCAATAAGGATCCATCCTTCTGTGAAGGAATTAAAACGAACATATAGATAGAAATTTCTATAGCAAAAAACGTGTTATCCATTTAAAGCTCACAGTGCAGGTCACTTCGGCATAACCCTCACTTTACACATGCATGCTTGATGAAATATAAAAAAGAAAAAAAAATAGGAAACCTATTCCTATAGATGTGCCTGGGAGCCAGATAAAATGCAAATACTTGATGTATTTGGCCTCGCTTCGCCTCGACATCGGCATAGAAGTCTCCTCCGCCAAAAGAGTATCCAATAGATACTCTCAAACTCAAGCGAGGAATCAAAGCGAATAGAATCAACTTTCATTCTGTCATCATACAGCCATCGGCAACCAAACCCCCGCCCGTATTCCTTTCAACAAATATCCTATGGTGGACTTTTTGAGTTATCGTTTTTTTTTTATTATTATTTTGTTGCCTTCTCCTGCCGCTTGGTTGCGCATTTATTGCGAATGCGATCATAAGACCCACCAAAGCATATATAAAAAAAAATATAAAAACACTTTATGTGAGTCCTCGTTTAGATATATAAATGAAGATGTGATGGCAAATATGCTGCTCCTGTTGCACAAACACATCTTTTAGGCCCCCGGCAATCCAATCATAGCAATCCTACACAAAAAAAAAATAAAGATGGAGAGGACGTCCATTCGAAAGTCATCCAGGATCAAGCTATAAATGCGTCCTTTGGTTGAGGAAAAAAGTTTAAGTGTCACCGGTTAACCACTGCGCGGTTGCAACTTTCACATTTGTTGAAGGTTCTGGTCAGTAGGTAGGTACCTATACCTTCTGATAGGGACGTTCTAGGAAAATTCAGATAAGATTTCTTTTTTTTTGACAAAGAATTTGATTACGTATATGTAGTTATGTTTTTAGACGATGTAACTTCGTCTAACTCTGAACACAGCCTTATGGTGGATTTACATGTATCTTCATGCGAGTTCTGCAAAAAATAAGGGATACAAGATATAAAAAGTATGTTTGTTGGATAGAGAGAGAAGAACAAAATGCAGAGATCTTGATTATAGGAACGCAGATGAAGATTATAGCGAAGACGAACATGTTCATCTTCATGGTGGTGCTCTTTCACACATTCGGTTTTTTGGTATCACTCTATCCCGCTCTACTTTTCTTGATGTTTGCAGATGAAGATACATGTAAATTCAACATTAGTATGTTATATAGAATATGAATCATGTTGTTTTTTTGCACTCTGACGCCTTATTTATTAACTCGTTTTAGCGACGGAGTAAGGTTTACTCCGAGTTTACAACGCCTCTAATCTTGAAAAACTTATTTATAAAAGAAATACATGCGGAATAGAAGCGGAGTAAGCTCAAACTGGTACATGGGAAGAATAGAAGCCGTTTTACATACATATGTAGTATTAAAAATGTCATTTTGACATAACATCGGCATTGTGAAATTTACAAAAAAGTGTGTAAACGACATTATTTATTTACATACCGTTTTCTAGTATCGCCTCGCCCAATAGCCGAAATTCGACCAACAAAACCAACACACTCTAGCATGGAAAATAAAGAATTAAATTGTTTGATAATATTGAAGGAAAAAACATTTTATTTTTTATTTGTTTTTTTCTTTAAGTATGCACAGTGTTTGACAGTACAATAACAAAAATGACTCACAACACATCTCCGCAATTGTGGCTTTCTAACCATATAAAATTAATCGAAATCGGTCAAATACTTTTTGAGAAAATGGTAACACAAAATTTATTTAAGGCTATTTATAAAGGGTGATCGGTATAAGATGCACCAAACTGCTGGAGCGAGTAGGTTGGGTTAATACAAGTAAAAAATCGTATTGGAGGGGAGGTCTATTTCCCCCCGTTTAGGCAGGAGGGGCAATTTTCTAAAAAATTGACTTAAAACGGAAAAAAAATATTTAATAACAACTGTACAATTGAAAATGCCATGCTATACCTTTATGGAAAGCCAGAAATCTCTTCTTTGATTTTCATTTTAAATTAAGTTGTGCTAGTAAGCTAGTGAATAGTTTTTGAAAAATTAATTTCCAAACTCGAAATTTTGAAAAAAAAATATGAAAAAAAAAGTTTCAAACTAATTTTTTTCAAAATTTTTTTATTGTATAATTTTTGTTTTCAAAATTTAATGCTCTTATAAATTTACTTTTAGTTTTTGAGAAAATTGAAAATGACGAAATCTGCTTTACTACTTAATTTGTAGAAATAGGATCTTTTGAACAGCAAAATAACGGATGAAAGTCGAATTTAAGGAAAACTTACTTTTATTATTTTCAATTTTCTCAAAAACTAGAGTACATTTTGACATCTGGTTTTCAGTGTTTGACTAAAAATTGATGGGAGTATTGAATATTAAAAATAAAAATACTACTTAATAACGTAAAATTTTGAACAAAATCAGTTTGAACACAATTTGTTTAAAAAAAAAAAAAAAAATATAAATTAGGCAATGTTAGAAGGAATAGAAGGATAGGATAGATTTTTGTTGGCACAGTGGACTGAGAAATAAGGTTTTGATTATCTCAATAAATCCCAGGGGTGGCGTTCAGTTGAGGGAATATAGAAAAGAATGCTGCCTAGACTGGGGCTCGAACCCACACATCCAGGTTAGCAGTCAAGCACTACTTCCACTGCGCCGGGGCCACCCCCAAATATTAAATTTTTTTTTTTCTGTTTTGAGTCAATTTTTTAGAAAATTGCCCCTCCTGCCTTAACGGGGGGAAATAGACCCCCCTCCTATACGATTTTTTTCTTGTCTTAACCCAACCTACTCGCTCCAGCAGTTTGCTGCATCTTATATACCGATCACCCTGTATATAGATTTAGAGAACTATCCAGTTTTTACACCGTTTTCTTTTATCTTGCTTATCCATTCTTAGGTAGGTATTAGGTATACTTATTTATAGAGATTGAAACCGTTGACCATTTATTTCCAACAAGTTTCTCACTGAGAGATATTTAATTCGAAAATTTTATTTTGATCTTGGTTAGAGATTTATTTTTAAAAAATATTTTTTTAGGTCTTTGAATGAGATTTATAATTTAACTTCAAAAATAACTCTTTACTGTTGACTAATTTTATAAAAAATAAAGGGAAACGATCAACTTTAAACCCTGTTTCATAGAATATTTTGAAAGGAAGATTCTTCGGGTGATTTTCGGTCCTATCTGTATCGATGGAGTTGGAGGAGAAGATCCAACAGCTGAAAATACAGCGACTGGAACACTTGGAGCGTATCGACACCGACGCACCAGCCTAGCCTGATGAGTTTTCGAATCTTAACCTGATGGCCTGTGCAAATGGAGAACTACCTCAACCAACTTGGAGTGCGTAACTGGTAGGCAGCTAGCTAGTAACCGAGCTGGCTGGAGGGGCTTGCTGGTTGAGGCTGTATTCCACGCTGGACTGTGAGTATGCGATCTAAGGTAAATTAAGTAAAGTAAATAGGCCTGAAATTCCTTCGAATTTTGTATTTAGGTCATCTAGAGCATGTAACTGCCATACTACTCATATTTTGTTTTTTTTTTCAAATTTTCTCATTGCTTACATAGATTCTGTAGAAGTTCCTACCCATATCAAAGCCATTGAAATTGAAAATCAAATGTCCAAATAAGCTTTGATGATGAACCAATTCCACTATAAAACCTCAAATAGTGTAATCCCGTTTGCTATGCTGTGTGCTTGATGTAGCGCAGGTGACATGATATGTACCTACCTAGATTCATACTTGAAACGTCTACAACCTTTATGACTTTTATGCAAACTCAACGCTGTCTGTTATTTCTTCAAAGTCCAAATGCATAGGTCAACTTAAAATGTCCTCGACTATTTTCGCCAATATGTAGCATGCATGCATATGCAGAAGCCCAGGTAATTCTCTTTTTCAAGGATAGTCAACATTGCACTAGAAGTCATGTTCTACATACTATAGTATACATAAATATGTGCGTGTAAATATTGCTTGACTGTTTTCGGAAATTGTTCGCTCAGCTTAGATATTAACAAACTCATGACACATGAACTAAACATCCTTTTGATTTATATAGCAAAGAAAAGTCCTCGTATATGTCGGACTTTTAGTTCCCTAGTGGTATGGTATAGCCTGGCTTCTTCGACTCATGTGCTGTGCAACACTCTCATCAGGGTCTGCTAAGCTCTCCTCAGGCATTATTTTCCTATCATTAGGAATCCTTTGTTATATGTCCTTTGCCTTTTCCCATGATGTTGTTCCACACAACATAGCCGTGTGTTTGTCCTCCATGAAGTGTGCTTCATGCATACTTACCTACACCCTACAATCCTACATGTGGAAGTCTATTTTGAGAGAGAAAGAGAATGTTGTTGTCAAGGACACCTTGAAATAATGAAAGGACTAATGAAAAAACAACAATAGTATTTATTTGTTAATGTCCTTATAAGACCACTCCATGAGAATTGTTTTTCTGATTTGCTGTTGTTTTTTTTTTTTTTTTTTATTTATTTTTGCATATTATGATATCTTTTTCCTCGTATTTCTGTTTTTGTGTATAGTCAAGACACAGGACTGATGCTGTTGGCGATCGTTTGTTTCATATTATGTTTGAGAGCGAAAGCAACAATATGTACTGTACAGACGTCTGCGCCTCAAACATAAGGAGCTTATGACAGTTGTTAATATTTTATGAAATGGATATTATAAAGAGGTATAGAAGTCCTTATGTTTTTTAAACAAGGAAAAGATGTTAGCTGATATACACACATATATTTTAATTTATTAAAGGTTGAACGTTGGAGCAATATAATGCGTAAAACTTTTCAACTGGACTAATTTAACTTCTGTTTCCTCCTTTAATAAGACTTTAAGGTTTTAATTCAATTCTAAAAATTGAAAATGTCAATATTAAAATACATTGCGATACAAACGAATAACATGAAATAGCATTTTTGTGTGTTTTTTTCGAAAAAATACATTCTGCGCAAATGTTTTTAAGGACAACTTCGGGCATGTGCCTGCTACGCTATAGGTCTGGATCTGAAGAATCACATCTATAGAGCTTTCGACCACTTTTTTAGGCCAATTTTTTTTACCAAAAACTTCAAATATACATCTTGTTGTTTATTTGCCAGGATAATAAAATCACGATATCGTGAACAATTTTCAATTTTCTTCATTCCAGATCATTCTTCGTTCAAGTAGGAACCAATCAACAACAAGGACAACCAGAGCCGGAGTTGCACAAGGCTCTAATATTTGCTGCTAGAAGAGTCAAAGCCCATATCAGACGACTCTATGAGTACTATAAGCGCTGGGGCTTTAACATCAGACAAATCTGAACTTATCTGCTTCAAACGACCATAAGAATTTCAGGAAGTTAAAGAGGATGCTCAGCTACAAACTGCAGAACTCAACTGTCAACTAGAAATAACGTCAAGTACCTGGGCATTAAGATAAATGAGCTATACCGGCTCAACCCCTACACCAAAGAGTACCTATATTATCTAGAGAACCGACTCATGCCCGTCTTGCCTGAAACTGAAACACCCGCAAATTTTATTTGAATTGACTAAAGGTAGAACTATAATTGTTGCAACGCAGCGTACGCAGCCGTACAAAATCACACGAATACAAGTAATTCAATAGACGCACACATAATTGCGTTTTGTTACGTTTCGTTCATTTTCGTTCATTTTTGCTTTCGGAGGGGAAGAGCGCTTCTCAAGCGCACCTTACGGAAGAAAATTGACAGCTACATGTAAATTGTTGTAGTAAACTAGTCTCGAATCTCTCGTGCATTATGGTTTACGTGTGCATTTGACGTTTCGGAAAGAAATTTTTCGTTCGTTTATGACATTAGTTTCCGACAGCGTCCACCTATTATAGTTCGACCTTAAGAGAAAACTCTCTGATTTTACACTTCAAATGCACGGCACCACCAATACATGCTCAAAGTATAGAACACATTGTATAAACATTGTTGTTGGGGTTGTTGAAAATTGAAGGGGCATATTCTCTCAGTACAACTTGTAGGGTGGAAGAGAACAACCTCCTTAAGTCGGTTCTCCAGATAACAATGCCCGTAATATTCACGCCGTTTAAAATCGGTTTAGATTCAGAAGTCGGTTTAAAATTTTTAACCGACTAATCGGTAATATTCACTCACTTAAACCGACGTTAACCAAAATTTTAAACCGAATGATCGGTTTAACTACGATAAACCGACTTCAACTTAAACGAGGCATTTTCGTGTCGTTTAGGTACGGTTTAAATGGTTTTAGCTAATATTCAACAATTTATTGGTTTATTCAGTCAGTGCAAAATATTCAATCGTGTTTTTTCGGCGATGATGGCTATTCAAACACATCATATTTGTGCACGTTATTCACACATCGGGGTAGAGTTGACCAATTAATCAGAAAGGGCTTATATACCGAGAGCTGGTAAACGATTTGATCAAAGTGTTTTATATCGCTCCAAAATTTGTGAGCATGATATTTGTATACCGCAGTGCAAACTACATGCCATAGACGCATAGACCTTTTAGCGATATCGCGGCCCTAAGACCAACGTAATACACTTCAAACTCAAAAAAATGAGTGAAGTTTAAGTGTATTACACAGCTCCAAATTTTGTGAGCATAATGTTTATGTGTCAAAATTAAATGCCATCGGTCTGGCAGCGATACCGTGGCCCTAATATCTCCATAATGCACTTTCAAAATGCAACCAAAAAAATCAGAATAGTTCGTGGTTACTGTCCACACTCAATTTCATCAACTTGACAGCAATACCGTAGCCATAGCACCATTATAAAGCACTTTAAAAATATTAATACTATTTTTTTGTTAGGAAAGTGCATAATGGTAGTAATGTTTACGGTATCGCTGCCAGACCAATGAAATTCAGTTTGGACAGATATAAAATTTGGAGCGGTTAAAAAAACTTTTGTTGCAATTTATATGTGCATTATGAAGGTGTTTGGGCTGCGGTATTGCTGTTAGGTTGATGAAATTTAGTTGCCATCTTGCTAATATGATAGATATAGGAACCGAATTCACGACCGACGCGGAACTGCAACCAGATCATCAAGAAGAATTCAACTCGCAAAAAATCGTTCATGGAATGTTTGGAAGGCGCAATGCGGTGGACGTTATTGTTGACATTTTTTCGCAACGTAAAACACGATAAAGAGGAATGAAAGACATTTCTAATGCGTATTTGTGTTTGACACGAATTAATTAATTTATTTTATTTAAATATAAAATGACAATTCAAAAAATAAATGTCAAGAAAAGCCTTTTTTAGTTTTTTCATACTTGCGATGCTATGCGACAGTCGGTTTAAATCACCAATTTAAACCGACGTAAACCGAATGGAATTTTTTGCTTAAACGGAGTGAATATTACCGATTTAAACGAGATTTTGTCGTTAAAATTCTATCGGTTTAGTTCGGTTAAATGTAGTCGGTTTAAGGGCTTTTAAACCAAGTTTTAAACGGCGTGAATATTACGGCGGTAAACATAGTTCTCTAAGCCCCACCCAAGAAAGAGTGTCAACTTATCGAAACAACATTCACCGATCGAAAAATTATTAATTGGGTAATTAGTCGTGAATTAGTTGTGATAATTTCGAATTTCTCGTTCGATGTTTACTATGTTTTTTTTTTTTTGCTGCTTCGCTAAGTTGATAGCACCTCAAGAAGGGATAGAAACGTCTTATAGCGAATAGCTTATTGCTTAATAATTAGACGTTCAGCAATTCTGGATTAGTTTTGACAATTTTATTTTTGTCGTGCAATGTTTTCTACGTTTTTTTGCTGCTTTGTTAACTTGGTGTCAACTTAGCGATGTAGCATCTGGAAAACGTATACAATCTTCTTTTTGTGAATTTTTACTGCTTGATAATTAACCGTAATTTAGTCGTGAATTCTTTGTGACAATTTTAAATTTGTTGCTCGATGTTTTCTATGTTTTTTTTTTTTTTTTTTTTTTGTTTGAACAAAGTTCAAGAAGCACTCGTCAAAAATGGGTTAAAACTTGTGCAATCTATGTTTATTGCTTAGCAATTTGCTGTGTTTGTACAATGTTTTATATGTTTTTTTCAAAAATAAAAACATAGAAAACATCGCTAGAAAAAATTGAAATTGTCACAATTAATTCAGAACTGCTGAACTGCAAATTATTAAACAATATAACAATTGTTGAACCCTCTTCTAGGGATTCCTCGCTTACTTGATGCCAACTTTGCAAAAGAAAAAAAAACATAGAAAACATAGAGTGACAAAATTTAAACTGTCACAATCAATTCAGAACTGATAAATGGCCATTTAATATAAGAAGTTTTTACCCCCTTTTCGCAGAATCTGCTTCGCAAGCTTAACCAATTTCATAATTTTGTAAAAAAAAAAAAAACATAGAAAACATTGAGCGACATATTCAAAATTGTCACAACTAATTCATGACTGCTTCACTGCTAATTATAGAGCAATAAAACATTCACAATAAGAAGTTTTTATACGTTTTCCAGAGGCTGCTTCGCTAAGTTGACATCAGTTAGCAAAGCAGCAAAAAAACGTAGAAAACATTGCACGAAAAAATTAAAATTTCCACAACTAATTCAGAACTGCTGAACGGCTAATTATTAAGCAATATACTATTGGCTATAAGACGTTTTTACCCCTTTTTGAAGTGCTGCTTCGCTAAGTTGATATCAACTAAGCGAAGCAGCAAAAAAAAGCATTGAAAACATCGAACGACAAATTCGAAGTTATCACAACTAATTTGCGACTAATTAACGGCTAATTACCCAATTAATAATTTTTCGATCGTTGACACTCATCACACAAGAGCAGAAGATGCCTACGGAAGGTGACAAACCCCGCGAATCCGAAACAGCTTTAACGACTTTAATTAAATTTTGTTATGAATGAGATTTTAAGTTTGATAAATCCACCCAATGCCACGCCCACTTTCTTATTATTTCTTTTGGTTTCTCGGTACCGGTTTCAATGATTTGGATATAATTTTAAGAGTTTGCTCTTGAGAGAAAGGGAAAAATTACAAAAATATTCTCAGTAAAATCCGCCCACTTAAACTGATTTTTCTTTTGCTCGGATACTGCTTTTGATGAAATTTTCATTTTTTTTTATTACTGAGAAAAAAATTAGAAATTTGGTATGAAAAAAACGTCTACCGCCACGCCCGTCGCCCACTCTTATTAGTTATGGCTCTAACGATTTGGATATTTTCAGTGTTTCGAATGAGACAAAACAAAATTTGAAAAGGAATCCGGAAACTGCTCTATATGTCCAGGCTGTTATGCTCAGTTTTAAGCAAGTCAAAATTTAAAAAATTAATTTAATGAAATCCGTCCACTGCAACACCCATTTTTTATAATTTTTTAGTTTCATGATAACGGTCGTAACGATTTGAATAAAATTTTCAACGTTTATTCCTGTGAACGAGTAGCTTTGATAAAATTCGCCCACTTTTATCATATCTTGGATTCTTGGAATTGACTCAAATGATTTGGATAGGGGGTCCCAAGAAACGCTGAATGCCCAAATAGGGACTAATTATTTGAATAAAAATGTTTATTCAGATAATATTTTACTTTCCCTCTTTAAGCACCTCCCAAACAGTGATTGAAGTTTTTTATTAAGATATCTAATAATGTCCAAGTTTATGTCGAAGGTTTACTATCCAGAGCTCTTTATAAAAAAATAAAAACCAAAAATGTTTTTGAAAGATTGAAAGATTCAAAAGTTCGTTTTTAACAGTCCTTGTTTCAAGGTTAAATAAATAAATGTATAATTATATGTGTATATAAAGATTAAATGTCAGGCAAGAAAAAAATGCCACGTTTCATTTTTTTTTTCATAAAAATCATTGAGAAAGGGAAAAAACGTGAGTAAATGGGAAAGGTGTTTTAAATGTTGTTTTTGTTAAATGAAAGAACGTACTAATTTAAGTAGATACTTAAAGAACTTTTAATCAAAATCGTTGGAGTTGGAGCATTTTTATGAAAGGAACCGTTTTTTTTTACTATAAGAATAACTTTTGAGTAAAATATTCTAGATAATGTACCGTTATGTCAAATTGTGTAAAAAGTCGACCAAGTCGTTTTCAAAATATTAAGTTTTCAAAAAAAAAACTCAAAAAAAATCAAAATAAAAATTGAAATTTTTTTCCAAAAGAAAAGCTAAGCGAAATTGTATGGCCTTATTTTAATACGGTTGGTCTTATAAAAAAAAAATTTAGAAAAACGTGGGGTATTGTTTAAAAAAGCTGTTTACCAATTTAAAAGAAAATCGACACAGCCGTTTAGGTTGTAGTCGCACAGACAGACAGACAAGATTCTTGATTAATATTACGTGGAGTACTATTTTCCTGGGACTTACCATCTCGGAGTCAACCTTTTTTTTGATAAGCATGTCACAAAATTATTCAATTGTATACTCATCAAATCCCGTCCAACAAGACCATAACAAAAAGTTCATGTACATACAATATTATTGATTTTGTATTTGTGTTACTTTTTCACCAACTTACAATAAGGCCATCCACATCCTTCAATAAAGTTCCTTATTTTATTGTTCTTATCAAAATCGCTTCCGACCGCGGACCACATTTTTTTGTTTTGTTGTGTTGTGTTGTGTTGTGTTAACTAAAAACTCTTTAGTTCTTGGTTCCTTTAAAATCTATATACCTCCCTTGTCAACTTCTGTTGAAGTCAGTTAAGTAGGTGGTAGCGTGGTTGGTACCTAACCTAAAGTACAATTCATGGAGTTTTGTAAAAGATGTTTGATATTACTATACTGTAACTCTAGGTTCTTTCGCACAAGGCTCTAAGGTGTCATAACTGCTGCCACAAATTTATGGCGTTTCTGTCATAACCCTATACCCACCCATGAGAGAGCAGACACTATAAAAAAAAAAATAACAGAAACTACATTACAAGGCAAGGACACTCAAAATTCAGCTATGGCAAATAACTCTTGAAAACCTAAATATATGATGGGAAAAACAATAGTTGAATTTTACCAGGCCACTGTCATAACAGAAATCGTAGGTCGCAAAAAATTGATCTGTAGGTACCTTACTGATTTTTTGCAGAGTTTTAAAGTACAGACTCCAGACAATGTTAAACCAAGTTTGCAGCTTAGAAAAACCTTCGAAAAACCTCGAAATTTTCAGACATTTATCAGTAACCTAGGAAAAGTCAATTTGTAAACTTTTAAGGAAGACCAAATTTGCAGGTCTGTAGGTTGAATAGGCCTCGAAATATAGTTCTTCGAAAATTGGCATTTTTTCTTATAAAGTTTTAAATTGTAATTTTATCCGTCTTCGGGGAAGAATATTAGCTAAAAAAAAAAGCTCTTCCAGTTCCGTCTGCGGCTCCAGTTCCAGCATTCTATTCTGTTCAGGCAGTAAGGCAGTGTTTTTTACAAAGGTGTGGTGTTTTAGGGGTACGCACAGCTTTGTCCTTTGGCTGCGTGTAGCTAGCAAACAAGTTACTTTTTTTTTATTAGAAAAGAAGAAAAAAAAATAGAAAAATATTTTAATAATCTTTTTAACATTTTTTTTTTTTATATACTTTGCATTATCACAATTATTAGTAAAATCGACTTTTTACATCCTTTGAAAGCGTCTTGGAGATAGCAGTCCCATATGGAAAAGGTCTTGGACCCTATATTCATATCTAGGGCGTTTAGATCTTTTATTAAATATAATTTTTTAAGTACTATACCTGGTTATCTGTGCTTTCGAAATAAACGCATAAAACGAGTAACATGTACACGACGAGGTAACAACTAGAAAATTCAGTTTTAACCACTATAAGGCTAGGCACGCACTTGCGATCGATGCGATTGTCGCAAGTTAAAATGATTCTTTAATCGCAACGACATAAAATCGCGAGTTCGTTACAAGCCTAATAGGTACTATGTATGTTCCCACCAAAAACAAAACCGTTTTCTAAAACGTCATCTGCGTTAAAAATGCATATGAAAAATGTTCATAAGCCGCAAACTGCAAAACTCTTTTTTTTTTTTTTTGAGAATGCAAATAAAGATTTTTCTGCATTAGCCTTGTGTTCGATAAAGCAGTTTGCTCAATTCTCTTTTTCGAAAACATTATCTGCGATGCTGCTGTGCACTGTGCAGTAAAAAGGTTGAGGTGACTAAAGACACAAAGTGGTTTCTTCATTATTTCTTGTCAAATGTGTAAATGTTAGCTGCCAACAACAAAATCGAAAGACTGCACGCATACTTTCCGAGAAAACGTCAAATGCAAGACAAATGCATATTTCACGGTTGCAAATTCTGCGTCATAGATGACGCTCATTTGCCGGTCAAATTGACTTTGATTTGACGTTTGCGAATGTGAGATTTTATAGCTTCAAACTTTCGAGTATTCAAAGCGTTCACAATACAAAAAAATAACATTTCGCCTCATTATCTTAAAATACTAATTTTTAATTTGGTTTTTAAACTACAAAAGTAAAGAATAAATATATTTCTACGAAGGGACTCAGGGCTACGAAAATTTTAGAAGGGGTACAGCAATGTCGAAAGTTTGGGAAACAACAAAACAAAAATAATTTGAACACAATTTTGTTCATTTTTTTTTCAAAATTATGAGTTTGAAAATTATAATTTTTCAAAAACTATTCTCTCAAATAATTTTAGTTAAAAATATAATAAAAGAACGGATTTCTGGGTACAAAAATAAGTATAACATTACAATGTAGGTGTTGTCGTTGTTTTTTAATAATTTTTTCTATTTTAAGTCGATTTTTTAGAAAATTGCCTCCTGCCTAAGCGGGGGAAATAGACCGATAAAAAGTGTACTAACGTATATATCAGAGAATTTGATTCTCTACACAAATGTGGTAAAATTTTTTTTGTGTGATGTATGGTTCTCAAGATATCACGGAGAACTTTTTACGCCCCCTTTTCCGAAATGGCGGCCAAATGGGGGGGAGTTCAACCCCGAAAACTCGTTTTTACACTCACACTGATCCCTCCTACAGACCCTTTAAAAAATATTTTGTCCTGTATGAAATGCAAGGTTAATGTACCATTTTAATGGGCTATTATAACACATAAGACATGTAATCCAGGTTCGGTAGGTGCCACAAGGGCAATCTACCAAGGGTAATTTTTTTGACTAAAGATATTGGCCTATTCAAAGCATTTGCCTCAAATATAAAACTTTATTAGTTGAGGATTTATACGAGTGCCTACGAGTGCTTACAACAACATAATTCTCTCCAAAGAGCTTCGGATGCAAATTTTAAAACACCCAACATTTTGGTACATCGACTTTTACCAGTATGAATCGAACGTTAACGGACACTATCGCCTATTGTGCAAATTTTCATTATGAAATTTTCTTGTTGGAAGTCACTATGACGGCATTTAGATGATGGGAAGGGTAGAAATCCTAGATATAAAACAACTTTTTTGACAAACAACTATATGTACTGTATATACCTCATAATATATTGATAACCTTTATGTGTGGTATGTAGGGCTCCTAGCAAGTTTAGCTACAAAAAATTGATATAAAAAAAAAATTACTTACTTACTTTCTTTATATGGCGCTCACAGCTCAGGATGGACTGCGGCCTCACACACAAAAAAAAAACACAGCGAGAGAAAAATGTTTTCTTCAACGAATGCCAATTTTGGACTTCGTCCTTCCATTTGTAATGGAAGCATACAAAGATGAACGGAACACTTTTATTTTCAAAACCGAACCCCATGTTTTCTTAAGGGGATATATATGGCAATGATTAATTGCAATTCAATGGTTGCGCCAGCTCATATACAGGACTTTGTCTGGCAGCACTGAAAACCAGACTTTAAAAAAAAAAACAAAAATTGAGAAAAACGGAAATGGAAACGCGTCGAGAAGATAAATGAACATCAGTTTATCACATCCATATCGAGTAAGTTTGAGGATGTGTTGTTGGGTGGGAAACTGGGAACTCTAATATAGATATTAGAGTGTAATGTCCTCTCCTTTACAACAAGTACCTATACCTACATTCTACATATTATATGGCGGTAAGCTAAGTGATGTATTTCATTTCCCAATATGGAAATAACTGCCAGGACTTTATGATAAAGCACGCAATTGAATGTTCGTTATGTCTGAATTCGATTAGATATGTCAACTAAGTCATGTGTGTTTATTTATTTCCAAGCATTATTTAAATATATTGCTGCATAGCCTAGGGAAAATAAATAAAAGGTTAGCTCAATAAATTGGAATGGCCTTGATGTTGACGTCCCTACGAAAAAATGGCTTCGCGGAAATTATATGAAAGAATCTGGTTTGAATTCTTTGAGAGGGACTGGGCCTACAGGCTAAATTGTATTGAAATATGATTTGGTCAAATATAGAATAGTGCTGCTTTAGGAGTGTTAATGCAATAAACATAAACTCAATTATGTGAAGTTTTTAACTTCTTCAACCTTCACTTATAAAAACTATAATGCCTAATGATGAAGATGAGAAAAAGTCGAAAAAAATCAAATACTTTTGGAACAATAATAATCACTAGTATCGCCCAGTGGCCGAAATTCGGCCAGCAAAAACTGACACACCCTAGCAAGGAAAATAAAAAATTATATTTTAAGAGAAAAATAATTCTTTTAGGGGTTTTACGTTTGTTAGTAAAATCGATGAAGTACAGTATCCTGGCCTGGCCCCCTCTTATATCAAAACTAAAACCTTTATGGTTATACCTTAAAAGAAATAAGTTGATTTTCTGCAAAATTTTAAACCGTGCGTCGGCTCAAGGAACAACGAAGATAACATTTTTCGAATCCGACTCCGTTCTTGTATAAACACATCCCATTGTTTCTAAACTCTCTCCAATAAACATTGTCAGTACGGGCCTTATTAATTTTTTTTTCAAATCAGAGGGACCTATTGAATTATCAAGGCGTTTTATGAAACAAAATGCCACTTACACTAAGTAAAGACTTTCCACAGCATTGTTTTTGCAATTTCTTTTTCAAGCGACGCTCAAGACCTATCTATCCCACAGCTTTAGACACAATGGCTAACCAAACCAACTGCCAAATTAGAGTTTGTGTGCAAGAGCTTACAGAATGAATGCCTTTTTATTTATTTTTATAAGGATTAGAAAAAGTATTTATGTGTTATACATTGTTATACAACCTACGACATCGCAATGAGCATTTATATGCGATATACTTGTGCACTACGCTGCAACCAAACTTAGATGTAAACGTCCTATTTTCACTGTGCTGACAATCTTTGTTGGACAGAGTATAGAAGGACAGAACCTTCAACGCACCGCTGCAACCTGCATAGCACAAAAATATATAAAACTGTAACTTTCTTCGCTTTACGGAAAGTTTGCTATTTCATTTTTCACCAAAAATTCATATCTATAATAGTCCCGTAAAATTTTAGGCTTCTTAACGCAACTCTTAAAAAGATAAAAATCAATTATCTCAAAAAATTCAAATAACTCTTACCTGCCTATAATGGCTTCATATGCACATAATTTAATTTGATTTGTGAACATCTGTGAGACAAAACCTTTCTAACGGTTAGCACTCATAGTAACTCTTGTTATGAATAAGTGCCTCTCACCTTATCCTTTCGGATTCGGCAGAAAATTATAGGTTCCCTTCATTACTGGAATGGTTTAGAGTTGCACCTACTGTAAGCCATTAGGTCTGGGTTCTACACCCGCCACCAAATTTATTTATTTTATTTCACACACGGCCTGAATACAGACTACTCAGGGCCCCACAAAACCATCCAAATCAAGCACTGACGCAAAAGGTTGCAAGCAGCTAAATTTCTTTAACGCTATTTATTTATAGTCAATAGAAATTAAAAAGTATTGAATGAAACAAACATTTTTTTTTAATTTTTTTTTTTGTTTTAAATATGCACAGTGTTCGACAGTACAAAATCAAAAATTACCCACAGTGTATGCTCTGCACATCTACAAAATTGCGGCTTTCTAATCATATAAAAATTATCGAAATCGGTCAAATACTTTTTTTAGAAAATTTATTTAAGGCTATTTTTATATAATAGAATGTGTTAAAATATCAAACATAACAGAAAAATCTCTTTATCTTGTTTCAAACGAATTAATACCAATTAACTGGCTGAACAGAATAGAATGACGGAACTGAAGCCGCAGACGGAACTGGAAGAGCTGTCAAAAATTGTCGTACGTTATATTTTTTACATATGTCCACAATGGAGCTGTACAGCTTTGAAAGTATTTTGAAGAAAAATAAAAGAATATTCTTGTGTACAAGCTCAGAATTCAATTTTTTTGTTTCCAATAATTTTCCTTTTAATAAATAATTTTTTTCGCGATACAAATAACAAATAATAAAATAATAAAAACATGATTTGAGTTCAAAAAACATGACCTACAGTTCTGAGTTGGAGAATAGTAAAAAGGAATCTTATAAAAAAGTTCAGAAAATATTTCAAAAATAGCTATGTTTAAAAATTAGCTATGTTTAACATTAAAATAAACTATAAAGTGTTTGGTGGTAGCTCAAATGATGACCTGTATAATAGTACAAATTCCTTTGTATGGTTCATTCACATCTATTCACAGATAGGAAATAAAATTACACAAAAACGTAGTTCTGCATTTGAGTCAAATACTACGTTTTCACCGACCACTAAACCGAGATTTAGATTTACCCTAAATCTCATCCCAAATCCCGTGATTCACCATACAAATTTTAATCTTAAATTGAAAATAAATCCCATTGAAATCTTCATAGGACCAATAGTTTAACAATTCGAACAGATTGTACTATTGATTTAGTAGATACAATATTCGAGAATCGAGGGAACAATTTGCGAGAATGAATTTGGACACAAATCAAACTTGGTATCTGACTTCCACTTCATAAGAAAAAAAATACCCACCCTTTACATTTTGAAAGAAACTGTCAAAGTTATTCCACTTTTTAAATAACGGCCGTATTGGTGTTTTTTTAGATTTTAGCCTAGGATAGACATGTTTTTTAAAAGCATTTATAAAAAAAATAACAATTTTTTGTTAAATTAAGAAAAACATGATTTTGGACTCGAAAACATTTAATCATTATTTGGGTCCAAAATACATGAAAATCCTGCTAAATCATGATTTCTGGCAGCCCTGCGACTAAATCCAAAAGCAGCGAACGTTGTTATGTTTTGTTGTTGTTTATATTGCATATTATTTTATAAGAGAGAACAAATGCGATTCAATATTGCCGTTGTCCAAATTTATTGCATTTTGGTCTCTCTGTATATGCATCAAGCTTACGGTCATCTAGCACCTCTTTCATTAAACAAACGTTTTGAATATCAAGGCACAAATGATTTTCGTTAAGAGCGTGTGCAGCTAGCGCTGATCTGTAACCTTGATTATTGCGAATATATGTTTGATGTTCTTTAAAACGCGTAAGGAGATTTCTCTTTGTTTGTCCGTAATAAACACTTTCACATTCACTACATTTTATTGCATATATACCCGATTTATTTAAGTTGTTGGTTTTATCTTTGGTCGAACCTAACAAATTTGACATTTTATTTTGATTAGTGTGCACAATATCCATGCCGTATTCTCGGAATTTCGTTTTCAGTTTGTTCGGTATAACAGGCGTATAACATATCGCGACACGAGTGTTTTGGTCATCATGTTTTCGGGTTTGTGTATATAGTGTAGACAAATTATTTCTTTTTATTTTTTCGGTATGTTTTTTAACTAAATGATCCACCACCAAATGATTCACTATAACCATTAATTTTTGCAATTTCTTTTATAATTTTACACTCTTTCATGTAGTTCATTACTGACAGGTTTAAACTACACAACCTGTGTACCATGGAGTGGAAAGTGGCATGTTTGTGTTGTATACAACAATTTGAGTCATTGGTAATTGTTCTAAAAGTGTTTGTAGGTTTTCGATATATACCTATTTCAAGTTTTTGGTTCACTCTTTTCAATTCTAAATCTAAAAATGGTAATGTTCCTTCATATTCAAGTTCGTAAGTGAAATTAATAGAATCATATTGACTGTTCAAAGTATGCAACACTTTTTCTACTTCTGTTTTTTCCACAACTGCAAACACGTCATCGACATATCTATACCACATTTTGGGTAATTATCTTCTTTAAGCTTTACCTCAAAATTAGACATAAATAATTCACTAATCAATGGGCTAAGCGGATTACCCATATTTGTGCCTTTATCAACTAAATAATAAGAATCGCGGAATTGGAAAAAAACTATGTTTCATACAAGTATTTGCAGTACGGATGTATACATATTTTGTTTGCGGGTAAATCAACAGATTCTAAGTATTTTTCAAATTGTTTAAGTGCAATATCAACGGGAATACTTGGAAATAAGGAAGAAACATCAAACGATACCATACACTGATCTTTTTCGAATTCTAGAAAAGTTGTTTTTTTTCTTCATACAATTTGAAACGTCAAAAGTCGCGTACGTGAAAAGTTAAAAGTTGGTGAACTCTTCCGTCTGCGGCTACAGCTCCGTGTGCGGCTACGTTCCGTTGTGTTCGCAACATTGAACTTGCGTGTATTCTATATTTTTACAGCTATTCCAGCTCCGGCTCCAGTTCCGTCTGCGTCACCATTCTGTTCAGCCAGTAATTGACATTTAGTTAGGTTAGGTTAGGTTATCGTGGCTGTCAGCACAAGTGCTTGACACACTTAGACCATGAGTTGGTCCATTGTGATACCACATGAATCAAGTAGAATTTCTTCCTACTCATTGAACCACTTAGAGCTTCTTACGAAGCGTGCGAGACGACTGATGTCTATGTTTGCAAGATCGCTAAGATCATTATAGTAGAACTCTCCTAGATGGAGCCTACGTCTTTGAGAGAGAGCGGGATATGTACAGAGAAGATGAGGGATGGATTCTTCCTCTTCTTCGTCCATACAGCTTCTGCAGAAATCGTTCGAGAGTAACCCAAGCCTCGTCGCATATTTGCCTATTAGACAGTGTCCAGTTATGACACCTATTATGGAGCCGATTTGTGATCTACTTAGAGATAACAAACCATTAGAGCGCTTCAGATCTAGTTGTGGCCAGATTTGTTTTTTCGCCACACAGGTGGTGATGCTGTTCCAATTAAGGTTTGTTTTAATAATAGCTTCTTGTTTTAGCATAAGTTTGCATGTAGCGATAGGTATACCTATATTTGCTCTGTGAGGCAAAATAGATAGTGTTGTTCCTCTTCTGGCGAGTTCATCAGCTTTACAGTTACCTGAAATGTCCCTATGGCCCGGCACCCAGCATAGGCGAATATTGAACTGCTGTGCCATCTCCATAAGAGATGATCGGCAGCTAAGGGCTGTTTTAGAGTTTGTAGAGACAGAGTTCAGGGTTTTGATAGCGGCTTGGCTATCTGAGAAGATACGTATATCACTGTTTGATATCACGTTTTCTCTCAGCCAAGACAGGACTTCTTTTATCGCCAGAAGTTCCGCCTGGAACACGCTACAATGGTTAGGAAGACGAAAGGAGAGACTTACATTGAGTCTGTCGGAGTACACACCTGCACCAACCCCGTCATCAGTTTTTGAACCATCCGTGTAAAAATGAATTGATTCATCTTCTAAGAATGTCGGGTCCTCCCAGATGGATCTGGAGGGGATGTTGACCTCGAAGTTTTTATCAAACTGTAATTGAGGAATGGTGTAGTCTGTGTTGCTTGGTATAGAGCTGAGTGAATTCAGAATAGTGGAGTGGCCAATGCCATTATTGGTCCACTGGGAGGAAGCTTTAAGACGAATGGCTGTACGTGCAGCTGTTTGTTTGCCAAAGATATCGAGTGGTGTTAGATGGAACAGAATGTCAAGTGCAGCAGAGGGGGTTGTACGAAGAACACCACCTATGCACTTGCAGGCTGACCGTTGGACCTTGTTTAGTTTTTCTTTGTTAGTAGTTTTGTCTAAGGCGGTCCACCATACTGTCACACCATATGTTAGGATGGGTCTGATTACCGAAGTGTATAGCCAATGAGTAATTCGGGGTTGCAGACCCCACTTATTTCCAATGGCCTTTTTACATGAGAAGAGTGCTACAGTGGCCTTTCTGACCCTTTCATTTAAATTAGGTTTCCAGCTTAACTTCTTATCTAAAATAAGACCCAGATATTTCGCTTCATCTGAAAAAGTTAGTGGTACACCTTTGATAGTAGGTGGGTCTATATGAGGGATTTTGTATTTCCTAGAAAAGAGAACAAGATCAGTCTTATGAGGGTTGACTCCCAGCCCACACTGATCTGCCCAGTTTGTAAGCAGGTTTAAAGCGTTTTGTAGGAGTTCTTTCAACGTATTAGGGTGTTTTCCCGATACGGCTATAGCAACGTCGTCCGCGTAGGCAATCACCCTGTAGCCCTCCCCTTCCAGGGTAATTAGTAGCTTATTGACTACCAAGTTCCAAAGAAGGGGGGAAAGAACACCGCCTTGCGGCGTACCTTTACTGACACATCTTCTTGCAGAGAATCCGCCCAGTCCTGAGTTAATAATCCTGCTGGTTAGCATTCCATTAATCAGTTCTACAAGCGAACTATCTACATTCAGGGATGACAATGCCGACGTGATTGCGTATGTGTCGACGTTGTTAAAAGCACCTTCTATATCTAAGAAGGCAACCAAAGTATATTCCTTATGATGGAGGGAGTATTCGATGGTTTGCACCAGTGTGTGTAGAGCTGTGTCTACAGATTTCCCTTTGCAGTAAGCATGTTGAGCCGTAGACATGAGTCTCGTATCAATGCTTGTTCTTAGATGGATATCAATCAATCTTTCAAAGGTTTTAAGAAGGAATGAAGAAAGGCTGATAGGACGGAGATCTTTCGGGTTTACATGGGAGCATTTACCAGCTTTGGGTATGAAAACAACTTTAGCTTCCCTCCACAATTTGGGTATGTGGACCAGATTTAAACAACTATTGAACACTACCTCCAAGATTGGCAGAATGAATTCGATAGTCATTTGGAGTTCGGCTGGTATTATGCCGTCTGGTCCAGGGGATTTGTAGGGTTCGAAGCTGTTGATTGCCCATTTGAGTTTGTCCCGTGTAATCAGATCTTGTGGATAATTGAAATTTTGTGTGGACCTTATATGGTCGTTGTTATTTAACAATACGGAGCTACCTGGAAAGTGAGTGTCTAATAGCAGGTTTAGCGATTCTTCGCTAGAGTTGGTCCATGAGCCATCAGTGTTTTTTATACAGCTTGGCATAGTTGGATTTATTGAGAGGACTTTCCTTAATCTAGATGCTTCAGAGGTTTCTTCTATTTTGCCACAGAAGGTTCTCCAAGAAGCTCTTTTGGATTTCCTCAGTTTTTTCTTATACAGTTTAAGGGACTCTTTATATGAGTCCCAGTCTGATACATTCCTTGTATTTTTAGCTCGATTGAATAGTTTCCTGCAACTTTTCCTAATCGGCTCAAGATCTGAACTCCACCAGTGAGGCTTTCTTTTACCCCTTATTTGACTAAGAGGACAAGAAATTATCATGGATCGACATTTAGTTAAGTAGGGAAGAATTTTGATGTTCCAACCAAGCTTCAACACAACAAATCTCGTAAAATTTCTTTGGATACTTTCAATTCTCTTCGAATGAATATTGTAATAAGGATTCCATATCACAGAAAAGTACTCTAAAATAGATCTTACGTAAGCAGTATAAAGAGATTTAAGGGTATAGGGATTTTTAAAATCTTTTGAATTACGTTTAATAAATCCTAAAATATAATTTGCTTTCGCTACAATAAATTCTACACTTGTCAAAAAAAAAAAAATTAAGGGAACAAAAAAAAATCACTTTTTTTTAGTGTTTTTTGAAAAGCTGTATCTCTGTGAAAAGTAGTCGTATTGAGATAAAACATTCTAAAGCTTTATATTTTTTGTATTGAGAAATTTTAGCAAATAAATTTTTTGCAATTTAAGGAACAAATTGGGTGCTTCATAAACATTGTGAAATTGTCATCAAAATGGGAAATAAAAGAACAGTTTTTGTCAACTTTTTTCACAGTGCGTTAGTTACAGTTACATAAGCGTTAAAAAGAAAGAAAAACATTTTTTTCAAAAAAAAAAGTTGACAAAAATTGTTCTTTTCTTTCCCATTTTGATGAAAATTTCACAATGTTTATGAAGCACCCAATTTGTTCCTTAAATTGTTTTTTACGACTTTGATCATTCGGTACTGTAAAACGGTTTAATGGATTAATTTGGAATTTTACAGAAATATTGGTGGTCTGCAGTCAATATTTGTAAAGCAGTAAAAGATTTACAAACAGTCTTTAAACAGTCCTTTTTTTGACCTTTTCTTATTTAAACGGTGAGGCGCTAAAAAAAAATCGTTAAAAACCGTCATTCCTTGCGAAGATATTGGTAGTCAAAGTCAAAAATTTTTTTTTTCATTCAAAGCCAGATATTCTTCTGAAAAAAAAAATTGTAGAATGACGAAAAAAGACGACCTTAAAACTGAATAAACAAGTTATCGAAAAAAAGCATTGATTTGACTCAAAAAAAATTTTCAAAGAAAATGCCAATGTTAAAAAAAAAAAAATTAAAATTTTTGGCTCGTGTTTCTTCTTATGATTGCGCAATAACGGTACCTTAAAAAATTCATTTGCTAAAATTTCTCAATACAAAAAATATATAGCTTTAGAATGCTTTTTGTTTTATCTCAATACGACCACTTTTCACAGAGATTCAGCTTTTCAAAAAACACTAAAAAAAAGTGATTTTTTTTTGTTCCCTTAATTTTTTTGACAAGTGTATATGTTTTACAAAGCTAAAGTTTTGAGTCAAAAATTACACCTACACCTTTTACACCTTTTCAGAGACTTTTTCAAGAGTGTTATTGTTTATACTGTAGTCGAAGAAAACCAGCGAGATGTTTCTAAAAAAAGGAAAAACTTTGACATTTAGAGACATTTAAAAAGAGATAAAAAGAGTAGTAAACAATTCATTTAGTTTTCGAAGGTTATTTTGCAAAAGAAGACTATCTACTTTAGACATAATACAATGAAAAAACTTTAAATCATCTGCAAACAGAAGAGGAAAAGAGTTTTAAAAAAATGCTAGGTAAGTCGTTAATAAAAACAAGAAACAGAAGTGGGCCTAGGTGACTCCCTTGAGGAACACCTGAAGAAACAAAATTTGAAGTTGAATAGAAATATAAAAACGTATTGAACGTGATCCCGAAGGTAAGATGAAATCCATTTTTTACATACTTGAATGGATACCTAGATTTTCCAGTTTATTCAATAATATGTAACGATTGACTCTGTCAAAAGCTTTTGTAAAATCAGTATAAATTACATCTATTTGATATCCTTGCTTAAGTTTATCAAGAATAAAGTTTGAAAAAATTGACAGGTTGGTTGACCTCGACCTTCCAGCGATAAAACCATGTTGAAACGGAGAAATGATTTCATTAAGTAGCAAAACTATTTTATCGTAGACAATTTTTTTCAAATAGCTTTGGTATTACAAAGAGCTTACAAATTGGTCGATAGTTTGAAATTTCTTCTTTCTATTATCGATTCTAGGTCAATTTGAGACACAATCGACTGCCTTGAACAAAAATTCGAGTTAAATATCAATCTGTCGACATTTTTATTCTACTGGGAACAAAATATCTATTTTCAATAATCCATCCTACATATGGTAAAAAAAATAATCCCTCAGTGTTCAAATTCGTTTATAACTCATTGATATACATATTTTTTTATTTTAATTTTTATTTTATTTTTTTTTTTGATAAAATATAGCTCAGTAAAGAAACACTTTGACATATTAAACCTATAGGTATATACAAAACAAACTGTCTGAATTTATATACGTTTGAATTTTCTCTATATGTATATATTTTCCGCATTCTCAATATCAAAAACATTAAACAAAAGGACATGAACTTGACAGCAAAAAAAAAACATATGTACATATAAATAGAAAACGCACAAAATAGAAAAGCTCATGGAAAATATCCTTGTAATTCTAAGAATTTAACGCTTTACGCTTTTGTAGTATGTATATAAATATGTAGAAGATAATGTTAAAATAGGATTTCTATGCAGTGTGACGCTGAGGAGTGATTTACAAAGGCATCAACTTGTCTACTGTTAAACTGGATTACTCTGCCACAATGTGAACTTCAGAACATAATAAACGTACTTATAAGGTGTAGATAGGTATATGTAGGTTTATCTTCGCGCTTTCAAAGAAGTGGAGGTAAAATTTAAACCAATCCAATTTCTTTCATTGCGAATATATGCAGATTTTAAGTTCTTCGAGTCGCTATCAGTTTGAACATTCCAAAGTACCTACACCGCCAGACATAAGAGGTATTTTACATACTTTTTCTAAGCATAACGCGACCAAGACGTTTATTTTGGCTTCATGTTGTACTCCCATTTAGTCTTTACTGTGCTGTTTTTTTTATAAATGCAGTTTATAAAAGAGCTTTTTTAAGTGACGATTATCATGACGTATCAGTGTTGCTTCGGAATAAACAATATGAAGTGTTTGTTTTTTTTTTAATCTAAATACAAACCTTTGAGTCTTCTTTCGTTAGGTACTATTGACCATGAACGGCAACGTCTGTCATTTGTCTGATAGAAATTTTGGTGGCTTAAGCCTTGTGTCACGTTATTTTTGGATAACATATTATGACGAATAATGTTTAAATACCGCTGCCAATCAAGAAAGTGACAATCGGAGGAGAGTGGATTTAGCTAGTGCTTAGTTTCTAAATATGCCAGTTAATTATACAATCGTGGTTCATTGTTTAACAAGTGGTTTAGACATTTTATTTCGCCTACTTCGGCGGATTAACTGAGGTCAACGATGCTTAGGTTCAAGTTAATAATATGTAACACTAGCCAATTACATGGCTGAACCATCGCTGAACCCCAATTAATCCGCCGAAATCGGTGAATTAAGATTGCTTACCCACGTTTGAACAACTTGACCTAAGTGTTGTGAGCTTAAACTAAGACAGAATTCTTTTATTAAGAGTCCCTAGCTTCTATAAAAACTAAAAAATTTCAGACAAAAACTAAAAATTTCAGTAACACAGTAACTGGGTGATATGAATAAAACGGAGTCGCTACTCAGAGAAGGTGCTCCATAAGAATCAGAGGAGGTGCTGCATAAAGGAGCACCTGCTCCGGTTTCGTATGAATAAAATATTACTCCAACTAATGAGAACCTCCTTCTTCATGAGGAGTAGGTGCTCTCATACCTCAAACCGACTCTCTGCCTGAAGTGTATTATTTTATTAATATTTTATTTTCATTTCCATAGTTTCTATACTTTTTTGTCATTTTCTCCCGAAATATTTTTTAAAGTTGCATATTAGTTGACAAAACACGTCAATAATTCTTGCTTCAAATAATTAGCCAGTTCACGTTTCTGAGTTCTCACCGAGCAAGCTCTATCAGCTCCAACTGAGCAGCAGGAGAAACCTGAACAAAATTTCTCCGCTAGAAGTCAAAAACAATTTCCATTTCTTTTTTTTTTTATTATTTATTCAACTGCGACAAAAAATAATTGAGCAAGCGAATCCAAAAGATATCAGTCTCAGTTTTTTTAAAGAAAAAGTGAGGAATCTCACTGAAGAATTACGTTCATATTTCTGAGATTGCTGAGGTCTCTGGGATCTCAGAGATCTTGAGAAACCTGAACTGGCTAAATAAAAAATTAAAACGAATATAGTAGAAAAACCGACAGCAAATTTTGGGAGTTGATGTATAACCAAAATATTAGTATGAAGGTTTTTCGGTATGGATGCAACATAGAAGAACACCAAATGTCTGGCATGTTGTTATATACGTTTTTAGTGGTAGTTATAAAGATTTTTTAAATTTATTTTACTGTTATTAAATATCACTTCTGTTGGTATGTCTCGAGTCCTATTAAACAGAGCATCAAGGAAATAGTAACAGAATCTCGAAAGACAAGAGTTCGAAAGACAAAGTTTCGAAAAACAAAGGTTCGAAAAATAAAGTTTCGAAAAGACAAAGTATTGAAAGGCAAAGGTTCGAAAACCAAAATGCTCGAAATTTCAAATTTTTGAAAAAATTTTTCTTAGTGGTAGTTTTTTTAAATATTTGTTTAATGGAATTTTTAGTGGTCGACTAACTGACGGAGAAAATGACATTATTCTGAAAACAGCCCATTTACTTTAAGTACATAATAAGGTTTCGTTGCGATGCAAGCGAATAGTTTAAAAAAAAAAAGGTCCGACAATTATGTCAAATAGCTTAAAAGGCAGCTGAAGTAATTTACGGTATTATAAATGTTCTCTTTAAGGGCTCAAAACGATTGTGAACAGAAATTAAATTTTTGGTTAATAGGTATTTTTTATCAAGAAAACTGTTGACATTGGCGCCTGCCCATTTTTCCGTGGCCCCGCCCATTTCCTTGAATTCATGAAAACGCTTAAAATGTTATTTAAGCGTAAACAATTTTTTTTATACATTAAGGCAGACTTAAAAAAAATTCCAGCTTCTTGAAAATTTTTTTTTTTTTTTGTGGGATTTTGTAATTCTGGATTTTGTGTTACGCTCCCATTAGCGCAATATTTTTATCTGAATTTGTTCATCTCTATTTTATACTAATTCAAGCGAAAAAAACTCGTCCGCAGCATTCTAAGATTTTTTTTTTTCAAAAATTTGAAATTTCGAACCTTTGTCTGTCGATACTTTGTCTTTCGAAACATTGTATTTCGTAACTTTGTCTTTCGAAATTTTTCTTTTCGAAACTTTGTCTTTTCGAACCTTTGTCTTTCGAACCTTCGTCCTTCGAACCTTTGTCCTTCGAACCTTTGCCTCTCGAATCTTTGTCTTTCGAAACTCTAACGGTTTCCCTTCTTCATTGTTGAGCAACCAACTGAGCTTGCTCGCAAATGAGAAGCAGGTGCTCCTCTCGAAGGAGAACGTGCTTAGGTTTATTCATATCTAACAATAGAGTAGATATGCTTACCTTTGAGAAGGTGCTCATTAAACATGTGGATGCTCGATCGGAGCACATGCTCGAAAAAGATGAGTTTTGAGCAGGTGCTCCTTTTTATTTATACCACCCACTATGTCGATCAACCTTAAAGGTTTTTATAAATTCTAAAAAAAAAATGCTCTTTTTTTTTGACTTTTGAACATTTTTAGCACTTTTTTTTAAAAATTTTTTGAAATCGTCTCCAACGATTTTGATTACACTTTCTTCTTCTTCTTCTTCTTCTTCTTCTTTTTATTCGGCGGTGTTATGATTTCGATGTGGAAGGGATCATATCATAACTTTCCCACGTATCTGCTTCACACTGGTATCTGCCTGTGGTATTCGCCGAGTTGACCTCAGAAAGCGGTGTCAAGCCTCCCGGTTTTGTATTGTTCCATTTCTGAGACCAATTGAATGCTGGTGTTTTTGCATTTGCTTGTAGCAGGAGTTCTTAGGCCTGCCACTATATTTCTAGCTAAATTTCCGTTAGCTGGGTAGTCTACTCTTAAAGATAATAAATCAATTATAAAATGTTTCTGAGGTCCTTAAACTTCTCTTAATATAAAAATGGAAAATTAAAATAAAAATAAAAATAAAAAAAATGGGAGCCGAAAATTTAAAAACTTGATCAAAAAAGTCGGAAATCTTGAAAACCCCTTAAACAAAATAAAAATTAGTCCTTTTTTGTAATTCTGAGCATAACTCGGTTGAACCTCATCCGATTTGCATGGGGATCTTTTTATTGGATTCGTATTGAACCAGGTAAATAGACTTCAGAGCCGAAAGTTGAAAAGTTTACCATGAAAATCATACTTTCTAAGCTGGAATATCTTCCGATTTGCATTGGAATGAACATTTATAATTTTTATTAATCTAGAGTGAAACGAAGTTCACCAGGTCAAGCATTTAATTTAAAAAAAAAAAAAATAACTTATTTGTTTCTTTTGATGTAGAATTTCGGGTAGTACTTCATATAGCTTCATATATTTTGTATATGTGCTACTAAGAAAAACATAATATATAAAAAATTGTGCGACGAATTTGACGAAGAGAACATGCTGAGTTTAAATGATGGCGCTGGTTATATAATTACAAACTCACTTAACTCCACACCAATCCGCAATGATTAAAAGACAAAAAAATATTTGTGCCAAAGGAAGTGAAGTTTTAGTGGGATGAAATTCGCAATCGATTTAAATTTTTTTTTAAACAACAAATTCTTACTTATTTCGACTTAAGAGGGTTTTGCTATTTGAAATACATATATCTCATGCCAATTAAACAATAAAATTAACTGTAAAGCTGTGATGCACAAATTTTTAAATCTAACTAATATATGCTGATAAAAAAGTACGTATACGCCACAGTGACTCTTCCAATGCTTTTTTGTATTATTTATTTTAAAAGGATTGTAATGTTATATGTATACATATACTAAAACCAGACAAGGATTAATGTAGAGGATTTTTTCACAACTATTTCTTCTATGAGTTTACCTAAAATAATAGATTATAAGGTCTCAAAAAATGGAAACATAAAAATTCATAAGTGTGGAACACGTTCGGCTAGATTGTTGTTGTCATAACATTTGGCTATTTCCTTCTTCACCTGTTGGTAAATCCTCTAGAAGAAGCTATATATCTGGTGTACTTCCCAAGTTTTTTTTTCTTTTAAATTTCTTTTCTTTTTATTTCATCCTGTTTCTTTTAGTTAAAAGACTATAGAAAACGTTAAAAGACTTACAGTTAATTGACTGTAGTTAAAAGACTTGCTGACTAAAAGTAAAATCATCGCAGTACAAAGACTTTTTACTGACTAAAAAGACTAAAAGCAGTTAAAAAGTACTGCAGTTAATTAACTTAAAGTTAATTAACTTTTTTTAACTGCACAGTCGGAATATTAGTACTGACTGCTGACTACTCAATTTCAGTTAAAGTATTTTTGTAAGTAAAAGACTTAATGAAATTAGTCTTTTTAGTCAATTAACTGCAATACCCAAAAGACTGCAGTTTTTACAACTCTGCCAACAACTGCATTTTTGAAAATATAAAGCATAAAATGATATAAAATTTTTGAAAATCTTTCTACTACCATCTCTGCCTTTCATTTTTATTTTTGGTGCAGATAGAAATAACACAAAAAATCTGGTGACTATATTTTTCTCATCGAAAAATCCTCTACTTTTTAGAAAAAAAATTTAATATGAAAAATAAAATGGCGGAACTAATATAGTCTGAAAAATGTGTTTTTTTTTTTATAATCCTTGAAAATCAGGCCCCCATATTGGTTCCGCCATTTTTTCGTAATTGAAAAAAAAAAATTATAAAAAGTAGACGAGTTTTCGAGCGCCAAAAAAATGAAAACATAGAGGAAAGGAAAAATTATTATATGTATATTATGTACTAGCCGATAAAACCCGGCGTTGCCCGGGTCTTCTTTAGTAAAACCTTTGACAACCAAATATCGACCAAAAAGATGATTTAAAATCAGCACTCGAAAATGTTCAGCTTAAAGAGCGCTACACACCATCCATGTTACTTGTTAGGTAACATTGACGTTTTTTTTGTCAGGTAACATTGAAAATAAGCCTCCACACGTATCAATGAACATTGACAATTATTTTCCTAAAATTATATGTGTGGGTTGTGTGGGCTTGCATTTGAATAAAAATGTAATGCACCTAATTATGTACCTTACCTGCCTGCCTATAGTGTACATTTAAGACAACTTTGAAAATCAGACTATTTGTATGTTATGTTATGCCTACCTCCCATTACCCCCTAAGGAACGAACGACCGTGAATTTTGTTAGTAACCACTTGACAAAGAAATTAATAATATCAATGGAATGTTAAATTTTTTCTTCTTCTCTACCATATACCTACCATATTCTTAAAACGAAGCATTTTTTCCCAGCAAGGGTTATTGCCGTCTATGAAGAATAATTCCGTGCCAAAAAACCGGAATACATTTTTTACCACCCCACCCATCACTTATCAACATCAAAAAAATTTTACCACTTGTACTACCTAAATAAAGTAGGTACCTACCTATTAAAATAAAAATACATATGTAGGTAGGTATTACCTAAAAAAAAAAAATTTTGAGCCGGTTCTGGAAACCAGATCCCTCCTTGCGCACGTTCTTGTCTTCTTGTGTTCCCACATTACATTTAATCTTCATTTAAAATCTCGAACCTTGAAAATCCGATCATTAGAACTCAAGGTGTAAATTTTGCTGATTTGAACGTAATAAGCACCCCCACATCACCTTTGCTTACCTACGCCCTTGACTATGTAGTTACTCAACAAAAAGAATTAGAAAAACAAATATATTAGTGATTCAAGTGCCCCCTTACCCCTTATTGTGCACGCTCTTGCCACTAAATAAGTTCGTTTCCATTCACCATCACCAACCACCAACCTCCAAACCAACAAAAATTTCAGTCTTACCTTAAAATCCAACAATTAGAACTCACGTTGTAAATTTAGTCGATTTTCATGTAATAAGTATCCCCCTATCCTATTTACGTACGTCCTTGATTGTGTAATTACTCAGAAAAAAAAATTGAAAATAATTTGTATAAGGGGCGCAAATGCCTCCTTATCCCTCCTTGTGCACGCCTTTGCCTCTAAATAAGTTCGATTCCATTCACCATCACCAACCACCCACCGCTAAACCAACCAATTTTAGTAGATTAGATACGAACATTTTTTTCTGCTGCCTATTATACCTACCTACTCATACCTATACCTACTCCAATCATTTCTTACTACACTATAGAAAATACCTACCGACTGTTTATGTTTTGTTTTGTTTTACCATACCTTCCTATACACAAAAATATCACCACGATTCGTCGACGGCGAAACGCAAAAAAAGACAACTTCTACTCACTATCTCGCTCCCACCTACCAAGGCACATTGCACATGGTTTGAATTGTTTTTTTTTTTTATTTTTTGACGATGAAGAATAATTCGCTGCCAAAAAACCTGCATACATATTTTTACCACCCCACCATCATTTATCCTCATGAAAAAATTTGTACCTAACCTAAATAAAGTATTTAAAAACCAACCACCCACCGCCAAACCAACCAATTTCAGTCTTACCTTAAAATCCAACAATTAGAACTCAAGTTGTGAATTAAATTAACTAAACCGATTTATGTAATAAGCACCCCTATCCTATTTACGTTCGCCCTTGATTGTTTAATTTACTCAGAAAAAAACAAAAATATTACCCTACCTAAACTACTTTTTTTTTTTGAGCCGATTCCAAAAAATCAGCCCACCAAAAATATGGATTTGACGAACCGGATAGTACCGGAACCAGCCAAATCCACATGCCACAAAAGGAAATTTTCCATGGCAAAACAACTCCTCCCTATAAATAATTGAGCTTGAAGTAAATGTGAGTTGAAAATCTATAAAACAGAATTTTGCAAGGAAAATACCTACATGCTTGATTTTAGAAAATTTGCATACGATTTTTTTTGTGGTAAGTTTTTAATTTGTTTATTATTCTGTATTTAACAAAAATTTTCTTTTCTGCTGTATCCTATAGCATACCAGATAAGTGAAATTTGTATTATATCTATTTTTTAAAAGAGTTTTTTTGTTTGTTTGTGAGTTTAGTGCATACATACAGCCAAACTGACAAACAAAAAAAGTTACTCTTTTATATAATAGTATAGATGTGGAAAAAATACAGGCCCGGCGGCAATTTTTTTTATTTATTTAGAGACGTTTTTAGGGGTGCACTCATTAAAATTATTATACAGGGTGATTCACCTAAGTTGTGACAAAAAGCTAGGGCGTGTAGGTTTAGTTGTGGCTAGAAAAAAAAATCGTATGGGAGAAGAGGTCTATTTCCCCCCGTTCAGGCTAAAGAGGCAACTTTCTAAAAAATCGACTTAAAATAGAAAAAAAATCATCAATAATAAGCAACGGCAATACTTACAATGACATGCTATACTTTTTTTTTAAAGCCAGAAATCCGTCCTCTTTTAATTTTTTGATTCAAATTATTTGACAAATCAGTTTTTGAAAAACAAATTTTCAAATTCAAAATTTTGAAAAAATAATTAACCGCCATATTATTCACTCGATACATCCAGATTTAAACTTAAATCCAGATGAATTTACATTGAATTTGTATGATTTACATCCAGATTTAAGTTTTAATCTAGAGATGTATTGAGTGAAATTGGTTTTAAACCAGTTTTTTTTTTTTTAAATTTTGCGTAGAATTTTTGTTTAAAATATTCAATGCTCTTATCAATTTTTAGTCAAACACTGAAAATCGGATGCCTAAAAATCTTTTTGTTTTCGAGAGAATTGAAAATAACCAAATCTATTTTACTACTTTATCTATATATAAATAGGCTTAAATAATTTTTGTGGTACCATTTTCTCAAAAAGTATTTCACCGATTTCGATAAATTTTATATTTGTTGGAAAGCCACAATTAGGGAGATGTACAGAATATTCTTGAGACACGCATTTACATACTGTTGGTCATTTTTGTTTTTGCACTATCGAACACGAACACTGTGCATATTTAAAAAAAAAAAAAATTAAAAAAAAAAATGTTTTTTCATTTTAATATTTTCAAACAAATTTTTTGCGTCATTTTTTGTTGGCCGAATTTCGGCCGGTGGCAATACTAATTAGTGGAAATAGGATCTTTGGAGCAACAAAATAATGGATGGAAGTCGAATTCAAAAGAAAAATTACTTTTGTTATTTTCAATTTTCTCAAAATCTAGAAAATATTTTGACATCTGGTTTTTAGTGTTTGATTAAAAAATAAATAAATTTTGTGTGCGTGTCTGCAGGAATGGAGGGGACCTACAATTTACTGCCGAATCCGAACGGCTAAGGGGAGCCGCATTTTTCTATGACAGGAGATACTCTTGGATGATTTGTCAATTCCTAGGCAGTAGCCCTGAAAAACATTTTTAGGTGGTAGTGGCTGGGAATCGAACCCAGACCACTGGCTTGAAAGTCAAAGTCCAATGCACTAACCATTTGCCGCGGACTAAAACATTAATAAAGTCATATGAAAAAAAAAACTAGTCAGTTGCTGGTCACTTGATTTTTTTTATGAAATGAAAATTTAAAAAATGTAGATGCTGCCGTATACCTACCCAAAACGCATCTTTGAGTACAGGCCTAAACAGAAGTAGTTCCTTCTAATTTGGTTCTTTTTCGTAATCATTCAAGAAATCATTTATCTATTCTCAATAAATTAATTGATAAAACTAGCATGTACAGAAAAAGGTTTTTTGACAAAAACATACTTTTTAAAACTTCACTTTCTTTCAGCAAAGAAATCACAAGTTGCAATTTTGGTGAATCGAATATAAGAATTGACTTTTTCTTATATATATACAAATAACTATATCAGTAGATATAATTCTGCTTTTGTCGGTAGTTTCATTTGATTTAATGCACTCCTGATACATTGCCAATCTGGCCACCCCTAAAACAAAAAAGGCATCCCCTAACAATGAGTAAAAGTAAAAATATCCTCTAGCTTAATAGTGCGAAAACTTAAATTGTCGCATGTGTATGAATATACTACTACCGTCAGTATTGCCAAATACTCGCAAAATAAATACTCACATAAAAAAGAACAAGCCTCGGATATAGATGATTTCAATGTTGACGACCCCAGCAAACGAAACAAGGACAATAAATACCGGCGCGCTTGCAAGTATTGAATCGGAGGCGGCGAAAATGGGTTTGGCTGTTAATGAGGAAAAGACGAAGTATATGCTATCATCGAGAAAGGAATCTCAACATCGTCGGCTCCGGCAAAACGTCACGATGGATAGATACAACTTCGAAGTCGTCAAGGACTTTGTCTACCTGGGCTCCACTGTAACATCGCAAAATGACATCAGCGCAGAGATCAAACGAAGAATTACTCTTGCCAATCGCTGCTTCTTCGGGCTAAGAAGGCATCTAAGTAATAAAGCCCTCTCTCAGAGAACCAATGAGACCTTATATAAGACCCTAATCATCCCGGTCCTGCTATATGGGGCAGAGGCATGGACCCTGTCAAAAACGGATGAGAATCTGCTTGGGTGCTTTGAAAGGAAGATTCTTCGGGTGATTTTCGGTCCAGTCTGTATCGATGGAGTATGGAGGAGAAGATTTAATAACGAGCTTTACGGGCTTTACAGCGACGTCGACCTGGTCAAGAAGCTGAAAATTCAGCGGCTGAGATGGCTGGGACACGTGGAGCGTATGGACACCAACGCACCAGCCCGACGAGTCTTCGAATCTACCCCTGACGGTCTGCGCAGCAGAGGAAGACCCCACCTTAGGTGGCGCACACAAGTGAAGAACGACCTCAACCAACTTGGAGTGCGTAACTGGAGGCAGCTAGCTAGGGACCGAGCTGGCTGGAGGGGCTTGTTGGTTGAGGCCGTAGTCCATCCTGGGCTGTGAGCGCCATCCAAAGTAAAGTAAGTAAGTATAAAAAAGAACTTTATCTTTTAAAAATGTATATTAACGCATGACGGATGTGAAGCTCCTAAATTTTTTTTAATAAAACATTGACTCGATTTGTTAGTAAGTCAGTTTTTTTCAAAGCTTGTTATAAATAAATAAAATAAATTTGGTGAGCAACAGCTCGTGAAAAACCAGAGCGCAGTGTCCTAAAACTTTAACCCAGAGTGCTCTCAACTGAGAACACACAATGATATTGACTTCGGGCTAATTTCATTCTATACACAATGCAATAATTGATAAATTGGTAAATTAAAAAAAAAATATTTACACCTAAAACAAAAAAAAAACTACAAGAAATTACTAAAAATTGTTGAAAAATGTTTTTCGTCTTATTTATTTAGAGCAAACTCTGGTCTGAACTTGACTGTCGATTTTCTTATAAAAACATAACATCGGGTATCGAGTTTCAAAGACACCAGTTTTTCCCGTGTAGGTACACCTTTACATATTTATTCGAAATAGTAAAAGAGCCATAGTGTGGACATAAATTGGGTAATCTGTTATGAATTCTCCCCACATTTTTGTTGTATTTAAAAATAATGGGCTTTACTAATAGTCAATCATGATGTTCGACTTTATTAATATAAGATGTTGAAATAAGGGTAAAGCTTAACCCTCTAACGGGTAACACCGTCTCAAGACTGCCTTCAGTTTTTTTTACTCAATGGAAACTTGTTATTAGCCGCGTTTTATTATCTTTGGATCTGAATCAGGATCATCCCTTGGAAATAAAACGATATGGATCACAATGACAGCAGTGTTATATAACCATCTCTTTTTTACTTAAGTTTTAATTATTTTCAGTTGTTTCCCGTCTCTTTTCTTTGCAATACAACAAACGCTACCTTTCCATAAAAGCCATCTACCCGCCAAAGTAAGAATTCATTTTTGGATCTTCGAAATAGATCCAGATAGAGAGCAAGATCCCGAATTGTTTTTGTATTAAGTGTTGTAAAATGATCCTGATCCAGATCCGTAGAAAATAAAACGCAGCTATTGTTTACTTTTCTGCACATTTTGATACCTTTTTCATTTCATTTCAAAAAAAAAAAAATTTATTGAATTGTCATCAAAAATTAAATTTTTATTTTGTTACTTTTCAGTTGCTTAAAAAATCACTATCAAAAAATTGAACTCATAAATTTGCTGTAAGTAGATGTATATTTTATTTATGTTTAATAATAAAATTTAAATGATAAAACAGTGCCATGTGTCTCTTGGAAGCAAATAATGCAAGACCTTCTCTAAACGGTCTTAAGTTCTTGTGTCTGATGATCCACCTGGGAACCGTGAAACGGCTTTAAATCCAGTCTATAAAACTTGGTGGTAGCTCACTCTTGTTGTTGCTTCATTCAAACCTTCAATATTTATTTTTTATGGTGATAAATCCAGAAACAAGGTTTGTTGGCTGTACAAGACAATTCCATAAAAAATAAAGTGTTAAGCAATTGTTTGCCTTTTTTTTGTAAATAAAACTATGCTGAAGTATTTATTTGACACTTGCTTTTTTTTAACAAGCAAACCGGCAAGGCCGTCTTGAGACGGTCTCCAATATTTCTTAACTGGAGCTCGTTCCAGGCAAAATGTTTACCTGAAAATTCAAACTTAAGCTTGCCTTGGAAAAAAAAAATTGTATCTTGATCTGACGATTATTTCAATTTTGCCCGTTAGAGGGTTAAATAGAATCCTACCAATAAACAATTTAACTTTCACTTTAGAAAAAATCGTACGATGTAGAGATAAAATAGCACGAGACTGCGGATTAAGTTTTGCAGATTCCATATAATCGGAATGAATGATTTTATAAAAAGGCATCGCTTATAATATCATGACGATTTTTCCATCCAATTATTCTCTTAAGCAATTTAACTGGTGTCAATAAGTAGGAAAAAAAATGTAGATAGGTATTTCTAGCGTGTATCCGTTTTTATTTTCCTCGGAATTCAGTAAACCATAGCGAAGCAGGGCCTTTCAGCGCCGAACTTTCACCATTGGACAATTCACCACCAGCCTTTTTAGTGCTATGGAAATTTCATCACAGCAGCGGTTTCGCTACTGAGTAGTTCGCTACCGTTCTTTCACCGCCAAACTTTTGACCACCGCATCCTGATAGGTAATGCAGTGTTAATTATTCAAATATGGCCTATTCATTTTTGATTAAAAATGTGGTAGGTCACAATAGAATACGGATTTTTTCGAACGTTAGAAAACTGAAGGTGTAAATCCCGTCTAAACAAGTGAATTTGCGTATTACAATTTTTGACGCGAATTTCAATTTGCTATTATTTAAGCTTTTTAACAATAAAACATGAAAAAATTGCTCTCCGCCAGTAACAAATTGTATTTTTAAATGATCTTCTATTAATTTATATAGTAAATATTTCATTTTCGTGTTTTTTCTTTGACAAAAGCTGCTTTTCTGCACGATTTCTTAAATAAAATGCATATGATTAAGCTAAAAAAGAACACGATGTCTTATTTTTATTATTGAAAACATTGATTAATTCTTATTGTGAATCAATCATTTCAAACTTTATACTACCTTGCCAACACGAAAACGAAATATCCAGACATGAAAAATCTGGCATTTAAAACTGCGGCAGTGAAATATCCAGCAATTAAATGGCAGCACTCAAATATCCAGCGTTCAATCGGCGGTGGTGAAGTGTCCGTCTATCAATTTGCGGTTGCCAAAGGTACCGTACCGAACCATAGGCCTATCTAAAAGTAAAATTCCTAAATTTGAGAGCTGTTGGCAACCATATCCACTGTTTTTCATACATACGACTCAAAAGGGTTAAGAAAAGTTAGTTGCCAGGAATAAAAATATCTTCAACTAGCAAAGTTGTCTGCACCTTATGTAGTGCCTACAAACAACAAGCAAACCCCCAAAAAATCAGGAGTTCTTTTCTTTTACAGTAGGTTAGGTATGGTATGGAATTTTTTTTTTTTTGAAACAGCTTATACCAGAAGAAAGAAACTTCCCATCATCTCGCGTGTTATTGATTCCTTGCCCGCTTGGTCGCCTACGAGAATATGCTTCTTAAGTTGTTTATTGGCTGCGACATAAGTTTTGGTAGTCGAACTATATACTCGTACACTCTATACCTATACACACGTCTCTTCACATGGAAATGGGAAAAAGGATTCGCATTTTGCACTGGGACCATTAGTCAGTCCAGCAGAACGTAAAAATGGTTTCTTCTATAATTTATCGACGGAAGTCTTTAGTAAATTAAAAGTATCCAAGTTTTTGGCCATATTGTTTTTTCGAGGGTTACTCGCTGCGCTGGTGTACATGTGTGTAGGAAAAAAAAAGCGCTCATACTTTGGCTTAATGCTTTTTGTTTTTGTTTTGAGTTTTGACACAGTCCCCAAACATTGATTTGTGTTACTTCCGGTTGAGAGAATGCGTTTTGTCTTAGTTGCGTTGTTTTCTTAGTTTACTCTTAGAGAAGTTTGCCAAAAAGAAAATTGTATAGAATATATTTCGATGATTTGTTTTGTTCAATGAACTTGAAAAATTGCTCTGAATCAGGTGAATTTTGTTTTGGCATGTCATTCTGTTTGGAAACTATGTCAAAACTGTTCAGCTCTTTCGTTACCTATACGCTATACGAAACTCGAAATGACTTCTGTAGTTTAGTGTGTAGTGTATATGAAAGTTAAGAATTTTGGAATGCGGATAACTTTTGCGTATTCTCAAAAGGTCAATTGCAGATCGGGTTTAAAAATTATGTTATTAAAAATAGTCCAAGAGCCGACAGCACATTTTGGATGGGAACGTGTAACCAAATTATGGTTATGAAGGTTTGAAAGTGTAAACGTCGCGTCTTACTCGTGATATCAAATTCGAAAGTCTGGCAGATTTTTTTATCGCCCGCGCCCGTTCGGCGCGCGGCGGTGCTTGCCTTGCTTCGCTCTTTTTTGTGATTATTTAGCTGCGCGATTCGATGTCCTTTCAATTTTATTTCATTTGTTTTTTTTTTTAAGTGGTATATTTATGTGATATACAAAGGGAATAATTTGTGTCATCATAGTACATTTTAAAATGGTTTATTGAAGTGCTTTGGATGTACAATATTTACTGTCTTTCAGTTTCCTATGAAAAAAAACTATTGCACTGCACACATCATTAGCATTTTCATATTTGTTCAGTTCTGCGCATCTGTCAAAATCGCTAGAAAATAGTAGATCCAAAGCCTCTTCACTTATCAAATCGTCGTCGGTTCGAAAGAAAAGCGACCACAACTCAACATATCTCACTTTTCAAAATAGGCAAAAGAAAATTGAATAAAAATTTGTATTTCAATTTATCTGTTCAAATATCAAAAGCACGCAAGAGCTCATTAAGCTACAAAACATTATAATATAGTCTGATGGTATTTTTCCAAGTATATGTAGTTTTTATTTGGGAAGGTAAGTTGAACTGAAAACTGCGTAGGTATTGACAAAGCCCTCCATTAGTAAACTAATAAAGTTATAAGTCGAAGTAGGTAATATTACCGGGACGAAAACCCCCTTTTTGAGAATAGCGAAAATAAAAAATAATGGCGCAAAATTTTAGACGATTTAGTATGATGTTAAAGCATTTTTAGATGCTAGGTTAAAAACAGAATTTTCCAAATTTTAAACGAGTTAGCATCGTATTGTCTTTTTAACATTTTACTAAAGTTAAAATCGCCAAATGTCTATTTTATCTTTTTAGTATCATGCTAAATCCAAGTGTCACTTTGGCAGCTACAATTGCAGAAATGGGTTGAACTATCACCAAATGCAGCCCATGTTTCAACAAAAATATAACTTAAAAATCTATGAGAAAAATAAATTTTTCTAAAAAAAAACTAAACAAAATATTGTAGAATCATTTGGGGGATGCTCTCTTTTTGTAGTCTACTATGAGTTTATCGGCCAGTTGAGGATGACTTGAGAGTTTTAAACAAAAAATCGTAGAAGAAAAAAGAAATAGATAGATAGTAACAACGGAACGTTATAATGTAATTATGCAGGTGTTTAAAATAAAATTAAAGCCGCCAAAAATATAGTTTATTCGAAACAAACGAAAATAAAAATGTTTAACAAGGTTCAAGATAAGAAAGTTCAGAAAATACAAGTAGTTATTTAACACACTGTTAAGGAACTTTAGATAGACCGACTAAAAGTACCACGTCTATTGTCGTGGAAGCCACAACACAACGTGTGAGATGGCACAAAACTTTTTAAAACTGATATCAACGGAGCTAAAAGTTAAAAATTCAGCTACTTTTTCCGTTGCGTCAGTCGTTTTTAATCGTGGTTTAAGTTACAATTGTATGAGGCCTTTTACCGAGTATTGTATGCAACCATGATGTTTTTTAAGGGATAATTACCATTTTCTACCAATGGAATGGAAGAATCATAGAACGTCACATACATAAAAACCACACATACCAGAATTCGTTAGCTATGGATATGGATATGGATCAACAAAAACCCCGAGGATAAAACATCAAAAGCATCTGCTCAGTAAATCTAGAGTTAACTCACCAAATTTGGAGTAAAAAAAATAAGCTCTTTGTTAGGCACATTATACGTTCCCCCAAAAAATTAGTCCCGTACCCTGGAAAAAACACAGACCTAGAGTGCAATTAATACTATAAGTGTTGGTTAAAAAACCCTTCGTGACATCTCGCTGAGTAGTGAGAATTATCACATGTCTGATCAAAAGTTTGAAGGAATTCCATGCGACTTTGAAATTTGTGTAAAAAAATAAAAAGGCATCATCAGTCCACAAGATCTTTTCTGCCATACACCCTTGTCTCACTTTTTATGTCTTCATGTCCGTTGTTTTTAAAGTAAAATTAAACAAAAATATTTGTATAGGTCATCAGACAGCCTAATTATATTTCGCAGTCGACCTTGATGGTGTGTGGTGTGACATCAGCTTAATCGAACGGTAATTATCACAGCTTTGCGTATCACCCTTTCCTTTATAGATTGGAAGAAGAAAACTTTCCCTCCATTGATTCGGCATTCGATCACCTCTTATAAGCTTGGAGGCAAGAATCATGAGCCATATAAACCCGATGTCTCCCATCTTTTCTCAAAACTCTGGAGGGTATTTCGTCTGGTCCAACACCTTTTCCTTTTTTGGAGTATTTAACCGCCTAACTAAGTTCTTCGAATGTGACGTCGGATACTTCGCCTAAGTAAGGTGAAGCTATTGGAAAGTAAAGCGTGGGAAATTGTTAATTTTAATGTACATCACAATATTGTCGCCATCTTTGAAGAAGTTTGCCTTGAGCATTGTTAATACACTTTGGCGAACGAATTATTGAGCATTTCTCCTTCTTTGAGCGGCTTTTTTGAAGTTGGTTGCACCCTTACTGCCTGAACAGAATACAATGCTGGAACCAGAGCTGCAGACGGAACTGGAAGAGTGGCGTACTCAGAATAAAATTTTTGGTTTTCAATACTTTTCCTTTTAATAAATAATTTTTTTCACGATACAAACAACCATAATATGTTTTCCGACCCAAAAAATGTTTTTTTTCTTCATACAATTTGAAACGTCAAAAATGCCGTACGTGAAAAGTTAAAAGTTGGTGAATTCTTCCGTCTGCGGCTACAGCTCCGTATGCGGCTACGTTCCGTTGTGTTCGCAACATTGAATTTGTGCGTATTCAATATTTTGACAGCTATTCCATCTCCGGCTGCGGTTCCGTCTCTGTCACAATTCTGTTCAGGCAGTTACTCGTAGTGTTTTGTTGTAGCTCTTGAATAGCACCAGCAGTCGGGGTAGAAATTTCTTCCAGCTCCCGATCGAATTAGAAGTACAAATATCCGAGGAAGCCTACGTGTTAAAAATGCCATCTCTCAAAAAATAGAAATCGACCGACTCAGTGGGTATTGGCATGTTCAAAGGAGAGACCCTGGAGAACCCCGTCCAAAAAGTAGTATCATACAACGTTCCGATACAACCGCGAACTAAGAAGAAAGGCAGGCCTAAAAACTCCTGGTACAAGCAAACGCAAAAACACCAGCACTCAGTTGGCCTCAGAAATGGAACAATACAAAACCAGGCGAGGCTTGCCGCCCCTTTCTTTTACATAAATTTTGTTTGCATTAAAAACGTTCCCCCTGGTTCACTGCGACAATAGATGCGATTTTGCCAAATCACTGTCTGTGATAAAATACATAACGGATTTAATTTCTGAAGCTGTAGACTGTTTTTGTATCTTGTTTCTGGTATCTTATGTTCATTTTTAATTTGAATAAAATTCATGGCCTGTAAGTGCAAACATTTTTCATGATGCCACTATATACTAGTAGTAGTAGCCGTGGCGTGATGGTTAGTGCGATGGACTGTCATGCCGGAGGTCTAAGGTTCGATCCCCAGCCTCGCCACCTATTTATTTAAAAGAAAAAAACGGCTACTGCCTCTTGCGAGGAATTGACAAATCCGACCGTCGCGGTCGTCGTCGCTGTCCGGCTAAGGCAGCTTTCACTGTAGCACAAAACATGAACACCTAATTATTTTGTTTAACAATCAGCCACCCTTATCCAATCAGCTAAAGTGCACTTCTGCATTAAATCCAAATCAAACAAATACACGGATTCGAATTTGTAGCACCCTTTTCACCATTTTTAAAATAGCCAACACTTTTCAAAATCACAATCAAAACCACATACACAAATTCAAAAATTCAATCCCCACCATTTTGAAGGACATCAATTCGAAAAAGCACTTGCAATCAATCCAGAACTAAATTTGAACAAAAAAAAATAACATTTTTAACTAAAATGCGAACCAAAAATACGGCACAATAAATAATGGTAAATTTTCTGATACAATGGTTAAAATAAGAGGGTCATATCATATCCTTTTTAAAAACGTTTTGAATAGAATATCACACCGAATCCATTTTTAATCATAAACAAAAAAAAAAAGAGATGAGAGGGAAACGACAAACCAAGAGCCATCCCAGAGCATTGTGAAATGTATTTAAAGCAAGGTACCTATGTATATAAAATGTTGTGTACCCGCGTAGATCCTGTCAGGCATACATAACGTATAGAACATCAGGCGACAAAAAAATAGCAATCCCTCCTCGACCATTATGCATTTGGACAAATGCATAAAATAGAACAAAATTATTTTTTGGAGGATGCTCCTCCATTGAAACGGTATGTACAGTATTCGAGGAAGGCGAGGAAATACATCTCGTTGGTGCCATTTCACGTACTGACCTATTTTGTATTTTTTTTTTTTTTTATTTTTTTACTACATATATTTGTTTCACATGTCGTTTTATTTTTTTAATTTGTCGCAAGGATTCTAACTATATACGCATTCTAAATGAAAATGATTCACATATATGATTCACGTACTGCCAGATAAAAACAAAAAAAAAAACCTTCAAATCACTAAAACAAAAAAGACCAAAATCGAGGTAAGCATTCACATCGTATGAACATAAACAACAGCGTGAACGTTTTTTGTTTTTTAACTGCATTTTTTTTTTTTCAAATACACTGCTCAAATTTCAATAATGGACGAACAATGAACTTCTGATGAAATTATATTTTAATTAAATCATATTTTACGAAAAACCATTTGATTTTTTTAATAAATTCTTCTTTATTAGAGAAAGAGACGTCCCTTACTTTGGCGGACACTTTTTGGCGGAATCAAAAAATTTTAATATCTGAATTTGTAGCTAATTTTCTTGCGCAAACCAAAATTTAAAGCTCGCACAGTTTCCTAGTTGTTCAAGTTTCCGTTAAAATAAGTCAGAAATTAGCGGACGAAAGTAAGAAAATAATAATTCAATTGGAGTCAAAAATTGTAGCTTTTTAAATGCTAATTTGTTGAACAAAAATTAATTGAATAGTTTAAAAAGTGAATTTCCGGCCCGTTAAAATAAAACGGAAGTTGGTGCAAAAAAATATAAAAAAAAAATAAATAAATACACCAAACAGTATAAAAATTGAATTTTCAACGTTTTCTTTTTACCAGAAATTGTAGCTTTTTAAGTGATAATCTCTAAACTCGAAATTTGTAGCTCTAACAGTTTTTTTTTTTATTCAAGTTTTTTTTTTTTTTGCACGAATTTTTATTCTCCGTAAACTTAATGAAACCTGGAAACGGGTCCATACCGGAAATGCTTTATTTTTCAAACTTTAAATTGAAATAAAAAATGATCCGTGAAAGCTACAAAATTAATTCTTTCGTAACAAATTAGCTTTAAAAAAGCTACAATTTCTGGCAAAACAAAAATCGAAAATTAAATTTTTTTAAAATTTAACCGCTAACAGAGGGTATAAAGTCTTATTTGAACGGAATTGTTTATAAAAAAAAAAACTATGTGAGCTACAAAATCGGCGCTTGCAGGTTTCATTAAGTTGATGGAGACTACAAATTCGATTTTCTCATTATTTTAGATTTTGGGAGCTCACTTTTGAGCTAAATTTAAAACTTTTTAACTTGAATACAAAAAAAACCCGTTAGAGCTAAAAATTTCGAGCTTGTGCAGCAAATTAGCATAAAGCTACAATTTCTAGCAAAAATAAAAAGTTATAAAAATTCAATTTTTTTATATTTTTTGCACCAAGTTCCGTTTCATTTTAACGGACCAGAAATGAACAGAAATGAAATTGCGCAACAAATAAAAGTATTTAAAAGCTACAATTTTTGACACCAAGAGAATTATTATTTCAGGCTTATTTTAGCGGAAACTTGAATATTTTAAAAACTATTTGAGCTATAAAATCGCGGTTTTCGCGACTCAAGACCATTTACAGTTTTTGGTTGTCAATTATTATTTAAAACTCGTATTATTTTAGATTTCGTCCGCTAACTTCAGACTTATGTATTTAAGTGGAAACTTAAATAAATAGGAAACTGTGCGAGCTACAAAATTTCTGGTTTGCGCAACAAATTAGCATTTAATTAGTTATAAATTCAAATTTCTTGATTGCACACAAAAAGTGTGCGCCAAAGTAAGGGACGTGACAAAAAGTCTCTTTGGAGTGTTTTCTTTTTTCAAAATGATATTTTATACATATAAAGATTTTTTTTTATTTTAATTATTGCTGCGAAATAACGCTAATTGGGTCTCACTTCATTTTTGAAAACTTCTGAAATTAAGTTTCTATTCAGTAACAAGTAGAATATTTAAAGGCATAATTTTTGTAAATGAATTTTAAAAATACATGAGTTTGTAAAGAAATTTTAAGATAATAATATATTATTTAGTGATAGTACACAGTTTTTTAAATTCAGCTTAGAAAGCTCTGCAAAAATCGATAATTTTTTTTTTAATATTTGCACAGCTTTACAAGATAAATTTTAAAAATGTTGATTTTTGACTAATCCAGTTTATTTATAGTTTTTTAAGCTGAATTTTCAAAAATTGAGTTCTAGACATGTTGAATAATAATTATAAGTTTTTGAAGCGATTTTCAAGGCGATGGTGATGTTTTGCAGAGGTAAGTAATATTTTTAAGCACTGAATTTTAAAAAATTATTTACTGAACAAGAATTTTGAACAGTAGTATTTTTTTTTAAATAATTTCAAGAACAGATTTTTTAAAATTCGTTTTTAAACTCTTTTTAAAATTCTGTTTAAATCTAATAGTAAAGCTCTGCAAAAAATGAAATTCTTTTCAAATGCAAATGTGGCCCTATTTCCTCCATACTTAATTTATTATTTATTTGCATGATTCATTGGAAATAAAACCCGCCGCCGCCGGGCGTTATTTCAGTTTTTGTTTTCGTTTCATGGAAATAAGGCCACATTTCCTTCTAACCTTCAAAAATCACCATAAAATTCTCTACTTTTGCCATATTTTTATTTTCAGTCTTCTAACGTTACTATTTGTGTCTTTATATTTAAAATCCATGAAGCATACGAAAATGTCTAAGCTTAGGTAAAGTATATCGAGAATTGCCACTTAACTACAATCTGACTTTCCAAAAAGTATTTTATTAACAATAAAGTTAAAGTCTGTGCCATTACTTTAATAGTTGTTGTTAAAAATTTAAATTTCCCTAAGCACTTTGTAGGATTGGATGAGTTCAAGAAAATACATAAACCTTTGCGAGACTCCTTCGCAAGAACAATGCTGGAACGTTTTCGGATTGCACATATACGCTTGGAAACGTTTTATTTAGTGACGAAGCACTTTTCCATATTGATGGATATGTTAAGAAACAAAATATGCGATACTGGTGCCCCAACAACCCTAGAGAACGCACGTACAAATGATTCACCGCTCTTAAAATATTGCTCCTGCGCAAAAGCGCGGTGCGCTCCCTACCAGTGACTCATGGCGACTAACAATTCCGCAAATCCTGCGCTTTGAATGATATATCTCTCGTGCTTACCTCAACCCGCTATAGTATTTCGATAATCGCAATTAAAAGTTGAAAAATTCCCGCCAGACACCCTTTATTTTGCAAACATACATATTTCGAACGAAATATTTCTAAAAATATTTTTGGGGACTTACCACAATTTTTTTTAAATATAAGTTATCCGACGTTTTGACAAGGTTACACTTGTCATGATAAGTCCGTACAATCATTTTCTCCAGAACCGCGATAAAAAATAATCTAAAACCAAAAATATTTCTCATTGTATTTTTGGTCTGACAAAGTAGAAACCTAAAAAGCGACATGTGTGTATGTAAGTATTTTTTGTTAAATTGATTCAGTTAAGAGTTTGAAAAAAAAAAGTCCCAGAAAATCAAGCTTCGATTTATAATATATACAACTTGTATAATATAAGCGTGCTTAGATAAGCTTTTATATTTTTTACATATAGTTTAATTTGGCAGTTAAAATGGTTTTCTGTTTCAGCATATTATTCTGATATAGTATCATGTTCTATTTAAATTATAAGGGTAAGTTATTCCAATAATAAGCATATTGCCAATTTAAAATACAGTCAAACCCGCTTAAGTGAAACGACAAAAATTCCTAATTATTATTTCACTTAAGCAGGTTTTTCACTTAAGCGGACCTCGGATAACTGAAAAAAAAAGTTTCACTTAAGCGAACCTCTGATAACTGAAAAAAAAAAAAGTTTCACTTAAGAGGATTTTAAACCTGAATTTGAACAAGAAGAATAAGTTGATAAGACAAAAATTTTGTCTTTAGTAACAAAACAATAACGAAGAAATGGCCCGGTTAAAGCCTGCTCATTACTTTTGTCTTGTTTGATTTTTGTAAATTTGTCCATTTTTTTTTCACTTAACCGAGTTTTTTACTAAACAAAATATAAAATTTCAAGGAATTTTTTTTAGATATCCGGGTTTTTCACTTAAGCGGGTTTCAGTAAAGCGGAGTTATTTGCGGGAAATTTGTCGAAAAATGCACGGGGTTTAGCTATGTTGTTTACTTAAGCGGGGTTTTCAGCTAAGCGGGTTTCAATTAAGCGGGTTTGACATACATACAATATTCAATTATATACATGTTATACGGTAAAAAGCCAAAATAATAAAATTCTTGAATTATTAACCGGTAAATTCTAGAGCACCCAGCATTACGGCGTATAAACTGAGGTATTTATGGGGACATGTTTGCCCCCCCCCCCCCCCTCTGCAACCCCCCCTGCATGATCCACTCTATAGAATATGCAAAGTTTTAAGAATCTGGATTTAAAGAAACTTTGAAAGTATCCTATGTATAAATAGTGAAGTAGGATTTACCGGTTAATTCTAGAATTTTATTATTTCGGCTTTTTACAGTAACATATACATACTATCACAACATTGAGTGGCGCAGGTTCATTATTAAAATGATCAGCAAATAAATGTTTTCGCTTAGCACTTATTGTCTTGTTTTAATTAGAAAGTGACTTTAATTTAGCTGTGAAACAAGAAACAAGACATCAAGCCACTGGTGGCTGTCTTGATAGTTTAAACAAAATTGTTATAACTATCAAAATTAATTCGTTTTCTATATAAACTACAGTCTTTGCATGAGATGGTTCAAATATATAAACATTTATCACTTCCATAAAGGAAATCTACTCAATATAAAAAAAAAAAAATTAAATTAATATAACGGTTAATGATGGTTTTGTTTATTCCCACTTTCTATATTGTTAAGGGAATTGTTTTTGTGGTACGGAAAATATTGTTATTGGCTAAAATAAGCTCCTCAAAGTCTACTTGAAAATGCTTACATTATTGAAAAATTTATGTAGAAACACAAAATCAACCTTTTGGAATATTGACACTTTGTCAGACTCGGGAATCCGGTAGGTTTATTCATAAAGTGCGCTCTTACTCTTAGGCGCCAGTTATAGCTTTCATTGAAACTCATCATTGAACATTTTTAATTTAAGTTTTGAGGCATTTTAAAAGCAAAATCAGTACTTATTATATGAACCCAATATGAAGCTGACGACTCTATTAATATTTATTGCCAAAAAAAAATTTCATTCGAGCCCAACCTTTTATACAATTCGACTTTAATTATTTCAATGATTGTACTATCTTATCAATGATCATTGAAAAAAGAGACTGGGGTTGTCCCACACTGATAACTTCCCATTGGTTTCCTTTGAAAATCGACACCCGATATTATTTTTAATAAGAAAATTACCAATTTAAAATCTTCGAAAAACTTATCAGTTGTGCATTGTGCAATCAAGGAAAGGCTTTTTGCTCTAAATATATGCGAAACGAAAAATTCCAACAATTATTAGCAGTTTCTTTTGCTGTTTTTTTGGCCTAGAAAAACTGTTTTTTACAAACTCTATCGATTATCAACTATAACTTTGTGTGTTAAATAAAATTAACCCAAAGTTAATATCTTTGTGTGTTCTCAAGATATTTGATATTTTTTAACAATTTCTAATGTTTTTTTTTAATTTAAACAAAACCATTGGTTGATTTTTTTTTTAAGTATTGCCAATTTTTCACTACATCATTATGCATAGATTAAAACCTGGTCGAACTCGATAGCATTTATTGTTCTAGAGATATTCGAGAAGAAAGCCATTTTACAACATTTTTAAAAATTACTGTAATGAAAAAAAAAACCTCTAATTGAATTTTTCTGAAAATCCTTTCTGCACGTTATGGCCTTATTATCTGTAAAATAAAATTTATTTTAAGTCGATATCTCAATGCATTCTCGAGATATCGTGAACGAAAAAAAGCTTTCGAACGTACATACACAGACGTCTCTTTAAAAACAATGTAATCCGACTCCAGAGACCTCGAAACGTCGAGAAATGTCAAATTTTTCAATTTCACAAATCGGACCGCTTACAATAACTTCCGATGGGAAGTTAAAAATAAAAGACATTTTATTAGAACGGTTGGGCCGAAATGAAATTTTTTTTTAGCCAGAAATATTAATTAAGTGATAAGCTTTATTTTGGCATCAAAATAATCATAGATTTTGCATCTTAAAAGTCTTAAAATACATCATTAAAATTTTCAATGATGAATTTCAATGATAGCTATTATTGGCCCCCTATTTTTTTTCTTGACAACTTGATTATATGGTTGATAGAAGGTATTTTTTGGAATGGAAAAGAAATAAAAATACCTTCATACATATGTACGAGTCTTGCTGACAGATTCTCCGAGCATTCTGGAAAAAAATAGTACAAACGCTGGAAGAATTATGTTGAATTTGGAATTCAGCAATTTTAGTCCTATATTCATCCAAAAAAGTTTCTTATTACTCCTTAACCTACTTCTATTAGTTTTGGTATATACTCCAGAGTTAAAAAGGTGACATTTTTTCACTCCTATTTCACCTTTATGAAGTAAAATCGTTTTACTCTGAAGAATACTCTAATAATATTTGTAAGAAGTGCTATAGAAAGAATGTCTTTGTGTAAGAAAAAAAAAAACTTTTATATTTATTTTTATTTTTATTTTATATTTGTACTCTAGGTATGTTGTGTATTTTTCCGTATGATCAATTGAAATTCTTATTTTTATTGGTATTGTTAATACAGTAAACCCCGCTTAAGAGAAACTGCAAAATGTCAGTCTTTCTTTCACTTGAAAAAAATTCACTCAAGCGGATCTAAAAATTCCAGTAGGCAGAGAATTTATGCTAAAAACAATAATTGTATTTATCTTTTATTTATCTTTGAATTATGAAAATGTTATTTTCTTTTTAAAAAATATCAAGATACGTATACCTCTTGAGCCTGTTTTGGATTTTTGTTTGAGAGGACAAAGCAATTTGTTTATAAAATGTAAATGTTATTGTGAAATAATCAGAAATTCAAATGTGAATTTCGTGTTGAAAATAGTGAAGGTGAAAAATTAAGAAGAAGAAACGAACGCATTCAGCAATTTTTCATTCCGTGCGATAAAATTTTTTTTTTCACTTAAGAGAATTTTTTCCAATGTAAAATATAAAATTGAACTGAAAATATGTTTCAGGTATCCGGGTTGTTCACTTGAGCGAGCTTCGCTTAAGCGGAGTGTTTTAAATGTAATTGGTCCAAAATTACTCGGGGGTGAAAAAAGTGTTCAAGATAAGCGGGTTTTTCTCTTAAGCGGGTTTTATGTATTTGTATTTAAATTAAAAATTACTTGTAGCTTGCACGTCCTTGGAATCGAACTAAATTCCCCTTGCACCAATTGTCTAGCACGCTTACCGCTCGGACAATCTGGATTAAGCAGTGCATTACACTAAATCATGTTCTCTTTCATACAAAGTTGTAACCTATGAGCTTCATATAGTCATTCATCAAAGATGCTGCACAATAATATAAATAGGTATGCATACTTATATTATATATCACATCAAACAGAATACTCCTATATTTTTTCTATAGCGATGATCTAAAATGTCATCCTTTTTATAAATTGTTGGCGGTCCTTGTTTATACTTTTATAGTAGTTTCGCCAGATTTTTTAATTTTTTTGCCACGATTTAATTATTATTTATTTATAAACTTAGATATGAAAAGGTTTTCAGATAAATATTAATGATTGCCTGCGTAGAAGCTCTTAGTTTATTCTAAAAATTGGACAGTCTTATACAATATCTATAAGAACTATACTACACTATACCACCCAACAGAAAAAATTATAGCGGGATAAAAGTGTCTTGGCCACTCCGATAATCATTCTATAAAAATGTCGTGTATAGGTCCCATATTAATTCCTAAATTAAAGCTTTACAACATTTTCTTATACAATTGATATCGGAATGAAGCGACATCTAATAGTATAAGCGGGTTCTTGAACTTTTTAATAAGAAAACTTTTGGGAGCAAAAAACTCTATGGTCATTTTATAGTATGACTATAGTATGATTATAAAAAAATTGACTGATTGTGCCTGTAAGGCTGATATAATATGTACTCCAGAGAATACTTAGCGATGAATTATACCAACATTAACTCCTAAAACGACTTAACTCCACTCTGGAAGGGCTATAAAAGTGCTTTAGCACCGAATAATACTTAAGTTGCTAAAATCGGAAGCTATTTTGTTAGTTGGGAAATATCTATGCGTGCTTATTCGAACAAAAGCATGCACCAGTCACCTTATTGATAAACTTAACATGGCCAAACCAACTATAATTTTAACTTGGAGCGCATGTATGTACAATTGAGGACTTTTCAGTCTTCAGCAAAATACAAAATTGTCCACAGCACGATAATATCAATAATGTTTACGCTGCATTAAGTGATGATCATCCAATTATGTGCTTGGTATGGAACATGAATTCAAGAGAGGATATATTTTTCACTTTATCGCAATGTTTCCAATTTTAAAAGGTATAATAAAAAAGAGAAAGAGGTGTTTCGGTCAGAATCAGAACAAGCTTAATTGACCGGAAACCAAAGATATTTTAAATCACAGACATGTATGGTGATGCAAGAGTTACAGGCAGAGAATAGTAGACGAAAACTCCTAGTTATCTTTTATAAACTTGAAATTTTAACTAAACATTTGCTTGCAACTCAATTAATTTTGAATAGTTTTATTTTGTTTTTGATTTAATTATTTTCTTTTTTTTTAATTCTTAACTTTTTTAACACATTGCTTATTTTTTGTCAATCAGACAGACATAGCTTCAAGCCATGTCTAAATTTTTATTTGTATTAGTAAAAACAATAAATTGAATTCAATAGATCTTCATAACTCAATAGATCTCCATAATTTCGAGAGTATAATGCAACTGGTGTAGACTATACGATTTGCAAAAATAAAAAACTTGTTAACCTTCCTTATAGTCCAGTCGACAAAGATCCAAAATCATAAAATAAATGAAATAAATCGTGTAGTCTGGATTATTTTTTTAAGTGGTAGGGGTGACCCCAGGTACAACATTATAAAAGTCCCCAGCTCAGGCCCGTGAGCTTTAGACTGAAGGGGGGGAGGGGGGGTAAGAGTCCAGTTTTGTAGTATTTCGTAAATATTTCGAAAACCAAGAGTTTAAGAAGAAAAGTCTACTGCACAAAATGAAAGTAAATTAAATTTGCTACAGAAAATGTATTGTTCATATTTTCGCTAGAAGTGATACTGATGAAGATGCAGGCAGAAATGCAAAAAGTCCAAAAAATCGGGAATTACTCTCTACAAATTTTTTTGTTATTGATCAACTTACCCTGAAATAACAGAAAAAGTAATAAGGCGAGGAGGGGGAGGGGGGTAGGGGTTACAAATTGTATCTATCATTACGTGGACTTTTCTTCTTAAACGCTTGGTTTTCGAAATATTCACGAAATACTACAAAAGGTGGCCTTTACCTCCCCTCCTGGCTAAAGCTCGTGGGCCTGGGCTGGGGACTTTTAGTATGTTTTGTTTCTGGGGGTCACCCGTGCCACTTAAATCCAGACTACACGATTAATTTCATTTATTTTTTCTTCGTTGACTGGACTATTATAAAACATTAGCCCATTTCTAAATTTAGAGTATACCTTTTAGGAAATACTTAAGACAAAAATACAACTCTCCAGTTCTCCAGCCTAGTAATTAGAATTAAGGGGATAATCAGTAACGTCTTCATAGATCACGCTAGCTGCTTTCACGATAGTAAGAGAGTGCACGTTACTACGTCTAAATCAAAAGAAATTTGATTTTCAGGCTTACTTGCACGGACAATCGCCCAAGATTTTCTTACTAGTGCACTAGCACGAAACTAACTGAACTAGCGCAAACTAGAACACTCGCTTGCTAGCGTTGGACGTAACCGCGCGGCCTAGTTTGTTAGTCTAATTTTCCTGATGGCATATAAATTTAAATGACAGACATTTAAATTGCTTTTATCTATCTCCAAAGTTCTAAATATATTTTTCGTTATCTTTTGTTTATTATCATACAAACTTGATTTGTCACACATTTTATCAAATTGTAATAAAATAAAAGTAGGTATTATATGTACATTTGTATATGTATAACATTAAATATGCTTCAAGGTCGAAATTTACATCTGTAATCATATTATAATTATGTATGTATGTATGTATGTATGACTCACAAATTCAGCTTGATAAGATAAATAAATTCATCATTATTTCACAATCGAATTCATGATGCCTACTAATTATTTTTTTAACAAAAAAGTATAAAAAGTCTAACAAAAGCTTAAATTTGCGTCAGTTCGATTTAAATAAATATTCTATACACAATGTTTGAGTTTAAACTTGTTTTAGTACTAACAGTTTTTTTTGCAATCGTTTCTTTCGAAACAACTCACGGTAAAGTTTTTAAGAAATGTGAACTTGCCCGAACAATGTATCGTCTAGGAATACCCAAGTCTGAGCTACCTGATTGGATTTGTTTGGCTAAGGGAGAGAGCAATTACAATACCAAAGCGACCAATTACAACGCATCCGACAACAGTAGAGATTGGGGTATTTTTCAAATCAACGACCGTTATTGGTGCAAACCATCTGACAGTCGACCATCAAAGGACATTTGCCACATTTCTTGCAACAATTTGTTACAGGATAATATTGCTAAAGCAGTTGCATGTGCCAAAGTAATTAAAAAAGAACAAGGCTGGGAAGCATGGGTTGCATGGAAAAACAACTGTCGTTACAACAAACCTTCAATCAGCGAGTGTTTTTAAAAAAAAAACAGCAACATTTTAAATATTAGTTTGTTAAATGTGTAATGATTTTTTGAATTTGTTTGCATATTCAAACATTTAGATTTTAAATAAAAATAAAGTTCAATCTATATCCGCATAAATAAAATCGTAACTTTTGTCTGAGTACGCATCATACCTTAAGCTAGGGTTGCCATGGCGGTCAAAGCTAACCTAGCACAAGAGGTGTTAAAATCCAGGACATTAAAGGACACAATCTGCCTTTGATTAAACGAGAAAACCCGAACAAGAAATTATTAAAAAAAAGAACTGAAAAAAAATATTTTGTTCTTGTTTAAAACTTACCGAAAGTTACAGCATGCTCCATTGGCCATGCACGGTGTCCAACATCATAACGACAATCCAATCCTTAACCTGATTTGTATGGATATGCCAAGGGGGCATCCATTGGTTTTTTTTTTTTTGTTTTTTTTTTTTTTTTCAAGACAATCTAATAGCATCTTTGTTGCCCAGTGCAGCTGGCAAGTATAAGATAATTATTAAATAAGTTTAAATTTGTTTTGTGTTTGCTTGGAAAACTGCAAATTTTCAACATGCTGCACCTAGATCAACTTATTACTAAAGATGAGGTAATACTAGCTTTAGGTGGTCTCCGAGATGGTAAGGCAGCTGGATCAGATAGAATTCCAGTCGAGTTCTATAAATATGCCGGTAACGGTGTGTGTGAAAGTCTAGTTACCATGTTCAATATTGTCTTCGAATCTGGTATTATACCTCAACAATTTAAAGAAGCATTGATTTTTCCTATATATTAAAATGGATGTTACTCAGAACCTACAAATTATCGCGGGATTTCTTTTCTCAATGCATCATACAAAATTTTTACTTAAATATTGCAAAGGCGATTAGCAAGATGGATCGAAGAAAACAATCTGCTTAAGGAATTTCAGGCTGGTTTTAGGAAAGGATACTCAACGGTTGATCATATTTTTGTGCTGACGAGTATTGCAGAATCATTCTTGGTTCAGGACAAAAATATCTTACGTGTTTTTCGTGGACTTCAAAGCAGTTTTTGATACGGTGGATCTTAAAGCCCTAATTTTTAGGCTGTTCAATACAGGAATGTCTTTGAAGTTTGCAAGAGTAATCGAAAAGATTTATGAAGATTCACTGGCAGCGGTATGGGATAGGGAGAGCAAATCCGATTGGTTTCAATCTTCGTCAGGAGTGAGGCAAGGATGGTCGCTCAGTCCTCTTCTGTTTGCGCTCTTCATAGAGGATTTGATTGAATGGTTGCCAGGAGGTATTGAATATGCTGGGACGATTATCAAAGCACTGCTGTTTGCAGACGATATTGTGCTGTTTACACGAATACTGCATACTTTGGGGTTTAATTGTTAATCTGGAAAAATCCAAAGTAATGATTTTCAAAAAAGGCGGAGGCAGGCATCGTTTAAACGAGAAATGGAAATTCAATGGGCAACTGATAGAGGTGGTTAAGGAGTTTAAATACCTAGGTGTTCTTAAAACGAAGAACTTAAGTATGGAGAAGCATCTGAATGAAAAGCTCGACAAGGCAAAAATGGCAATCAATCTTACCTGGAGGAGATGTTTCAACAACAGGTCGATAGCTCACAGTAGCAAATATAAAATATTCGAATCGGTAGCTGAATCAATTATGTTCTACACAGTGCAAACTTGGGGAAGTAGGAGGTACGGGATGGTTGAAAAGCTACTTCGATTTTACATTAAAAGATCATTCAATTTACCTGCCAATGCGCCAAATTGCTTATTAATGTTGGAAACAGGACTTTCGCCACTTTTTATTACAACGTTTAAACTGCAGGTTGGTTGATTACATCATCATAATTCTTAGTCTGGAGGATAATTGTTTGCCAAAAAAAGCGGCCCTGAAAACGATTAGTGCAAAGAGTGGGTGGTTCAGTGAGTGGCTTGAATTGGCTCAAGATAGTAGGATGGAACTAAACTGCAACGTGGAGGACATCAGGAAACTAACAAACTGACATATACCAACTAATTGCTAAGGTTGATGAAAAGGCTAGAATCAGATACATGGAAGAGGCTTCGAGCTCACTGCATCGATCGATATACTGCCAGCTGAATCACAACTTGGAAAAAGCAAATTACTTCCGTGATGACCAAAGTGTTCAAAGTGTTCAGGAAATATCCATGATTATTCGACTGCGTGGAAAGATTCTTAATTTAAATTATATACCGCATAGAGGAGACTTTCCGGTGAGCTGTAGTATATGCAACTTGAGGGAAAGAGAGGACGTGGTGCATTTCTTATGAAAATGCCCAACGTTAAAGGAAACAAGAAGATGCATTTTTGGAAAAGATGTTCTAACTTTTGATGAAGTAATACTCCAACTTAATGAGATGAATGTTTCCAAACTGTTCCAGTTCTGAGGCTTTAAGATACCGTTATAGAATAATTCAAGGACTTTTTTGATGCAGTTTTTATTTTTTGTTATAAAGAAATTTAATTACAAACAATGTTTATAAAAAAAAAAACTAAAATAAACTAAATAAAAGAAAAAAGGATGTTTGAAATTAAATAATATATAAATTGTCAATCTGGCAGACGGCAAATGCCATGTCAAAATGGTTTTTGTTAACTAATAAGTATATGTAATATCTATATTATAATGAATAAAATTAAATCTAATCTAAAAAAAAAGTTCATACAGCCCGAAATTTCCTATTTCACGTTTAGGTTGTGTGTGATTATATTAAAATCACTTAAAATTTTATCCAAAGATATTTTTGACTTAAGGGGAATATGAATTCTGGAAACGTCAAAATTAATTAATTGAACAAAATTTTAATCGATTAAAATCCAACATATTAAAATTAAGCATCAAATTAAGATTCGTTCGATTTATTCTTTGTATGAGCATTGTATTTGCTTTCTTGTTTAATTCAGTTAGATTAAAAACTGAGCAAAATTACTTGATATTATTTAAAAAATGTACCAATGGACAACTTTTTAAAACTATAGAGGGCGCTTCGCGATGAAGTGAAAAAGAGTACATGTCCTCGAAAACGAGGACGTTTGGCAACGCTACCTAAAGCTATTGATTGGCTATGTTGAGATGCATGCCTCCTCCCTCACTCCTTTGAACCCCCTCAGAGAAAATGATAAATAAATACAAACAATGTTCACTCATAGTCCAAAAATTTAGGACAGAAAGAGATCAATTTTAGTTAGCGTTTGGCATGGTTGACTTAATTCTTGTTCCTCATTTCGATTACTTTAGAGATTTAAATTAAAAAACCGTCCTTTCTACCGAAATCTGTCAATCAAAACTAAAATGGATTTGGCTGTTAATGACGACAAGCCGAAGTTTGAAATGTTGTGTTAATAGTTCTTCGCAATTTATCAAACTATTAAAGCATTCTTTTTTATTTTATTATTATTGTTCAAAAATACCATAATTTGCATGCTTTCAAAGCTTGATTTGTTTTGTTTTCATGTTTCCAGTATTGAAAATATCCCTATTGCCTCAGGTGATATTGACGTTTCAGTTTCATTTTTTTTATCTTGATTTACAAAATTGTATAAATGACACAATCCCCGAAAAAATATGCAAATATTCAAGCATATGCCATCCATGGTACAAGAAAGAGCTTAAAGTGCTTCGCAATAAAAGAAACAGGGCTTGAAAAAATTATATAAAAAATATGTCGATTGAAAATCATGAAGTTTATAAATCTCTATTTGATCTAAAGGCTATAACTAAAAGATCACGTAAAAAGGAAAGAATTTAAAAACCTCTCGAATAATTTATACAGCGAGTTTTTGCATAAAATGGAAAGTTCGTTTAAGCATGATCCAAGAAGTTTTTGGAAATTCGTAAATTCCAAAAAGAAATCTGATGGCTATCCAGTCAATTTTACTTTACACGGTAACATTTTAAGGAGTAGGTACTCCGGAGGTATGTGAGGCTTTTGCTAATAACTTTTGCCAATCTTTCATTGATACCCCAGTTATTATTGACATGGAATACTTTAATTACTTAAATAGTTGTCCAAAAACAACTTTGAATAATATACAATTGGATATTGACAAGGTCAATCATGAAGATTATTCAGCAGGACCAGACGGTATTCCTCCAACAGTTTTAAAGAGGTGCAAAACTATCTTAGCTTTGTCTCTTCTTAATATTTTTCCTCTTTCCTTAAGCACCGGTAAATTTCCAAACATATGGAAGAAAGCATATATAACCCCAATTTAAAAAAAAAAAAAGGAACAAATCAGACATAACGAATTACTAGGCCAATCTCCAAACTTTCATGTATTCCCAAGCTTTTCGAACAGGTAGTGTGTGATAGTTTGATATTTCATTGTAAAAATATAATCTGCAAGGAACAACATGGTAACGAACTTGCTTGTGTTTATGCACAAATGCTCAACGGCTTTAGAACGTGGTGAAGAGCTTGACTGCATCTATACTGACTTTTCAAAGACTTTCGATCAACTATCTCATGAAATCAGCTTGTTCTTAGAAGTGTTTGGGTTCCCTCCTGGCTTAATCACTTGGATTTCGTCCTATGTATCTTCATAACAGATCTTATCAGGTGAAATTCAGAAACTCGTTATCTAACCCAAATCCGGAGTTCCTCAGGAAAGTCACTTAGGACCCCTTCTTTTTATATTAGCTATTAATAATGTACCTTTATGTATACGTAATAGTGAAATTCTTATTTTTACAGACGATATGAAAATTTTTAAAAGCATTGCGTCTTTCAGTGATCGTTTACTTCTTCAAGCTGATATTAATATTTTGTTATATATGGTGTCATAAGAACGGCTTGAATCTAAACCCAATCAAATGCCAGTCGATGACATTTTCTAAAAGATGAATTCCTAGTTTGTTTGATTATAAAATATCACAACATACTTTAGTTTGTGTTAATAGTTTCAAAGACCTTGGAGTCCTTGTTTCTTCTAGCCTTGATTTCATTGAACACATCAATTTAATCGTGAAAAAGGCCAACTCTATGTTCCAAGATCCCTACGTTACCCTCGCAATTTATAACTGCTTAGTTCGTCCCCACCTTGAATATGCTTCCTTTTTACGAAGTTCATAAGAATAGGTTAGAAATAGTGCAGCGTAATTTTATTCGTTTCGCTTTAATAGGATTACATTGCAATGGTCTGATCCCTATAACCTTCCCCCTTATTAACATCGAATTAAATTTCTTCACATAGAAGACTTAATAATGATATTGTATTTATTCACCAAATGATAACTGGGGTTATTGACTCACCTGATTTGTTAGAGGAGGTCACAACCTTCGAAGTTTGAATTTAATGAACTTAACCCAGCATCGCACTAATTATGGACTGCATTAACCTTTAACTCGCATATGCAAACTATTAAATGTAAACGTAAATCTTTTCGATTTTAATATTAATAAAGTAAAACTTAAAAATGTTAAATATTTGTTTGTACTTAATCTTTTCAAAATTGATTGATTAATTTAACTGTGAATGAAAATATTGACATTAAATATGATTGATACTTAAAATGTACATATACTATACATATTTCTGCAGCAATTTCAAGCCAATCGCCATTATCGTAAGCGACTTTATAACATTTAATACTAACATCCGTTCTTCAAAGAAAAAAAGATAAATAAAAGAGTTTTCTGGTTAATCTTAATAAATTCCGATATATTCGCGGTTAAGGCGTGATATAATAATTATAATCCAGGAATTTAGCTTAGATAAGTAAGTACCCACTCACTCTCGATAATAAAAAAAAAGTATAAAAAGTCTCACAGAAGTTAAAATTTTTATCAGTTATAGTTTTCAAAAAGCCTTCACAATGTTAAAGTTAAAATTGGAACTAGTAATCACATTGCTTTTATTTGCTTCTTTTGAAATAACTCAGTGTACAGTTTTTAAAAGAAAAGATCTTGTCGTTGCAATGAATAAACTGGGTGTACCCAGGGATGAGCTCCCAGATTGGATTTGTATAGCAGAATGGAGCAAGTTCAACACAGAAGCTACCTTTCAAAACCCAGACAAAAGTATGAATTGGGGAATTTTTCAAATCAACGACCTTCTTTGGTGCCTACCACCTGACAATAATCAACAATCACAAAACCTTTGTGGTGTTTCGTGCACCGATTTGATAAAGGACGATATTTCCATAGCTGTTAAATGTGCCCAATCTATTAAGAAAAAACAGGGCTGGACAGCATTTTCTGCATGGGTACAAAACAACTGTGGCGTTCAAAAAAATTCAGTTGATGATTGTTTTAATATGAGAAAACAGAATTTTAATTCCAGAATTTAATTAATCAATTTTTTTTTATTAATCGTGTTAAATGTATTGTATTGATTCTAGTTTCAAGCCCAAAGGATGCAAGAACATCACATAAGGAGATCATACTTTATGAAATTATATTTCGAATTATTATTTTATAATAAAACCAAGAAATATTTAATTAAACTGACATAAACAAAGCCTTCAAATAGTGTTTTCTTGACTTATTACAGACCTTTTTTGCTGAATGCTAGTGCAGGCACAATCGTTTGCTAATGAATAAAAGGAATCACAAATATTACCTCTTGTAAAAATAACTGTAGAATGTTGCCCCAAAATTAATTTTTATTAAATCAACACCTTTAATTTTGTTGATCCGAGAAGTAAAGCCACAAGAAATAAGGCCATACGCGAGTGGCTGGGTATACTTGATAGCGCCTCTTTTTCTGGCTTTATTTTAGTAATTTTTAACTGTCTTGTTTGGCCTTTTATTTAAAATGAATTATAAAAATTATGCCAGAATATTTATTCTGTCTTAATTTTTATTTAGCTATATTTTTTTCAAATCTGTCTGGTAATGCTGGTGCAATAATGCTGGCTTATTTTTAAAAAATGTTTCAGTCTTTATTTTTCCAATTTTGACCAAAAAACATTAGTATTTTAGAAAATTGCCTTTCCCACCTTACTAGTGGGAAATAGAAATCCTATTGCGTACCATTTTTTCTTGTCTTGATCCCACCCAGCGTTTTTAAGGTTCGTCGGCAAAACTGTGTGTATTTAAAGAAACTAATACATACTTGGTTAGATTTTTGACTGTTTTAACTATGTCTATAAGTATTTCAAAACAGTTTTTTTTAATACAAAAAAATATTACATTTGTCAAGGTTTAGACAATCGATAAGATAAAAAGTTAGATCACTTTAGAAAAAATTAGAAAGGTTTTTTGAAACTTGGACGGCTGTCTAAAGCTAGACAGTTTTAATTAATCCTCTGCTGCACAGACCGTCAGGAGTAGATTCGAAGGCTCGTCGGGCTGGTGCGTTGGTGTCCATACGCTCCACGTGTCCCAGCCATCTCAGCCACTGTATTTTTTTCGATTTTAGACCAGATCGACGTCGCTGTAAGACCTGTAAAGCTCGTTGTTGAATCTTCTCCTTCATACTCTATCGATACAGACTGGACCGAAAATCACCCGAAGAATCTTCCTTTCAAAGCACCCAAGCAGATTCTCATCCAATTTTGACAGGGTCCCTGCTTCTGCCCCATATAGCAGAACCGGGATGATTAGGGTCTTATATAAGATCTTCTTGGTTCTTTGAGAGGGGGCTTTATTACTCAAATGCCTTCTTAGCAGGGCTGCCAGAAATCATGATTTAGCATGATTTTCATGTTTTTTGGACCCGAAAAATGATTTAATGTTTTCGAGTACAAAATCATGTTTTTTCTTAATCTGACAAAAAGTTGTTATTTTTTTATAAATTGTTTTTAAAAATTACGCATATCTTCTAAAATCTAAAAAAAAAAAAAAATCGGTACGGCTACTCGTTTTGAAAACAAACATAGCTAAAATGGCACTTTGATAGTGTTCCCAGCAGACAAAAAGATTAAAAAGTAGAATAACTTTGACAGGATCTTTCAAATTGTAGATGTTTTTTTTTTTAATGAAATGGAAGTGAGATGGCAAGTTTGATTTGTGTCCAATGATAAAACAAAACCATTCTCGCAAAACGTTATCTTTATTCTCGAATATTGTACAAGATCAATAGGGGAAAAGGTCTGTTCGATTTATAAAACTATTGGTCTTATGAAGATTTCAATGGAATTTATTTTTAATTTAAGATACAAATTTGTATGGTAAATCACGGGATTTGAGAGGAGATTTAAGGTAAATCTACCTTAATCTCGGTTGAGTGTCTTAATGTAATTTTATATCCTATCTGTGAATTGATGTGAATGCACCATACAAAATTCATGAAGAAAGGAAACGGCACTATTATACAATTCATCATTTTAGCTACCACCATACACTCACTTTATAATTTACTTTAATGTTATTTAATCCTTCCATTTTTGTATTTTCAAAAGTATTTTGGAAATATTTTTTTACTTGACACGAAGGGATTTTTTTTAAAGATCTCTTTTTACTATTTTCCAACTGAGAACTGTGAATCATGTTTTTTGAACTCAAATCATGTTTTTAAACTATGTTTTCTTAAATTTCTGAGTGGCAGCACTGCTTCTTAGCCCGAAGAGATAGCGATTGGCAAGAGTAATTCTTCGTTTGATCTCTGCACTGATGTCATTTTGAGATGTTATAGTGGAGCCCACGTAGACAAAGTCCTTGACGACTTTGTAGTTGTACCTATCCATCGTGACGTTTTGCCCGAGTCGACGATGTTGAGATTCCTTTCTCGATGATAGCATATACTTCGTGTTGTCCCATTAACAGCCAAACCCATTTTTGCTGCCTACGATTCAATACTTGCAAACGCGCCGGTAACAACTCGCTTCGTTCTCTCAATCATGCCAATATCATCTGCATAAGCAAGTAGTTACAGATTTTTGACTTGCTGTTGACTTGCGAGTTGCGTACAATTGCTTCAATCACGATTTCAAAGTCTCATATGATAGCGTAGACAGAGACGAGCTATACAGAGCCATTTCGCTTCTCGGAATTCCTTTCAAACTTGTCCGCTTGTGCAGGATGACGATGGAGAAATCTCGCTGCTCCGTCAAAGTCGGCAAGAACACTACCGAACCCTTTGATGTCGAGAAAGGTTTGAGGCAAGGCGACGCGTTTTCATGTAACCTGTTTAACATCGTGATTGAAGCAATTGTACGCAACTCGCAAGTCAACAGCAAGTCAAAAATCTGTAACTACTTGCTTATGCAGATGATATTGGCATGATTGAGAGAACGAAGCGAGTTGTTACCGGCGCGTTTGCAAGTATTGAATCGTAGGCAGCAAAAATGGGTTTGGCTGTTAATGGGACAACACGAAGTATATGCTATCATCGAGAAAGGAATCTCAACATCGTCGACTCGGGCAAAACGTCACGATGGATAGGTACAACTACAAAGTCGTCAAGGACTTTGTCTACGTGGGCTCCACCATAACATCGCAAAATGACATCAGCGTAGAGATCAAATGAAAAATTACACTTGCAAATCGCTGCGTTTCTTCCTGCTAAGAAGGCATTTGAGTAATAAAGCCCTCTCTCAGAGAACCAAGGAGACCTTATATAAGACCCTAATCATCCCGGTCCTGCTATATGGGGCAGAAGCAGGGACCCTGTCAAAATTGGATGAGAATCTGCTTGGGTGCTTTGAAAGGAAGATTCTTCGGGTGATCTTCGGTCCAGTATGTATCGATGGAGTATGGAGGAGAAGATTCAACAACGAGCTTTACGGGCTTTACATCGACGTCGACCTGGTCAAGAAGCTGAAAATACAGCGGCTGAGATGGCTGGGACACGTGGAGCGTATGGACACCGACGCACCAGCCCGACGAGTCTTCGAATCTACCACTGACGGTCTGCGCAGCAGAGGAAGACCCCACCTTAGGTGGCGCACACAAGTGGAGAACGACCTCAACCAACCTGGAGTGCGTAACTGGAGGCAGCTAGCTAGGGACCGAGCTGGCTGGAGGGGCTTGTTGGTTGAGATCATAGTCCATCCTGGGCTGTGAGCGCCATCTAAAGTAAAGTAAGTAAAGTCGTATCCTTTTTATATAAATTTAAAGTCGTATGATTAAACAGTAAATTATCCAAAAGAATTTTTTTTCCTGATGCACTTTCCTGATCGCTAAAACCGGTTCGGTTCACAAGTCAAGAAAATTTTTGGAACTTAACTTCTAGTCTAGCATTGTTGAGACGTTGTTACTGGAGTTGTGGTTATGACTTTACTATCGATATTTTATATTTACTGAGATTAATTTGTATTTCACTAAGGGTCATTTGCTGAAACGAAACTTAAATATTAAAATTCAGCATAAAATCTTATGTGACAGTTTACGCTGAGGAAGAAGTGAAACATACGCATTTAAGTTGAACATAAATTCTTAAGTTTCGGTTCAGCAAATGGGCCTAAGTAAAACTAAGTAAAACTTTTACAATATATTCGCTCTTTGGCTTAATAACTCTGTTATTATATTTTACTAAAACGTCAATTACTGTCGCTTTTAGATCCACATCGTTTATATATCGTCAGTATCTTTTCAGCACAATTTCTTGCCACTGTCAATAAGTTTTGCTGAATTATTATATACCTACCAACATAGGAATATTAAAAATAAACAAAAAAAAAAATACTTAAAAGAGGACACATTAAAAAAAGAGAACATAAAAAGAATTTGACGAAAAAAGAACGAATAAGAAAGATTGGTGTCCAAAAAGAGAACAGGTCCTCTTTTAAATAGATGTTCAGGAAACCCTAGTATAATGCCTAATCTGGAACTGGAAGAACCACGCAAAGAAACCAATGGAAAAAGCTTATTTCTTAAGTGAACTGTGAGCAATTGAAGTTTTTTGTAATTATTTTCCTCATTTCTCGCTGCGGCATGCATAGAAAATTTCTATTTCTTATAGATTTAATTTTTTTGTTTCTATTTTTATAACTTTACAACACATTTTTGTACAAAACTTTTGATTTTTAGAGGAGTTGAAGCCGAACCAACATATGTTGCTCATGAAAACGACGATCAAAATGTTTAAAAACGACACCTAAATATTTTTCACAAATAAATGGTGGCAAAAATGCGAAAATCAATTTGATAATCACCTTATACGTGAAGCAAAGGTAATAATTTTGATTATCAACTATCACCTTAGCTCATTCCATCCCAGGTTTAATTTTTTTTTATATAGTAGCATTGAAAAAGCATGTTTATTACCAGTGGAGTTGTGGTCATTCACTTTTGGGATCGCCAAAAGAAGTATTTTCAATATGCTTATGTGTGTATATTAAGTCATCTGATGATCACACGCCTCCTCATCTTCGACTTCTATTTAAAAGTAAATAAATCTAATCTAATAACGCACCACAACAACCTACAAACATATAAGTTATAACAAACTTAAAGATTGAACAAATAAAAATGACTATGAACGTGCCATATTTTTTCTTGTCAATAAAAATAGGTATCCTTGAAAGGTCTCATCGCTTCAATACAGTATGCCAATGTCTTTACAAATCGACTGCCAAAAGGATGTTGATGCGGATATTGGCAGGATATACTAACTCAACTCAGAAGACTAGGCAAAATAGATTTGTGTGTTTCGGCATCTCAAATTGGCCACATTCATTTCCATTACGTGCGTGCGGTGCGGATAAATCGGGCAGCATTTTTAATTCTCATATTGGCCCGTCCGGGCTCGGCAATGGCTATAGCATCAGCATCTTCTCATTGTGACCGACCGTGATGAAGATGATGATGATAATGTTTTGCGGTAATGATGTTGCTTTGGCACTCCGGTCACGTTAAGAGCGAGCAAATATGCTCCTGCTTTAACATAAAATGTATATGAGGATGAGGTCCTTTCGAAAGGTTCCGAACGAATAGAGTCGTTAGTTTGAGAATGCCTAAATTTATTTTATTTGTTGTGAATGTTTGTTGCATGGATGTGATCAGATTTTCATCACACATATAGGTGGTGCGAGTATAGGTACTCAAATTTTTCCGCATGAAACGTATAAATGTTCGATGGTTTTTCTACAATAACATTCATCGAATTTTCGTGGTATAAAGGAGGAATGGCAATCGCCTGAAAGGTTGAATATCTCACGATGGGTTTATCAAGGCTTTTCATTCCATGAAAATTGAATATCAATCATTGTTGTCTAATTAAGTTTGTATATAAATGTGGTTGTGGAATATTTTATTACCTGCAAAATACAACGTATACAAGTTGCCAATGACGACATAGCCATGGGCAATTCGGCCATTCAGAATTCTTTAGCTATTTATTAAATTAAATATGCAATAATCCTCAGGACATGGCATATGGCATCGTTGTCTTTGCCTATGTTGTATGGATTACAGATGTATTTACACTTCTTACTTAACTGTGCCGTAATTTCTAATTATCGCAATACAACTGTTAAATGGACATAATGTACATATATGAAGACAAATAATAATGATATTTGATTTGGGGCATTGTTTTGATTATGAAACTGAATCGCATTGAATTCGTATTTCGTAATTAAGTTTTATGTGCATTTGCGATGATGGTTTATGTTTGGACAAAAAGTTAATATTGATTCTTTATGATTTAGCTATACTTATAGAATATTTCATATGAAAGGGGGTCGAGGGATTTTGTGACTTTCTTTTATCAAATATGTGCTTAGTTACAAATTATTTTTTTTTTTTTAATCAGACTTTGAATACTGTTCACATTTTTAGCTTGAGGCACTCGAGTTCATTTAATTATTTTAATAATTTTAAGTAACTAGCCATCATATCACTAGCTCTGTTGAGATTCTCAGACCAACTTCAAATAGAAAGAAGAAGAATGGAATAAGGTGTTTATTTGGAAATAGTAACAGAATCTCGAAAGACAAAGTTTCGAAAGACAAAGGTTCGAAAAGACAAAGATTCGAAAAGACAAAGTTTCGAAAGACAAAGTTACGAAAGACAAAGTTTCGAAAGACAAAGTATCGAAAGACAAAGGTTCGAAAACCAAAAGGTTCGAAATTTAAAATTTTTGAGAAAATGTATCTAAGAATGCTGCGATGATTTCTTTTCGTTTTAATTAATATACTCGTAAAATAGAGATGAGCAAACTCAGATAAAAATATTTCGCTGATACACTTACACAACTTACATAGCGATTTTGCGCTATAGCGCAAGTCCGTTTAATGCAAGTCATAGGATTATGCACGTAACGTACAAAAAGGTCAGAAGCCAGTATCTTGACTCACAGTACACATATAGAAGGTAATATCTTCAGAGTTTCCATTTTTTTTCAGTTCTGCGCATGTCTTGTATTTTGTTTTTGTAAATAGTTGACGAGGGCCACTGCGATTCGGAAACACTTATGTTTTGTTTTTGTAAATTCTGACAGGCAGGTCGCTGTAATTTTCGAAGATGCGCAATATATTGCCTTCAATATGTGTACTGTTATCTTGACTAACGAAATGTCAGAACACCCGTTTGATTGTCGAGGGGTGGTCATTTTTTGGGTGTGTTTTTTTCTGAGAGGAGGGGGGGTGTTCTTTTTTAAGACAAAGTTTTTAGGATGGGGGGAAATTTTTTTTTTGGGGGGCGGATTTTTAAATGATCTTTTTTTAGTGGTAGTTTTTTAGAATATTTTTTTTTTAAGGTATTTTCAGTGGCTAACTGACGGAGAAAATAATATTTATCTAAAAACAGTCCGGTTTACTTTAAGTGATAAGGTTTTGTAGCCGATGAAAGCGAATACTTGGGAAAAAGGTCCGACAATTATGAACATCGTAGCTTAGGTATTAAATGTTCTTTTAAGAACTAAAAAAGATTGTAAAGAGAAATTAAATTTTTGGTTAATAGGTTCGATCAAGAACACTGTTAACAATGGCACCTGGCCATTTTTTCCGTGGCCCCGCCCATTTCCTTGGATTCATGAAAACGCTTAAAATGTTATGTAAGCGTAAACAAAATTTTTTAATACATTAAGGCATTTTGCAGAATTAAAAAAAATCCGGCCTAAAATTAGTTTTCTTGAAATTTTTACTTTTTTTTCGGCGGAATTTCGTGATTCGAGACTTTGTGTAACGCTCTTTTTAGCGCAATATTATTATTTGAGTTTGCTCATCTCTATTTCATACTAATTCAAACGAAAATATATCGCCCACAACATTCTAAGATTAATTTTTTGAACTCACGAACTCGAACCTTTGTCTTTCGATACTTTGTCTTTCGAAACATTGTCTTTCGTAACTTTATCTTTCGAAACTTTTTCTTTTCGAAACTTTATCTTTTCGACCCTTTGTCTTTCGAACCTTTTTCCTTCGAACCTTTGCCTTTCGAGACTTTGTCTTTCGAAACTCTGACGGTTTCCTGTTTATTTGCATTCAAAAACCAAATAGGTAGGTGCACCAAATGTAAGGCCCGGATCCCCATTTCCAGCAAGCGTTGCGAAAACGCAACGTCATATCTGAGGAGGTCTGGGAACTTTACTGGTGATCAATTTAAATAAAATAAATATTAAATTCGAGAGTTATTGAAACTATTTTGGATTTTTTTCTAAAAAAAAAAATTTATGTTTTTTAGGACCTTCAAAATACGAAATTTTGAAAATTTTTTAGGCAGCATTTTCGAACTTTTAAAAAATTTCATCCAAATTATAATTTTTCAAAATAATATTAACAACAGGTAAATAAATTTTCAAATAATATTATAAAATTATTTTGACGGAACCGCTATGTTGCGTTTTCGCAACGCTCGCCTAGGTAATAGCATTTGAACTTTTAAAAAAAAAATTTGCTTTCGTTGTGGTTTCAAATCAGAATGATCGGATTTTTCTCAGAATATTGCGGGTTTATGTTTATAATGTACCAATTTTTGAAAAAAACATATTTTTTGATTGAATAAAAGAATGTATATTTTAGTTCTGAGAAAAAAAAACCCATACAAGAATGCTTTGTTGGAAAAACCTTTTACTTTTGACTTTATTCTATGAAATAATTTGCCAATACCTTTTGCTTGTATAGGACACCTCAAGGCTCAGGACATTTTTTTATGAGCGTGGTGGTCCCTAATAAGACAACTCTGCTCTATACTCAGCTACGATAAAGCAAGTGCATATTCAAATTTTCAGAAAAAAAAAAGAAACCAATTCGTGAATTCGTGCTGTATTGAAAAAAATACCCATTGCCAATAAGAGTTTCTTGCATTCGACTTGTTTTTTGCTTATAGGCTCTGAGTTTTGCGGTCAAGTAGTGATTTAAAAATTATCTTTGTGCTCAAAAAAAAAACAAACAACATTATGTATCCTCCCAAAAAGTTTTTATCTGCTTGAAGAGTTATTGATTAGTCCAAGTTCTGATGAGAAGACGAAACAAATGTTATATTTTTGCCTCCAAAAAATGATGATGTGAGTGACAATGAGGAAATTGCTAATACCTAATGTGCACCTTTTGGAAGATGGAAATATGTTGCTTAATGAACTAGCTGGTGAAATTTGAGATTTTATGATTTAAATTCTCAAAAACCTCGTAAAAAATACGACGAACCGGAAGTCGATCCAAAAAATGCATTTACATCTGAAAACGTCACTTCAATATCTAAAACGAATCAAAATGTCTTCATTATGAGTTACCGAAGTGCTCAAAAGACATCCCAATGCCAATTGCAATTCATGAGTACAAAATAACGATAGGTGGGGCTGATTTGTTTGATAACACTACAAGAAAATATCGCATTCAAATTGGAGGAAAGTGGTAGGTACTAGCCACTTTTATCAAATGCACCGGATGCAGCTTTGATAAAGCATGGAAGATACATTGCATTTGCTAAGGAAATATCAATGCTACAAGTAGAATTTAGAACATTGGTTTTAGATTCCTTGTTGCGATCGGAAACATACCCCGAGTTCTTAAAAGTAAACATGCTCAATCACTGTAAAAACAATTGCAAAATAAAATGGTAGTAGTTATGTACATTTTGGACAACATTTTTCAATACTGAGATCAAACATCAGCGCTTCTAAAACAGTGAACACATTTGAAACAGACTGCATTTGCTTGCAGAAATGCGACTTGAATGTGGCAGTGTTGCTCAAGTTTTATTTTTACGAACTCGACCAAATATTCAACCTGTGATTTAAACGGAAGGGAACCTCAATGAAGTAGTTCGTTTTGATAACATCAAGCTTAACAGTGATCAAAAACAGAAAAGTGTTCTCGATGTCGCAAGTGTTCCAGGCCAAGCCGTTTTTTCATGCAAGAAATATAATATCCCGCTTGATCCAAAATGCTTCGAAAAATACCACACAAAAAAAAAACAATTATTTGTAAACAAAAACATAATTATATAAATATAATTTATACCATGAATTTCTTCATTTTTCAATTTCTACAATCTTTTCATTACCCAGTGTATATTTACATCATTTTTTATAAAAGTATTTAGATAAAGTTGATTCATATTCCATGTAAGAAGATTTTTTTTTATTAATTTTGATACCCCTTTCGGCGAGCGTTGCGAAAACGCAACGTGAGTTTTCTGGAAAACCAAAAGCTTTTCCAATTTTTTTTTTTAAATTTGCTCTAATTACACACAAAATAGACAGTATGTGAAATTTCAAGTTTCTAAGTCAACTGGAACTGGTAGCCGCCGGAATGGGTTAATGAGGCCCCAGCGCACATAAAACGGCATATGGTAAAGTTTTTATTTTTCTTTATTAAGCCTAGTTTATAGATCGGAGCGAAGTGAAATTTTCATAAAAAAAATTAGCTTTTTTCCCAGGCGTAAAAAATTCAATAAAATTAAATGCAATTATTTTAGCGACAAGGAGGAAGAAATTTGGTTCAAAGTGAATATAATTCAACGGACTTACCTAAACCAAATATAAATCAAAATTTATTTTCTTTATAAACCTTTCGAGGCAAGATTTATTGATGTTTCATTTCGATTTGGATTTCACTTCGCATTGATGTATAAACTAGGCTTTACTTGAAAAATAAAAAAACATTTTTGTACAGAAATAATTTTATTCTTAAACCAATTCTTAAAAAAAAGCAGGAACATAAATAAAATTTACAGGTTATTTCATATTAAAAAAAAAAAAAAAAAAAAAACATTGAAAAAAAACGATGCAAAAAAATGGAGGGTGATATGGCACTCTTTTTTTTATAGTTGTGTTGGGCATATTTGTTGTTTGTATGTACCTATTGTTGAATAAGATGTGCATAAATTGTGACACCCAAAAGTGACTATTATGCAAATAAACCACTCGTCCGGCCGTTTTGTTGTCACAGCATTACCCTCGCTATAGCCTTCACAATTTTTCTCCCTGAAATTTTCAGGTTCATCTAATTAGTCATTTAATGAGATGTTTTAGTCCTCTGATGTACTGACGTCATTGCCAGCGTTGGTACTCTTTTTGAGATATTTTGATTTTATAAGCACCCTTCTAATAAAAATTTGGTACAAAAGTAGGAGCGGGGAAAATTGCACCGGGTGCCATATATCCCGAGGTTACGAGGTGCCATATACCCCTCTTGACATTACTTCTGCTTTTCCAAATAACAGGAATAAACACGTTTGCTTAGTTATTTCAATAAACAGATAAAAGAAATCATGGTTAACTGATCTTTTTTTTTTGTTCATATGAACATCTGGCGTCAAAATACTTTCGTAGCTACACATATTTCAGTAACACACAAAAAAAACTTTTTGCTTTAAATAAACTCAATTTTGTTTTCATTAATTTTTAAATAAATATTTTTGAGGGCTACTGCGATTCTGACAGGATACAATAAGAGCTTACATAATTCTGAATGATAATTTTTTCTTTTTGTTTCGAAAAGAAATCATTAAGTGGGAGATATTGAAAGGGTGTCATATCCCCCGTGGTGCCATATCACCCGACTTTACGCTAATGTGTGCTTTGAATAAAAGCTAGCCTAAATAAAATTAAAATGTCCAGCTAACTTAATTGTGTTGGACATAAGAAAATAAATATAGTGATGGGAAAAATATGTGTTTTTGAATTAAAAAAAAAAAAAAAAAAAAACATTAAAAAAATCGTCTCCTTTTCAAACACCTAATTTAATAATTACGGTTTTGAATTTCTATCTAAATACACATTGATACAAATTTTATTAGTTGTTCTATTTATTTTTAGATAAAATACATTTTGTTTTTCAGCAAGAAAAAAAAAATTGGCGAAAATAAATAGTACTAATAAGGTGTGGATCTTATTAGGACTAGGTGTTCCTACTAAGTCCCAAGGTAAGGTTTTTCAAAATGCTCAAAAAATATATTTTAATTTAGACTCTAACCAAAAAAATCTAAGTTTTTATGTATAGTTACTTTAACTGAGGTTTATTATTGCCAGTTAAAGTGCAGGGAAATAACTTCACGGGAATTAATTTCATATGAGAAATAACATAAGTGGGAAATAAATTAAATTTTTTTTGGTGAAGTTTTTTTCCCACGAATGTGAGAAATAACTTCACTTTTTTGTGGGATATAACTTCACTTTTTTTCCCACGAATGTGAGAAATAACTTCACTTTTTTGTGGGATATAACTTCACTTTGGTAGTAGCCGTGGCGTGGTGGTTAGTGCGATGGACTGTCATGCCGGAGGTCTAAGGTTCGATCCCCAGCCTCGCCACGTATTTATTTAAAAGAAAATCGGCTACTGCCTCTTGCGAGGAATTGGCAAATCCTCCAAGAGTATCTCCTGTCACAGAAAAGTGCCGCTCGTTAGCCGTTCGGATTCGGCAATAAACTGTAGGTCCCCTCCATTCCTGCAGACACGCACACAGGAATAGTTGAGAGTTGTAAGTCACTAGGCCCTAGTTCTTCATGAGCTGTAGTGCCATCAAATTTATTTATTTTATAACTTCACTTTGAGTTAAGTAACTGCCCACATGAGATGGTAAATAATTTCACATTTTAGTAAAGGCAGAGATAATTTTTATTTGCTCTTGCATTCTCATCTAAGAAAAACTGTAATGCAATAGCGTACTCAATGAAAGCTTAGAATTTTTCACTTTTACTGCATAATTAAACTAATTTTTTGAAATTGCAGTTTTAATAAAAAGTATTAAGTAAATATATACATAGTTTTCACTTAAACTGCATTTTTAAAAAATTAAATTTTTTATTTTTTATTTTAAAGTCACAGTGAAAAATTCACGCGAATTTTGCACTTTTACTACAAACTAAAATATTTTTTTTTATTTTTTTAAGAATGCATCGACTTTATACAGGAAGAAGGTATGACTGCCATAATTTCAAAATCCGGTAGATATTCTAAATTATTATCCTGCGCACCTTCATGAAGAAGGCAAAAAGTCCTTAATTAAACTTCCGTGACTTTTTCCGCTTTGTAAAAACTGGCAACACAAATTTTGTCTTCGATGTCTTCCGTTTGTAGGTATAAAAAGGAAATTTATTGCTGTTGTGATCTACCTTATTTTATCTTGGGAATTGCATTAAAAATAATATGTTATGCATATATGCAAAATGCATAAATATTCCTCACCGTGGTGATAACGAGTTTAAACTTAATTTATAGAAGGAGACGCATAACTTTTCTTAGAGCGCTTAAAGCATATCTTTACAAAATAGACAATTTCACTACATTAGCATTCCCAATTACACACTAATGTTGTTATTCATTGTTGGCTTGTCAAGCTCTGCGAATCCTTATTTGATGCCCTCTGTTTAAATCAGAGATTTTTTGTACAAGATGGAGCCATTATAATTGTGCTCACATTGTCCCTTTACATGTGTATAGGTAGGTATGTACATATGTAGGTTATACATTTAAACATTATGTATGTATACAGGATTAAATAGAACAGATTACCCCCAAGGCAGGCAGATTTAGTACTCTACCTAATTGGGACTAAGGGAGGATGGCCCCGCCACCGTGCGTCGCCGAACAACAGGGGTCGTACTCGTACAACAACAAATAAATATTGAATGCATTGCAAAAAGAAAGTACAAAAAAAGGATCCGCGCGAAATTTCATAGAATCTGACTGAGTACTGCGATAGAAAGAAAGAGGGAGAGTGAAAAATAAAAGACAGAAAAGGCGGATAAAAACAAGGCAAATACATCTCAGCACGAAGGACATGAACTTTTGTAATTAGGAAATGCATTTCCTTCAATTGCCATTAGTTTCTGAGAAAGTTGCTATGGCGCCAAAAAGGCGCCAGACACCAAGAGCGAACATTCTTCGTTTTAAGCTTAACGTCTTTCAAATGCAATGCATGATTATTTTGCAGACAAATAGCTGTCGGGTGTAGAAAAAGAATTTATTCTTTTATTTTTGAAGGCGCGCAGTTGTTGTTTATGATGCATTTTATTGTTAAGAGAGACTTTAATAGTAAAGGATATATACATATCTGTATATGGTTACAAAAAAAAATTTGATGGAAAATATTACACATTTATAAACCTAGTTCTTTTTTCATGCAAAAAAATAAAAAGGACATCAGGGGCGCGTAAAATTTTACACTTTTACTTTAAGTTTCTTGAATTTTTATTAAAATATTTTAATATTTTTACAATTAGAGAAAAATGTGAGAATGAATCTTTAAACCGATTCCAAATATTTTTGAGCTCAAACGAAATATATACTATCTAATTATTCAATACATATTTCATATGGTGTCTCAAAAACTGCTCAATAGATTTTAATCAAACTTGGTACTGTGATGCTTTTTTTGTCTATAGCTGAGGTAGTTCAGCGGGTCCAGGGTCAGACCGAAGAAAGCAAGAAAACTCGGTTTGATTTTGAAGAGTTCGGAACTCCTGTCGATCGTAATTTTATTCCCCGGCCTTTAGGCACAAATACGTAGATCGGGATAGAGTCCCCGGCCTGAAGACACAAATGAGTAGAACGGGATAGAGTCCCCGGCCAAGTCGAAACTAAAGGCACAAATACCACCATGGGATAGAGTCCCCGACCTCAGTCGAAACTGTAGGCACAAATGCTACAATGGGATAGAGTCCCCGGCCTCAGTCGAAACTGCAGGCACAAATACTGCAATGGGATAGAGTCCCTGGCCTCAGTCGAAACTGCAGGCACAAATACTACAATGGGATAGAGTCCCTGGCCTTAGTCGAAACTGTAGGCCCAAATTAAATTTCACAGCTCGAAAGCCAAAAACAGGCGAAACTCCTATCTAGTGCACCACGCACTCAGTGTGTTTCTTGGTACTTCTCCTTTCGTACTCGAGAATGGTACGCACAACACTGGTAAATGCAGAAGACGAATTCCCATACAAATTGCACATTTACTTATCATATTCGTGGGAAGGAGTAAATGTGAATTTTTAAAAGTGCAGAAAAACTCGTCCAACGTCACATCATGTTGATGTGTTTATATATCTGGCTGATGACGGTGAACCGTATCCGGTGGCTGGCGGATGTTATTATTTTAATTTTAAAAATAATAATTGAGGCAGTGATGCCAGATGAGATTTTTAAAATCCCACCATATTTGACAAAAAATCCCACCATTTTTGTACTGGAAGGAAAAAAAAACCACCATGTTTTTTCTGCCTTAATTTTACCTTAATGTTTATTGTGAACAATTACTTACTTCTACATTTTTTGTCTCAACTGAGGAAAAGTTTACCTACTAAAAATGATTTTTCAGCGAAGAAAAAAAAAAAAACATTAAAAACAATAGCGCAAAATTTTAAACAGCCTGATATTAAGGTATTATCACAATTCTATTGAACAATTTTCTAAATTTGAGGCTCTTTACTAAAATTTTATTAGTTTTAAACATTTTTTAAATAGTATCATACTATCTAATTTCCTAACAAACTCACTGAAACACAGTGACAGCTAATGCTATTTTCACATTTTTGTAATTGTCAAACTGACATTTCGAGTTAGTATGATACTAACAAGATGAAAAAAAAGATAAAACAGGCATTTGGCAATTTTTACTTTAGTAAAATGTTAAAAATATAAAACGATTCTTGCGCTTAAAATTTAGAAAATCCTGTTTTTAACCTAGAATCATACTAAAAATGCCTAAACATCATATCAAATCAACAGAAATTTTGCGCCATTCTTTTTAAAATAAATCATAATTTACCTCTTATAATAAATTAATTTTAAACATTCTTTGACTTCGTTCAGGATGTTAAGTAAAATATTAATAAATAAATTTATACCTTCGGTACATTTTCATTCTCCGCGATTTGTCTATTACCGATCTGTAATTTGTTGTGGGAATGTGTAAATAAATATAAAAATATTACGAAAGGGGAAAATGGAGTATAGTAAAGCTGGCCATACACGATAGAGCCAAATGGCTCGGTGCCAATGGGACTGGTGGATTTATAACCTGCCAAATGTCCAAATGGCTCGGCCGAATTCATTCACATGATGCAGTTTGGCTCGGACGAGCCATTTGGCTCTATCGTGTATGGTCAGCTTAAAGCAATTCGCATTCGTGTAGTACGGTTAAAAAGAATTTCTGTTCTTGAAATTTGGCTCTGGGTATGAGTTAATCTATATAAAATGCAGAGAACAGCCATTAGAAAAGAAGAGCACAACAACAAAAATCCAATCCATCTTTTATTTCTTAAAAAGTATCTCTCCTTTTTGACATATTCTCTGTGTACATATCGGATTAACAGGTTTAATAATTTTTTATCGAGGGTGCAGTTAAATTATGAATATGCTGTAAGAAAAAAAGTTGAAGGAAAATAGAGAGGTGGTAAATTTTTAAAGTTGTGGTTATGGTAAAAATAATATTTCCACCCATAAAAAAATATTTCCAATATTATCCCACCATAAATCCCACCATGAAATTTTTCCCACCAATATTCCCACCGAGCTCGTAATTTCCCACCATTTTGGTGGCAAAAACCACCAATCTGGGAACACTGAATTGAGGTGACAGTTAAATCGTCGTTGAGCGCGATGTGTGGTGGTAGGTAGAATGATGATTTAGCGATGAGGGAAAAAAGTGTGTAACTTCGTTACAGTACCTACCTACCTACAAAATGTTTAAAGTATAGTTGTAACAAATTGCGTTTTAATTTTATGACATAAAACCTAAAACAGCAAAAAATAAGGTTTTCATGTTTTTGAAATGGAAACATTATTTTTGTTTAAATTTAAAGAAAAAATCAAGTTTAGGTTTCAAAGTTTCTTAAAAATAAAGAAAGAATATGTACGACTGGTTTTATACGAACATACAATTTTTTCAATCGACATAAACCAATTCAAAGTGCAGAAATAAAACTTTTAGTAAATTTTTTTTTAAGATTCAATAAAATAAAAAAGTACGTATACGCCCAAGTGTACCGCTATTTTAATTAATTTCATTTCTTTTTACGGATCATCTCGTTTATTTAATAAATCTCATATTTTGTTTGTAGTTAAAATAATACTGTATTTCAAAGCTTTTGAAAATAATTTATTTTTAACATTAAAAAAAAATCAAACATAAAAATAACATTTTTAATACTTTCGACCTTTTTTAACATTTTTTTCATTAAAGATATAAACATTATAGTTTTTAAATACAAGAGCGAGTTCGTGCGATCTAGTCGTGAATATTTTGTAAATAGAAATCAACTTCCGTTGAAAAGAAAATATTAAAATGAAATATTTTTTTTTGTCGCCCCCCAGGGCAGGGGGGCATACCCTATTAATAACAACTCAATGTGCGCTCCGTAACACACGTGTTAGGTAGGACATGACAACTTGTCCGTTGGATAACTTTGGTTCTTTAATTTTTGATAAACATATTATAAATAGATCCAGCCTGTACCACTTAAATTACGGCAACCCTTCATCAAACCGCGGAAGTTAAATATTATAAATGAAAGAACCGGTAACTTACTCACTGATTCATTCATCTGACATCAGGTATACGTTTTATTGGTAATTCAAAGCTAGCGCAGCAATACAAGTTAAATAAAACGCTATATCCACTTTTATGTCCACTTTATTTATTTGGCTGTGTTCATATCCTTTTGAAAGTGAAAAACAAACTACGTTACCGACAATCAAGGTTCGAGTCCTCACTCTTTATCCACTTTTATATTCACTAATTTACTGGCTTATTTATCGGCACTTTTGGTTTTGTTATTGTTCACCAAGGGAAATTTTACTGTGCTAGCTATAAAACTGCCAATAAAACGTACAACTTATACTTTAAATATTTAAAATGTATAGAAAATTTTAATAAATAGTGAATTTTATGTATAGGCGCACTAAGACGGGATTTTTTGAAATTCCGAGGGACTTACACCCCTAATCTAAATTAATTCCCTATTTTTTTTTTTTGTAGAGTTATTACACAACAAAAGATGTACGCAAGCGGGGAATTTAATTGAAGGCAAAATAATAAACTACATAAATGTATTTGTATATACTACCTATGTATTAAGGCCGTGTGTGAATTCGGTTAAAATCGCGTTAAATTTTATCCAAAGATTAATTTTTGACACTATTGAGGTGAATCTGTACGTAGAATTGTCAAATTTTAATGTCGGATAAAATTTAATCGCAATTTTAAACGAATTCGCACACGGCCTAAGTCTGCGAAGCGACTGACACGGGCAAATCGGCCAGTATTCTTATACATGTGTCACAGGCATGCACAGATTGATGAAAAATATGCTTGTGTTGAATCGGTTATTGTAAGCATGTGTGCGTTGTGAAGTTATCCATCTCTTAAACGACAAACAGATGCTAATGTCCAAAATTAACGAACCGTTTCCTTCTGACCTGTGAAGTGCATAAAATACCCATAGTTGACTTAATCGAACGGAAGCACCTGTAAAGCTATTTTTGATAATAATATTTTTTTTTTAATTAATTTGTTTGTGTTGTTTGGTGTAGTTACTAATATTTCAATTGTGAAAATATGAACAAAAAAAAATATTAGATACCGAAATAAAACAAAAAGAACTTTAACTTTTAAATAATGTAGGAAACTTTTTCAACAAATAATCAGCTGTCAAATTTACAGGCGCGAAGTACGGTTGAGAGCGCACTTTTCATCTGAACGAAAAGTGAACGAACACTTAGGGCCAGTTGTACAAATATTTGATCCGTGGTTCAGGAATTTTAACTCACCAATTTCGGCGGATTAACTGTGGTTCAACAATGGTTCAGGCATGTAATTGGCTTTTAGTGCATATTAGAACCTTGAACCATCGTTGAACCTCAATTAACCCGCCGAAATCGGCGAGTTAAAATTCCTGAACCACGGATCAAAATTTAAACCACGATTGTACAACTGGCACTTAAAGAATCTGAGCAATCCGTCATTATGAGTGCGTTATATGACTTTCAACTATTCGCTTCATTTTGTATGGACTAAGTCTTATCCTTCCGTTGTTTATCGATACCCTACTTCTCTACTTCAGCGCCAACCCCAACATTGTCAAAAATTGAGAAAAAAAAAGAGCGAAATGTTTTTCCTTTTTTTCACACGCCGACTCCACAGGACATAGGTGCCAAGATCCAAACCACAATCCAATCAACAATCAGCTTGTTTTTTTCGCACTGGGCACTTTATGTCATGTCGATAGTTATGTCGATAAATTCCACTAATAAGTCAGAGCAAGAGAATCACACAAAAATTCCTTTCAGTACTACTTCTACCTCTCTCACACACATGGAACGTCAAATCTCATGGCCAAGCTTTGAACAGAGCTCATGTCTTGTTCAAAAATTAGTTTTCGTCGACATGTTCATGACATGGACATGGATTTTTGTGCCTCCATTGGTTTTTTTGTAGACATGTTCATAATCCTGCCATCGTTCATGGCCTGTGGAGGTGGCATGTCAACTACATAGACTGCTTTTACACACTGCAAAATTCTTTTGCGATTTCTCTTTTGGTTTGCTTCTGATTGCAAAGACGCTTTTACACACTGCAAATTTTATCTCTGCGTTATTTATCACTTTTCCTTTTCATTCCATCTTCGTATACTTTGCGTAAGTGAAAAGGTTTCATCTATCTGCACTCTTTACTTCACTTGATTAAGCGAAGTTCCCAGTGTAGGCGACGAATTGAAATAAAACATACTCCAACAATAACGAAAAACACCAAGGAAGAAAGAGCGATAACGCTGCAATTTGTTCAACCTCTGCAATTTCGTCTACTCCGGCCACCACATACGTCCTTCGCCTTTGTTTTTCGAAATCGCAAGAGAATTTCGCAGCGAGTTAAAGCAGTCATACTTCGCTTTTCGTTGTTTCGCTTTTATTTTTTATTTCGATTATGTTTACTTTGTTTTTTTAATCACTTCGTTCTACGACGATCACTTCGCATTTCTTTCTTTTTCTTTTTACTCGTTTTGCGCAATTTCGTTAAAAATGTAATGAGTTATTTAAGTCAAGGTTATCTCGCTTACGGTTTATTTCGCATTTAATTTTTAGAATCTACTGTTTTGGCGTGGGTTTATATTGTCTTCAGTGGGATTAAAATCGTGCGTGGCAAGCTCCAAATTATTAAACAAAATATTAAAAAGTTTTAAAATAGATAAAAATACAATTTGTAACGTATTTAAATCAGTTAATTATAATCGATTTTCTTACAATTTTGTAAAAATTAATTTTGTAAAAATTGATGACGTTGACAGTGGATATATATAGGATAAGTTTAGTTTATTCAAATGCAGATTCTTTAAATGCAAAAGAAACTTTGCATACATGCAACCTCGCACCTATCCCAAATTCTATAGTGGGCCAAGCAGGGGGATTGCAGGGGGGCAGCATGTCCCCCCCTTACATACCTTACTTTATATATGCCATAATACTGGGTGCTATAGTTTATCCAACATAAATAGGCAGTACACGTCTTATGGGAAAGCTTTTTCAAAATCAGTAGCATGCCATATTTTTGCACCATATATTAAATTGAAAGATAAATAAAAAAGTATTTGCCCGCCCGTGAATTTCCGATTGCATCTGACGCAGAATCAAAGTCCTATTGAGCGCACATCTGATTGCGCACTGAATTGCTGTGGCCTGTTATAGATGGCTGCTGCTGCTAGTCAACTTCAACCCTCATTAAATATTGATGTGCATTCAGAGTGTCCATTTATTAAGTCCTTTAGGCCGTGTGCGAATTCGTTTAAAATTTCGATTAAATTTTATCCGAGATTAAATTTTGACACTTCTACGTACAGATTCACCTCACTAGTGTCAAAATTTAATCTTCGGATAAAATTTAAAGCGATTTTAACTCAATTCACACACGGCCTTAGTATTTTTTTCCTTGGGTTTCTGTTGAGGTTCTTTTGATATTAGAGCTTTAAAAAGAAGTTTTTAATGATAAATGTTACCGTGGCATGGTGGAGTGGAGTGTTTTCGCATCATCATATTAATATTGAAGATTTGAATAAAAGAACAACAACTTGAGTGAGCTATGTACCACCAAGTTTTATGCGTAAATTTTCGTATCACGCGGTCAATTAACAGCCTTGAACAGAATAGTGACGGAGACGGAACCGTAGCCGGAGCTGGAATAGCTGTCAAAATATTGAATACACGCAAATTCAATGTTGCGAACACAATGGAACGTAGCCGCATAGCTGCAGCCGCAGACGGAAGAGTTCACCAACTTTTCACGTACAGCACTTTTGACGTTTCAAACTGTATGAAGAAAAAAAAAATAACAACAAATATTGTGGTTATTTGCATCGTGAAAAAAATTATTTATTAACAGGAAAAGTATTGGAAACAATAAAAGTGAATTCTGAATTCTACACAAGAATATTGTTTTGTTTTTCTTCAAAAAACTTTCAAAGCTTTACAGCTGCATTGTGGACACGTGAAAATAATAACGTACGATACTTTTTGATAGCTTTTCCAGTTCCGTCTACAGCTCCGGTTCCAGCATTGTATTCTGTTCAGGCAGTAATGTGAAGTAAAATATTTGTATGTAAATTGTATTTTTGAAAGGTGTATTTTTTTAAGTTATGTGCAATTTGTGTTTCTTAGACGGGTGGTTTTTTAAGAATCGTTTGTAAAGTTTTTTTGAAAAGGTGTATTTATTTTAAAGTTTTGTGCAATTTGTATTTTTACCTCGTGTATTTTTGAAGAGGCGCCTTTTATCTTACCTCATAGTGGTGTGCAAAATGATAAATGTGTTTTTTAATTTTTATAAGTAAAAACGGGTTAGGGACAATTAACAAAACGACATAATCCCAAAAAACAATCTCCACACACAAAATCCCCAAAAAAAAAATTTACTGCTTTCACATCTTATCTTTTTGGGATTTTCTCCTGATGAAGCGTTTAGTTTATATTTAATATATTCATTTTTGTATTGATTCTAAGATTTCCTTATTTAAAATAAAAGACTATTTTTTTAATGCGCTTTACCTTTATTTGATATTTCATAATAGTTAATAACAAATCCACCTTATAGAATAAATATGCAAAGTTAAACAATATCATATGAAGCCGCATGAAGCAAAACAAAAACAATTTCAAAGGAAAAAAAAAAATTGTCAGAAACAAAAAGTTAATAGTTTGAATGAAAGAACAACAACTTGAGTGAGCTACCACCAAGTTTTATTGGTTGGAGTTATAGCCATTTCACGGTCGACAGGCCGATCATTACTCTACTTTAGTGGCCCTTGGTCTATGTTTAATTTTATTTGAAAAACTGTTTACCTCACTAAGAGTTGAACCATAGACCAGCAGATGTAATGAGTACATAGACATACAATAATTCCTAACTGTGAATTAATAACTGCATCAACTTTTACAATTAAAAAAAATATGATGGGGATTATTGGATATTTTGAGATAGTGGCAACTAAAAATATATATTGGGGATTTGTAGTTTGGGCGCCTGTCCCAACGGGGATTTTGTCGTGTTGGATTAATTTTCTGCGGGGAATTCGTCCGATTGAAAATATGTTTTTTGGAGATAACGTATGTTTCTCAAATAAAACAATTAAATGAAAATTTCTATTTAAAAAAAAAGGTGGTAACCCTACATACTATTCTTTTTTATTGGGGTCCATTTAAAATAAAGACTACGACAACCCTGTGGGAGCTTTAGTGAAGGACAGATTTATGCAATCCGCTGTAGCCAGAATGAGAGGCAAACGTCCTATCTTGCCTATACTGTCTAGTTTAGTTGGATAAAATATTTATGTAAGCTTGCTTATATAACAAAAAAAAATTAATACCCTTGGTCTCTTTACATCAAAAAAAAAAAAAATAAAAACGAAACAAATGTTGATGAAGTAATCGAAATCGAAATAAACAAAAACCAAATAATATAAGGCGAAATGATCTTAAAATTAACTAAATAAAAGAATCAATGATTTTTTTTTTAGAGACAAATACAAACCAAGTATGTAATTGAAAAAACATTTTGATTAAAATACAAAATGCAAAGCGAATAAAACAAAGTAATCAAAAAATGAGATAATAAATAATGGACTAACGGCCATATTATTCACTCGTTTATTCTAGCTTTAAACTTAAATCCAGATGTAAATTGATTTAAATCCAAGTCGTTAAATCCACAGTTCAATCCAATTTTTTTAATCCAGATTCAATAAATCCAATTGAATTTAAACTGCTCTCCGGAAAACAGTTTAAGTACTTACATCCAGATTAAAACTTAATTTATATTCGTCACAAGTTTGAAGTGTTTGATTTTTGCGATCCAAAAAAAGTAATTCATACATAGAATATAAAAATAAATAAATTATAGTTTAAAAGTAAAAAAAAGTGCTAATTAAAAAAATGGATTAGAGTGAATAATATACACATGGATTTAATTTTTCGAATTGAATAAATCTAGTTGGATTTAAAATTGACTTAAATCTAATGTGAATAATATAGCCGTAAGACTTGACAGTGACATAGGCAGTTACATAAAAATAATAAATCTCTTGAGCCATCAGAGACTGAAGGTATAAATGTGTTCATTTTCAAAACATTTTTTAAACCACTTTTACGTCATTTTCGTGTCATGGTCTGTTATTCATAGCTAAATATAATTTTGTTTAAATTCTGATGGGCTTTATTATTAATTTATTCAATACAGGGAATTAGTTTTAAATACCAAGAGCAACAAAAAAAGCAGACAATATATTTTACGTTTATATCGTTAACATTACCGACATATATTTAACATTTAGGATTAAATATTTCGCAAAAAAAAACTTCTATTTTATGAGTAACTCAAGAGGGAAATTCATTATATCAAAACTCAAATCCTGTATATCCAATTATGTCAAATGGAATCGGTGCTGTCAACCATGACAACAACATTCATTAGAAAAGGGCATAGTAATTAAACACTCATGTGAACATTAATGAGTAGGCAGTTTGTAATGAATTGACACAGATTTGTGAAAATAATGGAGGAAACTAAATTAATCATTTTATGAACTCTGAAGTCTGAACTAGAATGCATACAATGACTATATTTAGTTTTATGATTCGTAAAACAAATCCCATACATTAAATACATTATGTATTTATGAAGGATTGAATGGTGGCAGGGAAGGGAAAATGGCTTACATGTCCATTTTTCTTTGAAAATTAAAAATTGAATGATGACACATTGACACCTTGTATAGATTTAAGGAGTGTACATTTACAGTGTATGTACCTACTGTTTATTTAGTATTTAGAAATATTAATTATACAGGGTGTCCCGAAATTCAACGTCAAGCGGGTACTGGGTGATAGGGCACCCCGTTCTGGGAAAAGTATGAACAAATAATCCATATCGCTTGGTTTAGTAATTATAGCAATATTAAGAAAAATATTGAAAATCGATACCCTAGCTAACATTTTTAGATACAGTGGTCACAAATTTTTAAATTTTGCGGTGTTTTTTTTTTACGTAATCCTTATTAACCATGCTATTGATCGCAATAACAAATTTGAGAATTAATATTATCAGTTTTGTTAGAAAAATAAAGTTTGACTGAGTCATTGTTCAAAAAAAATTTGTAAGCTAAATTTGACACTTCATATTTTAAAAAAAATGTACTACAGTACCCTCGGCAAGCTCGTTTCAACAAGATTTCAAAATGGTACAACACTTGCTACTTTTTTATTCGTAAAAAATATTATTGCTTCTTATTTGCAAAAGGCCTCAGTTCACTTCATATCGCTTTTACGTACTTAAATATCGGTTTTACTGGGGGTGTGTGTAAGAAAACATAAGCACTTGAATAAAACACTGTTTGCCGTAAATTAGAGTGAGACAGATCGACATTATATACGGAACGCTACGATCTACGTTCGGTACGCTACGTTCGTGCTTTTACCCGCAACTTCTCGTAATTATGTGCCTTTGTGTTACTCTGGACTCGATATGTGTTGTGAAATTTATACTACTTATTATGTAGTAATAAGTAAGTACTAAAAGCCTTTCGCGCATAGCGTACTTGTACATAGCTCAAGAATATGAGAACATCCATATTAGTCCATTGAAAGTTACATTAACCTGGCGTTTTATATCCCTTTAATAATAATTTTCTTACAACTTTCGTCTGTTTTTAATTTTAACCTTTTTTGTTATCAATTTTATGATAAAAAGTGCCGTAACATTTATTGTACAGAATTCAATAACATAGACAAATGTGCTAAAAAGTGCATGGTTCTCGAGATATAGCAAAAAACTTTTAACATCCCCTTTTCCAAAATGGCGCCCAAAAGAGGGGCTTTCAACCCCGAAAATTCCTTTTTACCCTCCCTCCTTCCTAAACATAAATCAAAAACATTTAGTCCTGTATAAAATGCTAGGCTAATGTAACATTATAATGGGCTAGCATTGATGTTCTCATATTCTTGAGCTGTGTATACAGTACAGATACGCCATGCGCGAGAGGTTTTTAGTACCTATTACTAAATAGTAACTAACATAATTTTTACAACACTAATCGAGTCCAGGTTAACACAAGGCGCACAATTACGAGAAGTTGCTAGTAAAAGCAGAAACGTAACGGTAAAACCGATATTTAAGCACTAAAAAGCATTATTTACGTAAAAGTGATATAAAGTGAACTGAGGTCCTTTTGAAAATAAAAAATCAATCATATTTTTTACGAATAAATAAGTAGTTAATGTTGTGCCATTTGGAAATCTTGATGAAACGGGCCACTTTTTTAAATAACTTGCCGACACGGTGTATCAAAGTTAGCTTACAAAATTTTTTTGAGCAATGACTCAGTCAAACAATTTTTCTTACAAAAAATGATAATAATAATTCTCAGATTTGTGATTGCGATCAATATAGCATGGTTAATAAGGATTACGTAAAAAAAGAAAACACCGCAAAATTTTAAAATTTTCAATATTTTTCTTAATATTGCAATAATTACATAACCAAGCGAGATGGACTTTTTTTTCTTACTTTTCCCAGAACGGATACAACCTCCCCTATCACCCGGTTCCCGCTTGACGTTGAGTTTCGGTACGCCCTGTATATAGGAAAATGAAATGGTTTTCCTTTGTAACCACACCACTCACGAACGGCCCGTTGGATTGGCTTGATTTTTTTTTGCATTACGTTCGGTGTTTTCTGTGGAAGGTACTTAGCTTGGAAATTTTTAAAAATTTAACTCCTTAATAGGTTCTTCTATGTAAAATGTTTTTAAATTATTTTTTTTTGTTGCTATGCTGTTTGCAAAAAGGTCCATTAGAAACTTATTTGATTTTGGTTGATATGCTATTTGCAAAATGTCCAAAGGAACAAATTTAATTATTTATTAAAGAAAAATCGAAACGTTAAACAAAATTACGCAAAAACCTAAACGCTGAAAAGAGATGTAACCTTTTAAAAATTGGGTAATTTCTTTGACATAATTACAATTTTGAAAAAAAATAATGAAATAAAAAAAGACAAAAAAGAGGTACTTATTTTGTCGATTATAGTTAACTTCAAGAAGTACCATTCTGAGATGCCAACTGTAAGACTAAGCAGTATCAGCCACCGAAGCCGTACGACTACTAAAATAGTTAATTATCAAATAAATCAAAGCGATAATCAGCGCGTGAACCAAAATGAGTCGGTTCCACAACAAATCTCTCAAGCTCGAACGATGCAGACGCAAGAAGAGATAGCAGCACAAAATGAAGTTGATAGAATGAGACGCAATAGGGCAGTGGTACGACGATCATCGCTGACAAGCTTATGTTCTACAAAATCTTGAATGTGCTGCATTCCACTACGGCCTTTTGATTGATTATAGTGCAGATAGATCTGTGATCTGTCACTATTGGATCAATGAGCATTGTTTCTACTCATTGTAAAGGCACTCAAGTTCAACAATGAAACACCAGGGTTATATTTTGCGAGTGGCAAAGTCAAACTAATACCATTGAAAACCCCACCAGAGCATTTGCTCTCTTTGGTGTCTGGAACAGGAAGTGATTCCAAACATTTCTGCAGAATATCCAGAAGTATAATAGTTGTTTTCACAGTACCTACTTCATTTGGTGCAACACACATAATAAAAGGAAATGTCATGCCAACGTTTAAGGTAATTTTAAATTTCCCAGAAATATGCTAAGACGTTAAAACTTTTCAAATTTTTCAAGAATTTTTGAATTTAAAATTTTTTTAAATAATATCGTGCAGAAATACTTGCACTTCTATTTTATTGTACCTTCTTTTAAAAACTCAAACTTTTTTAATTTTTGAATAACTTAAAGCATTGAATAAATACAAATAGAAGTGACACCGTATAACTCAAAGCTCTATATGCTCGTCCTGTGGCGTTTTGTAGAAACAAATTGATGATGTAAAATTTGTCTGTACACAAACCGATTCAAAAGGGATTTTTATTTATTAAATTGTTCCTTTTTGTATCGGTATCCATAACGACGATTTTTAATATTCTGTTTAATTTTGAAATTATGTCGAATTCCTTTTACCAAAAATAATCGATTTTTTTTTCTAAACAGACTCCATTTTTTCTTTCAATACAAGGAATTTGTCCAGAAAAATCGATTTTTTCTTCTAAACAAATCGATTTTTTTATTAAAAGGAATTCGACATTAGTTTACAAAGGCACGTGAAGAATGTTTGTATGTATGTATTGTCATTTAGAGGCATTAGTTGTTTTTTTATGTTTTTGTTTATATGACGATGATTTTTACATGCTACGCTGAAGATTATATTTCTCATATTGAAATACAGAACAAAATTATATGAGGATGAGAATATTTTGATTATTTTATTTGCTATTCAGACTTGAATTATTTTCTTGATTCTGATTTCTTAGTAAAATAAGAATTAATTTTTCCTATTTTTTGTAACATTTAATAGAAAGATATTTTTTATTTTCAAATTTAAAATCTTAATTTATAAAGGTAAAATCTATTCAAAATCAACTCTGTCTGTACCTACATACATATCTATAAACCCTAGAAAGGTTCTAAGTCCCGGGGTTCTTAAAAAAAAAAAAAAAAAAAAAACAGACACAGGCTATGTAAATACGGGACAGTCCCGGGAAACCCGGGATGAATAGTCACTTAGTGTATCACTTTATTTAGTAAAATACTAGACTGAAAATTGAAGCATAAAATTCTTTGGCGGCCTCGCTTTTTTCGTACTTTTATCAATTTTATTATGTGAAATAGCTATTGAACTACTATAAGTGCCATGCATTAGTATGCACTTAACTATTCAGATGGTCTTTTAAAAATCGCAATTTCAATAGGGTAAACAAGGATAAACAAAGATAAATATCAGAATCTATTTTCTAAACGAAAAATGATAGGGAGGTGGTTGTTTTTGTAATTAATTTTAAATATACAAAATTCATCGATATATACAACAACTGTGAAAAATCTAAAACTCGAGATATGGTTGTTTGAAAGCAAATTATGTTTTCTGGAAATAAATTTTATATTTTTAAAAAGCAAATAAGAAATTATATTTTCCAAATTTTCGAGCTAACCTCAATATTTGGCTAAATGAATTTTTGAATAATCTAAATTGTTTCCATAAATTTTTGACGGTTTTTGATTTTCTTCAATTATCCGCGCATAGGTATTTTCATTAAAAACAGTATCAGTGCAAGGACATATTAATACCGAGTACGATGGTACTATACTGTTTCCAAAAATGTTGTCCAGAACTCAAAATTGCTGAAATTTTAAATGTCGATACTTTGAAATTTTTTAAATTTTTTAGAGAAAAACTTTGGAAGTCTCAAAGAGGTGACAACAAATTTTGGAAGGTAAAGATAACCAAAATTTAATTATGTAAGTTATTAGGTACAAGTGCTTTGATATCGAATACAACCATTTTCGAAGATTTTTTCTCAGCTTGCTATGGTACCTCCCATTATTGTTTTTTATTTTCGTTTTTTTTTCGAAAGCAATTAGTAGCTGATTTTGATAATTTTTTTTTGAAAAATTCAAATAGTATTGTACCTATACAAACATTTTTTTGGATTTTTAAGTAATCTAAATATTTCGAAAACGACTCGGTTGATTTTTACGAAACTTGGCACCGAGCGGTTTTTAAACATGATCTAAAATATTTTTAACAAACATTTTTTAGGTAGTTAAAATTAACGTTGCCTTCCATATAAATGTTAAAAACCCGTTACAGAAAATCATTAACACTGCATCACATACAACCATTTGCTTTATTTTGGACTATCTCATTTTTGTATAACCGATTAAAATTACAAAGAAAACAAATTTTGGAATTTTAAAAAAATGTACACATTTATTTTTAATGACGATTTTTTACCGAAATTTAATTTTTAATTCAACATTAATAAATAATAAAATATGGTGTACCAATTTTGTTTTAATGTACAAAATTTTATTTACTAGATGATTCACCTAAGGTGTGACATAGAGCTAGAGCGTGTAGGTTGAGTCTAAGAAAAGAAAAAAAAAATCATGATAAAAAAACTTCCCAAGGGTTTCAAATTTTGTCTTGACCAAAAAAAACGAAAAATGTCAGATACGTTTTTTCAGTTAACACGGCAATATTTATTAATGATAAAAATAAATGAATTTGATAGCACAACAGCTCATGAAGAACTAGGACCTAGTGACTTACAACTCTCAACCATTCCTGTGTGCGTGGCTGCAGAAATGGAGGGGACCTACAGTTTATTGCCGAATCCGAACGGCTAATGTAAGCGGCACTTGTCTATGACAAGAGATACTCTTGGAGGTTTTGTCAATTCCTCGCAAGAGGCAGTAGCCGTTGTTTTTATTTTTAAAAAAAAATTTAGGTGGCGAGGCTGGGGATCAAACCTAGACCTCCGGCATGACAGTCCATTGCACTTACCACCATGCCACTGCGGCGTCATAATGGAAGTTATTTTCGGTTCCCTCCATTCCTGCAGATAAGCACCGAGGAAGTGTTGGAAGGTGTTTCATTATGCTTTGGTTCTCCCGTATGCAGTTTTTTATTTCGTCCTCAGCCTTCGAAATGTTTCGAAATTATGTGCACCTATAGGTATACAACACCCCTATCCTACCCACTATCCTTGACCTAAAACTAATTTTGTTACCTACCAAAATGTAAGTACACACATAGAAATATTTCCTGCTACTTTCACTTTAAATATCAGATGAGTAGAGCTGAGTAGTTAGGTGTAAGGTATACCTAAACAATGCAGATAGTAATGAATAGAGCAACCAAAAATATGCCATGCCATACTTTTTCGAAGAAATATGCGCTTGAAAAACAGTATTTTTCATAACACGTATTTCTAACAGCCTTTTTTTAAAAGTGTTGCTAGCAAAAATACTCTTATCTAGCATATTTTTGATTGCCCTAGTAAATATCAATATAGTGTTTTGATATTAAGTTAGGAATTCAAATGCGTACACACATAAATAATTCTATACAAATTCTAAATTTCAGACTAAACACAACTACTTTCGTTTCCATAGAAATATACAAAAATAATGAAAACAAAACAAATTAAACATTCGTTTCCATAGTAATTAGAAAAAATTCCCATTCGAATTCATAACCCTATTATGATTAAGGAAGTTTTTTTTTATTGAATACATCAACCTACCATGCGATAGCAGCCCTATATGCAAACCTTAGTGGCCGATTTTCCCGGTGTCTACTTCTATTTGTATTTATTCAATGCTTAAAGGCGCACTCTGATTCGCTATTATCGGTGATTTACAAGATTTTGTTTTTCTAGATTTTGCGAAATTATGACTTACAAGATATCGAGGCATAGAGCTTCCATCAATGAAATGTAAAAGTGAAAGAAAATACAGTAGACGCTCGATATATTGAATCTCGGTAGAGTGAACTATCCAATATAGTGAACACAAAATTTTATACACACTTCTCTAAATAGTGAACAAAAAAATTACTATATCGAGATTTTTTTTATTTATACACTTTTTTTTCAGTACTCAACAAGAATACTTCAGCTGCACTATTTTTATAATGTTTATATGAATGTTCGACCTAGTTGAAACTTGAAACCGGACAAATTGTTAATTTTGTATCAAATTTTACTCTGAAAAACCCTTTTAGCCTCTCTCTCGAAATAGTGAAAAATCTCGATAAAGTGAACAGGCTTGGTTTTAATTACTTCACTATATCGAGCGTCTACTGTATACGTATACGCGCAAAATAGGCTATTAAGTTTATCACAATTTTCGTCACTATTTGAATGTACCAGCACAATGTGAAACCATTCATTTGCACATGTGCGCAAACTTGAATGATCCGAATAAGGTTTAATGCTTCCTTACAGTTTACACCAAACTTAAAGATCTTTAGAAACCAATGAAAGAGTTAAAATTTCTAGCTCTCATTCCCGAACAAGAAACTCAAAAACAGAACAGTCTTTAACAAATGACTTTATGTACTTAACTATTTGTATGTCTTATCCCAGTTTTCTGTCTGATACACTTGCACACATACTTAAAAACTTAAACACAAATATGCAGCCAAAATAAGAAAAAATACAGCAATGACGAGCACTTAATCAAATTTCACCGGTCCATCATCAGTTCGTTGAAGTTATAAAATCTTCTCCACATTCCGACAAGAAAACTTTTCTTTAGAAAACAAAATTAAGTTACAGCTCTCTAATAAGTTTGTCATTGAAGTTCTTCATTAGATTTTTGCTCCCCAGGATACACCCTTTCTCCAAAGATATTCCTTTCGACGATGATGAAGATTGCTTCTATTCGAATCTATTTCTATATGCTTGTCAAGTTTTCAGTTCTCACCATATCTTTAGTCTCGCCATTCATAAAATAGACCAACACAATTCAACTCCCATTCCATCCGTTTACATTGGGTTTCAAGTATATGAATCAACTTTAATAGAGCATCTTTTGAAAGGTGTTGGAGGTGGGGTGTAGGAGATTGTGGTTTGTTCTTCTTTTGTATTACTTATTTGAACGGGTTATGTGAGTGATAATATGTGCTGATTTCATATAGGTTGAGGATGTTGGAAAATATTTGTTTGGTAAACCATTATGATGGAAAATTGGGGGCATTTGATAAAATATAATTTGAAGATCGGTATAAGGTTTAAATAAATTGGAGAAGGACAAATAGTTGCAGGCTTGCAGGGAATTCTTTTAAATATAAATTCGGCACTTATTATAACTACTTCTTAGGCCCATGTTCTGCATTTGGGACGAAATCAAATTGAAATCGATTCTCAATTTCACGTGAAATGAAATTCCATGTTCAATTCGTTAGTTTTCGAAAAATTTCGCAATTACTTCGAACTGTCAAAATGGAATGTGCATCCATTCTTAATTGTTTTATAAAAAGAAAATGCAGATAAAAATTAATTCAATATTATTTGCACTTTAAACGAAAAAAAAGCGGAACATAGAAAAACATAGACGAACAAATTTGCGAGAAAGATTTTACCTACATATTAGATTTGGCTGCCATAGCGTGAGTACCTAACTATGAAGTATTGTTCTGATAAATTGTTTATTCTTTATTTGTTGAAAGTTTTTAACGTAAGTTTCAGATTCAGAAAACAAATATATAATTTTACTTACATTTTGCACTAATAAATCATGAAACTAACTGCAACTGGGGCAATTCCACAATAATTCACAAAGCATTAACAAAGTGGATTGAATACGTTCAGAAACCGGAATGAACCGAAATGCAGAACACCAATTTTCACTTTCGAACTTTCAATTCACAATTAGCTTTTGAAACGAATTGTGGAACACCGAATTTCAATTCCGTCATGTGAATTCACAGTAAGTGGAACGCAGAACGGGGGCGTTAAATAATAGTTTTGAATCTTTGTCCCCTTTCACACAGGGCAACTGAGTTGCCGGCAACAATTAGTTCATAGTCGAGAAGGGCAGGAAGAAAGAGGGGGAAATGAAATCTCCCCGGTCAAAAAATCACCAGCAACTAGTATCTTCGTGTGAAAGGGGACTTTCTTTTTCGAGCAACCGTTAAGTAAGTTGCTAAGTTTAGAAAAATCGCGTAGGTTGAAAACAAACCAAAATCTTATAAGAGACGTTTTAAAGCAGGCTTGCGAGTTTTTGAATTAAAAAATATGCCCGATTCTCCCCGCTATCACTGATACCTCACAAGTCATAAAAGGTTGTGAAATTAATTTTGTGACTTTTTCGTATTCTCCCCCAAAGTCACAACTTATGAGAGTCACAAAAACAATCGAAATTGTGATCTCCTTCAGAGCAGGTCACAACTCACAAATTAGGTACATGTGTTTTGTCATTTTGATTTCACATTCTATATATTTTTTCCTAAAAATTTGCAATTTTCTAGATTTTCGAGTGCTAAAATAAAGTAAAATAGGAATCGATTCGATTTATCCGAAAATGAATCAAAAAATTTTCACAATTTTACAATATTTTTGTAAAACTAATCATTGCACCTATATCGCCGCCGTCCGACGGCTATTGAGAACTTCAAGAGACGCAAATTGCTTTCCAAACAATTTTTATAAAGATTTTCCACTTCCATTTTGGAAAAATATACTACATAAACATATACATATTTCAATAAAATGTTCCACTTTCTGTTTGTTTTTACTAATATTTATGTAGTAGCCTTATACTGCGTTTTCATTAGAGCTGAAATGAGGTAATTTGGCAAATTACAAAAAAAGTGTTCACATTTCAAATTTCGTAATTTTGTTTAAAGGCCCAGATTGTCAATCGCTTGTTTTTGTTGTTTTTGCATTGAATTCTGTCATTTCAAATGGGTTCCACTTTGAATGGAATCCATTTGGAAGTGTTCATGAAAGTTTTACGTAATTTCCTACCGAATTTTGTGCAAATTTGGTTGAAATTACCTCATTTGGAAATTTGAATTTGTATGGGAAATGAGATGATTTTGAATTTAATTTGGAAATTTTTAACGAAATTACCTCATTTGCTCTAATGAAAACGCAGTATTATGTTGTTGATAAAAGAAATTAGAAAGAATATTTCAAAAAGTACCGTTTATTTTCTCTGGTTCTCTTGCAAAGCGTTCCATATGGAAAAATGCAGATATTTTTTGCGTCAACTGAATAGACACAAGGTCATTTTCTTCATTATTTATGAGCATTCTGAGGTTTTTGACACATAAGATTAGTAGTTAAAGTGTTTTAAGTGAAATTTAATCTTTTAATTGAAATTTAAATAAAGATGGCTAGGTCAAAATCTCTAAGAATAGTTGAAAAATCTAAAATTGATTTATTAAGAGTAAGACAACAAGGACTAACCGGGTGTGCTATAGCTAACAAAATTGAACAAAGTTTTAGTGTGATCTATTCTTAAAGAAATTGCACTCCAGATGATTTCAAAATAAGAAAATAAAAGCTACCACGATGACCGATTTAAAGGTGGTCACCCGATTCACACAGGGAAATTGCATTAGGCGTTTTTTATTATAATATGTCCACTAAAAATTTTCAGTACAGGCCTTATAGGAGAGCTTTTTTCAAAACACTGTTGCTCGCATGAGATACCCACCTAGCCAAATCGCTACTGAAATAAAAACACAGCCACTAAGTTACCTACAAATTGTTTTTGTAATCTTCTTTGAGCCCACGTACATCCCACCACGACATGCCTTCCTCAAGGGTTAAAGTTGAAGGCAAACTGAACACTGGTGTTATGCATGCGATCAATCCTATAGTATTTGTGTATTGAAGAGTTACCATTTCTACGTTGTACCAAATCGCCTTTTATTTGTTTTTTGTTAAAGAACTTTAAAAATAATTGCTTTTTCAGAGCTTTTAGTAGGAAAAGTATTGTCGGTTGCTGCTTTTCTGTATCCGTACTATTTCTTTTTTTTCTGATTGTGTGGAAAAATTTAAATTTAAATCGACAAATGGTAACTCAACTGATCTTTGGCGTATATTAGTGGCAATTCATCATGCTCGCTACGGCCACCCTTTAAGAGCTTTGAAGTAGCGAAAGCTTATGGAAATACATTGCGGTCACAGTAAAAGGTAAATATCCTATCTTCCCTGTACTGAAATTTTTTAGTAGACAAACTATAGCAACCTTTAACTAAGCACAGTAATTCAAGTCCGAATAAAACGTTGTATTCACTATTATATCCACTTTTAAACCGTCGCATTGGTCGCAAAGTTGGTATCCGTGTCAAAATCAACCTACACCAAAAACAATAATTATTTGGAAAAAAAATAGGAAGTTTAAATGGTTTAGAAGATTTTTTTTTGTGTTTAATAAATATCTTTTTGCCATTTTTGAAAAATAAATATGCTTTGTTTATTCTTTTTCAAAACAAAACATGAAATAGAATACTTGTTTATAACCAATTCACTTTTACAAAAGTAACGGGATGTGTTGGAAAATATTGTTCTTTTTTAATGTTTATATGCAGTTTTAGTTGAATAAACGTTGAGGACCTTTTGAATGATTAAAATGACGAAACAGGAAACTACTCGGTTTTTTTCTAACGCAATTTTCATGTAACTAACTTTTGCCCCGAGTATTGAAAAACAATATTTTTGAAAACTTCACGTTGCTTGCGCTATAAATACAAATATTAACTGTTTAAATATATTTGTATTAAAAAAAAAATGTAGAATGCCAAAATCGTTACTGACTCCAAATGTAAGCAGATGGATTTTCGATTTTGCTGAATTTACACGGCTATCCAAACTTCTGTCAAAAAAATGAAAAATAAATAAAATAAAATGCACGACTGGCTCGCACAAACTTGCTCTTGTAGTAAAAGTTTCTTCGAATTTTAACTTCCGTAATATTCACGCCGTTTAAAATTCGGTTTAAAAGCACTTTAACCGACTACATTTAACCGAACTAAACCGATAGAACTTAAACGACAAAATCTCGTTTAAATCGGTTATATTCACTCCGTTTAAGCAAAAAATTCCAAAAAAAAAATGTTCAACTTTTTTTTTTAAATCAAAAAAAAAAATTTAAATATATGTATGCAGTATTATTCTCACTTTATAGGACCTTCTAAGGAAAAATTTTGATCAAAATCGGTTGAGCGGTTAACGAGAAAATCCAAAATAAAAAAATCGATTTTATGGCAGGTACCCTTAATAACGGTTTTTGGTAATTTTTTTTTCTCCAAAATGTAGACCATTCCACCAGTACACATTTTAAAAAAAAATCGTCGAAGCCCTTTTTGAGATAAATAACTTTTTTCAAAATGTTTGTATAGCAAGTAACGTTATTTTTTGATCAAAAAAAAATCACATGCAGATATGTACAGACAGACAGGCGGAATTGCGGAACCCATTTTTTTCGTGTTCTCTATCATCGGAATGTCAAGTTTGATTGTTATATCGAGTTCGATTTTTTGCACGAATCCTAAACTTGCCCTATAGTACCTATATCGCAGGTAACGACATTTATTTTCACGAAGTCAAAAAAGAATGAAAAAAATTATTTACTAGCTGATTTAAGAGCATTTAAGCGTGAAGTAAAAAATCTGAAGAAAATGGAAAATATAAAAAAACTTGTCAGTAGTCTAATTCTACGAAAATGTTTTCGTTGGGAATGATATTTCGGTTATATCTGTAGGATGTGGGAAGCGTCGCTTTTTTCAAAAATATCACTGACTTTTCACTTTGCCCAAATATATGCAATGCACTCCAAATGATATTTACCTAATTAAATATTATATTGCGTTTTCATTAGAGCAAATGAGGTAATTTCGTTCAAAATTTCCAAATTCAATTCAAAATCATCTCATTTCCCATAGAAATTGAAATTTCCAAATGATGTTTTTTCAACCAAATTTGTACTAAATTCGGTAGGAAATAACGTAAAACTTTTATGAACATACCCAAATGGATTCCATTCAAAGTGAAGCCCATTTGAAATGACAGAATTCCAGTTCAGGTTTCATAAGCTCACTGAGATCTCAGAGATCTCAGCAATCTCAGAAATCTGAACGTAATTCCTCAGTGAGATTCCTCACTTTTGCTGTCAAAAAAATGAGACTGATATTTTTTGGATTCGCTTGCTCAATTATTTTTTGTCGCAGTTGATTAATTAATAAAAAAGAGATGGAAATTGGTTTTGACTTCTAGTGGAGAAATTTTGTTCATGTTTCTCCTTCTGCTCAGTGGAGCTGACGGAGCTTGCTCAATGAGATCTCAGTGAGATCTTAGAAACGTGAACTGGCTAAATGTAAAAAAAAAACAAAAACAAGCAATTGACAATCTAGGCCTTCAAACAAAATTAGCAAATTTGAAATGTGAATACTTTTTTTGTAATTTGCCAAATTACCTCATTTCAGCTATAATGAAAACGCAGTATTAGGTGCGTTTTATTATCAATTTTATAGCTAGCGCAATAAAATTTCCCTTGGTGAACAATAACAAAACCAAAAATGCCGATAAATTAGCCAGTAAAATATCGAACATAAAAGTGGACAAATAGTGTGGGCTTGAACCTTAAATGTCGGTAATGTAGTTTGTTTTTCACTCAAAAGGAGTATGAACGCATCCAGAGAATAAAGAGTGGACATAAAAGTTGATGTAGCGTTTTATTGAACTTGTATTGCTGCGCTAGCTATAAATTACGAATAAAACGCACCTATTATTATTATGACCACCCAATGCAAAACATTGTCAGCAACCCGAAAGTTTTATATTTTAAAACATGTCAATACGAAAGATGTCAAAGTCACAGATGTAGAATTAATTAACAGATATCAAAGTCACATATATGTCAAAAAGACGTCAAATTTAGAGATGTGAAACTCAGATTAATAAATAATTAAATAAGTAATTTTTTTAATGTGAAAGTTCCAACTATTTTTTATAGCTTTTTCGTTTGGTAATCCGGAAGAATTGTGCGGAAGCATCCGATCCGGAATGCCAAACGAAAAATTTGAAATTTTTTTTATTGATTCTGAAGTTTGTGTTCCGTTGTATTTGTAAAACATCAAATTAAAATTTCAAATTAAAGGCTCTCCCAAACCAACGCGATTAATCGCTGAGACAAAAGAAAACAATAACAACAACGTGTTGTTTTATTTGACACCCACGTGTTGTTATTGTTGTTTTCTTTTGTCGCGGCGATTAATCGCGTTGGTTTGGGAGAGCTTTAAAGCTGTTTTCATTCTTGATTATTTTTAAACACGGCGCAGACCATTTGGAAAATTTTGATCCTATTTCCAAAGTAAATGGTGAGATTGCATATATTGTGCATTGTATAATAATATGTACTCCAAGATATTTATTTTAGCTAAATAAAAGAAAGTAGGTAGGTCGAATTTAATCACAAATGTGGAATCTCTATTCCAAAATCAAATAAAAAATTACATTCTACGATATTGACGTTTAAAGTATTAAGCATGTTTGCGTTCTTCTGGTTTTGATTCTTCCTTTAAATTCAGAATCGATTTTCTCTTCTTCTCGGGAGAAGAACTGTCATCTGTCGCCAGTCGAACAATTTGAGAAGCATTTGGAATGCTTCCGGACGACCAAACGAAAACGCCATTATTTAAGCCCAGATACTCGTATCGTATGCGGAAAATCAGCCATAACAAAAATGTTTTATTAGTACCTGCCTAAATGCAATGCTTGCAGACATCATATTTATTTTTTTTTTTTTTTCTAAAAGTATTTGCACTGAGATAAGGTACAATATTTCTGGCAGTCAGTATAATGAAAGATAAATTATTTAAATAACTTTTGTTTTTTCAATAAATGAAAGAAAAAATTAATTGTTTCTTCCTTAAATCCATCATTCCAACATCTTAAAATCAAAACACCACCTAAAATATGTATATTAAATATGGGTCACCATTGTTTGGAAAAATTCATTTGGCATTTCTTGTTTCGCCTTAGTCGTTAAATATTTTGTTTAATTCGCAATTCTTAATTGGCAATTTACATTTTCTTTTTTATTCATTACGTTTTTCAATCATTCTGCAATTAACATTCGGCGGTTTTATATTTCGCTTTTTGTTAAAAATATTTTCAATCATTTCGCAAAATTCATTTGGCAAATTATTCTTTAGTTTTTCTTTGTTAAATTGTTTATTATTTGGCCAAGTGTTTTTTCGCAAAATATTGTTTCGCCGTTTCAATATTTTGCGAAATAACGTTTCGCCGTTTAATCATTTCGATAAATATCGTCAAGCCGTTTTATTATTTCGCTAATTGATTATTTCGCTGTTTAGTTGTTTTGATCGTTTGACTAATCATTACCATCGTCTCTTTTCCAGATTAACAGTTTTTTTCTGAGCCGTTGCTTAGTCGTGCTTGCGTTGGTAATATTTTTTTAGTTTTTTTGCAATTTTTGCCGTGATCACTTTCGCGATTTAAGATTTCAGTTTGTTTGCTTAGTTAATAAGGTAAGTGCATAACAGAAAGAGGATTTTCACATTTTACTCCAAGGAAAAAAGGGTTTTAAGCAATTGGGCAGTTATTTTCGTAGGTGCATTATATTTTTTATATTCTCTATTCAGTGTTTTTTCGCTTTTTTTTATTTGGCAATTTGATGTTCAGCTTTTTTTTATTTGGCATTCGATTGTTTGGCAATGTTTTGGCTTCCATTAAATTACATGCCTTAAAATTTCGCGCGAAATTGCCAAATAATAAAATGCCAAATAAGAAAAAGCCAAATAAAAAAATGCCAAATAAAAAAATTGCCAAACCTTAATATGCCAATCAAACAAAATATTAAGTGAAAATTGCGAAATGATGGTTTGTCATATCATATAAAAAACCAAACGTAATTTGCAAAACGAAAATTGCGAAATAACAAAATGCTAAATACAAAAATGCGAAACGAGAAACGGCGAAATGTACCACCGCGAAACGTTAATTTGCCAAACAATTCTGGCGAAACATACCATACCCATTAAATATGTATTTTTGCACTCATATCCATTTGAATTGCATTTGCGTGCTAACATCTACAAAACCGCGTATAAATCCGTTAAGATACTAGATTCGGCTTAATGGCGAAAATTTAAGTAAAAAAAAAGCACCCTACACAAAATGCATATACCCTAACTAACCTATTACCTACCTGTAGATAATCCTTTTTCACTGATTGAACTAACGAGAGGATAATGTCTAACATGACTTTGTTCAACCATCAGGATTATGTCTGTTACTATTTTGCCTCTGGCTAAACACAAAATAGCATTTATTTTTTCTGTTGCATTGTAGTGACCTTTTTTACGTATACAAAGAAATTTTTCAACAATGACTCTTTTTATTTATAATCCTTTTACATAGATTAAAATCGGTTCGTTTGTCGAACCTGGATTTCATTCAGTTAGTTAACATTAAACAAGAAAATCATTTATTTTATTTCGTATTATCATTGAGAGATTTAGTTCAATTTAAAAAGAATTAAATAATTAACAAATAAATACACACGTGCCGAATTTACAAAGAAATTTTTAAGGCTACTTAGCTTTAAAACTCATTTAAAGAGGTATAGAGAAGATGCAAAAAAGTGGGTCTCACAATTCAGTTCGTTTTTCTGTTTGTCTTATTAGTAACCCGTGGCGTAATGGTGAGTGCGATGGACTGTTATGCCAGAGGTCTGGATTCAATACCAGCCACTTCCACCTTAAGTTTTTTTTCTGAACTACTGCCTTTTGCGAGGAATTGACAAATCCTCCAAGAGTATCTTGTCATAGAAAAGTACCACTCACTTTAGCCGTTCGGATTCGGCAATAAACTGTAGGTGCCCTCCATTCCTGCAGACACGCACAAAGGAATAGTTGAGAGTTGTAAGTCACTAGGCCCTGGTTCTTCATGATCCGTTGTGCCACCAAATTTATATTTATTTATACATTATAATAGTCTGTTCGACTACAGCCTAAATGGTTTATATGGTCAATTTTCTTTAAAATTGTTTTCTAGCGTTTTTTGCACATTTGGACACGTTTTTAATTTTTTTGTCATTTTTTGTCAGGATCAAAAATAATGGTACATTATATATATAGCTTTACAGATAAAAAAAAATCAGTTAATTTTAACAAGCGTGATAATTTTGGTAAAAATTACGCAACGCAATTTCTTTATATCAAATTAATCCATTGTTTGTTTTTAATTTCCTCAAAATCTAGAATATTGTAACGTTTTACCACGGTTCGATATAAAACTTATTTATATTTAACTGTCAACCGTCAATTATTTCCTTTCTAAATTAAACACACTTAACTTCACTTCAAATATTTTATTAATCACCAATCTCAATAGTATGCAACTTAAATTCACTTCCGGATACTTTTAACTTCGAACTTTACACTTTCGCTTTCAAAAATAAACTGTGTCTGTGCTCAAAAAGTTTCTCCTTATATAGTGAGCTGAGAGGTTCGGGACTCTACTCGAAAGTACTGGCACAAAAGCTTCTGGAAGGTTCCATTCCAATGAAGAGAGATGGCGTTCTCTCCACTCTTCCATTCAGCGCATTTTTCTCCTGAGAGAGATGGGCGCGCTCTCTCGGGATTTTTTTATAAATGGTTGTTGTCTTCGATAAGGGTATTTTTGCACTTGGCTCTTTGTTTGTTCCGAAAGTAGTTAGGTGCTGATTTCATCGTTACATTGCCCCCCTCCTAAGATTGATCGTCCCGAACAATTCTGTCGCTCCTTTCACCATTATAACGATGCAAACGGTCACAATGAACTACTTTCAGTTTCCCTCTTACTCCTCTCTGTATACGGTAGACCACATCATTTAGTCTCTTCACAACAGTGTAGGGTCCTTCCCAGTTCTGTTGAAGCTTTGGTGACAGTCCCTTTTGTCGATGGGGATTGTAAAACCACACGAGGTCTCCTTCTTGAAATCCTGTTGTTGTTGCTCGGGCATCATAACGTGTTTTCATCCGATCACTAGATGTTTTTATGAATGCTCTGGTTCGTTGATGAATGTCAATGAGCCTTTCTTTGAGGTTATCCACATATTCTTCTGTTCGTTGTGGCTCAATTGTCCGGCATCCAAATTTCACCTCACTAGGCAGTCGTATTGACGTTCCAAACAAGATTTCCGATGGTGTATGTCCTGTCGAGCTATGTACTGCACTCCTATATGCCATTAGGAATAATGGAATATGTCTATCCCAGTCTCGTTGGTAGTCGCCGACAACCTTAGATAGATGTTCCTTTAGCGTCCGGTTGAATCGCTCGACCATCCCATCAGATTGTGGATGAAGCGGCGTTGTCCTCGTCTTTTTAATGCCAAGGAGCGAACAAACTTCCTGGAAGATGTTAGATTCGAAGTTCCTTCCTTGGTCGGAATGAAGTTCCATCGGTACGCCGAACCTGCTCACCCAATTGAAGACAATCTGATCCACAACTGTTTTGGTTTCTTGGTTTGGGATGGCAAATGCCTCAGGCCACTTGCTGAAGTAATCCATGACTACAAGGATGTATCGGTTTCCACTGTTGGTCTCAGGAAAAGGGCCTGCGACGTCTACTGCAATCCTCTCGAAAGGCGTGCCTATGTTGTATTGTTGCATTTTACTTTGAAGCTTCCTACCTGGGCCTTTGCTAGCAGCACAAGTATCACATTTTCGGCACCACTTTTCGACGTCCTCTCTTGCATGTAGCCAGTAGAACCGTTGTCGTATCTTTTCCAAAGTCTTATTGACTCCCAAATGACCTCCGGAAGCTCCGTCATGCATCTCTCGAAGAACGTCATTAACCTTGGACCGAGGAACGACCAGCTGCATCACATAGGACTTACCGTCTGCGGATTCCCACTTACGCCTTAGAACACCTTCCTCCACATGAAGTGAGTCCCATTGTGCCCAATATGCTTTCAGGGCCGGACTTCTGTCGGAGATGTCACACCACTCTGGTTTTTCTTGGTGTTCTTTCCACGCAAGAATGGGCTCTATGTCCGAGTCTTCTTGTTGGGCAGTCCTAAGTTCTTCATTACTCCAACCGTAAATGGGATCAGCTCTTATTCGTTGGACGGCAATCATTTCCTTTTCTTCTTGGCGTGTGCAATGTTTGCAGTCCTGTTTGCAAGGCCGTCGAGACAATGCGTCTGCGTTTGAATGCAACTTTCCTCTTCGATGTTGAATTTGGTAGTCATATGTCTGTAGTCTCTCGATCCACCTTGCTACTTGACCTTCAGGATTTTTAAAGTTCAGAAGCCAATTGAGTGCTCCATGGTCTGTTCGGAGAAGGAACTTCTGTCCATAGATGTACTTATGGAAGTGTTTTGTTGCCAATATCAGAGCTAGAAGTTCCCTTCTGGTCACGCAATAATTCCGTTCTGGCTTCGAGAGTACCTTACTGTAGTAGGCGACAACCTTTTCTTCTCCGTCGTGGACTTGTGACAGTACAGCTCCAATTCCGACATTACTTGCATCCGCGTCAATAATGAAAGGTTTTCCTGGAGTTGGGTAGGTAAGCACAGGAGCATTACATAAACGCAGCTTTAACTCCTGGAAGCTTTTCTCACACTCACCTGACCATTTGAACGGCTTTCCCTTCTCTGTAAGCTGATGCAAGCTTTTGGCGATTCCAGCAAAATCCTTCACAAAACGCCGGTAATATGTGGCTAGGCCAAGGAAGCTTCGGAGTTGATGTTTCTCCTGTGGTGTTGGCCAATTCTTTACTGTGTCAACTTTTTCAGGATCAGTCTTTACTCCTTGGGATGAGATGATGTGTCCCAAATATTTAACTTCGGTCTTGAAAAGAGCACATTTATCTGGATTAAGCTTGAGGTGTGCTTCTCGAAGCCTCTGGAATACAGCTTTCAGGTTGCCACAATGTTCGTCAAATGTTTTCCCATACACGATGACATCGTCCAAATAGACCAGGCAAGATTTCCAGGTTAGTCCTTGTAAAACGCATTCCATCAAACGCTCAAATGTAGCCGGAGCGTTGCACAGTCCAAATGGCATCACTTTAAATTGCCACAGACCATTTCCTGTGGAGAAAGCTGTCTTTTCACGATCTTCTGGGTGAATTTCTACCTGCCAGTAGCCGCTCTTTAGGTCTAGTGTAGAGAACCATTTAGCACCTTCCATTGCATCTAAGGTATCGCTGATTCTGGGCAGAGGATAGCTGTCTTTCTTTGTCACATCGTTTAGCCTTCTGTAGTCCACACAGAATCGAGTGCTTCCGTCCTTCTTTTTGACAAGGACCACTGGCGACGCCCAAGGGCTTTTAGAGTTTTCGATCAGCCCATCTTTCTTCATGCTCGATATCATCTCTTCAACTTCTGCTTGTTTGGCTAAGGGGAGACGTCTTGCTGGTTGACGAATCGGTCTGGCGTCTCCTGTGTCGATCCGGTGCTGCACAAGTTGTGTTCGACCATACTGCCCACTTGATGAAGAAAATATGTCAGCATACTCATGAAGAAGGCTACCAGCAATACTTAGTTGATGTTGACTAAGATTGGTTGAGTTAAGGATTTTTGCCTTTAGTTGTTCGCAGTTCGCAGGCTTCTTCGTGTCCTCTTCCGTGATATTAGTTATCGCAGACACAGGTTCACATTTTCCGACTATTTCTCCTTTTCTCAACTTAACTTCGTACGGTTTGATGTTCAGAATCCGTACAGGTACCATGTTGTTCTTTGGTGCCACAAGAGTCTTCCCAACGATGATGTTTTGGAAGTCTTGGTCAGTATCTGGTTCCACCATGAGGTATCGATGACCACCCAAATCGCCTTTTATTTTAGCCCAAACGAACACTTCAGAAGAAGACGGCAAGCATATGTCTTCTTTAATGACACTTCTTAGAGTTGATGATTTTTCGTCACCATAAACCATAGGAATCTCTACATTTTGGTAATTAAGAACTTGCTTACCGATATCCAGAATTATTCCGTGTTCTTTCATGAAGTCGATTCCAATGATACACTCGTCACATATATCTGCTACCAAAAACAGATGTGAAAACTCCAGTTCTGCCAAACGAATCGGAAGACGAACTTCTCCGTACACTTTTGCTGCCTCTCCTGTAGCTGTTTTCAGACGATAGCTATTGGTGTTATGCAGCCATGTCATCTTGACCAAGTCCCTTCTTACAATGGAGGCAGTGGCACCAGTGTCGATTGTAGCCACGTGTTTCTTGCCGTTTAATGTTGCCTCCACAGTCAGACTTTTGTTGTTTCGTTTAGTCTGTGAGACCTGGATAGTGGTTCTGGGGCCATCGATACCAGAAACCAGCTTCTGCCCCTCGAAGTTGGTTCTTACTCGTTTCCCGGCTGGGAAACAAGCTGAGCAGGAATGTTGGTGTTATTGCTTACCTGCTCTCGAGTACTATTTCTACTTCCACAATGTTGACATGCAGCTCTTCTTGGTGGCAATCTGCACTGGCGCTGGAGATGTCCGGTCTTGTTACAGTTCCAGCATCGAGCAGGTCCGTCTCGTTGACTTCTTTGGAATGCGGTTCTCTGACAGGAGCATTCTTCAACTTCTATTTCTCTTACCCGATGGATTCCTTGTGAAGCCTGTTCTGCTGCTTCCATAGTTAGAGCGAACGCCAATGCTTCAGGAAGCGTGCGTTTTCCGGCAGTTCGAATCGCTCGCTGAAGGTTGATGTCGGATACAGCGCGGACAAATGCTTCTGTTGCGAACTGGTTTATTATTTCCTCTCCTGCAGTTGGATATGCCAGGTGAGCCAGCCGTTCGATATCTGCTTGAAGTTGTTGCAGACTCTCTCCTCTTTTCTGGACTCTGGTATTGAGTTGGACGCGGAAGACTTCTTGCATATGGCCATCTCCAAAACGTTTGTCAATGGCCTGTACAAGAGCCGTGAAGTTGCCGTTCTTGTCTGCTGGTAAGGTTTGCAATAATTCAGCAGCAGGTCCTCTAAGGGCAAGCGTCAGAGCTATAAATTTGTCTTCGTCGTCCCAGCCATTTGTTGCTGCGGCTGCCTCAAACTGCTTCTTGTAGATCGACCAAGAAGTTTGTCCATCAAAGGTTGGCGGATGCATTTCCTTTCGCTTTACAAAGTCGCCAGAACTTTCTCGAATCTTCATTTTTCGAACTTTGTCCAATTCGTTGGTAATGCTTTGAATTCTGTTTTCGAACTTTTCTTGAACTTCCTCGAGCTTTGTGTCTACTTTCAAAATTGTTTTTCGACACCTTCAAAACGTTCATCAAGAGCAATGAACTTGTTTTCAAATACAGTTAATTTACTTTCGAGGATGTTTTTCTGTTCCTCTAGAAGATTCTTATGCTCAACACTTTGTTTTTCCATTTGTTCGAGAAGATTCTTCTGTTCATTCTTTTGTTCTCTCCTTTGCTCTTCGAGAAGATTCTTTTGCTCATTGCGTTGATCTTCAAATCGTTCGAGAAGATTCTTTTGCTCATTACGTTGATCTTCAAATCGTTCGAGAAGATTCTTTTGCTCTTTGCGTTGATCTTCGAGAAGATTCTTTTGCTCTTTTCTTTGTTCTTCGAGAATATTCTTTTGTTCTTTTCTTTGTTCTTCGAACTGGGCGAGCAGCAGAGCCATCATATTGGTCATATCTAAACTAGTACTTACTTGCTCTTCCTCCATTTCAATCGTGAAAATAAACGAGTCTGGGTTTTCGCCTTGTTGTCTTAAATGTTCCTGCAGACGAATAATGAGGTCATTTTTTGATCCAGCAGTAGGAAGACCTCGTTTGTTTAGTTCTGCTTTAAGTTCAACACAATTTAAATCATTCAAAATTTTACCCATTGTCTGTTTATTTATTTAAAAACACACACGCACTTTTTATTTTAAGTTAATTTACTTAAATGCACAGATAAAATAAGTTTTATCCCTTATTCTGACACCAATGTAACGTTTTACCACGGTTCGATATAAAACTTATTTATATTTAACTGTCAACCGTCAATTATTTCCTTTCTAAATTAAACACACTTAACTTCACTTCAAATATTTTATTAATCACCAATCTCAATAGTATGCAACTTAAATTCACTTCCGGATACTTTTAACTTCGAACTTTACACTTTCGCTTTCAAAAATAAACTGTGTCTGTGCTCAAAAAGTTTCTCCTTATATAGTGAGCTGAGAGGTTCGGGACTCTACTCGAAAGTACTGGCACAAAAGCTTCTGGAAGGTTCCATTCCAATGAAGAGAGATGGCGTTCTCTCCACTCTTCCATTCAGCGCATTTTTCTCCTGAGAGAGATGGGCGCGCTCTCTCGGGATTTTTTTATAAATGGTTGTTGTCTTCGATAAGGGTATTTTTGCACTTGGCTCTTTGTTTGTTCCGAAAGTAGTTAGGTGCTGATTTCATCGTTACAATATAAAGCAAAACTAGTTTTAAAGGACATTCATACGGACCTCTAGTAAATACCTTCATATGTACCTATATCTAATAACTCGAATATGGCATCGAAAGATTAAGTAGGTGGACATATGCCCTCTTAACATCTTAATACAGAGAATAATGCAACTACATATTTATGAATCTACACAGGGGCGTAGCTACCGCTGTTTCAGTGATACTGGGCCCCCAAGATATAGAGAGCCCTGAAAATAAAGAGTACCCGACAAGAAAGTGTAAACGAATTTTCATTGAGTTGAAGAAGAAACAAGGGCGATTGCATGTCCTTAAACTGCTTAAAATCCGAAATTAAGAAAATTCATTCCATAAAAAAACTTTCTAGAATAATTATGTATTTGTGATTGAATTTAATAGTCTTGCTTCCTTAATCTTCTTGCTTCTTTCTGGAAGTTATCACTGCATGTTTTTTTTTTTTTTTGAAACTTCCGGTTACAACAGCAACAACTGAAAGAAGCTTTTCCTTAATTAAAAATTGCCTCAGAACTCCTATGGGACAGGAATGGTTATCGGATTTATCAATTTTGTCCATAGAATTCGAAAATCTTGAAAAATTAAAATCTTGTTTAGCTATGGAAGATTTAATTAATAAATTTGCAGAACAAAAGTCAAGAAAAGTGTTAATTTGAGAAGTTTTGTTCCAAAGATAATTTTTTTTAGTTTTAAAATATATTATATTGTAACGATGAAATCAGCACCTAACTACTTTCGGAACAAACAAAGAGCCAAGTACAAAAATACCCTTATCGAAGACAACAACCATTTATAAAAAATCCCGAGAGAGCGCGCCCATCTCTCTTAGGGGAAAAATGCGCTGAATGGAAGAGTGGAGAGAACGCCATCTCTCTTCATTGGAATGGAACCTTCCAGAAGCTTATGTGCCAGTACTTTCGAGTAGAGTCCCGAACCTCTCAGCTCACTATATAAGGAGAAACTTTTTGAGCACAGACACAGTTTATTTTTGAAAGCGAAAGTGTAAAGTTCAAAGTTAAAAGTATCCGGAAGTGAATATAAGTTGCATACTATTGAGATTGGTGATTAATAAAATATTTGAAGTGAAGTAAAGTGTGTTTAATTTAAAAAGGAAATAATTGACGGTTGACAGTTAAAAATAAATAAGTTTTATATCGAACCGTGGTAAAACGTTACATTGGTGTCAGAATAAGGGATAAAACTTATTTTTTTTAAGTAAATTAACTTGAAGTATAAAGTGTGTGTTTTTAAATAAATAAACAGACAATGGGTAAAATTTTGAATGATTTAAATTGTGTTGAACTTAAAGCAGAACTAAACAAACGAGGTCTTCCTACTGCTGGATCAAAAAATGACCTCATTATTCGTCTGCAGGAACATTTAAGACAACAAGGTGAAAACCCAGACACGTTTATTTTCACGATTGAAATGGAGGAAGAGCAAGTAAGTACTAGTTCAGATATGACCAATATGATGGCTCTGCTGCTCGCCCAGTTCGAAGAACAAAGAAAAGAACAAAAGAATATTCTCGAAGAGCAAAGAAAAGAGCAAAAGAATCTTCTCGAAGAGCAAAGAAGAGAACAAAAGAATGAACAGAAGAATCTTCTCGAACAAATGGAAAAACAAAGTGTTGAGCATAAGAATCTTCTAGAGGAACAGAAAAACATCCTCGAAAGTAAATTAACTGTATTTGAAAACAAGTTCATTGCTCTTGATGAACGTTTTGAAGGCGTCGAAAAACAATTTTCGAAAGTAGATGCAAAGATCGAGAACGTTCAAGATAAGTTCGAGACAGTGGAAAATAAAATTCAGAGCATTACGATGGAACTAGATAGGGTTCGAAAAATGAAGATTCGAGAAAGTTCTGGCGAACTTCCAAAGCGAAAGGAAATGCATCCGCCAACCTTTGATGGACAAACTTCTTGGTCAATCTACAAGAAACAGTTTGAGGCAGCTGCAGCGACAAATGGATGGGATGACGAAGACAAGTTCATAGCTCTGACGCTTGCCCTTAGAGGACCTGCTGCTGAATTATTGCAAACCATACCAGCAGACAAGAACGGCAACTTCACGGCTCTTGTGCAAGCCATTGACAAACGTTTTGGAGATGGCCATATGCAAGAAGTCTTCCGGGTCCAACTCAATACCAGAGTCCAGAAAAGAGGAGAAAGTCTGCAACAACTTCAAGCAGATATCGAACGGCTGGCTCACCTGGCATATCCAACTGCAGGAGAGGAAATAATAAACCAGTTCGCAACAGAAGCATTTGTCCGCGCTGTATCCGACATCAACCTTCAGCGAGCGATTCGAACTGCCGGAAAACGCACGCTTCCTGAAGCATTGGCGTTTGCTCTAACTATGGAAGCAGCAGAACAAGCATCTCGAGAAGTTCTTCGGTTAAGAGAAATAGAAGTTGAAGAATGCTCCTGTCAGAGAATCGCATTCCAAAGAAATCAGCGAGACGGACCTGTTCGATGCTGGAATTGTAATAATACCGGGCATCTTCAGTGGCAGTGCAGATTGCCACCAAGAAAAGCTGCATGTCACCATTGTGGAAGCAGAGAAAACAACAGAGAACAACGTGGCAATTACACCAACGCTCCTCTTACTCGACTTGTTCCACAACCAGAAAAACAGGTAAGAAGTATCGATGGCCCCAGAACCACTATCCAGGTCTCACAGACTAAACGAAACAACAAAAGTCTGACTGTGGAGGCAACATTAAACGGGAAGAAACACGTGGCTACAATCGACACTGGTGCCACTGCCTCCATTGTAAGAAGGGACTTGGTCAAGATGACATGGCTGCATAACACCAATAGCTATCGTCTGAAAACTGCTACAGGAGAGGCAGCTAAAGTGTACGGAGAAGTTCGTCTTCCGATTCGTTTGGCAGAACTGGAGTTTTCACATCTGTTTTTGGTAGCAGATATATGTGACGAGTGCATCATTGGAATCGACTTCATGAAAGAACACGGAATAATTCTGGATATCGGTAAGCAAGTTCTTAATTACCAAAATGTAGAGATTCCTATGGTTTATGGTGACGAAAAATCCTCAACTCTAAGAAGTGTCATCAAAGAAGACATATGCTTGCCGTCTTCTTCTGAAGTGTTCGTTTGGGCTAAAATAAAAGGCGAATTGGGTGGTCATCGATACCTCATGGTGGAACCAGATACTAACCAAGGCTCCCAAAACATCATCGTTGGGAAGACTCTTGTGGCACCAAAGAACAACATGGTACCTGTACGGATTCTGAACATCAAACCGTACGAAGTTAAGTTGAGAAAAGGAGAAATAGTCGGAAAATGTGAACCTGTGTCAGCGATAACTAAGATCACAGAAGAGGACACGAAGAAGCCTGCGAACTGCGAACAACTAAAGACAAAAATCCTTAACTCAACCAATCTTAGTCAACATCAACTAAGTATTGCCGGTAGCCTTCTTCATGAGTATGCTGACATATTTTCTTCACCAAGTGGGCAGTATGGTCGAACACAACTTGTGCAGCATCGGATCGACACAGGAGACGCCAGACCGATTCGTCAACCAGCAAGACGTCTCCCCCTAGCCAAACAAGCTGAAGTTGAAGAGATGATATCAAGCATGAAGAAAGATGGGCTGATCGAAAACTCTAAAAGCCCTTGGGCATCGCCAGTGGTCCTTGTCAAAAAGAAGGACGGAAGCACTCGATTTTGTGTGGACTACAGAAGGCTGAACGATGTGACAAAGAAAGACAGCTATCCTCTGCCCAGAATCAGCGATACTTTAGATGCAATGGAAGGTGCTAAATGGTTCTCTACATTAGACCTAAAGAGCGGCTACTGGCAGGTAGAAATTCATCCAGAAGATCGTGAAAAGACAGCTTTCTCCACAGGAAACGGTCTGTGGCAATTCAAAGTGATGCCATTTGGACTGTGTAACGCTCCGGCTACATTTGAGCGTTTGATGGAATGCGTTTTACAAGGACTTACTTGGAAATCTTGCCTGGTCTATTTGGACGATGTCATCGTGTATGGGAAAACATTTGACGAACATTGTGACAACCTAAAAGCTGTATTCCAGAGGCTTCGAGAAGCACACCTCAAGCTTAATCCAGATAAATGTGCTCTTTTCAAGACCGAAGTTAAATATTTGGGACACATCATCTCATCCCAAGGAGTAAAGACTGATCCTGAAAAAGTTGACACTGTGAAGAATTGGCCAACACCACAGGACAAACATCAACTCCGAAGCTTCCTTGGCCTAGCCACATACTACCGGCGTTTTGTGAAGGATTTTGCTGGAATCGCCAAAAGCTTGCATCAGCTTACAGAAAAAGGAAAGCCGTTCAAATGGTCAGGTGAGTGTGAGAAAAGCTTCCAGGAGTTAAAGCTGCGTTTATGCAATGCTCCTGTGCTTACCTACCCTACTCCAGGGAAACCTTTTATTATTGACGCGGATGCAAGTAATGTCGGAATTGGAGCTGTACTGTCACAAGTCCACGACGGAGAAGAAAAGGTTGTCGCCTACTACAGTAAGGTACTCTCGAAGCCAGAACGGAATTATTGCGTGACCAGAAGGGAACTTCTAGCTCTGATATTGGCAACAAAACACTTCCATAAGTACATCTATGGACAGAAGTTCCTTCTCCGAACAGACCATGGAGCACTCAATTGGCTTCTGAACTTTAAAAATCCTGAAGGTCAAGTAGCAAGGTGGATCGAGAGACTACAGAAATTTGACTACCAAATTCAACATCGAAGAGGAAAGTTGCATTCAAACGCAGACGCATTATCTCGACGGCCTTGCAAACAGGACTGCAAACATTGCACACGCCAAGAAGAAAAGGAAATGATTGCCGTCCAACGAATAAGAGCTGATCCCATTTACGGTTGGAGTAATGAAGAACTTAGGACTGCCCAACAAGAAGACTCGGACATAGAGCCCATTCTTGCGTGGAAAGAACACCAAGAAAAACCAGAGTGGTGTGACATCTCCGACAGAAGTCCGGCCCTGAAAGCATATTGGGCACAATGGGACTCACTTCATGTGGAGGAAGGTGTTCTAAGGCGTAAGTGGGAATCCGCAGACGGTAAGTCCTATGTGATGCAGCTGGTCGTTCCTCGGTCCAAGGTTAATGACGTTCTTCGAGAGATGCATGACGGAGCTTCCGGAGGTCATTTGGGAGTCAATAAGACTTTGGAAAAGATACGACAACGCTTCTACTGGCTACATGCAAGAGAGGACGTCGAAAAGTGGTGCCGAAAATGTGATACTTGTGCTGCTAGCAAAGGCCCAGGTAGGAAGCTTCAAAGTAAAATGCAACAATACAACGTAGGCACGCCTTTCGAAAGGATTGCAGTAGACGTCGCAGGCCCTTTTCCTGAGACCAACAGTGGAAACCGATACATCCTTGTAGTCATGGATTACTTCAGCAAGTGGCCTGAGGCATTTGCCATCCCAAACCAAGAAACCAAAACAGTTGTGGATCAGATTGTCTTCAATTGGGTGAGCAGGTTCGGCGTACCGATGGAACTTCATTCCGACCAAGGAAGGAACTTCGAATCTAACATCTTCCAGGAAGTTTGTTCGCTCCTTGGCATTAAAAAGACGAGGACAACGCCGCTTCATCCACAATCTGATGGGATGGTCGAGCGATTCAACCGGACGCTAAAGGAACATCTATCTAAGGTTGTCGGCGACTACCAACGAGACTGGGATAGACATATTCCATTATTCCTAATGGCCTATAGGAGTGCAGTACATAGCTCGACAGGACATACACCATCGGAAATCTTGTTTGGAACGTCAATACGACTGCCCAGTGAGGTGAAATTTGGATGCCGGACAATTGAGCCACAACGAACAGAAGAATATGTGGATAACCTCAAAGAAAGGCTCATTGACATTCATCAACGAACCAGAGCATTCATAAAAACATCTAGTGATCGGATGAAAACACGTTATGATGCCCGAGCAACAACAACAGGATTTCAAGAAGGAGACCTCGTGTGGTTTTACAATCCCCATCGACAAAAGGGACTGTCACCAAAGCTTCAACAGAACTGGGAAGGACCCTACACTGTTGTGAAGAGACTAAATGATGTGGTCTACCGTATACAGAGAGGAGTAAGAGGGAAACTGAAAGTAGTTCATTGTGACCGTTTGCATCGTTATAGTGGTGAAAGGAGCGACAGAATTGTTCGGGACGATCAATCTTAGGAGGGGGGCAATGTAACGATGAAATCAGCACCTAACTACTTTCGGAACAAACAAAGAGCCAAGTACAAAAATACCCTTATCGAAGACAACAACCATTTATAAAAAATCCCGAGAGAGCGCGCCCATCTCTCTTAGGGGAAAAATGCGCTGAATGGAAGAGTGGAGAGAACGCCATCTCTCTTCATTGGAATGGAACCTTCCAGAAGCTTATGTGCCAGTACTTTCGAGTAGAGTCCCGAACCTCTCAGCTCACTATATAAGGAGAAACTTTTTGAGCACAGACACAGTTTATTTTTGAAAGCGAAAGTGTAAAGTTCAAAGTTAAAAGTATCCGGAAGTGAATATAAGTTGCATACTATTGAGATTGGTGATTAATAAAATATTTGAAGTGAAGTAAAGTGTGTTTAATTTAAAAAGGAAATAATTGACGGTTGACAGTTAAAAATAAATAAGTTTTATATCGAACCGTGGTAAAACGTTACAATATATACATATGTATATGTATGTAGTAGCCGTGACGTGATGGTTAGAGCAATGGACTGCCATGCCGGATGTCTAGGTTCGATCCCCAGCATCGCCACCTAGTAATTTTTGACTGGAAGTTCTCGTAATCGGTCCGATTTGAAAATTTTGACATTTCTCGACGTTTCGAGGTCTCTGGAGTCGGATTACATTGTTTGTAGAGAGATGTCTATGTACGTACGTTCGGAAGTTTTTTTCGCCTACGATATCTCAAGAACGCATAGAGATATCGACTTCAAATAAATTTTATTTTACAGATAATAAGGTGATAACGTGCAGGAAGGATATTCAGAAAAATTTAATTAGCGGTTTTTTTATTACAGTAATTAAAAAAAAAAAAAAAGTTGTAAAATGGCTTGTTTCTCGAATATCTCTAGAACAAATAATGCTATCGACTTTGGCCTAGTTTCATTTTATGCATATAACGTAGTGAAAAATTGGTAATCAACCCGCAGTTTTTTTTTAATTAAAAAAAAAAACATTAAAAATTGTTAAAAAAGAAATATCGAATAACTTGAGAACAAACAAAGATAATAACTTCGGGTTAATTTTATTTAATGCACAAAGTTGTAGTTGATCATCGGTAGATTTTGTAAAAAAAATTCAATTATAAAGAATTCTAGACCAAAAAAAAACTGCAAGAAAACTGCTAAAAATTGTTAAAAAAATGTTTTTTCGGCTCAAATATCTCGAGAACACCCAATGATTTCAACTCCCGGTTAAGTTTGGTCTACACACAAAATCATAATTAGTAATTGATAAGGTTTGTAAAAAAATTCAATTGACTGTTTTTTCTAGGCCAAAAAAACTGCAAAAGAAAAAAATAATTGTTGTAATTTTTCGTGTCGCATATATTTAGAACAAACAACCTTCCCTTCATTGCACAACTGATAAGTTTTTCGAAGATTTTCAATTGGTGATTTTCTTATAAAAAATAACATCGGGTGTCGAGTTTCAAAGGAAATCAATGGAAAGTTATCAGTGTGGGTCAAACCCAGCCTCTTTTTAAAAATAAAACGGCTACTGCCTTTGACACAGGACCCCCAAAGAGCTAGCTAAGCCACTGTATCTATATAAAGTTAAAAGAAAGGAATTTTTTCAAATGTATGTGATGAAATATATGTATCTATAGGTGCGTTTTATTCGTAATTCATAGCTAGCGCAGCAATACAAGTTCAATAAAACGCTATATCAACTTTTATGTCCACTCTTTATTCTCTGGATGTGTTCATACCCTTTTTTGAGTGAAAAACAAACTACGTTACCGGCATTTAAGGTTCAAGTCCACACTATTTATCCACTTTTATATTCACTAATTTATTGGCTAATTTATCGGCACTTTTGGTTTTGTTATTATTCATCAAGGGAAATTATATTGCGCTAGCTATAAAATTACCAATAAAACGCACCTTATGTATGTATGTACTTTATTTTATTCAGTTCCGACAAATGGAAATATGCTTTGTACGACACCATAAGTCCAAAGAGGTGCCATAGGAAAACAGGTTCACATTACATATGGATGCAATATGCGGATGTTTATAATCCGAGTATCGACACATACATAGGTTAACATGCACATTGCACAGACTACTTCAAAACTCGAGAAAAGTGCAGTCATCCTTTCCGTGAAGCATCTTTTATGCCTTTATGGTAGTTCTTTCATTCGGTGCTATCTTCTTTATTTTATTAGTATATACATATAAATTTATATAACCTACAATAAATAAAACACATAGTATAGAAACAAGTACCTACCAATCGGTTTTTTTTTTTTTTTTTTTGTTGCTTTTGGGCTATCTCCTTACGCTTCCGGTTTCTTTTTCATCGAAAAGTTTTGTTTTGAAATTATTCAAGGGTGGCAAAAACTCTATCAGAACTTTTTTATATAGATTTCTGAATTTTCTTGTCAGCGGAATGGAGATTTTGCAAGAATAAATGAAAAAAAATTGTAACGCTTTTCCACACCATGAATTTATTGATAGACTGCAAGGAAGTCGAGTCGACAAGAAGGCAATTTTAAAAAAGACCAAAATGTCCTTCGTAGCTTTGCATGTTCGCACTCGAGTATAATAACTTTAGGTAAATATACATATAAATGCATACATACATATACATTACATATGTATACAATAAATATGAAGGCTCCTTTTTTATTTATTTTATAAAAATCAATTTCCTGTCGAAGTTTATCTGGCTCCGTATCAAAACTTTATAAACACACATATGGAGTAGCTATGAACATATATTTTCATACAAAAATTAAGGTATTTAATAAAACGTATTTAATACATATGCAAAGCAAACAGCCTTTTAAAAATTTTGTTATATTTATGTACATTTTGAACTTTATAAATGAATAAACAAAATAATTTTAGGAAATCTATGCATAAATTATTATAAAAACCAATTTGTTCATATAATGCTTGCGGTTAATGCAAATTTAACCTTTTGCTGCTATAGCTTTTTTTTCGAAAAAAAAATCAATTGAAGAGAACTGATGGATATTACGGTAGATCTACCCCTCATTTTAGTAACACCATTATACCATTACAATTGACAGCTATCAGTTGACCACTAGACTAGCAGCTCTACAGACACAATACAATGACAAAAAAATCAACCTGAAACCGTAATCCATCCGCCAAGAAAAAAAATCAAATTTAAGAATGGGAAAACCCCATTCGAAAATGGTAAATGCCTTCCAAGAAAATAACTTTTCTAAATCAGTTGTACACTCGGGCGTATACGTACTTTTTTGTTGTATTGAATTTTTATCACTTTTTTATCTATTTTTGTTTATTCACTTTGTTTTCTTCCTGTCAATTGTAATTTTATTGTTTTTCAATACCTTTTACTACAAATTGTAGTCTATCGAAATAAGGTATGGAGAAAAATGAAGGCGGAACAAGACAGCATGCTTAAAGCCGCTTATAAAAATGCTGATGCTCCAAATACATTTGGTAAACAAACAAAACATCTCGACCTGTGACAAAAAAAGGTGCATATTTTTTAATTTATTGTAATAAAAAATAACCAACTTTTACAAGAGAAAGAAAAGAAACGTGGATATTTCCTTCTTTTTTCAGTATATTGGTTGATTATAAATGAAAATCATATACTTAAAAATCATTACTTCAATTAAAAGATTGCACTAATTGACTTCGTTTTCACACTTCAAACTTAAATAATGCAATCAGCATTCATTTGAATTCAAAAGATTGCTCTAAAATGAATGGGTACAAAAATATTGCAATCTTTCTGATTCAAATTAATGGTGATATCATAATTTGAAGTGTGAAAGTCCAGTGTCGTTAAGAACTTTGAAAATAGTAGATACCTTTGCGGTCAAAAATCTGTGCAATTATCATTTAACGTTCTACTCATTTTTTGTTTCTTGTTCTCAGGACGTTTCAAACTATTAAAATACATATGTTTTCTTTGACAGAAAAAGATGAGACTGGAAAGAAACTCAGATGAGGACAAATTTTTTTAAAGACGAATAGAGGACTTGTCCTTTTAAAAGAGGACGTCTGGTGAGAATAGTATAGATAGAAAGCTATAACATGTTAAAAATTGATCCAGATCAGATCATGTGGATGATGAAATATACACAGACGCGGATAGTATTTGTCAAAAATTAGTTAATACGAAAATAATACGCTTTCTATTGTTTTTGTATGTATACAAAGACAATAGAAAGCGTATATTTTTGTTGTTGTTCTAGTGGATTAATAAAATTCAAATGGAAGTTTTTTTTTTTTAATAAATGTACAAGTTTTTCCCAGATGCTGTCAAGATTATTTTCTTATATCTATCTGAAAGACGTCAATCGGTTCCCGTTGGAAAACAGGTATAATGTAATTCTTTATCAATGTTTTGTGGCGTTCCTCAACGATCTACAATTCTACATACATATATGTATTTTGTTCTTCTTTTTTTGCATACGTCACACCTCTTTGCTGATGATCATCAATTAATAAAATGCAGTTAGTTGCCCTATCATAGTATCCGCTCGGAACGGAAATTTCTCCGACTCATACAAAATGTTTTCTTATTTTTCATTTTAATGATACAAATTTCTCATAAATCGGTCACATCTCCGGAAAATTTTTTCAACGTGCGGTTGAAAAGGAAAGATTAAAGTGATATTTCTTATATTTCTAATATTTCTTAAAATTCGGTGAAAATTCTATGTATGTTTAATTTTCTTTGAAAATTTTTACTGTCGTCACACAGCCTGGCGACCGTGAAATACTTTATAACTCCGGGCTATAAAATTTGGTCAAGTTTTTGTTGTTTCATTCAAACCATCAAAATGCAGTTTACTATGCTTGCGGCGTGTTTAAAAAATAAATGAGGACCTCGCATCGATTAAAACATGGACAGTTAAATATGGTCTTACAATTAGTTTAGAAACTCACAAAAGTAAAAAATGTATAGGTACATGTACTCAAAATCATTGGATATATGCTTAAGTAGAACCATTTGACTAACCAAACACGACTCTTTTAATACTGTGACCAGCTAGAAATATACTAGTAAAATGCTTGAGACAAATTGTATGGTAGATACTATAGAGCCCTCGATTTTAAGCGTGCATTTAGCTACACGTATATTCGTGTCACGTGTACACGTGTAGGCGTGTAGGTTCTAAATACACGTGTAAATATAAATACACGTGTTCATACACGGATAATAATAATAACACGGGTACACGTGTACACGTGCAATAGTGGACTCTAGTAGATACCAATTTTGCCTAAGGTCGTAAATATTTGGGATAATATATATTGTCATATCAAAAGAAAACTTAATAATGTGGGTTATTTACATCGCGAAAAAAATTATTTATTAAAAGAAAAAGTATTGGAAACCAAAAATGTGAATTCTGAGCTTGTACACAAGAATATTGTTTTGTTTTTCTTCAAAATACTTTCAAAGCTGTACAGCTGCATTGGTTCCAGTATTCTTTTTATTCCGCACTTCACAAGGAATGAAAAGAATAAAATAAATAAATTTGGTGGCACAACGGCTCATGAAGAACCGCCCTAGTGACTTACAACTCTCAACCATTCCTGTGTGCGTGTCTGCAGGAATGGAGGGGACCTACAGTTTATTGCCGAATCCGAACGGCTAATGTGAGCCGCAGCTTTCTATGACAAGTTACTCTTAGAGGATTTTTCACTTCCTCGCAAGAGGTATTAGCTCCGAAAAAAACTTAAGTAAGGTGGAAGCGGCTGGTATTGAACCCCAGACCTCTGGCATGACAGTCCAACGCACTAACCATTACGCCACGGGCTACTACCTTTAAAAAGGTTATTTACCTCAAAAACGGCTCTAACGATTTTGATTAAAATTTTTGTGCTTACTAATGCTGGTATGGTCTGCATTTTGGTGAAAAAAAAAAAATACCAAAAACTATTATTAACAGTACCTACCATAAATTCGTATTTTTTCGACTTTCTCGCTAACGGCTACACCGATTTTGAATAATATTTTTATTCTCTTTCAAGTCTAAATAATACTGCATATAAATATTGTCAAAAAAATATTTTTCGACTTTAAAAAAAAGCTCAAATATCATTTTTTTGAAAAAGATAGTAAGGAATTTTTTGAATTACGGTTCTAGTTGTAGCTTTATATTATTAAATTCTTAAATATTTTTTTTTTAATTTCAAGAAAATTTTATGTAAAAAGTTATTTTTTTTAAGAAAACCTCTCCAACGATTTTTGAAATTTTTTCTGCATAAATTCATATTTTTTTTCAAGAATTTAGATGGCGTTCTTCATTCTGAGATTAAAACATTACAGCCCTATTAATAAAAAATCACGGGCCGGTCCTTTACACACCGTGTTAGCTGGCACGCGGTTAGAGAACTTGTCTGTTGGAGAATTTATTAAAAAAAAAAAGAATATTACGTATTTTTTTTAAGATAATAAATTAATTACCTACTTATAAATTTATATCACGTAATTTTTGTGGTCCATCATAACTGTACTTGGAACCCAAACTTAACATCATCGAAAGGGTCGTCCGTTTGAATATGTAGATTTTCAAAATCATTCGGAGCAATAATTCTACGATAAAAAGATAATATGCATTTTATGTTGTTTATTTGGAAAGAGAAAGATAATATTTACCGCATTGCATGTAAATACATTCGGGACATTTTCTTATCTTCTTCCGAACCATAAGTGTAGTCGCCAAGTATTGGATGGCCTATTGAAGAGCAATGAAGTCGCAATTGATGACGTCGACCGGTGATAGGTTGTAGAAGAACCTTAGAGATTCTTTGTTGTCGATACTTTCCAAGCGCAAGGACTAGGAGACGAGTTTGTGACTTGCGGGGATTCTTACAGTATTGCGAATCAAACTCAGTGCACATTTTTTTGCTTGTATTTTCATATCGAATGTCTTCACCTTAAGTACCAAATAAATAAATGAACGTGTAGCTTGCTCAGTTGTGCTGATCGAACCTATTGCCAATTTGATATCCCAACTCTTCGCTTGTTCCTTAACGTGTCCATTCACAATTGCAATGTAATACTTCTCGCACTTGTGATTTTCAAATGATTTGCTAAGTGAAGCACACGCTTGCTTGTGAAGTGGTATGCAGAGAATTCCACTAGTAGAAAAGTCCAAACGATGAGCGAAATAGAAGTCGTGCGTCAGCCTTGGATTACTTAAATTTGGGAGTTGATTTCTTAATATTGTTTGCACCGTGGTCTAAACAAGGAAATGTTGTATGGCTGATAAATTATTATTGTATGATATGGTAATTTTATGAACAAACCTTTTTACTATCATTACTATTAATTAAAATATCTGGAGGCTTATTGATCACGAGAAAATGATTGCTTTGATAGAGAATATCTATGTGTGAAAGAAATTTTGTATTAGTTTCTACATTCACATTCCTAAAGGAACTAACTAGTTTTGTTAAATAGTTGCTTGTATTTCTAACAAAAATCTCAAGAAACTCTCCAAAACAATACTGCAGCAGGCGATCAAGTAAATACTCGAGTGTCATTTTATTACACAATTTTTTTACAATTATTGTTTTTTCGAAAATAAAATCCAAAGTTTAATATAAAACTGAAATTTCTCAAATTCAACAAAAATTCTAAAAAGGTCCGTTTGGCAACCTGAATTTTCACCAAGATTCTCACACTAGGGTTTGTTTTCATATGGGTTTTGACAGCAAAATGTGAAAATTTGCAAGAAATTTTACGTTACCAAACAGGCCAATTATGTCTGTTTGTTAACCTGAAACCCGTTAGTCCGAGGCCACGCACAGTGGATCAAGATGTATGGAGATACGGTATATTTATAAAATCTGAACCAGTAAACCGACTCTAATGAAATTTTCAGAATTTCAGAAACGATAATACTGCGTTTTCATTAGAGCTGAAATGAGGTAATTTGGCAAATTACAAAAAAGTGTTCACATTTCAAATTTCCTAATTTTGTTTGAAGGTCCAGATTGTACACGACTGCCTGTAGAGAGAATTTTGGAAATGAATTCTGAAGTTCATTTTCAGTATTCTTTGAAGCCACAGAAGCATTAACTCAAGATAATTATCATTTATTTGTATTGTCTATCGCTGACAAAACATCAGATAGACGTGCTCATTTTAAAATTAGTTCTACATCTCTTATTGCTAAATGCGTCACTGACACTTCAAAGAATACTGAAAATGAACTTCAGAATTCATTTTCAATATTTGCGATCCTCTCTACAGACAGTCGTAGATTGTCCATCGCTTGTTTTTGTTGTTTTTTACATTGTATTCCGTCATTTTGAATGGGTTCCACTTTGAATTATTTTCATTTGGGTGTGTTCATAAAAGTTTTACGTAATTACCTACCGAATTTCCTGCAAATTTAATTTACTTCATTTGGAAATTTGAATTTGTATGGGAAATGAGATGAATTTGGAAATTTTTAACGAAATTTCCTCACGTGCTCTAATGGAAACGCATTATTATAATTAATTAATTACGTAATTAAGTAATTAATTAATTAAGTAATTACGTAAAACGCAGTATAATACTGCGTTTTCATTAGACCTGAAATTGGGTAATTTGGCAAATTACAAAAAAAAGTGTTCACATTTCAAATTTCGTAATTTTGTTTGACGGTCCAGATTGTCAATCCACTTGTTTTTGTTGTTTTTTACATTGAATTCTGTCATTTTAAATAGGATCCACTTTTAATGGATTCCATGTGGGTGTGTTCATAAAAGTTTTACGTAATTTCCTACCGAATTTAATGCAAATTTGGTTGAAATTACCTCATTTTGAAATTTGAATTTGTATGGGAAATGAGATGATTTTGAATTGAATTTGGAAATTTTGAACGAAATTACCTCATTTGCTCTAATAAAAACGCAGTATAAGGCCAGGCGCGCACATGCAACTAAACAGTTTGGTTTCGATTTTGAGTACTATAGGATTATATGAGAGTCCGCGCACATAAACCGGCGCGCACTCCCATATAAGCCCATTGTGCACAAAATCGAAACCAAACTTTTTAGTTGCATGTGCGCGCCTGGCCTAAGGGATAGCATAAAGTATCATCATTCTTTACACGAATCGTCATGTCATAGACACTTTACAAGATTCGTAGCGTCGATTCCACTACGGCTAGTCTTCTGCACATGAAACGGCACGTCATCATTACCAAAGAAACTGAATATAAAGAAATGAATCCTTCGTACGTTTCACCCTCCAAAACCCATTTGTTTACATTGTTGTTTTGTAATTTAATTTTGTGTCGATGAATAGATTTAAAATCCAACAACAATATAGCAGAGTGATGTGAAGATAAATACTGTGAATGTGTGAGTTATGAAGAAGTACTGTGAATGTGTGAGTTTTATACCGCCATTTTTACACATACTTTCTCATTTTTTATCTGATAGAGCTTGTAGGCAAACTGAACTGACAGCCGAGGATTCATATCTTCATATTCAGTATTTTTGATCATTACATATTTTCAATCAATTTCACAATTTTGGTATGTATCAGTTTTTTTGCTTCAAGCTATATACGCCTGGCGACTGACATTGCTGTACGCCCGGCGATTTGCAGTTTTTGTGCTGCGACAATACATGCAGCTTACGCCCCGTGTGCTTGTCTATTGAAACAAACGTGAGATACACACAATCTACACACAAGCCGCAAACATGCGTTGTACGCGTCTATGACGAGACGCTTCGTGTGCAGAAGGCCAGGGTTAATTGCCCCCTCTGACACGCCCACTCGTTAAAGTTGATAAAATTGAGGGTTGTGTTCTTCAGAAAAGTTGTAGATAATCAGTCACATTTATTATATAGTCTTTAGAACATTTCATTCATTTCAACGTAACTTTTCATTTCGCAACAAGAAACTTGATTTATCATTGAACATACCGACTTTAGGTTTGGACAACCAATATTACAGTGTCACTCAGCTCAGCCCTATTCTGTTAAACATTCGCATGAAAATTTGTATTCTGCCATCCGGCGCGGGGAAGTGCGATTATGTCAAATTTCGTATACAATGGCGATTACAATAAAATTTGCACATCTAGATTTTCTTGAAAACATTGAAAATAAAGATCGGTTAAGATTTGTCCTCGAAGGAAAAAAGATTTAAAAAAATAAATTAAGGCGAATTAAATGAAACATTCGCGTTAATCGAAAGTTTCGATCAAATCGGTTAGCAGAAAAGTGCTGTTAGTTAGACAACCGATAGAAAATGTTTATAAATAAAGTTTTACAGTTAAACAGCTATCTAAGGTTAGACATACTTTGGAATGTGTTTATAAAACAATCACCCCTGTTCTGATTTTCGTTCCGAATTAAATTCGTTAACGAAATTGATTTTTGTACGGATTTAAAATTTAAATCATATTGAAAACTTCGAAATAAATGAGTAAAGAACACCTTTTTGTTTTTAAAACGAAAGTATTTTTTACTGAAGCGAAAATCAGAGCAGGGGTGAAAGTAATTTATAATGGGCCCTATCAATAATCAAATTTAGTTAGGACTTAAATATTTCAGTAAAATGGACCATAATGGAATGGGCTCTAAATAATAAACCATGCATGATATTACCTTAATATTTACGTGGCCTATAAATAATGAACCGTACATCGAATCGACTCCAAAGAATTGAGAATATAATGAGTGGTTGATTATTTAGGACACATAACGTTTTGGTTTAATTGAGTGCAATATTTAAGTCATAACTAAATTTGATTATTGGTAGGGCCCAATAACTTTTTCATATAAGATTTTGGCGCCTGCAAAATAGCTTTTCGGACCAGTTTCTCTTAAAACGAAGGAATTTGCCCTAATAACGTGCTAAGAAAAAAAAAGAAAAATGAAAAGCTGTTGCCACACGCTCATTTTAGGGGGGATTTTTGACAAAAATCCTGTGTTTTAAGCGATTCCTAAACAGTTATTTTTGTATGCGAAGATCTTTCTTGCGATTGCAGGACAACGCAATGTTGGTTAATTCTACGTTTGATAGGTAACATTTTGCATTCTCTTTGATTATTTGTTATTCTTCTTTCGGATATTTAATCTACATAGATTTGCGCTTTCTTTAAAAATGTTTTTTTACAATCAAACTGTCGGCTGTACAGGCTTCCTTACAAACCTTTTTTTGCAATACAAAAAAGGGATGTGAGGTACTGCAGGTAGCTTATACAATTTATCCTGACCCTTATGGTTCAACTATCACTTTATCAAACTGCAATTTCAAAACCTTAATATCTAACATTCGATAAAAAAATATTTTTGTTGGTCTTGAACGCATCCCTAACATTTTTTTCTTCCGAATTGAAAAATTTATTTTATTTCAACTTATGAATAAAATCTATTTAATGAATCCTGTGTTCATTAAATTTATGTATTTTGAGGAAAACTTAGGTCTGTTCCTTTAATTTGAAACTGTAAGATTTAAGTGTCTTTTATTGTTTTTTTTTATACGAACCTTTGACAGAACTTTGAACTAAAATTCACACAAATGCACAGAAAATCACAGGATTTAAAAAAAAAGGAACAAGGTACATACATTTATTTATTCAACAATTTTTGGTTTCATAAATAGGACGAAAATTGAAAGCACTAACCACTGATAGTAAATAACTTGAATTTCTTGTTATATTTATCTTTGATCGGATTTTCATTGTTTGATAAGGAGCATTATTTTCTGAAACTCAATTTTAAATATTGTAAAATTTTGGGCAAACAAAGTTAACACAATTTTTTTATTTTATTTTTTTCAAAAATTTGAGTTTTAAAATTACCGTGTACTATTGGCCGCGTTCGGGGGGCAAGCCAAACCTATCCGGATAGGTTTGTGTTGTTGTAATCCCTTGTTGAAAAACTTCTGATGTCAGCTGATGCAACAACTCAAGGTATCTGAAAATTTTTGGGATAGGTGGATAGCCTATCTCACTACCACCCGAACGCAAGCATTGTGTGCGGAAAAGTGGTTTTCTGTTGTTTTTATGCGTCTGTTTCTTTTTTAGAAAATTAGAAAAAAAAGTTTGATACCAGCAGGATTCAAACGCCCATTCATTCCTTGGTACTTCCATTACCCGAAAACCTGTTGATTTTCCTGAATCTCCTCCGAGGGGAAATTTTTCCCCGGGAATCATTTTTTCGACTTATTGATTAACATGTTTAATACTGCAAAACAACTTTTTCAGACCTTCTCATTCCTTTCTTTGATACCGGGTGATTCGGAATTAAGAGTATTATACTCCCGAGAGAACACTCTCCGGGGGATTTTTTTCCTTGGAATATTGAGTTGGGCTGTATATGAAACCGAATATTTGAATACACATTCCCTTAAGAAAATTAATCAATTTATTCAAAACTCAAATTATATAAATGAAGTGTTACATATTTTATATTTTATAAAACCTATCTGATAATAATTCTACACTAAAATTGATGCGTATTAATCAGGCTGGGCATAATATCTTAATTTAAATAAAACTAACTCTCAACAGTTTTACAAAAATACACAAGAATAATGAAAAGTTCAATCGTATTCTTATCTTTCATGTTGCAGCTCCTGGAAAATACAAGAAATTATTTTTGAATACAAAAAATACAATGTATCAATCAGTCCTCGGGGACGAAAATTAGTTACAATATCCTCTCCTGTGTTATCGTCCAATATTCTAACAATCTTCTTTAATATAGATTTTAGATTCTAAGCACCAGTCACAATTTATGGCTTTTAATTAAGGAAATGTGGTTTTAAATACTTGAGCATTCCGAAGGTACGAAAACGTTTGATCTTCATCACCTCCATTAGCTCTGCATCACAAATCGCAAATTGTTTATTCTTTGGATCGTAGAGATTACGTTCCTTGATGATGGCCCAGACCTTCTTCACAACTTCGTGGCGAGGCAGTGAGTCGGCACCCATCAGGGCCGATAACTGTGGCGACAAGTTATAAGGACGAGTAAAACCAGTTGATTTCTTGGGACCACTTGAAGACTGTAAAAAAGAATACGATTTATCAAACAACAGGCGATCCTGAACGAGAACGAACCTTTTTAGCTTTCTTCGATTTGTAATCCTCATCGCCGTCGTTGTCTGAATCAGAGTTACTGCCGTTGGCCGCTTTTCTCTTTCTTTTAACAGGGGCCTTTCGGGCTGGGGCACACGCACGTTTTAGTTTAGGTTTTTCCACTTCCTCTTCGGAAGAGGATTCAGACCCTTTTGATTCTGATTCTGATTCTTCAGCCTTGCTGAGTTTTTGTATCTCTTCCGTAGCAATGTCTTTGATTTCATGTTTTTGACTTAAAAGTGAGACTCCTAGATCTTTCTCTAATTGAATTCGTACACTCTTTGGTGTAACTTTATAAAGATCTGATTTCTGTAGAATTTCTGGAAAAAAGAAAAACAAAATCATTTTATTCAAGTTTTGAAAAGGCGAGGACAAAAAGTTAAATTGCAGGTTATGTTTCTCCATATGAGGCCAATTCATTTCTATGGGGCATTTACATATATTGTTTTTTGTTGAAATTTTTGGTATTTATTGAAGAATTTTATTTTGCAAGTACTCATTAAACTATAAGTTAATGATTATAAGCTAAATTAACGACACCTTATGTATATGGTGTTCTTCGATAAAAGGCTCCTTGAATGCAACAATAATACAGATATAGGTACAGTTTGGTTTTGTTATCTATATTTACCAATTATCTTTGCTTTCAGGTCTTCTTTTGATATTGTAGCCATTTTAATAAAATGTATCTCAAAATTTGTGTTTAAAATAGACTTGTATCGTTTCTTTTTCAATGCAAACAATATTAGTTAGTTTAAACTAATTCACCTAGGACTAAAATTCGGAAAAAAGTAATTTTGTTTTTTTGTGATACTTCAGCTTTTTTCAATTTAACCACACCACACTGCGCTTCACAACAGTACCCCTTAAACTTTTTCGAGCAGTTGCATGCGGTGCAAGTTTTTGAATTTAAGGTCGGCACTAAACTCGGTACTTTAAAGTACCTTGCACATGCCCATCTACGATCTCCGAATGCGAAAAATGTTTTTAAGCATAGCCGTGTTTTTTTTTTTGCAAGCCCGAAGGGAATTGGGTGAAAAAAACGATCTCGGTGCTCAATAGTTTACGTATTAAATGCAACAACAACTAAGCCCATTCGGGTTAAGCTAAGCACGGAGAATTTTCGGTGCTTAACTTAAGCACGGAGAAAAAGCCCTTCCACATTATCCTATCGAGTATTAATACATGTCAAAAAAAGTGGAATAGAATTACTTACGACTGCCGAATTTGTGTGAAGAAAACGATTTTCATATTTTGCTTCCACACTACATCCAAACAAATCAATTCATCATAACCTCAAACCCCCAATTGGGATAGAATGTGTGATAGTTTTAGAACCAATCCTAAAAATTTGCATTTATTAACACATGTCAAATTGTGTGAGATGGGCTGTCAAGTCGTGTGGGATGAAATTTCATATTTTGTTTCCACCACGTTGGGTCTGTTCGTTTACTTCCCAAAACAGCCAGATTTGGTCCAATTTTATTTTTTTATATAAACTTTTACAGAACTTCGGACTAAAATGGGGGGGTTTTGAGCAGTAAACGAACAGAGGTATTATTAAAAACAATAAGAAATATCGAAAATTTAACATCCTAAAGAGCATTAATCCACCGTTTTCTATCGATTTTGATAGACGCGCAGAACAGAACGAAAATGAAAACGCTCAGTCTTAATAATAAACTCATTCCAAAGTATGTCTAACTTTAGACAGCTGTCAATGAACAAATAAGGCAATTTTTTTGTTGCTAAACGAAAAGTTGTGTAGAAATGAAAGAAATTTCCCTTGAACGTAGCCAAAAAGTCGGCTAAATTCATTAATTCATTCGAGAATGAATTATTCCAGGTATGTCACGGGCAATATGAGGTCGTATTTAGACAGCTGCTGCTGGAATGTGATTATTAATAATGAGCTATCCAAATATTTAGACAGTGGCTAGCTGGACAACTGTACAAGAGTGTTCTAAGAAAATCTAATTAATACGATTGGCCATCTTTAATATATGTGTACTGTGATTGAGAGCTCCCTTGAAAAAGAATTTTACTTCAAGTTTGCATACGTTCACATGTTCCCAAATATACTTGTCATGCAAGCAAAATATCAAAATTATTTGATTTCCATCCTGCTGGACATGTCGTTGAATGGAGCTTTCACAGTATCAAAAACAATCAAATCATACCGTGCATGTCAAACAATTTTGAGAATTTGAACCCAATAAGATTGCACATCTCTAGGCAATAGTTTTACAGCCACTAGAACTGCGCGAAAAGAAATAAATTGTCTGTATGTCGAGTCTCGTTTTCAAACGTCAGAATCCAGCTTTGGCGCCAGTATTTTTGATTTTATAAAAGAAATAATTTGAAAGTTATAAAAGGTAAACATTAAACAAGAGAATATTTTTTTAACTTTAAACATTTAAATGGGTATCACAGGTTTGATACCATTTCTGGAAAAATCCTCTTCAAAAATTCATCTTAAGGTAATCAAAATATTTTGTTTGTAATCCTTGTCCTTTCTAATATGCGAATTGGATTCCAAGGACATACGAGGATGCACCGTCGCAGTGGACACCTATTGCTGGTTGCACAAAGGGGTTTTTTGCTGTGCCGAAAAGCTCTGTCGCGGTGAAGATACTGACATGTGAGTTTAGGTTCCTTCCTATTTTGAATATAATATAAAACAATATCTGCAGGTACGTCACGTATTGCTTGAAATACGTTTCCATGCTCCTGTCGTATGACATCAAACCAATACTGGTGTTTGATGGCCGTCACTTGCCCGCCAAAGCTCTTACCGAAAAACGGCGCCGAGAGAGTCGCGATGTTTCACGGAAACGTGCAGCTGAGCTGCTCCGCCTGGGAAAAACCGCCGAGGCCCATTCCCACATGAGGCGTTGTATCGATGTCACTCATAATATGGCCCTGCGTCTCATCAAGGAGTGTCGCCTCAGAAATGTCGATTGTATAGTGGCCCCCTATGAGGCTGACGCTCAAATGGCGTTTCTCAATAAACTGGACATCGCCCAGTATGTTATCACAGAGGATTCAGATCTCACGCTCTTTGGATGCAAAAAAATAATCTTTAAGCTAGATCTAACCGGTGCTGGCCTCTTAGTTGAGGCGGATAAGCTCTATCTATCCATGGGCTGTCGCCTGGAAAAGTATACATTCGACAAATTCCGTGCAATGTGCATTCTCTCGGGCTGTGACTACTTAGACTCGCTGCCAGGCATTGGACTCGCCAAAGCCTGCAAATTTATTCTCATGACTGAAGAAGACGACATGCGCCGTGCTCTGCTAAAGATTCCGCAATACTTGAACAAGCGAAATCTGGAAGTCGATGGGGAGTATGTGGAAAACTTTCTTAAAGCAGATGCCACATTTAAGCACATGTATGTATTCAATCCGATAGAGAGGCGCATGGAAAGACTGAACGATCTATCATCCTGGAATACAGATGAACGCTACTGTTCAAATGCTGGAGAACCGCTTGATAGTACGATAGCGTTCCAGTTAGCGCTTGGCAATCTAAATCCGTTTACGTTGAAACCTCTTGATAATTGGAGTCCCGATCATAGGTTTGTCTGCAAATACATTTTTATTTTTAAATAACCAGCCTTTGATTTTCTTCCATAGTCAAGCTTTCAGCAATGTTAAACGGACGAAACACAAAAGCATTTGGCAACCCAACTTCAAACCCCATACTCAGAAAGACAAAAAGAAAACAATTATTTCGTTTGCGTTGCAATTTAAAAAAGTCAACTATCCCAAGATGCAGGAACAGGAAGTAGAAGAAGAAAGGTTCGCAAAATACTACTATTGGAAAATTTTTGGTTTCAACATTAGCCCTTTCCCACGTTGAGTGCTCAGTTTTTTTTTTTTTTTAAGTAGAACTGCGCGCTAGATTTATTGTTTTAATTAGGTGACCTAAATCATTGTTTTTGAAGTATCTAGTTTTTGGTCTGGATCAAAGATATTCATCCTATCCTTTTCTATCACTATAGTAATCCTGATTGAGTATTATTTAGATAACCTTAACTTGTTAGCTTTAAAAAAAATGTTATTGTTCTTCGCTTGCATTTCAGATCAGAAGAAAATGAAATAGTTTCGATGTACAATGGACCACAGCCTCCGAAAAAAAGGCTCTGCAGTAATACAGACAATTGCACAAAACCAGTTCAAGTAACACCAACAAAAAAAGCTTACAATCCTTTTCCAATCGTTTCGCCGAGGGAAAAGCAGCCTATCTGTGATTTGCTGCTTAAACCCAGTCCACGGAAACTGCCTCCAATAAATCCATTTAAGCGATCCATATTTACAACAACAACTGAAGTTCGAAGTAGATTTTTCGCATCGAATGTTTCTCTTGCTGGTGAAATTCATACTGAAAAGAAAGCTGATACAAATTCAACTCAAACACTGCCAGAACAAACTTCTAAAGAAATAATCGAAGAAATAAATCGAATTGAGGAACTTTCGAAGGTGAACAATGAAAAGACTGTTGCTTTATACGACTATAACTCCCCATCGCCGGTAAGGAAATGTTCAATTAAGTCGGAAGTGTCTCCACTTAGCCCCATGAAAGCATTGAAATCTGAGTGTGCGACACAAAGCCAAATCCCGCCGAGTTTTGATAGTGGTATTAGCTCAATGCTTCTAACATCTTCTGAATTATCAACACAAATAAGCTGTAACGATATTGGATTCAAAAGATCAAAAGACGAAGACGACAATGATGTGATTCAGTTATCGGATAGTGAAGAGAAACTTGCGTTTCAAAAAACATCTTCAATAAAAAAGCCAGCTGTGGTAATTTATTTAAAGCATTTATTGATTGGGTTGTTGATTTATGAAACCTTTTTTTTTTTTTTTGTAGAAACCTCGATCTTTGGGACTATCAAAGCTGAAAAAGACAAATAACACTAACCGCAAACTGCCCTCAAATCAAACTCGTCTGAGTATGTTTGGTTTCCAAAAGAAGTAAGTATCGGAGCTTTGATGTTTTCCAATACAATACAAACTGTAAACCTTTTATACATAGATCTAATACGGTTTTCAAATTATTGTCAATGAATTGACAAAAATTAAACTTGAACTTATCAATCGATTTAAATTACGACTTTACAAATTTGGTTAGTTTATAATTCTGAGCATTCACTAATTTTCTTCGTCACTCTGCAACCGTAGGAGGATTATATATAAACATATCAATGAGCATACGATACAATGAGTCCTGTGATATCTCAAAAATATTGTTTTCTATCTTTTACATATAGTGTAAATCTTAGTTAAAAATTTATTTCTAAAGCTCTAGCCTGAGCAATACTCACAAATTTTGTTTACTATCATGAATTATAGATATACATTAATAAAAGTTTTCTATACAAGAAAACATCCATCACAGCGTACCACAATTAAACTTTGCCTATCGCTAGCAGCATAACAATGAGTGATTGGGGTCAGTTCATATTCAATTTCATATTCATATTCAATTTAACTTTGTTGAATTGATTTGAAGAGATTTAGGTGCGGAATCCATTAAAATTAGAAAATTACCTTTATTAGAACCACGATTAATTTTAAATGGTTACTCAAAAGCATGAACCAGATAAATATCGCTATTTTCCAAGACATCCGTCCGTTTTTAGCTTCACTCAAAACGTTTGTAAATACACATTCGTACTGAGAGTATAGGTTATTAAGATACGATCGATTGCAAGTCTATTACCCCCTATTTAAGAAGGACTTAAACGGTTAAAAAGTACAAATAAAAATTATTTCGAAAAACGATTTTTCAAAAGCAGTCAACACCTTATTTAAGAAAACAACTTTTTAAAACTTCTACATATAATCCAGTCATATTAGACATAAAAACATCCAAATTACGGAAAAATTGCCGGAAAGCTGGATTTTGGTATACAGCCTTCTGATGGTGTTCTTAAGAAACTGTAAAAAGTCCCCATCGATAGGATCGCCGCTAACAATTTTAGGGGGGGGTTAAAGGCCCCCCAAAATGGTTTTTCAGCAATATCTCCCTAACGGTACCTTGTACAGAAAATATATTGATGACAAATTTGTAGCTTAGAAAATTTCCTACAAAAAAGATTATCACATTTTTTTTCATAAAAGTAACAGTTTTCAAATAATTCAATTGGTAGAGTTAAGGCTTTCAGTTTTCTGTACAAATGGAGAATGCACATAAATAAACAGGATGATTTGAATGTAGTGAAAAAAAACCTAAATCGTATAAGTTGAGTCAAAACAAAAAAAAAATCTATGTAGGGGGGGTCTATTCCCCCCGTTTAGGCGGGAGGGGCAATATTCTAAACATTTGACTGGAAATAGAAAAGAGATCATTAAAAGACAACGACAATGTCACATTATACTTTTTTAAAGCTGGAAGTCTTTTCTTTTATATTCTTTTTAATTCCAATTAATTTAGAGAATAGTTTTTGAGAAAAAAACTTTTTAAACTCAAAACTTTGAAAAAATAATGAAAAAATTGTGTTAAAACTATTTTTTTTTTTTTTTTTTCAAAATTTTACGTTATTAAGTACTATTTTTGTTTTTAATATTTAATGCTTCTATTAATTTCTAATCAAACACTAAAAACTAGATGCCTAAATGTCTTCTAGTTTTAGAGAAAATCGCAATTTACAAAAATTGTAAATAACAAAGTAAATTTGAGTATCGCGAGGTAATTAAGGACATTTTTGACTTCAGAAAAATCGCCGGAAAGCTGGATTTTGGTATTAAGCCTCCTTATGGTATTCTTAAGAAACTGTAAAAAGTCCCCATCGATAGGAGTGCCGCTAACATTTTTACGGGGAATTAAAGGCCCCCCAAAATGGTTTTTCAGCAATATCTCCCTAACGGTACCTTATACAGAAAAAATGTTGCTGACAAATTTGTAGCTTGGAAAATTTCCTACAAAAAAGATTATAACACTTTTCTTCATTAAAATAACGGTTTTCGAAATAATTCAATCGGTAGAGTTAATGGTTTTATTGTCACATTCAAAATGTACCCTTTTCCACACCACCTTTGAGGTTGAGTACAAGGTGCGTTTTTTACTATAGTAGACTTTGGTTATTTGCAATTTTCTCAAAAAACTAGAAGACATTTAGGCATCTAGTTTTTGGTGTTTGATTAAATATTAATAGGAGCATTGAATATTAAAAACAAAAATAGTACTTAATATCGTAAAATTTTGAAAAAAAAAATAGTTTTAACACATTTTTTTCATTATTTTTTCAAAGTTTTGAGTTTTAAAGTAGTTTTTTACAAAAAATATTCTCTAAAATAATTTGAATTAAAAATATTTTAAAAAAGAACAGACTTCCAGCTTTGAAAAAAAGTATAACGTGATTTTGTAAGTGTTGCCGTTGTCTTTTAATGATCTCTCTCCCGCCTAAACGGGAGAGAATAGACCCCCCTCCATACAATTTTTTTTAGTTTTGACTCAACCTATACGATTTAGGTTTTTTTCACTACATTCAAATCATCTTGTATATTTATGTGCATTCTCCATTTGTATAGAAAACTGAAAGCCTTTACTCCACTGATCTCTATAATACACTGGATAGTGGATTCCCTACAAAGTATAACAGTTTTTTTACTTCCAATTGAAGATGACAAGTACGTAGGCAACTCAACACTTAGGGTATGTTCAGTGAGGCAACTCAACACTTTAAGCATAGAGTACCTATATTATCTAGAGAACCGACTCGTACCCCCCTTGCCTAAAACACCCGCAAAATTTATTTGAGATGAGTAAGAGAAAATTCTCTTATTTTACTCTTTTTTCCTATTCGTGAATCAGTGTGAATCGTGGATTCAAACACAAAATGGCGCCATTAGCTCAGTTATTTTTTTAAAAGAGTCGCGTTTTCAACATAAATATACATGAATATTACTAGATTTGAATGCTGAAAGCAAGACAACACTAAACAAATTTGTTTTAAATTTCAATTTTTGAATTTAACGTATTCTTATTTTAAATATCTCAGCGCACGAACCCATCATAATTGAGCAAAAACGTGTATACTATTTGTTACAGTAGTGGTGGATTGGGTTCCATTTAAAATGCATATACGTGCTCAACGAATAGTCGACAAAATGGTCCCATTCTCTCACTACAGCTTGTAGGGTGAAAGAGAACGAACACCTTAAGTCGGTTCTCTAGATAATAGAGGTACTCTATGACTTTAGGTATGTTCAATGAGGCTGAGAAGGCCAGTTCAAGTTGCTGAGATCTCAAAAATTCTATTACAACCGAAGAGGGGCAAAAACCAAACTGGAATTTCTAAAAAAAAAAAAAGCAAAAGAACCATCACTTGTTTGTAAATTTGATTTTTTGTAATTTAAAATAATTGTAATAGTGAATTTAAAATATTTTAGTTGCAATTTTGTAAAAAAATTTGCATTTCATTATGTTATACATTTATACCGTTATATAAAAAAATAGGCAACTCAACATTGTAACAATTCTCAAATGGCATCAACTTTCTTGCATTGATGCGCTATCCAGTGTATTATAGAGATCAGTGCTTAACTCTACCAATTGAATTATTTCGAAAACCGTTACTTTTATGAAAAAAAGTGTGATAATCGTTTTTATAGGAAATTTTCTAAGCTACAAATTTGTCATCAACATACTTTCTGTACAAGGTACCTTTAGGGAGATATTGCTAAAATGCCAAAATCCAGCTTTCTGGCGATTTTTCCGAAGTCAAATGTCTAATATGACTGGACTAATAATCGTAATGTTATTTTCTTTCTAACCAAAAACTGAATTGTAATTAATTAAATTTTGTTTAATTCACAGGCCATCGATTAAATAAGAAATCGTACCACTCTCCTTTATTCCAGTTTAAGTATTTATTAAAAAAAAAATGTTTGTTATTTTAGATTTTGTAAGAAAATAAATTATTTACTTAAGTTTATATCACGTAATTTTTGTGTTTCTTTACAACTGTACTTGGTGGCCAAACTTTCATCATCATCGGATAGGTCATCCGTAACATGAAACATTATAGGACAAGTCTCACAATTTGCTTAAAAAAAAGCAGTTTTGCGAAACATGGTGAAAGTTTCAAGTTAGATTAAAATTGCTTACACAAAAAGCCACGAAATGCAAATTTTGAGGGTATCGATTAGACACCAAAAAACCTGGAACTAAATATGTAAACGTAATATTTACTTGGAACTAATTAGATGCAGTGATCGAAACAAATTTTGGTACTGAAACCAATAGATTTTTTTTTAAGTTCGGTGAAATAAAAAATAAATTTAGTTAAAAAAATTGTAGGTACAACATGCTGAAAACTCCAAACTTGTTGAATTATTGATTCAATTTAATTAATTATTATGTAAATATATTAATTAAAATGCTAAAATATACTTATTTGTTCAACTGTTAACTTTTTAATTACATTCTTCCAAAATAAATTTAACTTAAATACAATACGAGCTATAGCCGTTCCACACTATCCCATCGAGTATTATTAAATTTAAAAAAAAAAGTGTGATAGAATTACTTACGACTGACAAATTTGTGTGAAGAAAATATTTTCATAATTTGCTTCCACACTTGCGTCCAAACAAATCACCATAACCTCAAACCCCCAAGTGGGATAGAATGTGTGATGGTTTTAGAACCAATCCTAAAAATTTGTATGTATTAACACATGTCAAATTGGAGGGCCTTTGGATATTCAATCAAATGCAGAAATTCTTACCCCAATATTAGAATACACTTGGAGCAGTCATATGCACCTGATATACCAATATTGGTAGTATTAAGACCATAAAAACAAATGTCTTGATCTATAGACCGATCTCTAAACTTCTTATAATTGACACAATATTGGAGTAGGTATTGGTGCAACAACTACATACCAAGCTTCGCGCAGAATTTGCAAATGTTATCATCATAAATCTCAATAACAGCTACCATAATATTGTTATCTTTAATGATTTGAAAAGAATAAACTTGGCTCTTCGAAATGTTAGAAGCCCCGGTTTTGCTTTCGGGGATGATATAGCGAGGGGAATTTGATTCTGTGTTAAGATGGTGTCACGATTTTGGACTTGTAATAATCTCCAAATATCCAATTGATAATTATAAAATTGAATAATAGTTTATCAGATTTAATAATGTTTTTTAGAACCATTTCTCAATGAAAACTGAACATTTTATTTTTAATAAAACTATTGTTTTAAAAAACATTGCTGGAATAATAAAATAAATTAAGTAGTTTTACTAGACAGGTCTCCACAGGACTTTATTACGATTTATTAGCAGGAATAAAAAAATTTACACTTAGCCAGACTCGTGTCATAAATTTGTGTTTATTCGCTCACTTCTACATGCTGCTAATTCTTGTTTTATAAGACCCTACCTTACTCATAAATGAATGCTTTTTTTATAATCAAAAACTTGCAAATTTCATAGATCATAGACAAGAAATTTAACAAAAAAAACCTCATTTGGACAGCATAAATATAAAATTGATTCAAGTAGGTACCTACAGATTTTTTACGTTTTTAAAAATGACGGTTACTCGCAAAACGGTTGTGTTGACAACATATAAAATTCTGAGAAGTGATGATCTCACCTATCCCACCTTTTCAGGATTATTTATGACTTTTGGGATAATAATAATCAGACCACTAGTTAATTTTTAGCGCTTTTATGTACAATCTTTTTCAAATCCCTCAGCGGCAACCCTGTTCAAAATAAAGCAAAACAAGTTTGTAGGTATATCAAGTCAAACCAGAACCAAAACCAAGTCAAAAGAAGACTGTTTAGATTGAATGTTTACTACGCCATGACGATAGTTGAGCTCGGTGAAGAGCTCTGCACCCTTCGCCTATCTCGTCATATCATAGTGAACAGTCACAATCTAAACAAGGTCAAAGACTCGGTAGACTTTTATTGCACTATGCACTGACTTTAATTTCACTATTCACGCCTCAAAGCTCAGAGTAAAATATCTGCTATTATGAATACAAAATTTAAGCTTTCCCTTGGGTCTTGGTATCTACGTCGTTTAATTGTATCTTCAAAAAAAATAATAAAACATTCTTAAGAAAAGCTGCGATTTTAAGTCAAAGCTTTTCACACATCACAAGTAGTTAGGTAGGTAGGTACATAGTTACACACAAACAATTAATGGGTGGAAGTGGATTACTCATCCATCATTAAGACGTGCGCTGAGAAAGTTAAATTATTGTGGCTCTCACAATTTCGGTTTTAAATCGATAATCTCATTTGTAAACTTTTAAACCAAACATTTAAATACTCAAACATGGATTATCAGGTAAACCGATTAAAATATATCTACAACAAAATGCGAATATCGATATTAATTTTCACTTTGTTTTTGCTTTTTTAGCCAAAACCCTGTGTTGTTGCTGTGCCCAATTTCAATGCATCCGAAGATGCGGCTGCACTACGATCTGCCATGAAAGGATTCGGCACTGATGAGGAAACAATTATAAACATCCTCACATCACGGACTAATAAGCAACGCCAGCTGATCAAAGAGGTCTTTAATAAGGAATACGAACGTGATATCATCGATGACCTTAAAGGGGAATTGGGTGGTAACTTCGAAAACGTCATAATTGCCCTTATGACTCCGACGGAGGAATACATGTGTTCCGAGTTAAATAAAGCCATGGATGGCATGGGAACAGATGAGGAGACCTTAGTAGAAATCCTTTGTAGCAAGTCAAATGAAGAGATTCAACAAATTGTTTTCGCCTATGAGAAGCTCTATGGTCGTCCATTAGCAGAACATATGTGCAGTGAAACTTCTGGCCATTTTAGGCGTTTGCTAACGCTCATTGTCACAGGTACCCGTGATCCAATTGGATCTATCAATCCAGAAAAGGCAAAGGAAGATGCTGCAGCGCTATATGCAGCCGGAGAAGCCACACTTGGCACAGACGAAGAGGTTTTTAACTCCATTATGGCCCACTCAAGCTTTGCTCAGTTGCGCCTGGTTTTCGATGAATACAAGGAGTTATCAGGGATGACAATTGAACAAGCAATTAAACACGAAATGAGCGGTGCTTTGCACGATGCAATGATTGCTATAGGTATGTATAGTTACAAAGAGCTAAATAGTGGGTGCTGAAATTTTTTTGTATCTCTACAGTTGAATGCGTTCAGAGTCCAGCGGCATTTCTTGCCAAACAGCTCCATAAGGCAATGGATGGAATGGGAACCGATGATGACCGTTTGATCCGTATTATTGTAAGTCGTTCTGAGATCGATTTGGGCACAATCAAAGATGAGTTCGAGAGAATCTATGACCGTACCCTGTTAAGCGCGATCGCGGTAAGTTGAATTAATCTCAGTCAGTAGCTATTTAGACAAGAACTAAGGGTTTTTTTCTCAACAAAAATTTGGGTTTATTGGTTTCTCATTGCTTCAAACTAGGAGGTAGGTCTAAATAAACTATCGCAAAATACATAATGAATTTAATTTTTATTTCAGAACGAAACTGGTGGCGATTATAAGAGAGCTCTGTGTGCCCTTATCAAGGAATAAGCAATAAACATTTAGAAATTTGAAGTGCACTTTGCTGGATTGTGTTATTCAATAAAATATTTAATGTCTATTTATTTGTTTATTTAGAGAAATAAATTTAAAAAAAAACAACAATTTCACCTTTTTTAGGTAACTTTTATTTATTTTCGTAACATTACAACATAAAAGCCTTTGCGTTTAAGAACTTTTTACTTCCTGCCTCCTCTGTATTCTGGGATGTGGTATAAGACCCAAGCAGGAATGACGATTACTGATCCAGCAATCAATGAGCCAAGAGCATAGATTTCCTGGGAATAGAGAATATGTAAGATAGATTATGATTGTTTTTGCATACGATAAAAAAAAAACCTGACTTTCGGTCACTAAACGATTTACGTAATCGTGAAAAAATTGATTTGTTAAACTTACCCCTTTTGGAATATGCTTCGTAGGCGGTCCACATACAACCGATTGGGAACGCGATTGAATAGCGCTACGCACAACTGGAAGCAAAAGTCGAGATGCGTTTTGTTGCAACATAATTTTTAATTAACTCTTTCAAGATGATTCCAACACGGATTTTTATGAAAGTATGAAACTTGGAATGATATTTCAAGCAAGTGTGTCTTTTAATTTTTTGACGTCTGAAAAGGGGGAAATTTTTTGGCGATTGATAAATATCCCATAAAGGGTTTTTATAGCTGTCAAAAAAACCCATTTAAGCAATAAACACAATATTGAGAAAAGTACTAGATTAAATTTGTTTATATTACGAAGCGGTAATAATTTTCCTCCAAAACTGAGGAATTTTCGTGAGGAAGTGTTTAATATTTCTGAGAATACGGATTTCTCTGAGATCTCTGAAATATAAACAACTTTCCAATTATTTACAGACCTTGATCAGGATCATACTTTAACACGTTACGTGCGTTTTATTGGCAATTTTATAGCTAGCGCAATAAAATTTCCCTTGGTGAACAATAACAAAACCAAAAATGCCGAAAAATTAGCCAGTAAATTAGTGAATATAAAAGTGGATAAATAGGGCCTTACCAATAACTAAATTTAGAGATGACTTAAATATTTAAGTGGAATCTAAATTAAAAACCATACCAATAATTAATTTAATAGTCAGCTTAACACAAAACGTCACCTTAAATTTTAAAGTGAAGAAACTCATGTTTAACCTCGTGACTAAGTGTAAACGCGTTGTTTATGCTGTCATTATCAAACTTATCAAACCTTAAATTAATATTATTAAATAAGTTTTATTTTAGCGCGATTACTGCAACAAAAAGGGCTTACCTAAAGAGGCGGAAAAAAACTGTGTCATTGTATTCTGAGAAGGGATCGATTCTCTTTTTATATATTTTGGTTCTACGAGCTAAAGATACTTCGTCCAAAATGTTTAAATCTTCTACTATATCCTCGTCTGTACTCATTTTTATTTATGTAAAAGAAATCGATCTAGCAAAATATATCTTTTACCTTTCACAATAACAAAAACACAAATGTCATTTCTACAGCTGTCTATCTGACAATAAATGTAGTAGATTTAGTAATAGAGCGCTAATTAGTAAAAGGCGTGTTTAATTTGGTTATTGGTAAGCACAAGAATTAACTCATCTTTAAAGTTTAACGTTGTGTTTATCTAAACGCGTGTTTAGCGATTGATTATTGGTAATACTACGTTTTCACCGACCACTAAACCGAGATTTAGGTAGATTTACCACAAATCTCTTCACAAATCCCGTGATTTAACATACAAATTTTAATCTCCTCAAATCAAGATTTAAAATAAATCTCATTTAAATCTTCATAGGTAAAATTCGAACAGACCTATTCCCCTATTCAGCGCAATACAAGCTGCTAAAGCAAACTTGCCATCTCACTTTCACTTCATAAGAAAAATGACCCACCATCTGCATTTTAAAAGGTTCTGTCAAAATTAATCTATTTTTTAATCTTTTTTTCTGGTGAAAACACTATTTGGGATTTATGAAATCTAAACCAGATTAACGTGCAGTGAAAACGTAGTATAAGGCCCATAGTGTGGACTTGAACCTTAAATGCCGGTAATGCAGTTTGTTTTTCACTCAAAAAAGGGTATGAACACATCCAGAGAATAAAGAGTAGACATAAAAGTTGATAAAGCGTTTTATTGAACTTGTATTGCTGCGCTAGCTTTGAATTATGAATAAAACGCACATCATTATTGATCTTTGGATCTGGATCAGGATCATCCCTTAAAAATAAAACGATATGGATCGCAATGACAGCAGTGATATAAACAATTCTTTTTTACTTACGTTTTAATTATTTTCAGTTGTATCCCATCTCTTTTCTTTGCACTACAACAAACGCTACATTACCATAAAAGCCATTTACCCGCCTAAGTAACGGCCATATTATTCACTCAATACTTACGTTTTAATTATTTTCAGTTGTTTCCCATCTCTTTTCTTGTAGTTAAGCCTTTAAGATCCAAAAATTAATTCCTACTCTGGCGGGTAGATGGCTTTCATCATGGTAGTGTTAATTGCAGTAGTGTAAAAAAAGAGACAGGGAAATAATTGAAAATTAACAAAACGTAAGTAAAAAAGAGATGTTCCATATAACACACTGGTCATTTATGATCCGTATCGTTTTATCTTAAAACGATGATCCTGGATCGAGATTTCTATCCCTGCAAAGTGGAACCCATTTAAAAATATGTTTGATCAATTTCTTGGTCTCTTTACTGAAGAAAAGCATTGGCTGAACATCCATATTCCTGGTACATGAGTTCATCCATGAGACTACCACAGCTACGATAATTTTCGGAGAAAATATGTTGCGATGCAAGAGGATAGGAAAGGATGGGTCGGTAAGTTGGTAGGGCAGGAAAAAGGAATAGGTAGGAATATGGAAAAGGAAGAGGTCAGAAATAAGTAGGAATGCTAAGTTCCGGAGGACGCGGCCTGCTTGCGACGCGCGGCTAGTAGCTCGCCGGAATGGGGGGGATCTTGCCCCCGAAACTTAGTCTCACCTGCAACAAAACACAAATCAGGCCATTGAGAGAAATAAACTGAAAGTGACGTCAGACGGACAATCACCACTTCAAGGGTACTGCCGGTGTTGACGCAGTAATGCCAACCCTCCCAACCAAGAAATCCGTGGCGAAATCAGGATTTCCCCTAAATGATCGAAGACCACGTTCCGGTCACTCCATCTTCACCGTACGGAATTGGCTACCATCCACACCCCTGAAAAGTTAGTCTTCAAAAACCCATGTTTCGTTCAAAACGAAACAAGAAAACTCAAAAATTTCATATGAAAAGGCGTTTGATGAAGTTTTATTAACAATTTCGAAAATCTGACAGATTACATACGCTTGAGAAGCATTAAAAGTATGAAAATTTAAATTGAAAAGGTAATTATTGTTAATTATATATTTTGAATATCTTTACAGCTTTGTCTTCTGAAAAAAAATCACAATCAAGCTAAAGTAACAGCAAACAAAAAAAAAGTAACACAAGAAAAACGTGATTTAACTGCGTTTCCTAAGCGAGACGAAATTGCGTACTTCTTTGGTACCTTATTTTGTAATGTTATTAAGATTTCGCGAGTAAAATTCCCTGCCTCTAGAGAGCTCTTTGGAGGAGAACGGATCTTCTAAAATGTTTGGGTATGGAACGCGACAAGAAAAAACTCAGGAAACACTATATATCACTTACAAAATAAATGTATAAGAACTGGAATTGAATAGTATAAACAAATAATAATGAAAGTTTTATGAAAAAAACTTCAACGCCACTTAAAATATAACGAAGTAAGGTAAATTGTAAAAAAAACAAGTATGTAATTAATATTTAATTGAAAACAGCTAAAATATGACTGCAGCAAAAATTCTCTTCATGTAGGTATAGTATACGTAAGTGCTTTTGGTAAAACTTTGAACTTTATATCTTTTTTTTTTTCTTTGCTGCCCAATTTAATGAAGATGTAAAATGGGCGTAAGCAACTCTTTTATTTGAACGCAACACTATTATATTTTGATCAGTACCTTGGTTTCTCTTATTTTCAGACTCACTGTGACTCGATTGGTTTTTGGTGATACCAATTTCCAGTAGCTGTGGCTCTGAGTGGCCAAAATATGGTCCTGGAGTGCCAACGGGTTTAAATAGTACCCAATGTACCTTGTTTTGGAGATTCGGTGTGTAATACTGAGCACCGTAATGATGGTAAAGCAGCTCCCGTTCAAGTCTATGAGGAGCGGGACTGTACAATGCCGTCCTCGTGGGTAAAATCGGGGTCCACAAGAAACTCGGATCGGATATAAGTATGTCCAGTGAATCAAGCGGGAGCCAAGGTGGTTGCAGGTTCCAGGAAAACTCGGGTTTCAACCAGAAAACTGAGACTCCAAAATAAAAATGCTGTGGCGGCCCAGTCCTTTACAGGCAATCTGGAACCGCCAGGTTTTAAAGTAAATATGGTTGTTGGATAACCTAAGTAAAATTTGTTCACTTTTAGCACCAATATTTCAATAAAAAAAAACGTTATCTTTCAAACTCACCCTATATAGTGTTGTATTTTTTTTTCTTTTTATACGTATAATAAATGTATCTTTTATTCAATTAAATATCTCTGATGACTGTCGGAATTCGTAGGTATTCTCTAAATTTAAAAATTTCAAAAAAAAAGAAATAAGTGAATTTACTCTATTATTGTAACCATCAATCCGGTAAGTATTTTTCTTTTTCAAAAAAAAAAAACCAAAAGAATAATCACCACGCACTATATAGAAAAAGATCTCTTTTTTTTGTATGAAGGTAAGCAGGTACATAGGGAAACCTATAGTACAGAGCTTAACGACGTGCAGCTCTTCGACCGTCAGAAGAAATCGTATGTCATCAGAGTGGACCGTCTAGATATCAGCCGTTGCGAGAATCATCCCACTTTGGGTTCGGTTATTCCTCCTCCCTCCCTCATTTGACATTCTAGCAGCGCTCTTCTAACATTTCAAACACAGCTTCACAATCTCACCGCGAGATGGAGCGGCGTGACACGAGGTTATCCTCCGATGTTACTAGGGAGATTTTAATATTTTCAACTATTCCAGTTTAACCTAAACAGAAAATTTTCATCCAAGAGGGATCGATACAAACATTAATATCATACTAAGCCAGGTAAAAATACATTTAGTTTGGTAAATAACCGAGGCCGAAATACATTGCCATCGGGTGACTTGTCAAAATCCTACCGTCAGAGATAATATTTGATGGTCAAATCAAATACATTGGAGTTCTGAACCGGATTCAACCCGTACAGAAACGCTTACATGAGATTCGGAGCTTGAAACTTCGTCAGGGTAATTCGCTATATCCTATTACACGCTGACTCGAGTTTGACAGATTCATGGCTCACAAACCTTGCGCGTATATACGTGCAACTAGAAATGAAAATAAATGTAAAGACACGGCAAGCCAACGACCATTAGAGAAAAGGCAAACACTGAAAAGAGTCGGCAAAAATTTGGCCGTCGTCTCTCAAGTCCGCAGGTTTTCCATCTCACTCCTTTTCTCCTCTGCACTCCTTCGCTTAAGAAAAAGTCATGACTCTTGAGTCATCGTGTAATCGCAGACTATCTTTCATGCTTTCATTATAGTGCGAACATATGGATTTGTCCCCTGAACGCGACCAACAGAGTATTGCCTCTCAAAAAAGTTTTTGGTTGTTCTTTGGTTAATGCATTTACATCCATGAACCCATTTATCACCTTTCCATTCTCAACGCTGGATCTCAACCTCATGCATGCAGTATTATTAATGGTAAGTTTTGATTTATTTTTTTTTCTAATTTTTAGCGTCCTTATTTTTTCCCTACTATTTCCTAATTGCACCCAGTTGTAGCCCCCAGGCGGCCGTAACAAATTTTCCGTCCTTGCAGGATTCAGTCCAACTGAAAGGGCGTAAAAAAAATGGACGCGTGGACAGGGATTATTTGAAAACGTGGAGAAGTTACCCACGCTACCCAAGCCGGGCACTATTTACGGATATATTTACGGATATGCCGTTATGCTGTAAGGTATATAAGTGCATTTATATATATACATATATGTATATATGTAATTAATTTTTTTTCATTGCTTTTTTTCTTTTATTTCGTCCACCGCAGCCCTATGCCACAAGACTTGGACCGGAGGTTTATTCATTATTTGTCCAAGGCACTCCTACGCTACAAGACAATTGCACCGGTTGTTTTTTAAATATTTGTCCAACGTAATCCTACACTACCTGACTGTTGGACAGGAACTTTAATTAATACCCCTTGGGTACCATAGGACTATATAATAGCCATATGGTAGGTTCTAATTTTTAAAATTTTAAGTTCTATTCATTTATTTTTTTTTTTTTTTTTTTTTTTTTGTGTAGGTTTTATTGTTGTCGCGATTCACAACCTTACCGAATCACCAAAAACCCAGTCTTGCAGAAAGGATTCTCTTTCGGATGGATTAACATATAGATCATAAGGGTCATTGACCTCCACAACCCAGCTGATACCTAATCTGTTTCTTTGGAGAGTCGATCGCTACGTTATTAACGACTCAACGAAAGCCCGGTCAATCAGAAAGGTGGGCTGCCAGAGTTCATAAAGGTCGCTGACCTCCACCACACAGCTGATAATATATTTCATTGGTGAGTCGTTCGCTAGTCGCTTCGTTACTAACCGGATTAACTAACCACTGATTTATCTTCGTAATAAATACGTAAATAAATAAAAACTAAATAAATAAATAAATAAATAAAAGATTAACTAAGGAACTAACAAACGTTTATATCACAGATGGAATTACTTATATTATACCACAGTCTTAAGTATCACAGATTCGGGATGCAAGTATGTAGGTGCCAAATAAAAATATATTGGCTTTAGGGTTTTACGTTTTCCGTATACAGATAATTGAACAACCAATTGCGGAGTGACATAAGTTATATGACTATTTGACTAAATTTAATAAATAATTAACTTTTAAATAAATGACAATAAGAATCTGCATGACGTTCAATAACGCTTAATAAATAACAAAATAAACTAAAACAAAACTCCTATTTATTATGACTTTGTTATGGAAGGTACCATGTGTGGGCATGCACAAATTTAAACAAAATATACCAAAGGTACAAAGTGACTGGCTAGTTATAACAAAATGGCGCCCAACGTCTTAGCTTTTTAGCCAAGATTTTTTTGTATTTTTCGTTTTTGTGACAGTCAAACCAAACTTGCTGTGGATTTTCAAAACTCGTAAGTCTGCGTCAGGAAAGTCTTAGACATACCTAGACGTATCGCGACGAGGTTTTTGAAAATTCACAGTGACCGCGGTTAATGTGTGTTTTTCGCTTTCCTTTGCCAAAGTTTTGGTGAATTTTTAGGATTCGTAAGTCTTCGCTAGGAAGGTCTATGACGTACTTAGTGAATTGCGACGAATTCCTGAAAATTCACCGCAACGGCGGTTAAGAAGCGTAACTCTTTCCTTTCTTCTTTCTTTTCAGCTGGAATTGTTGCAAATTTTCAGATTCGTAAGTCTTTACCAAGAAAGTCGAAGACATACTTAGGTAAATCGCGACGAATTCCGGGAATTTGCAACGACAACAGTTCCTTTCCTTATGTCTTGTTTTACCTACATCCTTATTCCAAATTTTTACTTTTCTTTCCCAATTTTCATTTTCTTTCCTAGTTTGTCAAATGTTATTACATTTCTATTTGGACGCAGTGACCGTGATTGACGAGTCGTCGATCATCGATGCACCGTCCAAAATATTTTCCGAGATTTTTTCTCGTTGATTTATTTAGTTTCCCTCACCGTTTCAGGTCTTTTAGCTAAGTCCATCGGGACCGTCTAAAATCGCGGGATCGGTGAGGAAAACTACTTCTTGTCTTTTCGTTCATTTTCCTACTTCCTTTTCTACCTCACCACTTCAAGGGATTTACTTTTGTCCGTCTGTTGTCTTATCTTACAAAAATGCCATTAGTAAGGTCACACCATACCGTCACGAATCCACCGAAGACGCTACCTGAAGCATCCCGTATGCTAATGAAACACCAATCAAAAAACCCAAACAAATTTGAAAAGAATAATTTCGAAAAAAAAGACAACTTTTTCAAAATTCATTTTTTGTTATCAATAAAATACTTTCGAGTAAAGATTTTTTTTTGTTAATTACATTTTTATTTTTCTTATTTCGTTCCTTTTTTTTTGTTTATTACAATTTTTTTTTAAATTTAGTACATTTTTTTTTTGTTCATTACAAAATTACAAATTTTTCTAAATTTAGTCCATTACCATAATCTTAAATTACACTTAGTCTATTAATTAAATATCGAATATAATCGTTTTCGTAACCGAAAACTTTCCCATATTCCCTTACTTGCTAAGTAAAATTAACCTGTTGTTTTTGTCGTTTTCTTTAAGCTCAAGTTTTTCCTAGGGAAAAGACGATTTCTTAAGAAAACTCACCCTCTAGTTTCTTTATATTTTTGTTTTTTTTTTCTTAACCATTTTTGGTAGAAGTTTTTATCTAGAACTTCTTTTCTTTTTTTTTGGTATATTTTTTTTTGTAATCGTTTTATTTTTGAAATTTGAAAAAAATGGATTCGACTAATAAAGACGAAGATGATCGCATTAACCGGATCATTAGGGAATCGGTTATCGACGATAACGTCAGAGTGACTAGGTCAGTAAGTCAGCATTTAGACGGAAGTGAGAGACGCCGCGTCATGCATTCTCCTCTCACGTTTGAAAGGCCATACCGATCCGTATCCAATTTACCCGCTAGTTCAAATATTCCAGCCGGGTCAATTGATACAATTTCTCCTCCATCCTTCAGCGACTTAAGTGGTTTAGGGGCTGAAGCATTACCCTCCCATCGATCAAGTTTCGACAATAATAATGAAACCGTTATTCCCAATGCGGGTAGGTTACCCAGGTCCAGGCCAACTAGTTCAAATTTGTTGAACGGGGCTGGCTCTAGGGAAATTTTAGAGAGCTTAACTCAGAGACCTCCGACAATTAAAAGAACGGAAAAGAGAATCGTTCCAGAAGACCTAAAGGCCTATATTAATTTAGCCATTGTTGATGCTATAACTTCTTACAAAGAATCTGTTCAGACAGAAGTTACAAAGACTCTGAAAGACGAAATCCAGCATCAGCTTGGAAGTTTCCTCAGAGAATTAAATCTGGAACGACCCTCTCCACCAAATCCGGATACCAGGTCTCGACCTTCGGCATCTTCTTACAATTTCCCACCACCATTGAATCAGCCACCTCCTCAGCTTCCTCAGTCAGAAACCACCAGAAGTGCTTTTGTGCCTCCTGCACAGCAGCGAAGAAGACCACAAGAACCGTCGAGGCGAAGCCAAGATAGGTTACTTCAACCTGATGGTGTTCAAGAGGATGGCTATGGACAACAGAGAAATCCATACTACTCGCAGGCTAATTATAACCCCCAGATGCCTTTTCCTCCCCACTGGATGACTTCGGGATACAAAGCTCCCATAAAGATCAACAAGTGGGGGTTGAAATTTGAAGGTCAACGGGATAAAATGACGGTTGAAGATTTTGTCTTCCGTTTAGAAACTCTGCAGAGCCAGTATGGGTGTCCGTGGGCAGAAATTCTGCGAGACTTTCATCTGTTGTTAGGAGGGAACGCCCATGACTGGTTCTGGCAGTTTCAAAGAAACAACTACCGGCCCGACTGGCCGATGTTGAAAGATAATCTTCTTCGCCAATTTAAAAACCACCGCTCCGATTATGATATCATGCGTGATATCATGGATCGTAAGCAAGGTTTTGCTGAAAATATTGACGATTATTTAGCGTCAGTAAACAAAATAAAATCTCAACTGCGTATACCAATTCCAGAAGTGGAATTGGTAAGAATTGTTAAGAAAAATCTGAGCGATAGAGTAGTGAAGTTAGTTTATCCGATGCCAATCTATTCTATGGATCAGCTGAGGAATGCCTGTAAGGACGTGGAGTCAGCTTTTCCTAAGAAAGAACGCGACTTCCCAAAAGCAATAAAGCCGATAGGGAAATATATGGCCAACGAGCTGGAATACGAAGACCAGTATCAGTACCAACCTACGGAGGAACAATTGGCTGCCTACCAGTTCGGAGGTGCACGGCCAAAAATGCCCCCGCGGAAATACGCTGATGCCCCCAGTTTAGTATGCTGGAATTGCAAAGCGCAAGGCCACACCTATTTTGAGTGCGAATCCGAAACTCTAAACCTGTTTTGCTACAAGTGCGGATTAGAAGGAGTGAAGACTCCGCACTGTAAGCGATGTAACCCGGGAAACCGATCGTTGAACGCGAAGGTCTCGGGGGATTCGCGTTCGACACCAAATTAGAACCCCCGTTTATTCAAAAATCCCTAGTTATAAATGTTAAAACCAAAGCAGAAGAAAGTCCTCAAATAGTAGAGGGCAATACGAAAATAAAAATCTTAAAACGAGTAGAGAATCAAAATCCCGATACAGAAAGTTCTATAAAGCCAAATTCATTCTATATAAAACCTTTACACGTTAGGATCGAGGAGTACTATCGTACACGAGATAGGATTTTTAATAACAAATTTCATTCACCATCCAAAAAAGTTCTTAAAGCTAGAAAAAGATTTAAAATTAGGAAAGATTTAAAGAAACGTATTGCTTCCACCGTTATAAATTTGTCTTCAGACCCAAGGCCTTATGCACGAATAAAATTAGAAAATAAAGAAGTATTAGGATTGCTAGATAGTGGTGCGAGTGTCAGCATCCTAGGGAAAAATTGTTTGAAACTGGTCGAAGAACTTAAACTTCCCATTATATCGTTTCACTCAGGCGTTAAAACGGCCGACGGGAAGAGTCAATCGATCATAGGCAAAGTTCTGGTGAAAGTTAAATACAAAAACAATGAAGACATGATAACCTTTTACCTGGTTCCGAACCTAGACCAAGAAATCTACCTGGGAATAGATTTTTGGAAATCGTTCCAACTTTAAAAAAAAAAAAAAAAAAAAAACCTGAAGACCAATACGTTGGCATTTCAGGAATACAAATAAAATAACTTGCGGTTGAATTGGATCGGATGACCCGAACATTGTGAGAGGAGGAATGTAGAAAAAGTGGTATGTTTTCTGGTATTCAAAAATAAAAAAACTGACGATGAGATACCGTAGGATGACGAGATTACTCTAACGATCACTGTTCGCCGGTTGAATTCTAAACGAATTTCTAGCAGTAGTTGATTTGGCTTAACAGACCTAAATTTAATATTAAGAAATAGACATACTAGTCGGCTACTATATGAACGGTTGTCTTTGAATTTTTTTTTAAATCGTCAAATAAAATACTTACGGGTGCGTAATCCTAGTTCTTTTTAACGCCTTTTTTTTTATTCATACCATATGATCTATTTTTTTTATGTTTTCTGTGATATTATGATTTCGTTACAGAGATACATACCTTTAAAAATATTTAAAAATATAATACAGAAATCATTGCGACTACAAATTTCATGTGTATATACGAAAGAAATAAAACTGCATAGGGTGAGTTATAAATCATAGTGTTTTAATCAAAAATCGATGCTTAGAGTGAACAAATTACACAGGTTTTTCTTCATCTACGTTTTTAAACTTCTGGCGGTCTCAAGTACCAAGATCGAAGACTTGGGCCGCCACTGCCTTTTTTTTTGTTTATGGCGCATCTTGACCAGAGGGTGATCTCGGCCGTGACGATAGATTTGGGTATCAACTGAATCCACGAGAATTCCCCTCTCTTCATCGGACGAGATAGATCAAAGTTTTGACACCAGTACACCACCTATTATCGTTAGCTGGACGACAAAATCTCTCTAGCTGCACTGACTTGATACTCCCCCCTGGAGCGCTGACCACGTCCAAGAAGCTCAGTAGCCTGGGATTCACAGGGGTTGCTCTAAACTGAGCAATTTCACCGTGCCAACCTAAATCAGCAGTCATCTACCATAAAAGGGTCGCAGTGAGTTTTTGTTTGGTCAAGAAGTATCTATCTAGAAAAGAAAAGGAAGAAAAGGTATTTAGCAAATATTTGAACTATATTGAATCTGGAAATTTGCTCGCTCCGAGCATATGATTTTCACCGATTTTGGCTTAAATTATCCGATGAAGAAATAAAAACCCATACGGATAAAATCTCGCTGAAGCAGACTTTATTACAACCTATACGATACATATTGTAACGATGAAATCAGCACCTAACTACTTTCGGAACAAACAAAGAGCCAAGTACAAAAATACCCTTATCGAAGACAACAACCATTTATAAAAAAATCCCGAGAGAGCGCGCCCATCTCTCTTAGGGGGAAAATGCGCTGAATGGAAGAGTGGAGAGAACGCCATCTCTCTTCATTGGAATGGAACCTTCCAGAAGCTTATGTGCCAGTACTTTCGAGTAGAGTCCCGAACCTCTCAGCTCACTATATAAGGAGAAACTTTTTGAGCACATAGACAGTTTATTTTTGAAAGCGAAAGTGTAAAGTTCAAAGTTAAAAGTATCCGGAAGTGAATTTAAGTTGCATACTCTTGAGATTGATGATTAATAAAATATTTGAAGTGAAGTAAAGTGTGTTTAATTTAGAAAGGAAATAATTGACGGTTGACAGTTAAAAACAAATAAGTTTTATATCGAACCGTGGTAAAACGTTACATTGGTGTCAGAATAAGGGATAAAACTTATTTTATCTGTGCATTTAAGTAAATTAACTTAAAATAAAAAGTGCGTGTGTGTTTTTAAATAAATAAACAGACAATGGGTAAAATTTTGAATGATTTAAATTGTGTTGAACTTAAAGCAGAACTAAATAAACGAGGTCTTCCTACTGCTGGATCAAAAAATGACCTCATTATTCGTCTGCAGGAACATTTAAGACAACAAGGTGAAAACCCAGACTCGTTTATTTTCACGATTGAAATGGAGGAAGAGCAAGTAAGTACTAGTTTAGATATGACCAATATGATGGCTCTGCTGCTCGCCCAGTTTGAAGAGCAAAGAAAAGAACAAAAGAACCTTCTCGAAGAGCAAAGAAAAGAGCAAAAGAATCTTCTCGAACGATTTGAAGATCAACGCAATGAGCAAAAGAATCTTCTCGAAAAACAAGAAAAAAATCTTCTCCAGCGATTCGAAGACCAAAGAAGTGAACAAAAGAATCTTCTTGAAGAACACAAAAATCTTCTCGAAGGTAAGCTTGATGCCTTCGAAAACAAATTTGTTGCTCTTGACGAGCGTGTCGAAAAACAATTTTCGACAGTAGAAGCCAAATTCGAGAAGGTCGAAGACAAATTTGAAAGCATTACCAAGGAGTTGGAGAAGGTTCGAAAAATGAAGATTCGAGAAAGTTCTGGCGAACTTCCAAAGCGAAAGGAAATGCATCCGCCAACCTTTGATGGACAAACTTCTTGGTCAATCTACAAGAAACAGTTTGAGGCAGCTGCAGCGACAAATGGATGGGATGACGAAGACAAGTTCATAGCTCTGACGCTTGCCCTTAGAGGACCTGCTGCTGAATTATTGCAAACCATACCAGCAGACAAGAACGGCAACTTCACGGCTCTTGTGCAAGCCATTGACAAACGTTTTGGAGATGGCCATATGCAAGAAGTCTTCCGGGTCCAACTCAATACCAGAGTCCAGAAAAGAGGAGAAAGTCTGCAACAACTTCAAGCAGATATCGAACGGCTGGCTCACCTGGCATACCCAACTGCAGGAGAGGAAATAATAAACCAGTTCGCAACAGAAGCATTTGTCCGCGCTGTATCCGACATCAACCTTCAGCGAGCGATTCGAACTGCCGGAAAACGCACGCTTCCTGAAGCATTGGCGTTCGCTCTAACTATGGAAGCAGCAGAACAGGCTTCACAAGGAATCCATCGGGTAAGAGAACTAGAAGTTGAAGAATGCTCCTGTCAGAGAACCGCATTCCAAAGAAGTCAGCGAGACGGACCTGCTCGATGCTGGAACTGTAACAAGACCGGACATCTCCAGCGCCAGTGCAGATTGCCACCAAGAAGAGCTGCATGTCAACATTGTGGAAGTAGAAATAGTACTCGAGAGCAGGTAAGCAATAACACCAACATTCCTGCTAAGCTTGTTTCCCAGCCGGGAAACGAGTAAGAACCAACTTCGAGGGGCAGAAGCTGGTTTCTGGTATCGATGGCCCCAGAACCACTATCCAGGTCTCACAGACTAAACGAAACAACAAAAGTCTGACTGTGGAGGCAACATTAAACGGGAAGAAACACGTGGCTACAATCGACACTGGTGCCACTGCCTCCATTGTAAGAAGGGACTTGGTCAAGATGACATGGCTGCATAACACCAATAGCTATCGTCTGAAAACTGCTACAGGAGAGGCAGCTAAAGTGTACGGAGAAGTTCGTCTTCCGATTCGTTTGGCAGAACTGGAGTTTTCACATCTGTTTTTGGTAGCAGATATATGTGACGAGTGCATCATTGGAATCGACTTCATGAAAGAACACGGAATAATTCTGGATATCGGTAAGCAAGTTCTTAATTACCAAAATGTAGAGATTCCTATGGTTTATGGTGACGAAAAATCCTCAACTCTAAGAAGTGTCATCAAAGAAGACATATGCTTGCCGTCTTCTTCTGAAGTGTTCGTTTGGGCTAAAATAAAAGGCGAATTGGGTGGTCATCGATACCTCATGGTGGAACCAGATACTGACCAAGGCTCCCAAAACATCATCGTTGGGAAGACTCTTGTGGCACCAAAGAACAACATGGTACCTGTACGGATTCTGAACATCAAACCGTACGAAGTTAAGTTGAGAAAAGGAGAAATAGTCGGAAAATGTGAACCTGTGTCAACGATAACTAAGATCATAGAAGAGGACACGAAGAAGCCTGCGAACTCCGAACAACTAAAGGCAAAAATCCTTAACTCAACAAGTCTGAGTCAACATCAACTAAGTATTGCTGGTAGCCTTCTTCATGAGTATGCTGACATATTTTCTTCACCAAGTGGGCAGTATGGTCGAACACAACTCGTGCAGCATCGGATCGACACAGGAGACGCCAGACCGATTCGTCAACCAGCAAGACGTCTCCCCTTAGCCAAACAAGCAGAAGTTGAAGAGATGATATCGGGCATGAAGAAAGATGGGCTGATCGAAAACTCTAAAAGCCCTTGGGCGTCGCCAGTGGTCCTTGTCAAAAAGAAGGACGGAAGCACTCGATTTTGTGTGGACTACAGAAGGCTGAACGATGTGACAAAGAAAGATAGCTATCCTCTGCCCAGAATCAGCGATACTTTAGATGCAATGGAAGGTGCTAAATGGTTCTCTACATTAGACCTAAAGAGCGGCTACTGGCAGGTAGAAATTCACCCAGAAGATCGTGAAAAGACAGCTTTCTCCACAGGAAACGGTCTGTGGCAATTTAAAGTGATGCCATTTGGACTGTGCAACGCTCCGGCTACATTTGAGCGTTTGATGGAATGCGTTTTACAAGGACTTACTTGGAAATCTTGCCTGGTCTATTTGGACGATGTCATCGTGTATGGAAAAACATTTGACGAACATTGTGACAACCTAAAAGCTGTATTCCAGAGGCTTCGAGAAGCACACCTCAAGCTTAATCCAGATAAATGTGCTCTTTTCAAGACCGAAGTTAAATATTTGGGACACATCATCTCATCCCAAGGAGTAAAGACTGATCCTGAAAAAGTTGACACTGTGAAGAATTGGCCAACACCACAGGACAAACATCAACTCCGAAGCTTCCTTGGCCTAGCCACATACTACCGGCGTTTTGTGAAGGATTTTGCTGGAATCGCCAAAAGCTTGCATCAGCTTACAGAAAAAGGAAAGCCGTTCAAATGGTCAGGTGAGTGTGAGAAAAGCTTTCAGGAGTTAAAGCTGCGTTTATGCAATGCTCCTGTGCTTACCTACCCTACTCCAGGGAAACCTTTTATTATTGACGCGGATGCAAGTAATGTCGGAATTGGAGCTGTACTGTCACAAGTCCACGACGGAGAAGAAAAGGTTGTCGCCTACTACAGTAAGGTACTCTCGAAGCCAGAACGGAATTATTGCGTGACCAGAAGGGAACTTCTAGCTCTGATATTGGCAACAAAACACTTCCATAAGTACATTGTAGTGGATTCACTACGATTAAAATATGATTGAATGTATTTAAAATAAAACTTAAACTAATTACAGCCGCGCAATTGCACCGTGTAAACAGATTGCACACGCGCAGTGTGAACGACACTTAGTATCTATTGTGGAACAGGCCGCGTGAAACAGGCCGAAAATTGACATTCAATTATTGAACGAAAATCAGTTCAGTGTTCTTTCGGTTTCCCTAATTGCAATTGCGTTTTAACAATTTGCACCGTCAATCAATAATTTATCGTCGTGCGTGAGTGGTCTCTTCTTTATAAAAAGAAATCTTTTCTCCTTTATAACTTTTAAAGAACAAAAGTTTATATTAATTGTCCTATAGTATTAAGTTGAATAAATAAAAGCATTTAAACAAAACAAGTGTAATCAAATTCATTATCAAAAGGACCAAATTGGTGACCCCGACGTGATCGCAGCATATTATTAAGACGCTGCCAACCTGCATGGAGTTTAAGCCTTCGCAGACGTCATTTCATGCAACAGTTGCAATATTTTTTTGGTGAAGCTACGAAGTAAAGGAAGATTTACGAGACTTGGACGACGAGCACACAAAATACACAAAAATTTTCATTAGACGTCACAAAATTGACGACGTCGATAAATCAATTTCAACGACGCCATCACCAGAGCCCGTTACATTTAATAACGTGACGCCCTAAGACGCCGTTAGCAAGCGGCCCAGACGCCGTTATCTAGTGAATCTTGCACGTGCCAAAATCAACGCAAAATTATCGTTCCACCATCATTGTTCCGCCACATACACCGCTTCACCACCATCTTCGCTCAACCACGACCACTCACCAGCTACGCCACCGCAACCAAATACTAGTGCGCAATAATTACTCACGCATTAAGACAATTATTGTTGCCTAGAGAGAAGTAGATCGCCTAGCGTCCACGCCCGATTTTTTTTTGGATTTTTCAAAAGCCTTGGAGCATTTCATCAAACTGTCTCGTCAATCATCAGCGCATATTTCTTTTGCACAGCAGAAGCGCCCAACCAGCATAGCAGAAAAAAATTTGTTCGAGCAGCCAACCAGAATAGCAGACTCACATTCAAAACCATCATCAGAACGAGAAAATTTAAAATTCGTAAATAAAATTGTACAGGTGAGAATATTTCTTTTAAGGCCACTACTCACGTTTAAAATTTTGATAAAGTTTCCGCGTTTTTACGTACAATTTAGAATTACAGTAAGAAAATTCCGTTATAACATACAACTGATTTTCCGCGTGTTTAAAGTTTTCCACGTTTTAAAAGTTAATTTTAGCATTTCGGAAAATTTATCCATTTTTGATTTTCACTCGAAATATAAAGATTTTTTTTCAGTTTCCAAATCATTCTTGATTTGTTTGATAAGATTTTATCCATCGCCTGTTCTACAATTTAATACATTCTTTTTGGATTTACTTAAGTGTCATTCGTAGTTCACTCATTTTCGCGCCCGCGTTATTTTTTTTTATCTCATGCCAGACTCGAAAAATAATATGCCGAATCCCGATGATAATAATCAAAATCAAAATAATGTTAATCCACAACTTAACCTGAATCTGTCGAGTGCCCCCGAAGAGATTAATTCGGTTCGAGTTCGTCTTCCCACTTTTTGGAACGCGAACCCAGTTACATGGTTTATCCAAGCTGAAGCACAGTTTACTGTGCACAGAATTAGTAGCTCGGAAACGAAATACTGTCTTACAGTCGCCTCTCTTCCTCCAGATACTTGCGATTCCGTCATCGATATTCTTGCTAGCCCACCTCCGTCCAATAAATATGAAGTTCTAAAATCGGCTCTAATTCAGAGACATTCAGTCTCGGAAACAAAACGTTTAGAGACATTAGTCGAAAAAGCGGACATTGGGGATAGAAAACCCTCAGATGTTTTTAGGTCCATGAAGATGCTGGCGGGGACATCATTTAGTGATGAGATCATTAAAAATTTGTGGATGCGTCGGTTGCCTCAACACATTAATGTCGCTTTATTGTCAGTTGGTGAAAAGCCACTGGATGAACTTTCTGCATTAGCAGATAAGATTTATGAAGCCTCACAAAGTGCAAACGTCTTCGGCATTTCTGCACCACTAGCTTTAAGTTCCCCCAGCAGCGGCAAAGATTTCGAGGACAGGTTAGCAAGAATTGAATCAAAAATAGAAGCGATTTCTTTCCGTTCACGTTCAAACAGTAGGCCTCAGCGAAATTTTAGAAAAAATCGCTCACACAGTCGAAACAATCAGAGAACTACTTCAGAAATTTGCTGGTATCATAGGCGTTACAAAAATAACGCCAGAAAGTGCACGAAGCCTTGCAACTTTTCAACAGTCAAATTCCAAAACAATTCCGATAACCCAAACTAAAAGCACCTGCTGTTGCAGCGGCAAACATGCAGAAGAATTTCAATCGCCGCTTATTCATTAAAGATACAAACAATAATTTACTTTTTCTTGTCGACACCGGTGCCGACCTTTCAGTTCTGCCTTTCAAGTTAAAAAATTCAAGTCACAAAGCTTCTTCCAATCCGTTTTTCTTACTTTCCGCCGCTAACGGTACTACTATTCCGACTTTTGGATCGAAACTTCTCAAAGTTGACATTGGTCTTAGAAGGAATCATGTACATTCATTCATTCAAGCTGCAGTCAGTCGACCCATTTTAGGAGCCGATTTCTTATCCAAATTTGGACTTATAGTCGACTTAAAGAATAAAAGAATTCTGGATCCGTTAACAAAGATGCAAGCCAATGCTTCGACATTTTGGTCAAATGATCCAACTCCTATTCAATTCCAAGTCAACAATGAGTACACCCAAATTTTAAAGAAATTTCCATCTCTTACTCAAGAACCAGATTACTATGCTCCAATAAAACATCCGATAGTCCATCACATTTTAACTAAAGGTCCTCTCCCAGTCTCTAAACCTAGGCGGCTTGATGCTGTACGATATAAAGCAGCAAAAACAGAATTCGAGCACATGAATCAGCTTGGCATCTGTCAGCCATCAGCTTCCCACACTTGCTCCCCCCTACACATGGTCAGAAAGAAAAATAACCAAGACTGGAGACCTTGCGGTGATTACCGAAGGCTCAACGCCATAACGGTTCCCGATCGCCATCCGATACGCCATATACAAGATTTTTCAATGAATATAAAGGGTTGCACAGTCTTTACTAAACTTGACATTGTCCGAGCGTATCATCTCATTCCGATCGCTACGGAAGATGTCTACAAAACAGCCTTGACTACACCTTTCGGATTATTCGAATGGACACGAATGCCTTTTGGCCTCCGGAATGCTGCGCAAACATTCCAGCGTTTCATTAACACGGTTTGCTTCAACTTGGATTTTGTTTTCGCCTATATAGACGATCTGCTAATTGCAAGCAAAACAGAAGAAGAGCATAAAAAACATTTATCATTGCTCTTTGAGCGACTTGAACAGCACAGTGTTAATATAAATTTATCAAAATGTGTTTTCGGTGTTCCTAGTTTAGACTTTTTAGGTCATACCATTAGTGAGGATGGCATTACCCCATCTAAGGACCGGGTTGAAGCCATTTGTAATTTTCCCACTCCAACTTCAGTCAAACAAACTCAAAGATTTATTGGTATGATAAATTATTATCACAGGTTTATACCAAATCTCGCGAGAATCTTAGCCCCTCTTCACGAGCACTTAACACTATTCACCAGAATGAAAAATTCCAAATTAAAATTCAACTGGCCCAAGAATCTAAACGCATCTTTTGAAAATGCCAAAGAAGCACTATCGCAGGCCACACTTTTAGCACACCCCGAAACTGACGGACATTTCAGCATCGCAACAGACGCCTCAGATATAGCAGTAGGAGCTGTGCTACAACAAAAGTATAAGCAGTCATGGCAACCATTGGCATTTTTCTCAAAGAAACTTTCAAAATCTGAAACAAAATACTCAGCGTTCGACCGCGAACTATTAGCTATTTATTTAGCAATTAAGCACTTCAGGTACTTCGTGGAAGGTCGAGATATAATTATCTTAACCGACCACAAACCTCTCACTTATGCGCTCAATACAAAAACTGAACGAAGTCCGAGACAATCTCGACATTTAGACTTCATTTCACAATTCACGTCCAACATCCAACACATTAAGGGTAAAGAGAACCCAGTGGCTGATGCACTGTCACGCATCGAGATTGTGGAAATTTCAGATTCAACTATCAACGAATCTTGTAAAATAGACCTTGAAACAATCTCCAAGTTACAAACGCAGGATGAGGAGCTGCAAAGATTGTTAAATGAAGAAAGCAAAAGAAAATCTTCAGGATACATTTTGAGAGAATTCACCTTTCCAAATTTAAAAATCTATTGCGAAACCTCTACGAATAAAAATAGACCATACATGCCAAAACCACTTCGCCAACATGTTTTCCGGTCACTCCACTCACTTTCACATCCCAGTATTCGCGCCACTCGCAAACTTGTATCTGATCGTTATTTCTGGCCGAACATGAATAAAGATTTGAACCTTTGGGCTAGATCATGCATCGCTTGCCAAAAGTCCAAAATTCACCGTCACACAAAATCACCTCAAGGCAGATTTGAAGTACCTACAGGACGTTTCGACCATATCCACATCGATTTAGTTGGTCCTCTCCCTCCGTCTGAAGGATTTTCATACATTTTAACGGCCGTCGACAGATTTACACGATGGCCTGAAGCTTATCCGTTGAAAGATATCACTACACGATCAGTTGCAAAAGTTTTCGTTGAAAACTTCATCTCACGTTTCGGAACTCCTTTAAGGATTACAACCGACCAAGGTACGCAGTTCGAATCCAAACTTTTCAGTGAACTTTCCAACTTACTGGGAGTGCACAAAATTCACACCACGCCTTACCACCCTCAAGCTAACGGGATGGTTGAAAGATTTCATAGGCAGCTAAAAGCCTCTTTAAAAGCAAGATGTAATACTCAAAATTGGAGTTCGGAAATCCCAATAATTCTCTTAGGTATCAGATGTGCGATAAAGGAAGATTTAAAGTGCTCCGCAGCAGAAATGGTTTATGGCCAAAATCTCAGGTTACCTGGAGAAGTTTTTGTGAGTGACAAAAATCACAATACCTCCCCAGAAATACTTATAGAAAAGTTAAGAAGCGTAATGCAAAACCTTATTCCCAAAAATACTCGTGAAAGTAGTTCTGAAATTTTCGTGCCCAAGCATTTGAACGACTGTGAACATGTTTTTATTAGAATTGACAAAATAAGGCCCGGCCTTACGCCACCTTATGAGGGTCCTTATAGAGTCATTCGCCGAATGAGAAAACACTTCATTGTAGAAATCAAGAACAAAAATGTTTCTGTTTCCATAGACAGACTTAAACCGGCACATAGTATATTATGTTTCAGTCAAAAATCGAACTGATATCGACTCTGGTGGGCACTCGACTGGGGAAGGGTGATGTAGTGGATTCACTACGATTAAAATATGATTGAATGTATTTAAAATAAAACTTAAACTAATTACAGCCGCGCAATTGCACCGTGTAAACAGATTGCACACGCGCAGTGTGAACGACACTTAGTATCTATTGTGGAACAGGCCGCGTGAAACAGGCCGAAAATTGACATTCAATTATTGAACGAAAATCAGTTCAGTGTTCTTTCGGTTTCCCTAATTGCAATTGCGTTTTAACAATTTGCACCGTCAATCAATAATTTATCGTCGTGCGTGAGTGGTCTCTTCTTTATAAAAAGAAATCTTTTCTCCTTTATAACTTTTAAAGAACAAAAGTTTATATTAATTGTCCTATAGTATTAAGTTGAATAAATAAAAGCATTTAAACAAAACAAGTGTAATCAAATTCATTATCAAAAGGACCAAATACATCTATGGACAGAAGTTCCTTCTCCGAACAGACCATGGAGCACTCAATTGGCTTCTGAACTTTAAAAATCCTGAAGGTCAAGTAGCAAGGTGGATCGAGAGACTACAGACATATGACTACCAAATTCAACATCGAAGAGGAAAGTTGCATTCAAACGCAGACGCATTATCTCGACGGCCTTGCAAACAGGACTGCAAACATTGCACACGCCAAGAAGAAAAGGAAATGATTGCCGTCCAACGAATAAGAGCTGATCCCATTTACGGTTGGAGTAATAAAGAACTTAGGACTGCCCAACAAGAAGACTCGGACATAGAGCCCATTCTTGCGTGGAAAGAACACCAAGAAAAACCAGAGTGGTGTGACATCTCCGACAGAAGTCCGGCCCTGAAAGCATATTGGGCACAATGGGACTCACTTCATGTGGAGGAAGGTGTTCTAAGGCGTAAGTGGGAATCCGCAGACGGTAAGTCCTATGTGATGCAGCTGGTCGTTCCTCGGTCCAAGGTTAATGACGTTCTTCGAGAGATGCATGACGGAGCTTCCGGAGGTCATTTGGGAGTCAATAAGACTTTGGAAAAGATACGACAACGCTTCTACTGGCTACATGCAAGAGAGGACGTCGAAAAGTGGTGCCGAAAGTGTGATACTTGTGCTGCTAGCAAAGGCCCAGGTAGGAAGCTTCAAAGTAAAATGCAACAATACAACGTAGGCACGCCTTTCGAAAGGATTGCAGTAGACGTCGCAGGCCCTTTTCCTGAGACCAACAGTGGAAACCGATACATCCTTGTAGTCATGGATTACTTCAGCAAATGGCCTGAGGCATTTGCCATCCCAAACCAAGAAACCAAAACAGTTGTGGATCAGATTGTCTTCAATTGGGTGAGCAGGTTCGGCGTACCGATGGAACTTCATTCCGACCAAGGAAGGAACTTCGAATCTAACATCTTCCAGGAAGTTTGTTCGCTCCTTGGCATTAAAAAGACGAGGACAACGCCGCTTCATCCACAATCTGATGGGATGGTCGAGCGATTCAACCGGACGCTAAAGGAACATCTATCTAAGGTTGTCGGCGACTACCAACGAGACTGGGATAGACATATTCCATTATTCCTAATGGCATATAGGAGTGCAGTACATAGCTCGACAGGACATACACCATCGGAAATCTTGTTTGGAACGTCAATACGACTGCCTAGTGAGGTGAAATTTGGATGCCGGACAATTGAGCCACAACGAACAGAAGAATATGTGGATAACCTCAAAGAAAGGCTCATTGACATTCATCAACGAACCAGAGCATTCATAAAAACATCTAGTGATCGGATGAAAACACGTTATGATGCCCGAGCAACAACAACAGGATTTCAAGAAGGAGACCTCGTGTGGTTTTACAATCCCCATCGACAAAAGGGACTGTCACCAAAGCTTCAACAGAACTGGGAAGGACCCTACACTGTTGTGAAGAGACTAAATGATGTGGTCTACCGTATACAGAGAGGAGTAAGAGGGAAACTGAAAGTAGTTCATTGTGACCGTTTGCATCGTTATAATGGTGAAAGGAGCGACAGAATTGTTCGGGACGATCAATCTTAGGAGGGGGGCAATGTAACGATGAAATCAGCACCTAACTACTTTCGGAACAAACAAAGAGCCAAGTACAAAAATACCCTTATCGAAGACAACAACCATTTATAAAAAAATCCCGAGAGAGCGCGCCCATCTCTCTTAGGGGGAAAATGCGCTGAATGGAAGAGTGGAGAGAACGCCATCTCTCTTCATTGGAATGGAACCTTCCAGAAGCTTATGTGCCAGTACTTTCGAGTAGAGTCCCGAACCTCTCAGCTCACTATATAAGGAGAAACTTTTTGAGCACATAGACAGTTTATTTTTGAAAGCGAAAGTGTAAAGTTCAAAGTTAAAAGTATCCGGAAGTGAATTTAAGTTGCATACTCTTGAGATTGATGATTAATAAAATATTTGAAGTGAAGTAAAGTGTGTTTAATTTAGAAAGGAAATAATTGACGGTTGACAGTTAAAAACAAATAAGTTTTATATCGAACCGTGGTAAAACGTTACAATATACATATAATATAGTAATTCACCTACTTGTTTTCTATTTCTAACGTTTTTCTTGTTGTTACTTTTAAGTGGCGTTGAAGTTTCTTTTTTTTGACCCTAATTGGTTTCCTTTTTTTTTTAATTTAAATAATAATTATCTTATAAATAAATATTTATTTTGTAAGTGAAAGGTAGTGTTTCCTACGTTTTCGTCGCGATTCCTTTTTTTGTTGTTTTCAGCTTTTAGTCCACCTCCAAAGAGCTCCTTGTAGGTAGGGAAAAAGACTTTCGCCGATCGAAGTTTCATCTCTCAAGCGCCAAAAAGGGTGCTAATAATCTACTTCGTTGGAAACATCTCCGTCTCACGTTTTTTTTTTGTTGCACCTTGTTCTTTTCTTTTAGATTTCCATAGTTGTTTCTTTTTTTGTATAAAACTAAATAATTAAAAATCACAAAATTAATATTTGTTTTTTGGTTAATATTTGAATTGTTAAATTTACCTTTTTGTACTTTATGGTCATTCAAAATAAAACTTCGTCGAACGCCTATGGATGAAATTTCTGTTTTTCTTGTTCCGTGTTAAACGAAATATGTTGTTTTGAAGATCCAATTTTCAGGGGTGCCGATGGTAGCTGGACAATTTCGGTGAAGATGGTGTGACCGGAACGTGGTCATCGATCATTTAGGGGAAATCCTGATTTCGCCACGGATTTCTTGGTTGGGAGGGTTGGCATTACTGCGTCAACACCTGCAGTACCCTTGAAGTGGTGATTGTCCGTCTGACGTCACTTTCAGTTTATTTCTCTCTATGGCCTGATTTGTGTTTTGTTGCAGGTGAGGCTAAGTTTCGGGGGCAAGATCCCCCCCATTCCGGCGAGCTACTAGCCGCGCGTCGCAAGCAGGCCGCGTCCTCCGGAACTTAGCATTCCTACCTATTTCTGACCTCTTCCTTTTCCATATTCCTACCTATTCCTTTTTCCTGCCCTACCAACTTACCGACCCATCCTTTCCTATCCTCTTGCCTCGCAACAAATATTTACAAAATCCATACAGATTTTGGGAGAGTTCAATTCCTATCGAATTTGAAAATTTCAATTGAAAACAATGTGCAAATATGCACTAATAAAGTATAAATATACGATATTCGATGAAATGCAACTGCCCTAACATAGATGGCACTCGAAATCGTAATCTCATCTTAGGTCATATGTGCGAATTGTGTTAAAATCGCTTTACAAAAGCTCTCCCAATAATCCAACACGAAATATTCGGAAAGACTGTACGCTGACGACCAATGTTAAAAGATTCGCATTCGCATCCCCACTCTCATTTATCACCATAAGGAAAGTTTGGTCGTCGCTACGAATATTTTCCGTTGGTTTAGGGGAGCATATAAATCATACGCAATATGTCGTTTTTGATATGATTTTGGGAGTTTTCCACTTGGAGTAGATGGAGTGAAAAAGTTTCCATATTCGATAGGAATAAAACACTTCCAAAAACCAAACGAAAACGACATGAAAATCAATGAATCAATCTGTTTGTTTCTGTATTCGAAAAGTTTAAAACCAAACTATAAAAACTCACTAGTTTCCGGTTTGTGTATTCAATCAAATTATATCTTGTTCTTAAACCTTTAATCTACCTTACCAGCAATAACGGTACCTTCGACTAGCAGTGAAAAATACTGAACGCATCCTTTTAATCAAGAACTTTAAAAAATTCAAATGGCTGTTCGTGATTTTCTCAATTGTTGAAAATGCCGTTGTTTTGTTGTGTTTTTATAACTTTAAAATAAGTAAAACTCTTTAAAAAAAGCTTTCGAACTATTTTTTCAACACTCTTTGTTATTATTCTCAAATGCAAATAATTTAATGATCACAAAATGAATTCAACTCAATACTATGGGAGTACTTGCCGGGTCGTCAAATCCATACAATTTGGAATCTTGTCGCCTGATGAAATCAGGCGGATGTCGGTGACTGAAGGTGGAATAGGATTGTCTATAACAATGGAATCAGGAAAACCTGCATATGGAGGCTTAATGGATCCTCGCCAGGGAGCTATCGATCGAAATTCACGGTGCATGACCTGCACTAATGACTTAGTTGATTGTCCGGGTCATTTTGGTCACATAGAACTCGAAAAGCCTGTATTCCATGTTGGATTCATGCAAAAAACCATAAAAATACTTCATTGCGTTTGTTTTCACTGCTCGCGATTGCTGATTTCGCCAACAAATTCTAAAATAAAACAGATTCTTCAAAGAACCAAGGACATGCCAAAGGTCCGACTACGAATGATCTGTGAGGCTTCCCGTGAAAAGAAAATTTGTGAAGGCGGTGAGCAAATGGACTACCACAAACGAGCTGGTGACCGCACCGTACACGGTGGCTGTGGTTATTATCAGCCAAAAATTAAACGAACTGGCTTGACACTAAGGGCGCACTGGAAGCAAATTGACAAGTCACATCAAGAAAAAGAGTTGAATCTGAGTGCTGAGATGGTTTTAGAGATATTCAAGCGTATTTCGGATAATGACTGTATTATCCTGGGTATGCCACCAAAACTAGCTCGACCTGATTGGATGATAATTTCAGTTTTACCTGTTCCACCACTCTGTGTGCGCCCAGCTGTTGTCATGTATGGTGCTGCACGCAACCAGGACGATCTCACTCACAAATTAGCAGACATAATTCAAGCTAATAATCTATTAAAGACAAATTTACAAAACGGAGTAGCCCCAAGTATCATCGAACAAAATGTGAACATGCTTCAGTTCCATGTGGCGACGTTTTTAGACAACAATCAGCCGAGTCTGCCTAAGTCACTGCAAAAATCTGGCAAACCTCTCAAATGTATCAAATCCCGTTTGAAGGGCAAAGAAGGACGAGTGAGAGGCAATCTAATGGGCAAACGTGTTGACTTCTCCGCCCGTACTGTCATTACACCCGATCCGAATTTGGAAATCCTGCAAGTGGGAGTGCCACGATCTATAGCACTTAATCTAACCTACCCCGAAATAGTTACTCCGTTCAATATAGAAATGATGCAGTTGTTGGTTAGTCGTGGATGTGACCAGTATCCAGGAGCTAAATTTATAATACGACCGAATGGGGAGCGCGTAGATTTGCGTTTTCATCCAAATTCAAGTGATTTGCATATTGAGAATGGCTATATTGTGGAGAGACATATACGTGATGGCGATTTGGTCATCTTTAATCGACAGCCTACTTTACACAAGATGAGTATGATGGGTCATCGAGTGAAGGTTCTGCCATGGTCAACATTCCGAATGAATCTTTCCTGCACCTCACCGTACAATGCAGATTTTGATGGTGACGAAATGAATCTACACGTTCCCCAAAGCATAGAAACTCGAGCTGAAGTTGACAACATTCATGTGACTCCCCGACAAATTCTTACTCCGCAGTCAAATAAACCAGTTATGGGAATTGTCCAAGACGCCCTGATCGGTGTATCTAAGTTGACAAAACGAGATGTATTTCTGGATAGAGAACAGATGATGAATCTTTTGATGTATTTACCAACATGGGATGGAAGAGTACCGATGCCTGCCATTTTTAAACCAACACCAATGTGGACTGGTAAGCAACTTTTTTCTTTGATAATTCCAGGCAATCTCAACATGACCAGGACGCATTCCACACATCCTGATGAAGAGGATGAAGGGCCTTATAAATGGATATCGCTGGGAGATACCAAAGTCATCGTCGAATTCGGCAACTTACTGATGGGAATGCTTTGCAAAAAATCCCTTGGCGCCTCGGCTGGGTCTCTACTGCACATCTGCTTCATTGAACTGGGTTTCGAAATAGCTGGGCATTTCTATGCCAATATTCAAAAGGTTGTAAATGCCTGGTTGCTTTATGAGGGACATACAATTGGCATAGCTGACACTATTGCCGATCCGGATACGTATTTTGAAATTCAGTCGGTGATCCATAATGCCAAGATTAATGTCGAGAAAGTTATAAACGATGCCCACAACATGAAACTGGAGGCATCTCCTGGCAACACACTTCGGCAGACATTCGAGAATCAAGTAAACCGTATTTTAAATGATGCACGTGATAAGACCGGGGGGTCTGCTAAGTTGTCATTAACAGAATACAATAATTTGAAGTCCATGGTAGTTGCAGGTTCGAAGGGTTCCAATATTAATATTTCTCAGGTTATTGCTTGTGTGGGCCAGCAAAACGTTGAAGGAAAACGGATACCCTACGGTTTTCGTAAGCGAACCCTACCGCATTTTATCAAGGATGACTTTGGACCGGAAGCTAAAGGATTTGTCGCCAATTCATACCTAGCCGGGCTAACTCCGTCAGAATTCTATTTCCATGCTATGGGAGGTCGTGAGGGTCTCATAGATACTGCAGTTAAAACAGCCGAAACTGGCTACATTCAGCGACGTTTGATCAAAGCTATGGAATCAGTTATGGTTCAATACGACGGAACTGTTCGCAACGCTGAGCGTGATATTATTCAGTTCTGCTATGGTGAAGATGGCTTAGCTGGGGAATCTGTCGAGTTTCAGAACCTGTCGACAATTAAGCTTTCCAATTATGCATTTGAAAAGCAATTCAGGTTTGATTACTCCAAACGGCGACACATGGAAAATCTGTTTACCAACGAGGCCCGGACTACGTTGCAGAAATCCGAAACTTTAGTGGCCGAACTAGAAACCGAATGGGAACAGTTACGTCGCGATCGTGTTCAATTAAGACAGATCTTTCCAACTGGCGAATCCAAAGTGGTTTTGCCATGCAATATTCAGAGAATGATTTGGAATGTTCAAAAAATTTTCCACATTGATAATCGACAACCGACAAATCTTACTCCTCCGGAAGTTATCCATGGTGTTAGGAATCTACTTAAACATTGTATCATTGTTCATGGTGAAGATCGATTTTCATGCCAAGCTAATGAAAATGCAACGTTTCTCTTTCAATGTCTGGTTCGTGCAAATCTTTGTTCAAAAATGATTATCGACAAATGCCGTTTGTCATCGGAGGCATTTGAAATGCTTATGGGTGAAATTGTAAGTCGTTTTCGGGTGGCACAAGTGCAGCCAGGAGAAATGGTTGGTGCACTTGCTGCCCAATCGCTTGGAGAGCCTGCAACTCAGATGACACTTAACACTTTTCATTTTGCTGGTGTTTCCGCAAAGAATGTTACTTTGGGTGTCCCTCGCTTAAAGGAAATTATAAATGTATCTAAAAAACCGAAGTCACCATCGCTTACTGTGTTTTTGAATGGTCCAGCAGCCAGAGATGTCGAGAAAGCAAAAGATGTCTTGTGTCGCCTGGAGCACACTACTTTGCGAACAGTTACAACTAATACCGCTATTTATTACGATCCCGATCCACTTAACACCGTGGTTTTGGAAGATCAAGATTTTGTTGATATTTACTATGAAATGCCGGATTTTGATCCAGCCGATGTGTCGCCCTGGCTTTTACGCTTCGAACTAAATAGAAAATTTATGACTGAAAAAAAACTTACAATGGAACTTATAGCTGAGAAGATAAGCTTAGCTTTTGGCGATGATCTTAAGTGTATTTTCAATGATGACAACGCTGAACGATTGATTCTTCGAATCCGAATAAAGAATTCTCCGGAAGAATACAAATTTAACAATGATGAAGAAGAAGAATCAAGTCATGATAATATGGAAGATAGTTTGTTCTTGCGGTGCATTGAAAACTCAATTCTTTCGGATATGACTCTGCAGGGCATAGAAGCAATTAGTAAAGTCTACATGCATCTTCCACAAGTCAATTCAAAAAAAAGAATTATCTTAACAGAAAGTGGGGAGTTCAAACCTGTGGCTGAATGGATTCTCGAAACGGATGGAACAGCTTTGATGAAAGTTTTGTCTGACCCCAATGTTGACTATGTTCGAACATATAGCAATGATATCTGCGAGATCTTTAGTGTTTTCGGGATTGAAGCTGTTCGAAAATCTATCGACAAGGAAATGAATACTGTTTTACAATTTTATGGGCTCTATGTTAACCATCGTCATCTAACTTTACTTTGCGATGTAATGACTGCCAAAGGACACTTAATGGCTATTACGAGGCATGGTATAAACCGTCAGCAAGTAGGAGCTTTAATGAGGTGCTCGTTTGAAGAAACTGTAGACGTACTTCTAGATGCTTCAGCGCATGCAGAGATGGATCATTTACGCGGAGTATCGGAGAATATTATTCTTGGCCAACTTCCACGTATGGGAACTGGTGCTTTTGATATCTTATTGGATGATCAAAAATGTCAAATGGCAATGTACGTTGATGGCACAGCAATCAGGGATGGCACCTGTCTTTTTGGGAATACTTTTACTCCATATCCGTCGCCTCCGGCCTCTGTTATATCAAATTCTAGCAACAGTATAAGAAGTCTTTGTTTTTCTCCGACAATGTCTGTGCGTTCAAGCACTTCCGGATACGAAAGCCCCGGGTCTCCGTACTACTCACCTTTATCTCCTGGCAGCCCGTATACTTTTGAAAGATCATGGGCGCCAAAATTAAATAATATGGAATCACCAACACAATATTCTCCGACTTCACCAATTTACTCACCAAGCTGTCACTATCTCGCTGAGAGTCCTCGAGCATTAACCAAGTGTGATTCGTATTCTCCTACTAGTCCCAATGCATCGCCATCCCAATCGACTCCAAGATACTCGCCAAGCTCTCCCTGTTACGATATGAAACTTGGAATTCATTCAACATCCCCTAGTTACTCACCAACTTCACCATACTACTCACCACAAACATTTTCTTACCAAGCTATACCACCTGAGAATTCATCACCACATTCCCCAACTACCTTTAATTCTTCTCCCTATTCACCATCGTCTCCGCTAATCAATTCACCAGACCCAAATACTCAAGGATTAACACAAATAACGGTGAAACAAGAAAAGCAATCACGACAATATTCACCAACAAGTCCAACATTTTCACCTGCAAATTCGGCATATTCGGGTTTTACCATCATGACCCCAAATTATTCTCCAACAAGTCCAACATATTCACCGACAAGTCCGTCATACTCTCCAACAAGTCCAATCTATTCGCCCGGCAAACAAACACTCAATTCAGGCTATTCCCCAACAAGCCCTACATATTCTCCAACTCCAACAAGCTTAGGATATTCACCAACAAGTCCAGCATATTCTCCAACAAGTCCAACATATTCTCCAACAAGTCCAACTTATTCACCATCGAGCCCTACTACATCATCGCTATACTCTCCCAATAGTCCGCATTATTTATCACCGCCTCGTCATAATCCTATAAAACAAGAATATTATTCGGAAAGCTTGCAATACACGCCAAGTAGCCCTTCTAATGCTGGGTCAGATTGTTCATCACCTGGATCTACATTAAATCCATCAAATCTGGTATATTCACCAGCAAGTCCAACATACTCTACCATAACTCCTGATCAATCCATGCAAAGCAGCTGTTTACGTGGTCTTGCTTATTCTCCAGGTAGAATAAACTTTGCAGTTCCTGGAGCTTCACCGATTAGTCCAGCATATACCGTATCACCACCACAAAGCCCAGCTCCATACACAGAGTTCGATGATTCGTTTTCACCACGATCACCAGAACAAGAACGTATTTATGATTAATTTTTAAATATTTAGTTATTGAATTTTGTTTTTTTTTATTTTCTGTTTTCTTTATGTTTTAATTTTAAAATAATTTAATTTTTATAATTTTCTTTCACAATTATTATATTGATTCCATACTTTAAGTATGTTTTATGTTCCTTTCATTAAATTTGTATTTATGTGTTTGTATAAATTACTATTTATTTTTTTTTTATATAATTAATTTTCTAAGCAATAGAAAAATATTTTGTGTTGTAACTAAATGTACCCAAACATTAATTCATTGTTTTTGAAGACTATTTTTCTTTAACCTTCAATCTAAAAAGTCATTTCATGGATAAGTTTTTTTTTTTCATTTTCAATTTATTTAAATAAATTAATTTTCTTGTACTTCACTGTTTTTTTTTTTACTATGTAACAATTATAAAGAATTTTATTTTTAACAACTTCATACTACTTTTTTGTTTTAATTAAATTAATTTGTTTACTCTTTCACTCATAATAATTTAATTAATTCAATTTATTTCATTGTTTCCTTGAAGGCCTTCTCTGTGTTTTATATGAAATAATTTTATTTTTGTTTTTCTCTTTTATTTCTTTCTTTCTTTTTCTTGTTTAATACAAATATATAATATATGCAATATTGTCAGAAGATATAAAATAATATTTATAACAAAATACCCTGAATTGTGTTTTAAACAACCTCATACTTCTTTTTTGTATTCATATAATAGTTTAAATTTAATAAATTTGTTTACTCTTTCACTGATATAATAATTTCAATAATTTATTTCACTGTTTCCTTAAAGGCCTTCTTATCTTATTCAGTATGTGTTTAATATGAAATAATTTAATTTTGGTTTTTCTTTTTAATTTATTTATTTATTTCTTTTTCTTGTTTAATACAAATATATAATATTATATAGTATTTCAACTGTTCCTACATCCAACATTGTCGAAAAATATAAAATAATATTAAAATAGTAATATCCTAAATGATTTGTATTTCTATTTAAATCATAATATCTTCTGCAACAATTTTTTTTAATCTTATGGTTTTAATTACGATTTCATTTAGGAATGGGCTACGTTCAAGTTTTATAAGTTTTCTTAGGACTAAAAAAGGAAAAATTGATGCTGCAGTTAGAACAAAATGTGAGTGAATTTCATATTTTTTGCTTGGTAAGCATTAGAACGTTTTGTGAAATTTAAACTAAATATTTTGAAAAAAAAAATCGAGAAATATTAACCGCCACACCACCGACATTTGAGTAAACTTTTCTGAGATTTCATTGAATTCGAAAGACCTAGCTTAAAATATTTTAAAATCTTTGTTTCGTTATTTTTGTAACGTGATGCAATTTTTTTTTCATAAAAAATATGGAATTTTAATTAATGTTCGACATAGAATTGATCCCTTATTTGTTTTATTTTGCACTTTAAGCTCCAAGAAGGGACATATCATTCAAACAAATAAACTTGCATTCAATTAGGCGAAAAGCTGTTTTACATAAAAAAAAAATAACTGATCTTTCTATAAAAAATATAGCAATCTAATTCCCTTCCAAAATCATAAACTAAATAGCTGAAAATATGATGTCCTTGATTCACACGTCTATATCACAATGAGAACGAATTATCTCTTCATCTACAATAGGACCTAATTGGATTATTTAATTTATATTATATGTAATACTTAGATTTGTATTTTATATTGGCATATGAAATCAAGAATCTTAATTACCGATTGTAACGTAACGACTGTTAAAAAACAATAATTATACAGGGCAAAAATGTATAATATCTACAATGACTACATAATATGGAATACACTTTGATATACATATAAGTGTATACTCGAAATAATGTAAAATTACTAAATTTCTTGATTTGATAGTTAAAATGTTGTAGGTAGGTTTTTTCCTTATTTTCTTGCCTTATGGACAGGATAGACACTGCATAAAACATCTTATTGACCCACCGTCACTGAATGTAGGTTCATATTCAATGTTGTAAAATCAATATCGGAAGTTAAAATTTCACAATTATCAACAATAAAAGTAATAATTCTTTTTTTTGTAAATAAGCTTTCTCAACTTATACTCGTAGTAATACAACCCCTAGAAACATTTTATTCAACTAACCGAACCGTAAACATCACAATGACCAAGAACAAGAAGCCAAGTCAGCAACTAAATAAAATTACTCTCTCATGAAAATAAAATCCTACTCAATCTTTTTGCGAGATGCGAGCTCGTTGCTGAAAAAAGAATTGTCTTTTGATTTTGTTTTTATTTTCTTAGAAAAGAACCTCTATTGTGTCTCGTTCTAGCTTGTGGAAAGTTTATTCCACTTCGTTTGTCATGGGGCTGTATCAACCTCACCTCCAATCTTCTATTTATCAATCTTTGTACAGTTATTAGATTTGATATTTTGTTCTCAGTTCAAAAAGAGCTTGCCACTGTTTGCAGGCTCTTTATTTATATTCAGATAAAAAGTGTCCAAACGGACCCGTAAACAGTAGTTTCCGGCTGATGTTGGAGGTATAGTCTGTGAAGTGGTAGGTAGTTAAAAAATGGAACTCGTTAAAGTTGTTTTCCTTCGACATGGCGAAAGTGAGTGGAATAAATTAAATTTATTTTGTGGATGGCACGACGTCGACTTGAGTGAAAAAGGTGAGAGAGTGGAGTAACACAAGAGCGCATTGGCATGTTTTTATTATCTTTTTTGTTTTGTTTTCACAATGCCATCTTTTCGTCTATAGGTAGATCTGATGCGTTTGCAATTTCAGCTGCAACTCTAAAACAGCACTGTTTAAAATTTGATGTTGCATTTACATCAGCATTGAAGCGTGCCCAACAATCTTTGGAGATAGTTTTAAATGTTTTGGAGTGCTCCAAAATTCCTGTACATTCGAATTGGCGATTAAACGAAAGACATTATGGGGACTTAACCGGCCTCAATAAAAGACAAATGGCTGAGAAGTATGGCGAAGAGAAGGTTTTTTCTTAAACATTAATTAAAAATTAACAATGGATTGGTATTTGTATAAAATCAAAATTTAACTCTATAGGTTCAAATCTGGCGCAGAAGTTTTAACGTTCCCCCACCAATTATGGATGCATCGAGTCCTTATTATGCCCCAATAAGAAACAACCCGAGTTTTGTAGACATCCCACCTGATGAGTTTCCTGACACTGAAACTCTTGAATCGGTTATGCATCGAGTCGTACCTTATTGGGAGAGTGAAATCGTTACAGAAATTAAAAGCCGAAAAAGAGTATTGGTTTTGGCACACGGAACAATAATACGAGCAATTGTGAAACATATTGAAGGTAAGTTATATTTTTTTATAACTTGCATTGTATTTAATCACAAGTTAAACAGAATTTAAAAAATTGACTTCTGATAAAAAAATAGCTCTTAATATCGGTGTTTTGTAATATCTGCATGTCCCCAAGGGTTTAAAGTTATAGATTTATTCGTGTATTTATACATGTAAAATGAAATGACAGTTTAATGTTTAAATTACGTTTTCTATGCATATGAAAATAGATTTTTTAATGGTCAAACAGATTAATTTTTTGGTCTCTGTGTTCGTGTCAACTCATGTCTGAGTTACACATCCTTATTCTACTGGCGCCTTAGGGGCCAGTTATAGCTATCATTGAAAACCGTCATTGAAAATTTTTAATTTAAGATTTAGGGCACTTAATAAGCGAAATCAGTAATTATTTTGATGCCAATGTAAAACTGACGACTCAATTAATATTTATTGCGAAAAAAAAATTTCGTTTGGGTCCAGCTTTCCACATAAATTGACTTTCATTTTTTCAATGATTGCACTACCTTATCAATGATCATTGAAATAATAAAAGCCATTTCAAAAGAAAGGTTGGGCCGAAATGAATTTTTTTTTTTGGCCAGATATATTAATTAAGTCATAAACTTCATTTTGGCATCAAAATAATCAAAGGTTTCGACTTCTGAACGTCTTAAAATGAATCATTAAAATTTTCAATGATGAATTTCAATAATAGCTATAACTGGCGCCTAAGGGGCCAGTTATAGCTATCATTGAAAACCATCATTGAAAATTTTAATTCTTAATTTTGGGACATTTTGAAAGTCAAATCAGTGAATATTCTGATGCCAATATATAGGCCATGACTTGAATTATTATTTTAGTCAAAAAAAAAATTAATTCCAGCCTAAACTTCGATGTAAAATGGCTTTGAATTTTTCAATGACCATTGGTAAAGTAGTTCAATCATTGAAATAATAAAAGTCATTTTAAGTGGAAAGTTTGGCCAAATTGAAATATCTTTTTGACTAGAATAATAATTCAAAATTAAATTTTTTTTGGCTGGAAATAATAACTGAGTTATAACCTTTATTTTGGCTTACAAAAAAAAAACACAAATTAAGCTTCCAAACGGCCCAAAACTGACAATTAAAATTTTCAATGATCGTTTTCAATGATAGCTGTAACTGGCGCCTAAGGCCAGACGCGCACATGCAACTAAACAGTTTGGTTTCGATTTTGAGTACTATAGGATTATATGAGAGTCCGCGCACATAAACCGGCGCGCACTCCCATATAGGCCCATTGTGCTCAAAATCGAAACCAAACTGTTTAGTTGCATGTGCGCGCCTGGCCTAAGGAGGGAGATTTCATTCAATATATAGAGCACTTTTTTTCCAATTCCGGGGGAAATCGGTTAAAAAAAACGATATCATGACAGAAAAAAATGTGATTCCATACAAACTATTGATAACAAGAATGTAATTGACGCCGGTAACACAGTTTTTCTACGCGCTTGAGTACTCAAGCGGCGCGACGTTCTTGTTATCGATAGTTTGTCTGGAAACTCCATTATTTTTCTGTGATTTCCCTCCGGGAAAATTTTTTCAGTCGTATTTTCGTTATCTAACTTTAGACAGCTGTCCAAGTTATAAATAAACTTTTTAACTGTTACTAAATTGATCTAACTTTTTATCTAGCAATGGACAACGGAATCGATTGTCTAAACCTTAACATTTTTTTAAAATTAAATAGAGCATATTTCTGACTATTTCGAAATACTTACAACCATATTATTCACTTCAGGTGTATATCAGGTTGTAGTAAATTTTAAACTCGTCCTTTAATCCGCATTTTTTTAGATCCGACATTTTAAACATGTCCATAATATTGACTTAAAAAAAAACATCAAACTTAGTGGAATAGAAATAAGAAAAATGCATGTAAAACTGTTTAAAATTAATTGAAAAGACATTTACAATCTACGTTATATGAATAATTTGACATTATTTGTAAATATATTTTTAATTTTTTGTCGGTTGCTTCTGTTTTTTATTTTGAGTTTACACCCGAGTCCCTGGAAGTCTGTAAATTAAACCGAATTAAACTTGACAAAGTTGAAAACGAGTGGTATAACGAGTGAATATTATGAGCTTGGTTGGGCATCTGAGTTTGATTTACTTTAAATCCAGGTGTACATTTTAAACCGGATTTAAGTAACAGATAAATATGGCTGTTACACACTGTATAACTAGTTAAAAATCTAATAAATACGACTGTTTCTTTTTCAAGAAGGGATACAACCACTTAACGGTTAGTTTACATGAAAATGCGTTAAAGCTTGAATGTAGCACAAATTTTACAAATACTGGGAGATATTTTGTAGCTTATTTAATGTTAAAAATATGGTTAAAAGAGAATGAAAAATCTTAAACATGCGATTCTGTAAAATATGAAGAAAATTGTTACGTCACTTCGTGAGATGAGACATGAGCGAGTGTATATTTCTTTTATTCTTTTATAAATATATAATAAATAAATTTGATGGCACAAACAGCTCATGAAGAACTAGGGCCTAGTGACTTACATTTCTTTGCGCGTGTCTGCAGGAATGGAGGGGACCTACAGTTTATTGCCGAATCCGACAGCTAATGTGAGCCGCACTTTTCTATGACAAGAGATACTCTTGGAGGTTTTGTTAATCCCTTGCAAGAGGAAGTAGCCGTTTTAATTTTAAAAATTATTAGGTAGCGAGGCTGGGGATCGAACTTAGACCTCCGGCGTGACAGTCCATCGCATTAACCATCACGCCACGGCTACTACTTTTTTTATGAATATAGGTACTTTAAATATTTTATATTAAATAAAATTAACAATGCAAACAATATATGTTTTTATATCAATAACGTAAAAATAACTATGAGACTGAATATTAAAATATCTGGAGGGGAAGGGGTGCTGTTTCTAACGCATCATGATATATGATAATGACACAAAAATCAGACGATAAAATAAATACATAGCTTCATATAGCTACATACATAAGCTTTGTTCATGTAATGTCTAAAACTAAGAATTTCTATGTTAACTTTGAAGTATTTTCGCTGAAAATACGTAGTTTTGGACAGTACACGAAAAAAGCTATAATGTGCAAATTATATGAAAATGTCTATCATTAAACTAATATTGAATTTCCAATGATTTTCATACCATTTGAAAATGCAAATTCGTTTTATAGCTCTTTATTATTCATTATTGCAAAATTAGCTTTGTATCTCTTTCAAAAATGCTATTTTTAAGCCATTTGCAGATGTGTTGATGTGAATAAGAAATTTTCAAATGAAACAATGTATTCAACTTTGCCGATTCGAAGAAATTAATTTGTAGGTACGTACCCGTAATTTCTTCGAGATTGAAAAAATCTCAGTATCGGCATTGTCACATTCACACAAACAAATTCAAGTGACATACGTTGTGAAGCATTTATATTAAATACAGTCGAGTTCGTAAAAGTAAAACTTCGGCAAAACTGCCACATTCAAGTCGCATTTTTGCAGGCAAATGCATTCTGTTTTTAAATTGTGTTTACTGTTTTAGAAGCGCTAATGTTTGCTCTCAGTATTGAAATCAAATTTTGCCCAAAATTTACATAACTACTGCCATTTTTTTGCAATTGTTTTAAGCAGTGATTGAGCATGTTTACTTCTACGAACTCGGGGTATGTCTCAGAACCGCGATAAAAATAATAAGATTATTAATCAAAAAGCATTAATTTTGTTGAAGATTTAAAAATGAAAATTAGATAAAATAGTACACTAATTGAATAAAATTAAATAGGAAAAGAAAACGTTCAAAGTTGTTTTTAATCATTTTTCAATTCTATTTTAAGTTTTAATTATTCGAGTACAGAAGTTATATCTTGCTTAAAATGTGAACAACACAATTGCGAGCCCTAAAGTGTTTTTTTAAGAGCCGAAAAACTTCCTTTCTTTTTTGTAAAATTATCGATAAATAATAGTTGATCGTGTTTATCGTGCAAAATTACTGACCTGTCAAAATTTTTCCCACAAAATAATGCTTCAAACATTATTTTTTCTGGCAAAATTTAGGACTTCACCCTACAGCGGGTACAAACGTCACAATTTTGCGCGTGAACGGTGTACTGCTTGGAAAAAAACTGAAGACAAAACTTTTTAGTATTTATTTATGTTGAATTAAAAATTAAATTTCGAAAAAAATTATCTACCCGTTTTTGAAATATCGAATTAAATTTTTTTTAAAAATCCAAAATTCGTTGTTTTGAAAATTTTGATATGCAGTATTATTTCAACTTTTAAGAAGCTTTTGTATAAAAAATTTAATTTAAATCGGTAACACACATAATGAGATAGTCCAAAATAAAGAAAATGGTTCTATGAGAGGTACTGTTAATAATGGCTAACTGAAAATTTAACATTTTGTTTTTGGCAGATCGTAGACCATACTAATATTAGTATTTAGAACAATTTTAATCAAAATCGTAGAAGTCGTTTTCGAAAAATTTTATATTTCCTGTAACGGTTTTTGACTATAAGAAACATTTTTGTTCAAAATATATTAGATAATGTAAAAAAAACCGCTTGTTGCCAAGTTTCATACAGATCAACCAAGTCGTTTTCGAAATATTTGGTTTTCAAAAAAAAATTTTGAAACTTTTTTTGAAAATCCAAAAAAAGTTATTGGAAAATTTTGGTATACAAAACTTTTAAAATTTTTCAGAAGGTTCTTCATAAAAAAATTATCAAAATCAGTTTATTCCTTTTCTAGAAAAACGAAAATAAAAAAAATGGTTCTATGGGAGGTACCATTTAAAACCATTTTTTGGAAATTTAATTTTTATAAAAAGGTAGCATATATCTAATAAAATGTATTGATTTTTTTTTAGAACAATCTGTCGAGCCTTTTTTGAGAAAAATAAGATTTTCCAAAAATGCTAAAAAAAATTATATGGCAGGTACCGTTATTTTTGGTCCTAAAAATAAAAGGAAAAAAACGTGTCGGGGTAATGTCCCTAAATCACTTTATACCAAGTTTAATTAAAATCGGCCCATGGGTTTAGGCTGTAGACGAGTACACAGACAGACAGCCAGACAGACAGACAGACGGACAGAATCGCGAGACCCACTTTTTTCGTCTTCCCTATCATCGTAATGTCAAGTTTGATTGTTATCTCGAGTTCAATTTTTTTTTACGAATCCAAAACTTGCCATATAGTACCTATATATCGCAAGTAATTACATTACATTATTAACGGTTAAAGTATTGCATGTGTGTGTGCTTCTGGTTTTAATTCTCACTTTAAAAGAGCAGAAGCATTATATATAAACAGGATTTCTCAAAAACGCTTTCTTTCGCTTTTTTTCTTACTAGTATCGTCCTGTGTCGAAGTTCGACACTTTCAATTTCACAAACAATTTGTTTAAAAATATTGAAGGAAAAACTATTTTTTTTTTTTTTAATATGCAGTGTTCGACAGTACAAAAACAAAAATGACCCACAGTCTGTAAATGCATGTCTCAAGTCTTCGCAATTGTGACTTTCCAACCATATAAAATTCATCGAAATCGGTCAAATACTTTTTGAGAAAATGGTACCACAAAATTTATTTTAGCCTATTTGATTGTGGCAGAGAATAGTTGAGCAACGAATCCAAAAAAGCTTCCACTGCTTTGCAAAAAAACTGAGGAAGCTTTTAATTGGATTCGTTGCTCAATTATTCTCTGTCGCGATAAATCAAATAAGAAAAAATGATGTGTGTTTATATTTCTGAGACTACGGATTCCTGAAATATAAACTGGCCTAATATCAAAAGCGAGAGCCGTGCCTAGTTCATTTACTCTGAAACTGATATTTTCTGTACATTTATGTGTATTTCAGTCCAACGTTCTGCCAAAGTGCATATACAAAAAATAAAATGGCAGTAAAATGCACAGAAAATCACAGAGTTTAAAAGAAAAGGCACAGGCCTAATGATGTAATATATAACGTTCAGTACCCTAATCTAAGAAATAAAGGTTTGTTCGTTGAGCCCTGAAGTCGCCCTGGGCCTGGGGTCGCCCCAAAGCGTTTTTTGAAAATCCTGAACTCACCCTAACGGACTATTCACATGAGAGCGACCAACGACCAACGAATATTCGTCCATTTCTTTCACATGGCTTTTTTTTATTCACCACCAAGAAAACATAAACAAAAGTGATTTTGAGGTTAGTCGCGCGCGAACAATTTGTTCGTTGAAGTGTGGATCGTATGTGGAACGCGAATAGAGTTTGACAATTCGTAACAATCAGAATTCGCGACGACCAATTTGTTTTCTCCAATTTAAGGCTCTCCCAAACCAACGCGATTAGTCGCCGCGACAATAGAAAACAATAACAACAACGTGTTATTTTGTTTGACAACCACATGTTGTTATTGTTGTTTCCCTTTGTCGCAGCGATTAATCGCGTTGGTTTGGGAGAGCCTTTATCTCGTTTTAGCAATTAAAAAACAGATTTTAGTATCTAAACATTTTAATAAACTATTGGTCTTATAAATTAGATTTTTGACTGTTTAAACTATGTCTAAGTATTTTGAAACAGTCGGAAATATGCTTTTTTAATAAAAAAATATTGCATTTCTCTAGGTTTAGACAATAGATTACGTTGTCTGAAGCAAGATAAAAAGATAGATTACCTTAGCAAAAATTAGAAAGGTTTTTTAAAAACTTGGACGGCTGTCTAAAGTTAGACAATGTTTATTAATAAGACCATATGTTTATAAATTGTTCTAAAATACATTTATTCGTTTATTCGCCGGTCTTTAGTCGCTCTCATGTGAATAGTCCATAACAATCAAATTCTGTTTTTTTGAAACCTGGAGTCGCCCTTGTGATAGAGTTGTCGAACAGATCTTACCATACTAGTTATTGATAACACCCCTGTTTTAATTAAGTGTCTGTGGCATTAGCTTGTCGATGGTCCAAGAGTACAAACGTGAAAAATAAAGTGAATTGAAATATTAAAATATATAAAAAGTGTTATCTTTTACATGGCGCAGCCGGAATAAAGGTGTTTAAAAAAAAAGAAAGAAAAAGTTAAATAAAAGCTAATCAAAATAAAAATGGCAACTGTACAAAAAGTTGATGTGAATTTGGGCAACCTAAACCCACCACCACCATTGTCCTTTGAAGGAAACATGGCGGAGAATTTCCAAAAGTGGAAAAGAAGATTTAATATTTTCATGACGGCGTCAGAAGCATCTAAAAAGGATGACGCAATAAAAATAGCAATACTGCTAAACTCTATTGGAGATGATGCGCTGGAGAAATATGAAACATTTTCTCTAACTACTGTGCAACAAGGTAAATATGAAGAAGTAATGCAGGCTTTCGAAAATCATTGCGTTCCAACACACAAGAACGAAAGCATCAACAGACACGTATTCTTCCAAAGATCACAGAAGGACGGCGAGACAATGGACCAGTTCATTACAGAGCTCAAACGGATGAGTTTAAGATGTGAATTTGGTTCACTAAGGGATAGTCTAATAAAAGATAGAATAATTAGTGGCATCACAAATTCTAACCTCAAAGACCGTTTGCTGCGTGAAGAGGATTTGAATTTAGAACGGTGCATACGTTTGTGCAAGGCAGCTGAATTGGCTGAAGAACAGCTGAAGACGCTTGAAGATGGCAACAAGATAGACTACATAAAAAGAAGAGCGACATACAAGAGAACAGCAAATACACCAAACACCAAGAGATGGAATAACAACAACAACAGCCGGACAGAAAGAGACAACACGGAAAGAAACAACACTCAGGAAAGAAAACATAAAGAGTGCAGCAGATGCGGTACCAGACACATTCCAAGGAATTGTCCAGCATATGGGAAATTGTGCCATAAATGTAATAAGGTAGGACATTTTAAAAGAATGTGTAGATTTAAAAATATAAGAAATTACAAAGATGTGAACCAATTAAAATATGACCAATGTAATGAAAATGACAATAAATTTTTAGGTATTTTAAATAATGCCGAAGTAAATAATATATCTTGGCTTGAAAAAATATATTTTGTAGATTTTGCTAAAATCATAAATTTTAAAATAGATACTGGTGCAGATTGCAATGTTGTATCTGTAAACGATATTAGAGGGTTAAATATTAAAATTGAAAAATGCGACACGAAGCTTAGTACTTATGATGGTTCTATGTTAGAAATTATAGGGTATGTCATAATGAATTCGAAAATTAAAAACACAATATATAAGGTGAAATATTTTATTACTAAATGCAAATCTATTCCGGTTTTAGGACTACCTACAATTATAGCAACAAATTTGCTTCAGAGAATTGACGTTATTTCTAATTTTGACAATGTTTTTGAGATTTATAAAGATTCATTTGAGGGTCTTGGGGGGATACCAGATTTTGAATACGATTTTTCTTTAAAAGATAATTATGAGCCAATAATTGAACAATCACGGAAAATTCCTTTTCCAATTAGTGAAAAAGTAAAAGCTGAATTAGATAAAATGGAATATCAGGGTATAATTAAAAAGGTTGATCAACCAACTGATTTTGTCAGTCAAGTAGTAGTAGTGATGAAAAGTGACGGCACATTGAGGATTTGTTTAGATCCACAAAATTTAAATTCGTGTTTGAGAAGAGAGCACACTAAAATGCCAACTTTTGAAGAGATCACGTCACGTTTAAGCCACGCAAAATTATTCAGTACTCTTGATTGTAGTAAAGCATTTTACCAGATAAAACTATCTGAGAAAAGTGCATTGATGACTACTTTTATAACACCATACGGACGATACTGTTTTCAAAGAATGCCTTATGGTATAAAAACGGCCTCAGAGATATACCACAAAAAATTTAAAAATATTTTTGAGGGTATAGAAAACATAGAAATTTATATAGATGAGATAATAATATGGTCCGAAGATGAAACCCAGCATAAAAAAATTTTGAAACAAGTTTTTGAGAGAGCAACGCTACACAACATAAAATTTAATAAATCTAAATGTAAAATAGGACAGAGTTCAATCAAATTTTTAGGTCATATTTTTGACAAAAACGGTATCAAAGTAGATGAAAATAAAATTAAAGCGATAAAAGATATGGGTATTCCGAAAGATAGAAAAGCAATGGAAAGATTTTTAGGTATGATCACATACATAGGGAAATTCATTCCTAATGCATCAATTTTAACAGAACCATTAAGAAAATTGATAAGAAAGGATCAGGTATTTAAATGGGAAACTGAACAAAAAGAGGCTTATGATAAATTGATAGAAAATTTAGTACAATACGCAGTGCTAGCCTATTATGACACAAATTTACAATGTACAGTAAGTGTCGATGCAAGTGACACAGGTGTAGGAGCAGTTATTCTCCAAAAAGGCAAACCAATAGCATATGCTTCTAAAGCATTCACAAGTTCACAAAGAAACTGGGCACAAATTGAAAAAGAAATGCATGCAATTGTTTTCGGGTGTGAACGATTTCACCAGTATATAGCAGGCAGAAATACAATAATAGAAAGTGATCACAAGCCATTAATTCCAATATTTAAAAAACCATTAAATAAAATTCCGATTAGACTACAAAAAATGAGAATGCGATTACAACCTTACGACATAGAAGTAATTCATAAACCAGGAAAAGAATTAACGATAGCAGACACTTTATCTAGAGCACATAGTAGTGAATCGGAAGAAGACAGTGAAATGAATAATTTAGCAATTTTATGGATATCATGTAAACAAAATATTTCAGATCAAAGACTACAAGAATTAAAAATCAAAACTGCGAATGACAAAGAATTACAAGCCCTACATGAATTAATTAAAAGAGGTTGGCCGAATGAAAAAAATAAAATACCGGACTTTCTAAAAAAATACAATACTTATAACAATGAAATTTATGAATCAGATGGACTTATTTTTAAAAATAACAGTATAATTATACCAACAAGTCTAAGACAAGAAATGTTAAAAAGATTACATTATAATCACATGGGAATAGATAAAACAAAAAATAGGGCTAGGGAAATAATATTTTGGCCAGGAATGTCAAAGCAGATTGAAGATATGATAGTAAATTGCCCAACATGTATAAGATTTCAAAAAAGTAACCCAAAAGAAGAAATGATTGAACAAGAAATACCTAAATCACCGTGGCAAATAATAGGTACAGATTTGTTTTATTTCGAAGGAAATAATTACTTAATCGCAGTAGATTATTACTCTAAATATATAGAAATGGCAATACTCCCAGACATGTCAAGTAAAACAACCATTAATATTTTAAAATCTATTTTTGCTAGACACGGTATACCATTAGTAATGAGAAGTGACGGAGGACCTCAATACAATTGTTTAAATTTTAAAAATTTTAGCAAAGCTTACAGCTTTAAACACATAATGTCCAGTCCGCACTATCCAAAAAGCAATGGTATGGTTGAAAGACACATACAAACATTAAAGAGACTATTAAAGAAAGCCAGCTATGACAATAAAGATCCATACTTAGCCTTACTAGAATACAGAAATATGCCAATATCTAACGATATACCTTCACCAAACATACTACTTTACGGGAGAGAAGTTCGAGGATTATTACCTCAAAAATTATTACCAAGACAAACCTATGACGAAAACCTTAGAAAGAGACAAAGTAAACAAAAACAGTATTATGATATTAATTCAAAACATTTACCTGAATTTAAAAAAGGGGATAGAGTTAGAGTGCAAAACCAAAATAAACTATGGGAACCAGCTATCATATTAGAACAGAATAGCAAACCTAGATCATATAAAATACTTAAAGAAAATAACAGAACATTAGACAGAAATAGAACTCATCTAAGAAAAGATACAAACAAATTTTCAAAATTTAATTTCGCACCAAATATGAATTATGAAAAAGAATTTGAAAACCAATCAGAAAATATAAATGAAAATGTAAGCACATATTTAAATACAAGCCAATATGAAAATGTAAATATTGAAGACACAAATGTAAATGAAAATGTTAATGAGCAAAACATAAATAAAGAAAACGAAACTGTAAATAATAATCTTAAAAGAACCTCTAAAAGAAAAACATCAAAACCATATTATTTAAAAGATTATGTAACTGATGCAGAGATATAAAACATAATATAATAAGCACATACAAAATGATGTACAATACAAAGATTGCATTAGATGTAAATTTAACAATATTCATATCTAAAAAAATACTTATGTAAAATTACACTCAGATATGATTATTTAATATTAACTATTATACTTAAACATTATTTTTATAAATGAAATAACATTATTAATATTTAACATAAAATTAATGTTAATTGACATACAACAATGAACACAACACTTGAAAATGAAATTTGGAATGAATATTTATTTTCAATATATTATTTTTGTTAAAATAATAATATTTATAATATTTTAAGAAATATATTTATGTGTAAGAATCTATTTAAAAGAAAGGGGATGTGATAGAGTTGTCGAACAGATCTTACCATACTAGTTATTGATAACACCCCTGTTTTAATTAAGTGTCTGTGGCATTAGCTTGTCGATGGTCCAAGAGTACAAACGTGAAAAATAAAGTGAATTGAAATATTAAAATATATAAAAAGTGTTATCTTTTACAGCCCTGAACTCGCCTTGAACTCGCCCTGAAGAAGATCTAGGTTTTTTTTCTGGGGCGAGTTGAGGTAACGAATAATGCCAAGTGACATACATTGTTAATTATTTATTTTGTTGAAAATTCGTGATTGTTTATTGGAAATTAGATAAAATAGTACACTAATTGAATAAAATTAAATTGGAAAAGAAAATGGAAACGTTTAAAGTTGTTTTTATTTATTTTCCAATCGTATTTAAAATTTTAATTATTCGAGTACAGAAATTATTTCTTGCTTAATATGTCAACAACACAATTCAGAGCCCTAAAGTGTTTTTTGAGAATCGAAAAACCAAAGTTTTTTGACAGCTGTTGGGGTTTTGTCAAGAAAGCCTGGGTCAGCCCTGGGTAAAGTTCAACGAACAAACCTAAAATAAGTCGTACATAAATAGATGTCAAATGTAAACTTTATCTTTTATAAGTCTTCATAAATGAATCTAAAAAAATCAATCCAATTCACACATATTGTCCTAAGACCAGAAAAATGTATGTTGGTATAAGCAACTTTTAATCTTGTTTGCATGCATACGATTTTTTGGCATTTGAAAATAATTACTGAAACAAATTTTGTAAAATATTGGTTATTGGATTAAAATTTCGGTTACATTTTATCCGACGGGTAAATTTTCGCACATGGCCTTATTTTAGTACGATTAATAGCCAGTTGTTCAGAGATTTTTTTTTTAAAAAACGACATGGAAGGATTACCGATGCCATCACATCAATCCAATGCAAGAAAACACGGCTAATATTTTGTTATGTAAATAATCTTTGAATTTAAGAAATTGATTTTATATGGTTAATACCTACTTTAAAATTAATTTGTTTAAAAAGTATTTATTGCAATTTTACTTTCAGGGATCTCAGATGAAAAAATAAGTACGATAAATATACCAAACAGTATACCATGCGTCTATAATTTTGATATTTCTATAATGAAACCGGTTGGTCCAATGGAATTTTTGGCGGAAGAAAATTACCTACAAGACCAATTAAAAAAAACTGCATCAATTGGGAATTAAAAATAAATATTAAACGGTTAAATCTTTATTCTAAAAATAAAATTAAATGTGATTTTTATTTGCTTAACATATGTAATAAAATTTAAATTTTACCTACTACTTTCTTTAAAAACGTTTTAGAATTTTCTTTTTTATAAAATGGTGCACCTAGCAATATAAAAAAGAAGAGAGAAAATAATATGGGAGCTTTTTCCATTTAGTGTTTTATTCAACCGTTGTTATATTTGTATAATATATATTAAAATAACCTAAATAATTTCCAAACAATTTAAATGACTACTGGTGGTGATCATTATCCTTTCGTTTTAAAAGTAACAATTCCACACCATATTTCATTTAATAAATTTTATTCCCAAAACACTTAAAATAATCTGTTTAAATGAACCATCGACCCATTCGGTGATAAAACTTTGTACATAATAATAGATAGGCTTGCTCAATTTAAAATTATGGTGCCAAACAACAGAGCGCCCGCACTACATAATTTCTAGCGGCCGATAGTTTGGTCGGGCTCTATCTTATGTCGTTTTCCGTTGGTCACTCCTAGCACTCTTTTTTCACTCCATCCACACTCCCAACACTCCAAAAACCTTCCATTTGCTGTTCGGAGTGATGATTTAGGAGTGTTTTTTCACTCCGGATTTCATTAAGGAGTGCTAGGAGTGCACTCTGAAAACACACATACGTTTAAAAGTATGTGTTGGATTAATTGTCGAAATAGTATATGCTTCTTCTTGGGATGTTCTAAAATTGAAATTATTGAAGAGTTCATTTTAATTTTTCCCTCCAAATTGATACACATATTACGGAAGAGAGTTTTTCATATTCCATTGGAATCAAAAAGGAGTAAACACTCTGAAAATCCAATCGAAAATGACATTAGTGCACACTAACCCACTGTGAAACAGGCCCTAAATACCTCATGAAAACGTTGTAAAAATTAGGAAATTTGAAAAGTGAACACTTCTATAATTTTCCAAAAAAAATAAATTGCAACTACCAGTACACTTGCCCGTCCCGTGTGGCCTTTGTCACAGGGTAAGGAAGTGTTAATATTGTACTAGAATCCCATTGTTGGAATTTGGACACTGGAATTTATCCACAGAAATAAAAAAATCATTAGACGTCAAAAAATCCCATCACAAACGTCAGTTTGGGAGGTGTGCATAAAAAGCAACTAGGAAAGATTCGACTTTGTTTGCGGTTCGCGGAGTTTATTCGTCGAATTCGAACAAAAATATTAATATTTCGTGTATTAGCAACTCTAATTAAATAACGGAAACTCAAACCATAACTTCAACTCTAATTAAATAACGGAAACTCAAACCATAACTTTTTAAATAATTCCGAATCAATTTCGTGTTTAAGTAAATATTTATTTTATTTTAAAATATATCATCATGCCATTGCCATCGGCGCTGTTGTACCCATTTATTTTATTTTTCCCAAAAAAATCTTCATCCACCACCCAGCTAATGTGCTACAAAATAATTATCAAAATCGAAAAAGAGTGTCATGCAATTCAATCAATGTTTTAATTATTTAATCGCTGTGACTCTAAATAGCGATTTCAGTTCGACTGCCTTATCTTTCAGACGTGGGAGGAAAATAAAATAATATTCAGGAAATTCTGTTGCCTAACAAAAATACAGAAAATAATAACCTCCTAAAAGAAAACAACTAAAGCCCAAGCAAGCTGAAGGATAAGTAAGCTGTAGTAAAGGTAGATCTAATATATATTTTTAATAACAAAAACAACCCAAACATTAATCCAAACATTAATCTCCTCTAGTTTTCTTCTAAAACCCCTAACAAATTGTGTAAATACTACTTGCCTAAGTGGACGAAAAAAATTGATGCAAAAATCAATTGCGCTCTTGCAAACTCATAAAAGTCATAATCCTTGTAAAGACGTACTCCTGTGCAAGTCGACGAATAAAAAAGAAAACAGTGTGTCAGAGTTTTAGCGGATAATACAAATGAAATCCCGGAATAAAGGGAAAAGATTATAAAAAAGAAAACATAATTTTAGCGGATCCTTTCGCTATTTGTTTTAAGTTGAAGTGGCTATTTTATAATCCACTTGATGCTTTTAAATATTAAATGAATGGAAAGAGATTTTTATCTTGTTATTATGCCTTTAAGATTTTTCTGATTGAAAGCGCTAAATATTAACGAATAAAAATGAAGAACGATCGAATTAGTATGACCGTAGATTATGGATTTCATTTATACCTATTTCACGTGAACCACAAAAGAATGAGATTAATTTGCTTCGAAAGATTTATAATCTTTTTTGAAAAGGTCACAAAATATACCCATAGGTAACGTACACTGTTTTTGAATCAATATACCTACATATTTGATTTTACTTTACTGCAAATTGTGTTGTTGATTGTAATAATTTGTGCCGTCAATTATCTGATACAATTTCAAAAAAAAAAGAAAAAAAAATACCAGTTATAAATGCTGCATATGGTTCTGTTCTTAATTAATTTTTAAAGAACCTATTCCCAGTGCGGTTATTTGTTTAAAAGAAAAAAGACATAGCAGGGTTTAAGACTTGCAGAGCTAAATAACCTTTGTGCTTGCATTTAGTAGACTAATGAGTTTTTGAATTTTGCAAATCGAACGTCTATTCCTAGTACAAAAAAAGTTATGCCCACTTTTTAAGTGAAATGATTTCATATCTAAAAGATTAATTGATCAATATTTATTCAAAACTACCTCACTCGTTGAACTTCGTTTCGCTCAGTAGAAAGTTTGCAATTCCAGGTTTTGAAATTTCCTTTGTAGTTTATCTGTTTAAATACGAATGTAATAAAGAATCCCTATGCAAATCGGATGATGTTCATCCAAGTTATGTGTGCACGAACAAGAAACCAATTATTAAGTGTTACGGCAAATGCCAATGTCCTTTGTGTGAAAATTGTAAACAAAATATTATTGTTATTGTATTTAGTTTGAATATCAATTTTACTTACTTACTTACATTAGGTATATAATTTATAAAGTATTTTCACATTTTTGTTCCATGTTTCTAAAAAATTAAAATTAAAATTATTATTTGGTTCAATATTTAAAACATTAATATTTTCAACTCAAGATTGTAGGTACCTTCACTTGAATCTTGTTTTGCTTTTATAATCCATTATTTCTATGTATTTAATTAAATATAACGGTTTCTAACGCGTCTAATATAGCTTTGTTCGTTGAACTTTGCCCAGGCTTAAGCAGGGTTTTTTTCGATTCTCAAAAAACAGTCAGTTTAACATTAGTTTAAAAAATGAAAAAAAAATCCGACTCATTAAAAAGAATACCGTCCTAACTCAAATTATGCTGTTTTGAAATAAATATGATTGATAATTTTTTTTTCGTGAAAAATCTATGGAAAAACAACAGTAGTGCAAGAAACAACATAGTCGTGTACAAAATTTAGAAAAAATATGTACATACACCTATATGATGTTCAAAAACGTCTTATTTTGAGTTTGACGGTCTTATTTTTAATAAGCAAAACGTTTTCCTGTTTATTTTTAATCAATAATGTTCGGTGTGTTTAATTGACAATTTTATAGCTAGCGCAATAAAACTTTCCTTGGTAAACAATAACAAACATTTTAAAACTTTATATGAAGAATTTGTATTAAAACCATTTTTGGCCAGTTTTGGAGAACCACGGCATATTTACGGCAGTTAATTTTAAGGATATGGCATATCCCAAAATTATGTTTGACCAAAATTTAAAAAGCCCAATGCTAATTTTATATAAAGTTGGCATGACATCAATTTTTGGGAGAACTAATGGAGTGGCAATTTTTTTTTCTTCACGGCATTTATTCGGCAATTTTTGAGACAGTTAAAAGTAACTATTTCGAAAGTTGTCATGCTAACTATACGGCTGGGTTAAGCGTTTATTCAATATGGTCAGTTAATTCGCTCTAAATTGTGAATTGGAATCACTTGAATTTATGTGCAATTTTATTTGCACAGCTTCTTTTTGGGATTTTCTCCTGGGGATTTTGTTTTTGAATTTTTTTTTTGGGATTTTGCCTTTGCTCAGTTTTCTCCTAGGGATTTTGTCTTTGGAGATTTGATTTGTAGTATTATGTTGTTCCAAAGAAACCTAACTCTATAGAAATAAAAAGTTAATAAATTAATTATTCTTTAAACAAGGTTACATTTCTTCTTTAAAAAATATAAATTTTTTGAAATATTGACCCATATAACTTTTTAACGGCAAACGCTGTAGAAAAGTTCTTTAAGCTGGTCATAAGATTTCCACAAAATAAGTTCTGACATTTTACTTCCTCTGACTCACCTTTTAGAAGATATGGTCATTTCAATAAAAGTCAAATGACGGAAATGATGGTTTTTCGCATATAACGACTAAACGGAAACTTATCCATTTAAATTGTATACATTATGTGAACCTTTAGGGGGCAGTAATAGCTTTCATTGAATTGAAACTCATCATTGAAAATGTTTAGTGATTATTTTTATGTCATTATGAAGCTGACGACTCAATTAATATTTTTTGCCAAAAAAAACTATGATGTTCAATAGAAAAATATGAAATTTTTTTCTTTCCTTCATGAATTCCAAATTATGTATGTAGGTTGATAAAAAAAAATAATCAGATTGAGTTGTGCCTTTCATGTCGATGTTAAGTAGATTAATTATTTATTTAAAACAAATTATTTTTACGAAACATAAACACCATTAACAAACTGATATAATCTAACAAGTAGTCGCGTGTCGAGTAGTAATCAAAATTAGGTTTTTTAAAAATATAGTTCTGTTGTTTTTTTTTTTTTTTTTATCGTTGAAAAGAATAGTAAATGGTTTGTAGTCATTAAGATTAATAATGGCTAAATAAGTGGGCTCTGCACACAAATTTTGAAATAATTTCACAATAAAAGCTTGCAATTAACCTTATCCCGCTCACAAATTCCTGAAGCGTAATCAGTCGACGAAACATTCGATTACTTATGTTCCATTCGTGTTGCATGTACCACCAGTTGAAACATTTTTCCGTTTTAAAAATAACAGTAAAAATGCTACGAGAGCTGGTGAACGATTTGCCCAAAATGTTTAATACCGCTCCAAATTGTGTAAGCATGGCATTTGTACCAATGCTAACTACATGCCATCAACCTTGCAGCTAAATCGTGGCGCCAAAACCACCATAATGCACTTTTTAAAATGTAAACAAATGTGCTAAGCTTAAGTCTTCTATACTGCTCCAAATATTGTTCATTTATAATATGTGTATAGGTTCAAACTAGATTTAATCCATCTGGCGGCGATACAGCCCATTCTGGTGGTCTTGGGGTCGCTATATCGCTGCCAGTTTAATGGCGAGTAGTTTGCCATCCTCACAAAATTTTGAGCGGTATAAAAAAGAGCAAATCTTTTCCCTTTTCGAAAACTACATTGGCGTAAGCGTTTCTTATGTTGTGGCATAGATTTGATCTTTTTGCGAAAAAATTTGTCCTTTTTCCATTTTTTTGTATATTTTATTCAAAAAAGATAAGATAAATAAGCTTTCATGTCAAAATTGAAAATAAGGCATTCCATATGAAATCGTCTTATCGAAAAAGCCATCACATTTTAGATTTTGCGCAAATTTTGTGAGATTCTTCTTTAGGTTTTCAAAGATGTAAATCCAAGGTTATTTAATTTTCGCAAGCTGCAGTCCTCCCCTGGCCCCTTTGAAACTTTAGGTAACCGTCTTTTTTATGCTTAAATGTTTTTATTTCTTAAAAAGTTTCTATTGAAGATGTCTATACCTTTAAGATGTCATTTTAAAGCTGAAAAACAGTTGTTTTTGTGAAAAAACATTTTAATTTATATTGTCAGTCAATACGTAACAATATCAATTTCGTGATTTATTGCGATTTTCAACTGATGCCAGTGTCTCGACTGTAGAATATAATTAGGTAATACATATTTACTAGATAATAATAATAAAAAAAAAATCATATTGAAAAACCGCATTAATACTATAATGCCAATAAGTTTAGGACCAGAAATAATATGAAACTTTAAGAACATTTAGCTCCTACCGTCAACTTCAAATCCTGAAAAGCTCGTTTTGTTATTTTCATCAGAAGTGTATGTATGTACAGAAGGTTTGAAAGTCATTCATTTGTCATTTACAAGCCATTATTTTTAATTGCGATACATGTAGGCTAGGTGCTATAGGGCAAGTTATGAATTCGTGCAAAAAATCGAACTCGAGATAACAATCAAACTTGACATTACTATGATAGAGAGCACAAAAAAAGTGGGTCCTGTATGTCTGATCTATGTACATACATATGTATGTACGTCTGTTTGTACCTCGGCCTATAGCTTAAACCACTGAAGCGACTTTCTTAAAACTTGGAGCATAAGCTTTTAGGGTAATTCCCTAGAGTGATAATCGAGATTATTTTTTAGCTTAAAAATTAACGGTGCTTGCCATAAAACCGTTTTGAAAAATGTTATTAATCTCAAAAACGGCTCTAACGATTTTTTGTTTTAATTTTTGTGTGTACTAGTGATGACAAGGTCTGCATTTTGGTTAAAAGAAAATTACGAAAAACCGTTATTAACGGTACCTGTCATAAAACCGTTTTTTTATTTTCGATTACCTCGTTAACCGCTCTCCCGATTTTGATCAAAATTTTTACTCTCTCCTATCAAGTTAGAATAATACTGCATATACATACATATATTTTCAAAAATATATTTTTTTTTTTATTTTTAAAAATAAGTTAATTTTTTTTTTTTTTAAATGTATTAATACATGTAATAAAATGAAGAATGGAAATTTAAATATGAAAGAAAAGCATGAAACACGTTCTTTCAATTGATAAAACTAATACATAAAATGTTTTAATCTCAAAATGAAGAACGCCATCTCAATTCTTAAAAAAATATAAATTTATACAGACAAAATTTTAAAAATCGTTAGAGCGGTTTTGTTAAAAAATAATTTTTTGAAATTTTTTATAAAAATAATTTGGTATGCCATTTTTAAGAATATAATAATATACAACTAAAACAATAATATCAACAAAATTTATTAACCCGTTTTTAAAAATGTTTTTTTAAAAATCCAAAAAATATTTTTTTTTTTTTGAAAATACATATTCGTATGCAGTATTATTTACACTTAATAGAAACTTAAGAGTACAAATTTTAATCAAAATCGGTTGAGCGGTTAACGAGAAAATCGAAAATAAAAAAAAAAAAAAACGGTTCTATGGCATGTACCGTTAATAACGGTTTTTGGTTTTACAGTATACACAAAATTTAAAAAAAAAATCGTTAGAGCCGTAGATTTACACGGACATTTACATGAATTTGCACATACCAAAGTAAAATGGCATTTAGCCTAACGTATTAATAGCCGCGTGAATAAGTAAGTAAGTAAACATTAGTTCTTACTCTGGCGTGTAGATGGTAAAGTAGTGTTAATTGCAGTTTAAAGAAAAGAGACAGGAAACAACTGAAAATAATTAAAAAGTAAGTAAAAAAGAGATGTCCATATAACACTGCTGTCATGTCATTGTTATCCATATCGTTTTATTTTCAACGGATGATGCTTATCCAGATCCGTAGATAGATATAAAACTCGGCTAATGTAGCCTACGCATTTCGCAGCGCTGTTTACTTTTCATAATTTAAAAAAAATACCAACCCGTTTTCAAATTTTCAATTTAAAATTAAATGCAAACGCCATGGTTGATATGGAAAATTTTGGAAACAATGAAAACTATCTAAAAGTTTTTCTAAATAATTTTACTTCAAATTTGCTCAACATAACGAACACACAAAATTTGCGCATTAAAATCTCAATATTTGATTAAAATGGGTATCACAATTTTTTGTTCTCACCTACTCATACATACATACCTACATTATATTCGTTTCACAAGTGATAAGAAAATAAATGTTTGTTCAGGAAAGCTAAATCCTGTTGCGGTGAAGCTAAAATTTATTTAAGGAAAACACAAAAATTTATGAATATGTACAAATTTATCTTGTTCATAAGAAGATAAACAAAAAATACCTATGTATGATGAATAATATGCCCTTCGCTGTTAGAAAATAGCAAACTTCACACCCGTATGTAAAATAATGTTCAATTTAATAGAACTTATACCTAGGCGATATCACCAGTCAGTGTACAGAGTTCCTATGTCTTTTAAAAATTTGTGATCTCCCAAGCAAATCATATAAAACCAGCAAAGCTGTGTATATTTTTGTTGTTGTTAATTTTTCAAAGCAAGCTCGTTCGTGATTGGAAAAATTAATTTTTATTCTTGTCTATACCTACTTCGATTGTTCATTTTGTTGCACTCATTTACCTTTGAATCGCAAGTTTTTCCCGCCGCGCAAATCACAAGTAGGTAGTGGTTTCATTTTAATTTATTAACAATCGCTTGTTAAAATTATCTGGCTCGCTAATAGATAAGCTGTTGCTTTTGTTTAAATATCTCTGGAATAAATTATCACCTAAATTAAATTACTGAATAATATGGCAAACAATAAAAATAATGCAAATTTAAGGTCGCATTGTTACAGTTACAATAGTTGTTGTATTGTATTGTGTTGATAAACCCACTTTATAGCACATGAGTGCAAAGCAAGTTTTTATATTTTTATTAGTATCTATAATTCTATATTTATCTAATTTTTTAAACTAATTATCTTCTACATTTTATCTTTTTAGATGTGTTTCTCTAAATGGAAACAAACGCAGACACGTTTTTATCTAAGAAGTACTCCACTTGGAAAGTAGGTGCCGGATAGGAGCTTCAAACATGAGTAAGTTTTGTTTGCAACAACTTTTTGTCTAGTTTTTCTTTTTTTTTTATAAATATCGACTATTATTAGATAATTGCTATGATCTGTTCATTACATCATTCGATCATTTACTTTCTACTACAAATCAATGAAGTCAAATTAATTGTAAGATTTCAAAACTATAAAGGTAACGATCAATGTTCATTGATTGATATTAGCCGTTGGGTTCAACGGTTCGCCCTGAACTCGCTCACGCTCTTCTAAAGCATTTAATTAAGTTTTTTTTTCGCTCAAGGTTATTTGCACTGTGTTCGATGTGCATTCGGGGAGAGCTCCGAATACACTCTTTCCAAACCTCAAGTATTTTTCGGGGTTAGATTTCAGAGCTGCTAAAATTCAAATCAGCTAGCTGTTGAAATTTCGACAAGAAGTGTATATTTTGCAAGTTCGTGTGAATGTTGATGACAAGTTTAGATGGCAATTATGAGATATTTTGTTGTTTATTTATTTCATATAATTATGAAAATGGGGAATTATTGTTTTTTAAAGAATTAATTGTTTCTTTTCCATAAACTTTAGCATTTTAAATTATTTTTCTTTCATTTACCTTTCCCTTTAGTAAGAGACCTCCTAATAATTTTAACATTTTATTGTAGCCTTAACATTGAGGATCCGACCATAAATTTTTATTTAATTTCTTTCACTTTTCATTTAATTTTAAATTATGATTGTGACGTGGGACGCGCAGGTATACAAACATTATTTTCATTATTTCATTATTTGATCAGTTAAAATTTGTCAAATCAAAAATGTCTTAAGAAAATGAACATTAAAGGATTAAAAGGTAAGGTAGCAAATTTCTTTGATCAATTCGATCAGAAAATAAACGATTTCCCGGAAAAAAATAAAAATCTAAAAAGGTTTTCCTCCCAATTACTATTAGGTTATGGTAAAAACTTAGGTAGGTAGGTAGAAATGGCGGCCCCCGAGCAGCCTAAGCTCGGTGACCCAATTAGCGCTGAGGAGCGCCGTTTTGATACCATGACTTCTGTGACCTATATATAGAACCGGTGTTATAAGAGGGATTCACGGGTCAATCAAAATGTCAGGCTAGGCAGATTGTTGGTTTCAGAAGTCCATTTACCACCTGCTTGTAGTCTATGGATTCTGACGGGGGAAATGGTGTAGTAGTAGTAGCTACTTAAAGAATCATCTTAGAGCCATTTTGACCCGTTGAGAAAAGAGATCAAGTCTTTGATCTTCAATTCGGAGAGTTCATTGAGATCGTTGAAAAAGGCCTTTCCCAATTATTGTGTTCTGATTCTGGCCAGAGCGGGACATTTACAAAGGAAATGGAAAACACTTTCCCTTTCCTGCTGGTCCCCACAGCTACGACAGTGAGTGTTGTGAGGGATGCCCAGCTTCGCCGCATGTTCTCCGATGGGCCAGTGCCCAGAAAAGGTCGCAACGACCCTGGCTATGTCTCGCCTGGGTCTACATAAAAGGTCAGTTGTTCGGTTTTTGCTATAGGTGGGCCACGTCTTTCTGGATATGACGCAGTTAGCTAAACTGCTCCACCTACGGTTGGATTCATTTAGAAAAATTGAAAATATATTGTCCTTCATAACCCCAAGAGGTAAAAACTTACTTCTTATTTTTTTATATTTTGTATGCACAAAATTATCCAATGTTTCTTTCTTTCTATTTAATCAAGACGCTACTTACAAATTCCTATGATTTTATTTAATTTTCAAATACCTAACAATTTTTCGAAATGCTTGTCTGTCAAAAATATTACTTAGAAATTAAACTTATTTTAAATTTGTTCGATAAGTATTTTAAAAATAAGTATTTTAAAAATTCAAAAATCTAACGGTGTTATTAAAAATTAATTCGAAAATGCATGCGCTGTTGCACCTCGTATGGTAGAACAATTTTTACCAAAGATACATTTAAGATTTTTTTGAATTTTTAACAAAACATAAACTTGTTTTCTGATTGCTGCATTGTTGGTAAACCGATTTTGACCAAACAAACACAGGACAACTCTTTTAGTTCCACCTGAGGGGAAAAATGATTGCAATCATTTTGTTTCAAATGAATGCAATTGTATTCAATGAATGATTTTTAAAGACTGCATTCACAAAATACTGCAATCTTTTACAACATTGTTAATTTGTATAATATGTAGTGTAGGTAGGTTTTATGTATTTTCGTTGTATGTATATGTCGAACCTTAAAATGCATCCATTCATATATATTATGTAAGTTTTTCAATATTTTATTTTTATAACAGGAAGGCGAATTCCCCTACCACTCCCCAATACTGGGTCGATGTACAGGCGAAGGAATGCGTACTGCATACGTGCTACAATAACAATTTTTGTACTTTTCATTCTGTTGCAAATTCACGTATCGTACTATTGTAAGTTAAACAAAATTAAAAACAAAACGTATTTAACGTTTCACTTAATTTTCAGCTGAATCTAGAGATCCAATTGTGGGAGATCCAACAAATGATTCTACAGCAGCCATATTATCGATGGTTCCATCGGTTTTTCACAAATTTCTCAAAGTGAAATCTCGAAATCAGACCGTTACCGCAGTCGGTAAGTATTATAAAACTTTATTTCAAAATTAAACTTGCTTCTTCTATACAAACATAATGTACATTGAAATGAACTTTTAGCTAATCATAACGGAACAACACAAAATCTTTACCTTGAAGTCTATCATCCACCAAACATAACTGAAATTAAGCGAATGATTGCCAAATACAATGAACTACAAATAGTTTTAAATGAGGATACTTTTGGTCCCCTTCAAAATGATTCTGTGATAATAGTGATACAGGTTCACACGCGCATCACATACCTTCGCCATTTAATCGTGAGCTTAGCCCAGGCTCGTGATATTTCAAAAACCTTGTTAATATTTTCTCATGATTACTATGATGAGGACATAAATGATCTGGTGCAAACAATAGACTTTTGTAAAGTAATGCAGGTTTGTTGTTTTTGTTTTTTTTCAATGTTTCATATTAATATCGTATTTAATTTTTTTTTTATTTTAGATATTCTATCCATTTTCTATACAAACACATCCACATGAATTTCCTGGTGTGGATCCCGGTGACTGTCCACGAGATATGAAAAGAGATCAGTAAGTTTAATTCGAATAATACAAAAACTAAATATGTACAATTGAACTTCAGTTCAGTTTCAGTTGAATTGAATAGCAATTGCCAATAGCCAATGTATGAACGAACTTTGCTCTAAAGTTATGAGAAGGTACAAACAGGCTACATGACCATGGAGTTAATCGTTTATTGACTATGATCAGTTTATTCGCTATAAATTATGAAGGGAAATCACCTGATTTTATTGAATTTATTTACCTGCCTAAGCGGATATATAAAAACATAAAAACTTGAATGTAGTGGAGCGATCTGCAATACATTTCAAACAAAAAAAAATTAGGAGAGTATGATTCATGTTCACGTATTAATAGAATGATTTAGGCCAATGCCACACGAGCGTCCAAATGGACGAACTTCCATTTGGAAGCGCGTCCAGTATAAAACTCTCTTGATATCACACGAACTTCTTTTTGTACGCGCGGACGTAATATTTTACTAAGTTAGTTCCTTTTCCTTGGTTGATAAATCAAATTAATATAGAATTAGTGGGTGAAAACTCAAAAAACGGCTCCTACCGCCTTCCCTGTTGTAATTAGCCCTATAAAATGTACAACATTTTTGTAGAGGGGAGTCGGGCCAATAACAATGTGGAATATTGTTTTTCAAAATTCTGAAAATTTTCATCAAATTTTGAATTTAGAATACTTTTTTGCTTATAAACTGATTAAATAACCTCCATTGCCCCTCTTGTAAGGTTTATGCCTATAAAAATAGCAGCATTATTTTAAGCAAGGGTTCAGGGAATAACTTTGCATAGTTAGTTTCTCTAATTTCTGAAATTTTACATCAACTTTCAATTTAAAATTCCAGGAATCAAATTCAATAGCTCTCCCATTACGTTTTTAGGGTGGAAGGGGGTACCTTTCCTCAAAACACAATTGTAGCCTGACATTTTATCTTTGTTTTAGGACCTTAACCTTGAAAATCGGATCATTACAACGAAAGATATAATTTTTTTTAAAAAAAGCTTAACTTTAAAAATTGCCACAATTTTGCAATTACCGGACCTTTCTCTACTGATAGATTACCGAGAGCAATGAACCAAACACACTTTTTCTATACAATTTTTCCGATTTCTCGATTAAATTAAAATTAAGATTAAAATTTCAGCAATATATATTGACCCATTAAAAAGATAAAAATAAAAAACACAAAAAAAGTCACCTGAAAATTATCTAGAAGCGTTTGGACGCTCGTATGACCATACTATTTTACGACAGTACCGTTTTACAATCTGCGCGGCATGAGATTCAAACAATCGACGACGAGATTGGACGCGCGGACGAAACCAATTAGTGGACGCTCGTGTGTCTATTCCTATAAGTTTTCTTGGTTCTCAGGACGTACATCCAAATAGACGCGCAGAAAAAGATGTTCGTGTGACATTAGCCTTAATGTTTTCCCTGAAAATTTCATATGAACGTAAAGTACATTAAACCAGTCCGTCTTTAACTTATTATTACTTTGAGCACCCAGAATTTATTCCGAACAGAAAACAAGTCAAATTATATTTTTTTAAACGTTAGGATGATATTTTGAAAAATTTTAAATTTCTATGCTCCAAGAAGTTCAAAAAGTTCGAAATAAATTTAAAAAAAAATAAAACTATGTGCTCAATGTTTCAAGTGCCTATCTTTATTTGTGCCTGCTGTATTTTTAATTTTCATTATTAAAGTGGAAATCATTTTATTTTTTACTTTTTAAATTACCTAATTAAGAAGTGCTATGTTTAAAGATATTCTATTAACTTTTACCGAAATTGAAGGTTTGCTCTTTGAGCCCTGAAGTCACTCTGGGGTCGCCCCAAAGCGTTTTTTGAAAACCCTGAAGTTCTCTGTTTTTTGAGACCTGGGGCCTATTTCACCAAACACTTTTCACTTTGCAACTTTTCACTTTTACTTAGCAAATTTCGTTTCACCAAACGCAAATGTGCAAAGAGGAAATTATTGAAATGAAAAGTTTTCCTCTTTGCAAATTACGTTTCACCAAACGCAAATTTGCAAAGTGAAAAGTTCTTTTCTGCAAAGTGAAAAGTTTTGTCAGTTTGAAAAAATATTGTACTTTTCGTTTCACCAAACAAATAAACTTTACAAATTATATTTAGAATTTTGAAAAGTTTTTCAGTAATATGCAGAGAAATTTTCATTTGCAAATAAGCGTTTTTTATGAAAAAGTTGTCGGAAAATAATAATAAAAAAAAAATAACCATTTTAAGAACGGAGAAGTAAATAATAGTGACCACATTAGTTAAGTTAAGAATTATCTTTGATATCGGAAATAATTGTTCGAAAAAAGAGAGCTTCTTTTTAAATTGGAAATAAACTACAATTAGACAGTCAAAGGAATATGGGTTTAAGTCACTTCCAACAACTTTTGTGTGCATAACATAGGGCCGGTAATGAAGCCCAATAACACGGTGTTGCATCTGCTCAACACCATTTGCTAGACAAAAAATTCTCTTGGAGGATTTCTTTGTGTAGCGGGATGTATTGACGGTACAATTCACCCATAATGAAAACAACATTATGTCAGCAGGCGTAGAAAGCATGCTTTGATGGTTTGTGGCCCAGATCGGTCCTTATAGTTTATATATGCTGTAAACGTAAGCTGGCAGGCAGCCTTCAATGCAGTAGGCCTATTCCAGAAAGCGCGGCGGATCGGATTAAAAGCGATAACTCAATTTCGACCATCTTCGCTTTGGGTTATTCTCAAAAGCGAACAAGGGCGAAAATGGTCCTTCCAGTTTCTCTCACTTAATGCTCAAAATTTTCAGACCACTCCCATTTTTACTTCCACTCTTCTTATTTAATTGTCAGCTATTTCCAAAAATGTTAGCAAAAAAAAAAAAAAATAAAACATTTTGATGGAATAGCGTATTTTTATTTGCCGAAATTGAAGATACATAATTATTTGTAAATTATTTATGAATTTACATTTTCTTTCCATTCGCCACCTAGACACCTACCGATTTCAAACCCAAAATGACATGTAGTGAGAACTTTCGATTTGGCATGAAAAGCGAATCGCTTTTGGGAATAGGAAAATGCAAATCCGCCATCAAAAGCGATGCGCTCGCATTTGAGAATAACCCCCAGTTTGCTTAGGTGTTGTGTTTGAAAATATCATCTGCAGTGCAGCTGGTGCAATAAAAAAATCGAGGTTATGAAACAGACCTAAGCGTCTGAAATGTATCCGATGTATAACGATTTTTAAGTTCCAATGAGGGTATCGATTATCCCCTGATGCAATGTTAATAACACCACTAAGGACAAATTCTGCAGAACAGAGATTTAACAGGGGTCAATGTCAATGATTTTTTTTTTTTTTTTTGAATGCATAATTGATACAAATGTATCGATTTGGATCAAGTTTTAATTTACAATTTTGCAAAATACGAATTTAAATACAAAGTTCTTTTTTAAATTGGTGAAACACTTTTACTTTTCACTTTTCAAAAATAGTCTGAAAAATTGAAAAGTGAAAAGTCTTTTCACTTTGCGAATTTTGTGAAACACTTCGCACTTTTACTTTGCAGGAAATTATTTTTTTGCAAAGTTGCAAAGTGAAAAGTGTTTGGTGAAATAGGCCCCTGGTTTCGGCCTGAACTCTCCCTGAAGTAGATCTGGGTTTTTTACTGGGGCGAGTTGAGGCAACGAATAAACTGCCAAAGTGACATAAGTTGTGAAGCATTTATTTTGTTGAAGATTCTTGATTGTTTATTTTTAAGATGGAAATAAGATGAAATAGTACACTAATTGAATAAAATTAAATAGGAAAAGAAAATGTAAACGTTTCAAGTTGTTTTAATCATTTTTTTAAGCTCATTTTAAGTTTTAATTATTCGAGTACAGAAATTCTTTCTTGCTTAAAATGTCAACAACACAATTAAGAGCCTTAACTAAAGTGTTTTTTGAGAATCGAAAAACACAGTTTTTTTTTGACAGCTCTTGGAGTTGTCAAGAAAACCTGGGTCAACCCTGGGTTGACGAACAAAGCTAGAATTTTACTGTCAGGGTTATTTCAGGGTTCGCAAAAAAACACTTCGGGGCGTCCCCAGATTGACTTGTGCTCAACCAACAAACCTATACATTATATTGTTTATAGATCTAATACTTATCTAAAATTATTTTAAAAGATTTTGATTTCTTTTTCATCTTTAGAGCAATTATTCGGAAATGTAACAATGCACTGCACCCAGATTTATATGGCCATTATAGAGAGGCTCCATTTACCCAGACTAAACACCACTGGTGGTGGAAGGCGAACAGGGTATTCGATCAGTTGGAAGTAACACGCTTTCACACTGGTAAATATATAATTTATGTTCATTCAAAATAAAAATTTCATATTATTTTTTCATATTTTCCTTTAAAGGTTTGGTTTTGTTCCTAGAAGAAGATCATTACGTAGCAGAAGATTTTCTTTATCTGCTGGAATTGATGGAAAAACGGGCAAATGATCTATGCCCTCAGTGCAACATTTTGTCATTGGGAACGTACTTAAAAACTTTTAATTACTATACATACAATAGCAAGGTAAGCTTTGGCATCATATTTTTTTGTCGTTTTATTTCTAAAATATTACACAATTAATCATTCGAAATGACATTTCATAAATTCATGTTATTATTTACTTTCAATGATTTCAAAAAAAAAAAAAATGAAAAGCTTAGACTGCTTTTTGGTGTACCTATTTTATAAACAAAATGTATTACACAGATAAAATATATATAATTTATCTGAATTTATATTATTTTTAAATTTTGCTAATATTATATCATTTCTTCCATTGTTGTTGTGTTACTGCTCGATATTCAATTCACAAAAAAGACAAATAAGAAAACATATAATGGTCAGTATTCTTCGCTAATCGGCTCCAACAGTTTGTTAGGATATAGTTTTAAAGGCAGTAATATAAATAATAACAAAAATATTGATGTTAAGCAAAAACATAACTCGAAAAAAAATACTAATAGTAACACTGAGCACAAAGGCAAATCCAATGGCTTGAAAAGTCACTATGCCGAAAGTGAATCAAATGCACTAACGACTGATAAAAGTACAGCACAACAAACTTGGAGCTATCACGTCCTACCATCATTGTATTCAGTTTATCAGAAGGTAGAACATCTTTCACTTTTTCACTTAAATTCTTATTTTCCAAATTATTATTATTCTGTTATTTTTAAGGTATATTTATTTAGTTTTTTTTTTTAAATCTTAAACATTAGTTTTAAGTTCAACTGCTTTTCAAATCGAATGAGTAGTTAGATGAAGGTTTTAATGAAACCACCTGAAAATAATTGATTTTGTAGCATTTAAAGCACGTGCATGTAACTATAAGTAGTGGATCCTAACAAGCAATCATTTTTGCTTATAAAATATCTAAACAATCAAACTGACAAATATATGGATAGACGCGAAAATTATATTTATGTATTACACGCATAGGTATAATATACACAAAATTTCATTGGGTAATTCCATTTTAATTCACCTCACATTTGGAAGAGTCTTAACAGCTATTTTATGAACATTTTAATACTGCTTTAAATACAAATAATACAAAACATATACATAGTATCCCCTTTTCCAAACTGGTCTAAACTGTAACACGTGAAACGCTAGAGTATAAACTCTAAGAATGAGGTAACTTGCTCATACATAACGGTTTTCGATTAGCTGCTGTTTTCTAAAAATTACAAAAAACCCCTACAAAAAAAAAACGCTTTTATTTGTTTTCAAACCAAGATGGTTTGGGTTTACGTGATTATCATTTTCGATCTAAGGCGATAAGCTTTGTTAATTAGTATGCATTTTGAGAAACCAGAAGAAGCTGGTTGTTCAAAGGGTAGACCTCTGTCTATCACCTTCTACTCTTATCTCCTCATAGTAAACATGCGGTAGCAAACGAGATAGGGGGGGGGGGGGGGGGATGAGTTTTCCCACTAAGGCACTTCTCCTTTATCCACGCGGCAGCGGAGGATTTCCCCAGATAGAATCAACGGTAGCGTATACAGTTTTAGTCAGGTTGAACTACTTGGTACCTTATATGGACTACTACGGCATATTTGTAGTTCAGGCCTTTATGGAGCGGTTTATCCGACCTAAAGGTCTGGTCCTGCAGGTCGGAAAAGCTAATCGGTACCGAAACAACAACAAGCCACATATGGATGACTTTTATGTTCACGACCCCAGCAAACGAAACAAGGACAATGAATTTCGGATATGCTCGTTGAATTTCCGAACCTTAAACAGGCCACCTGCAGCCGAACACTAGTGGAGAGCCTGGGTAGGCGGCTCCTTGGTTGTGGTTTTGTGGTAAGGGGAAGACTTAGGGCAAGAAGTCTGGTGCTTCAGAAATATAAGCGAGTGCCTGGTCACAATCCGCATCAAAGAAAAATTAAAAAACATCACATTGATCTGTGCCCATGTATCTTTGATTCTATAGTCGGAGGACACAGCCTGCACGACAACTGTTGGGATGCGGAATTGATCCCGGAAATTTAATGAAAAGAATTTAAAATCAAACCCAATCAATTTTAGTATAAAAGTATAATCACAAGTTTTATTTCGTTAAGTATTTTAAGTCATACCCTCGCCCACTAGGCAATTTCCGAGCAACTTCCAGCAACTTTTGAGAATTTTCCAAAATTTTTGCCAAATAAGAGCCTTTTTACCCGAAAAACAAGTTTTATTTTCACACTGAAAGAATTTTGTATCGTCATTGATCCAAAATACAAGGTCAATTTAACATTTCAATTAAAAATACTGAACCCAAAAGTTGCTCGGAAATTGCCTAGTGAGCGATGGCAAGCAACTCCGAGCAACTTTTAGTTGCCCAATAAAAAGTTGCCTAGTGGGCGATGGACCTTAAGCCCCATTCACATGAAAGCGACCAACGAATGACGAATTTATGAATAAATGGAATTTTAAAACCATTAATAACTTAAATTCTTCACAAACTCTAAATAAAATGATAGAAAAGTAAATTAGATTCATGTTTACATACTAAAATTTTCAGATTTAATTAATAATAGAAGATAAATTTGATAAAACAAATTGGTCGTAACGAATTGCGATCGTTTGCGACGACCAATTTATTTTCTCAAATGTATCTTGTTTTAATAATCAAAATTAAAATTTTAGTATTAAAAAATTCATCTAGCTCACACTTCTATCATTTGATTTAAATTTTGTGAAGAATTTAGATTATTAAATGTTTTAAAATCCCATTTATTCATTAATTCGTCATTCGTTGGTCGCTCTCATGTGAATGGGGCTTTATAGATTAAGCTGTTAACAAAATAAAGTACAGATTTAAATGATAAGGTAGTTTTTGGCTTTAACAACAACAATTTCGGTAACGGACTTAGGCTGATTGACTTTGTGGCGGCGGCGCGGGGCGAAATGTCATGAGTAAGAAGATTGGGCAGTAAACTTTTAATCTAACACAAACCGTTTTTGAGATATTTGCAAAAAAAAAACTCCTTTTTATGAGCTTTGACCCCTGACCTGGTCATCGTATCGGTGAGGAACTCTCTCATAGACCGAGAGCCCACAGCAATTTTTTGGTGTGAATGATATAAACTTTAACACTGACGGTAAGTCATTTATAAATAAAATAAAAAGTACAGGTCCTAAATGACTACCCTGTGGTATTCCAGAATTACTCTTCAAACCTATTTAATTTGCAACCATTGAAAAAAAAAACGAGTAAGATCTGTTAAGATCAGTTTTCTTAATATAAATAGCAAAACTCGATGTGAAGTTTCCCCACTATCATTATTTAAAATCAAGAAGTTATCTACTTTGAATTACTTAAATTAGTATATACAACATTTATGTTGTTATGTTGTTATGGAACGTTTCCATTTTTTAATTAAAGTGCAATTCTACCGTTATTTTTTGTTAAACAGATAAGGCAGAGGTTGAAATTTCATCTTCCATTTCCTACACAGTGAGGTTAGAACTTATTTATTTATTATTCGAATAACCCTGATAAAATTTATTCACGGTTACTTTTAAAATTTCGGGCAAACTAAATTATTTCGGGCGAAACTCATAGTAAGATTTACACTATAATGAAAATCTTAAAAAGATTGACACAGTTCTCGGATGGGTTCTTAAACACAAGAAATCACGTTTCACTTCAATCAAACTATTAGGAATAAGGAAAGCATCTTGAACACACCGTCAAAATACGTTACCAAAGTATACAACAATTTTTTAATAGTTGCTTACTCTCGATAAACAATTAGCACACAACGCTTACCGGCTAATCTAGATAATGAAATGTAGCTGTAGTAGTCCGACCCAGTAATTTGTAACACTCTCAATTTTTGTTATTCATTCGAAATGCAGTTCATCGAAGATCATAATGCTGATTTTTGCACTCATGAAATTCAACTTTTGGCCGCCATCTTGGATTTTACTTTTTATTGAATATCTCGGTATATTTTACATACAAAGAAGCCATTTTAATAAATGGCGGCATTCGGCTGTCCAACTTTGATAAGTCGATATATTCATATTCGATTGGAAAATTGGAATCAAAAAGCAGTAGAACTGTCCGAAAATCCAAGCGAAAACGTTTTTTGCGTTTTCGTTTGGTAATCCGAAAAAACCTTCCAAAAGTCTCCAATCCAGAATGCCAAACAAAAAAGTTGAAAAACTTTTATTGATTTTGAAGTTTGTGTATCGCTGTATTTCTGAAACCTCAAATGCAAATTTCAAATTAAAGCTGTTTTCATTCTTATTTATTTTTAAACATGGCCAAAACCATTTGGAAAATGTTGATCATATTTCCAAAGTAAATGATGAGATATTGCATGTATGCATTGCATAGTAATGCTCCAAAATAGATATTTTGTAGGTAAATAAAATTAAGTAGGTCGAATTTAATCACAAATGTACAATCGCTATTCCAAAATGAAATAAAAAATTACATTATACGATATTGACGTTTAAAGTATTAAGAATGAGTGCGTGCTTGGTTTTGATTCTTTCTTTAAATCCAGAATCGATTTTCTTTTTTTTTTCGAGAGAAGAGCTGTCATATTTCGCCAAACGAACACTTTCATCGACCAAACGAAAATGATATAATACTAAGCCTGTTTGAAAACAAGAGATTTTTACCAAGGTTTCCACACATAAGTTTTAGCTAAAAAATTTGTCAGAAATTTCACGTTACCACCTAAGACCTAAGGTGAGCCTTTCCACGTTGCGCCCTTAACAAAGATTTAAAATAAAAAACGATAGTAAAAGACCTTCCACACTATCGCACTGAGTATTAACACACATGTCAAAAAAGTGGGATGTAAATCAGGTATATAGGTAGTAGCCGTGGCGTGATGGTTAGTGCGATGGACTGTCAGGCCGGAGGTCTAAGGTTCGATCCCCAGCCTCGCCACCTATTTATTTAAAAGAAAAAACGGCTACTGCCTGTTGCGAGGAATTGACAAATCCTCCAAGAGTATCTCCTGTCACAGAAAAGTGCCGCTCGTTAGCCGTTCGGATTCGGCAATAAACTGTAGGTCCCCTCCATTCCTGCAGACACGCACACAGGAATGGTTGAGAGTTGTAAGTCACTAGGCCCTAGTTCTTCATGAGCTGTTGTGCCATAAAATTTAATTTATTTATTTATTTTATAAATCAGGTATAATAGTGTGGAAACAAAATATTAAATTTCATCCCACACGACTTGACAGCCCATCTCACACAATTTGACATGTGTTAATACATGAACATTTTTAGAATTGGTTCTAAAACCATCACACATTCTATCCCACTTGATGGGGGTTTGAAGTTATGGTGAATTGATTTTTTGAATGCAAGTGTGGAAGCAAAATATGAAAATCGTTTTCTTCACACAAATTTGGCAGTCGTAAGTAATTCTATCACACTTTTTTTTGACATGTATTAATACTCGATGGGATAGTGTGGAAGGGCTATAAGGGTATTCATGGCAACGTCGGAAGCTTTACGACGCCGCGCTGTGAAATCGTAAAGTTTACGATAGACATTTCATGAACGCCCTTCATTGCTTGCGTTAATGTGCTAAAAGATGTGGTTAACCAATCAGCTGTTTATTAAACGTTAGAATTTAAAACATATTTCTTTAATCTTCATTTAAGTAATTTGTTTAATCTGCAGTTTGAAGATGCCAAACATAAATAACAAACAAAAATTGTTTAATGGTATCAGCAAATTGCTTTAATGACATATTATTTCTTGAGTTATTTGGCGAAAGAAATATAAGTGTATTTCTTTAAACCAGTGCAGTTTGAAAACTGCGACACATTGAACGTCATAGTACAGTTACAAGAGTTTAAGATGTTCACGAAGTTGTTTAAAGTTGAAGTTGATCAAACACAGTTTACCATCTTCGTTTAACACACGCATTCGTGTCTTAAAGTTTACAATTGTTTTAAGATGTTGTATAAATACCCTTACGGCCAATTTCTTCACAAAGTTCTAAAAATAATTTAAAACTCGATTCAGTAACTATCGGTTTATCTTTGGAACTTGGTTTTAAAAACATTTAGAACTTGATTATTTCTTCACTTCTAATCATTTCCTTATAACTCGGTCTAAGATTACTATTGAAGTACTTTAAATCTGGATTTAAATAAACAAAGTTCTACAGCCATATTATTCACTTGAGGTATAATTTGGGATTAAATGAATTTTGTACCCGTCAATTTAATCCGCATTTTTTAAACCCGATAATTTACACTTATGTCCATAACATTCTCTAAAAAAAAAGCAACAAACTTGAAGGAATAAAAATGAGTAAAACGCATGTTAAACTGTTTAAACTTAATTGAAAACTCACTTAAAAGCTGCGTAATATCAAAAAATTGACATTTGTAATTATATTTCTACTTATTTGTCACTTGCTTTTACACCCGAGTTCAATTTCTTTAACTGTTCTCTGGAAGTCTGTTTAAATTAAATCGAATTAAACTTGACAAGGTTAAAACCTATTTTTATTTCCGAGTATAACGAGTGAATGTGATGAGCTTGAGTTTGATATTTGGGTTTAAGTTACTTTAAACCCAGATGCACATTTAAAACCGGATTTAAGTCACTGCTAGTGTATAATGTATATTTTAATACTTTCGTAGCACCCAGTATCATTTTCTGACACAAATTTCTGTCAATCTATCAAAAAATATTTAAGTATTTGTCAGTTTCATTTTGCTGGAAACTTGATTTTTGAATACTTGGTGGTGTTTGCAACTTGCAAGTAGTAAATATTCTTATTAGTCCGATAGCTGAGAACAAACTTTTGGCGTGGAATGTGCATCAATAATGCATTTCTGTTACCCTTCATACCAAGTAAATATAGCGGTATTGAAAGTTTGTTGAAATAGTAGGCACATCTCACAAAATTGTGTTATGTACAGCAAGCTTCCTGGTTGGATGGATTTTTCAACGCACACGAAAAGGTAAAGCGAAAACCAAATTTAACCCAAATCAAATTGAATGGCATTTCTTTTTAAAGTCGAATCAAAATTTCTAACCAAATAAGTTTTTTGAAGAAATAAAAATGTTGTTAAACCAAGTTCTTAGTCTCTAGACCCCCGAATTTTAGGGTCCAAATTTATCGAAGTTCTATCTCAAACTGAGATCTAAATCGAAGTTCTAACACGTTAGAACTCGGTGAAGAAATGAGTTAGAACTCAATTAAGTTTTAGGGGTTAGGACTTTGTCAAGAAATTGGCCGTTAGTAATTTTTGTCATTATAATAAAATAATCATCAAATCTAAAAAAAAATAATCCGCTTAAACATTTTTATATACATTACGTACACATGAGTTTTATTTTTGTATTTTGTATAATGCATATAAATGTTCAATGTTTTTACTGTTCATAGGTTGTTTCTCGGGTACATAGAACTCCGAAAACAAATGTTTTATACCGAAAGCAGGTACTTAAAAAAAAAACACCGATTAACAAAATATTGTGTGGATCTATTATTGGAGTTTAATATGAAATTAGATTAGGTTTGGTACATCAGGTTCGGCTTGTTCGAATTACACTATTTTATTCACATATTTTATTAATAAATATTATTTAAACACGGAAAGATTTTTTTCCTCATCCTTTATACATTACAATTATTGTTATATTTTGCATGGTTTTTGCTCGTTGTTTGCTATAAAAAACCTCAAGTCTTTTGCTTACGTTTCGAATGCTTTTTGTTTTAATTTAATTAATTAATTTTTTTTTTAGAATTTCGAAAGAACAGTGATGTCCTGGTTTTAATTAATTCAAATTGGGACAAAAATATAAATATTCAAATTAGGACTTTACTGAATTAGAAGTGCATTTTATTCATTAAAGCGATTCCAGATTTAACTTTTTAGTATTTTATTTATTGGAAGCTCCAATACTTAAAACTTAAGTGCAAGTGCTGTAGTCTATTCTGTTTGCAAATTAAATGCGGTACAACTTTTTTTTTAATATCTTCAGCACTAATGAAATGGAGTAATCCCTTAAAACAAATCCGTTAACGAGATATAAATCTTTAAAAGTATCATGCGATTTCTCATTAGCTACGGGCTCTGTAAATATGTACATTCTGAAAAAATGTTGCGTGCGCCTAATTTTGCTAACCTATTATTCCGACTTCAAGCACCTGTGCTAAAATTACATCCATTAAACTGGAAACGCTAATTTTGATTTCGAATTCATTTTGATATTTTTGTAGATTGCCATAAATTTATAAAGGAAAAAAATATTCTATAATTTATTATATAATTTAAATGCAATATTAAATTATCAACAGGTTGAAGTAATGCCATGGATCAGTAGCAAACACAATATGGGTTTCGCTTTCAATCGTAGCACTTGGCATGGTATACGAGTGTGTGCGAAGCATTTTTGTTCATATGATGACTACAATTGGGACTGGTCGCTGCAGCACGTTTCGCAGCAATGTTTAGGGAAAAAGTTACATGCCATGATAGTTAAAGGACCTCGAGTATTTCACATAGGTGAATGGTAAGTGCATTTTCATTTATGTAAAGTATGTTTAATATATTATGTGCATATACATATATTTGTATGTATAATACGTATTGCATGCATATATACATACATAAATTCAGAAAAAAGTTCTCTGTAAATAACATATATGTTTAGGGTGAAATGGGGTAAGTATAAAAAATGTCCGATTTCAAAAAATCTTTTTGTGCTTGAAAGGTTATTCCTAGCAAATGGCTTCGAGGATAATTTTTTTCAAAATTTTGCTATTTGTAGGGTAAAATGGGGTCAAAAGAAAAAAATGTATCCGACTTAAAAAATCTTTTTGTTTGAAAGGTTGTTTTTAGGTGATGGCTTAAGGGAAAATTTATTTATTTTTTTTTTTTCAAAATGTTATTTTGTAAGGTGGACATTTTCCAAAATCTTGCTGCTCTTAGGGCGAAATGGGGAGAAGAGAGAAAATTGTCGTTTTTTTTATATTGAGCGCGTACTAAAGTGCTTTAGACTAACCTTTAAATAATCAAACGCAGTGCGAGTGTTAGGAAAGTAGGGGAGGATTTGAAAGCAAGCACATTTTTTTTGTTGAAATTCTGAACATAATGGGAGGGGAAAACAGAACCAGGGGCCTATAACACAACGTGACAAGTTGACAAGTTTTAATCCACTTGTCCAACTATACTTGTCCGAAGGATACGATCTTTCATAGACTTGACGCTTTGTGTTACAGGATTTACGACAAGTTTGTCGCTTTTCACTTGTCCTACAAGTACTTGTCACGTTGTGTTACAGGCCCCAGATATAGCATTCCACATTCTGGTTGTGTGACTAAAGAAAGAATCTCTATATTAAATAGTACGTCAGAAGTTGGGCTCAAGGGTAAACTGAATAAACTGATAAGCATTCCTGTAAGTATTATGGTTGAATTGTTTTAGGGGAGGAATTCAACTGGCTGTAGTACCCGTGGCGTGATGGACTGTCATGCCGGAGGTCTAGGTTCGATTCCCAGCCTCGCCACCTACTAATTTTGAAAAATAAAACGGCTACTCCCTCTTGCGAGGGATTGACAAAACCTCCAAGAGTATCTCTTCTCATAGTGCCGTTCACATTAGCCGTTCGGTTTCGGCAATAAATTGTAGGTCCCCTCCATTCCTGCAGACACGCACACAGGAATAGATGAGAGTTGTAAGTCACTAGGCCCTAGTTCTTCATAAGCTGTTGTGCCATCAAAAGTATTTATTTTTAATTAATGCAACTGGCTACAATAAATAGGAGTTGAAAAGAAAAAAAAAATTTAAGAAAAATTTGAATAATTTAAATAATTTTGAATAATTTTTTCAACATTTTAAAATTTTAGTTGTAAATTGTTTTTGTTGAAAAGATAGCTTTTTCCCTTTAAAATCTTATTAGTATTGTAACTAATGCAAAACTGTGAAAAAAGTTTCCATTTTGATGACAATTTCACAATGTTTATGAACCATTCCCAATTTGTTCTTTTAATTGGTTTTTACGACTTTGATCATTCGGTACGGGAAAACGGTTCAATAGAACAATTTGAAATTATACAGAAATATTTATGGTCTATAGCTAGTTCTTTAAAATGTCTTACCAAATTAAGTCCGCCAATCAATGTTTGCAAAGCAGTAAAAGATTTACAAAAAATTATCAAAAAGTAGTGTTTTTTTTTAACCTTTTTCTGAATGTAACGGTGAGGAGCTGAAAAAAAAAATAATAATCGTTATTTAGTTTTGAAAAAATCTTGTACAAAATTAATTCCACTTTTAAAACTACCCTTAAATTTTGAATATGTTCTCGGTCATATAATTGTCTGTCTGTATGTCTGTCCTCGGCCTACAGCCTAAACCAATGAAGCGATTTTCTTCGAACTTAGAGCATACGATTTTTGGGGGCAAAATAGAGATTTTTTTAGCTAAAAAAAACGGTACTTGCCATACAACCGTTTTTTATCTTAAAAACGGCTCTAACGATTTTTTTAAATTTTTGTGTGTCAATTTGAAATAATACTGCATATAAATATTTTTTGGATTTAAAAAGAAAAAGTTCAATTTTTTTTTGAAAAATCAATTAAAAAAAAGGATTGATTAGTTTTCTTGAAATAATGGTATTAGTTGTATATTATTATATTATTGAAAGTCACATACCAAATTTTTATTTTATAAAAAATTTCAAGAAATTTTATATATAAAAAATTATTTTTTAAGAAAACTGCTCCAACGGTTTTTTAAATTTAGTCTGCATAAATTTATATTTTTTTCAAGAATTTTTCATTCTGCGGTTAAACGTTTTATCAATTTTATCAATTTAAAGAACGTATTCCATGCTTTTTTTTCCATATTCAAATTTACATTCTTCAATTTATTAAATGGATAGTAATAATAATTAATTATTAATTTATAAATACACTCAATCTTTAAAATTCGAAGAAATTTTAACTACAAAAGAGTTCCTGCGACCCAGTCGTGCATTTTTTTTTTTGAAAATACATGCCCCACAAAAATTTATTGACCAACAAAAATTGTTCGAGGTCTAACCAATGGCCTACGAGTATACTTTTACAAACGTGTATGCGATTTATCCCTTTTTTTTTGTTTGGTCATTTAGTGTGGGCGTCGGATAATAAACATGAATTTGAGAAATTATTTAGAATTTAGCATACTATATACAGTAGTCAGTCTTATTAATAAACCCATTCCATAGTATGTCTAACTTTAGACAGCTGTCCAACTCCAAAATCGTATTAATAAACATTTCCATTGGTTGCCCAACTTAGACACCGATATTGGCTGTCCAAACCTATTCTAAATCCAGCACAAAGTAAGGCAATTTTTTGTTGCTAAACGAAAAGTTGTGTAGAAATGGAAGAAATTTCCCTTGAACGTAGCCAAAAGTCGGCTAAATTCATTAATTCACTCGAGAATAAATTAATCCAGGTATGTCACGGGCAATATGAGGTCGTATTTAGACAGCTGCTGGAATGTGATTATTAATAATGAGTTGTGCAAATATTTAGACAGTGGCTAGCTGGACAACTGTCCAAGAGTTTTCTAAGGAAATCTAATTAATACGACTGAGTGTGTCGCACAGTCAACCATGTAGACGAAAACCATATGGGTTCCTGAGACAATTTTAAGTCGAAAATCTTAAGAGGGAATTTTCTCGTTTTCGCTTCCTTTTCGACTTTCTGATTTTCAGTTTAGCTTCTTTAACTGGCCCAACTTTGACAAACTGCTACCAATTCTTATTGACTTTTTGTATTTACACAAGAGCAAAATAGCAGTTTTTACCTGCCTTACAAATTTTGTCTATGAGGGGGAATGTTCTCTTCTCTTCTCTTAAAAACACTTGAAATTCTTTTTAACAAAAAAAGGCATTTAATTTATTAACAAAACAAAAAAGGGAAATATAAGAAAATTTGAATATGTTGTATGTATGGCTGAGTTCCAAAAAGTAGAAAATGTTTTGATGCAGAAGTAATGCCTACATTTTTCATACGCATCAGCAATGCAAACTTGATGCTTTGGAGAAATATTACATTACAAAAGATAATATAGAAACCGCTAAAAAAAATTTGGATGCGCAGTTTGCGCCATCGCATTTTCAACGATTATCCCTGCTGACTGATTTTTCAATCGGAATTGTGTTAGTCCCCTTTCACACTAGGCAACTGAGTTGCCGGCAACAATTAGTTCATTGGCGAGAAGGGCAGAAAGAGGGGTAAACGAAATCTCCCCGGTCAACAAATTCAGGAGACTTTTTTGACGTTTCTCTTCACACTACGTTTGTGTGCGTTCAACCAAGGTAGTTTAAAAGGAAAATACAGCAAGTCTCCTCCGACTTTGTATCTTCGTGTGAAAGGTACAAGAGATTGTTAAGGAGATTTAAAGAAAACGTCAAAAAAATCACCAGCAACTAGTGTCTTCGTGTGAAAGGGGACTTACTTGATCGACTAGTACTTGAGTTATTGTGAATGAAAAGCTCAGTTGTCAATTATTCACACTTTGACATTTGATAGACTCAGTAATTGGGCTTTTCCAGAATCTGACTCTGTCTTTTCTCTTTCTAATTTTGACAGTTCTTTAATCGAAAAGAAGCTCTAGATGGGGGGAAAACAACAATACAAACAAATAGAAATACACACCGATACTGTTCGCACCTTTAATAGTGTGTTTGTTTTCCCCCCATCTAGAGTTTTTGACGTTTGGTGGAAGTTCTCAATTAATCAAAGCAATTTTCTTCATCAAAATGTTTTTTTTTTTCAAAGACGTACAAATCGCAAACATAATTTACTACTGAAAGTACCTTCCCATTTTGTATCAAACAATAACTACTTAATAAAGTTAAAAACATATCCTGTCGTTTTTACTCTAATTTGCGCTATATATTATAGCTAAATAATGTAAAAATATCTAAAATGTATAACCATCCTCTAAATATCTATAATTATGGGCTTTTCAAGGACAAAAAAGCAGACTATTTTAATGTGTGTGGTATCTCATTTTAAAAGCGCTGAGAGAATTATTGAAAAGCCCATAAAAAAGCCAAAGTGCGGGTTCCAACATTGGAACCCGGCATTTTCAGTAGAAAATTTGTATGAGATGCGTCTTCTTGGTAACTTTATATTCTTTGATATAACCTTTCTAAAACAAAAAGATTTTGAAATCAAATGGCATTTGCTTTGTTTACCTCATAACACGCCCTAGCAACATTTTGAAGAATCTTTTGCCCTCACGTGATCCTCAATATATCCCCAAATATATGTTACCTTTCAAACACAAAATTTACTTTTTGAATTATAAAGAATATACATATGTATTTTTACCCCACCTCACCCTATTCATTTTAAACGCAAAACTATTATCCTCAGTGTTTTGACAGCAAAACTGAGAAATTTTGCTAAGAAATCACTGGGGTTCTCAGTTGATCTGGCCATAATATTCTTGGACGTAATTGCTAATTAAGAATGTTTGTTAAGTCAGCCCACCGGAAGGATGACGTTGATCAGACGGCCGAAACCTTTGGGTACACATCTGTCTTACATCGATTTATAAATATTTAACAAGCTTTTAAATTTAAAAATCACGTTTTTTGTATGGAACAAATGTTGTAAAGATTTTTATTTCGGACTTACCGCGATTAATTATAAATTCAAATTAATTGTTGCTTCAAGATTTAAAAGCTTGTTGAATAGTTAAAAGGTCTTTATGAAACCGGCCATTACTCTTGATCATATCTTTGGAATAAATCGTTTGATATTCATATTAAACAAAAAAAATCACAAAATTGATCAATATTTATTGCATTATTTTCTTTTCAGTGGTGTTCATCACAAAAAGAAAAACTGTGAATCTAACCAAGTGATCTCAAAGGTTCAACAAGTACTTCGTATCGCCCGGAATGCTGGTCAAATGTTTCCCAGATCTCTTACACTGACAGTTGTTAGTTTAATTAAGAAAACAAAACTACGTAAAGGCAATGGTGGATGGGGCGATCAACGTGATTTCCAACTCTGTATGAATACAACAATTCCCACAAGGTGAACTAGTTTATTTTAATACAAAGAAAAAACCAAACACCCAACAGATAGCGATCATACTCTTAATTTCAAATACAAACACAACGTCAACATACATAGAATCTGCTATGAATTTTGCAAACTAAAAACTTTTACATAAAAAAAAAAAGATTATAGAAACTATAACACTAATAACATATAGATTTATGCTTATCGATTAATTAAGGGGTGCATATTTTATTTATTAAATAACAACGCAAGGTACTAGACATTAACACCTCTTCGTGTGTATGTAAAAAAAAAAAAATATTACGAATAGGAATGTTTTATATAGTTGACAGTTTTATTTATAGTGTTTTATAAATTTTATTAAAACAACAAAAATTAATTATTCGAAATTAAGTACCTCCAGTGTACACTCTAGTCAAATTTGTTTTGATAATATGCGCGTTTTATTATCTACGGATCTGGATCAAGATCATCCCTGGAAAATAAAACGATATGGATCACAATGACAGCAGTGTTATATGAACATCTCTTTTTTACTTACGTTTTAAATATTTTCAGTTGTTTCCTGTCTCTTTTGTTTACACTGCAGAGTAATACTACGTTTTCACTGCAAGTTAATCTCGTTTAGATTTCAATAATCTCAAATAGTGTTTTCACCAGAAAAAAAGATTAAAAAATAGATTAATTTTGACAGAACCTTTCAAAATGCAGATGGTGGGTCATTTTTCTTATGAAGTGGAAGTGAAATGGCAAGTTTGCTTTAGCAGCTTGTATTGCGCTGAATAGGGGAATAGGTCTGTTCGAATTTTACCTATCAAGATTTAAATGAGATTTATTTTAAATCTTGATTTGAGGAGATTAAAATTTGTATGGTAAATCACGGGATTTGTGAAAAGATTTGTGGTAAATCTACCTAAATCTCAGTTTAGTGGTCGGTGAAAACGTAGTATAAGAATCAATGTTTGGATCTTTGAAATAAATCCAGATAGAGAGCAGGATCCCGAATTGTTTTTGTATTACGTGTTAAAAAATGATCCTGATCCAGATCCGTAGAAAATAAAATGCGGCTAATATTCAAATGAAATCCACAAGTACACAAAAATATAACTCATTCTTGCATAAATACAAGGAATTGTTCTAATTTCAAAAATCATCGCCACATCTCCATAGCGTTGTCGTTTCACATTATTCTACTAACTCTAATAAAGCTTCGGTGGCGTTTAACACCGTTCCTAAAGCCGGAACCACACTTATTCAGTTTGCTATATTGTCAGTTGTGTTGCTATTGCTTCAATGTATTTCATATTCGTAGAGCCATATTTGTCTCGTGTGATTTGTTGTGGAGTGCTATGTTGTGTCTTGTGTCGGACTCGTAAAATCAAAAATGCAGTTTCTAACAGCACGCTTGAGTCTAATGAGATAGTGTGCAAAGTCGGCGACTAAACACAACACACGAAACATGGTGTGCTTTCGGCTTTAATTAAGGGTTCAAAATTCGAATCTTTTCAATAAAATAAAAAAAAACGAGACTGGTTTAATACAAAGTTCAACGTTTTCAATGAAAACAATTGAATTTGATTTTTTTGAAAACGTTTTTTGTCAAATGCAATTATTAATGACCGTTTCTATGTGCGAATACTTTTTCTAACAAACCAGAAACTTTACAGAACAAAAAATTCATCGAATATAAATTTTATTGTTCCGTCCAATATAATCCTTAGGGTAAATCTATTTAAATCTTAATTTAGCGGTCGATGGAAACGTAGTATAATTATGGCATTTCATAGGAAGGTTTTTCGAAGTTCATTTTCGAATGTAGTAGTTTCCGGTTTAATCGGTGAAGGGCGCAACTAAAGAGCATAGGCCATTCTCGGGAAAATTTTTGTTTGTGTGAACCACGTAATTTTTTAATAAGCGCTACGGGCCACGAATTAGAGTTCAAAAAATCCCTAAAGGTGATATTACATTGTCATATATATATGGCAAGTTTGCCAAATAAATATGGCTTTAAAATGTCATATAAGTTTGATAGTCATATTTATATGACAAAATATATATGACTCCATATATATGACAACCATGAATTATTTTGAATTTGAAAAAATATAATGATTTAATGAAACGTGATTGGTCAAATATATCGGATTTTTAAATATTTTATTTTTCGTAGCAACTGTGTCATATTTGTAAACAAAAATTGACAGAAAAAGCTTGTGATCATTATATGGCATACTTATATGGCATAGACTATTAATACTTGTCATATATACAAATATTGTGCCATATTTTATATGACTCGCATTGGCCATATATATATGACAATGTAATATCACCTTAAGATTGATTTTTTTACTTTACAAATGCTAAACAAATAAAAAAGCATGGACTTGACATTTGAGCAAGATAGAATTTTTGGACAGTAAGCGTAGCAATTCCCAATTTAGACCGATCCTTCTAGTTGGTCATATCTGTAGGAGAAATATTAGGGAAATTTGCCAATCTGTCAAAGAGGAAATTGCAGCCATCATTTTGTGTAGCGAAAATAAAATACGGTTTATTATCTTTAAATCAGTTGTTGCCCAATTTTGATATTTTTAGAGTAATTTTAATAACATTAATCATTTATATCATTAATCGCATAAAATGCTAGAATTTATTTTCAAAAATAGGCAAAGAAATGTAAGAAGCCACAAAGTGGTGATTTTGAAGTTTTTGGATAAACAAGAGAGGGATAATTGCTATTTGGTAGAGCTTTATTTTTTCAAAATATTTTAAACTGTCACTAGCCAAACTCCACCGTACAAAGGTAATATATTACGCATTTGAAAATCTCAGTGACCCGTCTATCAAAATTTACAATAACAAAGCATAAGTGTTTAATGAACTTTTCGATGGGTAACTGGCTGAACACAATGCGACGGAGCCGCAGCCGGAGTCGCAGCCAGAAAATCTGTCAAAATATTAAATACACACGAAATCAAATGCTACGAGCACAATGGAACGCAACTGCAGACGGAGCTGCAGTCGGAGCCGCAAGTGCTAACGAATTTTTAAATTGTGCTGTGCAGCACTTTTTACGTTTCAAATTGTATAAAAAAAAATATTAAAGGAAAAATATTGGAAATAAAAAGTGTGAGTTCTGGTCCTGTACCTACACAAGAATATTGTTTTGATTTTCTTCAAAATACTTAAAAGCTGTACAGCTGCATTGTGGGCACTTAAAAAATATGACTTGCAGCTCCGTCTCCAGTTCTAGTTGCAGCATTCTATTATGTGCAGGCAGTAATCCGAAAGAACAATTTGATACTTGTGAAGCAAGTATCGTACCAATCGTAAAGGCCATATGAATCTCGGTGAGCCTCGTTCACAATTTACAAAAACAATACATATATACAAGTAATTTGTCTCTTCGAATGTACAGAACTGAACAATAATGACAACTCGGGAGCTATTCGATATGTGTACTGTGGTCACTGCCTACAACATCCTTTCCCGTTATCCTGGAGTATGGCTTTGCATGCATACATGCACACATGCCATTTTCTTCAGTGTTCCCTTTCTTTCTGCGCCTTCAACTTCTACTCCACAGTTTTCTGGCTAAACACAATAGGGGTGCGCCATGACGCACATTCTTACCTGTCAATCGTGCTCTCCACGAGTACTACGTTTTTGTAGTATAAAAAGAAGTCACGAACTCTCCAAGAGTATCTCTTGTCATGATGAAGTACCTCTCATCCTTCCGAATTCGCAGAAAATTGTAGGTTCCCTTCATAAGTAATCTAACACCCGCCATTAAGAGCTCAAACTGGTTTAAGGAGAAGGGAGCTTTTTCCTGGATCCATGTGGTAAAACAACGGACAAACTCTTGGGCTAAGTGTGTCGGTTCTCCGCCGACTGATGCTACTCCTGCCTGATAAACTGACACACGAATTGTTGAGAATTGTAAGTTACTACGTATTGCTTTCCACGAGCTGTTGGCCACCAAGTTTATATTTTTTAATTTTTGTTTTCTCTCGGTTAAAAAAAAAAACTGCTACACACAACACATTTACTTTAAAATGTTATGGTTTTTAATAATCATTGCGATTTTCAACACACACGGTACAGTCCGGTATGTAGACCTCAGTGCTCAGTCCCAGTAGCTAGCTATAGTTTGAGATTTTTATCACTTGCGGACCGTCTTTCTCTAGGGGATGGGACAGTGGTGTCCATTGGGAAGAGTTATTCTTCGTTTGATTTCAGCTCTATAGGATTCCAAAAAGCGCGTAATGAAAGTGCGATAGCTCAATTTCGACAGTCATCGCTTATTCTTCGTTTGATCTCAGCTCTGTTAACGCATCCACACTCCTCACTCTTAAGCCAGTCGGCAGAAGAGATGTTTATATCAGGGGCCGAATCGTGTCCTCCGTGAACGAGTAGGATGAACGTATGTTCGTAAACGTATGCCATACGTAATTTGGCATTATGTCCTACGTACATGAGTGCCCGATCATGTACGTTCACTCCACTGATCTCTATAATATACTGGATAGCGCATCCATACAAAAAAGTTGAAGCAAATTGAAGAATTGTTATACTGGCCACTCGTACACCAACTGTCAAAATAGATATAAAAAAATATGCCAAATATAACAATTTTGTGTTTATCAAGATGAGATGATGTCAAGAACAAATAAAAAGTAGTTTGAGGTTATTTTTTTTGTGAAACAAACAAAATAAAATAGTCAGAGTCAGTCTTTTCGTTTGTTTTGGAAACGAGATCCAGATCCAGGCACACCACCGCAAAGTTCGTCTGCTTATACAAAACCTTCTCAAATAGAAAATAACGATCTTGTTGCAGCCATGGAACAAGACAAATTCATCGTTAGAATGTCAAAGGATTCCCACTCACTGTTCAAGAGACACATCCAGGATAAGAAGCTGGAAATCCTCGCTCAGATTGTGACTAAGTATCTCCTAATTGATACTTACGAAGGAACAGCACGCTGCAAGGCTCGGTGCGATGGCACAGCGGGTGCAATAATAGGCGAGGCTCTTCGCCAGGACAATAAAGTACTAAGTTTTGTTGCTTTCTCTATAATTCAATAATGACCTACCTACAAGTGTACTCCGAGGTTGAATTTTTTTATAGAGCTTTGGAATCAAAACTTTGTATGCTCCTTTTAAAGGCATCGAGAGCAGATTCCAAAATGGTATCAACCACATTTGTGGCACTCTCCATTCAATAAAGAAACCCCAAAACTGGCAATAAAGATGAGCACAATAGTTATTATTTTGAATAAACTATAATAGACCTATGTATATTTAACGAGATGAGAATTTAAGTAGAACTTGCCGCTCAGTTTTCGATTTTATATCAACTCTAGAGTTGCCCAGATTTGGAGTTTTAGCAAGTTGGACAGTTTTTTCACTTAATTTATATTTTCTCTTTTATTATTAACTTTCTATATTAAGTTATTTATTTATTTTTTGTATTTAATTTTGAACCAACAAAATCAAAATGACATAATATGGATACGTTCCTTGATTTGATACAATTTTGAACATTAATCTACTATACGATTTTTTTTTCATTTTATAAATTACTTTCCGACAGCTTACGCAGGTCGCGATCCCAATACGTGCTCGATTGACGTGTAACGTAATTTTTATTTGCTCGACCGCTCATCCGTTCACGGAGGACGCGATTCGGCCAATCGGCCCCTGATTTTATGAATGAAATTAGTAGGTGTGTTGTTTTTGAATATAAAAATAAAATGGTGCGGCCGTAGATGTAGTGCGTCGGCCGCCATTTAAAAAAAAAACGCGTTGCAAACAATATTTTCAGAACGGTTCATGGTACACAAAACTGTTTTTACCTCTGGCGGCTGGCCAATTAATTTACATTGAACGTCGAATTTAGAACGAAACATATGTCGTTTTTCATTGCAATCTGCTAAATCTCTTCTCAAACTCCAGAATTGCTCTTTTGAATAAAACATGTTGGCATCGAAAAATTTCATCTTCAAAGCATGTCAGCCCATATTTTAATAGTATTTGTGACGATTGTTCACACATATATAGACTTTCAATTCACTGAACAGAGATATTTTCAAATTGACATGAGAGCTTATTTACATGTGTGGGTAAACGCAAATCAAATCTCCCAAATTAAACAGATCGCATCTGTCGTCTTCAGAACTCATCCCAGAACGCATCTTTTTGTGAATAAAACATGAAAAACTGGAAAAAGTGCTAATCTTTCCGCAAAAATACGAAATCTTTTCTACAAGGAAAAACGAGAATGGATAATACATTTAAAATCGTAACATAAAATTGCATTTTTTAAACGCATTCATAGTGTTTGAAACGAAGTGCAGTAGATTTTATTTTATGGCAGTAAATTTTGTTTGCCTCAACCCTCAAGTGCAGTTATATGTACTGAAGCTGTAGCGATTTGGCAGCAGCGCCCCATAGTCCATATTTTATTTGGTAAATCATAGTTTTCTTAATGCCGTAGCAAAATGATTTTTATTCCTTTAGGGCTTTCCTAAAGCTTAAAAAAAAACATTTCTTGTAAACAGCTTCTGACTTTTCAAAATTATTATTTTGACGTTGCATCGAAGCCTTAAAATGTATATTGGCTATGTGTCATATGTTTTTGTGTTTTAATATATGTACATATGAGTTTTATGACTTTAAAAGTAATATCTAAGACACTCAGAATTGAATACTTAATACATAGTTTTTATTTGTACGTTCAATGACTATATATAAATCAGATTCTCAACTATTTTTAACTTTGATCAGACGAAATCTATTAAAAAAAAGTCCCCTGATTTAACACTACTTACTTGTATTACTGTGCGCACTGATTGTTATTTAAACTTAAATAAATTTCGTGTCATTTTGTCGTTACTTATACAACTTGAATCTCTATGTTTTATGCAATTCAATAACAAAAATGCAAGTTTCAATTTTTGAACAGGTGTTTTTGTCTTCTAAAAATGCGCACATTTATCAAATAAGAAATAATTTAAAAAATCAAAAATCCAAGATTCAAAACTAGGTATTCAAAACTAGGTATTGAGAAAAAATTAGAACAAAACGGATTCGTGAAAAACACTAGCCAAAACAAAAATGATAACAGAAAATATATTATCTCAACATTCAAAAATAAAATTGGCCCAAGCTACATATATACCTATTTGTCCTGTAAAAATCAATAAATATGAAGTCAACATTAATAAATTAACTTTTAGAAGAGTTTAAATTCTTTCAAAAAAAGGAATGATATCCGATGTTAAGATTTTTCATAAATCTGTTCTAATTTTTTCTGACTAAATAATAAAAAAAAAGTTCCAGACAACAGCAATCAGAACAATTTGGAATAGACCGTTTTTTTTATTATAAAAAAAATAATAATAATTAAAAAAAAAATGTTTTTTTTGTTCTGAACAGCATTATTAAATGAAGCTAATACGTATAGTATAGACTTATGCCGAAAACAGATGTGCAATTTTTCCCATGCAGCGAAATTAGAAATAGAGATATCGTGCAGCGAAGGCTGCATGCAGAGCCTGGAATATGTCAGAGCCCTCATAAGAACCTGTGTAAATTTATTTTCGCTGCATTGGAAAAAGCTGCACATCTGTTTTCGGCTCTAAACTATGGTATACAATACGTTATCACAACTACAGCACACACATCATAAAAATATTGATCGTCTTAACTAATACCATTATCGAATACCAAAAAACAAAACTAAAACATATTTTATAAAAATCACTGTTTTAACATTTAAACAAAAACAAGAATATGTATATTTATGTTTATTTCTTGATTTTGTATTTTTTTTTATAAATTATATAGTTACTTAGTTAAACTTAGTTGTTTTTACAAGAAAATTATGCATAGAAACATTTTAAATAAATAAATGGTTAAATAAACAAATATTTTATATTTACGTCAAACTCCTAGTCATAGTTAAAAAAAAATATAATGTAAATTAGAATAATAGTTAGTAATTTGCTAATAAAAAATGTGTATTATAGAAAAATTTTAAATATTCTGTTTTGTTTTTTTTTTGTGATGTTGTTTTTGGGTTAAAATAAAAAAAGTAAATCTTGACAAAAAGTTGTTTTCTTCGGATATGGATTTTTCTGACATGCCTAGTGGAGGCGACATGTTACTCTACACTGCCTCTTTTGACCAGGTGAAAACTGCTACTTAATCAGCTGTTAGCCTGTTCGTATTTTTTATTTGGAAACGACGCCAGGCAAGACATGCCAATTTATAACAGTTTTGTTTACAAAAGTACAATTAATGGGCACTGCAGAGCCATGGTCCTCCGCCATTTTTTTTTTATTGAATGTTATAAATTAGCTTTTCTCTAGTCTCGTCCTTATTATTTTGTATTTGGACGAGACTAGAGAAATACCAATTTTAGATATAACATTATACATTTTATATAGTCTAATACTGCATTTTCATTAGAGCAAATGAGATAATTTCGTTCAAAATTTCGAATTCAATTCGAAATCATCTCATTTCCCATACAAATTCAAATTTCCAAATGAGGTAATTTCAACCAATTTGCACAAAATTTTGTAGGAAGTTATGTAAAACTTTTATGAACACACCCAAATGGAATCCATTCAAAGTGGATCCCATTTAAAATTACAGAATTCAATGTTAAAAACAAGAAAAACAAGCGATTGACAATCTGGACCGTCAAACAAAATTACGAAATTTGAAATGTGAACATTTTTTTTGTAATTTGCCAAATTACCTCATTTCAGCTCTAACCCTGGGGCTCCAGTAGAAATGAATCATTGCAAGATATGTGTTATGTAGTCAAAATTTCTTGTGGAGGCCACTTATGTCAAGAAGATTTTTATTTTTAGACATAAAAATCTTCATTTATATCTTGTCTTCTCAGAAGAAATAAATGTGGACATAAATTCTGAAGTTTCATTATTTGCAGCCATTTTCTAAAAACTTGATGATATTTTGGCTATTCTAGTAGAGGTAGAGTTCGGAACGCGACGTACGTGTAGTATTAGCGTGAATAAATCCAGTGTTTGCTCTCTCGCGACCAAATTCCAAACTAAATTTTATGAAATAACGCGAAAACAAATGATTGTAAAATTATATGTATCTAATGTCGAATTCCTTTTACCAAAAATATTCGATTTGTTTTCTAAACAGAATCGAATTTTTTCTTTTAATACAAGGGATTTATCCAGAAAAGTCGATTTTTTCTTCTGAACAAATCGATTTTTTTCTTAAAAGGAATTCGACATTAAATAAAGAAAGAAATACATATTGCTTGTGGAGCCGGGGGGTAATGAAAACGCAGTATAAAAGCCTATCAAATTCAACCGTCTGGCAGTCTTTTTTTCGGACGGGGGTGGGGGTGGACGTTCGAAACGTGTGGGACCCAAGCGTTTTTAATCAGTGCACAATCATTGTTTATATACAGTGTCATTCACCTAAGGTATGAGGAAAAGCTAGCACGTATAGGTTGAGTTGAAACAAAAAAAAATGAATGGGAGGGGGAGTCTATTCGCCCCGTTTAGTCAGGAGGGGCAATTTCCAAAAAAATTGATTTAATACTGCCGTTTCATTAGAGCTGAAATGGGGTAATTTCGCAAATTACGTAAAAAGTGTTTTCATTATAAATTTGCTAATTTCATTTGACAGTCCAGGCTGTCAACCGCTTGTTTTTGTTGTTTTATACGTTGAATTCTGTCATATTAAATGCGTTCCACTTTGAATGGATTCCATTTGGGTGTGTTCATAAAGTTTTTACGTAATTTCCTACCTAATTTCGTGCAAATTTGGTTGAAATTACCTCATTTGGAAATGTGAATTTGTATGGGAAATGAGATGATTTCGAATCGAATTTGGAAATTTTAAACGAAATTACCTCATTTGCTCTAATGAAAACGTAGTATTAACTATATTGGCCACTTTTTGCAAAATTACAAAAGTACAAATATTTTTTTCCCGCTAGCGCAGTTGTTTTGTGAAAAAGCACACACACATTTTTTTTTTAAACCAAAATTTAAGGCTCTCCCAAACCAACGCGATTAATCGCCGCGACAATAGAAAACAATAACAACAACACGTGGTTGTCAAACAAAACAGCACGTTGTAATTATTGTTTTCTATTGTCGCGGCGATTTATCGCGTTGGTTTGGGCGAGCCTTTAAGCTTTCTGCATCATTTTTATAAGTTTTCCAATTTCCTTTGGGCTTGCAAAAAAACACGGCTACTATCCCAAAATGAGTTTGAAAATTTTTACTTTTCTACTTTTTCGCTTTTTTGGCTTATGTAGTTAAGGCTTTATTTGTTGAACTACTCGTTATTTATTAATGGCCACGTTCAGAAGTCACTAGGATAGCCTATCTTGGATACTCGAGTATCCATATGTGTTTCTGAACGACTAAGGTCAGATAGGTTATATTTGGTATCAAAAATCAGCTGCTCTTGACATTTCTCATAGGATAGATGAGTATACCAGAAATTTTAGGATAGCTTGAGATCTCATTTTTGCAAACTGCTGTTTTGTAATCAGCTGTGTTTTTACTAGGGATTACAACAACACAAAGCTATCCAGATCGCTTTGGATACAATCCTGAACGAGGCCATTCCTAAACCTGGAACGTACTCCATCATCTTGACAACTGGTAGCTGTCACTTCATTTGTCATAATTTGACATTTCTGAGAAAAAGCACAACACAAAAATTTGAAGCTTTTTTTTCAGTTTTTCTAAAGTCGGCTTTCGGTGCGGTATCAGCGAATTTTCTGTTGCATTGCAAGTAATTATTTACTTCAATCTCAAACTATTTTCTCTTCATTCTAATCTCAGTCTTAAATTGAAAAAAGTCATTGAATTTGAATATCATTTCTTTATCAAACTATCTAAAAAATGGCGTCTATGCTATCCAATAATTTAATTCGCTTTAATCGTTCTGGTGTTTCGAAGCTACAAAAATTTAATAATTACTTCACCTACACCAATGAATTGACTCATCCGCTGGACAGGAAGCCACCAATTGTGTCTGCCAAGGAAGCGGTTGAATGCGTGAAACCAGGTGAATTATTAACCAAATCAATTCGATTTTAAAGAGCATTGTCTTGTGTTCAGTATTTGATTTATGTACTTGATTTCATTCCCTCTAAATTGGTCATGAAATGGAATGAAAGAACCATAAACTAGAAGGAATAGCCATGGTTATGTAATTTTTTGCTATTGTTTTTCATCTCATAGCCACGTATAAGCAATGTCCAAAGTACCTATTTCATTTCAACCTTTATTCAGGTTGATTTATTAAAAAATTCTCAAACATTTGCATTCTGTCATTTGTATTCATGCTCTGCAGTCTCAATTGATTTAAGTTATCGTCATTGGAAACAAGTTGTTGGCAGTGGACTATTTATAGATGCACTTTGTGGAGACAATTTTTCTGAGGTTGAATAATTTTATGCCTGTTATCAATTGAAAGTCATGTTGAAGAAGATAAAAACTTGGTTTTGTTTTTTAATTAAGATAGTTGTTAGATAATTCTATCAAATTTGCTCTATCAGGCCTTTTTTGATGGGTCAATTGTATGTAATCCCTATGATTTTATTTTGTACCTATAGGAATCTACACAAAAAAAATAAGTAAAATAGGAGAACTATTGAAATCAATGTTATTACATAAAATGCACTATTTTCGTTTGTGTGGTTGCAAATGTCTTTGTTTTGGTATCATTATTAGATGAAGCATAAAAAATAAAATAAAAAAATTTTAATTAGAAACCGCTCGTCCAAGGTTTTGGAAATATTATGTTGTCAAACAAAAAAAAAAAAAACTACCTATCACTAAAGAAAACTGAAAAATTGGGTACAAACAAAATAGTTTTCCCTTTTTTGTAATACAATTTCCCATTATTTTCGTTACAAAATTTTTTTATATTTGGAGTTCAATTTTTGTGTCTAAAAATTTGCTCGCGTTCAGAACTTTATTGTTAATGTTTTTTTGTAATACTTAGCAAAAATTAAGTTATGAAAGGATGCCCAAATCTATTATTGAGCAAATTTAAATTTAAATTTTATTGGCAAGAACTCCTAATAGGTATCTATAATCTACATAAGTATGTAGGTACATGGACAAAATTGCCTGTCCTGCGTTAACTTAGGCAAAACCAGCACAGTAAAATTAGTAAACAAAATAGCAAATTTCACATTTCATTTTGGATGAAAAATTGAAAGAAAATTGTTAGGGCCTAGCTAAAGTCTGACGATTGACAAGAACATCTTTCGTCCGTGTTATTTGTCTATCCTACCGACGAAACGTAGACACATTACCTTTAAAATGCACGCGCCATGCTCTAGAGTTTTAACTTTCAAGGCCCCCACTAAAAAAGTTTTGGTTCAAAATATAATAATGCTACTTTTTCAATTATGTATGTACATATTGTCATAAAATGAAAAAAAAATATGAACACAAATTCTTTTGATCAAATAGTTTACGTTTTATTTTATTAATATTGTTTTTGCGTGCCAAGCCCATTTCCATTTTGTGAATTTGTTGGGGGCATGGCAGCTATAATCTAATTTTGGCAGCAATGGACTATGGAGTTTGATCGGAACGAATATTCAATATTCGCATAAAATACTCGACTATGTCGCACTTACTTGCTCTTATACATACATATATGAAAATTCTCAAAAAATTATTTTGTATTTTTTTTAAACGCAAACATTTTGAGTAATCAGCCCTATCACGAATTACATCCTAATCGGAAACTTTACGAATCCCGAATCCGTTTGTAATGACAATTTGTGTGAGATTTTCCACTACGATGGATTCTGTGACGTATTTTTTCGGGATTCGTAACAAGTTTTCGATTACAATGGAATACGTTATTGGCACATGGAGTCACGGCACCTGGCAGTAGCTGACTTGTGAGATAGATTTTTTTTTCGATTTGACGTTCAATGTATTTCCCATAAGAGAAAAGAAAAAAAATAGTCTGGAAAACATTAATTTTACTAATTAATTTTATATGAGCGGTTATCCATATAATCGGCCCTATCGAGGTAACCGTCGGAGCGGAATTCTCTCCGATTTCCTACGAATCGGAGACATTTTGCTTCGCGGTAGTTCTCTAACGAGCAAAATGTCTCCGATTCGTAGGAAATCGGAGAGAGTTTCGCTCCGACGGTTACCTCGATAGGGCCGAATAATTGCAATAGAATAACAATGTATGTTAGTTTGCCAATCATTATCTTATGTGCTTTATTTTGCCCATAAAAAATGTAAACAAATGTTGTTGTTGTTTTCCAAAATGGATGAACGTCACCAGTTGAAATGAGATCATGTGCGTAATGAGGGAAGAGTTTTAAGGGACAAAATCAATTATTGATTGAACTGAAATAATTTTTTAACATAGAAGTATAGGTATATATGTAGGTATGTATTTGCATTTTAGTATGTGAAATAGAAGAATAGGTATGTTTTAAGTTAGAATATTTTAACGTAAAACATTTGAACAGAATATAAAGAAAACTTAAATAATCAATAGGTACGGCAAATTTTTAAACACATATAGGTAATTGGAACAGCTTGTTAAGGGCACACATCTATAATTCACTTAAAATTTTATTACGATTCTTGCTGAATTTTTGATTCTTTTTTTTTTGTTTTTAGGAGCTTTTCTTTTTAAATACAAATTAAATTTTGTAAAAATTACAAAACAAGATAAAAAATAATTTTCGGCATTATTCGATTTTACAAAAGAAAAAACTTTCACCTTAAAAACTAATTTCATGTATTTTCATAGTTATGGGCAAAATTTCTTTAAAATTCTCAAACACATTTTACACAGAACAAAATAAAAACAAAACATATATTAAATAATACTGGCTACGCTTCTGCCTTGCTTTTTTCTTAACTGGGTATCGTTGTTGTTGTTTCTTGTTGTAAGGATGATTTGTTTACACTTTTTATCTATAAAATAGGGCATTCTAGTTTTTAGTTTCGATATATTTTAAGCTCGATTCACAAATTCTTATTATTACAATGCAATTAAAATACCGGTACCCATTTATACAAAATTAATTAGTAAAATTAATGTTTTCCAGACCATTTCTTCGATTTATCTTATGGGAAATACAGTGAACGTCAAATCGAAAAACAAATCTATCCTACAAGCGAGTTACTAACACTGACTGCTAGAGACGTGGAAAGCAATTTATTTATTTAAAGAATTCATTTCAATTAATTTAGAAAGCATTAAAAAAAATTCTATGAGAGGAACTAATAAAAGCACAAAAACATATTTTAAACAAAATATCTTAGGCGTCGTTTTAGAATAGAATAAGATTTTTTCTTTTAACGGTTTGTGAGAGGGTACCGTTAATTTAATGGTCCATATGGTCCATGCATCTTTCAATAAATATGAGCCTCCCTTTCCAACGCCATTCAATTTGTGTTAATCAAATATTACAGGTGATAAAAGTTGAATTTTTCGACGTATTAGTTGGATAACATTTAATAAGATTTATGCCAGTATCGGAAAAAAATGCCGCACATTTTGAAACCGCTTCTTTGGGAAAAATAATAAGTACCAGTTTCGTTTTCAGCGACCCAAAACTTGTATAGAAAATATATAATTTTGCATGCACCTAAGATGAATATAAAATTTGTAAACTACATAGTATAATCGGTTTTTTTTTACGTAAATTTGTTTTTAAGTTTTTCTTAAACTTTCCCAAAGAATTATAATAAAATAAAAACGGCTACTGCCTCTTGCGAGGTACTGACACAACCTCAAGAGTATCTTTTGTCATAGAAAAGTGCCGCTCATATTAAGCGTTCGGATTCAGCAATAAATTGTAGGTCCCCTCCATTCCTGAAAACGCAGACAGGAATGGTTTAGAGTTGTAAGTCACTAAGTATTGAACAACACGCCTAATGTTAGAATATTGCTCGGTGTAAAGTTAAATAACCATCGACCTAGTTTTATACGTATTGAAATTGAATAATTTTCTTTTTTTTTTTTTAATCTATGGAGCCATTTTTTTGAACAAAAATGTTTTTCGGGGTTTCAGAAAATTGACCCATCTGTTTAGATTGTAACCGAGACCCATTTTTCGTTTTCACCCTCATCGTAATATCAATTTTGATCAAAATCTCCTGTTTATTTGTTTTTACGAATCCATAACTTGCCATTTAGAACCTATGTGTGTATGTATTTGTACATATGTATGTATCTCAAGTTAAAAATCATAATGGATATATATATGTATGTATATATGAACAATCGGTTGGTCGTGCAAACACAATTAGAGAGCAACAATAAATCCAGACATTTTATTAAGTTTTTTTTTTTAAGCGTATTTTTATTTAAGCAAAAAGTTATGAAATTTCGTATTTGTTTTGATCAATTACCTCCAGCAGAAAAAACGTACTGAATAATTCACTATTTATTTATATGTTTAATTAGATACAAAAATACAAATATGCACAATTAGATAATGCATAATTATGTATGATAAACTTTTTTTAAATAATAACCCTATATATATAAGAGAGTAATGACTTAGGATTATGAGTTTAATTTCCAGTTAATTCCAGTTATTGTCTCCTTTGTTTGTGTTCACGGTAAACTGAAACAAATTAAAAATATATAGTTTTCCAAGATTAAAACAAGCATTTTCATCAATATTCTATACTAGCTATACATACATTTACATATATGTAGAGGAGGTGTATGGACTTCGGTCTTAAAAATATTTATACTCTTATCGTCACAGGGTATCGTTCTTTTTTTTTTTACTTATTTATAAACATGTGATTAAAAACAAAATCAACTGAATTATATTTGACGTAAACACAAAGTTATTTTTGGGAGATATTAAAGAACGATTCTAATTTTTTGCAATATATTAAGCTACAAACAAAGGAGATAGGTATTAAACGCAGAAATTAAAGTCTAATTGTAAGTCTATTGTCTCGTATACATAACATACCTATGCATAGTCTTTATATATTTAAGGTAGTTTGTATAAAATTTTTCAAATGTTTAAATAGCCTTAAATCGGCTTCAAATGGAGAAAAAAAAATGTCTCCAATTTTCATTTGCATGTACAGTGAAACCCGGATAAGTGCATCACACAGTTATAAGAAACCCGATTAAGTGCGTATAAGCATTTATCTCTATATTAAAAAAAAAAAGTGACAGTAAAAAAACGTTTAATGTTTAATTTAAAAATTAGAAATACCATTACATCAAGTGATTAGTATCAGTAACCTTTTAAAAAGGAAGCGCTAGATGAAAAGAAGCTTTTGTGTTTTTCTGCTTTCAATTGTGTACTTAAACGGGTTTCACTGTACATATAATATGTCCCCTCGATCAGGGTCAAATTTTCTAATGAAAAAGAAAGTTTCTTCTTAATTTTTATTTTAATAGAACTTAAAACATAAATGCCTTTGGTTTTCGGCTCTCGACCTAAATTGATAAAAAAAAAAAAAAAAAAACATTAAAATTAAAGATCAAAAGCATAATGGATATACCTACATTAACTACATGCATGTACATTATGTTAAAATTTAAAACAAAAATCTTAAATGTATCTTTGGTAGATCGCCCTTGTGGCACCTGCCGAGCATGGATTACAAATGTCTGTGTTTAGGTTATCGGAAGAAAACTAAACCTACAAAACAATACCATTATAATGTTTGCGCAATCTCCTTCTATGCATTGGTTATTTAGGATGTATTTAGTGCAAACAGTCACTGAGGCCACTACAATGGATTCTGAATTTCCGATTACGATGGAATTCGTGATAGGGCTGATAATTTCAGCTTATAAGTCGATATAATAAGCACTCCAAGATCATTAATAACATTTACGTTGAGAAGACTAACGTAATAGAATTTGTAATCAAAGTAGATAAGTAAAGGCGATCTTGTTGCATTAAACATTTTACATTTTAAATAATTTTGTAGTAGCCGTGGCGTGATGGTTAGTGCGATGGACTGTCATGCCAGAGGTCTAAGGTTCGATCCCAAGCCTCGCCATCTATTTATTTAAAAGAAAAACGGCTACTGCCTCTTGCGAGGAATTGACAAATCCTCCAAGAGTATCTCCTGTCACAGAAAAGTGCCGCTCGTTAGCCGTTCGGATTCGGCAATAAACTGTAGGTCCCCTCCATTCCTGCAGACACGCACACAGGAATGGTTGAGAGTTGTAAGTCACTAGGCCCTAGTTCTTCATGAGCTGTTGTGCCATCAAATTTATTTATTTATTTTTTTTTAAATAATTTAGTTCAAGATGATTGCAGTCACACCATTTAAGGAAGTTGTATACATCCAACTGCATTAAAAATCAATCTGCAAGAGATGATTTTGCCAAAAAAATTTTAACATGGTCGGCATACATCAGACAGCTACAATATCTCAGTACAGATGGTAGATCATTGATAATAAATATAATAAAAAGAAGAGGATCAAGGTGACTCCCTTATGATAGCCCTGATGCTCTGATGTTTATTAAAATATTATTTTTAAATTCAATATAATGCATATCAATTATATTGAATTTTTGTAGCTACATTTGACTACATTTAGCTATATTTGGTCCTTGAGTGATTCTCTAAATACAACCCTCATTCCTTTTCAAAAGCAAAAAGGATTTTTTAAACCGGGCGTGTGGATCTCCGCTATATTAATTTAGATAGGCAAACGACCGTTTCCATATTTTTCTCTCAAAACTTTTTGACTTAGAATTAACATATTTTTGCTGTAAAATATTCGTAGAGAAAGCGTTTTGAAAATTTCGGATAACCACCACTTTCACTTGGTCGCACCCGGATGCCCTGAATGATGAGTTTGCTTTCGTTGACGATTTTCCCTTTCACAATACTAAACAAATCATTTAAAAGAAAAACGTGATGGTGACCTCAAATAACTTGCAGCATTTGACTTGAAATTGTTTTAAGATTTTACCATCTGCTCTGTGGAGTGTAAGAATTTTTTTATTCTAAATAAACTAAAAACATTTACCATCTGTTTTGTAAAATGTAGCATTTTTTTAAATGCACTAAATACTAAACTATTTACAGCAAATGTATACATGTGTGCAGTGCTTCGCCAATACCAAAATAAAAGTAAATTGTCGACGATTCTGATTATCATGTTTATTTTGTTTAGTACCTACCTAGTATTTATTTGGTGCCAATAAATCTATTTTGGTTTGTTTTTTTTTGATTCACTTTCAGTTCAAGGATGGTCAAATTGTACTTCTTTAATTTCAATTGATTTGTGGAAGACATAACTTAATAATGTTTTTTTTAATTTTTCTTTCAACAGGTAACCTAGTTTTTTGCAGTGGTGCAGCAGCAACTCCAAATGCGCTCATCTCTGCAATGGTAGATAACTGCGATAAACTTAAGGATATAACAGTATGTCACATGCACACCGAAGGACCTGCTGGCTATGCTCAGCCAGAGCGAGCAGAAATTTTCCGTTCCGCATCATTTTTCATGGGCGGAAATGTTCGCAAAGCTGTTGCCGATGGACGCGGGGATAATATGTCAATTTTCTTGCAAGATATCCCTCAGTTGTTCTTTAAAAAAATTTATCAACCCGATGTGGCGTTCGTTCACGTTTCGCCTCCAGACCAGCATGGTTATTGTTCACTAGGGACCAGTGTGGATTGTGTTCGAGCTGCATTACAGCACTCGAAAATTATCGTAGGTAAGAGAAACTAAGATATTTTTCAAGAACTTAATATTAATTAGCGCTCGCTTAAACTTTATTTCACAGCGCAAATGAACAAAAAAATGCCCCGAACTTTTGGTGACTCCACTGTTCATTCATCGCATTTTGATTATGCTGTTGAAATTGATGAACCCTTACCGGCTCATGGTGGCAAAGCACCAACAGAAGTTGAAACTAAAATTGGCAAAATAATTGCCGAGAATTTGGTTGAAGATGGAGCAACTCTTCAAATGGGTATTGGAAGCATACCAGATGCTGTTCTAAATGCCCTTCACAACCATAAGGACTTAGGTATTCATTCTGAGATGTTTGCCAATGGTGTTGTCGATTTGGTGGCTAAGGGTTGTGTTACAAATTCCCAAAAAAAAACTCATAAGGGTCGAATCGTTGGATCTTTCTTAATTGGGGACCAAAAACTATACGACTTTGTAGATAATAATCCATTTATTGGTTAGTATGGTATTAACTAAATTGCGATTATGAATTAAAACTTCATTGTTTTTGTAGAAATGCTAACAATTGACTATGTCAACAGCACCAGCATCATTCGTGAGCTTCCAAAGATGACCGCCATTAACTCTTGCATTGAAGTCGACTTAACTGGTCAGGTTTGCTCCGACTCAATTGGAACACGGTTTTTCTCTGGATTTGGTGGCCAAGTAGATTTTATTCGGGGTGCTGCTGAAGGAACAGATGGAAGAGGTAAACCGATTATTGCAATGCCATCGACAACAAACAAGGGAGAGAGTAAAATTACACCTATTCTGAAGCCAGGTATATTAATGATAACCTTACGTTGATTTGGAGTATATGACAAATTTGTTATTTTATTTTTCTTCAGGTGCCGGAATCGTCACTTCCCGAGCTCATGTTCACTATGTTGTCACAGAATTTGGTATTGCATCGTTGTTTGGAAAAACTATGCGCCAACGGGCACATGCACTAATTCAGATCGCTCACCCCGACCACCGGCAATCTTTAGAAAAAGCAGCATTTGAAAGATTGAAGCAAATGCCATCGCCTTAAATTTTATGTATAATGTCAGCATGTATAAACTTTGGATCGCGTAGCTTTTTTTTCAAAGTTTTTGTGTAGGTATTTAAAAAAAAATAGGTTTTTATTTGCATTTGTACAGACGAAATCGTTATAAGAATTTGAAAAAGGAAATCGTTTGCTGGATAAATTTCGTCAGTTAAACATAATAATAAGCATCGTGATTTTTGTTTTATGTATATTCGGTAGTATAATTATAAATATTTTTATCCAGCAACTAGCACTAACACATACAAGGTATGTTTAAAATATTTTCCTTTGCATAGAAATTTGGAGAAGCAAAAAAAAATGATTTCTCTTGAAGTTAATAAAATAAAATACAAAGATCAAAATTAAAGTTTTTTTTGTTAAATTAATTGAATCTATATTGCGGTGTCTGTGGTAGATGATTCTCATTTCTCACTAAAATTATTATTTTTTTTTTTTGGAAATTGGACTTAGGCCGTGTACAAATTCGAATATAATCGCAGTAAATTTTATTTTTTAAGATAAATTTTTAATTTGCAAACGGCCTTAGTATTGGACTCATTGACCGTTAAACTTATAGACCTCGGCCCTTGTTATAGCGATCAGAAAAAGGCACCAGGAAAAATTTTCTTTTTGGAAATTTAATGTTTTATCATACGATTCGAAATATAAAAATGATACAAATCGATGATAAATCATTTGAAATATTTATTTCATTAACAAAATTTTCTTTAGAGGAAATATTTATTCTATAGAAAGCATTTGCTGATGGAAACTCGTTTTCTGTACGATATTTTCATCAGGAAAATAAGTAAGTACTTGTTTTAGACAAAGTATTTCTTCCAAATTGAATTTTTTTATTGAAATAAATATTTCAATTGATTTATCATCGAAAAAGATTATTGGGAGCATATAGATCTCAGATGCTTTGGTCCTTCTTCATGTGAAAGTAAAATTTCGCATGTGGTTTCTTGAGGGCAACAAGAGGAGGAGAATTCTTATACTCAACCCCTGGGGGGTTATTACCGAATGCGCGGCGGATCGCTTTAAAAGCGAAACCTTACATTCGACCGTGTTCGCTTTTGGTTATTTTCAAATGCGATCTAGGACGAAAATGAACCTTCCAGTTTCTCTCACATAATTCCAAAAATTTCCAGGCCACTTCCACTCTTCTCATTTAATTGTCAGCCGTTTCCAAAAATTTGACAGTTGTAGGTAGCTGTTTGCCTTCCAAAGAAGTTGTTTTTTGTTTTTTTTTTTGCTTGAAGTATTTGCATTTTACTTATAATTTTGCAATGTTTGTTGCTCTTAACAAAAAAAAATAAAAACATTGTGATGGAATAGTGTTTTTATTTGCCGAAATTGAAAAGATACATAATTATTTGCAAATTATTTATGTATTTACATTTTCTTTTAATCCGCCACCAAGACACCCACCTACCGCTTTCAAACCCAAAATGACATGTACTGAGAACTTTCACTTTGGCATGAAAAGCGAATCGCTTTTGCGAATAGGAAAATGCAAATCCGCCATCGAAAGCGATCCGCGCATTTGAGAATAACCCCCCTGTTTTGCACCATTACATACTGGTAGGTTCGTTCCTTTTTTTTAAATTTATTTTTGTCTTATCTGGAGTCATATGTACATATATTCGTTCTAGGTAACCCTAGACATGCCCAACTAGCAGACCCGTGCTCGCCTTGCTTCGCGTGCTAAAGATTTTTTTTATTAGAACGAAGTTCTTTAGCCCAAAGTTCGGGGATAAATCCAAAAAACGACAGATCGTTTTCGACCCATCGTGGTTTGCTAACCGGAAGGTTCGGCGTTCTATTACTGCTGCTGACAATTTTTGTTTTATATTTTTGTTTATTCTGCCACATGCACAATGTGCATTGCAAATCATATTATTTTCATTTCATCACATGCAGATCATTAATCCCATTGAATCCAATAGCATTTTCAACAGGGCAAGATGCAAATGAAAAAAGTTCATCCGGTATATTTGAGATTCAAACCCGCGACCTTCTGGTTACTAGCCGTCTATGCTCCCGCTAGGCTGAATCGCAATATAGAATTTCCATCTTGAGAATTAATAACTTCTATCTTTAGTCCATTGAAATGTTACATTTACCTTGCATTTTATACAAAAATACAACGATAGAAGTGGCGTATTCTTGAACAGTGGCAGCGCAGCGGTCGCCAGTAATTTTAAAACCAATGTATTGCAATTGTTTCAAACAGATAAGAGCAATCAACGGCGCCATTAGGCCAGTCCTAAATTTGCTGTTGCTTTCGATATTTTAAATAGAAAAATTGCAGATGCTAGCCGCGTTTTATTGGCACCAGGAGTCACGGCACCTAGCAGTCATTGCCTGAACTACTAGAGGGGGATAAAATTTTTTTCGATTTGACATTCAATGTATTTCCCATAAGAGAAAACGAAAAAATAGTCTGGAAAACATTAATTTTACTAATTAATTTTATATGAATGGGTATCCATATAATAATTGAAATAGATTAACAATGTATGTTAGTATGTTAATCAAGAAGAATATATACCGAATATAACTTCTTATTTGCTTTATTTTGCCCATAAGGAGTGTAAACAAACGTGTATTGTTGTTGTTGTTTTTCAAAATGGATGAACGTCGCCAGTTGAAATCAGATCATGTGCGTAGTGAGGGAAGGGTTTTAAGGGGCAAAATCAATTATGGATTGAACTGAAATAATGTTTTAACATTGAAGTATAGATATATTATTTGCATTTAGTATGTGAAATGGGAGAATAGGTATGTTTTATGTTTAGAACATTTTAAAGTAAAACGTTTTAACAGAATATAAAGAAAACTTAAATAATTAATAGATACGATAAATTTTTAAACACATAGAATTGGAACAGCTTGTTAAGGGCACACATTTATAATTCACTTAAAATTGTATTACTATTCTTGCTAAATTTTTGATTCTTTTTTTGCTTTTGGGAGTTTTTTTTAGCATTCTTTGGATACAAATTAAATTTTGTAAAAAGTACAAAACAAGATAAAAAAAAATTTCCGGCATTATTGTTTTTTAAAAAGCAAAAAACTTTGAACTTAAAAATTAATTTCATGTATTTTCATAATTATGGGCAAAATTTCTTTAAAATTATCAAACACATTTTACACAACACAAAATAAAAACAAAACATATTTTAAATAAAACTGGCTACGCTCCTGCCTTGCTTTTTACATAACTGGGTATCGTTGTTGTTGTTTCTCGTTTTAAATGTGATTTGTTTACACTTTTTCTCTATAAAATAAGGCATTCTAGTTTTTAGTTTCGATTTATTTTAAGCTCGATTCACAAACTCACATGTTTTATTATTACATTGCAATTAAAATACGGATACCCGTTCATATAAAATTAATCAGAAAAATTAATGTTTTCCAGACCATTTTTTCGTTTTCTCTTATGGGAAATACATTGAATGTCAAATCCAAAAATTTTTTATCCCCCTCTAGTAGTTCAGGCGCTGATATGCAGGTGGTGTCGAAAGCAATTTACCTGGTGTCAATTATCTGGATCTGGATTAGGATCATCACTTGAAAATAAAACGATATGAATCACATGACAGCAGTATTATATGAACATCTCTTTCTTACTTACGTTTTAATTATATTAAGTTGTTTCCCGTCTCTTCTTTTTACACTGCAACAAACACTACCATACCATAAAAGCCATCTACCCGCCAGAGTAAAGCCTTAACTACATAAGCCAAAAAAGTGAAAAAGTACAAAAGTAAAAATTTTCAAACTCATTTTGGGATAGTGTTTCTCACAGGAAACCTTATAAAAATGATGCAGAAAGCTTAAATTTTGGTTTAAAAATAAAATGTATATATTATTTTTCACAAAACAACTGCGCTAGCAACTACATAAGCAACTACATAAGCCACTTTTTGCAAAAATAAGTAAAAATATTTTTTTTTTCCCGCTAGCGCAGTTGTTTTGTGAAAAAGAATGTATACAATTCTTTTTAAACCAAAATTTAAGCTTTCTGCATCATTTTTATAAGTTTTCCAGTGAGAAAAACTATCCCAAACTGAGTTTGAAAATTTTCACTTTTGTACTTTTTTGGCTTATGTAGTTAAGGCTTTACTCCGAGAGAAAAAAATGTATACATGAAGCTCTTTTTCTTGCGTTATAATTTTTGTTTGATTTATCAATTATCATCGCTCATGTGTCGGTTGAAAATGTACAAATTTGTGTGTATTAGTTTTCAGTATCGTTTGAAGAGAGAAATTGCGAGAGGAGTTTCTCATTCAGTACATTTTAGAACACACATTTATCACAACGAGTTCCAGAATCGCATAAGACATATTTGTGAAGTGATAAAATGAAAAATTGGTGTGAAAACCGAAATGATATTTTTTTATCACTTCACAGCTTCACGAACGAGAATTGACCTCCAGCATCGGCAACAGCAAACAGCACGCTTACCAGTAAAAATTTCCCAAACACCGCCACCAGCAACAGCAGTCGCGTTTTCTTTTCTACGGATCTGGATCGGGATTATTTTTTAACACGTAATACAAAAACAATTCGGGATCCTGGGGGTCAATTCTCGTTCTGTGAATTGACCCCCTGGTGCTGCTTTAATCTATTTCGCGCATAACATCAACGATTATTCTTCGTACAGCATTCCAACATTTACTTAAAAATTGGTCTCATTTTTATGTACATAGATGCTAGATGCTTTTTGTAAGCCGATAAATAATAAAGAAAACAAAATCGTAAGGCAATTTATTAGTAGACATATTTTAAACTAAAAGAATTCATTATTTTTTATTTTAAAATTAACGTTCATTTTCGCAAATGAGTTCGAAGTTCCTAAAAGTATGCAATCACAAACCTTCTCCTAAAGGGGACACCTAGGTTGCTCTTAATTACTCACATGGCTTCACAACGCTTCCCTGCTTCACAGTGGAGTACAGATAATTTGACTTCGCAAATCTGCAAAAAATACATTGGGGGATATGGCGAACAAAAATTTGCCTGAGAATCATTGGGAAAGTGAATGATTCTCGAAAATTTCCTTCGGAATAAATTGGTATCGGGAACAGATTTTCCCAGGTGAATTTGGCCTGTACATTTTACTTTATACAAAGATTTTTTATAATACAAATTCTATATACTACTTAAACAAATCAGCCTTAGCACTATTTCATGGACTTGTTGAATTATTGATTTAAAATCAGCCCTATTACGAATTCCATCGTAATCGGAGACTTGTTACAAATTCCGAAAAAAAAAAAAAACTATCACAAAATCCTCGTCGTGAAAATCTCATACAAATTGCCATTATGAACGGATTCGTAGATAGCTTTTTCTCGGGATTCGTCAAGCTGGAGCTGAATAGCTTTCAATAACAATTTGGACCGGGGCTAAAATTTTAATGGGGAAAATGAAAGAGGTTGAATTTCAGTTTTTTGCTAATTTCTCAAAATCTATCAGTTCAGACAAAAGTTGTAGCTTATGTAATTTTACATTAAAAAATTTAAATGCATTTAAAAAATAAAATCAAAAATCACATTGATGGTGGATTCAATCACCCATCACCCCTCTTAGTAAGAAATTTTTTACCTCTCCTCAAAAATGTTTATAAAAAATTTAAACTGATATTTTGGCTTAATTTTAAGACTCCAGCGTTCAAGATCCGATTACTAGGACGCAAGTTAATGCTTCGAAAGCCAACTATATTGCTCCATTTTGAATTATTTCTAAAGTCAAAAATAATTCAAAATTGACTAATATTGTTGGCTATAACTTTTGTCCTAGTAATCGGATCTCCAAAATTTGAGTCTTTAAATTGATCCAGAATAGCAGGCCACTTTTTGTATAAAAATTTATGAGGGGTGATTGAATCCGCGCCATCAATGTGATTTTCGACTTTTAAAATGCAAAGATTAATGAAAAATTTTACAAGTTTTAAAAATAATGTTGGAAAAAGATGTTTCACCAACCCTCCTCTACAAAGATGTCATAGGTTTTGGTGTAGTAGAGATCTTTAATACCTCATTTTGTAGGTATTTCGATTCTCTAAGTGTTTCATTTGCCATTTTGTTACAAAATAAAATCCTGGCGAGTTATTAATTGAAAACAAAATGACCAGCTATTTCAGTATGGCGACTTTTTCCTACCACATCGAAATTTTTTTTTGTATAATGTGGACAAACACATACGATAAACAAATATTTGCCCGTCCAAACATGCAACTTGAATAATTTTTTTAACTAAATCCAGTAGCTAAACATTTTGTGCATGTTTTTCTTAAAACCTATTGATTGTACGAAAAAAATTTCATAACATTTTTAATGTACCATAAGCTACAACTTTTGCCTTCACATGGTTTTTAAAAGCACTGATAGTTTTTGAGAAATTTCCGAAAAACCTTTCACCCCCTGCAAAATTTTAACACCGGTCCAATTTTAGAGTACTTTATGCAAAATGCTTAAGATACAAAAGTAAACATCTACCAATATTCATCTTTCTCGGAATTTTTAACTTCCCATTGGTAGTTGTTGTAATCGGTCCGATTTGTGAAATTGAAAATTTTGACTTTTCTCGACGTTTCGAGGTCTCTGGAGTCGGATTACATTGTTTTTAGAAAGATTTCTGTGTACAATGTACATTCGTACGTTCGAAAGCTTTTTTTCACCGACGATATCTCGAGAAGGCATAGAGATATTTATTTAATACTTTTATTTTAAGTTTTAGTTGATATTCGGTAGAGTTTGTAAAAAAATTCAATTAACAGTTTTTTCTAGGCCAAAAAACTGCTAAAAATTGTTATAAAATTTTTTTCGGCTCGAATGTCTTAACAACCAATGATATTAACTCCCTTATAATTTTAGTCTACACACAATGCCATTATTAGTTAGGTTTTTAAAAAAATTCAACTGATTGTTTTTTTTATAGGCCAAAAAAAACTGCAAAAGAAACTGCTAACAATTGTTGTAATTTTTCGTCTCATATATTTAGAGCAAACAGCCTTATCCTTTGATTCTACAATTAGTAATTTGCTTATAAAAAAATAACATCGGGTGTCAAGTTTCAAAAAGAACCAATGGGAAGTTATCAGTGTGGGTCAAACGCAGCTTCTTTTTTCGTAATTTGTCCATTTTTGTGTCTAGTTTTCCTGAGCTGTAGATGAATGTTTACTATGAACCAAGGCCTCAGCCAAAAAGCCCTTCCAGCCAGTTTTTAACATTAATTTCAAATCCCATTCTGAAACACTATAAACTGGTTTAACCACTTCAAATTTAAATCAAAAATAAATATAAATAATATAGCGACACAAATTTGAAGTGGCGTTGTCCCCTTCAGAAATAAAAAAAAAATACTTGTTTAAAAATGGTAAACAAACTTTATTTGTTTTCAGTTATATCATTTATATACAATTGGATTCAAAAGAAATTCAAAATGTATTCAAGTTCTAGGTTTAAAGTGCGTTCTTCCTGTGTGGCAATGCTGTTCCAACATACAATAATTCAATAGAGGTGTAACAGCTACATTCTAAAGTATCTTGTAGATATGAATTACAATTTTACTGTACAATATTAGGTAAGTTCTTAGAATAATTCACATTTTTCTTAAGCAAGTTTTTTTAATTAATAAAAATGCAAACTTTTCTAACGAATCTTTTAAATAGCTTTCTAACAAATAAAAATATATCCCTTTTTCCCTCGATTAAATAGACGAGTAAGACAGGAATATACTTTTTTAAGTAAAAAGCCATTTACCTAACTAAATTTTATTTTTGGGAAGAACAACAACAATACGTTTTTGTCTTCAATTGGTTTAATTGATTAAGTAAAACTTTTGTTTAATTTGTTTTTTTTTTTTTTTAAAGTCACTTAAATTATAAAACAAGATATTGCTTGTTGTTTGTCTTGGAATTAGACACTCAAGTGTCTTACTAAATACGAGTCCTCCAGAGAGCTGCAGTTTTTAAACTGAAAACAATGATATCTATTGCAGCTAATATAGATGTCATTTTTTTCCTGGTCTGTTTACATTATTTTTTTTTTTTTGTAGTTTTTTTTTTTAAATTAAAATTTTAACCTAATTTAAACTGCAAAAGGGAAAGTTGTTGTTTTTGTTTGTGGGTGTGTGAATGGGAGAAAAGGAACTAGAAAAAATAGAGCCCTCATCAATGTGTGGGCGATTTATTTCTTCTTATTGTTCTTAGTGTTTTTGGCATCGCTGTTGTTTTCAACTTTCTGCTTCTTCTTTGGGGGATTTGCCTCGTCTTCTTCCTCCTCACCATCATCTTCTTCGTCTGTGTCTTCGTCTTCCATATCTACGACTTCAACATCATCCTTAAGATTCTGGCCAAGAATGTACACTGGTCCATTGCCCTTGATTAGTTTGAATGTCACTGAAGTATCGTAGAATTCAACATCAGGATTGAGGGCACGAGTTTCACCGGCTTTCAATACCGCGATTGGGATCCTCAGTGAGTCTTTTACTGTGAATACCTGTAACAAAATAAAACAAATAACAGTTAAATTTATTATTTTTTTTTTAAAGATCTATGAAGGCCCATTTGTTGAAACGAAACTTAGAAACTTAGATATTTATGTTTCGTTTCAGCAAATGGCCCTAGTTATTGCGTTGCTTATTTTTTCAAGTGCAGTCATGTGTACATTTATTTCATACATAAGTATATGACATACATAGTGTCTGCCAACTCCACTTTTTTAATTTCTGGTATAGCCTAGTGAGTTAATTTTATTTTATTCTAATTTGTTTATTCTCATATGTCAAAACGTGGCAATCAATGTTCATCCTCCCCCTAACATTTATTTAATCATTTCAAATACATACATTTGATGTTATAATATTTAAACGATGATGAATATTTAAAGTAACACTTTTTAAGGTGGAGAACATTAATGCCTATCCAAATACATTATCCAAATTCAAATGATTACATTTTTATTTATTTTAAAACAAATTGATGTTAGAAAAAAACTGAAATGCATAATGTAAATCCCCCCAACAGAGAATTTTTTGCATTGTATTTGGAATTTTTAATGACATAAACACTTAGTTGAACTAATTGGTTGTTGCCAACATTTCTGTATACATATAGAATATTAGTAGATCGTTACAAGAATGTTTTAATATTAAATACAAAAAAATCATGCCGATTATTGAACTGACAATACTAGACTCGCAGTGCAATGCTATCTTTTCATAGCAAATTAATCAAATGATTCCATTATCAACCTGCGCTTCAAGGAAAATTGTAAAATGGTTCGCAAATGTATCAAAAGTCCATGAAAATATCGACCCCTTTCCGCCAAATTATCGTAAGCGACATTTTCATATTGTCACATAAAGTTAATTATATCATTTTTTCCTGTGCATTAAAAGCAATCGGGCCTTTTGTTATCTGTCAGTAACAGTGTTGTGAATAATGTTCAGTGCTGAAAATTGGCCTAATTGGTTTCGTTGCCGAGCAAACAACGATAATTTGGCGGAAAGGGGTCGATATTTTCATGGACTTTTGAAAGAAAAGGGCTCGATATGAAAAGGAAATAGATATGACTTTTGCATTAAAATTGGATTTGCATCAATTTATGAACTTATGTATATTATTATTATAATATACCCGTCAAAATACCTTAATTTTCCTCGAACAAATATCCAATGTAAATGACAGGTAAAATTACCCTGGACAATTTATTCCCGATACCAATAAATTCCGAGGGATAATTTTGAGCATCAATCACGTTCCCAATGTTAAGAGAAAAAAAACATTTCCAGGTAAATAAAAATAATGTAACCCCCAACCCCAACATTCAACCTGGAAACTGTTTCGTCTATTGTGAGTTTTTGCAACACGGCACTTAATTACAGGAGCAGAATATTAGGCGAGTATTTTGAGTTCACAAACTGCAATTTATTTTACCAATATATATAGTTAATTCATATTGTCAAACAGGCAGACGGCAAAGCCATGCTTTGTTGATTGTATATAAAATTATTGTAAAAAAAAAAAAACATTATAAAGGCAATAAAAAATCAATCTAACCTAAAATCTAAATCTAATCTTGTGAGTTTTATCTTAAATTTGTTTTATATTTCGAAAATTCCCCTTATTGTGAAGTTTTATTTGGGACGGAATGTAATGCGGTTAACAGCTTAACAAACGAAAGAACAATAAGACAGGAAAGAAAATTCGGTCGGGCGAAATTTACGCTTAGCTTTTTAAATTCGGCGAAGAAAAAATTTCAATGTGAAATATTTTTCGGCTGAAACTTGTAATAAGGATGAATACAAACTTGTTGACTAATTTACTTAAATATTACGAGAAGAAGATATTTTAAAGCTTAGCTTTTCATATTCGTTTCCTGATTCACATCCCTGCTCTTCGGATGTGGAACAGAAACGGCAAAATATGATTAGTTCATTAAATTCTGATTTAGATAGCATTGTACAATGGGGAATGAAAAACCGCGTAGAATTTAATGCTTCGAAAACTCAATGGTGTCTTTTGTCGTTAAAGCGAGACTTATATACGCCCCATGCCACTGTCCATGAGTGGCACTTGCATCAAAGAAACCAGACAGCTTGCGATTCTTGGTATGAGTATCACGAACCAGCTCTTGTGGAACGAACACATACTCAACGTTGCCAAAAATTCCGCAAGATGTTTAGGTTTCCTCCGGAGATGCAAGAAATTTGTTTCCCCTTCTGATCTGGCTATTATCTATAAAAGTTATATACGACCAAAGCTTGAGTATAACTCCCATCTCTGGGCTGGTGCTCCAGCAACTTACTTAAGCCTCTTTGACAATATTCAAAGACGAGCCTTCAAAATGATTGGAGATAGAAACATTATAGAATCATTTACGTCCCTCGAACATCGTCGTAACGTTTCCTGTCTCTCTCTCTCTTTTTTACCGTTACTTCTACGGTCAGTGCTCTAGTGAAATAGCCAGTTTCATTCCTCCCCTTAAACAGTTCAACCGTAATACTCGCGCTTCTAGGAATGCCCACCAGTTTACCCTTGAGCCCAACTTCGGTCGTACTGTCAAATACAGGGATTCGTTTTTTAGCCGTACTTCGCGAATGTGGAATGCTCTTCCAAGCTCTGTCTTTCCCTCTCATTGTGATATTCAAAAATTCAAGACCAATGTACACCGACATCTCCTTTTAAATCCCCTCCTCCTTACCTAATGCTCACACTGTGTCTCTGACATATTAGAGTGCGCGTAAATTATATAAAAAAAAAAAAAATGCAACCATTCCTTACTTCAAATTCGATCTTTACTTTTTTTTTTTCTGAAGCCAGCCGTGCTGGTGCTGTTTCTCAAATCATGGTCGATGACATTCTCTTTTCTGATTTAATTTGGCATGTGAACGTTGCACGAATTCATTGGTATTAATTTTAGATGGAACAGTCTTTAAAACAAGATACAATGATCCAGTTTTTTTTTATGACTGACAAACACGCTCGGAAGATCTGGTTCATTTGAAATTTTGCGTTCGGTTAAACAAGTTTAGTAGCTAAATTATTTTTAGTCTTATAAATTTTTGTTCCGATATGTTGTGTTTAGCTGAAATAACGTGTCAAACAGAATACCCTTTGCAGTACTCTAACAAAATAACCACAATTAATAAAGTTTACAAAGATGAAGAATTAAACAAGACTAATAATTCAAACTTACTTAAGCCATTGTTTAGATCTTCCAGCACAAGTGTCAAATCTTTTTGTAGGTTAAAGCTTCAAGTTTTAATTTATTTTTTATCACACTGTAGTCTAAAAATAAATAAATAAATTTGATGGCACAACAGCTCATGAAGAACTAGGGCCTAGTGACTTACAACTCTCAACCATTCCTGTGTGCGTGTCTGCAGGAATGGAGGGGACCTACAGTTTATTGCCGAATCCGAACGGCTAACGAGCGGCACTTTTCTGTGACAGGAGATACTCTTGGAGGATTTGTCAATTCCTCGCAAGAGGCAGTAGCCGTTTTTTCTTTTAAATAAATAGGTGGTGAGGCTGGGGATCGAACCATAGACCTCCGGCATGACAGTCCATCGCACTAACCATCACGCCACGGCTACTACTACACTACACTACACTGTAGTCTGCAGATAAATAATTTTGTATTAGAGTTCAAAACTCGATTAGAATAGTGTTGAGAATGCGGTCGTAATTGATTTAATTTTGTTTACTATAATAAATCATGGACGGCGGTAGCTCATTTCCGAATAAACCTACTGAGTCCCTGGACCCAACACTAAGACAAAATTTAGACGTGACATGGTGACACCTGCATTTGATACCCCAGAAGCAGTCGGTACAATCGAGTGTTAGTGAAATGGAATAAATCGACCTTATTCGGAAGACCTGTTTTTGTTTTATGTGGTCAATGATTCTTGTCATAAAGTTGAAATCATTTCGCTATGCAGCCGAATACGTACGCACCAAGTTATAGCGATCAGGTAAACGCATCAGGAAAATTGTAACGTACTTTTTAAATGAATTTTCATTAGTAAAGTTAATAAATGCTTTTTTAGACAGAATATATTTCTTCCAAGCGTAGTAGCCCGTGGCGTGATGGTTAGTGCGTTGGATTGTTACGCGAGATGTCTGGGTGCGAATCCCATCCTCTGCCACCTAAAACCAAAAATGTTTTACAGGGTTACTGCCTCTTGCAAATCCTCCAAGAGTATCTCCTGTCATAGAAAAGTGCAACTCACATAAGCCGTTTGGATTCGGCAAAACTGTAGGTCCCCTCCATTCCTGCAGACAGAACTAGTGCTGTAAGTCAACAGGCCCTAGTTCTTCATGAGCTGTTGTGTCACCAAATTTATAATTTATTTTATTTTATTACATATTTATATTTCTTCCAAAGAAATTTTCATTATGAAAAAAAATATTTCATGTGGTTTTTCATCGATTCGTATTCTTTTTAAAAATTTTATGATAAAAGCATGGGAATGTTTGGGAACATTCTCAGCGTGAGAACTGCCATTTTCTTCATAACGCTCCTAATAAAATTTATCCGGGATTTTAGATTAAATTTGGATATAAGTTTATCGCGATCTGCTAACTAGGATAAAATAACAACACCCAAACAGGGCGATATAATTTCTCAATACTTCCAAATGCCAACCAAAATAAAATTGATGATTGATGAATCATTGGCCAGCAGTATAAGAATCACATTGCATTTAATTTAAGACAACGATCAGAACGAAAATCGAATAACTAGGGCATGCCAAAAAGAGAACTTAAATGATAAGAACACAGAGGAAATTATAATCCACGACAGGGGATCGCACGAACTTGCTCTTGTAGTAAAAGTTTTTTCGAATTTTAAAGATTGAGCATATGATATTATAAGCCTGAAATTCAATGTAGTATTTTTTACTATACAAAAATGAACAATATAGCATACATAATACACACATGGGACTGAGCTTTAATTGAGAAATTATTAAAAAACAACATAATTAGATATAAATTTATTAAAAAAAATCTTCTTAAATTGTTTTGAGAGCATAAAAAAAGTATACCATCTGATTTCTTTTACAAATTTTTAGTTTTGGAGAAAAAATAAATTCAAAATCGTATATAAAATTTTGTAAACATTTTAAAGAAAAAAAAGAATAGTACACCATTTTTGAGCAGGTATCGTTATTTTTTGTCCTAAAAAAATTGAAAAAACATGTCGGGGAATGTCAAAAAAACGCTAGATACCAAGTTTAAATAAAATCGAACCATGCGTTAAGGCTGTAGGCGAATACACAGACAGATAGACAGACAGACAGACGGACTTTTTTCGTCTTCCCAATCATCGTAATGTCAAGTTAAATCAAAATCTCGAGTTCGATTTTTTTACGAGTCCAAAACTTGCATATCATGTACGTGTACATAGTACCGACATATTCAATCGCAAGTAAAAGTAATATGTATTTATAAACGTTTATACGTACATATGTATTTATGTATGTATATTATTTATACATAAGTGAAGATATGTTTGTGACCTTTGCTTAAGAGTTCAGAGATAGTAGAGCAAAAATAAAAATAGAGACCGGCTCCACATGAATACCGTACGTCATAATTATATTGATATGATAAGAGTGTATGTAATATATTTTTTTAAATAGAGTAGGAAATTTTTTGATTTTTATTTAACAACATATACAAATCAATCTGTATAAACTGGGTGCTAAGGCATAATATGAAGAATTTTATGTTGGGTCCTAAAAAATCATTTCCTTTGTATGCACATACATATGTATGGTCGAATCGGAAGACAGCCCGAGCTCAACACAACCACTTTTGAATACGACAATATATCGTCGGTTCGGAAGAAAAACGACACTAAACAACAAATCTCATTCTTCAAATTAGGCAACAAAAAATTCAATGAAAGTTTGAATTTCAAGTAATCTGTTACGATATCAAGACCAAGTAATAGCACATTAAGTTCCAAATATTGTAGTAGAGTCCGGTATTTTTCTGACTAATGGTTTTTTTTTTTTATTCACAGAAATACAATGTTAGCTCAAAAACTGTATTTGTTGAGTTTTGTCGTTTTTCTTCCGTAATAACGATATGTATGTAAGTGCTCCTCCTTTGTTGCCGCCAGTGTCTGCTGGCATACTTGACCGTCCTAACTCACGTTTGTCGGGGATAGAGTTGGATTTGACCCCTATTGAAGCCGCTCGCATAGATCCATGCTAGGTTAAACGTTGAGGTTAAATCACGCTGCGATCATTCGATGATTTTAGACCGCGATCGAACTGTTGTACCCTACCACACCTATCAGAGGAAATCGTCGTGCGTTGAACTTAGTGCACGTGAATAATTATTTTTTGTGCATGGATTGTCCAATAGGTATTGTCATACGGATAGTGTTTTTTTCTTTATATTAAACGCTCAGAGCTTAGCATTCGTGTTTTTTTGTTTCGTTCAGAGAGCGTTCAGAGCGTCTTCCATGAGCTCAGAACAAAATAACCGAACAGGCGGAGTAAAATACTGAGCGCGGCCAACTTAATACAGTTTCCATGTAATTTGACAGATATGTCAATTGAGTGCTCAGGTGTGGTTCATAATTAGATCGAAGTGCTCTGAATTTACTCGGTTCCCTCAGGGTCTACTCAGTGCTCTGCTCTGAACCAACTCTGAACTAAAATTTAAAAAAAAAACGCCTCATGACTTTGTATTCTATATCGTTCCCACTTTTACTTATCCACACACATGCACATGTGTTCTATAGAGCTCTTTACCAAATAGACATATATCGCTCTCTCGTTTATTCATAAACATCAAAATCATCACTTTGTGGGAACTGAAAATTGTTTATCTATTTTTGAAAGCAAATTATTTTATATTCATCTAAATAGCAAGAATATTTTTGTTAATATTGCACTTAAAATAAAAAAAAAATAATTTAAACTGATTTAAAGATAAAAACCGCCTTTTATTTTCGTATTGCATTTTTCCATCTGTCATCTCCCACAAAATGATGGCTGTCACTTTTGCTGTTGACATATTCGAAAAGTTCCCTGTTTCGTCGTTTGTTTTTTTTTCTCTTTTATGTAAGTATTTCGTGACAATTTCCACTGAAGCTTCTCCATGGACGATGAATAACCACCTCATTTTTTTTACAAACATTCTCTCTCTCTCAATCGCTCTAAATAATTTTCTTTTTTTTAGCTTATTTGCGGCTAAATAATGTAATAAATTTATATTTTCTGCACTTCTGTGCAATGATATATAATTTATATGCCTTCGGCTTCTGTAGACCAGGTAAATTGTACAAACAAATTCGTGTCTGCCGTTTTATTATATGATTATAATATTTAACTACAGAAAGATGGAACGCGCTGTGTTATTCATTTCACTATCGCTGACATATTTCATTTTCCAGATGAATTTTATAATATGCCGCAGAAAATCATCCACGTCTTCCCAAGTTCAAAACCGGTCGACACTTTTTCCTTCAGATACTATGCAGCAATACATCAGAAAATCAAGGCATGTTTGATGCATTATTTTGTTATTGTTTATTTTTGGAATAAGAAAATCAAATTTCCAAAAACACAAAATCAACAACACCAAAAATCCGGAAAACCCTAAATATAGAAAGCTTTAAATCTAGAAAACCTGAAAACCCAAAATCCCGGATTTTTGGATTTCAGGATTTTGGGTTTCTTCTGATGTTTTAAATATTTTTCCGATTTGAGTAATTTTTTTAGAAATCTACTCCTTTTAAACAATTTTTGCTTTGTCTTTACCAATTTAAGTACGTTTGACTTTAATATGTAATTATAATTATATACATATGTATGTATACTGATAAACCCAACCAACTAGTGGTTAAATAGCATGTGACCATAAATCGAGTACAAACTTACAACTTATTTTTTATTTTAATTTTCACAATCAAATTGCTTTAAAAAATAAACTGAGTAAATAAAGTGTACAAAAATAGGAAGTGAACTAACTACTTAGCACCAAGTGTAGCCTTACTGATAAAAACATAATCGTGAAAAAGTGAAAGTTATTAAAGATTTCCACAGCTTTACCCTAATCGAATTTATTTTATTGTCTACATATTGTCATAAATTGTGATTAAATCATTTTTCGATTACTCGATTTATTATTAGTTTGAAATAAAATCGAATTCACTTGCTAACAAATTATATTTAACTGTTTTAAATTAAATTCTCTTAAAAACTATGTTATGTCAATAATCGCTGCTAGACTTTCCTTGAATTTTAATAATAATTCCTAATTATTATCGCACTTGACACACGGCATCATCATTATCGGTTTACTCTTCTTTTTAGCAATCAAGAGCTTATAAAAGAATAAAGTTTTTTTTTTTTTTTTTTTTGTCTGCCTACTATCATAAACAGAAAAGTAATCAACGTTGGGAGAAGTAACAAATAACCACATTAGTTAGTGTTTTACTTATGTGCGAGCTTGAAAAGAATCATTTTTAAGTGAACAACCGACATGGCAAGAACGTAGAACTGAAATTTCAATAACAAAGAAAAAACCCAAGTAAGCAAATACGATTTGCTGGAATTAGAGTTAAGAAAAAATACACGGAATATTTACTTGTATGTCTGACAATGACAACCGAATCATCAGGTGTGTTTTTTGAGAAAATAAAAAAAAAATATTTTTCCTTATTGAGTTATTATAAACCAAATAAAACACAGTGATATTATTTAACACAAAAGACTGAGTATTAACAAAAGTGCAAGTTGCTTAGGTCGATAAAAATCATGTAATTCAATTACTGAAAATCCCAGTGCACCACAAGCAAAATATTTTTAAGTTAATAACCGGCTATCGGGTGCTTCTTTCATGACGTCCTTCTTTTGTTATGATGTGTATAATTACTTATTAATTAAAATACTTGTTTTACTTGACGTTTGGAACATAAACAACTGCCTGTATTAGAGGGCGGGAAATCAATGTACATATTATAAGCTTTTAATTTCAAATACCAACCATGTGAAGATTGCTGAAAGTTACATTTGTTTTTATTTTTGCGAAGTGTCCGGTGATATAAAATTTGTATCTAAAAAGAAATAAAATGCATAAAAAAGGTTCTCTACAGTGTAATAAAACCTTATCAACGTTTGTGCATACACCAGAAGTATATGAAGAGAGTTAAAACTAGTGTTTTTCACAAATAAGTTTCCCAGTTTATATAATCCTGTTTTTGCATCACTTTTTTTAAACAATGCTAACTAATGCTTTTTTAAGAGATAAATAAATATGATTACTAACAATAAATACAAATTTAAAAAAGTAACACGCATCTGGTGAAAGAAAGTTCTTATCTAGATTTATCTCTTGAGAAAATCTATTTGAAATTATTCAACCGCAGATAGGTTTGTAGCTAAAAAACTTCACTTCAAATTAAGAATTTAAAATTATCTATCACTTTTTGAAAAACGATGGCAGATTAAAATTTTCGATGTTTCAATAAACTGAGGGCTATATCCAAACTTTTTATCGGTACTATATAAGTATATACATATATAAAAGAGTTTGTAGCGAATTAGGCTACTAAACGAAGTACATGTAGTTTGGATTAAATTAGGTTTGGTTCAAATCTCGAGATCGATTCCTTTTTATGAATGGGACAAACTTGATCTTTAGTACAATAAATCCCAGGAATAAGGGTTGTGAGGATAAATCTTTAAGTTTTAAATATTTTAGATCAAATAATATCGACATCAATTTGTATAAGTAAATTTTTGTTCCTACTTTTTTTTGTTTTTTGTACAATTTTATGTTTTTTTTTTCCTTACAATATGGTTTTGTTATTTTTCCCCAATAGCTAACAATCTCTATAAAGAGGATCTGCCAAATGTGTGTGAAATATTGAAAAAAAAATCACAAAAACTTGCTCGAAAACAAACCCTATTCAACACATTTCCAATTTTGCAATGGCTCCCGAAGTATAAAACAAAATTTCTTCTCCAAGACTTTGTTGCTGGCCTGACAGTTGGTCTGACAACAATACCACAAGCAATTGCGTATGGAGTTGTGGGAGGATTACCTCCACAATATGGATTATATTCGGCTTTTATGGGATGTTTTATTTACATTGTTTTCGGAACATGTAAAGACGTAACAGTGGGTATGAAACATGACTAAAAAATAAATAAACGTATTACAACACATTAACGAAATATCAATAAAACATTCAATGTTTTTTTTAGGACCAACTGCCATAATGGCTCTAATGGTCCAACAACATGCCACTTCCAGTCCAGATTTTGTTGTTTTAGCATGTTTTATATCGGGATGCGTTATCCTTTTGTTGGGCTTATTGAATATGGGTTTTCTCATTCAGTTTATATCGATGCCGGTCACAATTGGATTTAGTACGGCAGCAGCAATTACTATTGGAAGCGGCCAAGTTAACAATTTATTTGGAATCAAAAGTATAACACTCAGAAAACCACTTAACTATTTTATTCTAAATTTCGATTATTTATAGGTTCTTCGAATGCCTTTGTGGCATCGTGGCAGAATTTTTTTACGAATATTTCCCAAGCACGATGGACTGACAGTTTGCTTGGATTAGGAACACTTATTTTGCTTTTGTGCATGAGGGTAAATTTTTGCATAAAAAAATTATTTCAAAATATAAATTTTTTTATGTTCTTAATAGAAAGTAAAAGACATAAAGAGTCTCAACAAAATCTTAACCAAATACGTTTCACTCTCTCGAAATGCGCTGGCTGTTTTCATAGGAGCCATATTGGCATACTGCCTGACACATGATGGTTATACACCATTTAAATTGTCCGGACAAATTACTCCTGGGTTGCCGCCGTTTCAATTACCACCATTTAGCACAACTGTCAATGGAACGACATATTCTTTAACAGAAATGATTGCAGAATTGGGTTCATCGGTTGGTTCCATTCCGTTAATTGCTATCTTGGAGAGCATTGCTATCGCAAAGACATTTAGTAAGTTATTTCCTTATATTCCTTTTTAATTTAGATAAAGTCCTATGTCAAGTGTGACCATAGTTGATGCAGGGCTAAAATTGAAGTTAATATACATAACTTAATCACAGGTAAAGGAAAAACAATTGATGCTTCCCAAGAAATGATTGCTCTTGGAATATGTAATATAATGGGATCTTTTGTTTCATCAATGCCGACGACTGGATCCTTTACAAGAACAGCAATTAATAATGCATCTGGAGTAAAAACAACTCTTGGAGGTGCAATCACTGGTGGTTTGGTTCTTATGGCGCTCGCATTCCTTACAACAACATTTTACTATATTCCTAAAGCAACTCTAGCTGCTATTATAATCGCAGCTATGATATTCATGGTCGAAGTTAAAAAGATCTACGAACTTTGGAAGGCAAAAAGTAAGTTGACATTGTAACGCTAATTGAATATTTAATTGAGTTCCTATTGTTTTTTTTATTTTTTTATTTTTTTTTGTGAACAGAATCTGATTTTATACCATTCTTGGTAACTTTACTTTGTTGTTTGTTTTGGAGTCTTGAATATGGAATATTGTGTGGTATTGTATTGAATCTTGTATTTGTTTTGTATGCAAGTGCAAGACCAAAAATCAATATTTCTGTTCAGAAGGTAAGAAACAAAATTCAATAAATCAACTAACTAAGAATTACCAATCAATTTATGTTTCTAGATAAGCAGTATTGAAGTGGGTGTTGTCAATGTAATTTCAAATCTCAAGTATTCATCGGCTGAGTATTTACGATCAAAAGTGATAAAATTTGTTAATGAACAATTCGGTCGTGTGTCAGTTGTTATAATTTGTGGACAGGAGATTTTATCGATTGATTCCACAGTAGCTGTGGTAAGATTTATCTCCATTAACGTTTATATTCAAAATGTTAATAATTTCTTGAATTTTTTTTTTTTAGAATATTCTTTCAATGAAAGAAGACTTATCAATTATTGGTTGTGAATTAATTTGTTGGAAATGGAATTATAGTGCAGCAGGTGTTATTTGCCGTTTAAATCCGGAAGCTCAAATTATGTTTAAGTTTAGCGAAACAAAAGAAGAGGTTATTGTTGATCACTTAACTTCACAGAACAGTATTATCAAAGAGATAACAAGCAATCATGTTCCTTAAAAGTTAGTTTTATAAAGACTGTACAATTGTTAAGTTAGAAAAAAAAATAAAAATAAACGTACAAGTAAGGATTGAATTTTATTAAATTGATGATAAGAATAATAGTAACTAAGATTTTGAGTAAATTTCATTTATTATTCCATGTCTCGTGTCAGTTATTAAGTCAGGAACATAATATGCAAGAATTTTTACAATTTAACAAGACCGGCTGGTAAATCGGCAATCTTCTGAACTAAATTTATTTTCAAAGTTATAACGCCATAATAAATTTTTCTTAAATGTGATCTTTAAATAAACGTTTTAAATTAATATCTCCCATTTGCTCATTTTTACTGTTCATTCATCACCGTGAAAATTTATTACTAGTTAACTTGTTGTTAAACCTATCACGTTTCAAGATTATAAACCTTTTAATATTTAGTATTAAGTTATCTTTATTGTTCCCACAATAGTTTATTGCGAGTTTATCGGATAGTTTTATGATGATATTTTTATTTTTAAACGCAAAAATTGAGGCTGACTCAATCTTTTTATTATTTACATGTGCATACATAAATAAAATTTATGTATTATGTCTAGAACAATTTATAACCAGTGTTGCCATTTTATGGCCGTTAGATGAAAATGAAATACGATTCCAGCCGAATGGTTTTTTTGACTGGATTCAATTATTCAAAATCCATGTGAATTTTGTTAATGTAAAAGAAATCAAGTATGAAGAGGGACTTAACCACATACTCCTTGAAATACCGCCTAATGTACAGACACATTTTAACTCTTGAGTTGGAGCCATTTAAATTGCTTACATTTAGAACAAACACCAATGAAAGTAATGAATCAATGATCAAAAATAATATTAAAAACAATTACGATGTTTGTAGCTTTGAAACTCACAAATTTTCAGAAACTGGATTTTGACAAGAAATTGTGAAAATTTGACTTTTCAAGTTACAAAAGTCGCAACAATAAACTTTCACCATCCGATTTTGACAAGAAACTTTTCTGAGTAGGAATATTAAACTCAACTGAAAAGTACTCAACTTCCATAATTCGAATTATTAAATTTGAGTTTAGCTGAACCTAGAGAAGAATATTAACGAACCTATGTATCCAGTTTCTCTGGCATGTGCAATCAGCGCAATTCTCTCATTTCTTTGTTGTTTTTTTTTTTTGAAGAGAAAAGAGAAACGCATGATAAACACTTTTCTTTATGGATGGGACAGAAGAGATGTGGTTGAGTTTGCATTTATTAATTTACATCAATTGGTTGAAGTTTCAATTTTGAACGATTTTGCTCTAACTCTAACACAATATAGGCTGGTGTATCGAAAAATTCAACATCGTCCCTAGAAATTAAGTGATTTGTTCTCCACCAGATGCGTTTTTATCTTGTTACTATCACAACTTTGTAAAATTTCCCTCTTCACTTATATCTTCAAAATCACTTTCCGAAAACGAGATGTTGATATAACACTTCTGTTAATGAACCGTATTATTTTCAAGGAATGATTCTGATCCTGATCCGTAGTTTTATGTAGTCTCCCTCATTCAATTTGGTTTGATAAATATTTCGGTATTCTGCGGTCATGCTAGTGCTTTTAACGTGCTGACTTAAAAGACAACATAATATTTTTATAATAATAGGGTAGTAGTAGTAAGTAGTAGTAATAGTATGTTTATTTCTCACAATTCATATTTTTTACAATTTCATATAATGTTCATACATAGATATGCGTGCTTAAGTTTTAGATGAGAAACGAAATGACATTTTATATTTTAAAATAAAATAGTATTAAATGCCTACTTCAAATAAAAAAAAAATTCAAAATAAAATAATTTATGGGTGGGGTGACCCTTATAATAATTTCCAAATTTTATAAATGCAAGTATAAAATCATTATTAATGTTCCAAGTTTCATATTTATTAAAAGAATGATAGCTAAAAAAAAAAAATGAGAGGAATGAAAAGAGAAAAAAAAAATAAAGAACAGAACTCATAAAAAAAGGTGAATGAAGAACACTTCATTCTCATCTAGTAAAACATTCGAAAACGATATCGCTAATTTTTATTTTTGCACGTGTTGGAAAACCCAAACCAAATTAAACAATTTAATTAAAATCCTTTATTAGCAATAAATTTATAACAGGTAATAAATCTCATTAACTTTTAGATTAACAAAAAACTGATCATACATATACATACATACATATATAGCGCTAGTAAAATGTTATCTTTGTTTTTCTAGCTTTGGTTTATTGAGAAGCAGTTATTAAAATTATTTTCAGTAAGTTAATATTATCACATCAAAAACATTAAAAATAAAATGCACGACTGGATCGTACGAACTTGCTCTTATAGAAATAGTTTATTTTTTTATAAATTAATTTTTTATATAAAAAAAAATTGTTACACTATTTTTTAGTATTCATTAATGTTGAATTAAAAACTAAATTTCGAAAAAATCATCTACCCGATTTTGGAATATGTAATTTTCAAAAAAATGTTTTTAATTTTTTTAAAAATCCAAAATTTGTGTTTTTGAAAATTTTGATAAGGTATGAGAGGTACTGTTAATAATGGCTAAATGTAAATATTGTTTTTGACTAATGATAGATCGTACTAGAAGTAGTCTTTACACGATAATAGAAGTCATATGACTTCTCATGATCTATATAATTTTTGTGTATATAGTAAAATGTGTTCTATTCAGTGTTGAAAACAATGGAATTTTGTACTTTTTGCGCTAATTTCCTTTGTTAAAAAAAGGGGGAAGTGAAAATATGAAGCTAGTAATGAGAAAAATAAAATAGAAACTCATAGACGTGCAAACATACTAAATTGAAAACGGTATGATTCATCAATCATACAGAAAATATGGTAACGAGTCACATGACTTCTATTATCGTGTGTGGCCTTTAGTATTGGAAACAATTTTAATCAAAACCGTAGGAGTCGTTTTCAAGAAAAATTTTATTTTTCTGTAACGGTTTTTTAATATAAATATATGGATTTTTTTTCCAAAACAGCTCAGTACCATATTTCGTAAAAGTCAACCGAGTTGTTTTCGAAATATGTGTTTTGTCCAAAAGAGAATATTTTGAAAATTTTGGTATACTATTTGAATTTTTCAGAAGATTCTCCATAAAAAAAAAATTAACAAAATCAGCTTAAAAACGAAAGTAAAAAAAATGGTTCTATGGGAGTACTTTTTTGGCTACAATCCCGCAGCACGCTATTCCATGGCACACAAATCTGTTAGGGTTTTTTGGGCGGTGTGTAGGTGTTTTTAATTTTGTTTTATTTTGAGGTGACGCCGAAAGGCCTCGTTTCAGCATAAAAACGCTTAAAATTATTTTAGAAATATAGAAAACTCAAAAATTTGAAAAAAAAAAAAAAAATGCTTAGCTTAGAAAAATCCAACCTCAAATTTTTTTTATGCTTAACAAGGATGAATTCAAAGGTTCTTTAAATCCAGATTCTTTAAATGCAAAACAAACTTTTAATACACTTAACCTCACACCTACCCCAAATCCTATAGTGGGCCAAGCAGGGGGGTTGCAGAGGGAAAGCATGCCCACAATACATACCTCACTGTTTATTCACCGTAATGCTGGGTGCTAGCATTGAATATAAACAGTTAAGTCGACATTGGATATATGTATATTGTCACGTACCAAGCAACTCCTCTGAAACTAACTAACTTGCCTACAAACAACAACCACCACATCACCAATCAACCGACCGGCCCGCGACCACCACCACTACCAACCAACAACCACACCACCACCATTGTAATTTCACTCTCGCTTAGTATAAAAAAAAGTAGGAATCGGCGGGCAGGCAAACGTGATTCGGGATATAGTTCTGCGGGAAAACGATTTTCGGAAAAATGTTACGCGGGAAAACGTTTTACAGGAAAACGTAGCCAACCCCAAGTTTGATACACTAGTCAAATAAATTGAGGGCACACTTTCACTTTTTTTTTGTGTTTTGAAGAGCTGTACCTCTTGTCAGATTTATGTCTAATGGCAACCCTAATTCTATTCAAAAATCTATTACTCTTTTTACACACTTATTACTTAATATATGAAATAACTTGATCACTTGAATAAAACTACTCTTTGTATAAAGTCGTGTTCTTTTTATTGCATTTTTCCTTGCTTCTCTTTCAAAGGTTATGGGCCCAGTGCACGCACGTTAGATTACGTTACGTTGAATCGGTAAATTGAATTAATAAAAAAAAAAAAAAAAAAAAAAATAAAAAATAAAAATTAATTAAAATGTCTGGTGCGCCAATGCAAATTGATAAGCTCGACGGTGATAATTTCACGTCTTGGTCGGTCCAAATGAGAAGCTTACTCATAACCTTAGATTATTGGCATGTAGTAGAGAAGGTCAAGGATGAAAAGCTGTCTCCTGCAGAAAAGTTCGCATGGGAAAGGACAGATGCCAAAGCGTTGGCAATGTTAAACCTATGTGTTAAACCTTCCGAGTTAATACATCTAAAGGGATGTAGTACTTCGAAGACAGCGTGGGAGAAGTTGACTTTAACCTATAACGGGAAGGGGCCTGCTCGTAAGGTAAACTTATTTAAACAATTGGTTAGGTTTCAATTTAAAATGGGACAAAAATTCACTAGCCAAATAAATGAATTTTGCTCAATAGTCGATGCTTTAAATGAAATTGATGTTCAGATGCCTGATGATCTTGTTAGCATTTTAATGCTGTGTAGCCTACCAGATGAAATGGAGAATTTTGTTGTTGCGATCGAGAGTCGCGATGATCTGCCATCAATAAGTCAGCTAAAGATCAAGATTCTGGAAGAAGAACATCGACGTGGTGACAGGGGTGAACCAAACGAACAGGTATTTGCGGTAAAACAGAAGGAGCATAGGAACAAGACTCAGTATAGTGCATCGAGAAACAGCGACAAACGAGGCAGGAAAAACGTCAAGTGCTATGGTTGTGGGATGAGGGGGCATATAAAATCGCAGTGTAGAAACCAAAGCTCAACTCAGGCTCAGGCGCATGCGGTTGTTCTCAGCGCATGTACCCGAGATGGAGCACAACATAATAACTGGATTTTGGATAGCGGCGCATCATCTCATATGTGCTCTGACATGAAACTGTTTTCTTCACTGAAAAAACATGAACAGAAAGTTTTTATGGCATCGGGTGATAACGTTCAAGCAGCTGGAATAGGTCACGTGACATTGAAATCAGGTTATTCTAACATTACTTTGACTAACGTGTTATACGTACCGGGACTTAATTCAAATTTTTTATCAGTCAGTAAGATAATTAAGAATGGATATCGGGTTCAATTCTCCGATGATAAAGCCTTTGTTGATTCCAAAGATAATAAATCAATCTTTATTGCATATTTGCAGAACGGAATATACTTGACAAATATGAGATCAGAACAAGAAATGGTTTTAAGTGCTCGTCAAGAAGCTGAATGTACTATTTGGCACAAACGTTTTGGACATCTCAACGTGGGAGATTTATACATGATGTCACAGAAAGAAATGGTTCGCGGTATGAGTGTAAATAAAACAAATGGGTTTGAATGCGTCACATGTGCTTTGTGTAAAATATGTACGAAACCATTTAATCAATATAATGCATTGTTTACTTCCAGTGTGCTCGATGTGGTTCACACCGATATTTGCGGCCCTTTGCGTGTAACGTCTCAAGGTGGATCCATTTACTTTATCACTTTCATAGATGATTTTTCGAGATACACGACTACATATTTTTTGAAGAAAAAATCTGACGCTTTTAAGGTTTTCAAGGAGTTTGTAGTAACTTCGGAAAAACAAACTGGAAAAAAGTTAAAATGTATTCGCAGTGATAATGGGCGAGAGTATACCAATGGCGAGTTCAATAATTATTTAAAATTAAATGGAATAATTCATCAAAGGTCTGCAAGTTACACACCCCAGCAAAATGGCGTCGCCGAGAGGGCAAATAGAACCCTAATCGAGATGGCACGATGCATGCTGGAAGATTCTAAGTTGCCACAATACCTATGGTCAGAAGCCATAAACACTGCCACGTACATTAGAAATCGTTCGCCGACAAAAGTTTTGAAAGACAAAACGCCATACGAGTGCTGGTTTGGATATAAGCCATCTGTGAATCACATGAGAACGTTTGGGTGTGATGCTGTTGCTCTGATTAAGCAACCTGGTAGGTCTAAGTTGCATCCTAAGGGAAAAATACTGTCATTTGTTGGTTATGCTGATCATACCAAAGGGTATAGGCTTTATGATAAACATTTAAAATCGATTCTCATTTCTAGAGATGTTAAATTTTTTGAAGAAAAGTTCTCAGAAGCAGCATGTGACAGTAAAAGTGCAACGACAAATATAGTGGCAAGTAATAATCCTACTTTTACTGTCCATACACATGATTACAAAGACGTAATGGATAAAGATGTGTCCAAAGATGATTCTAAGGACGATGGTGATGATGCTGCTGCAGACGTCTTCGAAGATGCTGCTAGTGATGTTCCCGAAGGTGCTGCTGGAGAAGATGCTGCTAGTGATGTTCCCGAAGGTGCTGCTGGAGAAGATGCTGCTAGTGATGTTACCGAAGATGCTGTTGAGGATTTGGATCGTGATGATGAGGTGTTTGCAGAAGGTATTGCTGTAGGTGGAAAAGAGCCGGTCAAAGAAAGTACTAATACAAAATCGAGCGGAGGAAGACGAAGAATATTGCGAACAGGCAATCCAGGACGACCGAGGAAAGTTTCTGTTTCTAAAACGGGTCGTGAAGTTGCAAATAAACTTGTTTCCGTAGTTCCAGATCCGATTTCTGTCAAAGAAGCCTTCCAATGTGATAAAGCTATGAAGTGGAGAGATGCCATGCGGAAAGAATATTCTTCGTTGGTCGAGAATAATACATGGGATCTCGTCAGTGAACCAAAACATCAAAATATCATCGGTTGCAAATGGGTATTTACAACGAAACGAAACGCAGATGGAGAAATAGAGAAGTACAAGGCACGTTTAGTTGCCCAAGGATGTTTTCAGAAACAGAACGTGGATTACTTTGAAACTTATGCACCGGTTGTCAGGCATCCTACAATTCGTCTTATTTTGGCACTTGGTGTTCAGAACAAACTTCTAATAAACCACATTGACATCGCAGCTGCTTACCTCAACGGAGAGCTGGAAGAGGAAGTCTATATGCGCCAGCCGGAAGAATTTGTAGATCAGAATCAACCAGATAAAGTTTGTAGACTTAAAAAATCTTTATATGGGCTTAAACAAGCCGGAAGAGATTGGAATAAGAAGATAAACGAGGTATTGGTAAGCATTGGTTTTGTTAAGTGCAGGACAGATGGATGCGTATACGTTTTGCGACACAAGCAGCATATTAGTATAATTGGATTATACGTCGATGATTTAGTGATAGCCTGTTCGTCAGAAGCCGCACTTTTGAGGATCGTGCAAAATTTAAATCAACATGTGGAGGCGGTTGACCGTGGACCAATCAAATTTTATCTGGGAATGGAAATCGAGAGGGATGGCTCACGAGGAAGTATAGCTGTTCACCAGAGACGATACGTTGAGGACTTGCTGACCCACTGGGGTATGGAAAATTGCAAACCAGCCCCTACACCTCTCGCAAGTGGGACCGTTCTTGAAAAGTGTTCTACAAATAATTGTGCTGCTACGAACATCAAGAACTATCAATCACTTATGGGTGCACTAAACTATTTGGCAACTATATCAAGACCTGATCTTGCTCATGTTGTCTCTAAGTTGTCACAGTTTAGTTCCCATCCGCACCATGAACATTTTATGGCAGCAAAGCACATACTCCGCTATTTGAAAAATAATTCAAAGGTTTGTTTGACTTATAAAAATAATCAAGATTTAGTTTGTTACACAGATGCTGATTGGGGTTCGGATGCAACTGACCGTAAATCTTATAGTGGTTACGTTGTCTATTTTGGTGGCGGTCCAGTCGCCTGGGAATCCAAGAAGCAGAACGTTATTGCACTTAGTACGATGGAAGCTGAGTACATCGCCATGTGTCAAGGCACGAAGGAAGTCGTCTTCCAAAGGAGTTTGCTTGCTGAAATGGGTTTCACGAAACATTCCAAAGATGCAACTACTTTATTTTGCGACAATCAAGGTGCCAGTTTTTATGCTAAGAATGATATTACACACAAACGAAGTAAGCATATTGATATTAAATATCATTATTTAAAAGACAAATGTTCGAAAAATGTTATATCAATTGTATATATTCCAAGCAATAATAACGTAGCAGACATTTTTACAAAATGTTTAAATAAGAACAAACATGTTGAATTGTTAACGAAACTATTTAAAAATTAATATTATGATTTTTGGGTTTATGTAAAAGAATATATTTCATTTAATTTTCGTATTGGGAATTTTGGTTGAGATGGAGTTTGTCAGATTTATGTCTAATGGCAACCCTAATTCTATTCAAAAATCTATTACTCTTTTTACACACTTATTACTTAATATATGAAATAACTTGATCACTTGAATAAAACTACTCTTTGTATAAAGTCGTGTTCTTTTTATTGCATTTTTCCTTGCTTCTCTTTCACCTCTGTTAAAAGTGGTCCTATAATGATGAAACAAAATGTATTTTAGCAAATGATTTTTTTTTGAAGTGTCATTTTTTTGAAGAATTTTTTTTTGAGCAAATTAAGTGATTGGTTCGATAACTTGTTTATTACATGCCGCCTCCACAGGCCATGAACGATGGCAGGATTATGAACATGTCTACAAAAAATCCAATGGAGGCACAAAAATCCATGTCCATGTCATGAACATGTCGACGAAAACTAATTTTTGAACAAGACATGAGCTCTGTTCAAAGCTTGGCCATGAGATTTGACGTTCCATGTGTGTGAGTGTGAGAGAGGTAGAAGTAGTACTGAAAGAAATTTTTGTGATTCTCTTGCTCTGACTTATTAGTGAAATTTATCGACATAACTATCGACATGACATAAAGTGCCCAGTGCGAAAAAATAAGCTGATTGTTGATTGGATTGTGGTTTGGATCTTGGGCATCTGTATGTCCTATGGAGTCGGCGTGTTAAGCTTTGATGTCGTTTTTTTTTGTCAGAAAAATATCTTGCTTTGAATGAAAAAAAAAGACACTTTTGACTTTGGTTACCAATATCTTAATAAGGAATGACGACACCGAAAATTTAAGGGCAGTTTTAAAAACAAATTAATTTTCTATAAGATCTCTCTTCAAAATTTTATAAATGTTATTTTTTTGGCCCCTCACCCGTTAGATTAAGAAAAGGTAAACAAAGACTTTTTAAAGACCTTTAGTAAATCTTTTACTGCTTTACAAGTATTGATTGCAAGACTTCATATGTTAAGATATGTTAAAGACCTATAGACCACCAATATGCCTGTAAAATTTAAAACTTATCCATCGAACCATTTTCCCGTACCGAAGGATCAAAGTTTTGCATTAGGTCTGTTTGGTTACTTTTGTTTCTTTGCAACTTTCACCAAGTTTCGCAAACTTGGGTTTTTTTCCTATTGGTTTTGACAGCAAATTCTGCTACGTCGTACAACGTTTCTAGTTAACAAACAGGCATATTATTTACAATACTGAAAACTCCCATTGGAAGATATTGTAATTGGTCCTATTTGTCGAACTGAAAATGTTGACATTTTTCTACTTTTCGAGATCTCTGTAATCCGAATCCATTGTTTTTAGAGAAATTTCTGTGCAGTGTGTGTAAGTTCGTGAGCTTTTTTTCGCTGGCAAATTTCTCGAGAACGAAAAGAAATATGAACTTCGAATAAATTTTATTTTACAGATAATAAGGCCATGACGTACAGAAAAAGTTTTCAGAAAAATTCAATCAGCGGTTTTCTTATTGCAGTAATTAAAAAAAAGCATGTTTTAAAATGGCTTGTTTCTCGAAAATCTCGAACAAATAATGGTATCGAGTTCGGTTAATTTTATTTTATATATACACTCACAGGCACAATTATCTGCCCACCTGTCACCCTAACTCTTTAAGTTCGCTATAATTTATCTGCTGATTTGTTTTACGTTTAGCGGATATTTTCGCAAGAAACAAAAAACTAAAACCCTTATTTCGCCCGATAAAAAAAATTGTCATCGAAGCATATTTTGCAATTTAAGCGATTTTAATATTGTTTCAGTTACTTAAACAACGTAGGTACTGAGAAATCGGTTTTGCATCGCTGGTACACGTCTTTTTAAGGTGAGGAATGTTGGTGTGAGTGAACGTGCCATTAGAAAAATGTTGGCAGAATTAAGTTTCAGAGCTTTCCGACCAGCGCGCGCCCCAAATTGCTTCCACAGCACCGTACAGCAAGACTTCGTTTTGCGCGAGAATGTGTTAACTGGACTGCAGAGGAAGGAAGGGACGTCTTAACCTCAGACGAAAGCAGAATAGGTCTACGAGGTCCAGATGGACGTCAGCGTGTCTACAGCCGAAAAAACGAAAGGTTTGCTCCATGCACGATAACCGAAACAGTGGGTTACCAAGGAGGGTCTATAATGGTTTTGGGAGGCATCAGTTATAAAGCTCGCACGGGACGTGTTGTGTTCGATAGAGGCAGATTGAACACTCAGATATACGTGGAAAACGTTTTTCAAGACCATGTGATGCCTTTCGCAACAATTTTTGGTGAACACTTTCTGTTAATGCATGACAACGCACTCTGCCATACCGCAAATTCTGTAACTAACTACCTAAATGAGGTCGGGATTCCAGTTTTGCATTGTTCAACTTGCGGTCCAGATCTCAGACCTATCGATCATCTTTAGGACAACCTTAAAAGACGTGTCCGAGCGAGAACACATGTCCCTACCACTCTAGGAGAGCTTAAGACAGCTGCAGTAGGGGATTGGCACAACATCCCTCAGTCGGATGTTCAGGACATCATTGACGGATTGTCAAACCAGCTCCACGAAGTAATTAGAGCCTGCGTCGCAAACACCCATTATTAAAAATTAAGTTTTTCACTATTTTTACCACTTTTTTAACAACAAAAGATAACATCTTTTTCAGTATTTTGTTTTTTTTGTGTTGATTCTTTAATAAACGTAGTTTTTTTCAGAATTTTGTTTTTTTTTTTTATTTTTAAAACTTTGCTTTCAACATTACTTATGTACACCCAATGTGGTCTAAACTTGACGGTTTCTTTAAATTTACAGAAATACAAGGTGGGCGGTTAAATGTGCCTGTGAGTGTATAATTGATATAACAATATAATTGGTAAGACTTAAATAAAACTGTTATCGACTGCGGTATAATTTTACACAATGGTATTTGATAAGTTTTATTTATTAGCCAAAAACACTACAAAAGGAACTGCTAAATATTGTTGTAAAAGTTTTTCAGCTCGAATATCTCTAGGAGCATTCCATGAAAAAAGAGAACTCTCAAATTTTGGATTTTTTAATGTTAATGCACGTTTAAAGCAAGATGGCGGCATATAAACAATAATTTTATTTAAACATAAAATTAATGTGATGTGTTTGAGTTTTAGTCATATTTATTTTGGGAGTAATAACATCAAATGACTTTTAATTATGATTTTTCTTTCAGCCTCATGAAAAGGACCAAACCAATACCCGGAATTTTGACTTTCCAATACATTAAAATTGACAAAAAAAGGGAAGAGTACCGAATTCATAGCCTATCAGGAGACAAAAAGATTGTTAACTATTAAATAACTGCTCTTAAAAATCGTTAATTTCAACTCTGTCAGACACGTGACGCAATTTGTCTGTACGTGACAACCCATTAAAAAATTCTTAAAAATATAAGGATGAGCGTTTTAAATATTTTTTTCTCATATATACTAACTTTGATTCTTCCTTATTATTTGGTTCTTACAAATTTTCTATCGATGTCTAATAGTTTTGCTGATATCTGAATACTAAGATAACAATGTAGAACATTGGTTGACTCGACCCGTCTGTACGTGACACCTTTTCTTATTTTTTTTTCTAAGAAATTTAAAAGAATACCTTTAAAGTTTTGCAAAGAATCGAAGACTAATGTACAAAATTTTGAAAAAAATTAATACATGACCTATTTAATCAATGTTTTTAAAATAACAGCCTTATAATTGTAGTAGCCGTGGCGTGATGGTTAGTGCGATGGACTGTCATGCCGGAGGTCTAAGGTTCGATCCCCAGCCTCGCCACCTATTTATTTAAAAGAAAAAACGGCTACTGCCTCTTGCGAGGAATTGACAAATCCTCCAAGAGTATCTCCTGTCACAGAAAAGTGCCGCTCGTTAGCCGTTCGGATTCGGCAATAAACTGTAGGTCCCCTCCATTCCTGCAGACACGCACACAGGAATGGTTGAGAGTTGTAAGTCACTAGGCCCTAGTTCTTCATGAGCTGTTGTGCCATCAAATTTATTTTTTTTTATTTATAGCCTTATAATAACACAAAATTAGTTGAATTTGTCTGTACGTGACCATGGAATGCTTCTCTAGAACAAACAATGATATTATCTTCAGGATAATTTTATTCTACGCATATTGCCGTAATTGATAACGACTGATAGTTGGAAAACCCCAACCAAATAAAACAATTCAATTACAATCCTTTATTACCAATAAATTTATAACAATAATTCTCATTAACTTTTAGATTTACAAAAAACTGATCATACATATACATACATACATTCCAGGGACGAAGCGTCCACATATTGAGTGGATAGTGTAGTTAAATAAAATAATTTAAAATAACTTTATCCGTCATATAACGAAATAATGAAGACTAATGGGGTTTTCCAGTGATAAGCAAAATCAATTATTTGTAATCCAGATCGAAACTTCGATTGTGACATTGTTCGACTTCCAATGGGTAAGAAAATTGATTTTTTTCGAAAAATCAAATTTTGAACCAAAGAAAAACCCCATACCTACATCTTGCTAGGATTTCATACCACAAAGTCTAAATTTTTGTTCTTCGACGATTTCTCATACTACAAAATGAGTCTGATGGTCAGCCTGGAGCCTTGAAGTAGCCAATAAAAGCTTGGTGTTAACTCCCTCAAGTGGTTTTTGTTTAGTTCAAAACCTTCAACCAAGGAGACCTTATTCGAAAACTTAATCATCTCGACCCTGCTGTATGAGGCAGAAACATAGACCCTGTCCAAAAACGGATGAGAATTTGCTAGTTCCTTTTAAAAGAAGAAGTGTAGGGAAGAAGATTCAAACATGATTTAACCGGATTTACAAAGACGTTGATATGGTCAGAGCAGAAAATACTAAGGCTAAGATGGCTGGGACATATATATCGTTTGAGTGCAACATAAATTTTCCAGTTTCAGATTAATGCTTTTGCTAAACAATGACCTTCTTAACATAGGACGCTAGCTTAGGCTATTCATAAGTGCTCTTTTCGATAGTTGACAATATGACAGCTTTTGGTCTTAAAAGACAAGCATCTGAATTTGATTTTAGAGTCAAAATCAGCGTTCTTAGTTATAGAGTTCCAAATTAGTAATCACAAACGCCATTCAAGATCTTTTGTATAGAAACCACATCCCGTGAGCGAAGAAATATAAAAATGGCGCTGCATTTACTTTGGAAGAACCACTGTAAATTCTTCAACCTTTTCTACAAAAAGCATGCGAAATGTTGTAATACAAGCTTTTATTTCATAGAGATTAAGGGCCATTTGCTGAAACGAAACTTAAATTTTTATGTTCAACTTAAATGCTTATGTTCTACTTTTTCCTCAGCGTAAAAGGCCTTCCACACTATCCCACTGAGTATTAACACATGTCAAAAAAGTGGGAAGTAAATCGTGTATAATAGTGTGGAAACAAAATATGAAATCACATCCCACACGACTTGACAGCCCATCTCACACAATTTGACATGTGTTAATACATGAAAATTTTTAGGATTGGTTCTAAAACCATCACACATTCTATCCCACTTGGGGGTTTGAGGTTATGGTGAATTGATTTTTTGGATTCAGGTGTGGAAGCAAAATATGAAAATCGTTTTCTTCACACAAAATTGGCAGTCGTAAGTAATTCTATAGGGGGGTTCACATTCAACGACAAGTTGATCAACATGTATCTAGTCGGCAGTATTTTGTAAGGTGAACAGCAGTCGAACGACCGTCGACCGACTTGTTGTGTAGTTCAAATTTTTTAATATTTTGCTCGGTCGGTCGACCGTTGTAGTAAATGTGAACACTAGTCGAACGACCGATGATTTTAATTTTTCAGTTTTTCTTCTATTTTTTATGTAAGAATTAAATAGCACGCGTTGAAATCGAAGTAAGACAACAAATAGAAACGATAAAAAATGAAAATAGTGCGGTAATATTGGTGCAATAACTTAAATACGCGTAATGTTTGCTCTTTGAATTTTTTGTTTCAAATGAAGTCGGCGAAACGGTCGTAGAATGTGAACGCTAGCAAAACGACTCGGGTCGGTCGACACGTCGTTGAATGTGAACCCCCCTTATTACACTTTTTTTTTTGACATGTATTAATACTCGATGGGATAGTGTGGAACGGCTATAATCTGTCACATAAGCTCTTATGTTGAACTTAAATATTTATGTTATGTTTCAGCAAATGGGCCTAAGACACAAAACGTTTAAAAACACCTACATTGACCTTGAGTTTACTATTGACAGTGAGGAACAAAAAAACAAATATGAAATGCATCCGACCGATTGCCACACTTGAATTCCCTTTCCAATTAATATGGCTAACCTATCAATATGAAACGACACAAAATCCTCCGGTTCTTGTTTTGTTTGTTTTGCTACCGCAAGCATAATGTTTTGCAAGTGACAAAGTTAGTCACAAAGACATAAAATACAAAAAAATACTTAATCGAAATTCTCAATTCCTTACCTCAACAACGTTGTACTCGTCCTCTTTCGCCTCGGCGCCAAGCAAAATTTGTTTGATAATCAGCTTTTGTCCTCTAGGGAAGTCTTCATCATTAGAGATCACATCCCATTCGACCGTGCTGTCCTGTCCGGAAAGAGTTACTCCTACAATTTATTTTTTATTGATTAGCTATTCGTTATTAAAATTACAGAAGAATAAATATTAATGACACGCATAGAATATCCATTCAATGAAAATAATTGACGCCATTTTTTTTGAAAAATATAAATAATATATTTCGTTATTCAATAAAATAAATGCACCAACCAACACTAGATTTATTAAACTTTAATATTTACCATAAAATGATTCCTCAGCCATTATGATTGTGTTGAAATTTAAGGATTCTGAACTTTAATTCTCACGATGAAAAATCAAATATGAAACTCTTCGGATACTTGGTATAGAAGAAAAGCCGCCAAGCCGGTAAAGGTGCAAAAAAAAATTTTGGATGAACCGATGAACATTTTTAGATATCAAGTTGTCAAATTTTGAAAACAAAAAAAGATGGTGGAATTGCAGCGAATTCGAATAGAAGATCTACATTTTTGTAAACTTAAGTGCCTGTTTACATTGGATTTTAAATGAAGCATTATGTCATTCATTACAATGATTTTTTTCTTAAAAGGAATTCGACATTAGAAAAAATCCTTTCGTTTCAATCTATCCTTCTTTTAAGGCTCTCCCAAACCAACGCGATTAATCGCTGCGACAAAAGAAAACAACAATTACAACACGTGCTTGTCAAACAAAACAACACAATAGCTGTGTTTTGTTGAGCTAGTTACTGTGCCGATTCTGCAATGTTCCACATTAAGCCATAGAGTTACTGAAGATCAAATGTGCTGTTAACTTGTTGTTGGTAGAATTTGCATGTGAAAATTTTGCTTAATGTGAAGAGTTTCTTAATGTGCACATTAAGAAGTTGAACAAAACACACCTGTTGTTGTTATTGTTTTCTATTGTCGCAGCGATTAATCGCGTTGGTTTGGGAGAGCCTTTATTTTGCTTATCCATTCACTTTAGACAAAATACAACCAATTATAATTACTTATCGGCAGTTGTACAATCGTGGGTTAAATGGGTTTAAGGAGTATTATTCACTCGATACATCCAGATTTAAACTTAAATCCAGATGAATTTACATTGAATTTGTATGATTTACGTCCAGATTTAAGTTTTAATCTGGATGTATTGAGTGAATAATATGGCCGTAGTTTGGCGATGGTTCAGACATGTGCTTAGCTATTATCGCATAGTCAGCTATTAAACATTGACTCAAGAGTCATGGCTCTTTTTTCGAATTCCTCTTTAAAAATCATTCTGTGAGGCGCGTGCTATTACACACTTGACTCTCGACTCATTACTCAAATTTGTTAGTTCTCTTTTAGTTTTGATTTCCATGATGTTAATGTCCCCTTTCACACGAAGATACTAGTTGTTGGTGATTTTTTTGACGTTTTCTTTAAATCTCCTTAACAATCTCTTGTACCTTTCACACGCAAGCAACAAAAACCCGGAGATTTTCTTTATTTTCCTTTTAAACTACCTTGGTTGAACGCACACAAATATAGTGTAAAGAGAAACGTCAAAAAAATCTCCTGAATTTGTTGACCGGGGAGATTTCATTTTCCCCTCTTTCTTCCTGCCCTTCTCGCCTATGAACTAATTGTTGCCGGCAACTCAGTTGCCCTGTGTGAAAGGGGACAATGCTCTTTGTCTACGCACCACGTGCTCTCGACAAGAAACGAATAAAAATGAAGCGACATGGTAAAATAACGAACAAGAGGAAAGGAAAACGTCAAAAAGAGTCGCCGAAAATTTGGCCAACGACTCTCCGGTTCAAAGATTTTCCATCTTATTCTTTTTCTATTTCGCACTCATTACTTTTGAAAAGAGTCATGACTCTAGAGTCATCGTGTAATAGTAGTCATATAAAGATATGAATCTTTCGTACGTTTCACCCTCCAAATCCCTTTTGTTTACATTAGGGGTATTCACGATCCGGTGCAACTGGTCTAGTATCGTTGTAAAAGTGCAAAAGTGTAACATTTTCTTACACTTCAACAACAAAATATACTGAATACAATCTTACAACACTCTTGCACTTTTACTATACCTCAACCCTATTGCAACATAAAAATACAACGGTGTAAAATTTGCGAACGTGTATTTGATAGCAAGCCAAATGTCATTCTTGCTATCAGCTGTTGTTCGTGTGTGTATTTTCTGCAGTGTTACAACGGAATAGACAAAGTGCGTTCACGATCTACTAAAAAAAAAAATTTCGCAATTTTACAAGACTTGTTGCACCGGATCGTGAATACCCCTATTGTTGTATTTGTAATTTAATTTTGTGTCGATAGATGATAAATCCAACAACAATATAGCAGGGTGGTGTGAAGATAAATACTGTGAATGTGTGAGTTGTGAAGATAAATACTGTGAATGTGTGAGTCTTATACCGCCATTTTTACACATACTTTCTCATTTTTTATCTGATAGAGCTTGTAGGCACGTTGTTGTTATTGTTTTCTTTTGTCGCAGCGATTAATCGCGACACATTCGGCGCGACAGCGACACTTTCCGCAATCAAAATTTATTTACATGGCGATTAATGAGAGTCCCCACACTGCCGCGACACGTTTATTCACTGGCGACATGAATAATCGCGTCGCGGCAGTGTGGGGACTCTCATTAATCGCCATGTAAATAAATTTTGATTGCGGAAAAAGTCGCTGTCGCACCGAATGTGTCGCGTCGTTGGTTTGTCCCCTTTCACACAGGGCAACTGAGTTGCCGGCAACAAATAGTTCATAGGCGAGAAGGGCAGGAAGAAAGAGGGGGAAATGAAATCTCCCCGGTCAACAAATTCAGGAAACTTTTTTGACGTTTCTCTTCACACTACGTTTGTGTGCGTTCAACCAAGGTAGTTTAAAAGGAAAATACAGCAAGTCTCCTCCAACTTTGTATCTGCGTGTGAAAGGTACAGGAGATTGTTAAGGAGATTTAAAGAAAACGTCAAAAAAATCACCAGCAACTAGTATCTTCGTGTGAAAGGGGACTTAGGGAGAGCCTTAATTCAGTATTTTTGTACATAATTTAATAAAATTTACGATGTAGTGAGCGATGGGCCTAAATCAAGGCGAATTCAAGAAATAGCTTCAAGCCGCCAGCCGGCATCCATTGCTTGTTCTTTCATCCTTCTCTCCCGATAGTTTCCTTTCATAATTCATCAAATTAAAGTGTCATTTTTGCGGTAAAACTTCGTTGTCTCTTGTCTTGTTTTTTCGCAACCATTGGTCCATCCATTGCCTTCGTTTCGTCTCAATAAACGAAAAATACACGTGCAAGTAATTCTAATTATTTTAACAAAATAAAATATTCAACAATGTCTGCCCCAGCTAATTTAGAAGGCGAAAACTTCTATGGTAATTAAATAACAAATTAAATTTACACATAATTATAACTTTCAACTCACGCGGGTACTTGCGAATCGATGAATTAAATTATTAACTGAATGCGATCTTTCTTAATTTAGGAGTTACACTCAGCGAAAAGGAACCTCTTCAACAATTCGTTGTTGCTGAGACTGATAAGTTCGAAATGGAACAAAAGCTGGTCATCAAACAAATATGTTTAGGTGCTGAAGCCAAAGAGGGTGAATTTAATGTCGTGCAGGTTAGTACATAATGTTTGGTTTGTCGGGTTGGAAAAGTACAGTTGCCACATGCTCATGCCCGATCTAGTAGAAAAGGTAAATAACATTCTCATTCATATTTTTAGGTTGAAACAAAAGTTTCAGATAAAAAGGATCTTAAAATACCAATTGCTGTGTTGAAGGCTGGCGAGACACGTTTCCTTAGACCAAATTTAGAGTTCCCATCAGCATCTGTGACATTCAAACTCATTCAGGGTACTGGTCCAGTGTACATTCATGGTCAACATATAGTGAACGAGACCGATGCCGAAGAGGTCTACTATGAGGAAGAGGAAACCGGTGACATGGATGAAGAGGCACCCCCACAAACAAATGGCAAGGCCAAGAAGAAGTGGTGAAGAAACGGCTCCAAGCCTTCTAGCCCATGTATTGGTCAACAAGATAAAAAAGTTGGCTATAAAGTAAGAGTAGATTCTTGTAATTTTTAAGGTCACAAATTCGACAGAATTTGAATATGTAACATAAATGATTTCCAAATCGTTTATTTCAGAAAAAAAAAAAAAAATATATACCTTCTAATAAAAGTAATTATACATTATTTCTTTTTTTATTTTTTGTCAACGCTTTACAAATAATGAATACAAAATGGTTTTTGAAGATAAATTAAGTAAATTTGTTGAAGACTATTGTTGCAAAACTCCTCACATTCGCGCTACAGATATCTTCTGCCTTGGGACTCTTAAAGAAAAATTGATATTTATTTATCAAAATAAAATTTATTGAAAATGTTTTCTTTCAAAAACCTTATGTGAATTACACGTCTCCGGTCGCTCGGGTGTATAAGATCTAATTTCTGGCTCCAATCGAGTTCTTTAAGCTCATGTCGTCGCTTTTTCCGATCAAAGTATGATATTACACAGCTGGCTGGTATCCAAAATATTGAAGTCAAAACAACCACGGTCACTGGAAATAAATTTATATAATTTAAAATTCAAGTGAAATAAATTGCAAAACGCTTTTGCCCAGGACAGTGTTTGCATCATCAGCTCAACAGTGGTGCGTTTCTTTTCTGTAAAATGTAAGTGTAACATTGTTAACACTATGACATCATAAAATCGTTCCAAAATTCCATTTTGATGTGTCAGAATGTTACACTTTGTTAATCTGTCAAAAGCAGCTGAATTTGGATTTTCATTTTGCGGTTATCTTTTGTTTACTTTTTCTCCTTTCGATTACTATTTCGGTATTTTTTTATTTTATGTTTACTGTCGATTTTGATGTTCATAATTGTCTTCTGTTATATACTAGCTAATTTTCTTTTTTCCGACAGTTTAATTTTTCGATAATGTAGATTTCTTACAAAAAAAAAATGCGTCGGTATCTATTTGGAATGGAAAGAAGTTGCAAACATTTCGTCAATTTTGCTTGATGATTCGATTTTGTGCAAAAATAAATAAATAAACAAATTCAATTTATAAATTGTGTGTATTTTTAAAGTTGTAATAATAATGTTTCCAATAAATTTGATGCATCACAAATTTTCTTTTATTTTCATTCACGTATTTTGCATTTTTTTTTGCAACCCATTTTCTTTGACAGATAGACAATTAGCCAGTTCACGTTTCTAAGATCTCACTGAGCAAGCTCCGTCAGCTCCACTGAGCAGAAGGAGAAACCTGGACAAAATTTCTCCGCTAGAAGTCAAAACCAATTTCCATCTCTTTTTTATTAATTAATCAACTGCGACAAAAAATAATTGAGCAAGCGAATCCAAAAAATATTCAGTCTCAGTTTTTTGACAGCAAAAGTGAGGAATCTCACTGAGGAATTACGTGAGATCTCAGTGAGCTTGAGAAACCTGAACTGGCTAAATATTTTTAACTAAGCGTTCCTAAATGAAATGTTACAAAGTGTAAAAATTTTTAACAATGACAGCACAACACTTTTTTTTGACGGATCAATAATAGTTAACATTTTACAGAAAAGAAACGCACCACAGTTAGATTCGGTCGTTTATTGCACAAACTTGTTATAAGTAAAACACATCACGATACAATTGGCCCTAGACTCCAATTTTTAATGGATGTTTGTAGATGCGCTCACGACCCTACCTTAGGGAAACGCATTTTAGGCAGGCGACTTACTATTTTCTCACCAAAGCCATTTCGATTTAGGAAGGTATAAGAATGAAATCTTTGTCGAGTTACGTAATTCAGAACAGCTCTTGAAGACCTAAGACCTAAGTTCTAAGTAACTTAGAACTCTATAACATTCCTGTGTGTGTGCCTGCAGGAATGGAGACCTACAGTTTAATGCCTAATACTAATGGCTTATGTGAGCGGCACTTTTCTATGACAAGAGATACTCTTGGAGGTTTTGTGAGTTTCTCGCAAAAGGCATTAGACGTTTTTTTTTTTTAAATTATTATTAGGTGGACAAGGCTGGGAATCATATCAAGACCTCTGGCATGACAGTCCTACGCACTAACCATAACTACGTAATTCACTTAACATTCGTTTTTTTTTATCCGTTTTTTGGTAGGAGAATACACTGCATTGCGAATCACTGCGGATCAAATAGAAGTTATCGCGAACAAAAATTTCCCAGGGAATTTTTCCCTCGGAATTTATTGGTATCGGGTATAAATTTTCCAGGGGAATTTGGTTGTTATTGCATTGGAAATTTCGAGGGAAATTGATTCCGTGGAAGATTCCCGAGAGCAGAAAAATTTTCGTGGGACTAAAATATTTCGTGGGAAACAAATTCCCCGGGATATTCCCGATAGGGCCCAGTATTGCGAATTTCATAATCGACATTTTTATTTTTGTCAATGGCTTTCAGCATTTTTAAAAATCGTTAATAAACTAAATATAATTGAGTTAAATACAAACATACATACATATTATATTCTGAATGAAACAAAAAGAAATAAATTATATGAACTAGAAAATAAGTGCAGGGAAAAACGGCACAAGTCAATTTTTTTTTTTTTTCAAAATTAAACTTATGATGAAAAAAAAAAAATGGGGATTCTACAAGAAAAACCAATAAAACGAAATGCAGTGCTGGGGCTTAAGTCCAAAGCAATGTATGGCAGAATGGCACAAGTCCATAGACTTATTTTCAATTTTATCGAAAACAAGAGTACATTAAGCCTATTGAAGTATATGGTTTTTAGTGTTTGGTTAAAAATTAATAGAAGCATTGAATATTATTACTTAGGGTCACTTGCATAAAACAAACGGATAAATATATAAAACTGGGGATAAATATCGAAGCTAAAATAAATAAATAAACGCTTCTCGTTTTTTAATTGCACAAACGGAAAGTCTTTAACAAGCGGATTTTAAACGAAAAAAGAACAAATATTTTGCTAGAACGTGATTTAATTCAAATCAGTCAAGATAGCTCTTATCCTCTCAATTTATAAATCAGAGGTTTCTGCTGTCAGAAAACATTCGTGCAACTCGCCCTTATTGCGTTTTCGTTTGGTCGTCCATTTCGAACGCTTCTGAAAATGTTCGTTTGGCTCAAGATGACAGTTCTTCTTCCGAAAAGAAGACAAAATTGGTTCTGGATTTAAGGAAAGACTGGGTCAGTTTATATTTCAGAGCGCTCAGTAATTTTCCTTCGTCACTTTGAAGAGCAAGGGGTCGATTCTCGTTCTGTGAAGCTGTGAAGTGATAAATCTTTTCACAACTTCACACGAAATTCGATTCTGGATGTTTGGAAAAAAGTCATAATCTCTTCACGTGATAAAATTGTTATCACAAACAATTTATACTGTGAAGCTGCTGTGAAGAAAATCATTATTTGACCTGCGCATGTGGGTAGAATTGAACTGAGAAAAAATAAACTGTATACTTTTACTTCGAGACAAGAGCACATGAACTGAATCACTCTGAGAGAAAAAAAATGTACACATGAAGCTCTTTTCGTTGTGTTAGTATTTTGGTTCGATTTTTTATCCCTCGTCGGTTGAAAAAGTACAAATTTGTATGCGTATTAGTTTCCAGTTTCGTTTGAAGAGAGAAATTGTGAGAGGGCTTTCTGATTTAGTATATTTTAGAACACATATTTATCATAATGAGTTCCAGAATCGCATAAAAAATCTCAGAACGAGAATCGACCCCCAGGTTAATGCTCCTGGGGGTCAATTCTCGTTCTGTATAAACAAGATTCCTAAAAAATATTTTTTATTCCTTTTTTCTTATTTGATTTATTGCGACAGAAAATTATTGAGCTATTGGCGTGTTCAGGAAAATGAGATATCTAAATTTTCTCTACTTCAAAAGGTGAGCAAGCAAATCCAAAATTTTTTTTTGACAGCAAAACTGAGAAATTTTGCTGAGGAATCCTGCTCACGTAACTGGGATTGCTGAGGGCTTTGAGATCCCATTTTCCTAAACTTGCCTAATGAATCCATAACGTGGCGCAGTCGTTAAAAAATAGATTTCAACACAACACACCACTCCAAAACTCCTCACACGAGACAAATATGGATCTACGCATATGAAACACATTGGAGAAACACACGAGAAATGTGTGGATCCGGCTTTAGCCCAGCCTTTTCTCGCATTTTATAGTATAGTAATATAATACTGATTACCCAAGTCACATACAATGTTCACTAAAATAATTGTATTAAATGTTTATGAAATAAAATTATTATTTAATAAGTCCTCTTAGAACATTCTGTATTACGTACATTATGTAACTTGTGCCGTTTTTTACCTGGACTCTTCAAGTCATCCCAGTGTCTTAATCCAAAATACTTCACCCACCAAATACTGAATAATTTTGAAACAAATTACCATCAACAATTACTTACTGACAATGTTATCCTTTAAAAACCTTAAGACGCGATTGATGTTTATCTCTTCGATAATGTCCCAAAAACGTTCAACAACATCTTGAATGGTTTTCTCGCACATACCCTAAATTAAATGATTGATCATTTGCTCTAATTAGATTTGTTTTCTTCTTTATACCTTATTGCAAAATCCTTGAATACATGGTGTACCATCGGGTAGAACATCTGGTGGTTCTACAGGGAAGCACGTTTCATTGATACTCATTCGGCAACATCTAGAAATAATTAAAGGGATTACAAAAAAAAAAAAACAATTTTAAATAAAAAAAAATCCACCTTTTGCATGCATCCAAAATAATATCGCACATGCAACTTTGCAATCCTTGCGTCTCACAATACGGTATACATTTTCCATTGCGACACTGTCCACGCTCTTGACAAATAGTTCCATCCGCCATGGGCGGTGATTTGGGACATTCTGCGTGATTACCTGTACAGCGTGCTTCTTGTTCGCAAGTAGCGTACTGTGCATCGCGACATTTCATCCCAGATGGCATATATTGACAGTTTTGGCAACATGGAGAGTTTTTGTCACTACAAACAGCACCTTGATTACGACGAAGTTTACAGATTTTATCACAACAACCGTCGTTGTCCTCGGTTCCCAAAAGACCAGCGTCACATTGTTCATCACCTTCGACACGGAGATTTCCACAAAAGGATTCTTCGGGTTCGGAGAAACATCGTCCGGATTTAGCTTGTAGAACTTTTCTTATTGATCGTAAGGAGCAAGGAGAAAATTTCTAGTATAAAGACATTTTATGAAATCTTCACTTCACATAAAACTAAATTAAAACCTACCTTGTTGTTAACATCATATCCACTTACTGAATAAGTATACATCAAAAAACTTCCACCTTGTGAAGCACTTGGTGAGCATTCTGGAATGTCAGGATCGTGCTCTGAACCCCAATTATGACCAAACTCATGGGCAGTAACCAGATCAGCCTCACGAGTGATAACGCGCTGACCATAATGGTTCCGTGAGCTACTCAAACCCGAATTCAAGTACAGAGTGTATCCGTTTTTAAAATATTCTAGATTTAAAAATTTTTTTTAGTTGATTCTTTAATTTTTTAAGCTTAGAAATTTATCATGATAAAAAACATAACTCAAAAATTATAATTTAAATAAAAGTTCATCATAATTAACATGAATTAAAAATTGATTCCCTGCTAGCCACTGGCTTTAATTGATAGCGATCTAACAAAATGAAGGTATGTATGTATTTTAAATTTGTTTGTTTTTTTTTTTACTTATTTTTATCATTAATTTTTAATGCAATTAAAAAACTTAAATAAATAAAATAAATTTGGTGGCACAACAGCTCATGAAGAACTAGGGCCTAGTGAATAACAAGTCTTAACCATTCATGTATGCGTGTCTGGAAGAATGAAGGGGACCTACAGTTTATTGTCGAATCTGAACGGCTAACGTGAGCGGAACTTTTCTATGACAAGGGATAATCTTGGAGGTTTTGTCAGTTCCTCACAAGAGGCAGTAGCCGCTTTTTATTATTAGGTGGACGAGGCTGGGAGTTGAACCTAGACCTCCGGCAGAACAGTCTTACGCACTAACCATCATGTTAACGGCTATTACAAATTAAAAAACGTATTCATTAATTTTCCTGAAGTTTCGTTTGGTACTTAGGCCGCCCGCACATTGCGAATACGTACAAACACGCACGAACAATCCCAACCTTTAAGTACTATGAGAGCGCGCACACTGGGTACGAGTGAGTCGTACGTATACGTACGTTTACTTCCGACGTACGAAATGAATCCGAACTTGTTGGGATTTCGATACACTTTCGTACGTTGAAACACTGAAATGTGTAGAAAGAGGACTTCGCTAAGGCGATGAGTCACCTGGACACTGCGTATTTGACGGATAAAAATGTATTCAGTGTGCGTACTCATTTCGTACGACCAGTATTCACACGTTTAAGTACGATATGAATTCGTATGTTGACGCATCCAATGTGCAGCCGGCCTAAAGCTACGAGCAGACGATTTGCGAAAGTCGCAAATATTTGCAAGTACTGACGTCACGAAAAAAGTCCCAAATATTCCCTAAAATATATACGTTTGACAACACTCGCAAACTTGCAAATAAACGTGTTCAGACGATTTGCGACTTTTGTCCCAAAACTTGCAAATACATTTGCGATCAAGGGCCTCGCAAATGACGTGGTCGCAAATGGTATCGCAAATAGTGTGTATAATTTGCGAATTGTTCACACGGTTTGCGAAAGCATTTGTACAAAATGCATCTTTAATCATTTGCACGTTTGCGAGCATGACATTTATCTAGTTAATAATTTGTGTGCATACTTTTATTTTTGTTGCATCTCATCTTGAACACTAGTTCACTATTTATAAATCATAAATATAAAGTTTACGAATAGCTAAATATAAGTAGAAATTGTTTATTATTATTATCTTCTATATATCAATAGCCTTAAATAAATTTTGTAGTACCATTTTCTCAAAAAGTATTTGACCGATGTCGATAAATTTTATATTAAAATCGCGGAGATGTGCAGAATATACTTGAGACACGCATTAACACACTGTGGTTCATTTTTGTTTTTGTACTGTCGAACACTGTGCATATTTAAAAACAAAACAAAAAAATAAAAAAAATGTTTTTTTCCTTCACAATTGTTTGCGAAATTGAAAGTTAAAAGGTTTTCTCGTTCCTAGAGTGTCAGTTTTTGCTGGCCGAGTTTCGGCAAAAGGACGATACTAGTTATAAAATTTTAGTTAAAAAAAAAATACACAAAATGATGATTAGACAATTCTCTAGTTGGAGACGAACAGATGAATAGCAGCACAAAAAAACACCTCTTTAGCCTTCGCTATGTAATTTTTTTGTACACGAAAATAATACCTGTAATAACAAAATTACACAACAATCTGAGCTCAGAGTCAATTTATTGAAGAGATTTGCTCGCAAATCTACGCATTTGCAGTGTTACATTTTTAAATCTTTATTTGCTACAAATGTCGTTTTCGTTTGGATTTTGGGATTGTTTTAATCCTATCGAATATTAAATTTTTTTCAACTCTATTCACTCTAAAGGTAAGGTCCATCAAACCGATTCCTATTATGGTAAAAGAATGCTGTAAAACCCCGAAATGTAGAAATTCTAGAGTATTCCGGTGAAACTTAGAATTTTTCAGAAACATTTAAGTCCCAAATGTTTTGTTTTCATAATTCATTTTAAATTTTGACCACCATGTATTTGGTAAGCGGGTAATGATGTGCAAGGAAACTGGTTAATAATGGCACCTGTCTAACGATTGAACATACCCTATTCGGAGCAACGGAACTGGATAGAGGACCAAAAGATCATTGGAAAGCTGTTGGCAAAAGTACTAAATGAATTATTAAAACAACATTTCGAACTTTGACAACGTAGGGTTTCTTAGAATGAGCCAAGGAATCATCCCGTAAAATATAAAGCACGAATTAAGGGGCACCCTGTATATAGATAGACACAAAGTTCTAAATAAACGAAAAGAAAACTGCGTTTTTAACCAAGAAATTTGGAAAAAAAAAAAGAAAATAATGAAATGTGCACGCAAAACTAAAAAAATTGTCACGAAATAAAAACAAACAATTTAATATTATTTATGCATTCATTTAGACCTGGAGTGCATATTCCGCCAACAGAATTTCTTCTCGGCGAACCAACATAAGCCAAGCCAAGAATTCCACCTTCGAATTTTAAATCTGTAAACAAATGAGCTAAGCAGAAATCTTTATGGCTGTACTCCCGTGAAAAGACCTTGATATGATTGCAAAAGTACACAGGAATAGACAAAATTATGATATTTTTTATGAATATTAATTATTAAAATTGGAAAAAGTAATTTTAACTTTGAAACACAATGTAATAATTATTAGTAAAATTACGTACCTCTAATAAATTTCTAACATCCCATTTCTCACGTATCATATTGTAGTGTGCTTCGCCTCCACGTAATCTGGTTGGTTCTGAATGAACAACGATTTTCTTTATCACGAATCCCATTCCCTTGAATCCTTCTTGATCCTGTCAGAATTTAGTATAGTGATGAATTAGAAACAAGAAAATAAAAAAGAAATATGGTTATACTCTTTAAAAAAAATGCTTACTTAAATGTACTCTCTAAAATGTAGGTATAGCGAACTTAACTTGCTAAATATCTGATTGTAATGTATATTTATGAAATTCGAGGAGTGTATTGTGCTGAGATTTGGGCGATAAAGCTAAAAAGCTAATAAAATTGGAATCTTTAGGAATCCACTTCCAAAAAATTAAAACTAGACATATTCATTCAAATTAAAAGACATTTTAATGAAAGATTTATGATGTGATATATTTCGAAGTAATGAATCAAGACTTATAGAGAATAAACATAGCTGACTATGAAAAGACTTAGTGCCAGTTGTACAATCGTGGTTTAAATCTTGATCCGTGGTTCAGGAATTTTAACTCGCCGATTTCAGCGGGTTAACTGAGGTTCAACGATTGTTCAAGGTTCCAATATGCACTAAAAGCCAATTACATGCCTGAACCATCGTTGAACCACAGTTAATCCACCGAAATTGGTGAGTTAAAATTCCTGAACCACGGATCAAATATTTGTACAACTGGCCCTTAATGTAAAACTAAATGTATGATATTTAGATTTAATTCTGTAACATACGAAGAAGAGAATTAACAAAAATAAAATTAACAAATATAAAAAATAACCAATAATAAATAATAACATACATCAATACATATCGTCCCCTTTCCGCCAAATTATCGTAAGCGACATTTTATATTGCCACATAAAGTTATAATTATTTAATTTTTTCCTGTGCATTAAAGCCAATCGGACATTTTGTTTTCTGTCAGTAACAGTATTGTTAATAATGTTCAATGCTGAAATTTGGCCTAATTATTTTAGTTGCTAAGCAAACAAAAAACAAAAAATCGCTTACGATACTTGTATTTTTTGTCGCTTACGATAATTTGGCGGAAAGGGCTCGAATGTCTATAAATAATTAACAAATTGAACAAGTAAAACCGGTAAAATACCTTGGTGTTGTTTTACGCAAACAACTTAGTTTTAATGATCATGTAAATTTTATGTTAAAAAAAAATTGTTTGATATAAATTAGGAGCATTTAAAAAAAAAGGAAAAATGTATCTATGATTAGAGTTCTGTATTTATGTTATGTTTTGATTAAAACTTATTTTGATTACTGTGCTAGTAGTCCAGTAATATTTTCGTCTCATAGGCGGGAGACCTTGCATTAGACTCGATAGTTCTGATTTTTTGCTGAGCTGTTTATGATATTGGCCTCATAAAAATACCAAATTTGCGCCGAAAGCTACATGGTCAAAAATCCAGAAAACCGCGAAATGTTCGCGCTTTTTTCAGTTATTGTCGATTTTAAAGGGCTAGTTTCTCGACTATAACTTCGCTTTAGAATTTTGAAGTAATTGAGTTTTCTTTAATTTGAGTCCAGAACCATCTGTGTATATGTGTTTACAAAGTGAAAACGATATGTTAAAATTACAATAATATAAGGTTATGCGAGATACATATTTTAAAATTTAGTAAGTAGGTAATCAAAGACAGTTTTTGTTATGTATACATATTTGTATATTAAATAAAAAAATAATGTGTATCCTCGTTCTAAAATTTAATTAACATTTAAAAAAATTGGGATGCCAGTATTAAGTACATACATATATACATGCATATAATACTATGATAAAAAATGTTTTGCATAAAATGCAACAAAAGCCTAAGGAGTATATGCTTAGCCGAGACAAGAAAAAAAATCCCATAAAAGGGGGGTCTTTTTCCCCTGTTTGGGCGGTATAGACAATATTCTTAAAAATTGGCTTGAAATAGAAAAAGTTCATTGAAAAAACAACGGCAAAACTAACAATGTCATGATGTATCATATTTTAAAGCCAAAAATCCATTCTTGTATTCTTTTATGAATTCAAATAATTTTAGTGAACAGTTTTTGAAAAATTAATTTTCAAATTCAACATTTTGAAAAAAAAAATAATTCAAAAATTGTGTTAAGACGAATTTTTTTTTCAAAATTGTATGTTATTAAGGGCCACTTGTTGATTTTTTGACAGCAGTAATTCCTGATTTATAAATATTTAAAGCTGTTTTACTTTTTCCTCAGCGTAAACTGTCACATAAGCTCTTGTGTTCAACTTAAATATTTAAGTTTTGTTTCAGCAAATGGCCCTAGCGGTATTTTTGTCTTTAGTATTCAAAAAATATATTTTTTTTAAATCCAAAAAATATTTCTTTGAAAATAAGCAAGCAGTTGTAAATTTGTTAAAATCGGCTTCTTGTACAAGACTTTTTAGTTTTCTGGTACAGGCTTCTTATATTTCGCTTTATACGATAATATTTTAAAGAAATAAGGACTATGTATTTGGAATTAATTTATTCGGCCATAACAGATTAGTAATATAAATGCCGAACATAAAGCATCATTGCTCTCGTCTTGACAAAAATACTGCCAACAAAATTAGGTGCCATTTTTGCTATCATGGTAGCTAATATGCTTTATTTTTAGCCTAATATGCTTTATTTTTGACCACCTTTCTCAACCTATTTGTAGAACCTCTCTTGATAAGCCTGATTTGCTACTGGTTTTGGATTGAAAAATGTATTGATATGCAGTTTTTAAGGACAATGAAGAATTTATAACACTGATTAGCTACTTTCAAGTGTATAAGATGAGGGTGAGATTGTACAGAAGACGATTACAATATCCACGTCTGCTGTCGAAAACAGACTATTGTTTTTGATGCCGCTAACCGGTTTTTCCCTTTTTATCCGTTTACTTATTGAGTGACCCTCACAGCAATATTAAGTTTAACTTTATTGACTCCAGTCTTGCTCTTTTTAAAAATAGTATTATTCACTACTAGACTTTTTTTTATAAAATTAACTCACCGAACGATCTTGCCAGACAGTATCATTGTAGATTTTGTGAACTCGATCAATTAAACTTATCTAAGGAAGCAATAATTAAGATATCTTACAACGAACATGGAACCTTTCAAATAATATAATTAAGGTTACCAAATAATTAATCGTGGTTTTTGTGTTACCGCCACCCATTTCTTGAAAGAATCTATAATCTGCTACCAAAAGCAATGGACATCGTGTTTTTGTTGGAGTGTATTCGTACTGATCGGCTTGTCTTTTTCGACGATTTGAACTTTTTTTCAAAGCCTCATCATGAATATCCATTTTGTGAAAAAAATTATTGATTTCATTTTCTGTTTCATCTTCGTCTTGTTCCTCCAATTCTTGAATGAGCAAATATACAAACGTTGTGATCAAGTTTTAATTGTGCTACATACCTAATCCTTCTTTTACATATCCACATGTCATTGGAGCGCCTAGATCTCCTTTGTTTTTTAGCCAATCGAGTTTGACATCCGATGCCCTATAAACAACCATTGTTTTGTTGTCGTGATCTTTCAGATGTCTCCAAGAAGGCTATACAAAATTACGTAAGAAAGGTTATTTCTAATAATTGAAAATTTCTTTATACTTCGTACTTCGATATGATATGCTTCGCCTGGTAGGTGGATGACCATTGTCATTAGACCGTCCGTTATGTGAGCTCGTACGTTTGACTCCATTTCTCCAAATACTCGTCCGGAGTAGAAATGATCATGATCTAGTGTTGAGAAGTTTTTTTTTACTCTCAGCCAAATTCAGAGAAAGTAAACTTACCCATATGAACAATAGCTTCCTTGCCATCGCCGTCCACAGTGAATGCCTTAAATTTACTGTGCAAAACTTCTTTGTGCGGGTGTAAGATTAGGCGAAAATGTTTGCCTAAAGAATTAAATTCAATTTCTTTTATTACATTAAAAGGGTTTGAACTGTGTTTTGAGCCTCTTTTTACAAGTTTATGAGCTACTTCGTCTATCCGAAGGGTGTCGAATTTTTTCAGCGTTCGATGTAGGGTTGCTTTATCAGAATTCAGTGAAATAATTACTTGAAAATATGACCGACATGTTAAATTTACTACTTACATGCTTTTTGAATTAAAATATTTGATAAAACTAATAAAAAAATGCAATTGTTTAGAGTAAGTGAAAACTTTGTTTTCATTTTTGTGGATTTTGACAAGTTATTGATTATTTTAGTGGGGAAGCTTGTTCGAAATTCGATGACACAGGATAGACTGTAGTGTGTTCCTGGCTAAAGAAAAAGTCCCCTTTCACACGAAGATACTAGTTTCTGGTGTTTTTTTTTTGACGTTTTCTTTAAATCTCCTTAACAATCTCTTGTACCTTTCAAACGAAGATACAAAGTCGGAAGAGACTTGCTGTATTTTCCTTTTAAACTACCTTGGTTGAACGCACACAAACGTAGTGTGAAGAGAAACGTCAAAAAAGTCTCCTGAATTTGTTGACTGGGGAGATTTCGTTTACCCCTCTTTCTTCCTGCCCTTCTCGCCTATGAACTAATTGTTGCCGGCAACTCAGTTGTCCTGTGTGAAAGGGGACTTTCTTTCTGCCATTCTGCTATAATTAAGAACGCCAATTATACATGAACGCGCCCAGTATTCTTTTTCTATTCTTTTTATTCCACACTTCACATGGAATAAGTGTTCCGAAATGTATAAGGAAATAACAAAATAGATTATTCGGAATATTCCGTGGAATAAAGAAACGCAAAACTGGTATTCCGAATATTCTGGACATACCGGAATGAATAAAGAAACACACTCAGAATGAAAAGAATGCATTCCAAACATTCTATAATAATTAAAGAAACAACGGAATATTCCATCGAATAAAGAAACTTGGTTTCTTAAACGGCATTTAGCTGATCGATTTAGGCAAGAAAAAACCTTTCATTTGATACCAAAATCATTTTCCTACGTCATTTATTTCTCACTTTATAAACAATTAGGAAAAACAGCTAAAATTTTTTTTTGCAATCAAGCAACTTCAAGCTCAAATATCTAGACTTTCCCATGAACGATTTTGAAAATATTTCACTCAGATAACAAGCTTAACTTCACATTTCAATTGATAGATACCAAACTCGTTCGTGTACATTCTCTTTTTGGGTTTTACATAATCTGGATGCAATACATTCGAATAATCAATAAACATAACATTCCGTTCAGAATAAGCCCTTTCATATTCTTGTGTACCTATTTACACGATTTTAGTACGTACGTATAGTATGGTATAGTATATACGGTTACTCCATCGAAATCGGTGTTTGTACCTATACAACTAGCCGTGTGCGAATTGGGTTAAAATTTCGATTAAATTTTATCCAAGATTAAATTTTGACGTTTCTCCATACGGATTCACCTCATTAGTGTCAAAAATTATTCTTCGGATAAAATTTTAAATAAAATTTTACTTAACCCGATTCACACACGGCCTGAGGCCCAAACAAACAACAATTTTAACTTGAACCATGTTTGTATACAGCTACAGCTATCTCTGTTCAAGATTTTAACCGCCCGATTTTTATGCGGAAAGGTATGTTTATGTACTTATAATGGTTAGGTACCTACTTGGCTAGCTCGTAGATACAAAATCGTTTTCATTAGAATTTATAGATTTTATAGTTTGTCTATTGTGCTTTAACCGAAATTGTATTGCAATTGCCATATACATAAATATGTATGTATAATATGTATAACCAATTAATTTGTAAGCAACTCAATAAACAAATTGAAATTTGATATACCAGGTACAAACTTAATGTAGGTATACTTATGTACATATTTGGATGACAGAACATTTTTTGTTTTTATGTATAGCTACTAAGACTTAGGTGGATTGTCTTTATCTTTTAAACCAAATGCTTTGAAAAACATGTGCAAATAAACCAATATTTATGAAGAAAGAGAAAACAGCGTTAACTGTTTAAAAAATTATAAAGCCAAAAACAGCAAATATTGAGAATAAACATTGAATAACGGTAACTGGATATACCGACCATATTTAATTCAACTGTTTAAATTTCAGAAATTAAAAACATTCTTTTCAAGCTTTTTTAAAGAGAACATTTTGCACAAGTAGGTAGGTAGGTACATACATATTCATTTATCCCTTTAACGGTTTTTGAAAACGGTTTTAAAATCCAAAATGCCTTTTTACTTGTGATATACATAGGGACTACAAATGTAAGGCAAATTTTGTATTCTTAAAAAAATTAACTAGAGATTTTGATCGAACTTGTTGACATTAAAATGATAGGAAGACAAAAAAAATTGATCTCGCGATTCCTTACGTCTAGGCTGTTTCACAATGCGACGGGTAAACGAGACGTCAGCGTGACGAGATCTCTTCGCAGTTGTTCTCTCTTAAAAACTAGTTTCAAATAACGAAATAATACATAATAAAGTATTTCTCGTTGTCACGTTGCACTTTTTTTCGAACTTTATGACTTGACGAGACGACGAGAAATGCTTGATTATGTATTATTTCATTGCTTAAAATTCTTTTTTAAGAGAGAGAAACTGCGAAGATAAAAAAAAACAACTGAAATAAAAAAAAAAAAACCGGAAAAATGGTTATAAATTGGGTTCTTTTAATTGCACTGCGACCTTAAGATCTGTTGTGCCAATGAAGCATTTTTCTATGATTTCTCCAAAACTGATTTTGATTTTTTATATAGAGGTTTTAGTAGTTGTGGCGGGTACCTGCATTCTGCATTGTATACCAAAATGTTCAAATATTTTTTTTTGCTTTTTAAAATGTTTCATTTTTTTTGTTAAAAATTCAATATTTCGAAAAGAATTTGGATGGCTTTTATTCAACTTGTCATCAAGTGTTTTTTTAACACTGTCGTCTACCTACCTAAGATATTTTGAAAATGATTTTGAAAACAACGACCAAAAATATATTTGAAAAATCTTATTTTTTCTCAAAAATGCCTCCACCGGTTAAAAATAAATCGGGTTGGTGTCATAATTCTGTATGTGCCGAAATTCGGTTTCGAAATTCTGTATTTTAAAATTCTGTAGATACCTACCTATTACAAAATTCTGTATTACATAATTCTGGAAATCCAGAATTCTATATTTCAAAATTCTGTAAATCCAAAATTCTGTATTCGAAAATTCTGTGAATTATAAAAGTAAAATTGTTTTGATAATGATAAATGTGCGCACTTTTAATAATAATAATTTTTTCTTTATAACTTTAAAAACTGTCAAATACAGAATTTTACTTAACTTTTCACTCTTACTATTTTACTCCATCTTCATCAAATCTATTTCAATCTAAAAACTGTTTTTATTTCTTTAAATATTCTTTATGATTCTTTTTGCATTTATTTACATATATTTAATCCTGAATAAAATGTATAACCATAAACTAATGTCGAATTCCTTTTAACAAAATAAATGATTTGTTCAGAAGAAAAAAAAAACGATTTTTCTGAACAAATTCCCTGTATTGAATGAAAAAAAAATCGATTATGTTTAGAAAAAAAATCGATTTTTTTTCTAAACAAAATCAATTTTTTTCTTTCAATACAGGGAATTTGTCCAGAAAAATCGATTTACAATAAAATTGTAACGAACCCTGAACATTGGACAGAACCCAACATCAAATTATACCTACATATAATAATATTTTGCCCTATAGTAGTTAATACTTTATACTTTACAGGAGTAACAGAATCCCATTATATCTGTCATTTTGCACCAATTTTTTGTCATACACATGTATTTTGACAAACAATTGTTATAAAATGACATTTTATTGCACGTGCAACGATGATAACAGCATGCAACTTTTACCCACAGAAGAAAATGGTATAGCTACTGCTATATGTATGTACATACATATGTAATACTTAAATGTAAATAATACAAATTTAATTCCTAGAAATAATTAAATTACGATGATTTTAAGTGACAGTTAAAGAAACCATTGCCTACATGGCTTTTGGAAATAATTTTTGACAAATTGCAATTTTAAAAAGTTGTTTTATTTCAATAAATTATTTAACAAGATTGATTTAAAATTTGTTTTGACTCATAAATTTGTTTTAATTCAATATCGTAGAACACTTGAGAAAAACAATTGACGTACATCCAATACATAGTCTGCGTAAGTGACAAAATAAATAAACTGAAACGCTAGAAGGTATAATTGAACAACGTGTGAGTTTTATCATTATTATTTCTTAACAAAATTAAAGAAAAAATAAAATATTAGGCGTGTTTTTTTCCTAATCTATTGTAGTCTTAGAAAACAGTTTTTAATAACAAAACAATGAATTTGAAGCAAAATAATAATATGTAGTAAAATCCCATTGCAACTAAACTATACGTTTATCGTTAGCCCTTGGATGTTTATCAAGACATATATTTTTTACATTTCCTTAGCCTGGTTTTTTATACAGCTAAATGCAACATCCTAGATAAATATCAAGATTTGTTTACAGGCTAATATATTAAAGTTATTATTGTGTAGTATGTATATAATGCGTAAATTGATTTTTTTGTCTAAGTCGACATAAATTAAAAAAAAAAAAAACTCCAAATTATAAAAAAAAAAATTCTTCTAACTTTTGAATCCTTTTTACACACATATACCTATACATGGTATTATAAAAATGCTTAAAATGCTTCTTTTCTGTATAATTAATTTAAAAAGACGATCATACACTGCAGACCGAAAGTTTGAGTCCACTCTCATTTTAAGAAGGAAAACCAAATTCTAGCATGGAAAAATTTAAGTTAAAAAATAAGTATGTACAATTTAAGAGGAATATAATAAAAGCAAAATAATTTTATTTTGTTGTTTAAAAATAAATAAAAATAAATTTGATGGCACAACAGCTCATGAAGAAGTAGGGCCTAGTGACTTACAACTCTCAACCATTCCTGTGTGCGTGTCTGAAGGAATGGAGGGGACCTACAGTTTATTGCCGAATCCGAACGGCTAACGAGCGGTACTTTTCTGTGACAGGAGATACTCTTGGAGGATTTGTCAATTCCTCGCAAGAGGCAGTAGCCGTTTTTCTTTTAAATAAATAGATGGCGAGGCTGGGGATCGAACCTTAGACCTCTGGCATGACAGTCCATCGCACTAACCATCACGCCACGGCTACTACTAATTTTGTTGTTTATACATATGAATTTATTTGAGAAAAAGAACAAATGGCTCAAACCGATTTTTCGTCGAAAAAGCCTCCTTTACACTCGGTTCCTTTTTTTTTTTACAGTTCTGAGCATTCTAGATATAAGTTTTTAATTGTTTCATGTGGTATATTGTTCCAGCAATCCTGTACTGTATTCTACAATGCAGATTCCGATTAAGGGCATCTTCTTCTATCCAGCTCCTCCCACAAAAACTCTATACGGTTAAATCCGGTGATTAAGGCGGCGGCCATGTCATAACTTGTAAGATTTCTTCGTCTTCTCTATCTTTAAGGTAATCCTATGGCAATGGCTGATGGACGTGTGTTTAGGGTCATTGTCTTGTTGAAATAAGAATCCATCGCCAATCAATCTTAATCCAGAGATCCGCATGACCTTGAATTAATTGCAATTTTTTTTTTTTGTAGACAGGAACATGAAAAACATGTCATTTACATTAAATTCGAGATAGGTATTTGACAGTATACAAAATTTTGTTTTTCTTTATTATTTTAACACGTTTCCTTTTGTAATATTAAAATTTTCATGTGACATTACATGATTTGACTTTATTTATAAAGGTCAATTTTATATTTAAACTAATGTCGAATTCCTTTTTACAAAAATTTCGATTTATTTAGAAGAAAAAATTGATTTTTCTAGACAATTTCCTTGTATTGAAAAAAAAAAACAATCGATTCTGTTTAGAAAAAAAAATCGAATTTTTCGTTAAAAGGAATTCAACATAAATCTAAAAATAAAGAACACAAGATTTTTCTGTGAAAATGATTGTCGATGAAATTCTATTACAAAAGTTGTAGTAAATAAATAAAAGCATAAGTGGTTTAAATTTAATTTAAAAAATTATATTTTGTTATTTTGTATACCATGTATAAAAAAAAATGTTGTTTTTTTACGCAGCACCCTAAAAGCTATCATAGACCTGAAGAAAATTGTTAGGCCGACGACACGTTTAAAAAATTTCATCAATAGAGAGCAATCAATAATTTAAGACATCATCAAAAATACATTGATTTAAAATTACCAAAAACATCTTCCAAAATATAGTTTGGACCTAAAATCCAAGTAGGTACCTACATACATACATACATACATACATTTTACATACGTCATTCGATACATTTTACCAACACAAACTCTGTATATTACTCTATGTATATTACCAATATGTATTACATAAATTTATATCTTATTGAAAAACACGTTAAGAACATATTAAAAAAAAAAAAAAACTTGCAAATTGCTTCCGATCTGATCAAATTGACTATACATATATGTATGTAGCTGTTTTTATCTCATTTGTGTTTACTGTTTAAAAAGAAACCAATTCTATATAGATTAAACAATGAAATTTAGGTACATTATGAAATGTTTTTCTCATTATATTCAAATGGGGCCCTCAGTTACCGATTTTTGGGAGCTATAAAACATACATACATTGAGACAACCCCGGCATTTTGGTATCGTGCGCCGCTTTAGAGGTTCATTTTCAAATTTTAAATTATAAATTTGTTTTAGCCACGATGGAAGGTGTTACGATTTTATTAACTGGCTTCTTGCTTTTACCACTTGCAGGTAATTTACAAACTCGAAACAAAGTCAAATATATTTTGTGTATAGAAATGTTTTATCATAAATTAAAAAAAAAAAATTGATATTTGAACATGAATTATTTTAAATATTAAATCTGTGTTATTTGTGTTAATTTTCTTTTATTATTATTTTAATTAATTTAAGTGTTATTAAATAAGTTAAATAAGTATTTTGTGTTTTTAATATACCTACTGTCGGTTCACATCAACAACTCATTGGGCCCTACCATAATAATCAAATTTAGTTACGACTTAAATATTTCAGTAAAATGGACCATAATGGAATGGGCTCTAAATAATAAACCGTGTATCACCTAAATATTTACGTGGAATAATGAACCATATATCGAATTGGCTTCGAAAACTTGAGATTGGTTAATTATATTAAGATTGTGTGCGAATTCGTTTAAAATTTCGATTAAATTTTATCCAAGATTAAATTTTGAGATTTCTACGTACAGATTCACCTCACTAGTGTCAAAATTAATATTCGGATAAAATTTAACGCGTTATTAACTCAAATTCACACACGGCCTAAGGATCCATAACATTATGGTTAACTTCACTGCAATATTTAAGTCATTACTAAATTTGATTATTGCGGTAAGGCCCATGGGCACATAATTTTAAACATCCTGATGTGAAGGTATATTTATATTGCGTGGTACTATTTAAAAAAAATGTATCAAATTAAAGGTGCCTTCTTTACAAAAATCCATTGCTTGGACAGTAAAAGTTGGTGGTAAAAGGAACGAGTCTGACCAATTTTAAAAAAGTAGTCTTATACTTGCACCAAAAACCATCAAAAGTCTGTCTGTCCGACCACTGATTCCTTAAGAGAAAAGTTTTTGGCTTTCATTTGATACCCCATTCATAGAAATCACTTATGAAACAGGGATTACAGTTAGCCTAAAGTGCAACTGTTAAAGTGCATTTTCTAACCAAAGCAAACATGAAAAGCGTAGTTGTGATTTGTTCTTGGTGACAACTGTCAAAATTTTCAGTGGATACTAAAAGTCAGTGTATGTTAGTACATTACTTAATTATAATAACAAAATATGTTAGTTTTTATATGGTTAAATTTTATAAACCGAAATAAAATGAATATATTGAGAAAACAAATTTGATTGCATAAAGTTTATTACAAAAATTATTATTTGCACTTAAAAAATATGTTTGTACATCAATTCGCTGATGCAACAGCTCGTAAAGAACCAGGGCCTGTCCCGGGTTCTTTTTTAAGAAACCCGGGACGTGTAAGTGTCCCGTATTTAGTTATCAGTCCCATATTTGTCCCGTTTTTGCACATTTTCTGATGTTTTTTTACGTTTTTTTATTTTATAAAAGAAAATGTTCGATAAACCTACATAAACTTAGGTATGAGGGTGCAAATGTCCCCTTAAAAACTTCTGAATCGAGTTAGTTACAGCAAAACTAGAAAAATTAAAAATAATACAAATTTACAAAAGCGAATCGAGACAAAAATTAATGTTTGATGAGTTTATTTGCTTAAAATCTTTTTTAAGTTTAAATATACGTACTATTAGAAAATGGACGGAAAAAAATTAAAATAAATGAAAAATGGGAAGACATTTTTACTTCAATTGTTTGTCCTCTTCGATCTAAAAACAAGGCTTATGAAAAATATATGAACAAGCGAAAAAGCCCAGCTAAATGTAAAAACTCTTAAAGCCATGTTAATTGTTAAATTTAATTACGATTTTATGAATTTAAAAATTATTTAAAAGAAAACGACAAAATTGTAAAAGAAATTTTTTCAGCAATGAATTATTTAAGAAAAAGTAAAACACTTTGCGTTCTAAACTTAGTATGATGTACATTACGAATTGTTATGCTTTTTGTAATTTTACATAACTAATATTAAACTAATATTATTCCAATATTTATTTGCTTTGTCAACAGATATTATTTTAATAAAAATAATTCAAAATGTTAAGTTTTAATTTCTAGTTTTGAGTTTGTGAAGGCATTATATAATTAATTATTTTAAGAATTTCTTTTCTTTTCGTTTGTTTTTTTTTTTCTGTCATAATGTTTTCCCTCTTTTAATATCTAAATGAAATTAATGAAAAAATCTTTATTTTTTCACACATTTTAATTTTTCACTTTTGTCCCGGGTTTTGCTCTCAGAAATATGGTCACCGTAGGTATAGGGCACAAAAAACTTTGGGACTAGTATAACTACTAGTATAACCCATGTGTCAAAATTCGACACTTTCAATTTCGCAAACAGTTTGAGAAATATTGAAGGAAGAAAACATTTTTTTTTTTTGATTTAATTTTTTTTTTCAAATATGCACAGTTGTTCGACAGTACAAAAACAAAAATGATCCACAGTGTGTAAATGCGTGTCTCAAGTATATTCTGCACATCTCCGCAATTGTGGCTTTCCGACCATATAAAATTTATCAAAATCAATTTGCGAAATTTCTTTTGGGCTGCCAATCGAAAAGGCCTTAAGCACTTCTTATTTTTTTTTCTTTTTTTTTTGGAATATCTCAGCTCCAGCATGGCGCACAGTCTGTACTCTGTAGGTATATCGATCCTATTAATATTATAAACGCAAAAGTTTTTTTGTCTGTCTGTTTGTTTCTCTTATGCGAGTTCTGCAAAAAATAAGGGATACAAAATATAAAATGCGTGTTTGTTGGATAGAGAGAGAAGAACAAAATGCAGAGATCTTGATTATAGGAACGCAGACGAAGATTATAACGAAGACGAACATGTTCATCTTCATGGTGGTGCTCTTTCACACATTCGGTTTTTTGGTATCACTCTATCCCGCTCTACTTTTCTTGATGTTTGCAGATGAAGATACATGTAAATCCATCATTAATCTCCGAAAATACGCCAGGGTTACCAACTCTAGAAAGGCCCAGGCCCGGAGTTTTTTTTCGAAACGTATTAAATTCATACCTTCATAATACTACATAATAAAATAAATAAAAAAAAACAATGATAACATCATTTCAAGATAAAAAAATATTTATTTTCTCCATTTTATTTATTTTAGGATTTTTTTTCCAGTACAGATTAATTTTTTCCAAATCACGGCATAAATATATCTAAATATCAATTTCCGAATTAAAAAATTCTTATTAAAGCCTAGTTTATACATCAATGCGAAGTGAAATTCAAATCAAAATGAAACATCAATAAATATCCTGTCGAAAGGTTTGCAAAAATATCAAATTTGTTTTATATTCGGTTTAAATAAGTCCGTTGAATTATACATATTTACTTCGAAACAAATTTCTTCCTCCTTGTCGCTTAAATAATTGCATTTAATTCTATTGTATTTTTCACGCCTGGGAAAAAAGATGTTTTTTTTTGTATGAAAATTTCACTTCGCTTCGATCTATAAACTAGGCTTAATACTTAAAAATGAAATAAATGACTTAGACAAATTCAGGATAGGTAGGTACTCAAAATTTTCACATGCATTATGTTAATAAAGTCATGTTTATTTAAAATTATTTTACATAAAGTTGTACTTTGATGTTATTTTAAAAGCATTTTTTTTATTGGGGTGATGAATAAATTCAAAAAAAAAAATTATTGATTCGTGCATTCATCAGCATTTACTAAATCAACTTTTAGAATGTTTCTGTCTGCTCTCCAAACCGATTCCATTATATAATAAATTCTTTCAAAAAATGCATTACTAATGAGAATGCTTGTACTTTTAAAACAATTTTAGAAATTAGAGATTCTTCTAAGTTTTTTAAAAATTGAAATCAAGCTTTATTTACAGATTTCATAAATATCGTCTTATGTGAGATTTATTTTGATTAAAACCCCCAAAAACTGCATTGGACTATCATTAAATTTATAAGATTGTTCTAAATAGCCAATATTTCGTTTTTTTAGACAAACTTTTATAAATTTCATTGAATTAATTGAGCCATGGCGTAAAAAACATCAACTTAGGCAAAAACGTTTAGTATCTTAAACATTTTACAAACTTCTTGAAACTTTGGTTCAATGCTGCAAAATTTCTCTTAATATTTGAACATTTTTATTTGGATTAAGGAATGCGTTAAGGGAGAAAATAAATGAAACGATAGGACCGCGGAAAAACTTTGTGTAGGCAAGGAGCCCGGAGATTCGATCAAATTCCTGAACTCTCTGGGCGAAAATACCCCTGTTGGTAACCCTGAAAATACCTAATTGATGTACCTATTGAGAATTGGTAGAGCGAGAGCTTGAAACATGAGGATGGACATAGTCTACTTTTGTTTTCAAAATCTACAACCGTTTACCACAAAATATAAGTAAACGAAAAGTGCTAAATTGTTTGAAATGTCAGATTTTCAAATATAAAAATTACAAAGTAAATAAAATTGACGTAATTTAAAAATGCGAAGCAAGGCGAGCACGGGACTGTTAGTATCTATAGGTACCTATAATATTTCAACAAAAAATGTATGTCTGTTTGTTAAGCTACCTCCCTTCCCATTAACATAAACCGTTATGAAAGTGGAGAGAAATGAAATGACTGTAGAGATTTTAAAACTAATTTGTGTGTGTTGTTAGTTATATATACTAGATATGGTCTACATTAAAGTAAACTAAGGTCGGTTTTCTTCACCATTGTTCAATTTGCAGAAAACTTCGAAGTTGGTCACCTCTAGAGCTGATAACAAATCAAGAGTTGGGCGGCAAGTTGAAAATTGCTTTTCTCCACTACTCAAACTCAAATAATCAACTCAAGAGTTGAAATTTAAAAGTTGGCAAACACTATTTTTACAAAAAATCCCTGGGATATTTGCGACAGATATGTCAGTTTCAATTGTAGATTTGAATTTATTGTAATTAATTTGAAATATAAGTTTCGGGATTATCTCTGTTGACAGTTAAAAATTAAAAATAATTATTAATTACCAAGGCTTTCAGTATCGCACCACTGCCGTGCCGCGGTCGGGCGGGAAAAAATATCGGAAATTAAAAAAAAAATTAAAAATCACGTGTTTAGTTCTCTCAAGAATCCAAAACTCTTCGTTTTCTTCATCTTCGGTTCCCAAAGCAATGATGCCTTACTTTGCCAATAATAGTTCCCTCGAAACATTGTAGCTCTAAATTATTTTATTCTGAATATTAAAAGCAAAAATATAAATGTTGAAAAAACAAAACTCTAAATTCTAATGGAAAATCTCAAGTTTGCTTGCCAACTTCTCATTTTTCCGGGAGTTGAGGAAATCGAAAGTTGATAAACTCTAGAGTTGAGAATCGGAAGCTAAAACTGTCAACTTTGAGTGAATAAATACAAAATCGCAAGTTGAAAATAAAAATCCTCAAATTGTGTTCAACTTTAAGTGAAGAAAATCGCCCTAAATGTCAAAACTTCGAACATTCTTCAATCTTCGCTCCGAATAATTCGCGCGCGCCGAATTGGGATACAATACCTATCTGTTCCTGGCGATAAACTGTTATAACTGTTATAAATTAGCATTTCTCTAGTATTGTTCTTTTATTTATTTAATTAATTAACCGTTGTATTTTTAATAACAATAATATTTAGAGTTTTGTATATTTATAGAACCAAAAAAGTGTCATTTATAAAATAATTAAATATAGTTCTTATGTGACTTTTCAGCCAACGCATTTAACTATGATAATCCACTTTCTTGGCGCGCGGAGGTTCCGCAATGTGGTGGAGTACAACAATCTCCCATTTCTTTAGAATCTTCCAGGGTAAGTTATTTGTTATATACATACCTATATATTTAATGTATTTGCTCGTGCTTATTTACGCAAATATATACCATACGGAATAAGAGGGCGATAGTGCCATAGCTACTCAGTTTTGTTTGGGGGGGGGGGGCAAAGAATTTTTTCTAAATTTACGATCTATTTATGAAAATTTTGCCATTCACCAGAGCAGTCTATAATACATATAAAATTAGAATAGAATAATTACACTCTACCCACTCATAGCCAACATCTGCTTGACGCGGCGAGTAGTTCACAATTAACTTTTGACTCACTTTGGTGGGTTACAATTCCACAAATCAAATGTGAAATTTTAAATTACACTGATGGGATGGACGCTCACCTTAGCCGTTCGGCAATAAACTGTAGGTCCCCTCTTTTCCTGCGGACGCGCACACAGGAGTGGTTGAGAATTGTAAGTCACTAGGCCCTAGGCTGTTTCACAATGCGATGAGAAAACGAGACGTCAGCGTGACGAGAAACGCTTTCATCTTTTTCTCGTTATAAAATCGTTCCTCAATTCACAATGCAGCGAGTTATCACAGAGGCAGCGTAAGATTATTCGTGTTTGTCAGTGAATTTGGGAAATAAAATACAAAATTTGAAAAAAAGGAAAATGAATGTTAAAAAAATGCTTTTAGTACTTTTGGGAGTGTTTATTTACAAAAAAGCAAAAGGCAAAAAAAGACCAAAAGTGAGCAGAAGAAGACGGTGGGAATGTTAATGAAGACAAAATTAATTAGTCTCAAAATAAAAACACATATTTGCTCGCCATTTTCGGTATTTTATTTATTTATCTACACAATTAATAAATATAAATACAAATACAGATACGCTCGGTGTCCTCTTCTCAATTGTCAAAATGAAAATCGTCGTCTCGTCGCGTCTTTTTTTCAATTTTTCAAAATCATGGCGTGACGAGACGACGAGAAACGCTTTATTGTGAATACTCTGGTATATTCTCATTGCTTGAAATTGGTTTGACAGCTACGACGAGTTTTCGTCACGTTCACGTCTCGTCTCCTCGTCGCATTGTGAAACAGCCTCCTGGTTCTACATGAGCCGTTGTGCCACCAAATTTATTAAATTTATTTTTTGATGGAGCAAGAGAATTAAGTGGATCAATAATTAGTTAATAAGTCCACAATTGCTTTGGCGAATTCTTTAAAATTAATTTGTATGAATATTCAAAAAATTATTGTGAAAAATTCAAATTTCTTTTAAGTTTGTATGAATTAATTTTGAAAATTTGAAAGTTTTTTTCAATAACCAAACTAAAATATCTTTTTTTTTTAACTCAACTTAATATTACGATCTTTTAAAGAAATGTTAACCTTCTAGGTTTGTTAAATAAGTTTTTAGCGTTAGTATTTAACGGAGTAAATAAATAAATAAGTATTTAACGGAGTAAATAAATAAGAATTTGTCCAGAAAAATCGATTTTTTTCTTCTAAGCCAATCGAATTTTTTGTTAAAAGAAATTCGACATAAGTAAAATGCGAACAAGTTTAGAGCACAAATAATTAACTATACAAATAATTTTCAGTATTATTACTGTTTTCGATTGCTTTTTAGTTTCTTCCTTCTTTTTCTAGTATCGATTTCATTTATTGGAAAACGCTTTGTGGGGGAGGGGGCAAAGACCTCGTTTTGGTGGGCAGAGTCCTTACTAAGGGGGGGGGCGCAAAGCCATGATTAGATTTATTATATTTGGTGTCCTTATTAATATTTCATCTGCCTGTTAATAATACTATTCAACAAATATATTAAACAAACAGAAAATAACTTTAAAGCATTCTTATAAAAAAAAAAAAAACATTATTCAAGTATTTAAGTTAAAATGAAATCTCAGGTGACAAACTAAATACCTAAAGTTTTAGTTTCTTTTTTTTTATATATATTAAATAAAGTTTTAGTTGCAGCCTTCGGTTTTGATTCAATTGTAATTTTTTTTTTTCAGGCCAATCCTTTAGTTATCTACCCCATAACTTTCCACGATTTCAGTGTTCCCCTCGCTCAGCCTATTAATGTCGTTAATAATGGAAATACAAGTAAATATTTATTTTTTTTATTTGATCCTTCTTTATTTCATCCTTCTATGAAAAAAAATCACTTATCTACTATAGTTGAAATGGATGTTGGAAAAACCATAAATGGATTTAAACCCTTTATTACCGGGGGTGGGTTAAACGCTATGTATGAGGTAGAGGCTGTTCACTTCCACTGGGGATCTCCACAAATTAAAGGATCCGAGCACGCATTAGGTGGACAAAAGTATGACCTAGAGATGCATATTGTATGCAAGAACATTAAATTTAAGTCCCTTGAAGCAGCTCGTAACGATCCCTTTGGAATAGCTGTAATGGGTTTACTATTCAAACAAGTTGATGTAAGTATCTCTTTTAAAATTATGTTAATGTTAAAAAAGAAAATAAAAGTCAAATTCAATTCCAGGATGCCCCTATAACTGGCTTAAATGCTATTTTAGAACTTCTACCATTACTGAGGAATCCCAGAAGTCAAGAACCACTCAAAAAACCCCTAAGAATTGGACAATTGATGGGTGATATTAATCCCAAGAAATTCTATACCTACAGAGGTAACTATACATTATTTGCATCAAATGATTTTCACGTAAATATATTTCACTTATTTGCTAAGGTTCGTTGACTACTCCACCATGTTCGCAAGCTGTTACGTGGATAGTTTTTGAAGATATTCTTCCAATTCAAACGCAATTAGTAAGTTTTAATAGTCTTTATACCACGGCATTAATTTTTAATTAATAATAATCTTTTCTTATTGCTCAGTTGCAACAATTTTGGAAATTAATTGACGCCAGAGGATTGCCACTTGTGAACAATTTTAGACCTTTGCAGTTGCAAAACGGAAGGAAAATTTTTTCACGGAAGTTTATTGCTCATAACTGAGATACCAATATTTGCATTCAGCAAATTAAAAAAAAAAAAGCGTTCATATCAATAAAGTTAAGACTTTACTACTATATCTTTATTTATTTAAATGTTATATGTTATTTTTGTTTTTGTAAATTTATGTAAATGTTTTATACACTAGTTGGTAATACTTTTTAAATACGATTTAGCGACAAACATATCTATTCGATTTCATCTATTGATATTAATAAAAAAAAACTTTACATTTAAAAGTTAAAACAGGACTTCTAATGGCTGCGCTTTTTGTATGTATATATTTGATGCAGAATCCTTTTGGATGGTTAGGTTAGAAATAAAGATTTCATATATTCAAATAAACAATAAAATTTAATTTTGTCAGTATATCAAACTTGGAAACAGAAAGCCTTCAAGAAGATGGATTACGGTGGCGTAGCGTGGGTTAGGGGCAGACTTAATTTTTGCGACCTTATTCTTATTGTAATTTTTCCCACGCACCCAAAAAAAAAAAATTCATCCACCCGTTTTGAAAATATCGAATTTTCAAAAAAAAAAATTTTTAATTTTTTTAAAATTCTAAAATGTATGTTTTTGAAAGTTTTGATGTGCAGTATAAAATCATGTTATAAGAAGCATTTTTATAAAAATTAAATTTAAATTGGTTGCACAGATAATAAGATAGTCCGAAGTGAAAAAAAATGGTTCTATGAGAGGTATACTATTAACAATGGCTTAAAGTAATTATTGTTTTTAATAAATCATAGACCGCACTATTTTTAGCATTCAGAACAATTTTAATAAAAATCGAAAGAGTCGTTTTCGAGAATATTTAAATTTGCTGTTTAAATGTTTTTCAAACATTTATATGAAAGGTAGACACCAATAATTTTGACTATAAAAATAATTTTTGTTCAAAATATTCTAGTTATTGTCAAAAAACCGCTCCATACCAAGTTTTGCTGTTTAAACTTTTTAAAACATGGTTCTCCATAAAAAAATTATCAAAATCAGGTGATTCCCCTTCGAGAAAAACGAAAATAAAATAAAAGTTGTTCTATGGGAAGTACAGTTTGAAACCATTTTTGGGAAATTTTATTTTTATCAAAAAGTAGCCCATACCCATACCTGTTTATTGAATTTTTTTTAGAAAAATCTGTGATGCCACTTTTGAGAAAAATAAGATTTTCCAAAAATGCTAAAAAAATTATATGACAGTTGCAGTTATTTTTGGTCCTAAAAATATAAAAAACGTGTCGGGGAAGCTTAAATAAAATTAACAGTTAAAATTTTCAAATAATAGCTTTCAATGAAAGTTATAACTGGCGCCTTTTTTCAGTATTCTTTGAAGTGTCAGTGACGCATTTTAGCAATAAGTGTAGAACTAATTTTAAAATGAACACGTCTATCTGACGTTTTGTCTGATATACAATACAAATAAAAAATACTTATCTCGAGTTAATGCTTCTGTGGGTTCAAAGAATACTGAAAATGAACTTTCTGAAAAGTTATATTTAAAATTTTATTTGTAAATTTTTTTGTTCAAAAGATTGTCTGTTTACATTTTAAATGTTATCAGTAACTAACGCAAAACTTTGAAAAAAGTGGACAAAAATTGTTCTTTTTTTTTCCATCACTAAATAATCTTTTTCTAAATTATGTATATGTATGTACATCGAGAATAATTACCGGTACAGATAAGTAAATGACTATTTCTGACCATCATGAAAAGATAAAGAATTATTAGGAAAAACTATGCTAATGATGGAGAGCATGGATATAATAATTAGTCTGTTTGGTAACGCGAAATTTCTTGCAAATCTTCACAAATTTTCTCATTCTGCTGTCAAACCCTTATGTAGCTAAAAAAAACCCAACTGTGGAAAATTTGGTCACGTTACCAAACAGAGGTATTATCTTTTGTTGCATTTGTGTTATATTATGAATTCAAACCGCAGAAAAGACAACATTTACTATGTTCAAATAATTTGTTTGAGCACAACCGTTCGATGCAACTTTCACAACAAGAGCAAATTCGTGCGATCCAGTCGAGCATTTTATTTTGATTACATCTGGTATTTTGAACAACAAATCTGATAAATGAGTACGGAAAAACAAAACAAAACTGTCTATCATGTTCGATAATATAATGTATCTACATAGATACATCGATTTAATAACTTTTAATACTTCTCTGCTTGGAAACGTAACATTTGTGACAAATTATCAAAAAATTTCACATTTTGGTGTCAAAACCCAAGTGTGTTTTGACTGATGATTGATGGTATGTACATTCTGAACGATGATTTATCACGCAAATTTGCTCACAAATTTCTTGTGAGCTTGACAGATATCAGTCAAAACTGTCATTCATTGGTTTAACATGAACCTACCACGCTTTAGTTGATCAATCAAAATTGAAAATTGGTGGGTTAAAATTTCTGAATTACCACATAGTGGCGAAGAACATGAATTCTTGGAAAAAGTTGATAAAAAAATTAATAGAAATTAAAAAAAAAGAGAATTTAAATTATACAGTTCAAATAGCCGCATGATAAAAATGGTATATGACCATGTCATTCATTCAAACTTTGCTTATTTTAAAAGTTAAGTGAAAATTTTTAGCAAGTTGGCGGTTTCTTTTATTTTTCAAATTTTAATAAGGATTTACGTTCACAGATATGTTGATTATTTCCATGTTTATTTTCATAATTTTAGGTAAAATTTTTAAAAATACATAGTTGAAATGTTGGTATGGTTTTGCAAAAACAAAATCTGTAAGTCTTAAATTTAGTCTAACATGTCTACATGTAGGAACTTTAATAAAAATCGCATGTTTGCGATTTGTCTTCAAGTGTAGACTAAGGTCTTTAAGGGTTTTTCTAACTTTGTTCGTGTATTTTCGTATTGTAAATACGCCCCTCATAGTCTAAGATCCCGCCATAGAATGAACTACCCTCATCGAGGTACCAGATAAGAAGTATATACAGTTTTGTAGGTAGTGTCTAATCAAATATTTTGCGCAAGGGTTGCTTAACGTGAAGTGGTCAAGGCATAGAGTTGCCACGCTTTAAAGGTAATTTGTCGGGTTTTTACAATTATGTGACACAACTCAAATAGTATTGTCTTAAAGAAATAAACAAAACACCATATAAAGGGCCATTTTATTTTTAAAAAATTTAAAATACGTGATTGTTTAAAAAAATTGGAGTAAACAAAAGATAAAAGTCTACAATCTATTTGTCAAAAACTCAAAATTGCCAAACTTTTAACTATCGATATTTTGAAATTTTTTAATGTGTTAGAGGAAAAAAAAATTGATAGTCTTAGGGAGGTGGCAGCAAATTTGAGGAGGTAAAGTAAAACAAAAATGTAAGTAAGTGGGTTAGTAGGTACAAGTGTCTTGATATCCAGTACAGTATTTCGTACCTTGTGGTGGATATGGAGAGTTGAAAATGGCGATTTTTCCAATTATTTTGTCAGAAATATGACCACTTATATTTATACATTAAGAACACAAAATTGTACTCCGTCATTTTATCTAATTCTCGAGACCTCAACTTTGACCATCCGATGAATAGAACTCAAGATATAAGGATTTTAAGCGAACTATATGAGCTCCTTTTTGTTGATTTTGTTTTCAGTTGTTTGTATATTATAAAAAATTCCAACGAAGCCCATATGGTTGGCTTTGAAAGCTTATATCTTCAGTTTTATTGATCCGATGGTCAAGGCTAAGGTCTTGAGGCTTAGGAAAAATGACAGACCAACATTTAGTGTTTTCAATATTTCTGACAAAATAATTGGAAAAATGGCCATAAACCAGTTTTGTTTAGTGTCGAATTCCTTTTAACAAAAAATTCGATTTGTTTAGAATAGAAAATCGATTTTTCTGAAAAAATTCCTTGTATTAAAAGAAAAAAAATCGATACTGTTTAGAAATTGTTAAAAGGAATTCGACATAAGTTTAAAAAAACAAAACAAATTTTTTATCAACAGTACCTATGTATGCGTGCCTAATGAATAAATATAAGCTTAGCTAATTCTTCTGATTCAGAATAATAAGACTATAATATTATTATAATAATGTTATACCATTATTGACAAATGCTAACAAATTATTTCTTCCAAGAACTCATACCTACATTCGGCGCGTTTGGAACGATTCAAATATTTGTAAAACTAGACCTGAATCTCCAAAGCAGATCTCAATCTCAAGTAGCTTTCAGACCAAATTTCTAGTATATATCTACAAATAAATATATATACACATCAATTATGGAAACGTCATTTGGTTTTAACTTAACAATATATTTAGAGTCTATAGTAGAGTTCATGTTTATTTATCAACACGTGTTTAAATACCTTTCGTTATAGTATCTATTGACTATTCGTTGAATTTCAACTGTAAACATTTTTAGAGCGCATGGAGACCTTATTATGGCAGGTGAAAACATAATATTTGTTTGGCGTCATTCATTTTTCGCTTATTCAAATATTTTCTGGTTTTAGCTTAAAAGATAATTTCTTAAAGCAAAATAAGAAAAATAAATTTATTTCAAAATTCAAACAAAAACCCAAAAAAATGACTTGACCTAGCAACCCATGTTCGCGTTTTGTTCTACTATATCTATATAAAAAAAAATGTAAAACTACGTTTGTTCCTTATCGCAAGTCTCCATAAGTTCTTCACTGATTGCTTTGAAATTTTAACACATTTTTTAATTCGATCGTGATTTTCTATACTTTTTTTAAACAGCGCCATTTTGTTGGCCACAAAATCATCCGCTGTACTGAAAAACTGAATAAATATAAGCAATCTCATGTCGACTTCCTTTTAGCAAAAAATTCGATTTGTGTAAAAGAAAAAATCGATTTTTCTAAACAAATTCCTTGTATTGAAAGGGAAAAAAATGGATTCTGGTCAGAAAAAAAATCGAATTTTTTCTTAAAAGGAATTCGACATCAGTTACATGAATATTCTCAGTTTTGCTGTCAAAAATTTAGGGAAATACTTTTTAAATTTGTTTAATCAAAATATCTGATACATATGTCGTTTTCGATTGGATTTTCAGAGTGTTTCACTCCTTTTTGATTCCAATGGAATATGAAAAACTCTCTTCCGTAATATGTGTATCTATGTAGAAGTAAAAAATAAAATGAACTCTTCAATAATTTCAATTTCAGAACATCCCAAGAAGAAGCATTTAACTATTTTGACAATTAATTCAACACATACTTTTAAACGTATGTGAGTTTTCAGAGTGCACTCCTAGCACTCTTTAATGAAATCCGGAGTGAAAAAACACTCCTAAATCATCACTCCGAACAGCAAATGGAAGGTTTTCGGAGTGTTGGGAGTGTGGATAGAGTGAAAAAAGAGTGCTAGGAGTGACCAACGGAAAACGACAATAGATTTAGATATGTACATAGACAGCTATGGAAAGAGAAATACCCAGCACGCTTATGAATTTTTTATGAAAACAGAATTAATTTATAATTTTTAAAACAAAATACTGTAATTTAATTTATGTATGTATGGAACTTTGGGAAATATTAAGGATTCTTAAAAATGAATAATTATTAAATTAATTTCAATTAAATTGCATTTGTTATTAAATAAAAAACTTTTTGTATTCTCATGCAAGAAATAATAGGCATCATCCAGTAGAGGATCTATGATTTCGATACAAACAGTTAAGATGACTAAAAACTATTGTCCTCGAATTTAATACCTCTTTTTAAATATTAAATAATGCCTTAATCACTATGTATGTTGAAGGTTTGAATGAAAGAACAACAACTTGAGTGAGCTACCACCAAGTTTTATAGGCTGGAGTTATAGCTATTTCACGGTCGCCAGGCCGATCATCAGACTCCTTTAGTGGTGCTTAGTCTATTTATGTTCAATTTTATTCGAAAAACATTTTGCCCCACTGAGGCTCGAACCTAGACCAAGCGTCTCCGGGCCAAGTGCACTACGCACTGCGCTACCGAAGGTCACGTGATCATGTCGATCGAGTGCAGGTTTTATTGTTATGTATGTTGTATATCGTCGTGTTGTGGACTACTGCAACAGAAAAAGACTACCGTTGATGGTGGGATGCGATGCAAATGCCCACCATACAACATGCGGTGGTACCGATATAAACCAAAGGGGTGAGTACCTTTTAGACTTTATTATCGAGAAAAATCTAGATATATTTAACGTAGGGAATACCCCTACCTTCGTAACAAGAAGTAGAAAAGAAGTTCTAGACTTAACGTTCGGAACCCCGAACCTAAGTTACTTCATAAGGGATTGAAGAGTCTCCAACGAACCCTCAATGTCTGACCACAGAATCATAGTGTTTACCTTAGAAAACCTTCTAACAGAGAATACCTCTGGAAGGAGCCCTAAGAAAACAAACTGGAATCTTTATAAAAATGCGATAAACGCCTTTCAAGCTTTTAAATCACCGGGTGTAGATGGCATTTTTCCAGCCCTTTTGCAAAAAGAAAAAGTAGAATTAATGCCCTTTCTCATTAGCATACTTCGAAGTAGTATTGCACTTGGGTACATACCAAATCTATGGAGAAGAGCTAAGGTTATTTTTATTCCCAAAATTGGGAAAAAAAGATACAACACATCCAAAGTTATTCAGGCCAATAAGTTTAACTTCCTTTTTACTGAAGACTCTGGAAAAGGTAATTGATAACTTCATTAGATCAGAAGTGTTAATAAAGATGCCTTTAAACGTTTGCCAGCAGTGTCCAGAGGGTCATCACAACAAGGGGCTGTCCTCAGGGAGGGGTTTTATCACCCTTGCTGTGGAGTCTTGTTGTAAATGAATTACTAGAAACTCTTACTTCTCAAGGCATACGCTGCATCGGTTTTGCTGATGATATTGTTATAACTGCCTTGAGAGAGTTCGAAGATACTCTCTGTGATATAATACAAAGGGGATTATCCATCACAAGGAAATGGTGCATATCGGTGGGACTAAATATAAATCCTACCAAGACAACGATAGTACCATTTACCAAGAGGAGACTTCTTCCACGCATGAAACCAATCCGGTTGGCGGGAGAAGAAATCGTGACCCAGAAGGATGTTAAATACCTAGGAATTACTCTAGACAATAAAGTCCTCTGGAACAAACACGTTGAAATAACTGTCGGGAAGGCCACTAGGGCCCTCATGATATGCAAGAGACTTGCAGGTAAAACATGGGGCTGTAAACCAAATATCCTAAGATGGATGTACACTATGATGGTAAGACCCATCATTACCTATGGTGCGGTTGCATGGCATAAAAGAACCGAACTAATCACAACTAGGAAATCCCTAGAAAAAGTACAAAGGCTCGCATGCTTATGCATTACTGGAGCAATGAGGACATGCCCTACAGCAGCTATGTAGGTAATCCTTCACTTTACCCCACTACATGTGGTCATAGGAAGTGCTGCTATGGGAGCCATTATTAGATTCGCAAAGGAGGGTACTGGGACTGGAAAATTTATAGGTCATAGGGAAAGAAATTCGATCTGTAAGTCCACAGTAACAAATCTTCTTGACATTCCAAGAGATGGAATGATTAAAAAATATAACTTCGAGAAAAACTTCCAAACGGAGTTAAGTTGCAAAAAAGAGTGGGTAGGTGAATCAGTCAACTACACTCTAAAAGCTAATGCCATCAAGTGGTACACTGATGGATCGAGAACAACTGTAGGGACTGGCGCAGGAATCTTTGGGCCAAGAACCAAACTTTCCTTACCGATGGGGCAGTCTTCTAGCATTTTCCAAGCGGAAGTCAATGCCATAGGAAAATGTGCAGAACAAAATCTCGAAAGGAACTACCGTAACCAAAATATTGCCATTATGTCAGACAGCCAGGCTGCACTTAAAGCACTGAGCTCATACACCATTAGTTCTAAATTGGTATGGGACTGTGTGCGCAGACTAAACGAACTGGGCAAAAGCAACAATGTAACACTCCATTGGGTACCATGCCATATGGGTGTCCAAGGCAATGAAGAGGCAGACTCCTTAGCAAAAATAGGTGCAACAACACCCCTTATGGGTCCAGAGCCCTATTGCGGAATAGGAGAAAACATGATTAAGAATAAAATCAAAAAACAAGAGGAGGCCAAAAGATTACAAATCTGGAAAGAACTCCCTAAGCTAAGACAGGCAAAACTACTACTTGGGAGCTACAACCAAGAACGTTTCATATCCTGCATTAGCTTAAGTAGAAACGAACTTAGAGTTACGGGTATCCTCACTGGCCACTGCAAGCTAAGGAGACACCTCAGGATTCTTGGCTTAGCAAGTAGCGCAACATGCATGTCTTCGAAATTATTCTCGTCGTCGATTTAATAAAACCTCAAGTTTTATTTTATTATAAAAAAGTTTATTAGCTAACAAAACCAAACGTTATGAATAATAGTTCCAGAATGAAAAAATAATTTGAATTATTTTGCAAATAAAAATAAGAAAAATCAAATGATAACTTGATACAAACAATTATCGAAGAGTAGAAATTAGCAAAGTGTCTAAATTTTCTTAACATTCTCCCCCGCGGTATTGGAGCCAACCTGGTCTTCATTACCATCACTATGAAAATTTAAGATACATATTTTGACTAATGGTCTCTTGAAAACGCCGATTGAAGTTTTAACTTCTACAACTCTAGTCTCGCCATCGTCTCCAGGGAAGATTTTAGTTATAATTCCTTTCGGCCAGCATCCACGGACGATGTTATTGTCAACAACAAGTACAATGTCTCCTACTTTCACTCCTTCGCCTTTAGTCAACCACTTCGTTCGACGGTTGAGTGTTGGTAGGTATTCTGTTCTCCATCGTTTCCAAAATTGGTCAGCTAAATGTTGTGTTGCCCTCCAGTGTTTTCGTAGAACCAAATCAGTTTTTGAGAATTTTCCAATAGGCGCTGTTGCTGAAGAGCGTCCTATCAAAAAGTGATTTGGAGTTAAAGCTTCTGGTTCATCTGCATGAGTAGGTACATCAATTAAAGGCCTTGAGTTGATTTGGCGTTCTGCTTCTGTCATCAAGGTGTAAAGGTCTTCATCAGTCGGATAGTGTTCTTTTAGTACGGCTTTAAATGCATTCTTCACTGATCGTACTAAGCGTTCCCAACATCCACCCATATGAGGCGCTGCAGGCGGATTGAAATTCCATTTGATCCTGTGAGTTGTTAACTGTCGTCTTATTTCGTCTTGATCGAACTCAGCAAGACTTCGGTTAAGTTCTTTTTCGGCACCTCGAAAATTGGTTCCGTTGTCGGAAAACATTTCTTGGGGACAGCCTCGCCTTGCAATAAATCGTCTTAAAGCCATTATAAATGAGTCAGTAGAGAGGTTTGTGGCTATCTCTATATGAATAGCTCGCAATGTTAAGCACGTAAAAAGAACTCCATACCTTTTTTCATGTCGTCGGCCTATTTTTATAGTCATCGGTCCAAAGTAGTCCACACCAGTAAAACAGAAGGGAGGCATTCCTGCTGTGATACGAGCTGAAGGTAGTTGCCCCATTATGGTTGTTGCAGGTTTTGAATTATTATTGATGCAAGCATTGCATTCACGCCTCACCTTTTTCAGTGTTGGTCTCACTTTGATGATCCAGTATCGTTGATGTAACTCATTAAGAACTCGTTCATGTCCCATGTGGTTCCCTTTCACATGATAATGTCTCACGAGGAGTTTCACGTAGTCGTCGTTGCCATGAAGTATAACAGGAAATTTGAACCAGTCATCTCCATCAGATAGTTTACACAGTCTTCCGTTTAGTCGAATTATATTGTCGTCTGTCAATTTTGGAGACAGCTTGTAGATTGGACTATTTTTATCAAGTTCTTGATTACGATAGAGTTTTTGGTAGTCTTTTCCAAACATTCTACGTTGAGATTGCTGAATCCAAAGAAGCTCGGCATCATGTATTTCGTCTGCTGTGAGTTCTCCGCTGCGATTTTGTTTGAATATATAATTTTGTATGAAGCGTAACATCCAAGCAGTGGCACGAATAAGTTTTAACCATGATGAAAATCGTTTAACCTCAGGTAGCTCAAAAAGATGTTCTTTAGCAATGACTCCAACAAATTCGAGAAATTCGTCATCAACTGGATCTAGTTTATTTTTGGGCCATTTAGATTCATCTGAATACAAGAACTCGGGCCCAGTGAACCATCGATTAGCAGGACTTAGGTCCTTGTAACCACTTCGAGTTGCATCGTCAGCTACATTCAATTTTGTTGGTAGCCATTTCCATTCCTTAGCAGTGGTTAATTCAGATATTTCGCTAAGACGATTAGCGACAAATTGTTTATGCCGAGAGCTACTTGATTGGATCCAGTACCAAACAGTTGCGGAATCAGTCCAATAAAATATTCTATCAAACTTTCGGTCCAGCTCTTCTTTCAGATAACTAGTCAGTCTTGCTCCTAATAATGCAGCTTGCAGCTCCAATCTCGGTATGGTCATGATTGGTTTGGATGGTTTTACTTTAGCTTTGGCTGCAATAAAGGAAACACTTATATTATTTTTTGTCGATGTTCTTACGTAAACAACAGCAGAGTATGCTTCTTCGCTGGCATCCACGAAGCAGTGCAACTCAACAAAAGGGCCATTTAAGTAGAAGTCAGAATAACATCTTGGAATTTGCACGCAATGGATTTGTTGTAAGTTCTTCAACCACTCCTTCCATTCCGAATCTAGTTCAGCACTAAGTTCGTCATCCCAGTCAATTGATGTCTTCCAAATTTTTTGAAGTATGATCTTTCCAACAATTACAAAGTGAGCGATGAAACCAAGAGGATCAAAAATTGACATTATGATTTTCAATGCCTCACGCTTGGTTGGTGTTCTTTCTCCATTTAAAAGAGTTGAGTCAACTTTTGAGAAATTTGTATTGAAAGTGAAAATGTCTTCCCTGATGTCCCACGCTACTCCTAGCACTCGACTTAGCTGCATGCTTTTATCAATGTTGACTTTTCCATTCTTGTTGACGGGACGGAGATGCTGAGGAATAGTTTTGTCTACCTTTACTGACGTAGAATGCCAGTTTCTCAGTTCAAAACCACCGCAACCATGAACTTTGATGATATCCTTGATAATTGAGATAGCCTCTTCTTCATTGCTTGAAGTCCCAAGGTAGTCGTCCATATAATGGTTTCTCTTAATAGCGCTTACTGCGTTTGGATAGTCAGCAACAAATTGGTCTGCATTCTTGTCCTTTACATAGATAGCAGTGCATGGTGAACAGGTTGCTCCAAATGTCATTGCACTCATTTTGAACGTCTTTGGTTCACCTTGCCTCTTGTTTCCGCGCCAAAGGATTAGCTGGCTGTAGCAATCATCATCTCGAATCTGCACACGATGAAACATTTCTTTAATATCGGCAGTAAATCCGATAGTTCCTTGTCGAAATCGAAGTATAACCCCAGGGAGTGACTTCAGCATATCCGGTCCTTGTAGAAGCAAGTCGTTTAATGAAGAACCATTGCACTTTGCTGCAGCGTCAAAAACCATTCTGACTTTCCCTGGTTTATTGGGGTTAACAACGGGAAAGTGCGGTAGATACCATTGTCTGTTTTCTAGGTTCTTCGGGACTGATTTGATCTCTTGCAGGTAGCCTTTTTGAATATACTCACTGAAGTTCAATTGGTATGCTGATTTCAAGACGTCATCTTTATCCAGTCTTTTTTCTAGCATAAGTAGTCGTTTAAAAGCCATCTTTTTGCTGTCTGAAGGAAGTGGCACATTGTCAAATTTCCATAAAAGTCCAGATTCCCATCGGTTTCCTGAAACTCGTTGTGTTGTTTCTTCCAAAATGTGCAACGCTCTGTCATCATCACGAGATTTTTCAATACTCGCCTTAGTTGTGCTTATTCCATCCAATTCCCAAAAAGACTTGACTAAGTCATGAAGTTCAACATCATTTTTGTCCGAAATGACATTTGCAATCAGGGCCTTCTTGTCGTGATTATAGCTAGATCCGTCATTTCCACTTATGGTCCAACCCAGCCATGTCTTGCTGGCTATAGGTGAGTTCCATTTGTCATGTATCAGTTGTCTTGTTGATGATAAAAGTCCATTGTTTTCACCTATGAGGATCGTTGGTTGACCATTTTCAAAGCTTTCAAAGTCAATTTCATTTAAATATGGATATTTTTCAGTTATCTTCTTTTTGTTGACTGTTTGGCGAATAAGAGGTAGTTCCTTTACAGTTCTGACATCTCTTAATTTGTAGAACTTCGCTCCTTTAAATGTTCCTCTAATAGATGTGGAGAAGCACTTTGAATCCGATTCATTTGCAGAATCTCCGTTAAACCATTTAACGGTAAGAGGTGAATGGGTTCCATTTACTCTTAATTTGTCTGCTATATCGCTCCTCATCAAAGTAAGACTCGCTCCAGAATCCAGCATAGCTAATGACTTCTATGTCGCCATTTTTGAGACAAACTGGCAGGATTCTTAAATTTGTTGAAACATCAGTTGTAGAGCTTTGAGCACACAATTCATTAGGTTGATTTTGTGGTGAAGTTCGGTTGGAGTGCAGCAAATGATGATGCTGTTTCTTGCATTTGTCTACATTACACGATATTTTCTTGCGACACGCTTGCATTGAATGATTTTCATTGAGACAAGAAAAGCAAAGTGAAGCTTTTGTAACGAACTTCCATCTTTCGTCTACGGTCATTTCGAAAAATTTCTTACACCTTGCTACAGATTTGCAATTTGACGAACAAACTTTGCATTTGATGTTATCGTCTGATTTGATAGCTGTGTTCACTCTTTGCGTTCGTTTCGTTGATGTAGATGGTGATGATTCTGGATGCACACGAAGAGATGCAGCATGCGACTTTCTATCTAACCAATCAGCGAAGTTCCTCAGGTTGTAAGAATCCTTCTCATAAACGAAATCTGACCACATAATATGTAACGTTGGTGGCAGTTTCCTTTCTAGGTCTTGAATTAGCTGCGGATTAGACAAATACTCCTTTTTATTAAGAAGTTCAATCATTCCAGTCAGGTTTTCTACTGCCGTGGCAAATTTGATGATTGTCATCGGTTTGTCTTCTTTTGGAGGTAAAATTTCCTTGGTCTTCAGAATCAATGAGTTGATGATGTAGTCTGGTCGTCCAAATCGTCTCTCTAAAATTCTCATGATTTTATCGGCACTGTCTGGCGAAATGAGAAGCGATCGAACAGCATCTAGTGCTTCGTCCTTCAAAGCTACACGAAGTCGGGTCACATTTTCGTTGCTTGTGAAGTTGCACATGTCTGTTGTTCGATGGTACTCATTTTTAAATAACAACCAGTCTTCAGGGTTTCCTCCGAATTTTGGTAGATCCATTTTGGTTTGTCTTGCCATAAATGTTGACATCATTTCCATGTACGGTGGCTTAGATTCTGTTCGATTGGTACATGGAATCTCAGATTCTCTAGTAAAAGTGTTTTTAATTTTCTTCACAGGTTTTTCTTTTGTCTCTAGGGATCCTTTGGACTTCAGCATTTGGAGTTCAAAAGATAATTTTTCCACTTCTTCCGACAATTTAAATATTTTGTCTTTTGTTTTGTCTTCTGAAGACTGTTCAATGTCATCTTCGTTGTCTTCTGATTGGTAATCCGAGGAAAGATTCTGATTTTCTTCATCTGCCGCTAGCGTATTGTTTCCAGAACGTTCGATAATATTTTCTTTTTCCATTTCATTCTCATGAAATGATACACAAGATACACTTTTTCTGATTGGAAAACTATTGTCTTCACCATATCGTTTGGGTGGAATACCCTTAGATTTCCTTGCGCTTGTCCTGCTAGCTGACATTTTCCAAGTGCTGTATTCTTCTGGTTTGAAGGACCACGATGTCTTCGAAATTATTCTCGTCGTCGATTTAATAAAACCTCAAGTTTTATTTTATTATAAAAAAGTTTATTAGCTAACAAAACCAAACGTTATGAATAATAGTTCCAGAATGAAAAAATAATTTGAATTATTTTGCAAATAAAAATAAGAAAAATCAAATGATAACTTGATACAAACAATTATCGAAGAGTAGAAATTAGCAAAGTGTCTAAATTTTCTTAACAATGCAGATTCTGAAACACTGAGGAAGAGACACCGGACCATATTTTAGGTAGTTGTGAAGCAATTGTGCAACAAAGACATAGATATCTGGGTCGACACCAGATAGAGGAGAGTGAACTGCCCTGTTTAAAAATACTCCAAATACTTAAATTGCTCAAAGAAATAAATTTGGAGGAAGAGCTGTAAATGAGCAACCTCATGTGGCTCTAAATGGGGGCACAATAGATCTTGAGGTCGCAGTGCAATATAAACCCCAAGTATAATTCATTCATTCATTCATCGTCAAAGTCGGCAAGAACACCACCGAACCCTCTGATGTCGAGAAAGGTTTGAGGCAAGGCGACGCGTTATCATGCAACCTGTTTAACATCGTTCTTGAAGCAATTGTACGCAACTCGCAAGTGAACAACAGAGGTACAATTTTTCAAAAGTCTGTTCAACTACTTGCTTATGCAGATGATATTGACATCATTGGGAGAACGAAGCGAGCTGTTACCGGCGCGTTTGCAAGTATTGAATCGGAGGCGGCGAAAATGGGTTTGGCTGTTAATGAGGACAAGACGAAGTATATGCTATCATCGAGAAAGGAATCTTAACATCGTCGGCTCGGGCAAAACGTCACGATGGATAGATACAACTTCGAAGTCGTCAAAGACTTTGTCTACCTGGGCTCCACTATAACATCGCAAAATGACATCAGTGCAGAGATCAAACGAAGAATTACTCATGCCAATCGCTGTTTCTTCGGGCTAAGAAGGCATTTGAGTAATAAAGCCCTCTCTCAAAGAACCAAGGAGACCTTATATAAGACCCTTATCATCCCGGTCCTACTGTATGGGGCAGAAGCATGGACCATGACAAAAACGGATGAGAATCTACTTGGGTGCTTTGAAACGAAGATTCTTCGGGTGATTTTCGGTCCAGTCGGTATCGATGGAGTATGGAGGATAAGATTCAACAACGAGCTTTACGGGCTTTACAGCGACGTTGACCTGGTCAAAAAGTTTAAAATACAGCGGCTAAGATGGCTGGGACACGTGGAGCGTATGGACACCAACGCACCAGCCCGACGAGTCTTCGAATCTACCCCTGACGGTCTGCGCAGCAGAGGAAGACCCCACCTTAGGTGGCGCACACAAGTGGAGAACGACCTCAACCAACTTGGAGTGCGTAACTGGAGGCAGCTAGCTAGGGACCGAGCTGGCTGGAGGAGCTTGTTGGTTGAGGCCGTAGTCCATCCTGGGCTGTGAGCGCCATCGAAAGTAAAGTAAGTAAGTAAAAGACCAAGAATCAGCTCATTAAGTTCCAAATTATAGAAGAATACCATATTCTTTTTCAATTGATACTCAAAAATTTAATTTGTTGCTTTGTGTCGTTTTCTGACGATATATGTATTTTGAAAAACAAACCACTAACATAATTAAACTTTTCATTCCACTCCTAATTTTCTTTCGCGCCAAGCCAACTGAAACTAATGCTAAACCTAAACGATTTTGATGAAAAACTTTTTCTAACTTTAGACAGCCGTCCAAGTTATAATTGAATATTTTTAATTCTTGTCATAGGAATACATTCAAGACTTTTTGTAAAAAGTGCAAAAGTGAGAAAAAAATCATGCGCTAGAGATGCCTGTGCCCAAAAAAAAATTTACGTGATCTGCCATTTCAGATTGAATTTACAGATTAAAAATATGTAAATTACTTTTTCGTGTGCACTTTTGTTTTTTATTTTTTCATTTTTTGTTCACTTTTTTGCAAAAATTCTTGAATATAGTGTTGAATCATTCAACCATGCCATCAGATTGTGGATGAGGCGGTGCTGTCCTCGTCTTTTTAGTGCCAAGTAGCGTACAAACCTCTTAAAAGATGTTGGATTCAAAGTTCAGAATGAAGTTCCATAGGTACGCCGAACCTGATCACCCAATTGAAGACAATCTGATCTACAACTGTCTTGGTTTGAGAAGACAAACGCCTCAGGCAACTTGCTGAAGTAGTCCATGACTACAAGGATGTACCGGTTTTCAGCAACGTCTACTGCAATCCTTTCGAAAGGTGTACCCACATTGTACTATTGCATTTTCGGCACCATTTTTTGACATCATCTCTTGCATGTAGCCAATAGAACCGTTGTCGTATCTTTTCTAGCGTCGTATTGACTCCCAAATGACCTCCAGAGATTTTTTGACGTTTTCTTTAAATCTCCTTAACAATCTCTTGTACCTTTCACACGAAGATACAAAATCGGAGGAAACTTGCTGTATTTGCTTTTAAACTACCTTGGTTGAACGCGCACAAACGAAGTGTGAAGAGAAACGTCAAAAAAATCTCCTGAATTTGTTGACTGGGGAGATTTCGTTTCCTCCTCTTTCTTCCTGCCCTTCTCACCATTGAACCAATTGTTGCCGGCAACTCGGTTGATTTGTGTGAAAGGGGACATAGGAATTACCGTCTGCGGATTCCCACTTACGCCTTAGGACACCTTCTTCCGCATGAAGCGAGTCCCATTGTGACCAATACGCAATAACGGGTCGAAGGTAGAGTGGAATGCTTTGAACCCAAATTGGTTATGCTGCACTATACCCATTAAAGAGCATAGTGAGCAAAATTAAATGAAGATATGCATTTCAAGGAGTTTGCTTAGGTTTGGGAGGAGGGAAATTGGTCGGAAATCATTGATACAATTTGCCCCTGGTTTTTTTTGGTATTGGGAATATTTCAGCTATTTTCCATTTGTTAGGAAAATAGCTGTTGTTAATACAGTTATTAAAGATAAAGATGGATTTACATGTATCTTCATCTGCAAACATCAAGAAAAGTAGAGCGGGATAGAGTGATACTAAAAAACCGAATGTGTGAAAGAGCACCACCATATGAAGATGAACATGTTCGTCTTCGTTATAATCTTCATCTGCGTTCCTATAATCAAGATCTCTGCATTTTGTTCTTCTCTCTCTCTCCAAAAAACACACATTTTATATTTTGTATCCCTTATTTTTTGCAGAACTCGCATGAAGATACATACATGTAAATCCACCATAATTGTTAGAAATATGATTGCGGTCAGGGGAAATTGTTTAAAACAAAATTGGAGACCTTGTCAGGTCCCTAAGATTTGGAGTTGCCGTATTGGATTGAACCGTAAAGGTCGAGTGGGTCTTTGAAGATATCATCGGCGGTCGTGCAGACTGATGAATTTTCTTAAGATTTGGTTTGAAATTGCTTTCGAAGAAGTCAGCAAAGGCATTTGATTTGTCTCCGTCTGTCACGAGGAAGTCGTCGTTGTGTTGCAGTTGACCAAGTATAGGTGATTTCTTTCCTACAATTTGGTTAATTTGCTTGAAGGTGTCAGGTCCGGGTTTTATGACGTTAAGTATTTTCCTGAATTGGGAGTCGATAGATGTTTTAGTATTTTGGTCTATAAGGGTATTAATACACTTGAGTTGAGAAAACGCACTCTGGTACTCATTTCCGTGGGTATTTAGGGTACTGTGAAAAAATCTCTGGAGAATTTTTAGAAGTCTTTGCCTATGCTTATACATATTTTGTATGTGCTCGGGAAGGTCTTTGTATTTCGATTTGAAGTTTCGAGGTTGGGCTTGTTCTCAGCGCCGGATCTATCGGGTGGGCAAACCGGGCACGTGCCCCGGGAGGCAGCTTCATGGGTACGCCAAAAAAAAAGATTCAATAGACCATTAACACAAAATTTAGAAAAAAAATGTAGACCTATATTTATACCTAGAAATACCTATTTATGCCAAAATACCTATTTATGTCAAAAGAAGTAAAAAGGACTGAAAACGTAATTAAACCTACAGTATATATATACAATAACTGATTTATAGGTCGCTCATCGCTAATTTTTTTTTTGTCATACAAACTGTTCGGCATTTGTATTGTTTCAAAATGTTAAAGACATTTTTTATGCGGTCTGGTAATATGAATTTCAGATTATTATCTAGCCATGACGTGCGTGGTAATCACATGAACTTCGCATCTGTTCCTCGCTTTCGTACTACAGCTTTTCGTAATTTTTATTCAGTGTCATCTTGTCGCATTTTTAATTAACTTCCACAGTTTATAAGGACTCAAACAAATACTGGAATATTTTTAAAACAAGTAAAACTTTGACTTTTTGATTTTAATTATGAAAGTTTAGAATCTCTAATCACTGGCATTTTGTTTTAATTTTGCTTATGTTTTAAGATTTAAGTTTTTGCATAAGATTGAAGTTTTGCATTGCTTTTTCCTAAACTTTTTCTTTTTCAATGCTCCATTTGACACTATTTTTTATACCTAGGTATTCAAAATACAAAATGTCATTAAATTTCTTCATAATATTTAAGTTATATGAATTATTGTACATATATTTTACATCTGAATTTTATGAGAAATAAAAAATGTATCTAATCTAATCTGTATGGACAGTTTATTTAATTAAAGCACTCCTTCCAAAGTTATTGAAGATTAAAGTGGATGGCTAATTCCATAGTTTTTTGGATTACATGTTGAAAATATCAGCTGTAATATACAATCTTAATATTTAATTTTGTTGTATATGTATATGTTGAAATAAATGTATTGTTTAAGAAAAAAAATCATTTAACACAAAGAAAAAAGACAAAAAAAAAACAACTAAAATGGCACATTCTTATTGTTATATTCGATTCATAAAGCAATCAATTTGAAGGAATTTTTTCATAAAAATTGATTTGACAGGCAGTGGTATTGTGTTTTTCTAAATATTTTTATCTCATGAAACTTATATTATAGTTTAGGCGGGAGGGGCATTTTTCTAAAAAATCTACAAAAATTTTATTAAAAAATAACAGCAACGATAACAAAGTCATGCTGCTAAAACTGCTTCTAAAGTCAGAAAATTAAGTTTTTAATTAATTAATAATAGCGTAAGTTTTTGAAAAGATTAATTTCAAAATCAAAATTTTGAATACAAAAATTAAGAAAATTGTGTTCTAACTAATACTGTTCAAAATTTTACGTTATCAAATAGTATTTTTGATTTTAATATTTAAATGTTCCTTTCAATTTTAGTCAAACACTTTAATGCAATTCAGTTTAATTTTTAATTCAATTTGTTTAAATTTCAATTCCATTTTTAACTCAATTTATTTAAGTATACAGGTGAGTATGAAAAAGACGTAGCTTTTTATACTTAAAACTCTTCCAGTTTGTGAAAACTTCTTCTTAAGTCAACTGTAAACAAATCGAAACTCTGGTTTAACTCACCAAAAACAGGATTCAAACAATTAGATTCTATTAAGAATTTCAAAACTATCAGTTATGATTTGCACTCTAAAGATTGAAGATTTTAAAAAATAATTTAAGGCAAATTGAATGAGACTTTCACGTGAATCTAAAGTTTCGATCGGATCGAATAGCAGAATAGGGCTGGTATGTAAGAGAATGGATTTACCATTGTTAGTGTTGCCATTGTTTTTTTTGATGACTTTTCCATTTCAAGACGATTTTGAAAAAATTCCGGGTAAACAGGTGAAATAAACCTACCTCCTATAAGATTTTCTTCTTTTCTTCACCTTAGCTACAAGCCTTAAAATTTTGACGAATTTTATGCAAAATACCCTGTATACTGGTTATATGGTCTCTTATGTCGTTTTTCTTTCAGCCAAAAAAAATTGATCCCTGTGAGGGATTTTGATACCGGACAAGTTTTTGCATTACATTCAACCAAAAACAATCAATCCCTGACAATTCGGGATCAAAATCTCTGATCCCGAATTAAAGAGAGATTTACACCTTCATGTAGGCACTTGCACACACACTATTTATAAAACGTCATTTTGTGCTTTTATGTGATTCTGTGATTCTGTGATTTTCTATTTCATTTGCATTCCGTTTTTGATTCTTTGCCTATCAAAATTATTTTTTGCTTTATTAAATTAAAATTATTTTTGACATCCCACACATACATTAGCAAACAAAAAACAAATCCAATCTGCGTTTCTTTTGCCAAGAAAATTCGTGATCCGGGATCAAAATCCTTATTTGCAAAAACGACATTATTTATTTTATTATTTATATCACACGTACATACATAAAAGTTGCTTAAAAAAAATGTTTTCACCCTGTTTCAAAAAATCCAACCAACAAGTATAAATAGGTGCCTATTATTCAGTTAGCACTTTCTCTTCAACAATTTTACTTTAAAAAATGCACTATGCAACAACAAAATCAAACAACCTGTCGATAAAGCTAAAAAAAGTGGAGTTTACAAAGTTATTTGTAAAGAATGTAATGAAATTTACATCGGCAAAACATCGAGACCACTTGGTAAACAAATTATGGAACATATATCAAAGCATCATCACATCGTGGTCCCTCTTCTGGACTATCCCAGCATCTTAAAAGCACGACACACGAATGTTCCATCGAAGAAGTCACCCTGCTTCATAATCTTCCGGCTGGCAGAGTATTAGATAAATACGACGCACATGAAATTAACAAACACAAACGCTTAAATATACTAAACTGCCAAATAGACTTGACTAATAACAGTCCCTTGTTAAATAATTAATATTTTTTGAAATTGTTTTTTAAACTTTTCAAAAAAGTTATGTATTATAATTTAAATCTTTTTTAACGTTTTTACAATTTTTTTAACTAAAAAATCAAATTCATGTCAATTCACCACGAACACATAATTTTGTAAATGTTAGTGCCCTGAAGATGCCCTAATAAGACGAAACGCGTCGTTTTTTTTATCATTTACCTCAAATGCTGAAGGGGCGCCAAATCAGGTTTTTGCCCCTGTTCCGAAAAGTCGTAGATCCGGCGCTGCTTGTTCTGCAATTGTATCAGTAGCTTTGTTCAGTGAAGAAATATCAGAAAAGAACAGAACAGAACAACAACTGATTTTGACATTTCTCACAAATCTCTGTTCTAAGTTGTTCTACCCCAAAAGCAAGTACAGAAAATCCTGCTGTAAACTGTTCCAAAAAGACTCACTGAACAGCAAGTCAGAACAGTTTAGAACAGAAAATTTCTCACTGAAAAACAAAAACCTGTTCTTTTCTGTTCTAAACTGTTCGGAACAGCCTCACTGAACACTCCTAGTGATAATAATCTCAATGGTTTCGATTGCAAAGTCGATTTCTTGATTATAATCAAGTTGGTTGATGTATTGGGTGTGTAGTTCCGTATCTTTTCCGTTAAGGAGCTTTGGAATACTTTACAATTGATTTTTTTGTAATTTATATAGGTACTCTTGAAAAAGTAAAGCCGATGCCTTGAGACTAATTTAGTTTCAGAGAGCAAAATGGCGTCGGGTTTGTTTTTGTTAAGGAATTTTCTAAAGGGAAATCCGTTTAGGGTGGGATATTAGAGAACCAACGTTTTACGCGAAAACGTTTAATTGGTTAATAGTCCTAGACATAATTTAAAACAGAAGCCAAGAAACATATGTTTCTTGCCTGTTTCGTCGGGGTAGGTCTCGTAGAGGGGAAGAAAATCAGAAATTTTAGAAAGGAGTGTGCCGAAGTCACACCCGAAGAATTTCTGTGAGTCATTCAAGAATGAACTCGTTATGGTTTTGGGAGCACTAACCGCCATATTATTCACTCGATACATCTAGATTTAAACTTAAATCCATATGAATTTGTATGATTCACATCCAGATTTTAGTTTTAATCTAGATGTATTGAGTGAATACATTTTGTGACGGGCAGGTTGTCAAAAGAACATACAAAAAGTGAGAAAAAAATCAGTAGTAGATAAATCTGGTACAATGAATCGACCCGGACAGCAATTTTATCCGTAAATTGTATGCTTTTTTATGTTTTGGATTCTTTGTACAAAATTTGATTTTTTTAAGTAAACAAATTAAATTGAACTTAACACACTTTCTTTCAATTTGGTTCAGTGGTTTATCAAAAAATATAAGATCAAAACAAAGAAAAATATTCACTACTAACAAAAAACAAACTCAAACTAAACGTAAACAAATAGCAGCCATTTTGTATTTTTGTTGTGATTTTTTTTCTTCCCACTAGCTTTTTGACAGAACACCGAACTTACCATTTTCTGCCGAAAGAAATTTTTTGGGTAAAATCTGGCAAGAAGGGGAAATAATTTACTCTCTCGCGAGCGCTCTCTTCTACCCAACACTACCCGTAATGCGCATACGAGAACAGGTTTGGACTAAATCTGGTAGAAAATGGTAGTTTTGGGTAGTTTCGGACTTGTACGCGAACGCACCTAAAATGTGATTGCATTAAATTTATTGCAAAAATAATTATTAGGAATTCAAAATAACATGTGTAATATTTCCAAATTAAATTCCTTTACACTCAGTTTTGAATAAATCGAACAGAAATAAGTGCAATTTTCTTCATTGGTTATGGCACAGAATTTTTTGATGAAAAATTAACCAAATATAAAGAAGCAAATGCCGACAGAAAGAAAATGCATCAGAAAATAAAAGAAAACTATTCTTAAAATCAAATTCGACAAAAAAAATCGATTAAATTGATAAAAACATATTTTAAATATTGAAAACAATTCCAAATCAAATGGGCAAAAAGTAAACAAAACATCCACCATTGCATTTCCGCTGTATTTGACAGATCAACTATTTCAATTCATATCGAGGAGGTGAGTTGGAAAAAGTTACAAAAAGTTACTTTTTGACACTATTAGGCCAGGCGCGCACATGCAACTAAACAGTTTGGTTTCGATTTTGAGCACAATGGGATTATATGGGAGTGCGCGCCGGTTTTTGTGCGCGGACTCTCATATAATTCTATAGTACTCAAAATCGAAACCAAACTGTTTAGTTGCATGTGCGCGCCTAAGGCCAGGCGCGCACATGCAACTTTCAGTTTTGCAACAGTTTGGTTGCTAAAGTGACTACCATGGACTTATATGAGAGTGCGCGCACATGCATAAACTATTCAGTCGTCGATTCGAGCAACTAAAAAGTTTGTGTTTTGGCACAAATCGAACGATCGCCCCAAATCAGTTCTTCAATTTGTGTCACACCGCATTATATGTAACTGCGCGCACATAAAACCAAATAGTTGAACTTTTTTCTTTGAGTGCAAGAGAGAAAGTCGTTGCAGTCAATAGTTTCCTTTCACCAAAAATTAAGAGGAAAGAGCACCGCCTTACATCCCGATATCATTGGTTTTCTCTTTCATCATTTGATTGCGAAGATTTAACAGTTGCTCCAACTGAAAAAAATTCCAGTATCCTATGTGATTAAACGTAGGTGCGCGCACATGCAACTAAATAGTTTCTCGGCGATGTGTGTGTGTTAGTGAATTTCATTCCGATGTTTTATTAGTGTGAATAGCTAAGTAGTATGAACGCATAAAATATATTTTTCTCATGTGTTCGTTTTGATTTGACAGTTGTTGTTGTTCTTGTTGTTCTTAGTTCTGAAATAAGAATAGAAATTGAGAGAAAGAAAAACTGAATAAATATTGTCTGTGTGACCGCCGTATAGTTAGCAGCACTAAGTGAGGAATTTCAATTTTTTTGATTCCTATAATTTGGAAAACATTTGGAAAAATTTGGAAAACCATTTTCAGAATTTGGAAAACCTTAGTTAATTAGTTATTAACAATTAAAGGTTAGGCGTATAGTTAGCAGCACATAGAAACAAAGCTAGGGTTTTTTGGTATCAATCGATAGGGAACAGTTTTGTGAAATTTGGAAAACCATTTTAAGAATTTGGAAAAGCATAGTTTAGTAGATAATTAACAAAATGTAAACAAAATGACAGTTCTATAAACAATTACAATTAACGCAAAACGTAATGTAACGGAGCGTAACGTAATTAAAACTGCCAAACAAGAACACAAAACCAACACATATAAACAAAATTCTGTCCCAACAACAAAATTATAGGGCGTATAGAATTGGATCGCCTGTTTAGCACTGGCTATTGTTTTAAGTCTTAACTACATTGGCCACTTTTTGCAAAATTACAAAAGTAAAAATATTTTTTTTCCCGCTAGCGCAATTGCTTTGTAAAAAAGAATGTATACAATTCTTTTTAAACCAAAATTTAAGCTTCCCGCATCATTTTTATAAGTTTTCCAGTGAGAAAAACTATCCCAAAATGAGTTTGCAAATTTTTACTTTTGTACTTTTTCACTTTTTTGGCTTATGTAGTTAAGGCTTTATTCTTAACTATATTTTATATTTTCTATCTGAAAAGGTAAAAAATTTAACAGCTGACTTTTGACAGAAAAATAGTTTGACAGATCTTAATTTTGTTTATATGTGTTGGTTTTGTGTTCTTGTATGGCAGCTTTAATTACTTTACGCTCCGTTACATTACGTTTTGCATTAATTGTAATTGTTTATAGAACTGTCATTTTGTTTACATTTTGTTAATTATCTACTAAACTATGCTTTTCCAAATTCTAAAAATGGTTTTCCAAATTTCACAAAACTATTCCCGATTGATTGATACCAAAAAACCCTAACTTCGTTTCTATGTGCTGCTAACTATACGCCTAACCTTTAATTGTTAATAACTAATTAACTAGGGTTTTCCAAATTCTGAAAATGGTTTTCCAAATTTTTCCAAATGTTTTCCAAATTATAGGAATCAAAAAAATTGAAATTCCTCACCTAGTGCTGCTAACTATACGGCGGTGGTGTGAGGTAATACATTTTTTTGCTTTGAGGTGATGGGACATTTCAGAGTGGCGTATGCGACATTTTGTATTGCCTCATGTATGAGGTACCCATCACTAGACCGTAGTTAATTATAGTTAACCACAGTACATAAAAGAACGCACCACTGCTCATTCAAAGTGACGGAAGAAAAACTGACCAATTAAAAAGAATCTTCAGCAACTTTGTGTGAAAGGGGGTTAACTTATGTATCTACAGTCGTATTAATTAGATTTTCTTAGAACACTCTTGGACAGTTGTCCAGCTAGCCACTGTCTAAATAGTTGGACAACTCATTATTAATAATCACATTCCAGCAGCTGTCTAAATACGACCTCATATTTCACGTAACATACCTGGATTAATTCATTCTCGAGTGAATTAATGAATTTAACCGACTTTTTGGCTACGTTCAACGAACATTTCTTTCATTTTAACATAACTTTTCGTTTCGTAACTAAAAAAAATGCCTTACTTTGTTCATTGAACGAATCGATGGAAATGTTTATTAATACGATTTTGGAGTTGGACAGCTGTCTAAAGTTAGGCCAGGCGCGCACATGCAACTAAACAGTTTGATTTCGATTTTGAGCACAATGGGTTTATACGGGAGTGCGCGCCGGTTTATGTGCGCGTACTCTCATATAATTCTATAGCACTCAAAATCGAAACCAAACTGTTTAGTTGCATGTGCGCGCCTGGCCTTAAACATACTTTGGAATGGGTTTATTAATAAGACTGCTAGTCTATCGAACTGACACCCGAGCCCGACGGTGCTGTTGCTGCTCTAATCTGTTTATCGCTCTTGAAATTGAAAGATACATACTTCTCCTATCTCCCTACAGATGTCCATCGGAAAATTTCAAATTTGACAGGTTATTACGGCTGTGGCCTTGAAACAAAAATCCGATGCCGCCAAATGTCAAATGGTAAACAACAACAAAGTGCAAATTTCTACTATTACAGCGCAACAGCACGTGTCGCTTGGATTTGATCTCGTCTCGGTTTTTCTTTGTAGTCTCGTCGTCGTCCAACTCCAATCCTTAACTTTGAAATGTTTTACTTAATCGGCCTTGGTCTTGGTGATCCCAAAGATATAACAGTCAAAGGCCTTGAAATCGTCCGCAAATGTCAGAGGGTGTTTCTAGAATCGTATACATCAATTCTTGGTTGTCCAAAAGAAGAGCTGGTAAGTACTATTTGCTTAATAAAAATAAAATAAAATACCCCATCCTGCCATGTTTTTTTCTGTTCAAAAGGAAGAATTCTATGGACGACCATTGTTAATAGCTGATCGGGATCTTGTTGAACAAGGTGCCGATGAGATACTAGCCGGAGCCGAGAACGAAGATGTTGCATTACTGGTTGTTGGCGATCCATTCGGCGCAACGACACACACCGATTTCATTTTGCGAGCCAAAGAGAAGAAAATCTCTTACAAGGTCATTCACAATGCTTCTATCATGAATGCAATCGGTTGCTGCGGTCTGCAGCTGTACAAATTCGGTGAGACTGTTTCCATTCCATACTGGGATGAAACCTGGAAGCCTGATAGCTTCTACGATAAGATTAAGTTAAATCGTTTAAATAACATGCACACACTCTGTTTACTGGATATCAAAGTCAAGGAACCAACCTTGGAGTCTCTCATGCGGCGTCGAAAGGAATATCTGCCGCCAAGATTTATGAGTGTTCAAGAAGCTGCCACACAGGTGCTGACTATTGTTGAAAAAAAGGATGCTCTGGAGAAGAATACTGTCTTGAATGAGAAGTCCTTGTGTGTTGGATTAGCTCGAGTTGGACACGATAGCCAGCAGATTGTGGTCTGCACATTGAGGCAAATGAGCAGCACAGACCTTGGTGGTCCTTTGCATTCGATGGTTATTCCTGCCAAGGACATGCATCCGCTGGAAGTCGAATTCCTGCAGCAATATGCGACAATCAAGTTAGACGAGTACAATAATTGACGAGTGTGTATTAATTATAAAATTCCACCGAGATAAATATATGATTATTTTTTATATAAAAAAAAAATGAGCCAGACAATTTTTGGAGGGAAGAAACTTAACAAGAAGCATGTATACAGATAAAATATGATTTCTCATAGAGGTTTGATCTTTCAGTTTTTTTTTTTTTTTAACGAAGCAAAACAAGAAATACAGATATTTTGTACTAAGACATTTTCCTTCGAGATTTTAGAAAAAAGTTTAAATTTAGTTTGTAGTTTATAATTATAGACCTTTACGAAATTTCCAACACGAATAAAAAGAAAGACACCGTAAAACAAGATTAGTGAATTAATGGAAATTCTGCTCTTAAGTGGCAAGTATTGCAGATATGTCATGGACATTTTACGCTTAAGTTGGATTATCTTGCAATCGAACTGGGCCCCTATTTTGTTAAACGATTATCGTTGAAATTACTTCGTTATCGTTTAAATGCGATAACGTTAGTTTTAAAAATACAACTTATTTCTAACGTTTGTTATTTGGCTTTCGTTTAGCTTTTAATTTATTTATTTTTTTAATTTTTTGCAGTGCAGAGTAGGATTGCAGTTTGCTTGTGCCTCAAAATACATGTTTTTTTTTTTATTTTGTTAGGCACAATCATAATAAACCTTTCTCATTTAACAGAATCGCTCTTTGTCGTGTCTATCGTTTACTTCAGTATCGTTTACTTGCCGCTCGTTTCGTAATACGTAGTAGGGCCCCTGAATTATAGTTTTTTTTTATATTTACAAGTACAATCCTGGGCTTAACCTATTTAAATAAAACTAATATTTGTTCAAAAAGAAAACAAAAAGATATATAATATGACTATTTATTTTGAATTCAGAAAAATGCTGTTCAACTGTTTAGATTAAGTGAGCTTTCTTCTTATCTCTTTTACAAAATATATACCAGCGATTTGTTTTCGAAACGGAATCGTTCCAAGTTGTTTCAAAATGTGCAAAAGTTTTGTTTCCCTCAGTAAATAAAATTTGGCTTAAGTTGCTTGGAATTTTAAAGATTGTCATATGATAAGTTAAAAAATATGGAAAAGAAGCATATGAAAAACGTTCTTTGAATTGCTAAAATAATTTAATTTAATAATATACACCTCAATTATAATTTAAACAAATTTATTGACTCGTTTTCAAAATATTGACTAGTCAAAAAACAATTTTAACTATTTTCTAAGTCCAAAAAATATTTTTTTGATCATCTTTACATTCATACATTATTCACGGCCCTATCGAGATAACCGTCGGAGCGGAATTCTCCGATTTTCTACGAATCGGACACATTTTGCTTCTGGCATAGAAAATGTCTTCTCGAACAAGCAGATACTTTTATCAACAAAATATGAAATTTTTGAATCGGTAGTAAAACCAACACTACTATATGCTGCTCAGGTTTGGGGATCCGACGAATACGAAGACATTGAAAAATTCTATAGGAACTTCCTAAAGAAGCTTTTCAACCTTCCCCAAAATACACCCAGCTATGCAATATATTTAGAAACCGGCCTTCCAAAGCTATTTACAAGCACGCTTAAATCTCAAGCTGATTATATTATCAAAATTTGCAGCAATCATCAAGACTCAAGACTTTCAAAAAATGCTTTTATAAAAGTTGCGGAACAAGGACTGGTGGTTCGAAAGATGGCAGTCTATTGCCAATGATTGTGGAATGAGGTTAGATGTTGATTTAAACAGCATAAACCGTTTGAAAGAACAGCTGTACTGTATCATACAGAAGAACGAGAACTCAATACGGGACGTACTTATAGTGAAAGCTCAAGAGTCTAACAGTAGAATAGTATACTGTTTACTTAACTACAATCTTGGTGGCAGGAACTATTTTCAAAATTCCCTCAGTTATGTAGAAATATCTTTAATTTTCAAAGCCAGATGTGAGGATCTTAATTTAAACGGTAACCCTTACAATGATAGTTTTACAACCCTATTCGATCCGATTCGATCCGATTGAAACTTTCGATTCACGTGAAAGTTTCATTGAATTTGCCTTAAATTATTTTTTTTTAATGTCCAATCTTTAGAGTGCAAATCTTAGCTGATATTTAGTTTTAAAATTCTTAAAAGAATCTAATTGTTTCCTGTTTCTAACAAAATTTATACAAAATTTGGAGCAATTATTTCCCTCCGACGGATAGCAGAATACAAACTTTCACGTGAATATTTAGCTGTTAACCTATTTTGTGCTCTATGCAACTTAAAATCAAAAGAAAATTGCTTTCACTTCATCAGTATATGTCCAATATTCAAACCACAGAGACGCTCTTTTTTCGGAAAAAATACTCTTACCTTATAAGAGACTATCTACATCCTAAACGAATACGACTGAAAAGCCTTAAACAAATTTTGGAACGAGATTTACAAGTATAGATTATTATTAATCACCACAGAATATTCTTAAATAGATTTTTTTTTTGTTTCTTTGTTTGCTTTTATATTGTTCACAACCAAAACAACAATCAACATTTTTATAAACGTTCAGAAATTTGTCAACCTGGCTGACGGCATAGCCATAGCTTATAAATTTCAAAATTTTATATACAATTGTTAACAACTGAATGTAAATAAATGAATTACTTACTTACTTACATACATTTTGCTTCGAGGTAGTTCTCCGACCAGCAAAATGTCTCCGATTCGTAGGAAATCGGAGAGTTCCGCTCCGACGGTTACCCCCATAGGGCCGTCAAGCTTAAAACCTCCGGAGTAAAAAATTGATAAACGTCGGAATGAAAGTTACATACCATTAATAACAACTATACCTACAACTTTTTGTATTTTTGAGATAAACAACTTTTTGCAAAACGGTTGTATGGTAGTTACTTTTATTTTTTGTAGCTATTAAAATTAAATTTCGCTTCTAGGGAATCGTATAAAAACTTAAGTTTCAAGTTTGAAGAAAATAACTTCAGTAGTTTAGGCTATAAGTCGAGGTACAGAAAGACAGGCAGAATTTTTATTGAAACCTCGAGTTAATTTTTTTTTTTTAATAATCCAGAACTTGCCTTATATTACTTATGTATATCGAGAGTAAAATTGGTTTGGTATGGTTGATAAGTTTTTTTGGAGCAAGATTTTTAAAATGCAATTTTTTTTTAATTGCGTGACTTCAATAAAGCCATTCTGGACTTTTGTCAGCAAATTTCTTGGGCAAAGTATCTTGGGTAACCTGTTTTGCTTTATGTTTCTTTAGACAAAACGATATATTTTTTTTTTAACTTTCTCTGTCCCGATAACGCAATTCTGTTACTCCGAGACGGTGCTTACACCTTTAGTTCTAAAACATAGGTCTCTTCTAAATACACGTTCCGATTCTGTCTCTTCCCCACACATTTCACCTCTTTTGGCTTCGCTTCGCTTCCTTTGTGTCGTACGTTAAAAAACTGAAGGTCTTTGGATATGTTCAATCACCAGGTAGGCAGGCACAGTTTTTTTTGGATAACAATACTTTTGGTGGACCGCTTTCCTCATGCATTTTGGTAAAAGTCCGGTCCGGAAAGAATAACGAAAACATAAATTTAAATTTCGAACTTTTACCTATGAGTAGGGGAAGATACATCATGCACGAGAAATTTGAAAAAAAAAGTATGTATTTTTATTAATTTATAGAGAAAGCTTAATAGCTAGGTAAATCAAATTTCTATAACAGAGAAAATATATCTTGGTATGGGAAACGATTGGGCTGATGGCTCTAATAGAAAAGTCCTCGCATCCTTCGTCCTGAACCTTGACGATCGTACAAGACGTTGAATTTATTAACAAAATGATTCATGTCATTGCATCCTTTAGTAAGTGCTCCCAAATATGTTATCAGACCCACGTCGTTGCATTGTGTGTAGAACTCTTCCTTGAAGCCGGGTCCTTGCATAACCGGCAGACGGTGGCTTAAGGAATATGCTTCTCTCAGAATCTCTTGATTTGGCTCAAGCTTTCCGGCTTCCACATCTTTTATGTATTTGAGCACAATTTTAATGCGAGTGTTGAGCATTTTTATGGCACTGTCTTGAGCTACTAGATGCTCAGCCACAACAGACTTTTCACCCGTTTCATTGGTAGACATCCTAGCAACATGGTCGACGCCAATACGTTCCGCCTCCTCGGTGGCTAAAGTGTAAACGAGTGGGACGAGTAACATTGTCGCTTCGCCTTGGACAATATCAATTACTGATTCATAAAGCTTTAATGGCAATTGATCGACATTGCGAGAGACCGGATTAAGTTGGAGCATGATTGGACACTCGTTGATGTCAGCGATTTGTTTCTGTATTTTGATTTCTTTTTCGGTGGGAAATTCGCCGGTGGTGTACCAGCCAATGAAATCTAGTTCACTGAATACCTGTTTATATTGAGCTTCCTTGGTGTTGTAGTAGTCCAAGTTGATGATGACATCCTCACCGACTTCGTCTGTCTTCAATTCGAAGGAGTTCATCACTTCTATATTGCGTCCCTTTTGTTTTCCAATCAAGGCACCATAAACTTGACGGTGTTCGCCGGCTTGAGCGCGAATGCGTGTCCAATGTTCGGAAATATTCATTATCACAAGTGGATGCAATGATATAGTCACTGATGGAACAGTTCCAGGACCGGCCATTATGTTTGAAGCACCGCCAGCCTTATTGATTGACTTTTCACTCATGGTAGGGATATCCCCAAAGTCTACTTCCATATTTTCCATTTTAAATATTGATTTTTATGTATGAGCTGTTTTTAAAAAAATGAGAAAATTGTTGCTAAAAGACAGCTCTTCCGTGCTTCTGTCGGTGCTTGGCTTGCACTTGCTTCACTTGAGAAATTGACAGTCCGTGCGTTCAACCTACATCTGAAATTTCAGATTTCTGAATTTTTTATGTCGTTTTTCTTTCAAAAATTGATCCCTGGGAGGGATTTTGATCCCGGACAAGTTTTTGCATTACATTCAACCAAAAAAAATCAATCCCTGACAATTCGGGATCAAAATCTCTGATCCCGAATTAAAGCTACATGAAACACGCACTTGCACACACACTATTTATAAAACGTCATTTTGTGCTTTTGTGTGATTCTGTGATTCTATGATTTTCTATTTCATTTGCATTCCGTTTTTGGTTCTTTGCCTATCAAAATTATTTTTTGCTTTATTAAATTAAAATTATTTTTGACAAAATTAAATTTAACATCCCACACATACATTTGCAAACAAAAAACAAATCCAATCTGCGTTTCTTTTGCCAAGAAAATTCGTGATCCGGGATCAAAATCCCTATTTGCAAAAGAAAAACGACATTAGCTTCTGATTGGCCAGCTGTCATAAAAAGTTAGATGACTTTTATGTCGAAGAAAAAAATCGATTTGTTCAGAAGAAAAAATCGACTTTTCTAGACAAAATACAACCATGAAGTGTGCAATTAAAGTTTACAATGTCATCTTAAAACCCCATTTTGAATATTGTGGCAGTGGCCACGTTCATCACCACGTTTTTGACAGATCTAAAAATTCAGTTCTGAAAAACGTAACACTGAACGCAAAAAAAAATCTGAAATTATTTATTCTGTTTTTATTATTTTTTGCACTTTAAAATCGAAATCCGAAAAGCAATACGAAACCCAGACGATCAGACCACACACCAAAAAAAAAACTAGATCAAGAACTGTTTTTTTGTTGCTTTTAGCTGTCATCTGAATTTTCAGATAGAATTTTTCATCTGAAAATTCAGAAAAAAACGTAAGAAACGTAACTAAATGTCAATCGACGTCAACTGAATTTTTATGACTGCTGGCCAATCAGAAGCTCTAAAAATGACAGTTCAGAACTGTCAAATGTGCTGATGAACGCGGCCAGTATATTATTCTTAGGTTATCAATGGCCACGTTCATAACAACGTTTTTGACAGATCTAAAAATTCAGTTCTGAAAAACGTAACACTGAACGCACAAAAAAGTCTGAAATTATTTATTCTGTTTTTATTATTTTTTGCACTTTAAAATCAAAATCCGAAAAGCGATACAAGACCCAGACGATCAGACCACACACCAAAAAAAAAAACTGGATCAAAAACTGTTTTTTTGTTGCTTTTAGCTGTCATCTGAATTTTCAGATAGAATTTTTCATCTGAAAATTCAGAAAAAAACGTAAGAAACGTAACTAAATGTCAATCGACGTCAACTGAATTTTTATGACTGCTGGCCAATCAGAAGCTCTAAAAATAACAGTTCAGAACTGTCAAATGTGCTGATGAACGCGGCCAATATCAAAAAAAAACAGATTACAAGTACTTCAAAATAAGGCAATGCGAATTATACTGAAATGCGATAGATATACTCCAATATCATTTATGGCTGAGTCTTTAAATTGGCTAAATATAAATCAAAGACTCTTTATGTGCGCTATGGTTTTCGTTTATAAAATTAAATACATCCACCAATGAACTCTCTGGGCATAACTTAAGGAACAACCATGACTTAAGGATACAAAGAGTACGAACAACAAGAGGTCAACGAACGATACAGTACCTGGGGTTTCAATCATATAATAGCCTTCCTGACAACATTAAAAATGCAGAAACCATTTTCGTATTTAAAAGAAAAATTTTGAATTATATATAAGACACCAATATTTAATAGCACTTTTAAATTTTTAAATGACTTATTTTGTATGGAACAAACGTCATTTAAAGATTTAAAAGCCCTGTTAAATATTGGTGCATAAATGTTCATTAATTTAAATTATTGTAAAAACTGAGCAAAATTTAGAAACAAAAACATAATTTATGTATTATTGTAAAATTATCTTTAATGGCACTTGTTGCTAAATAAAATTAAACTAATGTCGAATTCCTTTTACCAAAAAAATTCGATTTTTTTTCTAAACAGAATCGAATTTTTTCTTTTATTACAAGGGATTTGTTCAGAAAAGTCGATTTTTTCCTCTAAACAAATCGATTTTTTTCTTAAAAGGAATTCGACATAACTAACTATCTCACGAATCCCTTGTATTAAAAGAAAAAATTCGATTCTGTTTACAAAAAAATTCGAATATTTTTGGTAAAAGGAATTCGAAATTAGTGACTTTTAAGTTACTGGCCAATCAGAAGCTCCAAAAATTCAGAAATCTGAAATTCCAGATGTAGGTTGAACGCACGGAATGGGTTGTTCAATTTTATGCTGGGTAGGGTAAAGCTAAGTATAGACGATTGTCAGATCTTACAATATTGTCAGATCTGTTAATGGTCTGACAATAGCGGTAAATTAGCTGACAATTGACAAATTTCTTTCAATGTAAAATTGTCCGTTCACACGATTGGTAGATTTTGTGCCAAAGTCTGACAATTTATTTGTCAGCTCTTGTCTGACAATTTTCGGACAATTATATATCTGTATCACACGGTTGGCAGATCAATAAAGATTAAAGTCACAATAAAAATTCAATTGAGGATTTCAAGATCAAACATCTTTTATAGAATTTCACTTTTTAATGTATGTAGCCACTATCAAGAAGAGGATACTTTCAAAGTGATTTGAAAATCTAGTGTCATAGTGGTAATTCCAAAACAATTGGACGAGCATTTAAAACAATTTAACTACAACTGGACATCGAGGGCGACGGACGACTTTACACACTACGAAGGAGAAATATGCCAAGGGTCGTCAAGACACGCTACGAAGAACAAAAGTCCATATTCTGTATCAAATTATTAAACAAAAAAAAAAAAGAATTTAAATTTTAAATCATTTATTTTTTGAAAGACGCAAGAATGAGAAGATCTTGCAATAATTGAACTATATTGTTTAGAAGAAAAAACAAACCTTTGCGTACAAAAAATTCAGCAGGCTTACTCTAGAGAGTATTTGATTGCTCGTATAGTTTCTTGGCCATTTTGAAGTCCAATTTTTTTTAACTTGTTGGAATTTGATGTTCACTTTATTTTCATCGTATTTAATCTTTATTTGAGTAGATATCTTTCAATGGTTTTATTTATTCCGAACAAAATATACAGCACAAGGAATTTATTATAAAAGTGAGTCCTGCTTTATAGATTTCTTTTATTCAGTTGTGAAAAACTACAAATTTCCTACAAAAATGTTTTTTTTTTATCTCTCAACTCGGCTCCAATCGTTTGACATTTCGAACAATGAAAAAATTGTCAGCAATTGTAAGATGTTTTCAATGAAAACATCTGACAATGACCAATGAGTCTGACAATGTCCTAATCGTCTGACAATTGTTGCGAGGCAAGAGGAGAGGAAGAGGTAGGTAAGGCGGTAGGGTAGGAAAAAGGAATAGGTAGGAAAATAGGAAAGGAAGAGGTCGGAAAAAGGGTAGGAATGCTAAGTTCCGGGGACGCGGCCTGCTTTCGTTGCGCAGCTGTTAGCTCGCCGGAATGGGGGGGATCTTGCCCCCGAAACTTAACCTCACCTGCAAGCAAAAACATAAATCAGGCCAGATAAACTTCAGTGACAGCGGACAGACTATCACCGCTTCAAGGGCGCTGCGGACGTTAGTGCAGCGTGGCCATTACCCACCCAACCTAGGAATCCATCGGCCATGTTTGGACTCCCCCAAGTGTCCCTTACATCTTTTCATTTTCAGCTCAAATATGGCACCAGCTAACCACCAAGATCTAAGACCCCGTTTGCATTGGGGTGAATTGAACATTAAAAACACTACCATAATACACTTAAGGGGATGTGCTTGGCGTCCGCAACAAATTTCGTCCTTTTTTTGGATAGATTCCAATTAAAGGACGAAAAAAAAGGTCGCCTATATTTTGGATTTCTGCTCTTGAACCAAAAACTATATTACCTGCCACTCCATTACATCTCCATCCAACTGACAGCTGGGCGAAGTTCACTATTTCACGCTTCACCTATAGGGCTTTTTAACAAACAGCAATATATCTCTGTCTCGTTCATATTTAAATGTCAAACTAAAATTCTCGGCACAATGACATTTAAGTGGCAGCCATTTGTTTGGTTTATTTTGGAGGCAAATAAATATTTCGAATTGTTTTTTTCCTTTTTTATAGAAAAGATGCAAGTAAAAATGTTTTTATACTTTATATAAGATATTTTAATCTTTTTATTGCACAAAATAGCAAGATTTTTGTAATTTAAATTAGCCCTCCTTATTTTTTTCTTTCCAATTTCATCTGTCATTGTGCCAAGTTTTTGCTGTCATTTGAAACTGACAATTTGGTAGAGATCTCTATTGGTTAATCTGGAGTCAACTCATTTACATGAAGTCGAGAGTTCGACCAGTTGGAATGTTGTCAAAAGCAAAAATACTCAGAGGAGTTGGATCTATGTGCGTTTGTCGAGCGTTTTTCACACATATTTGAAAAACTAGTGCATAAGCTGTTTTCCAGAGCTTATAGACAAACCGAAATGTCAGCCTAGGATTGGCATCTTGTATAGAGTGTTTTTGGTCAAAAGCTTTTTGGTTGTGTTTGTCTCTTCGTATTCGTATTCTCATTAATTGCGGGCATGACTTGACTACCACACAGCACAGCACATAAAAATGGATCCTAGGCCGGTGAACATAAAAGCATTCACCCCCTGATCGGCTATCCCTTATGATGGGGACGGAAAGTCTATCCATAGAAAAACCCTATGTGGATAAGCTCCGAACAAGAGTCAAAGAACAGGTAGCCTTAACGCCTAGAACTTCATTGTGGGGAGCAACCCACGCTTAAAACGCCGGGCAACACCTAAAACTAGAGTACAAATTAATATAAGCCATCATTCCTAGGTAAGTTGGCTTGGTTTATGAAGGTATATCGTTTATTCAAGCTTTTTTTTCTTCATTTTTAGTTTCTGTCGTATCATTAATGCCAATATTTTTGTCCTCTCACTACCTACTTGACCTGGGGTGGACAAACCTAAGCCTTTTGGTTAGGACGTAGCAGTAGCACTTCCTTTTTATTTTTTTTTTTTTTTGGAATCAATCTCAGCTTTATCCTTTTATTTCCAGGGAAAATTTTGGTAGGTATCGTAACCTAAAATAAATAGTTTATAGTTTGGCTTTTAACTACTTTTCTTGTTTTTTTTTTTTCTGTTTTCCTTTCAGATACGTTATTGCCCAAAGCCATCACGGGGACTATCAAAACCAAAAACAAAGTAACTGACTTGAGGATATTTAATGAGGACAGCACCGACAATAACCAAACCACAACAACCATATCTAAACCAAATGTCACAGATTTATTAAGCATAAAGAACAACCAGAATAGATTTGAAGGAAAATGAAGTGGGAATACAATTAAAAATTTACAATATGGAAATTTTGAAGGAGCATGCCATAAATAAACCTTTTAACTTATGAACACATTGTTTTTACTACAAGGCTAATTCCACTATTCCAGGTACAATGTAAAACCAAGTTTTATTTTTTTCCATGTGAATATAATTCAAAATAAGGTGTTCTTTCATGATTTGGCGATACCAATTAAGTTGGGAATTATAATGTTGTATAAAGTGAAGTGATTTTCAGTAAAATTTTTGTTTTCTCTGGCTTCTCAATGAACCATTCCTTGGAACGCGAACCGGATTGTTTAACAATCAATTAAAAGAGTTTACGTTTACCATCGAATGATAAACCAACGTTCCAAATGAGAAAAACAATATTTTCTAGGTTTGATCGCAAAACAAAAGATATTACATTTTAATTTTGAAACACGTTGAATGATTTTAGTGAATCAACAATTTAGATCACATTACCCAGCAGAATCTATTCAATGTTATTCAAATGTTACCGAACAGGATAAAGTCGATACCTTAAAAAAAAAATAAATAGGGAGACGGACGAACAATTAAATAAATAGATAAATAAATAATAATAAATAAATGAAGGTGTATAAATAAAATATGGTAACGCTAAGCGAAAAATAATTTTTAAAAATATCACAGAAAGGTATTATCACAGATGGTTTTTTGGTATCACAGACGAATATTATCACAATTAGTATTACTATCACCTTAGCTAAATGTTTAGATCTAATGATAAATACTTTTTAGGGACATGTGCATGCATTGAACAAACAAGTACCGAAATAAATATCATTGTGTTGGTTTGACTACAGGATGGAACATTTAGGAATACAGTGCTAGGAATCAAATTTGAATCAAATATGGTTTTATGGAATCGCGCTCATATTTGTAAGTTACTAGGGAAGGTGATTTCTTCGATTTAGCATTGGACTTACAAGACATTGCGTAAACTCTAATAGCGAAAATAGTGTTTTAGTCATTTAGTGGATTATCAGTTGTTATCAGTTGCGACCAATAATTTTTTTTCTAACATATTTAAGATTTTTCGCAAATCGTGCACCAGTTAGGCTGTTAACTTGACTTAAAAAGCTGGGACAAGTTTGGATCGGCATGATATGCTCCGTGCTGGGAGAAGAATGGCGATTCGAGTTTTGACCAAGGATTTTCCCCATTTACTCAACCCAACAACATCCACAAACAGATAAAGATTATAGGTATAGGGTGAGTTTGTTAAACAATTTAATCTTTTCGAATCCAAAAAGGTAGTACCAAAAAAAAACTCTTTAATTAGGTCCACATACGGAAATTGGATTTGAAGATTAGTTTTGAGGAATTATTAGGAATCTTAAGAAGAAATCAGAACTTTAATTATAAAAAAAATGCAATGATTGAGTGTGAATAACATTTAACGGAATCAAACTCAGAGAAAAAACAAAACATAAAAAAAAATCAGAAAAAAAAGAAATCGTTAAGCATAACGCAACGAACAAAAACTTTAAATTGAGGAACATTATAAATAAAAAATGGATTATATTCAAACAAAACTAAATTAAGGTTTTATACTAAAGCACTAATATATATCTATATATAGGTATATTTTCTTGCTCAATGATCGAAGGTATTGTATAAAACAACACCAAATCTTGGGTTCTCTTGAGAACTTAAAGTATTTAAAAAAAAATAATTTAAATGAAAAAAAAAAAAGAGTAATATATCCAAAGGACAAATAACGAAATATAATGAAATACTACCAAAATACGATCAAAAATTTGCAGTAGATCTTTTCTTACAAAAAAAAATTATAAAGCAAAAATATTAACTTATAAAAAAAGAACTTTTCTAAAAAAACTTAGAAAAACCTTTAAATATTTTTGAAATCGATTTCTTATCAAATATAAGTATTTTTTTTTGAACAAAAAAACTAAATTAAATAAGAAAACTTAAATGATTTTGTAACAAACTAACACACGGAAATATTGAAGTTGTTGCTTCAAACAAAGGTAACATCAAAGGACATTACTCTTACTAAAAAATCGATCGAAGTAGATAAGTAGAATTATCGTAAATATTAACCTAATCACAAATAATTTTACTATGGTATAACAAACACAATTTTTTTTTTTTTTTTTTTTTTTAACTAAGACTTTTTTCAAAGATTGACCAACGTACATGATAAGAGAAAGTTTAATTTGGAATTAAGAAAAGTTAAATGAAAATTCAACTTAAGAAAAAAAAAATCAAAATGAATTTCCTTCCTTCAAAGGAAACGTTTTCCTAAGATTTATACAAGCACAGGGTACTTCCGGTATCTTCTTCGGTGGTTTCTTGTCGGTACGGGATGAACCTACTAACGATCACTACGTACAAAGACTTCAGACGGACGACAAAATCCCTTGAAGCGGTGAGGTTGAAAAGGAAAAAAATACGAAAAAAAAACAAGACGACATATAAATTGGATCGGATCATCCTGTTTGACGAGTCGTCGAACACGATAACTACGTCCAAGTAACCTAACCAGACAAGACAATTGGATCGGAAAGTGAAATGAGGTAGAAAAGTAAAAAAGGTCAGGATGGGAATAAGGAAAGTCAAGACGAAAGACGTTATCCGTTGCAACTGCAAGTCCCAATCATCCGTCGCAATACACCTAGGTACGTCAGAGACCTTCCTGATGCAGACTTACGGATGTTGCAAACCTTGCAGCAACTCCAGATAAAACGCCAAAACAATCACTAACCGCCGTCGCTATGAATTTTCAAGGAATCGTCGCAATACACCTAGGTACGTCAGAGACCTTCCTGGTGCAGACTTACGATCCTTAAAAATCCATAGCAAGTTTGGTTGAACAAAACGAAAACACTTATGAACCGCCGTCACTGTAAATTTTCAAAAGCTCGTCGCAATACACCTAGGTATGTCAGAGACTTTCCTGGTGCAGACTTACGAGTTTTAAAAATTCACAGTAAGTTTGGTTCTGGACAAGGACTACAAAAATCTTCGCTATAAAGCTCAGACGTTGGGCGCCATTTTGTTGCGAGGCAAGAGGAGAGGAAGAGGTAGGTAAGTGCCTGTTTACATTGTATTTTTGATGAAGCATATTTCGTTCATCAAAATGTTCCTCGTGTTTACATTATAGAGAAAAAATCCTTTCATTTCAATCTACCCATCCCTATCTCACATCCATAACAACCATGTATCTCTCACTCACACCAAAAAAAATCTTCGTGCTCAATCCGAAAACATTTATTGAAACTGGCGCATCGGCGTAATTTGGGTGGAATTTACCCTTCTCTTTCTTACTCACACAAAATCTACCCATCTCACTGGATGCGCCGTTCGTCAAAAATACAATGTAAACAGGCACTAAGGCGGTAGGGTAGGAAAAAGGAATAGGTAGGAAAATAGGAAAGGAAGAGGTCGGAAAAAGGGTAGGAATGCTAAGTTCCGGGGACGCGGCCTGCTTGCGTTGCGCAGCTGTTAGCTCGCCGGAATGGGGGGGATCTTGCCCCCGAAACTTAACCTCACCTGCAAGCAAAAACATAAATCAGGCCAGATAAATTTCAGTGACAGCGGACAGACTATCACCGCTTCAAGGGCGCTGCGGACGTTAGTGCAGCGTGGCCATTACCCACCCAACCTAGGAATCCATCGGCCATGTTTGGACTCCCCCAAGTGTCCCCATCTTTTCATTTTCAGCTCAAATATGGCACCAGCTAACCACCAAGATCTAAGACCCCGTTTGCATTGGGGTGAATTGAACATTAAAAACACTACCATAATACACTTAAGGGGATGTGCTTGGCGTCCGCAACACAATGACACAAATTGTGCGTTCAGACGATTGTAAGATACCTGACAATTTTTTGTCAGATTGTCATCTGACAATTACCTGACAATGATGTTTCTGACAATATTGTCAGACAAAATTGTGTGTACAGACGATTGTAAGACATTTGGGACAGTATTTTCACTGACAGATCTGACAATATTGTAAGATCTGACAATCGTCTGTACTTAGCTCAACTGCCTGAACAGAATTGGTCTTATTAATTAGATTTTTGGCTGTTTAAACTATGTCTAATGTCGAATTCCTTTTAGCAAAAAAATTCGATTTTTTTTTCTAAACAGAATCGAATTTTTTCTTTTAATACAAGGGATTTGTCCAGAAAAGTCGATTTTTTCTTCTGAACAAATCGATTTTTTTCTTAAAAGGAATTTGAAACATTCGGAAATATGCTTTTTTGATAAAAAAAATATTGCATTTCTCTACGTTTAGACAATAGATTACGTTGTCTAAAGCAAGATAACAAGAATGATTACTTAAGCAAAAATTAGAAAGGTTTTTTAAAAACTTGGACAGCTGTCTAAAGTTAGACAATGTTTATTAATAAGACCAATGGTCGTATTAATAAACATTGTCTAACTTTAGACAGCCGTCCAGCTTTTTAAAAAACCTTTTTAATTGTGGCTAAAGTGATCTATCTTTTTATCTTGCTTTAGACAACGTAATCTATTGCCTAAACCTTGAGAAATGCAATATTTTTTTTATTAAAAAATCATATTTCCAACTGTTTCAAAATACTTATGTCGAATTCCTTTTACCAAAAATATTCGATTTTTTTTCTAAACAGAATCGATTTTTTTCTTTTAAAACAAGGGATTTGTCCAGAAAAGTCGATTTTTTCTTCTAAACAAATCGATTTTTTTCTTAAAAGGAATTCGACATTAGACATAGTTTAAACTGCCAAAAATCTAATTAATAAGAGCACAAATATATATAATCATATAAAATTCAATGTAAATTCATCTGGATTTAAGTTTAAATCTGGATGTATCGAGTGAATAATATGGCGGTTATAATTCATTATCCACACTCATTTGATAAATAAAACACATTTTTATGGATATATTTGTTTTAAATCTATTTAAACTCATGACCAAAAATACTGAATATAAAGATATGAATCTTTCGTACGTTTCACCCTCCAAAACCCTTTTGTTTACATTGTTGTATTTGTAATTTAATTTTGTGTCGATGAATAGATGTGAAATCCAACAACAATATAGCTAGGGTGGTGTGAAGATAAATACTGTGAATGTGTGAGTTGTGAAGTCTTATACTGTGTTTTCATTAGAGCAAATGAGGTAATTTGGTTCAAAATTTCCAAATTCAATTCGAAATCATCTCATTTCCCATACAAATTCAAATTTCCAAATGAGGTAATTTCGATCAAATTAGCACGAAATTCGGTAGAAAATTACGTAAAACTTTTATGAACACACCCAAATGGAATCCATTCAAAGTGGATCCCATTTGAAATGACAGAATTCAATGTAAAAAACAACAATAACAAGCGATTGACAATCTGGACCGTCAAACAAAATTACGAAATTTGAAATGTGAACACTTTTTTTGCAATTTGCCAAATTACCTCATTTCAACTCTAATGAAAACGCAGAATTAACTACATTTCGCCACTTTTTGCAAAATTACAAAAGTAAAAATATTTTTTTTCCCGCTAGCGCAGTTGTTTTGTGAAAAAGAATGTATACAATTCTTTTTAAACCAAAATTTAAGCTTTCTGCATCATTTTTATAAGTTTTCCAGTGAAAAAAACTATCCCAAAATGAGTTTGAAAATTTTCACTTTTGTACTTTTTCACTTTTTTGGCTTAAGCCTAGTACGCAGATCGCGCTAAAATTTATCTTCCATACAAATTTCCTCCAAAGATAAATTTTAGCGAGGACATTTAGCTAGGCAGTACGCAGTTCACGCGCTAAATTCAAAAAGTCTCCACTTAATTTAGCGCACGAAATAATGCTCAACGCATTCTTTCACAGATAAATTTTGACATTTGTGCTCTTAGCAAACGATTGTAGAGATAAGAATTGTAGAGATAAAATTAAGTTTAGCTTGAACTGCGTACCTGGCTTTATGTAGTTAAGGCTTGAGGATAAATACTGTGAAAGTTAATGTGTGAGTTTTATACCGCCATTTTAACACATACCTTCTTATTTTTCATCTGATAGAGCTTGTCGGCAAACTCAAATGACAGCCGAGGATTCATATCTTTATATTCAGTATTTTTGCTCATGACGAACACTTTTAAATATATTTATGTTAAACACCGCGGCAAAAAACTTTGAACTCCTGAGAAATATCAAATCTTCGTAGTGTGTGTGCAAATCCGTGTAAATCTTGCTAAAAAGGAAAGATTTCATTTGTCTAGAAAATTCGATTTTTTCTTCTAAACAAATCGATTTTTTTTCTAAGCAAAACCGATTTTTTTGTTGCATGGAATTCGACATGAAATTTCAGATTTTTTTGCGTTCAACGAAAAAATCAATTTTCAGATTCTGAAATTTGAGATTTGTTTTATTGAACGTTTCTAAACATACGTCAAATAAAAAAAACAGCTGAGATGTATTTTTCTCTTTTGGCCTAGTTGCTTCTTTTTTTTTACTTTTGAGAAGAATTCTATTTGTATTCTCAATCGCGCAAACTGATTACAAAGATAAGCATTATCAAAATTACTCAACGGTAAGTACAGCATAGTTTTAACTCACGTTTCTTGCTTAGTATTGGATAATAAAATTAATAAGTATTACTAATTCGTAGATGAGCTATGATGGATTACTGTCCAAGTTAACCGATGAAAAGTTGAATTTTTACCACACACCATCTTCGGTGGAAGAAGAACAGCCATCGACACACCAACAAAATGTTGGACAGGATATTGCAGTCATTGCTAGTGTTACACATCCTAAGGGTGGAACCAAATCCGAAACCTCTACTCCCCAGCGTAAGGTATCCACTTCACGATTTATGAACGCTTTCAGCCAATTCTACGCTGGTGGCTGTAGCAGTGGACAAGCAGCTGCTGTTCCTTCGACAACGGCTACCCCTCCACTTGCCCCTTCTGGGGCTGAAGAAGATCCATCGCCTAGTAATTCCGCGGGGCGGACACCAACCAAAGGCATGGAGTCCAAGCTTCTCTCGATGTGGCACAATGTCAAATATGGCTGGAGTGGTAAGATGCGTTCGAACTTCTCCAAAGAGCAACCAGTATGGCTCCTCGGTCGGTGCTATCATCGCAAATACACTCCACCAACATCAATGGAGAGTTCCGCCGAACTAACAGCTAATCTGGAACCGATCAAAGGTGGACTAACAGCTGTGCATCAGATTGAGATTCAAGTTGATGAGAGCCTGATTGTACAGGAACTTGGCATGGATGCTATTGAGAATCAAGCTGCTGAGAATCCCTGGGAGGAGGGAATCGATGGATTCAAGAGGGATTTCTATAGTCGCCTTTGGATGACATATCGCCGAGAGTTTCCCATCATGAATGGCTCAAATTATACGTCGGACTGTGGCTGGGGATGCATGCTGCGCAGTGGACAAATGCTACTGGCGCAAGGGTTACTTTGCCATTTCTTAGGAAGAAGTAACTTTTGTTAATTTTTTTTTGTGAAGAGATATTCAAAATCCTTTTCAGGTTGGCGCTGGGATCCTGAGACGCAATTACACTCAACATACGAGGATAACTTGCATCGAAAGATTATCAAATGGTTCGGCGATAGTTCTTCTAAAAACAGTCCTTTTTCTATTCACGCTCTAGTGAACTTGGGACAGGAAATGGGTAAAAAGCCAGGTGATTGGTATGGTCCAGCGTCTGTGTCTCATCTTCTAAGGTATTTTTTTTTTTTTTTTAATAAAATTCCTATTTTATATCTGGGTTTTCAAGACAAGCAGTAAAGAATGCAGCACAAGAAAATGCCGACTTCGATAACATCGTAATCTATGTGGCTCAAGATTGCACAAGTAAAAATTTCTAGAAACTCCTCCCCTGAAGTTCGCAACTTAAGTTATCTTTTTTAGTTTATATTCAAGACATTCATGATGAATGTTTCATCCCGGATAGAACAACAAAGTACGTTCCATGGCAGACAAATAGAAAGCAAGCTGAAGACTCCTCTGGCGCGCATCCACCACAACAACAGCAGGTGTATTGGAAATCTCTCATAATTTTGATTCCATTGCGTTTAGGAACGGAGAAACTCAACCCCGCCTATGCACATTGCCTCAAGCTCCTTCTCAGCACCGAGTATTGCATTGGAGTTATTGGTGGAAGACCAAAACATTCCCTCTACTTTGTAGGATTCCAAGGTATGTTTTACTCATAACAAGTTCTAATCATATCTGACGATAAAAATGCTACTTACATTGTTATTGTCTATTACATCGTGTTCGAATACTTAAATAAAGTGTTAATTCCTAATGAAATGTTATTCGACATTACTTTTTTTAAGTCACATGATTAAACATGCAGACCAACAACAACAGCTTTACCTGTATAAATTGAGTAATGTAATTTAATGATTTTTTTTTTTTGCACAAGCGAGCTTATTATTTTTGCTTTAATTTTTCTGCTGATTAAATAAATTTTTCTTCAATATTGTCGTTTTGAGGGTCTTCGCTTGTGAAGTAGAATTATTAATCATCAGTTTTTGTTGTTGTTTTTTTTATATATCTTTTTATCAATGGGACGGTCAGATAAGTTTTAGAATTCTTTGAAAGTCAACGGTTTTACCAAAACTAGCGCAAAGCGATAAGTTTAACATTCCCATAAATGACTCATTGCTATGTTTAGCGAACTTATGATTATTTTATCGGGGATTACCACATTAGCAAAAAAAAAAATTATTGACAAAAAGAATTCCAAGAATTGGGTTTTTTTTTTTATTCAAGCATGATTACCATCACGGAAAGTATTATTGCAAAATGTTAGTATTGTTTTATAATAAATCGACTAGGTCGTGATTTTGTTGAATAATTAAATGCAATTAATTTGTCGTTCTGTTTGACGACAGCACAGAATGAACAAAATTCAAGAAAAAGAAAAATTCAGATTTTCCTCTGTTTATGCAAAATTAACATTTACGTATATGTATGCAAAAGATGACAAATTATGACAAAACAAAAAATAAAACACGACTGTGTCGCTCGAACTTGCTCTTATACCTACACTATCAACAAAAATAAGGAAAATTTTTAAGATTTCTCATAAAATATGAGAAAGCACAAGACAAAACCTTTTTCAAAATTATGTTTGATAAGATAATTTGTTCATTTAGTTTAAAATTGAATAAAAAAATGATACTTTCTGACTATTTTTGTTACAATATCATATTAATGTTTACTTAATCTAATACATGAATTTTTTAATATTACCTAATAATTTTGACCCAGGGTGTACAATTTATTTGTAACCCCTGTAGTGTTGATTGGTGCTCGTCTCGTAAAACGGAGCATCTTCGTTGTGTAGTAATATGCAGGACTAGAACTTACCAGCTTTCATTTTAACGGAAAATGTAAAAAGTCAAAAGTACTAATTTCCCCTCTTGGGAACCACATACATACATACAAATACTCTGTTCCAGATTTGAAGGAAATCAATCCACTCGTTTAGAATCTAGCTCAAAGTACAGAGTTCCCTTAGTTTTTGTTAGAAGTGTAAGATTGTAAATATTTAATCATGAAAAATACTCCTTAAATTGCTACTAGAGTTTTAATGATTTAAGCTAGCTGACGAAGTTCGCTGACTTCCTTTCACCTAAAGTTGATTAATTAATGTGAACCAAAAAAACAAACCAAGAAGTTCTTAGTGATTAAAAAAAAAAAAGAAATTGGGCTTTCGTTTTTTTTTTCAAACCACTAAAAAAAGGAATAATAAGGATGAGTTGTTTTACCATTTTCTTTTAAAAATGTAGACTAGGTTTTTGTTTTTCCATTCAGAAAATAAGAAAGCAATAATAAATCTAAAATGCTTTTTCTTTTTTGCAGAGGACAAACTTATACACTTGGATCCTCACTACTGTCAGGAAATGGTTGATGTAAACCAAGAAAACTTCTGTGTAAATTCTTTTCACTGCAAGTCTCCGAGGAAACTTAAAACAGCCAAAATGGATCCAAGTTGCTGTATTGGATTCTATTGCCAGACCAAAACGGATTTCGATAATTTCGTCGAAAATGTTCAAATGGTAAAAAAAAAAAGTTTCAAATTTATTTAAATTTTTTTTATTGTGATAATGTTATTTCAGTACTTACATCCAATAAGATTCGCTTCGGCTCAAACAGCTCAAGAAGGAAGTCCCTCACAGTTCCCCGAAATGAATTATCCAATGTTCACGTTCTCCCGGGGCAGTTATGTAGATCAAGAAAAAAATGAACCTCATGAATCTGTTTACAAACCATTGCAGCGTCAACTGGCGCAACTCCAACATGAATTATGTGGAAGCCGCGAACATGCTGCCGACGACGATGACGGTGAAACCGAAGAGTTTGTTATTCTGTAATCAAAAACAGCTTATACTGTGTGCGTTTAAAACTATCTCCCATCTAATAATTACTGATCTACTCTACCTACCTTGCGGTGTTGCGGTCATAAAAGAAAAACTCAAAATCTCATCGAGTTCTCATTTTATGTTTTTAACAGTTTTCTCTTAAATCATTTGCAAAAAAGTATTCTTAGTTAAGTGTAGAACTAGTGTCTCATATTAATCATCTCATTCTCTAAAAAAAAAATGATTTAAAATAAATCTTTTATTTTTTATTTTAATCTTACAATTACCGCGTGAACTTTTGTGAAACATTAATTTTTTTTTATGTGGTTTTCCAAATAATTGTTCTCGTTGCGAATATTTACATAAATGTGCATGTAATAGATTTTAAGTTCATATATAAATTATATACACTTCATATAAAAGTAACAAAATTTTATTAAAATTACATATTGTAAAAATTAATTATAATTCATATTTTTGCTAAATGTTCGGCGACAGTACATTAAAAAATTTATTTAAATTATTATCATAACAAACAATGATCTGAAAAATGTTTAGCATATAAACAATAATAAAATATTTATATAACAAATATTTAAACAAAAGATCTTCGTGTTTGGGTTTTATAATTTGTGATAAGTACTATCTAGTTCGCATTATTATTATCCGTTTTTGTTTTTCGTTCTTGTCAGAGCTTTATTTTAATACAGTAAGGAATTAAGTGAACAACCATTTTTATAACGGAATGAAGGTACTTCATTCATTATACGATTATTGTGTGGTTATTATATTATGTTTTATTATTTCTCAAGCCAGGAGTATTTGTAAAAGTTTACTGAAAAAAAAGTACCTACATAAAATTAATCAATAGGATGTTTTTAGTGAGTAACTTGGCCCTTATTGCGAATGTCGTTCAACGTTCGATTCGATAAAAGTCGATTTCTTTGGAGAGTTTTATGTTGTTGCAGCACTCATGAAACCAGAATCAACAACAGGTTCAGATATCTTTAATTTACGATTATCGAATTTTGATAAAAATCGTTTATCAATAACCAACAAAACTCACAATAAAAAAAAAAATAAACGATATCGTTTGATCGTTTTCGTTTCAGGCGATAAGCCCCAGGAGAGGCACGCTGGAATGTTTCTACATAATAGTTCGCGGACTACTCGATTAAGTGCATTTGAATCCGAAGTCCAACGAACACAAAGAATGGAAGCAGAATTTTTACACACCTTTCAATTTCGAGGAACTGTCTACTTGAATCATGATGCATTCCGTCTCCATCCAAGATTAAACTTGGGCGAGGTGGACAAAAATTCAACAAAGAAATACCAAACACACAATTCTTACCCTTTCCTATTGGTGAGACGTCAGAGACGAAATTGTGTACGTAAAATATAACAAAAAGATAGAGTGGTAAATTTTCCAAACATCTACTTCTACATACGTATACGCTATATAATAAAAAAAAGAAAAATATTAAACGTGCGAAGCAAGGCGAGCACGGGTCGGCAAGTATAATATAAAATAATAAATGATAAATTTATTTATTTCTTCATATCGAGTATAAGGTGGTTAAAATTGAAAAATCTTCGATATTAAATAATAAATCATTTTTATTTTCACACAATAAATAATACATTTTTATTTTTTTCTTAATTTGCTAAGATTATCTCGTGCAGTCTTTGATTTCGGATCTAACTTAATGGCTGTTAGGTAACTTTTGGTAGCTTTATCAACATTCCCCCATCGATGATAGAGAACTCCTAAATTGCTATGATACAACGCATTCATCGGTTCAGCCCTTATTACTCGCTTATATAACTCTTCAGCTTCTACATAGTTTTTCATCTTCCCAAATACATTAGCTCTGATAAATATTATTGAAGTTTCATTGGGAAGATATCTCATAGCTTGATTTGATAGTCGAATAGCATCGTCGAATAGTTTTTGATTGTCTAAAAGCGTTAAAATGTTTGCCCATGCTTTGGGTTGGTACGGATTCAAAGCAACTGACTCCTGCCAGTGCTTGATTGCTTCAGAGTATTCTTGAATTTCTAGAAATAGATTGCCCATGTTATAATAACACACTGGATAGTGTTTACGATATTTCAATGCATTGCGATAGCTCTGTAATGCTTCGGAGTATTTCTTTCTGGTTGCCTGAACAATGCCCAGATTCATCCAAGCAGCAGGAAATTCCTCGAGAACTTCGATAGATCGTTTGATGTAGTTTTCTGCAGTTTGATAGTCACCTATTTCGCGATAAAGATTACCTAAATTCATCAGTGCTGCTTCATAATTGACATAAAGATCAATTGCTTTGTGATAGTGATGAAAGGCTTTTTTTCTTTCTCCTTTGTCGGTCGCTAATCGAGCGATATTATAATGGATCTTAGCATTGTTCGGGCATACTGTAAGAGCTGAGGAGAACAAAAGCTCTTCAGTCATCCATTCACTGGACCTTTGGCGTGTGCGAAGTGTAAAAAGCATTATCAGGGTTAATATTGCAAGAAAAACAAATTTGTTATAATGGCACATTTTTCTTGACAAGCTTTGGAATGATGAAGCGACTATGAGACATACTCCAACTGAAGGTACATATAAGACTCTTTCGGCAATAACAAAACCAACTTTGATGACTCCACTAGCTGGAAGAAATGGTATGACCATTAATCCGAGTCCAATAAGCAATGTTTTTGACTTAGTTAGGATTATTTTAAAAATAAATAAGTACATTAACAAAATTCCGATGATACGACCATCCCAAGCTGAAGTTAAAAGCTCGATAGATCCTAAAGCCCAATCAAAACTCAACCAGAGAGGGCAAAATATAATCCAACAATTGAGAGCGTAAAGAAAGTTCTGCGACAGAATTCTAGTGAGGGCATCATTATTTGCAGCAATTGGATTGTCCATAACACTAAATTTGGGACTTTCGAAATTCTGAATCCATAAACGAAGATACAAAAATATGGAAACCGTAACAGCGAAAATAACGTAGATTTTTCGAACAAGATTACTCCAAACAAATGTTTTTGTTTTGGATCTATTGATGATGTCATAGAATACACAAGATGGTAGAATAGTAATGGCACTTTCCTTGCACAGTAGGCCCATAGCTGAAAGGATCATCACTGCTAGATATTTCAATCTGTTCAAAGCACAATCATCTACGATTGAGTCTATTAAAATGAGAGCCAGCAAGAAACATAAGCAAAAGAGCAACTCAGCTCTTCCGACTACACCACACACTGCCTCAGTATGAATCGGGTGTATGGCAAATAGTAATGCTCCGATAAAAGCGGTTGTCTTATTATTAGTTATTCTATAAAAAAGATACAAAATTAGAAGACCATTTAAACAATGTAGCAGCAAATTAATGGTTTTCATTTGATAGCTCCTTAATTCAAAAATACTATATTCAAAGTGGAATAGGAGAGTTGTGAGTGGACGATAAGATTTGTGGCTATCGGAATCTGTAATATTCGCACCCCAGAAGTCATGTTTGAATACAGATTGCAGAGATAGTGGTGATTTTGTCACATCTTTGTTTTTAACAATAGCCACAGTGTCGTCAAAAACAAAAGTTCCAGGAAGGGAGTGGTAGTATCCGATGATGGTGAATATTAAAGTCAAGGCTGCGAATTGTATTAAATTTAAATCCATTTTAGTATTTATATTTAAATATTTAAAGACAAAAAATAACAAACACGAAAAAGCCGATGTAAACAAATAATATAGGAGGCCAAGGCCATATGACTTCCCACTACAGCAGCGTTGCCGAACTACCACGATCGTGCTTTTTTGACACGAAAATTTCCTCGTGGCACGGTGGTACGAAAAAGTTAAATATGGCACGTTTTTTTTAGTCGCATTATTTTACTTAAAATTAAACAAATTTCAACTAAATTTAATGAAAATTGGTCTAAATTTCGTAAAAAGTGGGCATAAACACATAATTTTTGAAAATGCTCTATTCGTGCAAATTATTTCCATTGAGTTTTGTTACACCTTGTAATAAAATTGATTACAAGTTTTTCAAGAAAATAGAAGAATTTGTGGATTTTTCATGTGGCACGAAAATTGGTACGTTCTTTCAGGAAATATGGCACGTTAATTTTATTTTCGAGCGGCAACGCTGCACTACAGTCAAAAATGAATAGAAGAACTGTTCGCTTAAAAACAAAGATACTTGGTCAGTTTATATTTCAGAGCGCTAAGTAATTTTCCTCCGTCACTTTGAAAGAGCAGGAGCATTAAATATAAACAAGACTCCTCAAAAACACTTTCTTTTCCTTTCTTTCTCATTTGATTACCGCGACAAAAAATGATTGTGCAACGAATCCAAAAAAAAAACCTTCAATTTTTTGATAGCAAAACGGAGAAATTTTTGTGAGGACTTGTGTTTATATTTCTGAGAATACGGATTCCTCCGAGATCTCTGAATTATAAACTGGCCAACCGAATTATAATGATATGAATCCTCGGCTGTCATTCCGGTTTGCCTACAAGCTACAGCAATCAGCTGACTCATAAGCTTTTCAAAGGATGTGTGTGAAAAATCACATAAAACGCATAGTCCCCTTTCACACGAAGATACTAGTTGCTGGAGATTTTTTTGACGTTTTCTTTAAATCTTGTGTTAGTACTTTTTAATAAATACTATAAATTACATTAAATAAAAGAACTATGCAATGTTACTGATAATTATTATAAACTTTTATTTCTTATTTAAGTAGCTCGCACACGACTCAAAATACTTCGACGTTCTCCTTCAAAATCCACTCTAGCGTCATCTCTCCGCGTCAACTCTCCCACGGGTCCGTTCAGCCAATTTTCAATTCAAGAGTGTGTTCAGGACATTTCTTAGTCGTGTTCAATTTTAAGCTGCTAACACTTGTACCTTTCACATGAAGATACAAAATCGGAAGAGACTTGATGTATTTTCCTTTTAAACTACCTTGGTTGAACGCACACAAACGTAGTGTGAAGAGAAGCTTCAAAAAAATCTCCTCTTTCTTCCTGCCCTTCTCGGCCATGAACTGATTGTTGCTGGAAACTCAGTTGCTTTGTGTGAAAGGGGACATACATATAAGCAGATCCTCAGTTAACTAAACCCGTTAAATTGTTGTTGCAATTCACATCTATTCATCGACACGCACCGAAATTACAAAAACAACAATGTAAACAAATGGTTTTTGGAGGGTGAAACGACGAAAGATTAATATTTTTATATTCCGTATCTTTGTTTAAAAACTTTAAAAAAAATTTTTAAACAGGATTAGCATGTGTGACATAATGGCAGGACAACCACTGATGTGTGATTATTTCAACTTGATGAAGGTATAGATACAAAGGGTCGAAGTGAGCTTCAAGCTCGCTTAAACACCACATGGAAACGTTGTAATTTTGGTCGAAGTTTGACAAATCCTAATTGGTATAAAAAGACGAACACTTGAATCGTCACGTCAAACAACTCTTGTCAAAAAATTTGTTTTCATTTTGCTGATTTGCTGGGTCCTGGGTACCTTTAAGCTTTCTTTCTTGTATTTTGTTTTATAAAAAGAAAACATGTCTGAGGAAATTGTATTTGATTGTTTACATTCCGAAATCGTTAATTATTGTCTACTGGATAATAAAGTAAATAATTTTAAAATAATTTATAAACCATATAATTGTTAGATAATGATATTAGGAAAATAATTTTTCTACTCTCGAATACATTGGCTATTCAACTGGCTATCGTCTCATCGAACGACTCACTAGAGAATGGCCCCGTTTTAAGGATGAGTTGGAAACTATGAAATTCATTTGTACAGATTTCTGGACGTTAATTTACAAAAAACAAGTCGATAATTTAAGAACAAATCATCAAGGAGTTTATGTATTGCAGGACAAAGCTTTTCGTTTCCTCACACGGATCTCACCTGGATCAAAGCAGCTAGAGCATGCCCCCAAGGTAAGATTAAAAACAATACCAATTACTCAGTTAGAATATTCATTGAATTTCAGTTTGTTGCCTTCACGTGTGGACTAGTACGGGGTGCCTTGGCAAACTTAGGAATAAATAGCACTGTTACTGCAGAAGTGCAATCGATTCCTTCCTGTAAGTTTCATGTTCAAGTTAAATTAAATTAAAAAAAAAATAAGAATTAAAATATTATTTTGTTGCAACAAAAAGAAAAGAACGAACTTGATCAAAATGTTATGACTTTGTATAAAATGAAATTATATCATCTTTTGATATGTTAAAGTACTTCAAAAGCTTCCACCTTGAATCGCAAAAATCCACTTTGAGTGGAGCGGGATCTGTGTGGATTCCTATTTCGGGGGCAGGACCAATTATTATTACCATTGACCCTTGGTAAACCTTCATGTACTCATGGAAAGCTTTTCCATTGTTAAAGAAGCAAAAGACCAATGCAAAGTCCCATTTCTTCGTATCACAGCATTCTTGGAGAAAGTATTGTTGCATGCAGATATCATTAATGAAATTCAACTTTATATAACTGGTCGGGGAGTAACTACTCTCCCACCACGATCGGTCCACTTCCAGTCCATACACTAAAACACCTTTATACACAAATACACCATTAATTCAACTTAATTCACGACTCACACTAAATATCCATTTACCTATGCTTTCCTGAATAATCCACTCAAGAAGTCCAGTTCCACAACCAATACTCAATAGTTTTCGAATTCCCACTTTGTGTAGAATTGATTTTAAATTTTCTAAAGCTTCTTCTGTCGGCCATGTCCAGAGGTATTTACTTTTCTTATCCAAAGGCAAAGATTCGCTTAATTTAAGAACTGCTTTCCAGTCCTTTGCGTCTGTCAGAACTAGCAGTTGCTCTTCAAATGAATCTTTGAACATTGTTTAACGTAATGTGCGATAATATTTGGCGAACGAAAATTCTGACCGCGCGAACATGCAATTACTATACAAATTATGGACTTTTGCCAAAACTTATTTCGTTAAGGTTCTCTGATAATAAAATAATTTCTGAAGTGTCCCTAATGCGGGGTGTGCCTCAGTGAAGCAGATGGTTTTATGTGCTTTACGGTTGGCTCGTGTTATTAAAATTTCTATAAATAAAACTATTGAAAAGAATATTTGGAGAAAGCTCCGAAGGTAGATGGTTTATTTTATATGTTTTTTTTTTAATTATTGGTTGCTGCAAACACAGGTTTATATTTAGAGCATTCAAAGTTCAAGGGCAACTGAGATCTTGCTGTATTTCCTGTTGTTGAACTTGAATGCCGTATAAAGAATACTTCCTCAGAGAAATTGTATTGAATCTGCCAAATCAGATGTATAGCCACAACAAATTTCGTATCTGTATGTATAGAATGTTTCGGACATAAAAGTCAATAGGAGAACAGTGACATCAATTAATTAGTAATTATAAACTAGGTAAACAAAAGTGCAGAAGTCCAGAACGGTGAAAGGAAGCTTTTACAATCTATTTTCTGAAAGAGAATTGTAGAGGGACAACTTATATCAGAGGCGCCGGATTAAATGGCAGATGGCCTTGGCCATGTGGGGTCCAATAAATACATTGTAACTTCATTAACTAAAGCTGTTGGAAACAAATGTTTTTTCGTTGTTTCAATTTAACAATTATTAAAAAGGAGCGGGATCTGGAGGAGAAGTGTTAAGGATGAGTCTTACAAACTGTAAAATGACATATACCTAGACAAGCAAATAGTATATGAGTCCCTTAGATGATTATGGTAAGTAGACTGGATCGTCTGCTTTACAGTATCCGAAACTGATCTGGAGGTATGACGCAGTGGAAGAGACCTCGTCCTAGAAAGGTATTTCCAGCAACTGGAGTTAGTAGGCTAAGTACCAAGCAAACTGGAGGTGCTTTTTGCTTAAAGACTACATTCACTGTAAAGAAAAACAAAAAAGATAAATAGACTGATTGCACCTTCGATGTCGCATTGACTTTGATGTATCAAGGAAGAAATCAATTTAAAATTTGCGCTCTTTTGAATTGACTGGATATTCTGTGTTTTGAAAAAACGCCCATACTTCAATTCGCAAAGATTAATCAATATGATTGACTATGTCCTTTTTGCATTCATATGTACATAAATGTACTTCATACGTCTGTATGACCTGTTGTTTTTGAAAGTGAAGAAACCAATGTTTAAATGTTTAAAAAAAAAACTCAAGAATATGACTAATGACAACAAAACTACAATATAACGGTGCCTTACCACCAAGGTTTATAGGCTGGAGTTATAATAGCTATTTCATGGTCGCCAGGCCAATCATCAGACTCTTTTGGTGATGCTCAGTGTATGTTTGTTCAATTTTATTTGAAAAACTTTTTACCGTCACTGGGGATCAAACCAAGTGCACTACCCACTGCGCTATCGAAGGTTACTTGATCATGTCGATCCAGTGTAGGTTTTATTTTTTGTCAACTGCATTGGAATCAACTAGCATTTCTACTAGCCACACTCAAGATTGATGGTTTTCATAATCAATTCTTGCTAGGAAATTATTCCAATTCGAAATAAAACGCCTCATATCGCGCTCTGCTTAACATAATATTTACTGTTTGTTCAAAATTAAAGATGCACCATAAATTGAATTAATGTGAAAATATTTGATCGCGACATTTGCAAATTTTAAATTAAAGCATCTACCAAACCAACGCAAAACATTCGCAATGAAACGAAACTTTTGCCAGTCAAATTTAATAAATTAAATTTGGTGGCACAACGGCTCATGAAAAACCAGGTCCTAGTGACTTACAACTCTCAACCATTCCTGTGTGCGTGTCTGCAGGATTGGAGGGGACCTACAGCTTATTGCCGCATCCGAAGAAACTCAAAAAATACAAGGAATTCCTTTTTTATACCCGTGTTTTCTTTTATAAAAAAATTTATACAAGAAAAAAATGTTTTTTATAAATAAAATGTATATAAGAAAGAAAAATTCTGAAATTTCTCTACTTCAAAAGTGAGCAAGCGAATCCAATTTTTTTTCCTCAGAGTTTCGACAGCAAAATTTAAAAAAAAATTTGCTGAGGAATTCTGTTCACGTAACTGAGATTGATAAGGGGTCCGAGAACTCATTTGACATTATCTTGATAATGCGGTCGAGCGAATTTCGTTACGCGCGAATCGTTTCGAATGTTTTACGTTGGTCGGAGAGACACTTAGTATTGTATCATTTTATCTTAGGTTCATTATACAGGGTGTTCGGTATAAGGTGCACCAAAAGGCTAGATCGAGTAGGTTGGGTTAAGACAAGAAAAAATCGTATGGGCAATTATCTAAAAAATCGACTTGAAATAGAAAAAAAAATTATTAAAAAAACAACGGTAACACCTACAATGTCATGTTATACTCCCTCCCATACGATTTTGTTTTTCTTGTCTTAACCCAACCTACTCGCTCTAGCTTTTTGGTGCACCATATACCGAACACCCTGTATAAAACCGGCTCTATTATGTACTGCTTCTGTAATCTAAATTATATAAGTGTTTTGTTTATTTTAATTATCTTTTAAAATAATAATATTTAAAGCTATTATTGCCTTTAAAACAATATAGGTATGTATGTATCTTACATATTAATCGAATTGTATTTGATAATTATGTTTAAAGTTTTTCCGCCAGTGAGTTTCAGAGAAATTTGATTGTTGACCATTGTAAATAACAGAAGATTCTTGTACAAGTTCCTTTGTTTGATCATTAGCTGGATTTGGATTTTCTTCATTATTACTGTTGGTATCATTATCTTGGGTACTATCATCATCTAATAGAATTTTTCGATAAATTTCACGTGGATCGTATGCCTTTTTCAATTTTTTGTGTATCCTAATTTCTGGATTGATCACAACGGCGGATGTTTCTTTTGCTACTGTTTGTGGACTCGATCGGTCTTCTTCAATAATTGTAACAGGTTTAACATTTCCAATGCATCGAATAACAGAGCTATTGGCAACAATTTTAGGAATATCACTAACATTTTCGCGCTCTGTTGCTTTGTAGGTAGATTCTGGTGATTGTTTTGAAACGGATTTCTCGCCTAAGTTCTCGGTTTCTGAATATTCACAATCCTCACTGATTTCTTCAAAACAAGTTTTGTCTTCATTTGGATGCATGTTCCTTATATGTCTAAGAATGTTATCCTTTCGTATGCTTGAAGTATCACAAAGAGTACATTTGTACTTTGATTTAACTGCAAAAAGATTCGAATGTAAAAACGCATTTATTTTATAAATGTTATACTAACCATTGTGAATTCTACTATGTCTTAGTAAAGATTTTTTGTCGATAAAATATCTAGAACATTTGGAACAGCTGTGTTCTTTTTTATTAGAATGACTTATCAAATGGGTCTTCAAAGATGAATTTCTGTTGAATACTTTTTCACAGAGGTCGCATTTGAACTTATTGGCAGCTGAAAGAAAAAAGAAATTTATATTTTTTCAGTTTGTGGTTCTTTTCAGGCCACCAATTTTAATTAATGAGGGTGTTAGGCCTTTTCATATAACAGGTGTTTAAGAATTTATAAAATTTCTATTTCGGCGGTTTTGGTTGTAATGATGTGTCAATGAAACAACAATTTCATTTCCTTTTTTCACATTTCGACGGTGGTTGCCGTCATCTTATATCTATCTTTTATTTGCAAAAATAAATTGAACGTTTTTTTTTTAACATTTGAACATTTCAGACGGAACATGTGATTGTGACCCTTTCGTCTTTAGATTTTGGATAGTGTGTCAATATTTGGTTGTTATAACATTTTTGTTTTGGTTCATCTAAAATACAATTTTTAAGAAAATTGAATTACGCTATTCATTTCATTTGACATGCAGCGTTTCTTTTTTGCATTTTTAGAATTGAAGGTCCACTTGCAATCAGTCGCATCCTGAAAACTCATGTGAACATGTGCAGAATTACAGACGATTTGAACATTTTATGCTAAACCCCTGACCGTCGAAAACCTATTACGTATTTGGACTTTTATGTTATCGCTACAATATACATAGGTATCCCCTTTTTGGGAATAATATATTAGTGTAAATCGTTTTGGAAATATGTACCAACAACTGACAGACCCGATTAAAGTTACGATTGTTTGGATGTGACATTAAATTACTAATACTAGTTACGCGGTACATTATTTTGCATTTAAAACAACCTTACTCGTTTTCGTTTGTCTCACTCAGTAGAATCGAACTAACGTTCAGTACCCCTGACGTTATTAGTACCTATAAAGTGATAATGACAATGATCGTATTATGGTGGAAGAACACAATTCGACGGTGTTCTAACACTCGTTTTCGTATTGGATTACCTCTCAATAGACGGCAGACAACTGAATTTGAATTTAACTATTCTCGATACAAAAATGAGGTACTTTACTAGATTTAGGAATAAAATAAAGCTTTAAACTAATGGACTAAATAATAATATAATAATTCACTTACCAACATGAACTATTTGGTGGTGCATTCGTAGAGATGTTCGAAGCGAGAACTTTTTGTCGCACTTATCGCATTCAAAAGGTAATATATTCTGATGTCTCATCAGGTGGGCAGTCAATGCTTCTGTGTTTCTCAGCTTAGCTCCGCATTCGTTGCATTGCTCTCCAACTGCAGTATGCAGTTTTTCGTGTTTTTGTAGAATTTGAATTTTGGAAAAATACTTACTACAGACTGAACATTGAAAAGACTGCTGTGAGTGTCCAGCTATGTGATATTTAAGATGTCCAGATGTAGAAAAATACTGAAAAGTGTGCATTTTGAAATAAAATTAAAACAAAAACTTTAATCTTATGATTTTTTTTTATTACCGAGCCACATTCATTACATTTAAATGGCTTATTTGACGAGTTGTCACAAAATAAATGATAATATTGTTGAGTCCTGCTTTTGAAGCGTTTATCACAGATGGTGCAATGATAACTAACTCCATTGTCTTTATTTTGGGTTTTTACAATATGCAATGGAATTTTAGATCTTCGAGTTTTGGAGCTTTTTTCTATTGGATTCGCGTTCGATTTTGGGGCTTCCTTAATAGTATTTATTTGTTTTGAGTTATTAGAAGCGACTGGTGGTGTACTGTTTTGTTTGCATTTCTCGCAACCGTTCGCTTCGGATATTAGGCATTGGCGACATTTAGAGTGACCACAGCCTTCGGTTATAAGACGATTTTGATTATTTACGGTCTTCGTGCAAATAGGACAAACTATTGAGTCTTCCATTTTTCATAAACCAATTTTCTGATAGCCTCGAAATAAAAATTTGCAATCGCAAATTTTTTACCGAACTACTTTGTGTTTGTAAACAAAATCAGCAGATTTGGCATCTGATTTTGGTTTGGTTTCAGACGTGTTTGATTTGTTTAACTGGTATAAAATCTTGATCAAAAATACTGAATATAAAGATATGAACAAAAATACTGAATATAAAGATATGAATCCTCGGCTGTCAGTTCAGTTTGCCTACAAGCTCAATCAGATAAAAAATGAGAAAGGATGTGTAAAAATGGCGGTATAAAACTCACACATTCACAGTACTTATCTTCACAACTCACACATTCACAGTATTAATCTTCACATCACTCTGCTTTATTGTTGTTGGATCTATTCATCGACACAAAATTAAATTACAAATACATAATGTAAACAAATGGGTTTTGGAGTGTGAAACGTACGAAGGATTCATTTCTTTATATTCAGTTTCTTTGGATATGAATCCTCGGCTGAAAAATGAGAAAGTATGTGTAATAATGGCGGTATAAAACTTCACACACACCAACCTGCTATATAGTTGTTGGATTTCACATCCAGAATTAAATTGGCTAGTTTATATTTCAGAGATCTCGGAGGAATCCGTATTCTCAGAAATATAAACACAATAGGCCAGTCCCACGAAGAAAAAATTTCTGAGCGCTCAGAGATTTTTTTTCGTGGGACAAAAAATTTTACCTGAGCACTGAGATATTTTGCTGAGATATGTGAGATGAAAATTTTTTGGATTCATTTCTCAGTTTTCTTTCTCAGCCAAAACAGCTGTTCTTTTGACAATCAAATTGAAATTTTTTTGTGGTGCGCAAGTGCAAAAGTGGTAAATAAATGCAAAATAAAGACGGAATGTTAATAAAAACTAAAATAAATTGAACTTTTTATTATTTCTCATTCATTTCAATAAGTTTTCTGGTTCAAAAATTAAATATTTTGAGCAAAAGTTGAAAGTGATTTTTTAGAATTTCAGTACGAGAATTATAACACCTGAGTCAAATTGACATTGAGCGCTCAGTGAGTTTTATTTGGTAGGACACGCCTAATTCCTCACAAAAATTTCTCCGTGTTTTGCTGTCAAAAAACTGGGAAAGGTTTTTTTTGATTCGTTGCTTGATTATTTTCTGTCGCAGAAATCAAATAAGAAGGAAAGGAAAAGAAAGTGTTTTTGAGGAATCTTGTTTATATTTAATACTCCTGCTCAAAAATACTGGATATAAAGTATGAATCTTTCGTACGTTTCACCCTCCAAAGCCCATTTGTTTACATTTGTATTTGTAATTTAAATTTGTGTCGATGAATAGATGTGAAATCCAACAACAATATAGCAGAGTGATGTGAAGATAAGTACTGTGAATGTGTGAGTTTTATACCGCCATTTTTACACATACTTTCTCATTTTTATCTGAAAGAGCTTGTAGGCAAACTGAACTGACAGTCGAGGATTCACATCTTTATATTCAGTATTTTTCTCCTGCTCTTTCAAAATGACGGAGGAAAATTACTGGATCGCTCGGAAATATAAACTGACCAAATGAATCCGTGGTTCAACAATTTTAACTAGCCGGTTTGTTGACTTTTTTTTTTTTGAAATTTTGTGATTTTCAGGTTTTATATATCCATGTGATAGTAAAACAAATTAGTATATCTTAATCAATATTGATTGAATTTTCTAAACATAATTTATTGAACTATTTAAATAAAAATTTTTTATAATACTTCATTTCGATTATACTTTCTCTTATATCATCCTCGCTGCGATGCGCTAGCTTCTTTTTAGGTGCACCAGCAGCAACACTGGGATTCCACCGTCTACAGAGTTCTTTAACAGTAGAAACATCAATGATTCTATAATGCAAGTAGTTGTCGACCATTGGCATGTATCGATTTATGAACAACCTGTCCACATATATTGAATTACCTGCCAGCGGGCATTTTCCTTTGGGTATATTGGTTTCTAAAAACTTGACTAACATGTCTTGGGCCATTTCCACAGTTATATTCGACTTTCTACATTTATCAATGAGCTTAGTTTCTGCATGGTGCTTCATGCACCAATCGTTCATGTTTTCTAGTACTTCGTCAGGTTGATACACCTCAATGTTGGGACCTTCGGCAACTATATTAAGGTCTTTATCGGTTATTAGGCAAGAAAGTTCTAATATTTTATCCCGGCTTACATCTAATCCGCTCATTTCCAGGTCCATCCAAACAATCCAAGTGTCTTTGCCCATCTCAGTTCTGGTTGAATGAAATTTTGTTAGGTAACGCAGGGAATTTTGACTAAAAATCTGATTTGCACTTATTGATATGGCGCGAACTACTGACTTCAACATTTGAAATATTGAGTTAAACTTATAATTAAATAATTTAATAAACTAATCCAACAACAGAAAGAATCAAGAAATACCCACGTTTTCCTAAACGTCAAACTCTGTTGACATATAAATGACCTCTAGGCGTTAGAGGTTTGGATCAAAAGCTGTTTGCGTTTCAGGTCTACGAAATTAAAACTATGGACGGTGTTCACATTCGAATGATATGAAGTAGGTACAGAAACATAACACCGGATCTTCACCTGAAATATTTCATAGATTACCATCTATCACTTTTGATAGGAAGAAAGAGCGATAGTATAAGCCTAGTACGCAGATCGAGAAAAAACAAATTTTATCTCTACAATTATAATCTCTACAAAAACGTTGCAAAAGTCACGCAAAAATAATAGGCCAGTCCCACGAAGAAAAAAGTTTTTTTTAAATGGGACAAAAAATCTCATATGAGCGCTGAGATATTTTTCTGAGACAAAAATTTTATGGATTCATTTCTCAGCCAAAACAGCTGTTCTTTTGACAACCAAATTCAATTTTTGTTTGTGGTGCGCAAGTGCAAAAGTGGTAAATAAATACAAAATAAAGACGGAATGTTAATAAAAACTAAAATAAATTGAACTTTTTATTATTTCTCTTTCATTTCAATAATTTTTTTGCTTCAAAAATTAAATATTTTAAGCAAAAGTTGAGAGTGATTTTTCAGAAGTTCAGTACGAGAATTATAACACCCGAGTTTTTTACAATTGAGCGGAGAATGTTGTCCCACGAAATGATTTCGCCTCCGTCAAATTGACATTGAGCGCTCAGTGAGATTTTATTTTGTAGGACGCGCGTGAACTGCGTACTGCCTGGAAAAAGACTGAGACAAAATTTGTCCTGGGAAAAATTTTGTATGAAAAGAAAAAAATTTCTGCCTACTAGGCCATAAAATATTAGTTGGGTATTTTCCTAGCTTACTATTTCATTTGTCTCAAAAATTTCACAGGGCAAAGTTATGAAGTTAAAAGAATTAAAAGAATTGATTTACGGCCATATTATTCACATCTACATACATCTAGATTAAAACTTAAATCTGGATGTAAATCATACAAATTCAATCATGTCGATTATGGAATCCGCAATAGTGGATCCGCAGTGATTCGCATTACATTGTTCTCTTTTCTTTCCACATGAAACGATCAAGAGAAAAGAGAGCACTACTCTGCGATTCATTGCAGATGCACTTTTGCGGATTCCATAATCAGCATGAATGTAATATATGTACCGTGATAAGCACTGATCTCTATATAATACACCGAATAGTGAAAGAAATTTCAATTAAATGACAAGAAGGCCAGTTCAAGTTGATTAGATCTCAAAAAATCTGCTTTGTAACTACAACCGAAGAGGCAAAAACCAGAGCGGAATTTCTCAGAAAAAAAAGCAAAACAACCGTCACTTGTTTTTAAATTTGATTTTTTGTAATTTAAAATAATTGTTAAAGTAAATTTATAAATATTTAAGTTAAAAAATGATCCTGATCCAGATCCGTAGAAAATAAAACGCAGTTATTATCAGTTCAAAAAAAAAAAACAAAATTAGCTTTGAAGAACCTGTGGGGAACATTTGACTTTTGGAAATGAGGCACATTTGACCTATGTATGTTAAATTAAAATAATATGTGTTAAATATCTCAATACTTTAAACCTTGATACTACAGAATTTCAAAATAAAAAATATTCCTATTTATTGTTAGGTAAACCTACTTTTCAATGGGCTATTTATATTACGAGCAGGTACTGGCAAGCAAGTTACAATACACTTTCAAATTTTTACTAACGCATATAAAACGAAGCAACTTGCTCGTCTACTTGCTTGCCAGGCAAATGTAGTGGATTCACTACGATTAAAATAAGATTCAATGTTTTTAAAATAAAACTTAAACTAATTACAGCCGCGCAATGGCACCGTGTAAACAGATTGCACATGCGCAGTGTGAACGACACTTAGTATCTATTGTGGAACAGGCCGCGTGAAACAGGCCGAAAATTGACATTCAATTATTGAACGAAAATCAGTTCAGTGTTCTTTCGGTTTCCCTAATTGCAATTGCGTTTTAACAATTTGCACCATCAATCAATAATTTATCGTCGTGCGTGAGTGGTCTCTTCTTTATAAAAAGAAATCTTTTCTCCTTTATAACTTTTAAAGAACAAAAGTTTATATTAATTGTCCTATAGTATTAAGTTGAATAAATAAAAGCATTAAACAAAACAAGTGTAATAAAATTCATTATCAAAAGGACAAAATTGGTGACCCCGACGGAGCGCAGCATATTATTAAGACGCTGCCAACCTGCATGGAGTTTAAGCCTTCGCAGACGTCATTTCATGCAACAGTTGCAATATTTTTTTTGGTGAAGCTACGAAGTAAAGGAAGATTTACGAGACTTGGACGACGAGCACACAAAATACACAAAAATTTTCATTAGACGTCACAAAATTGACGACGTCGATAAATCAATTTCAACGACGCCATCACCAGAGCCCGTTACATTTAATAACGTGACGCCCTAAGACGCCGTTAGCAAGCGGCCCAGGCGCCGTTATCTAGTGAATCTTGCACGTGCCAAAATCAACGCAAAATTATCGTTCCACCATCATTGTTCCGCCACATACACCGCTTCACCACCATCTTCGCTCAACCACGACCACTCACCAGCTACGCCACCGCAACCAAATACTAGTGCGCAATAATTACTCAAGCATTAAGACAATTATTGTTGCCTAGAGAGAAGCAGATCGCCTAGCGTCCACGCCCGATTTTTTTTGGATTTTTCAAAAGCCTTGGAGCATTTCATCAAACTGTCTCGTCGACGTCTTACAGTCGCCTCTCTTCCTCCAGATACTTGCGATTCCGTCATCGATATTCTTGCTAACCCACCTCCATCCAATAAATATGAAGTTCTAAAATCGGCTCTAATTCAGAGACATTCAGTCTCGGAAACAAAACGTTTAGAGACATTAGTCGAAAAAGCGGACATTGGGGATAGAAAACCCTCAGATGTTTTTAGGTCCATGAAGATGCTGGCGGGGACATCATTTAGTGATGAGATCATTAAAAATTTGTGGATGCGTCGGTTGCCTCAACACATTAATGTCGCTTTATTGTCAGTTGGTGAAAAGCCACTGGATGAACTTTCTGCATTAGCAGATAAGATTTATGAAGCCTCACAAAGTGCAAACGTCTTCGGCATTTCTGCACCACTAGCTTTAAGTTCCCCCAGCAGCGGCAAAGATTTCGAGGACAGGTTAGCAAGAATTGAATCAAAAATAGAAGCGATTTCTTTCCGTTCACGTTCAAACAGTAGGCCTCAGCAAAATTTTAGAAAAAATCGCTCACACAGTCGAAACAATCAGAGAACTACTTCAGAAATTTGCTGGTATCATAGGCGTTACAAAAATAACGCCAGAAAGTGCACGAAGCCTTGCAACTTTTCAACAGTCAAATTCCAAAACAATTCCGATAACCCAAACTAAAAGCACCTGCTGTTGCAGCGGCAAACATGCAGAAGAATTTCAATCGCCGCTTATTCATTAAAGATACAAACAATAATTTACTTTTTCTTGTCGACACCGGTGCCGACCTTTCAGTTCTGCCTTTCAAGTTAAAAAATTCAAGTCACAAAGCTTCTTCCAATCCGTTTTTCTTACTTTCCGCCGCTAACGGTACTACTATTCCGACTTTTGGATCGAAACTTCTCAAAGTTGACATTGGTCTTAGAAGGAATCATGTACATTCATTCATTCAAGCTGCAGTCAGTCGACCCATTTTAGGAGCCGATTTCTTATCCAAATTTGGACTTATAGTCGACTTAAAGAATAAAAGAATTCTGGATCCGTTAACAAAGATGCAAGCCAATGCTTCGACATTTTGGTCAAATGATCCAACTCCTATTCAATTCCAAGTCAACAATGAGTACACCCAAATTTTAAAGAAATTTCCATCTCTCACTCAAGAACCAGATTACTATGCTCCAATAAAACATCCGATAGTCCATCACATTTTAACTAAAGGTCCTCTCCCAGTCTCTAAACCTAGGCGGCTTGATGCTGTACGATATAAAGCAGCAAAAACAGAATTCGAGCACATGAATCAGCTTGGCATCTGTCAGCCATCAGCTTCTCACACTTGCTCCCCCCTACACATGGTCAGAAAGAAAAATAACCAAGACTGGAGACCTTGCGGTGATTACCGAAGGCTCAACGCCGTAACGGTTCCCGATCGCCATCCGATACGCCATATACAAGATTTTTCAATGAATATAAAGGGTTGCACAGTCTTTTCTAAGCTTGACATTGTCCGAGCGTATCATCTCATTCCGATCGCTACGGAAGATGTCTACAAAACAGCCTTGACTACACCTTTCGGATTATTCGAATGGACACGAATGCCTTTTGGCCTCCGGAATGCTGCGCAAACATTCCAGCGTTTCATTAACACGGTTTGCTTCAACTTGGATTTTGTTTTCGCCTATATAGACGATCTGCTCATTGCAAGCAAAACAGAAGAAGAGCATAAAAAACATTTATCATTGCTCTTTGAGCGACTTGAACAGCACGGTGTTAATATAAATTTATCAAAATGTGTTTTCGGTGTTCCTAGTTTAGACTTTTTAAGTCATACCATTAGTGAGGATGGCATTACCCCATCTAAGGACCGGGTTGAAGCCATTTGTAATTTTCCCACTCCAACTTCAGTCAAACAAACTCAAAGATTTATTGGTATGATAAATTATTATCACAGGTTTATACCAAATCTCGCGAGAATCTTAGCCCCTCTTCACGAGCACTTAACACTATTCACCAGAATGAAAAATTCCAAATTAAAATTCAACTGGCCCAAGAATCTAAACGCATCTTTTGAAAATGCCAAAGAAGCACTATCGCAGGCCACACTTTTAGCACACCCCGAAACTGACGGACATTTCAGCATCGCAACAGACGCCTCAGATATAGCAGTAGGAGCTGTGCTACAACAAAAGTATAAGCAGTCATGGCAACCATTGGCATTTTTCTCAAAGAAACTTTCAAAATCTGAAACAAAATACTCAGCGTTCGACCGCGAACTATTAGCTATTTATTTAGCAATTAAGCACTTCAGGTACTTCGTGGAAGGTCGAGATATAATTATCTTAACCGACCACAAACCTCTCACTTATGCGCTCAATACAAAAACTGAACGAAGTCCGAGACAATCTCGACATTTAGACTTCATTTCACAATTCACGTCCAACATCCAACACATTAAGGGTAAAGAGAACCCAGTGGCTGATGCACTGTCACGCATCGAGATTGTGGAAATTTCAGATTCAACTATCAACGAATCTTGTAAAATAGACCTTGAAACAATCTCCAAGTTACAAACGCAGGATGAGGAGCTGCAAAGATTGTTAAATGAAGAAAGCAAAAGAAAATCTTCAGGATACATTTTGAGAGAATTCAACTTTCCAAATTTAAAAATCTATTGCGAAACCTCTACGAATAAAAATAGACCATACATGCCAAAACAACTTCGCCAACATGTTTTCCGGTCACTCCACTCACTTTCACATCCCAGTATTCGCGCCACTCGCAAACTTGTATCTGATCGTTATTTCTGGCCGAACATGAATAAAGATTTGAACCTTTGGGCTAGATCATGCATCGCTTGCCAAAAGTCCAAAATTCACCGTCACACAAAATCACCTCAAGGCAGATTTGAAGTACCTACAGGACGTTTCGACCATATCCACATCGATTTAGTTGGTCCTCTCCCTCCGTCTGAAGGATTTTCATACATTTTAACGGCCGTCGACAGATTTACACGATGGCCTGAAGCTTATCCATTGAAAGATATCACTACACGATCAGTTGCAAAAGTTTTCGTTGAAAACTTCATCTCACGTTTCGGAACTCCTTTAAGGATTACAACCGACCAAGGTACGCAGTTCGAATCCAAACTTTTCAGTGAACTTTCCAACTTACTGGGAGTGCACAAAATTCACACCACGCCTTACCACCCTCAAGCTAACGGGATGGTTGAAAGATTTCATAGGCAGCTAAAAGCCTCTTTAAAAGCAAGATGTAATACTCAAAATTGGAGTTCGGAACTCCCAATAATTCTCTTAGGTATCCGATGTGCGATAAAGGAAGATTTAAAGTGCTCCGCAGCAGAAATGGTTTATGGCCAAAATCTCAGGTTACCTGGAGAAGTTTTTGTGAGTGACAAAAATCACAATACCTCCCCAGAAATACTTATAGAAAAGTTAAGAAGCGTAATGCAAAACCTTATTCCCAAAAATACTCGTGAAAGTAGTTCTGAAATTTTCGTGCCCAAGCATTTGAACGACTGTGAACATGTTTTTATTAGAATTGACAAAATAAGGCCCGGCCTTACGCCACCTTATGAGGGTCCTTATAGAGTCATTCGCCGAATGAGAAAACACTTCATTGTAGAAATCAAGAACAAAAATGTTTCTGTTTCCATAGACAGACTTAAACCGGCACATAGTATATTATGTTTCAGTCAAAAATCGAACTGATATCGACTCTGGTGGGCACTCGACTGGGGAAGGGTGATGTAGTGGATTCACTACGATTAAAATAAGATTCAATGTTTTTAAAATAAAACTTAAACTAATTACAGCCGCGCAATGGCACCGTGTAAACAGATTGCACATGCGCAGTGTGAACGACACTTAGTATCTATTGTGGAACAGGCCGCGTGAAACAGGCCGAAAATTGACATTCAATTATTGAACGAAAATCAGTTCAGTGTTCTTTCGGTTTCCCTAATTGCAATTGCGTTTTAACAATTTGCACCATCAATCAATAATTTATCGTCGTGCGTGAGTGGTCTCTTCTTTATAAAAAGAAATCTTTTCTCCTTTATAACTTTTAAAGAACAAAAGTTTATATTAATTGTCCTATAGTATTAAGTTGAATAAATAAAAGCATTAAACAAAACAAGTGTAATAAAATTCATTATCAAAAGGACAAAACAAACTGCTGCCCACAAAAATGTTTGATCTTGACTGATTGTCCGTCAATGTGTACCACGCTTAAATTTATGGTGCGTCGAGTAACTTCTTGGTGTGGTTTTGACAAAAGGCTGGTGCAATAAGTATAGTATTTTAATTGCGAACTCTGTGTACCATTTCCTTTTTGAACAATTAATTTTCGATTTAATTATATATATATAATACATAGGTAGATATTATGAAAAATAACTTTTTTGGAATGTTCCTTACCCTGAGGCCACACGGGCAAGTACTGACAAGTCAGTAGCAATACACTTACATTTTTTACTTACACATACAAAACGAAACAACTTGCTTGTCTTCTGGCTTGCCTTTTTCCAAGCTACTTGCCCGTGTGGCCTCATGGTTACTTATTCATACAATTTTGGAAAACGGTGGTCATTGAAAAAAAGTTTGTGCGACTTTGATCACGTCATCCTGCTTTTACTATTGAATGCTCCTAAAATATTTATATACATCAGCTTTCATTTCAGGAGCTCTAAAAAATTATGGATCAAGTGTTAAAAAGGTGCCCACTTCGAACTTGGCTGTAAAACTTACCGATCTCCAGTAAATGCTGACACTATCGTTAAACCCATGGGACTCAAAACTTCTGGCCGAAACACATACATATGAACTAGGTACCCTGCCGAAAGACATGTGTAAATCCGATGAAATGGAATTTTCTTCAATATTTCCATATATTTGAGATTATTTTCGAATTTTTTTCGCTCAAAAAGCTTCCAACTTATTTCAATTGAAACAGAAATCGCATAGCAGAGTATTGTCAGTTTGGGCAAGAAGTAAAAAGAAATTCCTCCCAAAAATGCTGCTGTTATATGTTTGGATTGAGCATTATTTCTGCGCATTCGATTAAGCAAGCATAAAGTCATCTAATTTTTGTTTGGTTAATAAAAAAAAGAGTTCATCGATAGTAATTTTGAATATTATTAAAAAGAAAACTTACCTTATAAATACAACTGTATGACGAAAGCAAAAAAGTTGTTGGAAAGTTTAGACTGAGCAATTTTTTTCCAAAATCATTAAAAAAACTTTTACTTTTGGTAATACTTCCAATAAATGTTTTAAATAAATCAACTGAAAGCCCAACTAATATATTTTTCGCTAAATCTCTCAGCCAAAACCTTGAACAGGGTCCATCGTGTGAACATTTTTCAATATCAGTTTGAATTGAACTCGGAATACTTTTGACAATCCAAAAAGCTTTGACTCTGTATGTTTGGATTGTGTGCAGTATATATGCACTGGATGTCATAAACAATAAGGCTTGTATCGTTTTCGATTGACAGAGAGTCCTGCAGATTGGGCTTTTGCTATCACGAATGGCTGCTTCGAACGTCTGCAACAAAATGTTTTAAAAAATTTCATGAGTAATGGGGTAGGCAGTAAAAAAAAAAAAAAACTAAAAACGATAAATTTAAAGTAATAAAAAAAGTTTCAATTGTAGCATAAATGTCTCAGAGTAGGTAAATACTTAAGTAGGTACTTTTCTTGAAAAAAAAAACTGCTTAAAGTCAACATTCCTTAAAGGTATTTTATTTCAAAGACAAGGAAATGTTATAAAATAAGAAGGAACTGTGTGATGTAACAGCTGAAACTATAGAATACAAATTTAAATTTGTAGTCATTAAAAACAAATATTTTGCCTTCTTCAACATAATGAATAAATAGAGCAATTATATTATTTAACAAAAATTAAGTAATTTTTAAACTAATTTGTCTTAATTTAATTAAATAAACAAAAATAAATAATAATAAATTATAAAAATTTATATGACAAAATCTAACTTTCTTTTAGAATTTTTTATAAAGCGTTCAATTACGTCATCTGTACTGATATCTGTCTTTATGCACGTGCAGCAAAACCAAGCCCGTAAGACTTTCCTCCCCCATTCTGGACCGCAACCACGTTTTTAATCGCCGCAAGGTCGAAAGTGACCTTTCTGCGGTTGCTGCGCTGACAGGAAAGGTTGCTAGAATGTTCAGGAGCTTGTTTATTCCCGGATACATATCTGCATCACACATGTCTAAAACTTCCAGAACTGTGGTGGGTGGCAATTTGTTTTGGTCCTCTTCGCGCGTCCATTTGGCGGTCCACAACTCAAGTTCTTTAATGAAACTCAACCGGTTGGTTAAGCAGTCCCACATAAGGCATAAGTGAAAATTTTGAAACTCATTTTGGGATAGTATTTCTGATTGGAAAACTTGTAAAAATGATGCAGAAAGCTTAAATTTTGGTTTAAAAAACACATCGTATATTCCTTTTTATAAAAAAAATACTTTTACTTATGTATGTAATTTTGCAAAAAGTGGCCAATGTAGTTAAGGCTTAACTTTTACTTTTTGAAAACTTGAGATACATAAAGTTAAAGCAAGGCTTTTGGAAAAAGTGACAAAAAGTGAAAAACAAAAATTTGCGTTAAAGATTACCTACTGGGTACAAAAAAGCTGTATAATCGGTCAACCCAATCTTGTATTTATATATACCTTTTCAATTTGATTGAGTAATAAGTGAAACTTTGCCCCCATTATCTCATAGGCAAAAACGTCAATTATGTAAATAATGTTTCGATGTTTTTTGGAAATAATTGTTCATCTTGGGATGTAAAAAAGATAGAAAAATTATATTGGTATCAAATGAAAGGTATTTTTATCGTCTTTTAAACATAAGCAAAATTATATTCATATATTTTATGAATTTCAAGATATTTTATTTAGATTCAAATTCTTGATAGTTTTATTTGCTAAGACTGAGGATTTTGAACACTGATATCTTTAAAAATATACTTTTTTTGGCACAATTGTAAAGGCTAATTAAACACCTTAATTTAATATATAATTTAGTGTCATTTATCAAATAAATTCTTAACTATTAACAAAAATCCCCTATGACCCCCTGACCCCCCCCCCCCCCTGTATACGCCGTTGGTTTCTTAACTTTCAAGTAAAATAGAATTAAAGCTTAACTACATTCAAAACTTTTTGTAAAAAATACAAAAGTGAAAAACAACATGCGGTAAAAATATCTGTGTGCAAATAAGCCTACGAAAATTTTGTTTGATATGTCAGATTAATTCCATAAGCCAAACACAATTTTTTCGCACACATGCATCTTCGCATATTTTTGTACATCACTTTTTTCCCTACTTTTTGCAAAAAGTCTTGAATGTAGTTAAAAGGCCTTCCACACTATCCCACTGGGTGTAAACACATGTCAAAAAAGTGTGGAAACAAAATAGGCCAGTCCCACGAAGAAAAAATCTCTGAGCGCTCTTAGTGCTCAGACATTTTTTAAGTGGGACAAAAAATCTCACCTGAGCGCTGAGATATTTTGCTGAGATATGTGAGACGAAATTTTTTGGATTCATTTCTCAGTTTTCTTTCTCACAGCTGTTCTTTTGGTAGATAAATACAAAATAAAGACGGAATGTTAATAAAAACTTAAATAAATTGAACTTGTTATTATTTCTCATTCATTTCAATAAGTTTTCTGCTTCAAAAATTAAATATTTTAAGCAAAAGTTGAAAGTGGTTTCTAACACCTGAGTTTTTTACAATTGAGTGGAGAATGTTGTCCCACGAAATGATTTCGCTTTCGTCAAATTGACATTGAGCGCTCAGTGAGATTTTATTTGGTAGGACACGCCTAATATGAAATTTCATCCCACACGACTTTGACAGCCCCTCTCACACAATTTGACATGTGTTAATACACGAAAATTTTTAGGATTGGTTCTAATACTGCGTTTTCATTAGAGCAAATGAGGTAATTTCGTTCAAAATTTCCAAATTCAATTCAAAATCATCTCATTTCCCATACAAATTCAAATTTCCAAATGAGGTAATTTCATCCAAATTTGCACGAAATTAAGTAGGAAATCACGTAAAACTTTTATGAACACACCCAAATGGAATCCATTCAAAGTGGAACCCATGAAATGAAATGACAGATTTCAATGTAAAAAACAACAAAAACAAGCGATTGACAACCTGGACCATCAAACAAAATTAGGAAATTTGAAATGTGAACACTTTTTTAGTAATTTGCCAAATTACCTCATTTCAGCTCTAATGAAAACGCAGTATTAGGGTATCATAAGCTCACGAACTAAAACATATAAAATGTTTAATAAATAGCTGAAACCATTTAAACTGTATCCTAACAATACAAAAATGCCTCGTTTAAGTCGGTTTATAGTCTTAAAGCGATTATTCCGTTTAACATTTTGGTTAACGTCATCGGTTTAAGTGAGTGAATAGATATTGTTCGTTGAACTTTACCCAGGTTTTTCGATTCTCAAAAAACATCCTTGGGCTCTCGTGTTGTTGATATTTTAAGCAATAAAGAATTTCTGTACTCTGATAATTAAAATTAAAACAACTTCAAATGTTTCCACTTTCTTTGCCTACATAATTATTATTCAATCACAGCGCTATTAATAAAAATTCACTATCTGCTCCTTAACACTCATGTTAGCTAGCATACGGATAGAGAACTTGTCCGTAGGATAACTTTTATTATTAATAAACGTATCCTAATAGTTTCAGTCTGTTAGTCTGTACCACTGAAAGTACATACGCCAAATTTGGCGAGATAAATTTATCCGCTCGCTGTCACCATGCCACAGACCATTACATTATTTATTAACACAAATTGCAATTTGACAGATGTGTAACTTTTATATTTCCTTTGTTTTTCGTTTATTAATACGGGGGTTAGTGTACTATTTTATCTATACATAGGTATCGCTCATTAATTACAAGATCATTATTACTCAAAATGTGAGGTTTCGAAATAAATGCGATATTCGTTTTCTTGAAAAAGCTTTGGAATAACAGAAGTACAAGAAACAAGATGGTCGTGTGTAAAATTGACAAAAGATATGTATATATGATGTAATACAAAATTAAAGCAAAAAATATTTTACATAACCTTCACTACTTGTGTCACTTTAGCAGTTTATTCGTTACCTAAACTCGCCCCAGTAAAAAACTTAGACCTACTAAAGGGCGAGAAAGGATGACCCTAGGTCTAAAAGAACACAGAACTTGACTGTCAGGATAAGTTCAAAGGTTTTAGAAAAATGCTTGGAGGTAACCCCAGAGTGACTTCAGGGCTCAAACATTTTAAACAGACTACTGAATTTAAATGGGCGGCGGCGCGCGGCGTGAATTAGGGTTGCTTAAACATCGATAGTCGGCGCTTTCGATAGTATCGATAGTTTTAATATGAAACTATCGATAGTATCGATAGTTTTTTCATTTTTTTTTTTGAATAAAAAACATATTTTTCACTTTGAAAACCCTAGCCGTTGGTGTGTAATTTATCCATACGAATACGAATCTGGATCTGAATTGACCTATCATGTTGAACAAAAACAACAGGTGATACAACGTTTTACCGGATTCTTTTATGAAGATCACGAGAATAAGAATAAATGAAAATATTTGAAATAAAAATTTTTAATTAAAAACGTAAATAAATAACGTAAATAAATTACTACTTCAATAAACATTCATAAATAAGTAGTTAGGTACTTCAAAAATAAAACAAAGATTTCTTAAAAAAAAAGATAATAAATAGGTTTTTTGAATATCAAATACGTTATGGTTAATTTTACTGCAATATTTATGTCGTAACTAAATTTGATTATTGGTAAGGTCCAAATGTGTTTTATTACTTATTTTTATCGCATACTTGTGAGATTAAGAGTCAGGTCATTATAATGCAGTTTCTGTATGTTTTATATCGTGTTATTTTTATAAGTGTTAGTGTGTTTTTTTTAAGTTTATATTGCTTCTTATGAGTTTCATCACTAATAAACCTTAGAGGTGAAAAACTACCGATATTATTTTTAAAACTATCAATACATTCGATAGTTTCTTACTTTCGATACTATCGATAGACTATCGATGTTTAGGCAACCCTAGCGTGAATCGGCAATAAAATTTTAAGGGCTATATATATCGTTAATTTTTTGAGCTTTATTCAATTGAAAACAAAAAAATGCGTTAGTTGGGGCTCGTAGTAACGATAAAGGATCTGTCCAAATTTCCATCTTGTTTTTTATATTATTTTTTTATCGATCCGCAAATCGATAACATTAAATATTGAAAAACTGTTTCTTGAGATAACTGTGTAAATAAATTTATGTCTAAACTTAACTTACTCTGGATGAACTCACCGCTGAAAAACTGGACCTTTTAAAATATAATTAAGGATGCATTAATACAAATTTTCGACGGTCAACGCTACCTTGGATTAAATATTAAAGTTGAGTTCGTTTTTCATCAGAATTGTTTGTTTTATAGAAAAAAAAAACTTCAACTTTCAACGAAGACGAAGAGATTTAGAACGAATTACTTCTGTTTAAGTGGAGCATTTTATAGTTCCGTTCACTTGAACTGTTAATTGGCTCAACCATTTTTGACAAAATAACACGTTTGTTATTGGCGAAATAGAAGTCAATTTTAAATTTAAGAAGAAGGGACCCTGAACATAAATATTTCTTTTCATGGTATTCTAACGGTCGATGTTCAAAAAATGTTTATACCCATTGAATTGCACTAAGGCCGTGTGTGAATTGGCTTAAAATCGCGTTAAATTTTATCCGAAGATTAATTTTTGACACTAGTGAGGTGAATCTGTACGTAGAAATGTCAAAATTTAATCTAGGATAAAATTTAATCGAAATTTTAAACGAATTCGCACACGGCCTAAGGGAGTGGGCCAATGGCAAAAGATTCCTTATATCCTAGGCGTTTCTGAAAAGCTCTCACCACTCACCCCCCTTTAAAGCTAATATTAAAGAAGCCTTCTTTACTTCACTAAAAACGCCTTTTATGCAACTACATCTCTAGCGCATGTTTTTTGATTTTCACTAAGCCTAGTATACAGTTCCTCCTCGAAAAAAAAATACACGTACTTCTTATGGGAGCGATTTTATCGCAAAAAAAAAAAAATTTCTGCTGAAAAGTTTTTTTTATTGAACTGTGTGTGAACTATCCCCAGAAATAAAAAATTATACTCACCACGATTCTTTTTCGCGCAAAACAATGTCAGTGACATTGTTTTGTGCAAAAAAATATAGTTTATTGCTTACACGGTGCCTCAAGAGTTATGACTCTTTATGAACCTAAATGAGTATGAAAGAGACAAAATATCAGATAGCCATGACTCTTGAGGCACCGTGTAATATTCGACTAAAAACAATTTTGTTTCACCACAGATATTTTTTTTCCGGAAAAAAAGATTTTTTATTTTACCACAATAGTTTTTTTTATTCAAAAGAACTGTATCCTAGGCTTTAATTATTTTACTTGTTGTTATTTTCATTTTTATGAATGTAGTATGTATGTATCTACGTTTACACTTCGCTCCACTTGAATAGAAACAACCTTTTTTTTTTACTATCAGAGCGTGTAGCGCTTTGGTAAATTTATAAGTGCCAGTTGTACAATCGTGAGTTAAATGTTGATTCATGGTTCATGATTTTTAATTCACCTATTTCGGCGGATTAACTGAGATTTAGCGATGGTTCATGCATTAACTTGGCTATTATCACATACTTGAAGCTTGAACCATCGTTGAACCTCAGTTAATCCGCCGAAATCAGCGAATTAAATTTCCTGAACAACGGATTAAATATTGAACCACGTTTGTACAACTGGCCCTAAATGCACCTTTCTGTGTTGGTTCTTTTAAAAGGGATCTATTACGAATAAAACTGCATGGACAGAATAATTCACGCAATATTATTTGGTTATTTTTTACCGCTTTTCTAATTACTTCATTAAAAACACTGTTTTTTTGCTCTATTTGAATAGAAACAGTATGTCCCCTTTCACACAGGGTAACTGAGTTGCCGGCAACAATTAGTTCATTGGCGAGAAGGGCAGGAAGAAAGAGGGGGAAATGAAATCTCCCCGGTCAACAAATTGAGGAGATTTTTTTGACGTTTCTCTTTAAGCTACGTTTGTGTGCGTTCAACCAAGGTAGTTTAAAAGGAAAATAAAGAAAATCTCCGGGTTTTTGTTGCTTGCGTGTGAAAGGTACAAGAGATTGTTGAGGAGATTTAAAGAAAACGTCAAAAAAATCACCAGCAACTAGTATCTTCGTGTGAAAGGGGACTATGCGTTTTGTATTTATAGGTTAGGGTTAGAAGAATAATGGGCCGTGAAAAACCGTTAAACGCTGCAGAAAAAGCCAAAATAGAAGCACAATTGCCAAAAAATAAGAGTGTGAAAATTGTTTGGTCCTTCCTTAGAAATAAAGAAAACTGTAGAAAAAATATAAAAAGGTAGGCAAGCAAGAGCCACAACAGAAGCAGGCAGAAGAAAGATAATGTGGATTATCGAGAACAAAAATGTCCCTATGTATGTTTACCTCGTTCAAACATTGAGAGCGTGAATGATGCCCAAAAGTTTCACTCGGAATTAATTGGTATCGGGAATTAATTTTCCAAGAGGATTACATATGATGTGGAAGGAAGAGTGGAAAAAGTGGTATTTTGAGACGAACAAAAATTCAATTTAGATGGTCCGGACGGGTATAATTACAATTTTCATGACATGAGGAAGGAACCAAGGATTTTGAGGTGCCACCACAGCCGAGAAGTTTACCTTAATAAAAATAACGGCAAACTCATACAAGCAAATATTGCAAGAAGCTTTCCGTAAGTTGACCGATGTCTTTGGACCAATTCCATGGGCATTTCAACAACACAACGCGCCAATCCACAACGCAAGGATTATTAAAAAGTTCGATATCTGAGAAAAATGTTACCTTGCTTCAATGGCCACTGTACTCTCCGGAGTTAAAGATTATCGTAAACGTATGGGGATGGATAGTTCGTAGGGTGTACGATTCTGGACGTAAATACGACTTATTGCTGCAATCAAAGAAGCATGGAGTGCAATTTCTTTAAATTATATAAAACAACTGTATGATTAACTTCCCAACAGGGTTTTTAAAGTTATTTCAAATAAAGGTGGTAGGCACATAATTAAAATATAATTATAAATAAAAAACTACCATCTTTTACTGAATTTTTTTCATTTTTTTTCCTTATTTAAGAGAATGTTTCTATTCAAGTGGCGCAAAAAAACAGTGTTTTTTAATGAAGTAATTAAAAAATGGTAAAACACTAACCTAATGGTATTTTTCTGAATTATTCTTTTGACGCAGTTTTATTCGCAATAAATCCCTCTTAAAAGAACTTAAACAAAAAGGTGCATACATTTACCAAAATGCTACATGCTGTGATAATAAAAAAATGCAGTTTGTTTCTATTCAAGTGGATCGTAGTGTGCCAACAAAAAAAAAGAACGCTAAATTTATGTTTTTTCTTTTCTTTCGTAAGAATTTAATAATTCTAAAAATTATAAATATTTCAGAGTCAAGCAAACCACAATGAAAATTTAATCAGAAAACTATTATACAGACAAGGGAAGGGGTAAGTAATCAATTCAAATTAAATATTGAATAAGATATTAGTTTAACGAAAACCCAATCATATTATGCAAATAAAATTCGTTTAAATCATTTCAGTTTAAAAATTAGTATCACTTTTTCAAGTTCAAATCTTACTCACTACTTGAAATATTGATGCGGCAAAAAGTCGGGCAACTCTCGGAGATATAAAGCAAACCGTCCAAGTCGGAAGTGTCATTGGAATGTACATAAAATTACACTTTGTGAATTTACCACTCAGTCCCCTATGGAATGAACATTATTCATTAACTTATGGTTGTGTGTTTACTTACATATCAAGAATACGATTTGTTTTTCATTTTTAGAGTAGTAGGTCAATATAATAACCTTATTCCACACTGTGCAATTGGAACTGTCTGTGCAATAAAAAATCCCGTCAATATGAGCTCAATATAATAAACTAATGCATCATGAAAATGCTTCCTTCGAAGGTTCTTGCCCTTAATTATAAGGGGAACCTGAAAAATATTTATTTTTTAATTGAAACACTTTAATTTAAAATACTATTCATTTATTCACTCACAGTAACAATTGGAAAAAAGTACTTCATACATTTGATTAGAAAAGATGCTGTGTTTCTAAATTGAAACTCTGAACAAGTTTGTCCCGGATGAAAGACCTCGTAACACTTGGCATCTCTGAGACCTTGATTAAGGAGCTTACTTAACGAAACCATTTTTGTAAAGGTAGATTTATTTCTCTAAAGTTCCGTACTTAGTGATAGTTCAACTCTTACTAGTTGCACGATTTTTGTCTAAACACACTACTGCTGTGAATGAAATAGTCGTTGTTATAGTTATTTGATATTTAAATTAATGTAAAAATACAACTCATTTTGGTTGGTTTTTTATATGCGAATGAGACATTTAAATTAAATTTTAGTATAGCGAAGTTTTAATGTTTTTTATTATTTGACCAAAAAAAGGGTGAGATTTGTTTTTAAAATCTTATCATCATTTAACCTGCATTAAAAGGCAGACTAATTAACCTTTAAATTCCCAAAATTAACAACTTGGGATAGACATTGAATTATAAGGTGTTTTTATTGGTTTCATAAGAATAAAAGAAGAAGTTGCTAAATAGCGTGAAAAATTTCGGTTTAACTATTACGTATAAGTTATAAAAGAAAATCGCAAAATCTGTTGTTGTTTTAGAGTCAAAAACAGCAACAAAATGAAAATATTGGTCATTCAACTTCAAGTAAGGTGAAAATATATTTTTTTTTAGATTTTCACCCAATTTATGCCGAAAATATGCCGTATTTTATGTTTTATTCTAATACCTATTTAAATAAAACAAATGTTCACTTGGGCGTATACGCACTTTTCTTATTTTATTGAATATTTAACAAAATTTTCCTCCATATATGAAATATTATTATTTTTGCACGTTACTTTTTTATGTCAATTGAATTATAATAAGATAAAGTAACATCACGGTAGTCTATGATTTTAATGTTGCCTTGTTATCACACAATCATTTTTGATAACAGATGATTATGTAAAGTTTGGTCAGATTCAAAAAGGATTTATGAAAAGCCTTTAATTTTGCACAATCTACCTGCAGATATACCATGTAAATCAAACAATTCCTCGGTAGATGGCGCTGTGACAACTGATTAAGCCTGAGTAAATGTTGAGTAAAGTGAAACCGGACTCGAAGTAAATGTGGAGTGATGTCGAGTTAATATTTTATAGATACACCTACATGTATAAAGTATTAAAAAAAAAAATCAACCCAGCGTAGAAATTATTTATAACATTATATGTATTGAGTTGAGAGCAATAACAGGCATGTGTTCGCTAGGTTGCACTCCATTGTGCCAGTGCTGTCGAAAATAATGCTTATTTAATAATGTCGACAAATTTGTAAAATTGGGCTAATTATGTGATGTCACTAGAACAAAAGAGAAGAGTTTGTGTGTGTTCAGAATGCTGCTGAACACACACAAACTCTTCTCTTTTGTTTCAGTGACATATATTATTGAGATAAACGACTAGCATTATAGAATAGAGGATTTTGTAGATATTGCAGGTTTCTAGACCGTTAAGTGCTTGTAAATCCTATGTTTTATCGGTATAAAACTTAGGTTTTAAAGTATTTTTAAAAGAGCATTAGATATAACCTGATGTTGTAGACCAAGTTTTAAACAAATCCATTCGACACTTAGCTGGCCTTTAAGCTTTACATTAAATGATATTTATTGAAATATTTTTGTTTTACGAGCTGAGGTAATTTTAAACCCTACCGTCAGTTTTATCACTTCCCAAAGTAGAAGGAGTGATCGTTGTTTTCACCATAAGTTGAACTTAATAAATATTCTTGCCCTTGTGCCGTGCTATTGTCAATTGTGTAAATCACGGTTTTTGAATAGAAATGCAATTTTACTCTAATGTTCGTTTTTAATGATTATAATAATAAGTAAACAAATAATTATACATATTAGCAAATAAGAGCTTATAAAATAAATAATAGTAGCCAAATTGGCCTTGGGGTAGGTGACTGCTGTGATGGGTTAAGTGTTAAGAGATATCGCCCTAATATAGAATATTATAGATTATTATTCAGGCATTTTGTATATTAATTCTTAAATATTGCATTCTTGCTCTATAGAGCTAAAATTGGTTTTGTGTAGAAAAATACTTCGAATTTGTAAGCAAAATTGACACACAAAAATGAGTTTCCCGTCGCGTTGGTGCGTTAATGCGTCTACTGTAAATTGAGCTAGTGCCTAAACGGGTGGAGCGATTTACTTGCACAGCACATTTATTTGTTTTTCCCTACAAAACGATTCCCCAACAGATTTTAAATATAATGTCTACAGGCAAGGCCCTAGTCAGGCAAATATTTCGGGTGTGAGGGGTGGTATATAATTTAAAACAAAATATTTGTCACTATATTATCTATGTAGTAATAAGATAATTTACAGCTCAAATTTAGTTATTATTTATGTGCCGTAAAACATACATATTTTATTCACTTTTGAAAAAAAAAAAAAAAAATACTTATGCAACTAGATCGCACAAACTTGCTTCTTGTAGCTTAAAACTATAATTTAATGATATCTTTTACAAAAAATGTAAAAAAAAGTCGAAAGTACCTACTAAAAATAGTTTGATTTTTTGTATATGTTAAGAAAATTATTTCCAAAATTTTTTAAATGCAGTACTGTTTGAAGTACCTGTATACTTAGAAGCACCAGATTATATCAAAATATATAGCGCCGTTTTTGAGAAAATTTGAATTTTTTGTTCTAAATTACTTTAAATCAAAATCCAGAACAGGTAGCTGCCATACAAATATTTCGGTTTTTTTTTCAAATTTCCTTAAAGACGGCTCTATTTATGTGGATTAAATTTTTTACCTATACAGTAAACATATTGGTTGTAAGAAAACTGCATTTCAGATTTTTGGCCAAAAATTCGCAACTTAGCAGGACACCCATTTTCTCGCAAACCAAAACAGCAATTAATTTTTTTTTGCGTAACTAATTAGCAACTAATTACTATATACTTTTTAATATGCAACGGAAAAAGTGACTCGCTAAGTTGATGCACATCAAGAAGTTCATATATGGTCCAGTCGTGCATATTTTTTCATTTAAGCTCAAAATCTATGGTCCTAATTTTCAAAACCAAGGTTGCCAATATTTATTTTTCGCAAAATCAATATAAATAAAAATGACTCCCTTCTTGTGCTTGTAACCATCATACCCATGTAAATCGGACTCTTTTTTTTTTATTCGTATTGAACCAGATTAACACATCACTGCAGAGTGAAACTTAGAAAATTCAAAATCCGTAGATTTGTGCATACTTTCTGAATTTGTTAGGCATAACTTGGCTAAACATAATCCGATGTGCATAGGCATTTTTTGTTGGATTCGAAAATTAAACCGAAAACGGAGCTGCAAATTGAAAAATTTTTTCCGACGAACTTCACCTACGTATGCAATTTCAGGTTTTCACGATTTTAAATTTTTTCCGGTCAAAATTTCAAATTTTCGGCTCCGTGGGTGTTTATCTGGTTTAATACGAATCCTACAAAACGGATTATATTCAGCCAAATTGTGCACGTAATAACAAAAAAACATTTATTTTTATATATTTTCCATTACTGAAGTCAACTCAATTCCAAAACAGTTTCATTATTTCAATAGACAGGCGACCAGGGCTACCAATGCTGAGCTCAAAAAGTGTAGCAGATAATGAAAAAGCAAAAAATTAAAAAAAAAAGGAAATATATAAATAAAAAACTAATTTATTTTATATTCAGAATGAATACATAACATTGACTAGTTTTTGGTTTAACGATTACAGCTTTTTAAAAATAAGTTTCACAAATTCATAGGTACATAATACATTAGTTTATATTTAAAAAAATAAGTAGGAACTTTTTGTTCCAATCAAATCAATTGGATTCTCTTCTAAAGGAATTCAAACAATATAAAAAAATTAAAATATTAATACTTTAATAGCTTAAAAATTGTGATTAAAATGTAATCAGTTTTTTTAAGAATTAACCCTCCGAAACATATTTTTAACTTCCCATTGGAAGTGTTTGTAATCGGTCCGAAAATAATTTTGACATTTCTCGACGTTTCGAGGTCTCAGAAGTCGGATTACATTGTTTTTAGAGAGATGTCTGTGTACGTACGTTCGTAAGCTTTGTTTCGCCGTCGATATCTCGAGAACGTATAGTGAATAGTGATACATATCGACTTTAAATAAATTTTATTTTACAGATAATAAAGCCATAACGTGCAGAAAGGATTTTCAGAAAAATTCAATTGGCGGTTTTTTTATTACAGTAATTTTAAAAAAGGTTGTAAAATGGCTTGTTACTCGAATATCTCTAGAACAAATAATGCTATCGACTTCAGCCTGGTTTCATTCTATGCATAATGACGTAGTGAAAAATTGGTAATCAACCCACAGTTTTTTTTTTTTTATTAAAAAAAAAACATTAACGGCTATATTATTATTGACTTTCTTCAAAGCTAGTTTTACTGAAAAACTAGTTCTATAGGGTTTTCGAGTTTTAAGTTTCTCAAAAAAAAATATTGATTTGATTTAGATGTCAAACTATGTATGAATAATTTGATTAAGATGTCAAAGTAATACACATTTGTGAAAAACATAAAACTCGAAACCGCTGTAGATCTAGTTTTTCGGTTAAACTAGTTCTGAAGAAAGTCAAGAATATGGCCGTAAAAATTGTTTTAAAATATTTAATATCTTGAGAACACACAAAGATATAAACTTCGGGTTTATTTTATTTAATACACAAAGTTATAGTTTATAATCGGTAGTTTGTAAAAAAATTCAACTAACTTTTTTTTTATTCTAGGCCAAAAAAAACTGCTAAAAATTGTTAAAAATATTTTTCGACTCGAGTATCACAAAAACAGCCAATGATATCAACTCCAAAATAATATTAATTTACCCACAATACCATATAATTAGTAATTGATAAGGTTTGTAAAAAAATTCAATTGACAGTTTTTTTCTAGGCAAAAAAAAAAAAAACTGCAAAAGAAACTACTAATCATTTTTGAAATTTTTCGTGTCGCATATATTTACAGCAAATAGCCTTATTTTAAATGCACAACTGATAAGTTTTTCGAAGATTTTTAATTGGTAATTTTCTTATAAAAAATAACATTGGGTCTCGAGTTTCAAAGGGAAACCAACGGGAAGTTATCAGTGTGGGTCAAACCCAGCCTCTTTTTAAATTTCCAATAATATCGTATTATTTGCTTAAGAGATTCAATTCTTCTAGCCCAGCTCTAGATAAGTAAAAGGGAAGAAGCGTTACTTGCATATATCAAGATTATAACTTTTTTTTTTGGTTTTTACGTTGTTAAAATCTGAAAATTGTCTTTCGGCTGCTGCGCTGCTAAGCGTTAGGGGCTAGTTATAGCCTTCATTGAAATTCATCATTGAACATTTTTAATTTAAGATTTAGGGCACTTTAATATTTTTTGCGAAAAAAAATTCGTTTTAGTCCATTTTTCCAAATAAATTGACTTTCGTTTTTTCAATGATTGCACTAACTTATCAAAAATCATTGAAATAATAAAAGTCATTTCATGAGAAAAGTTAGGCTGAAATTAAACATTTTTTTTTGGCCAGATTAAGAACTATATTTTGGCCTCGAAATAATCATAGATTTAAATTTTTAAAATTTAAAATTAAAATTTTCAATGATGAGTTTCAATGATAGCTATAACTGGCGCCTTAGACTAGCTAGTGTATAGGTATATAGTCTAGGCAACACCTTATATCTTCTTCCAAAATGTTTTTTGGGAGCATAAACGCGACCAAAAGCCAACAACATCTTCATCGTACTTCATTTTTATATTTTTAGCAAACAAAGTTTGGAAATTAGTAGTAGTATAGTAGTAGTAGTGAATTTTATTTTATCATCTTTTAATTTTTTTTATACAATTTTGTTAGAATAATTCATTTATAAGCACTGGCAAAAGCCGTCAGATTCTATATTTGTCATGTTTTTATCATGGTACGTAGTAGATGCATACAATAAAATAAATGAAGTAGATCTACTACAGTTGAAGAACATTGGCAGCCCTGGCTCGACTTTCGGAAGAGATATTTATTATTTAATGAATCTAAAGTGGAACGAAGTTCCACGATTTCTTCACTTTAACAGTGATTGATTATAACCCAATTATTCCTGCAAAAAAAAAAAGTAAAGAAAAACTGTTTTGGTTTTTAGGATACAAATTTTTCTCAGTTTACTCAGAATTTGGAAAATCAATGGGGTTTGTTTGGTCAACACAATTCAATCGTCGAGCCTTCTTTTTAGAAAATACATCTATTACCTTTTTAGTCTTGATTTCAATTTGACATTAATGCTAATCCCGTCGGGCTTACTTCACCGGCACAGTTTTTCAAAAAATTTGTTTAAGTTTTTGTTGTAGAAAATAAATTTTTTGGTGTGCATGGTAATGATAAACCAAAATTTTCAAAAGCGTGTGGATATTAGGAAGCACATCCTTGATGCATTCGCTAATGAGATCAAAACAGAAACTTAAAAAAGTTACAGTCCTTTTTATGAATTGCTTTTTTTTCTAAAGTAAAACAAAATTCCTTCAAAAACACTTGGAAAATTATGGCAAAAATCTTAAGGGGGGGTCAGACCCCTGTGATCCTCCCCTGGCTACGGCCTTGTCTAGCAATTATTATAATATGTACTGCATTTCACTTAAAAAAATTGAAAACGAGCTTTTGAGTTTTTTTACCTAGCCTTGATGTTGCTAAACGAAAGTTTTCTTTCGTCTCAAACACGACATACATACATACAGCATTTTGAAAACCACAGCGAAAAAACACCAATTGAGCATGTCACCAATTATTGCCAAAGAAAAAAAAGAAAAACAAACACAGAAAAATCGCAGGAAGGCATTATGCTGCAATAAAAAAAAACAACAAATACAAACACGAATAAAACTCAAATGTTTTGTTATACCTTTAACATTTCTTAGTAAAAAATTAAAAAAATACAAAAAATCATACATTTTTAATGCTTAAAATAATTTACGAACTCGATTATTATTAAATGAGCACCTACTGTAGCTCTGTAACTATTTGAATACTATTTTTTCTATCCAATCCAAATATGCATAGATTTTTGTATAAACTCCAGGTGCATTTGGAGCAGCACAAAATTTTCCAAACGACGTTATTCCAATTACAAATTTCACACAATTAAATTCCGGAACTTCAGCATGCAGTGGTCCTCCTGAATCACCCTGACAAGTGTCTTTTCCACCCTCCATATAACCAGCGCAAAATTGTCCATCAATTAAGCCCTTTGGTAGTCTTCTTTCGGTATTATAAATCTTTCGGCAAGTTTTCTGATCGATTATATTCAGATCAACTTTTTGCAGATCGTCAGACTTGGATCCCATAAATTCTGTACGACCCCATCCGGCTGCTGATGACCGGGGAATATCTAAATTTGGTAGTTGCCAAAGGCAGGCTGGTTGAATTTTTTCGGTAAATTTTACTGGTCGTTCCAATTTGATAAGTGCTATGTCATGGTAGTACAATGAGGCTCTATACTTTGGATGCAAGATAATTATGGTTATTTTTATATCTTGAGTTTGACTATTGGCACTGTTGAGCTTATGAGCTCCAAGCCGAACAATATCAGGTGGCTTTCTGTGAATTTAGGGCTGAAATTATTGTGTAAGGTTTTTTTGCGATGTTTTATTACCTACCCACCTGATTCAGTACAATGTGCTGCTGTGAGTACATATTGTTCACTGATTAGGGATCCTCCACAGGCCCATTTGGGATCTTCGTTTTTCTGGGACCAACCAAGGGCAGCCTTAATAAAGATTATACTTAAGGTACAATATTTGTGCGGGTGATCGGTATAAGATGCACCAAACTGCTGGAGCGAGTAGGTTGAGTTAAGACAAGAAAAAAATCGTAAAGGGGTGGGGGTCTCTTTCCTCAGAAAAAAAAAATATTTAAAAACAACGGTACAATTTAAAATGCCATGCTGTACCTTTTCGGAAAGCCAGAAATCTCTTCTTTGATTTTCATTTTAAATTAAGTTGTGTTAGTAAATAGTTTTTGAAAAATTAATTTCCAAACTCGAAATTTTGAAAAAAAAGTTTCAAACTAATTTTTTTCAAAATTTTATGTAATTAAGTATAATTTTTGTTTTCAAATTTCAATGCTCTTATTAGCTTTCAGTCAAAAAAAGAAAACCGCATGCTAAAATGTCTTTTCGTTTTTGAGAAAATTGAAAATAACGAAATCTACTTTACTACATATTTTGTAGAAATAGGATCTTTTGAACAACAAAATAACCCCCCTCCCCACCTCTCCCATACGATTTTTTTCTTGTCTTAACCCAACCTGTTTGGTGCATCTTATACCGATCACCCTGTATAAAAGAGAAACAAGTTGCGTTAAAGTTTATCATCGGGCAGAGAAAATTTTTTGTGATCGTTGATCGTTTATCGTCAAAATTATATGCTTTTGCCGATAGTAAATCAAAAAAGCCATCTTACCATATGTGGATATTCACCATTTTGAGTTGATTTTCCACCAACAATCATTGGAATGCTTTGTTCGCAAAACTTTCCCGAAAAATGTCGCATCGTTCCAAATTTTGTGCCCCTAGCAGTCTCATGGTACTCCTCACATTCTATAAAATATACAAACCCAATGGGAAAATAAAAAAAAAAAAAAAAAAACATGCACATATTTCTCTCAACTCACTTCGTGCACTTAATCTCCTTGTATTGGGATCCTCAATATCTTTTGCAGCCAAAGGACAACAGATGATTGGAATATTTTTGCGATAAGTACAAATATCTATTTTTGTTCCATGTAAACGATATTCCCGTATAACATGCAAACATTGATATGCCATAAGACAATATCCACTTTCATTGTCAAAACTACGACGGCAAAAAGATCCTTCTTCTTTGGTTTCGGTCTGGGAAGTGTCTGTTACATAGGTTCCTTGAAAAATGTGGATCAATTCATTGTTAAGACTTTGAAAACTCATCTGGATGGGTTTATTTGAAATTTGTTTACCAGTCCATTTGGGTATAGTAAACTTTGTTGTTTGGTAATACTGAACCAATTGATTGTAGTCTTGAACTAAAAGAGATTGAATCGAAAAATCTAGGTAATCTCTGCAGAAAGTTTGTACGGTATCTGTAAAGTATTGTGATATATGATTTTGAATTAAATGATAATTTTTGGCTTACATAATTATCATGCTTCATAAATTACATTAAATATTATTTTATTTAAATTTTTAAAATTTATTATGTTAATTGAAATTAGTGATCATGCAACATAAGTTTTGGGCTAATTTATTCATGGTGTTTTTGTTTTTGTTTAACTTATTTTTTTTTATTTGTAAAAAACTGTATCACGTATTACGCTTAATTATGTACAAGACTGTGAGATCATTTTTACTTAGTTACTTACACACAGTAAAAGAGCACGAAAAACTTAAATAAAGCAATATATTCAGAAAAAGGAATATTATCTCCATTCTTTAAATATTTTCACAAACTAAACATATTTTAAATTATTTGTTTTCTTGTGTTTTGGTCTCTATACTAAAATAAAGCTTCCTTTTTTGACAGATCACTATTTACTATTTTTTTTTTTTTTAATGTATAGGCACTTCTCTAGCTTATCTTATGTGATAACATAATGATAATAACTTTTGACGATGTATGTACCTACATTTACATATGTAAATGTATATACATAAATAAAAAAAACACAGTCAAAACTTAAAACTAGCAGAATTTTACTATGTACATATACGTTCTCTTAAATGAACTTCTCTTATTTGCTCTTGAAATTTAAAGAAGTTTATCATAAAAAATGTAATCTTAAGGTATTGCTTTAGTAATATATGGGAAAAATGAATAGGGTTCGGATTTCTATGTTTAAAAATTTTTTTTTTTTTCATTAAATTAATGAAAAAATTACAATAAAAAGTAAATAAAAGTAAATGATTATCTACACTTTGGTGTTACAACATCAGCTGACGACTCTTTTAATATTTATTGCCAAACAAATTTTTTATTTGAGCCCAACCTTCAGCAATTTTTTAATAATAATTAAAAAAAAATGTATTATTTTTTTTTAACTTTTTTTTATTAAATATCAAACATGACTAATAACATTATATATTTTTAAAATAAATAAGCGGTAGGAGCTTTCTTTTTATTTCAAATTTGTAGTTTTTTCAGTCTATTAAAAATGTCTTAACCTGTGATTTAAAAAAAAAATATATAAAACTATAGCAAAACAATATACATATATACCTATATTTATTATACCTAACTCTAATGAAAACAGATCTATTGAATTATTATTATTTTTGCTTTATTTATTTTATAAATGTAAAACTCATATCATAAAAAACTTAAACATAAAAGTAACAAATGTAAAACCTTAGTTATTTCGAAAAGCTCTTTTGATCGAAAAACCCTTGAAAAATATCGTTAAAAAAAAGCTCTTCAAGCATATAAAAGAACGGCCACTGGCCAATGTTTGACACAATATCTTGCGACTGCGACCAGTTCGGCTGATCACATCAGCCTCTGCAAACACCGCAAAAGTTGTAGCTACTAGTGTTTCAGTATACCTATACCTACAGATTTTTTTTATTAAATAAAAGCGGCGACTGCCTATATATTTATTATTTTTAAAAAACCCACACGTTGCTGTTTTCTTTTACTCGTCTACTCATCGTTGGTGCTTTACTCTCTTCCTCATTCTCTCACTCTCATCGCTCTACATTGGCGCCCAACGTGGGGCAAGAGTTTATTAATCACTCACAATACGGACAATCTGCGGAGAAGTAAACGTTTGGCTAAAGACCAAGAACAAATCACAATGGCGTTCACTGAAAAACAAATGCAGCGTATGCTTACAGCTGTCATGCAAACAACCATGCGCACGGGTAGTTTTAGCAGCTGTACGAGCCGTTTTAAAGGAGACCGAGATCCAGTGAAGGTCGAAGAATTCATTGCGACGGTTACATGTTTCAAAGACGTTGAGCATATAACGGAGGCTGATGCAATAAGAGGGTTCCCACTACTCCTTGAAGAAGACGCTCGAAGTTGGTGGCAAGGTATAAAATCCGAAGCGAAAACATGGCAAGATGTAATTTCCTTGTTAAGAAACGCGTTCGCTCCTACAAAACCAGCTTATCGAATATATTCAGAAATATACGAACACAAACAAAAAGCTAAAGAATCGACAGACAATTTCATATGTAAAAAAAGAGCTTTGTTTTCACAGTTGCCCGTGCCGAGACCAGGTGAAACAATGATGTTAGATTTAATCTATGGCTTGCTACACATTTCGATCAAGGATGGCGTCCCAAGAGATAACATTACTTCATTTCAGGATTTAATAGAAAAAGCTAGAATGGTTGAGCATAGTATGGCTGAGAAGCAGCAGCATACAGAAAAAATTGCAACTAAAATACGCTGTACTTATTGCACACATGTCGGTCATACTATTGCGGAATGCCGAAAAAAGCAAAAAGCAGAAGCCGATGCAGCAAAACAAATAAGCTCACCTTCAAACCAAGGGATTCATTGCTATAAATGCAAAGCCCCAGGCTTTTTAAGATCCAATTGCCCGACTTGTAAAGAGTTGCCGAAAGGACCACAGAGAGTATCTTTCAATTTGATAAAAAACACCATCGGTAATGACTTACCGACGATTTCAATTATGTCACACGGTGAAAACGGTATAGCGTACCTTGACACTGCAGCTAGAACTAGTGTCGCTGGCCGACATTTATTCGAACACCTCCTCCGTAATGGAACAAAATTTAGGCGACTTGATGCTGATATTTGCCTTGCTGACGGTAGTATCCAGCAAAATGAAATTTGTATGACTACAACAACCATCATATTTGGAAACCGTTTGAGGCCAATTGCATTTATTGCTCTGCTTAAAGCGAAAGACAACCGAACTCTTATAGGTATCGACTTCCTAGAAGAAAATGGCGTCGTCTTAAATCTGGGACAGAGACATTGGTATTTCCAAGACCAGCCGAAAAGAACTTTTGATTTCTTTGACACGACAAACACTGTGGTCTCACCATCTCAAACTATGCTAAAGGAAATACAAGCATATGGAGATTATGTAAAAAAAATAAATCTGATTTCGCCACTACAAAAAACACCTGAATTCAATACACTCGGTAACTCGGTCGGTAATTTACCTACACATGCTATTTATAGTCCAATAACACCAGTTCCAATGTCCCCTGATGACGATGAAGAACGTTATGGACCCGATCCATGTAAGAGTCCAATCAGAAGTCAAATTGAAAACAATGATTATTCACCACAATCAATCCATAATATCTTTCGTGATTCACTCCGTAATGAAACAACCCCTAAACGCAGAAGCCAAGGAAAAAACTTGTTTCCAGATATGCAAAGAAGTGAGGAACAGCTGAATTCTGACGAGTTCTTTTCAAGAATTGTTTTAATGTCTATTGACATATCAATACGAAAGGATGAAGGCAACAACCTTGGAAAATCCGAGAGAGAGCAGCTTAACGCATTAATTAAAAAATATGAAACAGTTTTCGAACCACTTGCTCAACCGACACCATTCGCAGAACACAGAATCAATACTGGAAATCATACACCGATCGCTACAACACCTTACAGACTTTCGAGTATAAGGAAAAAACAGCTAAAAGATTCTCTCGATAAAATGCAAGAACAAGGGATCATCGAAGAATGCGAGTCACCATGGGCAGCTCCGGTTGTCATCGTACCTAAGAAAGATGGCAATATTCGTGTTTGCATCGACTACCGAGCTTTAAACAAAATAACTGTACCAGATCAGCACCCTTTTCCGAGAATTGATGATACTCTCCACGCCACAAAAAGTACAAGGTATAAAACTACACTCGACCTACAAAGTGGTTATTATCAAATAAAAGTTGCAGATGCCGACGTAGAAAAAACAGCATTCACTACACCATTCGGAATGTTCTGGTTCCGAAGAATGCCCTTTGGCTTACGTAACGCTCCTGCTACTTTTATACGGCTAATGGAAAAATTTCGAAGTGGACTTGGTTCTGAAAGTGGATGTCTGTTAACTTACTTGGACGACATCATCATTTGCTCGAGCAGTTTCGCCGAACATTGTGAACACCTAACAAAAGTCTTTGAACGTCTCATACTATTTCAACTCAAAGCCAACAGAGAAAAATCCAAGTTATGTTGCACAACAGTTAAATATCTGGGACATTTGATTACTAATAGTGGCATTGAAGTTGATCCCGAGAAAACAGCAGCTATTTCAAACCGTCAAGAGCCAAGAAATGTAAAAGAAGTCCTCTCTTTCCTCCAAACATGTTCGTGGTATCGTCGGTTTATAGAAAATTTTGCAGGAATTTCAAAACCACTGAGCAATCTTACCAAAAAAAATGCTACCTGGTATTGGGGAGTTGAACAAAAAAATGCTTTTGAAACATTAAAGGCAGCTTTGGTATCAGCACCAGTACTACAGCAAGTTTGCGAAGAAAAGCCTTTCTACCTCAAGACTGACGCAAGTAGTTATGCTGTAGGGGCAGTATTGGTCCAGGGGGAGAAGGAAAATGAACACCCAGTCGAATATGTATCCAGGCTATTGACAGATGCAGAGCGTAACTACTCGACAACAGAACGTGAAGCCTTAGCCATCATCTGGGCAGTAAACAAATTTCGCGGGTATATTGAAGGATCTACTGTCACACTTCTAACTGACCATCAGCCTCTTAAATGGTTAATGAGCTTGAAATCTCCAACCGGCAGATTAGCTCGTTGGGCAATGCAACTTCAACCGTACAACATCGATATCAAATACACCCCTGGTAATACAAACAAAGTTGCCGATATGTTGTCAAGACCGCCATGTCAAGCAATTAAACATTGTAATGACTCCTGTGAGATCTGCAACGTAAGGATCGATATACCAGCCAGAAAAGCAAACAAAATTCGAAATGAACAACTTAAAGATGACGAACTAAAAGCAATTATAACATCATTCGAAGAAAATAATGAAAATTTACCCCGATGGACAAACAGAGGCTACATCATGAATAACGGAGTTCTGTACAGATATTCACCTGAATCCGAATCAGAGGATGCCCAGCTAGTAGTCCCTACTCAAGAACGCGCCGAAATCTTGCACACCTACCATGACATTCCCACAGCAGGGCACTATGGTGTGGAACGGACAATTGCTCGGATTATGGCACGATATTACTGGCCCCGTATGAGGGATGACATCACAAAACATGTTGGAAAGTGTCTGGAATGCCAAAGGTATAAGCCAACCAATAAGAAACCTGTGGGACTATTGCAAACGGTAGCAAGCAACCAACGTTTCGAGGTTTTAGCTATAGACCTATTCGGGCCTTTGCCGAAAACTAAAGAAGGTAATCAATGGATCTTCATAATCGAAGACGTTGCCAGTAGGTGAACCGAAATTTTCCCACTAAAAGAAGCAACAGCAGAAAATTGCACGCTCACACTACTTAACGAAGTTTTCCTGAGGTATGGTACTCCAAGACGGCTCGTATCGGATAATGGAGTTCAGTTTATATCCGCTCTCATGCAGCAACTAATGTTTTGGTTAGATATTCAGCATACACTCACTCCACTGTATCAACCCGGTAGAAAGAAGAAATCGAGATATGAAAACCCAACTGGCGATCCTGGTCGGAAACGATCATACTACTTGGGATGGAAACCTAGCTGCCATCCGATTTGCTATGAATACCTCCAAATGCCAAAGCACAGGTTATTCACCCGCATATTTGACGTTTGGCCGTGAATGCAGAACAATCGATGACGTAAACAACGACTTGAGAATTATTGCTGAATCTGAGAACTTCATTTCGCAGATAACACCAAGGCTGTTGAAGCTATCTGAAACCCTACAAATTGCCAGAGAAACCACCGAAAAAGCGCAAGATCACAATAAGAGCTACGTCGACAAAAAAAGAAATCCGCAAGCCGATATAAGAGTGGGAGATGAGGTTATGGTAACAACGCACATATTGAGTAAAGCAACAAAGAACACAACGTCGAAATTCGTCCCACGAAGGGATGGCCCATACGTTATTATTAAAAAGATTGGGTCGTCCGCATATCAAATCGCAAACAAAGATGACATATCAATACCAATGGGAACATACCATGCTTCAGCCATAACGAAGTGTGGTACTAAAGAAAGAAATGCAGTACCAGTCCGAAAACTCCGCAAAAGAGGAAGACCAAGGAAATAGATAAAATTCCTGTCACTGTATCGAGACGATCATCGTTCCAGAGGGGGAGACTATAGCAAAACAATATACATATATACCTATATTTATTATACCTAACTCTAATGAAAACAGATCTATTGAATTATTATTATTTTTGCTTTATTTATTTTATAAATGTAAAACTCATATATCATAAAAAACTTAAACATAAAAGTAACAAATGTAAAACCTTAGTTATTTCGAAAAGCTCTTTTGATCGAAAAACCCTTGAAAAATATCGTTAAAAAAAAGCTCTTCAAGCATATAAAAGAACGGCCACTGGCCAATGTTTGACACCAGTGATGGAAAACGACTTTTTTCGATAGTACTGAATTCTGAAAAAAAATAGTACTGAAAGGTACCAAATAGTACAGAATTTTTTCGCAATACTTTAGGATTCGTCCAGTTGCAGCTTAAACATAAAACACAGCTAAAAACTTGATACGCCAAGTTTTGTGCAAATATCGATGTGCGAATATGATGTTCAAAGGGTAGACAACGCGGTGCATTCAAGAGGACACAAGCGTCCACATTCAACCTCTGTCTATCAACTCCTACTCTCACCTCCCCGTGGTGAACATCGGGTGCCTAGTACCTTTGACTGAAGATGGGGATCCAATCCCTGTGGACGGTTTAAGGTGGCAGCAGACGAGAGAGGGGGGGAGGAGTGTTTCCACTAAGGCACTTCTCCTTTTTTTCAGGCGGCAGCGGAGGAATTCCCCAGATGGAATCAACGGTGGCGTCTACAGTTCTAGTCAGTTTGAACTACTTAGTGAACACCTTATATGGGCTACTACGACGTATTCGTAGCTCAGGCCTATAAGGAGCGGTTTATCCGGCTCCCCGTCCTTGGAGTTATAATAAGGATCTGGTCCTCCAGGCTAGGGGGTTGTGCGTCGGGGTGACTTCCCTACCACGTAAAAAATTATCGGTTCCGAAACAACAACAAGCCTCGGATATGGATGATTTTAATGTTGACGACCCCAGCAAACGAAACAAGGACAATGAATTTCGGATCTGCACGTGGAATGTACGGACCCTAAACAGGCCACGTGCAGCCGAACAACTAGTGGAGAACCTGGATAGGCTAAGGGCTGATGTAACAGCTATCCAGGAAGTGCGATGGGATGGAGAGGGCATCCGAAGGATGAAAACGTGTGACATCTACTTCGGCGAGTGCTGCAAGGAGCAAGGTCAGCGGCTCTTTGGTTGTGGTTTTGTGGTAAGGGGAAGACTTAGGCAAGAAGTCTTGGGCTTCAGAAATGTAAGCGAGCGCCTGGTCACAATCCGCATCAAAGCAAAGTTCAAAAACATCACGTTGATCTGTGCCCATGCCCCAACAGAAGAAAAGGATGACTCAACCAAAGAAGAATTCTACGATCTCCTCGAGGATACGTATGATAGGTGCCCCAAGTACGACGTCAAGATTATTCTTGGCGACTTCAACGCCAAGATTGGAAAGGAGGGCATCTTTGGTTCGATAGTCGGAGGACACAGCCTGCACGACAACACTTCCGGTAACGGACTCAGGCTCATCGATTTCGCGGCGGGGCGAAATGCCATCATAGCAAGCACTCTATTCCCACACCTCAATATACACAAAGGGACCTGGCGGTCTCCGGATCAACGAACCGTCAACCAGATTGATCATGTTGCAATAGACGCCAGACATGCTTCCAGTATCCTGGATGTCCGAACGTTCCGAGGTGCCAACATAGACTCGGATCACTACCTGGTGGTAGCGCAAGTACGTATGCGGATATCTATGGCGCCACAACGACGAGCGGATGCTGTAAAACGATTTAACGTCGCGAAGCTAAAATCGCAAGAGATAGCCAGGACTTTTGCAGACCACGTCTCTCTTAAACTCTCAACAAGCCCGCCACAGGCATCATCCGTAGAGGACCAATGGAAACACTGCCAAAATGCCATCAAAAGTGCCGCTACTGATGTGCTGGGTTTCACTAGGCCACCACAACGAAACCCCTGGTTCGATGAAGAATGCAGACTGGCACATGAAGCAAAGAACGAGGCCTACCAAGCAATGCTGCAGACTAGAACCAGAGCTGCTGAGAGAGCAGCCCGGGAGCTCTACGGGCAAAAGCGAAGGGAGGAACGCCGACTTCTCAGGAGGAAAAAGAGAGAGCATGCGAAGCGGGCGGTCGAGTCTATTGAGGACTGTAGCGGCAGGGGGGATGTTCGAAAGTTCTACCGAAGGGTGAGGCAAACTACCCAGGGTTACAAGGCCAGAACGGAAGCCTGCCGAGACGAGAGTGGGAATATGGTGGTAGACACACAGTCGGTGCTGAGGATCTGGAAACAACACTTTTCTAGACTGCTAAACGGCGAAGATGGCCAAAATTCCGCTGTAAGACAGAACACTCCATTCAACCTGGACGATGATGGTCAAAATTTCCGTCCACCCGACCCAAATGAAGTGCGGTTAGCGATAGCCAAGCTTAAAACGTACAAGGCTGCTGGTGCGGATGGCCTGCCAGCCGAGCTATTCAAAGCAGGGGGAGATGACTTGGTAGGGAGTATACACCAGCTTATCTCCAAAATTTGGTCGGAGGAAAGTATGCCCGATGAATGGAACCTCGGTTTAGTGTGCCCCATCCACAAGAAAGGAGATGCTCTGACCTGTTCCAACTACAGAGGTATAAGTCTCCTCAACGTCGCATACAAAATCTTGTCATCTATACTGTGTGATCGCTTAAAACCGTTTGTCAACGATCTGATCGGCCCCTATCAGTGTGGTTTTAGGCCCGGCAAATCAACCGTCGATCAAATGTTCACACTCCGACAGATTTTGGAAAAAACCCAGGAGTTTCAAATCGATACACACCACCTCTTTATCGATTTTAAAGTCGCATATGATAGCGTAGACAGAGACGAGCTATTCAGAGCCATGGCGCATCTCGGCATCCCTGCCAAACTCGTCTGCTTGTGCAGGATGACGATGGAGAAATCTCGCTGCTCCGTCAAAGTCGGCAAGAACACCACCGAACCCTTTGATGTCGAGAAAGGTTTGAGGCAAGGCGACGCGTTATCATGCAACCTGTTTAACATCGTTCTTGAAGCAATTGTACGCAACTCGCAAGTCAACAACAGAGGTACAATTTTTCAAAAGTCTGTTCAACTACTTGCTTATGCAGATGATATTGACATCATTGGGAGAACGAAGCGAGCTGTTACCGGCGCGTTTGCAAGTATTGAATCGGAGGCGGCGAAAATGGGTTTGGCTGTTAATGAGGACAAGACGAAGTATATGCTATCATCGAGAAAGGAATCTCAACATCGTCGGCTCGGGCAAAACGTCACGATGGATAGATACAACTTCGAAGTCGTCAAGGACTTTGTCTACCTGGGCTCCACTGTAACATCGCAAAATGACATCAGCGCAGAGATCAAACGAAGAATTACTCTTGCCAATCGCTGTTTCTTCGGGCTAAGAAGGCATCTAAGTAATAAAGCCCTCTCTCAGAGAACCAAGGAGACCTTATATAAGACCCTAATCATCCCGGTCCTGCTATATGGGGCAGAGGCATGGACCCTGTCAAAAACGGATGAGAATCTGCTTGGGTGCTTTGAAAGGAAGATTCTTCGGGTGATCTTCGGTCCAGTCTGTATCGATGGAGTATGGAGGAGAAGATTTAATAACGAGCTTTACGGGCTTTACAGCGACGTCGACCTGGTCAAGAAGCTGAAAATTCAGCGGCTGAGATGGCTGGGACACGTGGAGCGTATGGACACCAACGCACCAGCCCGACGAGTCTTCGAATCTACCCCTGACGGTCTGCGCAGCAGAGGAAGACCCCACCTTAGGTGGCGCACACAAGTGGAAAACGACCTCAACCAACTTGGAGTGCGTAACTGGAGGCAGCTAGCTAGGGACCGAGCTGGCTGGAGGGGCTTGTTGGTTGAGGCCGTAGTCCATCCTGGGCTGTGAGCGCCATCTAAAGTAAGTAAGTAAGTAAATCTTCAATGAATTAAAATTCTAGCCTTATCTATGCTAAGGGGCCAGTTATAGCTATCATTGAAATTCACCATTGAAAATTTTTAATTTAAGATTTAGGGCACTTAAAAAGCGAAATCAGTAATTATTTTGATGCCAATGTAAAGCTGACGATTCAATTAATGTTTATTGCGAAAAAAAATTCGTTTGGGTCCAACCTTCCACATAAATTGACTTTCATTTTTTCAATGATTGCACTACCTTATCAATGATTATTGAAATAATAAATGCCGTTTCATGAGAAAGGTTGGGCCGAAATTAACTTTTTTTTTGTCCAGAAATATTAATTAAGTTATAAGCTTTATTTTGGCTTCAAAATAATCATAGATTTTGAATCCTAAACGTCATAAAAAACATCATTAAAATTTTCAATTGTGAATTTCAATGATAGCTATAACTGGCCCCTAACAACGTTATCGTTAAATTTTCTTAAACGTCACTCAATTCACTGCATTAAATTCAATTATTTTTAAATTATTTTTATTCTAAAAACTAGGAAACCTACTAGCCTTGCTTCGCCCTTTATTTAAATACTCTGAAATAATATTAATATTAAATAGATTACCTAATAAATTTTTAAAAACACATTTTGCCAGAAAAATTTTGAAGTACAAAGTACATATTTTATTTTTAGGGGATGGATTATGAATTTTAAATTCGTACTTTTGGTGTAAAATTTGAAACCAAAACGCACCGTTCAGCGCGAAAATCCATTATACAATTTTTAAAATATAGCATATTATTTGTGTTTGGAATATTATACGAGTTAAGCCTAACTTAAAGATCTAAGCGAAGTGAAATTTTCATACAAAAAAAAATTGCTTTTTCCAGGCGTGAAATAACTAATAAAATTAAGTGAAATTTTTTAAGCGACAAGGAGGAATAAATTTGTTTCGAAGTGAATAAAATTCAACGGGCTTATATTAACCAACATGAATCATAAACGAACATGAATCAAGATCTGTAGAGACATTTTTGAGAGAATCTGCAAAAAGTACAAAAGTGAAAAACTAAAACATTCGCACACAAGCATTTCTAGCACATGTATTAGTTTCTCACTTTTGTACTTTTTACAAAAAGTCTTGAATGTATTTAAGCCTTAAAACGTCATAAGTTAAAAAAATTATTTCTTTCTTTGATATCACGGTTTTGGAATAACCCCAAAATAAGTAAATTTCCTCAAAAACCTTCTTACCTCTATTTAGGTCATGTGCATTTTTGGAAAGATTATGGTATGGAAGTTAAATTTATTTCCTAGTATTTTTAAGCGAATCCGTTTAGGCTTTTTTTAGATGTATAAACTGATGAACTTGTAGACGCATAGAAAAACAGAATAGCGGAAGGTATAACTTTCAAGTTTTGGCGGTTATTAACACATGATATTTTTAGTTTTCAATAAACTTAAAAATGTCAACGAAAGGCGCAACAAAAAGCACGTTTTTGGAATTCTCATGTAAATTTTTTTTAATAAAGGGTAAATTGAATAAAGAAATAAGTTTGAAATCAACTCTAAAACAAAATTTTAAATAGTACTGAAAGTTGAAAAGTGGTACTTACGTACTGGGTAAATTAAATAGTACAAAATTCAGTACAATAGTAAGCCATTTTCCAACCGTGTTTGACACAATATCTTGCGACTGCGACCAGTTCGGCTGATCACATCAGCCTCTGCAAACACCGCAAAAGTTGTAGCTACTAGTGTTTCAGTATACCTATACCTACAGATTTTTTTTATTAAATAAAAGCGGCGACTGCCTATATATTTATTATTTTTAAAAAACCCACACGTTGCTGTTTTCTTTTACTCGTCTACTCATCGTTGGTGCTTTACTCTCTTCCTCATTCTCTCACTCTCATCGCTCTACAAAACGCAATAAAAAAATCAAACAAAACATTTTTCTTCAATAAAAATACCTTCTCTTTAAAACTGTAAAAATAAAAACTTACAATTTTGCCCTTATCGTTGGACAATTCAGCGTTCAGCCACTGTTATAAAATGTTTTCTTGATTTTCAGCCATAATATTTTTATTTGCCATTACAAGTACCTGAAATACAACAGTTAATCTGAATTAATATCACGAACAAATAAATTACGTATAGTCGTTGGTCCGGGGGACTCAAGCCAAGCGTATTCTGATACTGACCTAAGGAGAAACGAGCGAAATGCGTCCGTCGCACTGCACACACTTCGGCTAACTCAAGAAAGAAGGAAGGTACCTATAGAAGCGATAAGAGCTACGGCGGCGACCGTAGCGCTTTTTACAGTGGTTTTAAATACGAACGTGGGTCCAATGGACCCAATATGGAGTCATACGAATTATTTTTGAGGATGCTCTGTTAAAGATTGAAGTAAAAAATTAATTTTCATCAAACTATGCATTTACCTAATAATTTCATGAAAATAAGGGCGTATAAAATTTATTGCACAAAAAATATATTTTTATTGAACAATGGTTTAGTTTAAGAATAAAAAAAAAACAGAAGATCAATTATGGACTGGGTGAACAAAAAACTCATTCAAAGTAAGGGTTTGTACAAATTTCAAACAAACAGCCGTTACTCGAAAACCGTTATGATTCGGTAAGAACAAGATACTAAATTCTGAGAGGTCATGACCTCTGGCCTATCACCATAATTATGCCTGCCATAAAGCCAGACAAGAAAATGTCCAAAAAATGTTCCTGAGATTTGCGCTTGGATGGATGGATGGATGGGATGGGTTAGGGTGGGATAATCCCTACGATCTTCCACCTTACCACCACAGACTTAAGCTCATCGATATGCCGAGTCTTGAGAGCAGACGAACCTATGCCGGATTTACACGAGTGACAAAATGTTATTAAATTGGTCATTTTATAACAATTAACTGTCATAAAACCGGATTATGACAATTTATTGGTATAAAACGACAAATTTAATGACATTTTGTCACTCGTGTAAATCCGGCATTATATATGTTTTGTTTTCATTTTTAAATTAATAAATGGAAATATAGACTCTTTTCTTTGCACCTTCTGTCTCGTATAAACTTTAATGTTCCCCAAAGAATCTTTAAAGAATTTAACCGAGTGCATACATATCTCAAACATTCGGACTATTTAAATAAATAAATTTGATGGCACAACAGCTCATGAAGAACTAGGGCCTAGTGACTTACAACTCTCAACCATTCCTGTGTGCGTATCTGCAGGAATGGAGGGGACCTACAGTTTATTGCCGAATCCGAACGGCTAACGAGCGGCACTTTTCTGTGACAGGAGATACTCTTGGAGGATTTGTCAATTCCTCGCAAGAGGCAGTAGCCGTTTTTCTTCTTTTTAAATAAATAGGTGGCGAGGCTGGGGATCGAACCTTAGACCTCCGGCATGACAGTCCATCGCACTAACCATCACGCCACGGCTTCTACACTACTTCGGACTATTTATTATAAAATTTTCTCCTCTAAATAGAATGTTTTAATTATTTAATTATTTCAATGATAAATATATCAATCTGTTTGATCATAGAATAAATTTCTCAAGTAAATTCAAGTCAACTTTTTTTTGTCAATTATACATAATCTGAACATACATTTTTTGTAAAGCCAGTACTTAGCTAATAAATAAATAAATAATAAGTTTGCACCATTCTTACCGGGACAGCCTGTATATGTACTTAGTTACAGAATTTACAGAAATTTGTTGTTGTAGCTAAGGTTGTGTATAATATTTATTTTTAAATTGCGTACGTTTATTAAACAGCTGAAACCATGGATATTCGGTTGATAATGTATATAGTTTAATCAATAGACTGTAAACATAAAAGTATTTTAGAGTTTCACAAGAAATTGTTTAAAAACAATAAAACATATGTAAATAGATGGCTGGAAAAGGAAAAAAGAAACGAAATAGCAAAGATTCCACTAGCCAAGCAAACGGAAATGCCGAGCCAAAGAAAAAAGGCAAAAAGAAAGCCGCAGCTAAAGGTAAATCCTTTCAATGTGACATCTTTAATGATGCAGCTATGGAAAATGCTTATTATGTGTGTCACAATATTCAGGTAGACAAATAACTATCAATTATTATACTGAAACTTACAGCCATATTATTCACTTCGGGTATAATTTGGGTTTAAGTGTTTTTTGTACCCGTCTATTTACACTTATGTCCATAATATTCACTAGACAAAAAAGGATCAAACTCGGCGGAATAAAAATAAGGAAAACGCATATTAAACTGTTTAAACTTAATTGAAAACTCATTTAAAAGCTGCGTAATATTAATAATTTGACATTTGTAATTATTTTTCTCCTTTTTTGTAGCTTTCTTTTGTATTTTGTATTTTGACTTTACAACCGAGTTCAAATTTTTTAACTGCTCCCTTAAAAGTCTGTTTAAATTAAATCGAATCAAACTTGACAAGGTTTACAAATAGTTTTATTTTCGGGTATTACGAGTGAATATTATGAGCTTGGGTTTGACATTTGGGTTTAACTAACATTAAACTCAGATGTACATTAAAAACCGGATTTAAATGAGTGAATAATATGGCTGTTATTTTTATAAAAAAAAACATAGATTTAATCTGTTTAATTTTTTAAAGGAAGTTCTTAAATCACGAGGATTTGCATGGCCCGATGGTCAGAAAAAAAAGAAGAAAGGGAAACGTTAGATAACAATTCAGATTATGTGGCCCTCTATTCTAATATACCTATACAAACTAACTTTGGAAATGTTTTAGTTTTTTTTTGTTCAGATTGGTGAAAAAGATATATAAAATATAGAAAAGAAAAGGAAAAAAGCCATGATGTGTTCGTATTTCTATTAAATTATTTGCAAGCCCTATAGCATGTGGTTCAAGACTTAAAAAAGATTTGGCCAGTTTGTTTTTTTTTGTTGGGAAAGTTTAAACTTTGGATTTTGGTATTCAGAAATTAGGGAATCGGAAAATTATATTCGAACGCTTTTTAAGATGAAGCCTGAACATATTAAATGACTACAATACTGAAACTTTACCCTATGAAATAGAAATGAACTTTATGAATGAAATGAATCTATAGAAAAATGATTTGTCAAATTTTAAAATGCAACATGTATTGCAAAACTCAATACATGCCCTAGAAAGTCATAAAATAACCGAATTATTATAACAACAAAAAAAGCGCTAGATAAAGTCGAGGTCATTGGTAGTGCTGCTAATGGAGCCATAATGAGATTTGCCAAAGAGGGAACTGGTAATGAAAAAAGCATACGCCGTAGGGTTACGGCCTTAAATTCTTAAATTTCTTCAAAGCTAGTTTTACCGAAAAACTAGATCTATAGCGGTTTCGAGTTTTAAGTTTATCATTAATTTGTATTACTTTGACATCTAAATAAAAATATTCATGCATAGTTTGACATCTAAATGAAATCAATAATATTTTTTGAGAAACTTAAAACTCGAAACCCATATAGACTAAAGAGCCCACAGCAATTTTTGGGTGTGAAGTATAGCAAAAATTCAATGATGCAATTAGATAGGTCCTTACTTGCTATTCGCAAATATGAAAGCTGTTGGGGCATTGCTGCAATAAAAATGCATTTCTTTCTGAAAGGCCAGATAAAAGGTATACCATTAAAAAAATTATATTTAATAAAAGAGCTGAATACCATAGCCATGAATATGGGGGTCCAAGACCTCTTAGGTAGGCCTTCTGTATGCAAGACGCACTATAAAAATGAATTTTCAAGTGCGTCTTGCATACAGAAGCCCCACTTAAAAAGTCTTGGACCCTCATATTCATATCTATGGTATTCACTATTCAGCTCTTTTATTAAATATAATTTTTTGAGTGCTATATCTTTTATCTGGGCTTTCAGAAAAAAAAGCATTTTCAATGCAGCAATATTTGCAAACGCCCCAACTACGTCTTGCAAGACTTGCATATTTGCAAATAAAAAGTAAAGACCTATCTTATTGCATCATTGAATTTTTGCTATACTTCACACCCAAAAATTGCTGTGGGCTCTCGGTCTAATATAGAACTATGTATTTTTTCCGTAGAACTAGCTTTGGGGAAAGCCAATAATATGGCCGTTAGAGACTACATGCGAATGCATTATTAAAATTGGCCAATTATTGACCGTATTGACATTCCAAGAGATGGTATGATTATAATATACAATTTCGAGAAAAAATTTCAGAGTTAAGTTGTAAAAAAGATTGGGTATGTCAAATATTTAACTACACTTTCAAAGCAAATGCCATTAAGTGCCAGGTGTACAATCTTGATCCGTGGTTCAGGAATTTTAACTCGCCGATTTCGGTGGGTTAACTGAGGTTCAACGATGGTTCAAGGTTCCAATATGCACTAAAAGCCAATTACATGCCTGAACCATCGTTGAACCACAGTTAATCCGCCGAAATTGGAGAATTAAAATTGCTGAACCGGATCAAATATTTGTACAACCGGCCCTAAGTGGTACACTGATGGATCGAGAACTACTGAAAAAGTGGGGTAGGAATCTTTGGGCCTAGAACCAAACCAAACGGGACAGTCAACAAGCAATTTTTAAGCGCGAAGTAGGTACATGCCATAGAAAAGTGTGCAGATCGTAATCTCGAAATCGAAAGGAACTACCGAAACCGAAACATTACCAATATGTTAGACAGTCAAGCCGCTCTCAAGGCACTGTGCTCTTACTCCATCAACTCGAAAACAGTATGGAAATGTGTAGTCAGGCTAAATACAAATAACAATGTCACACTTCATTGGGTAGGTACCTGGGTTCCTTCTTAGAACCAAAAACGTTCTACAAACTGTATCCGCCTGAGTATAGGAACAACCTCAGAATAATAACAGGTCTCCTTACTGGCCACTGTAAACTTGAAGATACCTAAGTATTCTTGGTCTAGTGAGCAGAGCCACCTGCAGATTCTGTAGAATTAATGAGGAAATCCCAGACCACATACAATAAGCTGTAAAATAAAAAAGTGAGTATGCGTGAAATACTGTAGAAACCTGTTTAAAACGTATAGGTTCGACTGATTAAACATAGAAGATAGAACTTACAGTAAATAGTCGTGTTTTTTTTTTTTTTTTGAAAACCCGAAGGGAATTGGATGAAAAAAAAAAACGATGTGGGGGGTAAACAATTTAGGTAAATGCAGCAACAAACTAATCTCATTCGGTCTTAGCTAAGCACGAAAACTCTCGTTGCTTAAATTAAGAGGCCTCTTCTACCCATAATTTCGGAAAAAAAACAAGAAATCGCACTTATTGATGCTCTGTTTTTGAAGTATAATTATTTAACGTATTATAAAAATTTTAATTGGGTATCCAAGAATGGCACTTTTACTTTAAATCATAATTATCCGCTGTTTTATTTTTTGACCATTTTTTGTGTTTTTTTTTTTTTTTTAATAATTAGGTGATTCATTTCGCAAAATTACGCAAAACTGCTCAGCAGATTCCAAGTTACATAAAAACTGAAGTAGAAAAAACATATGTATATTGTTTCAAAGGTGAAAAACTATGTAACCGGAGGGAAGTTGGTACATATCTTCGGCTGGGAAGAAAAACGACACAACTCAACAAAATTAAATTTTGAGCTAACATTACATTTTTATGAATAAAAGAACTATCAATTGGAAAAATACCAAATTCTTCTACAATATTTGCAATTTAATGAGCTATGAAATGGTCTTAATATTTGAAGAGATTAATTAAAATTCAAATTGTCATTCATTCATTTTCTGCTGCCTATTTTGAAAACTGAAATTTGTTGAGTTTTGTTGATAGTTTGTATGGGAACTTTGTGCATGATGACATCTCTAGGTCTAGTCTCCGATGTTGTTTTTTTTTTTTTAAATACTAATTGTAACTCCCTCCGGGGTCCCGGTACAAACCCGGGATTTTAAAAATATGTTGTAAGGAGTTATTTAAAATGTATTTCCTTTATTTTTTTTTGTTTTTAAAATTAAAAACAACTTTGTTATAGTATGCAGAGCTTATATTATGTCCTTCTACTTCGGCCCTCAGAACAAGAAATCCATATATATTTTTCATATTTTCTCACAAACAAATAAAATAGTCCTCGAGAAATACAAAAATAAATATTAATATTTCCTGAATAAGTATGTAGGTAACCCATTATTTATTATTAAGGTCAATTTGCTGAAACGAAACTTAAGTTCAACATAAGAGCTTATATGACAGTTTACGCTGAGGAAAAAGTAGAACAAAAGCGTTTAATTTGAACATAAATATTAAATGACCCTACACGAGTTAAAATTGGCCAGTTTATATGTTTCTGAGATCTCAGTAACCTCACAAATATAAATATTATCTAATATCGCTCAGAAAATTTCTCCATTTCGTTTTCAAATACTGAGGAAAAAAAATTGGATTCGCCTGCTTTACTTTTCACGGAGCAAAATTAGTGATGATGACTCTGAAATTTTAATTGACCAAATGATATACTATTTGCTACATTAAGTAGGTACAAACTTAAAATACTGTAAACGAAACAATAAACCCAAATGCAACTTTCTTTTTTGTAAACAAAAAAAAAAATACCTTTTAAAGGAAATCAATGCATTCCACCACAAGAAACACTCATCTTTTTATGGCGGGCGTGTGAAAGTCTTAAAATAAACTTATTTTATCTTTAGAAAAATTTTCAATAAACACACAAAAGTATAATTTTCCCCCATATACCACCCCCATCACAAATTAATGACATCATGGAATATATTTTAACATTTTTCTAGTATTTTCGATTTCATTATTAAATTAATAACCTATTTTCCCATATTAAAGAAGTGCAAGAGATTCCCTCCTTCGATAAAATAAGTTTTCATAAAAGTATTGGCTATCTACCAAGTAAATTTTGTCAACAAAAAAGAAGGAGGAATAGGATGGACACGATCTCCATCATTAAAAAAAAAAAAAAAAAAAAAAAAAAACAAAACTTTATTCGCTATCTAAACAGTGAATAGTCATTCTTCTTTTAGCTGAAGAGGCGAGACATGATCTACGAATAGATACAAATATGAATTCAAACAAACATTAAATAGCCAAGACCACTAGAGTAAGATACTTAGTCAAGTTTCGTGGGCCATAGGAATCAGGCGAATTTCGAGGTGTAATTCATTTAATATTTTTTAACCTTTCGGTGTATTTTTTCCAAACGATTACTATAAAGTGAATAAAATCGAGAAAAAAATAATCTAAGTTTGCACGTTTGATTGACAAGAGCTTAAACAAAAACAAATAAATTCAAACTGTAAGAATTGATAAAGCGGTTATAAAAATAGTGTTATTGTTTTTTTGTGGACAAAACCGTTATATTAACATTATAAAATGGGAAAAACACCTGCAATTGGAATAGATCTGGGTACAACATATTCTTGTGTTGGAGTTTGGCAACACAACAAAGTGGAGATCATCGCTAATGACCAAGGAAACAGAACAACTCCTAGCTATGTTGCCTTCAATGACACAGAAAGGTTAATTGGCGATGCAGCTAAAAATCAGGTAAAGTATACATACATATGTATGTATGTATGTACATATGTACGTTCATACATATATATACAAATATATACAAATTCAAGAGTTTAATGTCCATTATGCTTGGTTTGCGTAGTGTCATCCAGTTCCTTTGGATTTGATATTTTATACAACTTATAATAAAAAAAAATTATCCAAAGTTACTGGCAGTTTTTAAAAACCGCAATACTGCTATTTAACTATCCAAATTACCAACATTGACCCTTATTACGTTTGTCGTTTTACTAAAACGACACGACTCTAGAGGTGACAACTGGAGTTTCAGCAAAAAAACTACATCCTTATTTATTAACTCCTTTTAGAGACGGAGTAAAGGCTGTTTCACAATGCGACGAGAAAACGAGACGTCAGCGTGACGAGATCTCTTCGCGGTTGTTCTCTCTTAAAAAATAGTTTCAAATAACGAAATAATAAATAATAAAGTATTTCTCGTCATCACGTTGCGTCTTTTTTTCAATTTTTCGAACTTTATGACGTCCGAAATGCTTGATTATGTATTATTTCACTGTTTAAAATTCTTTTTTAAGAGAGAGAAACTGCGAAGAGATCTCTTCACGCTGACGACGTCTCGTTTTCTCGTCGCATTGTGGAACAGCCTTAAGTTTACTCCGACCTTACGACACCTCTAATACTGAAAAATGTATTTATAAAAAAATTGCACGCGGAATAGAGACGGAGTAAGCTAAAACTGGTACATAGGAGGAATAAAGCCGGGGTAAGGCCGTTTTAGTATCTATTAGACAATTTTTGGGTGTGAAGTATAGCAAAAATTCAATGATCCAATAACATAGGTCTTTACTTTTTATTCGCAAATATGCAAGTCTTGAAATCTGTGGCTGGGGCGTTGCTGCAATAAAAATGCATTTCTTTCTAAAAGCCCAGATAAAAGGTATACCATTAAAAAAAACTATATTTAATAAAAGAGCTGAATACCATAGACATGAATATGAGGGTCAAAGACCTCTTAGGTGGTCCTTCTGTATGCACGGCGCACTATAAAAATGAATTTTCAAGTGCGTCTTGCATACAGAAGGCCCCACCTAAGAAGTCTTGGACCCTCATATTCATGTGTATGGTATTCAGCTCTTTAATTAAATATAATTATTTAAGTGCTATATCTGTTATCTGTTATAGTTACCGCCTAAAAAATTTGAAAACCCTGGCCGTTAAGAGTAAAAAGCTTGCTAATTGACAAACATAAAAGACTCACAAAAAATTCTTTATTTTAGATAAAAACAGTCGTTAACAAAAACAAAAATAACAAAACATTAAGCATTTATTGTGCTTTACACCCACCTAATATGTCGTGCGTTGGTAGAGAGAAATTAGTTGCTAAAATCCACGCCTCGCCGAAGGTTTTGCGAGTTCAAGTACCTAAAAAAAAGGAAGTGAGTTGAGTAGGTACGACATGCCAATTTATAACGCTTTCGTTTGTACGGCCCCACAGGTCTTAGGCCCATTTGCTGAAACGAAACTTAAATATTTATGTTCAACTTAAACGCTTATGTTCTACTTTTTACTCAGCGTAAACTGTTAAATAAGCTGTTATGTTGAACATAGATTTTTAAGTTTCGTTTCAGCAAATGCCCTTAGGGCCCTCCAGAATTCAATTTCAGATTTATTTAACTTTATATCCTTGTGTCATATACCTAATTAAATGTCTGTTGCATCTCAAAATTGAATTGTTGTTGGTAGAGGGAGAAAGAAATTTTGATCTTCAGAATGAATTTGCCCAATGGTATGAAAAAATGGTCAAAATTTGTCAAAAATTAATTGATGTCACTTTAACAAACTCTTTAATAGAATTGCTTTAGGTTTCGGTAACAATTTCTGCAGAATCGTTATTCGCACAGTGTTGTAATTTACGAGAGCAATTCCGAGAAAACCTGGTTAAAAGTCAAAATAGCTTTTAACGGCTTTTTAGTCCACAAGAATTGGCGTTTCGTCCCGGCTATCTCACTTGGACTCTTCAGTTGAGTTGACTAGTGAGGACCTTGTCAATATGTTAAATTCAGTTCATCTTAGGTACATAGATTTTCATGATAAAAACTAGAGTGAACTATTTCCAACAAGATTGGAATTCCTAATTATTAAAGCTATTTTGAATCAATAATTCAACAAGTCCAATTAAATAATGGACTTCTCTTCTACTTGGCTGATTTATTTCTGTAGTGTAGAATTAGTATATTATTAAAAACATCTGGTTAAAAGTAATTCAATACACAAAACTGATTCCAAATTTTATTTATTGCTTCGGTGTTCGAGTTCGGTAAAGTATAAACATGCTCAATCACTGCTAAAAACAATTGCAAGAAAATGGTAGTAGTTATGTACATTTTGGGCAAAATTTGATTTTAATGCTGAGAGCAAACATCATCGCTTTTAAAACAGTGAACACAATTGCGAATTGAATGTGGCAGTGTCATGCCGAAGTTTTACTTTAACGAACTCCCCAGAAAAAAAAAGAAATTATGCTCTTTATCTAACGATCTTTTTGTTGTAATATTAAAGATTTTTCTCTCGTAGACTTTTGACGCATTGAGGCCTTTTTTGGGCAACGGGGTGCTGTTTAATGCAACTCATATTTTTCGCCTTTTTGGTTTGACAACTTGTCCACTGGGTGCACAATTTAACGTCTTGTAGTACACCACAGCAATAGCTGCATTAATCCAAAATAGTCACAATATGCAATTGACAATGCCACCATGTCTACCTATAACAAATTTAAAAAAGCTACATGATGGTGTTAAATTCTGTCTTGAAGATTGTAAACATTCATTTTTTTAATCCGTTTAAGGAAAAGTTTAATTTTATTTGAATTTACGATGCTTTTGTGTCATCGTGTTATTTCAATTACTTCGTTAAAAATATATATCAGCTTCACTTGGCTTCTTCTAGTTAATCACTAAAGCGATTAAACACATATGTACATACATGACAAAAAATAAATTGAATTAGATTTTGGATATTTTAAGATTGATCGATTGATATTTATTGCATTTAAATGCAAGTTGTTAAGTTTTGTCTTCGTTTAGAGTATCTGTAATTGTTACGTTTTTATCATAATAAGGAGAACTAAGGAAGTGGAAGGATTGTCGAATATTTTTCAGTTTGTATTTCTTTTGGATCGAAATGTTCTGACAATAATTCTAACTTTTTGTTAGTGACTCAAAATGAGTCAAACGAAGTAGAAATAAGTTGCTATGTAACAGATGCATACAAAAAATAAATGAAGTACTTTATATAAAGTACATTGGTAGTCCTGATTAAGAGTATTCACGATCCGGTGCAAGTGTAGTAAAATTGCAGAATTTTATCTTTTTTTCGTAGATCGTGAACGCACTTTTTCTATTCCGTTCTTCCGAAAATGCACACACGAACAACAACTGACAGCAAGAATGACATTTGGCTTACTTTACTATTAAATGCACGTTTGCAAATTTTACACTCTTGTATTTTTCTGTTGCAATTGGGTTGATGCAGGGTTGCGAGTTTTTGAATTAAAAAATCTTTAAGTCATAAGTCAATAGGTGACTTATGAATTAAAAAAAAATTAAATCATAAGCCAGCTAGTGACTTGTAAATTAAAACACATTTAAGTCATAAGTCAGCTATTGACTTGTGAATTTAAACAGATTTAATTCATAAGTCAGCTAGTGACTTGTGAATTAAAACAGATTGAATTCATAAGTCATCCAAAGGACTTATAATTTAAAAAAATTTAATTCATAAGTCACTAGCTGACAAATTTAATTTATAAGTCAGCTAGATTTAATTCGCAAGTCAATAAGTCACCCACTAGCTTGTGAATTAAACCCGAGTCATCCAAAGGACTTTTAATTTAAAAAAATTTAATTCATAAGTCAGCTAGTGACTTATGAATTAAAACAAATTTAATTTATAAGTCAGCTAGATTTAATTCGCAAGTCAATAAGTCACCCACTAGCTTGTGAATTAAACCCGAGCTTAAGCTAGGAAGTGACTTAAGCAACTCTGGGTTGATGTATAGTAAAAGTGCAAAAGTGTTGTAAGATTGTCTTTAGTATTTTGTTTTGTTGTGGGAGTGTAAGAAAATTTTACACTTTTGCACTTTTAGGCCAGGCGCGCACATGCAACTAAACAGTTTGGTTTCGATTTTGAGTACTAGAGAATTATATGAGAGTCCGCGCACATAAACTGGCGCGCACTCCCATATAATCCCATTGTGCTCAAAATCGAAACCAAACTGTTTAGTTGCATGTGCGCGCCTGGCCTTACGATACTAGACCAGTTGCACTGGACCGTGAATACCCCTATTATTATTTAAATAAAAACTATCTTTTTCGCGACTTTCTAAGATGGTGTAGTGAGACTATCACGTCACATCTCCCAGTAAAAGTCAGCCATCATATGCCGATCCCTATCGCATCCATAAAGGCTGATTTCCAATGGCGCGTTCGCGTTAGAGACGCTTACGTATACGTTAACAAGCTTTACGAACGCGTCGACATGACAGACGACTTGAAGAGAACCTGAAAATCAAAATGAACCTACATAACTGTAATTTCGAATTCCTTTCAACAAACAAAATCGATTTTTTTCTTTCAATAAAAGGAATTTGTCCAGATAAACCGATTTTTTCTTCTAAATAAATCGACTATTTTGTTGAAAGGAATTCGAACATTATTTTAACTGTCAAAACGCACGCTGAAGTTGATTTTTTTCAACTTTAACGTTGAGGTAGCTTATGTTACGTTGGTTTGTGTACATGCTAATAGGTGCCAAATCGTAACATAATACCCAACGCGTCATTGTAAACAATTTGCTTAAATTGCTATGTGTGAGCTTTCGCGTTGAAAGAAAAATCTGTCAAAGCGACGCCCAACGCGGCATTGGAAATCAGCCTTAAGAAAGCGAATCATGCACATAAGGTCGCGCATGTATTTATCCGTATCTTTGTCGTAAATTGTCACCGATTGGATTGACGTAATTTACTTTGTGTTCTTGTTTCTGTTTTTTTTTGTACGCGTTTTTGTCAGCGAGTCAGCAGGTGCGTAGAACGAACCGTGACAGCCAATATTCAAAACCAATATTCTAAAGCGCTTAATACACGATACAACCTATCGCACCGACTTGGAACTGTACCGATATCGCAGCCGTCTTCGCTCCATAGCATTCTACGTGCGATTTATGTAGGTACAGCGGATACCTTCGTGTACACACACGATACAATCATCACATGCGACTACGATGATCGGTACGATAAATGTATCGTGTATTAAGCGCTTAAAACTACACGTAGGAAAAAAAATTAAAAATATTTTTATTGTTGCCAACGCACACTTAACACAAAACAAATAACGGTATCCCGCTCCAATTTTTTTTTTATTTTTTGACCTGTCTAATGTACATGTTAGATGCAACAACAACTAATCCCCCTACAATTATGTAGGTGCCCCTATAGACATAAACATAACGTATGCATGTCAAGTATTTATTTCTTGAAAATTAAAAATTAAAATTCGAAATTTTAAATTAAAAAAAAAAGTTCAAAATTTAAAAAATACCCAAAAATTTTGTTCAAATGTTATTTATATTGAGGGTCGGAAAACCAATTATCGTAAATGAACTGCCAAAAATTATACTGGAAATCTTTTCGAACTAATAGTAAACTTTCCGACAAGAATAATTATTTGTTTGGTAAACGTTGAAATTGCAGATGGTAAAAATATGTATTTTTTAATGGTTTTATTACAATAACTGAATAAGCAGATTTGTTGATTACCATGTCAGTTACGCAAGAAATTTTAAAAGGCGTTCAGTACGTGTGTTGGAAACTACAATTTTATGACTTAGGAACGTTGGACGAGTAAAACTGACAATTTTAGGAAGTTAACAAACAGACAAAGTAGATCTTTTAAGACACACCGTTAAAAACTTTATAAAAAAAACTCACAGAAATGTTCTTTATACTTTCAGGTAGCAATGAATGCCAAAAATACAGTTTTCGATGCTAAAAGATTAATTGGTCGCAAGTTTGACGATCAAAAAATTCAAGACGATATGAAGCATTGGCCATTCAAAGTTATTAATGATTCCGGAAAACCCAAAATCGAAGTTGAATTTAAAGGTGAACGAAAGGTGTTTGCCCCAGAAGAGATAAGCTCCATGGTTTTGGTGAAAATGAAAGAAATTGCTGAAGTTTACTTAGGTGGAAAGGTCGCAGATGCTGTCATTACTGTCCCAGCTTACTTTAATGACTCCCAGCGTCAAGCCACAAAAGATGCGGGGTCGATAGCTGGCCTCAATGTTCTGCGGATTATCAATGAACCAACTGCAGCTGCTTTGGCTTATGGTTTAGATAAAAATCTCAAAGGTGAAAAGAGTGTTCTTATCTTTGATTTGGGTGGAGGAACTTTTGATGTTTCAATACTTTCTATTGACGAGGGCTCACTTTTCGAGGTGAAGTCAACTGCTGGAGACACACATTTGGGTGGTGAAGATTTTGATAATCGCCTCGTCAACCACTTTGTGGAGGAATTCAAAAGAAAGCACAAGCGGGATCTGCATGGAAACGTTCGTGCTCTACGAAGATTGCGCACAGCGTGCGAAAGGGCAAAGCGGACTCTGTCATCCAGCACTGAAGCTTCCATTGAAATTGACGCTCTGCATGAGGGTATTGACTTCTATTCAAAAATAAGCAGAGCTCGTTTTGAGGAACTTAATATGGATCTTTTCCGGTCCACATTGCAGCCTGTCGAAAAAGCCTTGAATGATGCTAAAATGGATAAAAGTTCCATCAATGATGTGGTTTTGGTTGGAGGCTCGACTCGAATTCCGAAGATTCAGAAGTTGCTTCAAGACTTCTTTGGAGGAAAACAGCTTAATTTATCTATTAATCCAGATGAAGCTGTTGCTTATGGAGCCGCTGTACAGGCTGCCATTTTAACTGGTGTCGGAAGTTCCCAAATCCAGGATGTTCTTCTTGTAGACGTTACACCATTATCATTGGGTATTGAAACAGCTGGAGGTGTCATGACGAAGTTGATCGAAAGGAATGCTAGAATTCCGTGCAAACAACAACAAACTTTCACAACTTATAGCGATAACCAGAATGCTGTTACTATTCAGGTCTATGAAGGAGAGCGGGCAATGACCAAGGACAACAACTTGTTGGGAACATTTAACTTGACCGGTATTCCGCCAGCACCAAGAGGCGTTCCAAAAATTGAAGTTACTTTTGATTTAAATGCCGATGGTATCCTTAATGTCTCAGCAAAGGACAACAGCACTGGAAAGTCAGAGAAAATTACCATAACGAATGACAAAGGTCGCCTAACAAAAGCAGAAATCGACAAAATGCTATCTGAGGCAGAAAAATACAAGGAAGAAGATGAAAAGCAGAAAGAAAGGATTAGTGCCAGGAATGCACTGGAGGGTTACATTTTTAGTTGTAAGCAGGTAAACAATGAAAAATAAAAATTTAACTGAAAAATATTGATTTCTTTAATTTAACAGGCAGCTGAAGATGCCCCAGCTGGTAAGCTGACTGACGCTGATAAGTCTGTCGTTCGTGATAAATGCTCCTCGGAAATAGCCTGGTTGGATCGCAATGCATTGGCAGAAAAAGAAGAATACGATGATCATTTGAAAGACTGCCAACAAGTATGCGGACCAATAATGGCTAAAATGCATGCACAAGCTTCCGGCGGAGCAACTGGTGGTCAACCAAGTGGTCGAGGTGGTGCTTCTGGGCCAACAGTTGAAGAAGTTGATTAAATTAATTTACTTAATACTTTTTTTTTGTTTTTTGTATTTTTAATTAAATATTAAATTAAGCATCAAATAAATTCCAGTGACAACAGCAAGTGCACGTTTCTTGATCGTGCTTGAATTTACATACAATTTGCGTCTTTCTTTTAATTTAACTCATGGGCAGTGGCAATTGATGATAGCTACCATTGAAGCTCATAAATAAAATTTAAATTTTTACTATAAGACATTTATAACGTAAATTTTTATTTATGACACTATATTTTTTCATCATTTTTAGCTCATTAAATCATGCTTAAGTGCAAGCCGAGAAAAAAAGAGCAGAAATAGTATTTTTAAGAGAGGAACAGCACTATTGTCTGGTTGTTCATAAAAATCGCTCGATTTTTTAAAAATCACGCGAATTTTTAAATATCACGTTAATTTTTAAAAATTGGCATTCGAAAAAAAATTTTAATGCAATGTAATGATAATTTGCATTAAAACAAAAATTTTAATGCAAGTTGAGTATATTTTGCATTCAAAAAAATTGAATGCTAAGTTAAAAATATTTTGAATTAAAAAAAAATTTAAATGTAAGTTGAAAATTTTTTGCATTAAAAAATGTTTAGTGCATGTCGAAAAGTTTTTGCATTAAAAAAATGTCAATTGCATTTAAAAAAGGGTTGGTGAAGACGAAATTCCAAAAAGAAAATCCCCATGGACGAAATCCCCAAAGACGAACCTAACCCTGAGGCCACACGAGCAAGTACTGGCAAGCAAGTTGCAATACACTTTCAATTTCTTACTAACACATATATAACGAAGTAACTTGCTCGTCTACTCCATAGAAGAAGAAATTAGAGGAACGGGTATATCATGGAAGAACTGAGGCTTTTTTCAACCTAGTGTGAGTTACACAAACACAAATGCATTCACACTGGGTCGGCGTGAAGTAAGATGGCTAAAAGCTGTGGCGCCCAAATGATTTTTAGTTACATTTCTTTTCGGTCAGGAAAGTAGGAACATGTGTAGCTGGTAAAACTAGGTTACGATTTTTATCTTCCCAGAAGTACTTAGGCACCTTTACAGGAACACGGCAGTTGTTAATGAACCTGTTAAAAAAAATTTGGTTTATATTTATCCGATTAAATAAATAATTGAATGAAAGTCATGTTTCTTTTTTTTTTTAATTGTGATAAAATTAAAAGTGAGTATAATAAAACTAACTTAAATCGCTGAAAAATAACTGCACTACGGGCGCTCAACGGATGTGACCGCCTTGCATCACCACCAAAAACTATTACGACCCTGGGCGAGAGTTCTAATTTTGACAGGAGAAGTATATTTTAAATGACGGCTCTGAGTTTCTTTGTTTTTTTTTTCAATTCTTGCGGCCTCATTCTGTCATTTCGAATGGGTTCCACTTTAAATGGAATCCATTTGGGTGTGTTCATAAAAGTTTTACGTAATTTCCTACCGAATTTCGTTCAAATTTGGTTGAAATTACCTCATTTTGAAATTTGAATTTGTATGGGAAATGAGATGATTTTGAATTGAATTTGGAAATTTTGAACGAAATTACCTCATTTGCTCTAATGAAAACGCAGTAACATAAACCAAAAAAGTGAAGAAGTACAAAAGAGAAAATTTTCAAACTCATTTTGGGATAGTGTTTCTCACTGGAAAACTTATAAAAATGATTCAGAAAGCTTAAATTTTGGTTTAAAAATAAAATATGTACATTCTTTTTTACAAAAAATCTGCGCTAGCTGGAAAAAAATATTTTCACTTTTGTAATTTTGCAAAAAGTGGCCAATGTAGTTAAGGCTTTACAAAGTATTTTCAATAATAATAAATAAATGTTGTAAGAGTCGGGTTACTCAAAGCAATGGCATTTTAACTTAATAAGAAGGAAGCATCGAATTAGTCGACAATTAAGCCTTAACTACATAAGCCAAAAAAGTGAAAAAGTACAAAATTGAAAATTTTCAAACTCATTTTGGGATAGTGTTTCTCACAGGAAAACTTATAAAAATGATGCAGAAAGCTTAAATTTTGGTTTAAAAATAAAATGTATATATTATTTTTCACAAAACAACTGCGCTAGCTGGAAAAAAATATTTTTACTTTTGTAATTTTGCAAAAAGTGGCTTATGTAGTTAAGGCTTTAAGCCTTAACTACATAAGCAAATGTTTTGTGAAAAAGAATGTACACAATTCTTTTTAAACCAAAATCTAAGCTTTCTGCATCATTTTTATACGTTTTCCAGTGAGCAACACTATCCCAAAATGAGTTTGAAAATTTTCACTTTTGTACTTTTTCACTTTTTTGGCTTATGTAGTTAAGGCTTAAAGCCTTAACTTTTGTACTTTTTCACTTTTTTGGCTTATGTAGTTAAGGCTTAAAGTCTTAAAGCCTTAACTACATAAGCCAAAAAGTGAAAAAGTACAAAAGTGAAAATTTTCAAACTCATTTTGGGATAGTTTTTCTCACTGGAAAACTTATAAAAATGACGCAGAAAGCTTAAATTTTGGTTTAAAAAGAATTGTATACATTCTTTTTCACAAAACAACTGCGCTAGCGGGAAAAAAAATATTTTTACTTTTGTAATTTTGCAAAAAGTGGCCAATGTAGTTAAGACTTTAGTCTGATTTTATCAAAAAGAAAATCGAGGAAATTAATGTCGTTGTCATGTATACATATAGGTTGGATACCCCTGCCTACACTTACATTATGTAATTATTGTATATTGGTATTAGGTTAATCTTAAACATACATATGTACTTATATACATACGTTCATATTCAATAAAATACAATTCAGTCGTTACTTAATCGTTAACCTCTTGACATGGTGTCAGAAGAAACTTAAGCAAAAAACTAAAAAAAAAAAAAAAAATGCCTCCTAAAGAAGAACCGACTCCCGAAATTGCGAGCGCATCTAATTTCGTCAAACCTCCAAAGCCACTCCAAATATCCGGTGGAAACCTTTCAGTGGTGTGGAAAAATTGGATTCAACTTTACAAGTGGTTTGAGATTGCTGCACAATTAAATAGAAAATCAAGCGAAATTCAAGTGGCAACTTTCATGTCATGTATAGGGGCAGATGCAGCAAATATATACAATTCTTTTTCGTTCACTGAAGCCGAAAAGAATAACGTTGCAGCTATAATAAATAAGTTCAACGAATACTTTTCCCCTAAGGTAAGCTTGACATTTGAAAGATATACCTTTAACACGCTTACTCAGGGTGAAGGAGAAAGTTTTGAAGAATTCTTTACAAAAATAAAAAATCAGTCAAAAAAGTGTGCCTTCGAATCCCTAGAAGATTTATTATTGCGGGACAAAATAGTAACGGGCATTCGAAGTGATAGTGTGCACGAAAAATTATTAGCAGAAGATGATATAAATTTAAATCAAGCTATAAAGTTATGTAGGGCAAGCGAGATAGCCTCACAGCAATTGCGCGAATTGCATAAGCCTGATACACCAGCAGTAGATGCAATAAAAAAGTATGCGCCACACTACCACAAAAAATCACCTAAGGCCAAATCCACATACACCTTCAAATGTAAACGATGTGGCACAGAGCATGAAAAAAATAAATGCCCTGCATATAAAAAAAAATGCCAAAACTGTAAAAGAAATGGTCATTTTACCGAACTTTGCTTTCAGCGAAGAAGAAGGCCCGACAAGAGACAAAAAGTATACACACTAAAAGAAAACACAGCGGTTGATGAAAGTGACAACGCGAGTGACGATTCAAGCGGTTTGTTCGTGTTATCTCTTACAAAATCGGAGACAAATAAAGACGAAGCAAAGAATTGGTATGAAGAGATAAAAATAAATGAAAAAACAATTAAAGTTAAGCTCGATACCGCCGCGCAGTGCAACGTGCTTCCAATCAGTTTTCTCAATAAATCAAATTTAATGAAAATTAACCCAACGAATCAGCAGCTAATAGCTTTCGGCGGAACTAAAATCGACGTGCGTGGTGAACTGAATCTGAACTGTGTCGTTCGAAATAAAAATCGGAAAATAAAATTCCTGATTGTGAAAGATTTTCCAGATTGCGAGCCAATACTGGGCAAAGATGACTGTGAAAAGTGTTCCCTAGTGCTGCGTGTCCAAGAAATTAATTTAGATAACGAAATATTTCAAGGACTTGGAAAGGTTAAAGATTTTGTCTACGACATCGACCTAATAGAAAACCCAAAATTTGAACACTACGCACCAAGAAAAATTCCACATTCGATCCGTGATGATGTTAAAAAAGAAATCGACAATATGCTCAGACTCGGTGTCCTTGGTAAAACGGATGGATTCCCACCCGCTGTTTCACCAATGGTAGTGGTAAGAAAAAAAAGCAAAATAATAATATCGATCCAACAGACGTAAACAAAAATATACGTAGATGTTACCATCCTTTACTAACAATTGAACAAATAACAGCAAATATTAAGGGATCACAGTTCTTTACATTATTAGATTGTACGAGAGGCTTCTGGCAAATCGAAGTATCAAAGAGAACACAGCAATACCTCACGATGTCGACACCCTGGGGATTATTCTCTTTCACACGAATACCATTTGGACTTGCTTGTGCACCAGAGGTCTACCAAAGTTTCATGCAAAAAACACTTGAAGGATGCCCAAATACTGAAGTTGCTATTGATGACATTTTAATTCATGCGAAAACTAAAGAGGAACTGCAGCATCTCACAAGTAAAGTCATTAAAGTGCTTTCTAAAGCTGGCTTAAAATTAAACAGGGATAAATGCGTATTCGACTCAACTGAAATAAAATATCTTGGCCACATTTTAACGTCTACAGGTGTGCGCGCCGATCCAGAAAAGACGATTGCAATTGAGCAGCTACAGGTACCCAAAAATCGAACAGAATTGCAAAGAATTTTAGGCATGGCTACATACCTTTCGAAATTTATCACAAACCTATCAGAAATCACTCATCCGCTTCGAGAACTATTAAAAAAGGATGTTTCATGGTTCTGGCATGAAAATCAACAAGCTTCGTTTGAAGCTCTTAAAAAATCATTTTCTTCAACTCCATTGCTGCGGTATTATGACTCCAAACTCGATGTGAAACTGCAAGTCGACGCAAGCCAACATAGTCTTGGAGCAGCACTCCTCCAAAACGATCAGCCAATAGCCTACGCCTCTCGAGCTCTGACGAGCACTCAAAAAGGCTATGCTCAGATCGAAAAGGAGGCCACAGCGATACGTTTTGCTTGCGAAAAGTTCCATGAGTATGTTTATGGAAAAAAACTTACCATCGAGACCGATCATAAGCCGTTGGAAACAATATTTAAAAAACCTCTGTGCTCCGCTTCGCCTCGGCTTCAAAAAATACTCCTTTATGTGCTTCCATATGCACCAAAAGTTATCTACCGAAAAGGAACCGAGATAAAACTTGCTGATACACTAAGCAGAAATTGCAGCAACGAAATGAATGAGACACCGGACGATGACATACAAATACATGTTTTAACAGAACTGAGCATACAAACAAAAACAAAATTGAAACGTGAAACAACAAACGACACAGAACTTTCACTAATAAAACATTTTATATTACAGGGTTGGCCAAAAAATATCACCGACCTTCCACTCAAAATTAGAAACTATTGGAACTTCCGAGATGAGTTAACCTACAAAGATGAAATCATCTACAAAGCCTCTAAAATCGTTATTCCCAAAACTTTGCAACAAGAAACCCTCAAACTCATCCATAAAGGCCATTTTGGAATACAAAGATGTCTAAACCGTGCGCGAGCAACCGTTTTCTGGTTGGGAATGCACAAAGATGTCAAAATTTTCGTAGAACGATGCAGCGTATGCCAATCGTATCAACCATCTAAGCCCAAAGAACCACTTATCATCAAAACCATTCCCACTCTTCCTTGGGAAATAGTAGCAATCGATATTTTTCATTTCCACAATAATGAATTTTTATTAATTGCAGATAGTTACTCCGGTTTCTTCGACTACTCAGAACTCAAACAAACAACAACAACAGACGTCATTAATGCACTGAAAATTTGGTTTGCAACCCATGGCATTCCATCTGTCATCGAATCAGACAATGGACCACAATTTGCGTCAAGAGAATTCGCTATGTTTACGAAAAGTTGGGACATTCAACACCAAACATCAAGTCCCTACTATCCACGGTCCAATGGCCTAGCGGAACGGTACGTGCAAATAGCGAAGTCGATGCTGAAGAAATGCTACAAAGACAAAACCGACCCTTACCTAGCGCTCCTCAATTATCGGAATTCACCTCGAAATGAAAGTCTGCAATCCCCAAACCAACGCCTCATGAGTAGATTAACAAGAACTACATTACCAGTTTCCACGGAACTTTTGAAACCAAAAATTATTCCGGACGTATACGAAAACATTACCAAAATCCGACAAAGCTATAAATCAAACTACGACAACAAAGCTGCTATATCAAAACCCTTTAATGCTGGAGATAGAGTACGCATTCAACGGAATCATCGCGATTGGATAACTGGAGTCGTCGAAGAGTTACCAACACATACACCAAGATCGCTTGGAATAAGAACAGATGATGGAAAACTTCTTAGACGAAACACAATTCATATCCAGCCTACTAAATCGATCATCCGAACTCCAAAATCAGTAACAGCAACTTTACCACCTTCCGATCCCTGTTCATCAAACTCTAATGTCAACAACACCAGCCAACATAAAGAAACAAACACACCAGACCCAACTACATCAACTGATATCAACAAGCAACCAGATTCAAAAAATTTCACAGCTAAGACGACAAGATACGGACGTGTCATAAAACAACCCGATCGCTACACATCAACAATTATTAAACTTTAATTTTACTATATTAACTTAACATTTTATTTCATAAATTATTAATTTGAATTTCTTTTTTACATTACAAATCATTCTTATACCTAGTATTTTGAATTCAACTAGGATTTTATTTTTAATTTTAGTAATGCTTTTCTCTATTAATTTAACTTCTTCTTAATTTTCATTTGAAATTCTATAAAAAAAGTGAGATGTCATGTATACATATATAGGTTGGATACCCCTGCCTACACTTACATTATGTAATTATTGTATATTGGTATTAGGTTAATCTTAAACATACATATTATGTACTTATATACATACGTTCATATTCAATAAAATACAATTCAGTCGTTACTTAATCGTTAACCTCTTGACAGTCGTTTTCCGTTGGTCACTCCTAGTACTCTTTTTTCACTCCATCCACACTCCCAACACTCCAAAAACCTTCCATTGGCTGTTCGGAGTGATGATTTAGGAGTGTTTTTTCACTCCGGATTTCATTAAGGAGTGCTAGGAGTGCACTCTGAAAACACATATATTTTTAAAAGTATGTGTTGGATTAATTGCCAAAATAGTAAATGCTTCTTCTTGAGATGTTCTGGAATTGAAATTATTGAAGAATTCATTTTAGTTTTTTCTTCTACATAGATACACATATTACGGAAAAGAGTTTTTCATATTCCATTGGAATCAAAAAAGAGTGAAACACTCTGAAAATCCAATCGAAAACGACATAAGTAGACGGAAGATTCCAAAAAACAAAAACTACGTTAATGAAATAAAGTTGCTTTCAGATGATGTTTTTTATTCACACTATAGAATGACAAAATCATGCTTTAAGGTAAATATTAATGTTAACGCTTTGGATTCCCTTATCCATTCAAAAAACTTTGCAGGAGTTGCTTAAAGAAGTAGAAAAAATCAAGAAACCGAAAGCTAAAGGACGACCAAAAGTTAACATGGAAACATCTTTGTATGTAAGATTATGGGGTCTCTGCAATCAAAACTTTTACAGGGAACTTTCAGACAGGTTTGATCTTTCAGTAGGATCAGTACATGGAATAATCTGCATGTTGTCGATTAATGTACTTGGCTAAGAAATACATTCGATGGCCTACAAGGATTGAAAGTGCCAATATCTCCGAGTCATTTGAAGCTAAAAGTCACCCCGGATTCCCATCAGTTATTGGCTGTGTAGACGGTACACACATCAAGATAAATACCCCATGTGAGGACCCAATAAGTTACTACAATCGAAAAGGATATCATTCTATACTTCTGCAAGTAAACTAAATTGCATAAATCTTGTTTGCCTAACAACTTAAACAAAAATTTTCAGGCAATTTACGATGGCAACCTTGTATTTAGGGATGTATTTTTTGGATGGCCAGGATGCAGCCATGATGCAGATGTTTGGAGCAATAGTCCCATCGGTAGAGCTTTGAACTCTGGAGTTTTCAAACTTATGAAAATTGAGATGATTTCGAATTGAATTTGGAAATTTTGAACGAAATTACCTCATTTGCTCTAATGAAAACGCAGTATTATTATAAAAACTTATAAGTACAAATCAACCACTAACCACACCAAAAATCATAAAGTTCAATTTGATGTGTAGCACTTCAGCTCACAAACAACTGTCATCTGAATTTTCAGATGAAATTTTCTTGTCTGAAATTTCAGAATTATGGTGGATTTATATGTATCTTCATGCGAGTTCTGCAAAAAAATAAGGGATACAAAATATAAAATGTATGTTTGTTGGATAGAGAGAGAAGAACAAAATGCAGAGATCTTGATTATAGGAACGCAGATGAAGATTATAGCGAAGACGAACATGTTCATCTTCATGGTGGTGCTCTTTCACACATTCGGTTTTTTGGTATCACTCTATCCTGCTCTACTTTTCTTGATGTTTGCAGATGAAGATACATGTAAATCCATCATTAACGTAACTTAAAAGTCATCTAACTTTTTATGACAGCTGGCCAATCAGAAGCTCCAAAAATTCAGAAATCTGAAATTTCAGATCTAGCTTGAACGCGCGGAATTTCGTTCCGCATCAGCAGCGTACTAGGCTTTACCCAACAACTTAGGGAATTTTTAAATTCCAAAAAAAGGTTAAAATGAGTTATCAAAGATTTAAGAAAAGAAATTATTGTTGCGAAAGTACTAATACTGCGTTTTAGAGCTGAAATGAGGTAATTTGGCAAATTACAAAAAAGTGTTCACATTTCAAATTTCTATTTGGTTGTGACGGTCCAGATTGTCAATCGCTTGTTTTTGTTGTTTTTTACATTGAATTCTGTCACTTTAAATGGGATTCACTTTTGTCGTTTTCCGTTGGTCACTCCTAGCACTCTTTTTTCACTCCATCCACACTCCCAGCACTCCAAAAACCTTCCATTGGCTGTTCGGAGTGATGATTTTAGGAGTGTTTTTTCACTCCGGATTTCATTAAGGAGTGCTAGGAGTGCACTCTGAAAACACACATATTTTTAAAAGTATGTGTTGGATTTATTGCCAAAATAGTAAATGCTTCTTCTTGAGATGTTCTGGAATTGAAATTATTGAAGAATTCATTTTAGTTTTTACTTCTACATAGATACACATATTACAGAAGAGAGTTTTTCATATTCCATTGGAATCAAAAAAGAGTGAAACACTCTGAAAATCCAATCGAAAACGACATTTGAATGGATTCTTTTTGGGTGTGTTCATAAAAGTTTTAAATACTGCGTTTTCATTAGAGATAAAATGAGGTAATTTGGCAAATTGCAAAAAAAGTGTTCACATTTCAAATTTCGTAATTTTGTTTGACGGTCCAGATTGTCAATCGCTTGTTATTGTTGTTTTTTACATTGAATTCTGTCATTTCAAATGGGATCCACTTTGAATCGATTCCATTTGGGTGTGTTTAGTTTTACGTAATTTTCTACCGAATTTCGTGCTAATTTGGTTGAAATTACCTCATTTGAAAATTTGAATTTATATGGGAAATGAGATGATTTCGAATTGAATTTGGAAATTTTGAACGAAATAACCTCATTTGCTCTAATGAAAACGCAGTATTATACTGCGTTTTCATTAGAGCTAAAATGAGGTAATTTGGCAAATTACAAAAAAAGTGTTCACATTTCAAATTTCGTAATTTTGTTTGACGGTCCAGATTGTCAATCGCTTGTTTTTATTGTTTTTTACATTGAATTCTGTCAATTTAAATGGGATCCACTTTGAATGGATCCCATTTGGGTGTGTTCATAAAAGTTTTACGTAATTTCCTATCGAATTTCGTGCAAATTTGGTTGAAATTACCTCATTTGGAAATTTGAATGTGTAGGGGAAATGAGATGATTTTGAATTGAATTTGGAAATTTTGAACGAAATTACCTCATTTGCTCTAATGAAAACGCAGTATTATACTGCGTTTTCATTAGACCTGAAATGAGGTAATTTGGCAAATTACAAAAAAAGTGTTCACATTTCAAATTTCCTAATTTTGTTTGAAGGCCCAGATTGTCAATCGCTTGTTTTTGTTGTTTTTGCATTGAATCCTGTCATTTGAAATGGGTTCCACTTTGAATGGAATCCATTTGGGTGTGTTCATAAAAGTTTTACGTAATTTCCTACCGAATTTCGTGCAAATTTGGTTAAAATTACCTCATTTGGAAATTTGAATTTGTATGGGAAATGAGATGATTTTGAATTTAATTTGGAAATTTTTGATGAAATTACCTCATTTGCTCTAATGAAAACGCCGTATTAGATTGTAATATTTACTTATTTAATTAAAAGAATGACTTTTTGATAATTGTTTAGTAACTCTTTGAATAAAAGGAATGATCTGTCTTAGAAAAGCTGATCAGTACACAAATCTAAATGAGAATCACACAAAAATTCCTTTCAGTACTACTTCTACCTCTTTCACACACATAAAACGTCAAATCTCATGGCCAAGCTTTGAACAGAGCTCATGTCATGTTCAAAAATTAGTTTTCGTTGACATGTTCATGGCATGGACATGGATTTTTGTGCCTCGATTGGATTTTTGTAGACATTATGTTCATAACCCTCCTATCGTTCATGGCCTGTGGAGGCGGCATATGATACGATAATGCATCCAATGTGTCCATGATGCTCGCAACACTTAACCCTTTAAGCAAAAGAGTCTGTTTTGGATCCGCACACGTAGTCAACAACGTATGGAGGACTCCGCGTAGGGATCCAAATATGGATCCTGAAAACTGCGTTTGTCGGCTCAAATTAGTACGGAAATTAGAATCACCACTGACCCACTTGCGCATTGATTGTGAGAGGGAGAGTTCACCATACGAGTTTACGTACAACAAACAAACAAAGCTTTTTTTTCATATCAAGACACTTTTATTTTCATCATTTATATAAATACAATTTAAAAACAAATTTTATTGCACTACAAAAACACAAAATGAACGAAAAACAGGAATATTTTATTTATGTAGCGAATATTTCTCAATTTTTCATAAGAAAAGAGAACACAAAAAAAATTATGTCTTTGTTATTCCACTTGCAGAGATGAACTAAACAAAGGTGTGGGGAAATTTTGTAGGTGTGCGTGAAACACTCAGTTTATCAAAGATCCAGGAAAGACCGAGAAAGTTGGGTCAGTGAATTTGCTTGAAGGGAAGTGACCATTTTGTCATGTTTGTGACTTTAGTCCCCTTTCACGAAGATACTAGTAGCTGGAGATTTTTTTGACGTTTTCTTTAAATCTCCTTAACAATGTCTTGTACCTTTCACAGGCAAGCAACAAAACCCGAAGAGATTTGATTATTTTCCTTTTAAACTACCTTGGTTGAACGCACACAAACGTAGTGAGTGTGTTTCTTTATTTATTCCGGATAAGGAAAAGAATGGATCGAATAGACGAAATGTTTATCCAGAATATCCAGAATGGAATGAACAAAGAAACAAAACTAGAACAAAAAGAATGGCAATCCAGTTGTTCGGTGAAATGTCAAAACAATTGAAGAAATAAATGTTTTTATTTTGGATATTTATGTATTCTCAAAGTCAAAAGTTTAGTAAATTTTACATTAAATGCATAAAATTATACTCTGGTACATTAATTCCCGGTATTATGCTGTTTTTAAATAATTAACACCAATGTGAATCTGCCATAATTGAGGAGAACGTCAATTATATTCTATTCTTTTTCTATTCTTTTTATTCCACACTTCACATGGAATAAAAAGAATGCATTCCAAACGTTCCGGAATGAATAAAGAAACAACAAAATAGTTTATCCGGAATGTTCCGTGGAATAAAGAAACGCAAAACTGGTATTCCGAATATTCTGGACATATCGGAATGAATAAAGAAACACACTCTCAGTGTGAAGACGAACGTTAAAAAAATTTACTGAATTTGTTGACCGGGGAGATTTGGTTTACCCCTCTTTCTTCCTGCCCTTCTCGCATTGAACTGATTGATGTTGGAAACTCAGTTGCCATGTGTGAAAGGGGACTATCGTGGCTACACCCTGTTTTAATTCTCCAATGCGACACTAGTGCCACTTTTTTATCCCTTTTGTTTTTCTGTAATTTTTTTGTTTAATTTTCTAAACGTTTGGAGCGTGCGAGTGCAAATGTAGAGCCCGGTGCTGTTCTAAAAAAATTTATTGCCAACCAAAAACAAATTTGTTTTATTTTAATATTTATTTGAGTGTTTTTGTATTAAAATTAATTATATGATACTGCCGGATGAAGAAGAAGTGTATCCCAAAAACATCCACATTAATGTAGAAGATTGTGCAGATTTACGGAATTTCATCAGATATATTCCTGAAGGGTTTTTGCACAATCATTTTACTCAAAAAAAAAAAAAAAAGCAACCATCTGTGAAAAATTAGTGAAAAGGTTAGTTTAATAATCTACACAACTTTCGGCTACAATTCTATATACTATTTCTTAACCTTCAAACCATAAATCTTGGTTCTTTTCAATTATTTCAAGGTAAAGTGCAAGATTGATACAAATTCTGAAAGATTCCCAACAAGTGGGTTGCCAATAATTGCTTTTAGAACATGCTGCGGGATCCCTTAATGTCTTTCACACCAGAGTAAGCCTTCTGCATTTTTTTTAAAGACCTTAATTCAAGTAAATAATTTGTATTTTTTGTTCAGTTCCAGTGGACGTCCAGATGCCTATGAAGAAATTCCGGCTATCGAAAATTTTTCTTTTCCGGAGTAAGTAATTTTTCCGTTTCTATTTAATTAGGAGTTTAAAATATGATGTATTGTATGTAATTCTGTGTACGGCAGTTTAAGTTATCAACTTAAGGATATATTATGTACCTATATAGGTATACGTACCTTCCTTTTTTCAGGCAATTAAATCTAACTAGCTATTTTCTTTATTTATCTTTATAGACACCATCCTAATGAGTTTCCTTATTTGAGTGAAATTCGGGTAATTATTTTCTGAAACCTACTTTATTTAAGAAGAATTATTATTTTCTTTTTTTTATTTACAGACTGAAGATTTGGTGCCACTTCTATCGGGTGGAGAAGTTGTGAGTATCTAATTAAATTCTCAAAACAAAAAATATAAAATGTGTTTATATAGGTAGGTATATATGAATTGAAAGTTTTATTAGGGTGAAGGAATAAAACAGGTACCTACATTGAAATAAGCTTTTAGGACATAACAAAATAGGTATCCCTTTGTAAAATTTATTATCTTCACTCATTGAGAACAAATTGTAAGGAATACCTATGTTATGGAAACTTAAATAAAATTGAATTTCTCCCTCTTCAATTGCAGATTTCAAAATTAATTTTGCGATCCTCTATTCGTCTTTTTTTCAAAATTTAAACAAAATGATTTACACAACATCTGTAGGTATGTATCCAATTAAATGCAGAGTTCCAGCAAAAAAAGTTTCTTTAGAGCGAAAAAGTTTTATGCAAATCATCAATTTAGTTTGTTTGTCTCTTTTCTCTAACAAATAAAAAAGCTGCACGTATAAAAAAGTACAAATTTATGTTTTAAACTTTTTTTTCTATTCACATTTCATGAAATAATGTGACAGTGTGACATTTCGCTCATTTAGCGGGATTAAATTAATAACGATCAGAAATAAATGTTTTTGTTCAATATTTTTAATATATTTTTATGACCATTATTGTTAACAGAAAGGAATGTAATATATTGTATTGGCATATCTTCACACGTTTTGACAAAAAATAACAAAAAGCACCGACAATTTGCACTTTTTTATTCGTTTGGAATGTCTAACAGTTGCAGAACTTCACGTTCAATTAAACTGTTTTTGTTTTAAATGTAGGTATCTTATACTTTTCAAAAATGGATCCGAGGATATTAATACCAGCCAAAATTTTTAGATACAGTTCCCTTGTTTGTGTTGCAAAACTCTCGAAGGCATGTCAGTTGGGAACCTTGAACCCTGACCCAAGAGCTTCTAAGATATGTATGTAATATGAAACCTTTTGATAATTTTTTCGTCGATTCTTTTAATTTTAGAAGTTTTTGCTTCGTCTTTGAAGACAAAAAATGATAAAAATTTTTGTTTTTATGACTTGTTGATCCCATTACAACTCCATTCAGGGATATTTCTTTTAAACCCGTTTTATCAAAAGAACTTAACACGTTTTTTTGAGAAAAACATATACGGTTAAGGCTATGATTAAATAAGCCTTTTAAACCACATTCAGCAGAGCAGGATAGTACTTTGTTCTACGGTCTTTAATTTTGTGTTAAGAGGGCAAGAAATTGTGAACAGTTTTATTTATTTTTTGCCGTTTTTTTTTCATATTGATGAGTAGCTGTGAGTCTGTTAGAATTGCTAAAATTGCTAACGCTTTATCTGCAGACATTTACAAATAGCCAGAAGTAGTTGTTTTTAGTGTTTTCATTACAATTAACGATCAAAATGACAAAAAATTTATTAAAATAAAAAAAACTCTTTGGAGATCATATTGAATATTTCTTATCAGTGTTTCTTTTTCCTGCTTTTATGTATATGATCACATTCATTCGCGGTTGCATATTTTTAGACCTAAATTAATGCTTTTTTCCAGCATTCATCAAAGGTTTTTCTTGGTCTTCCTACTTTATATATACGAGATGAATGGGGAATTTCATCTAGAATTGTTTGTAATGGTGTTAGGGTTTCATTCAACCACGAAATATTATTGCTTTCGAAGGCGACCATTTGCGGCCATCTTTTCGTCAAACCTCGAGCATACGTTTTTTAAGGTTGTCTTTATTGACCTAATTACTTCCTCAGAAAACGTAATATTATTAAAAGAGCCCATAACAAAAGAAAAAAGAGTATCGAAATGCTTATTTTTGATCTTAGAAATCCGAATATCGAAAATTTGTTCTCTTGTTATTTTGGTGGCCATCCTAAAACATGAACTGAAACTCTTCCTCTCAATCGTGACCTTGTTATTGTTCACAACTTGAACCTTGCGTTAATTTTTTTTTTTGCATATGCTTCTAACATAAAAGCTGGTTTACAGTCACTAAGTTGGAGGTATAAGCAAGAAAAACCAGTTTTTGTTTAAATTAGTCCCGCAGTTCAAATTTGTGAAAAAAAAATGAATGGATGCATACAGAAAAACAGAGTTAATATACATTGTATCAAAGTTTTCTTTTGTTTTATAAGAACAAAATCAATTTCACCTTTATTTTAATTCATTGAATTATATGTAAATAGTTTTTAACGCAAAAAATAGGTAGGGTGGATATCATCATTCGTATGGTGTGTATTCAAGAACCGGTATAACAGCTTTAATAAAATTGCAAATTAATTTTTAGCAGATGGTGGACGCACTTTTATATTCTATAGTGACACTGCTACCGAAATTTTCACAAAAGATTAAAAGCTCTCATAAGAATGACATTTCGCGTGCTATTAAATGCAAAGCTTACACTGCTGAAATTTTCTACGAAAAGATTCTCATTTTATTTTCATACAAACATCTTAAGAAGATATACAGCCCTATTCTGCTAAATATTCGCGTGAAAGTTTTTATTCTGCTATCCTTCAGAGCGAAAAAATTGCACATTTTGTGTAAATTTCGATAAAAACTGAATTTTGAACAATTAGATTCTTTAAAGAATTTCAAAACTAAATAACAGTTAAGATTTGCATTCTAAACTGAAGATTTAAAAAAATAATTTAAGGAAAATTGAATAAAACTCACGTGAATCGAAAGTTTCGATCGGATCGAATTGCATAATAAGGCTGATAGAATGCCATGAATGAACAGTCTCTAATGACCTTGAACAAATGCAAAAAATTTTCGAGGGATTTCATGGGAAATAAAATTTCCCACGTGATTATCAAAGGAAAAAATATTTCATATTTTTAGATCTCCACAACGCATCTAATGTCGAACACCCAATTGCTAAATTGTCATTCCAAAGCTTTTCGAAGCAATATTCGCCCATATTCCGCAAGCCGTATTTTGTCTCGTACTTGTAGTCGTATTCACACTCGTATCGTATCAAAATCTTTATTCTTCAAGTTGTATAGTTGCGAACGAGAAGCTAAAACAAAAACAGCGTCTATTTTTGTATGTATGTAGGTAATTGTCAAAATCATTAAAATTTCAATTTAAAAAAATCACTTGTGCTGTTTTTCTCAACTAAATTGTTTAATTTCTAAAACAATTCAGATGAGTTTCATTGATTTATTTTTTCCGGACGATAACAGCGATTATTATTTGGAGAAAAATTCGTGATGAATCGAATCCAACGAATTTGCTTACGTTATTATGTAAAAAGTTGCAATTTTCCTAAAATATTTCGATTGTCAAAAAAAGCTTTTATAAACTGCACAAATACGACTTCAATCAAATTGAATACTAGATTCGGATTAATGATAAAATAGGAACAGTACATTCGTATGCGATGCCCTGGAATACCAACAAACGACTGTAGTCGAACACGAGTAATAAATACAAAATACGAGTTGCAGAATATTGGTGAGTTTAAAGTTACGCACTAGTATGGTTTTTCTATAAGCCGTTCGACTTTTTGCTCGTTGAGAAGTGGATTCTTACATAGATTACTTTAATAATACAAAAAAAAAAAACAAAAGGATTGCGTTGGAAATTTCATTTATTATCCTATTCACTTGAAATATCCTTTTCTGTTAATTTTTATGGTCATCTATTTGATTCTGCCAGGACAGCTTAACATAAATTGTGTGTAAGAAATTATTTGTTTTTGAATATCGAATTTATTGTTAGATTTATAAATTTCATACGAAGATGTCTGTTTTAAGTGGTGATACAGTAGGCTTTGAGTACAACATCTGTAGGTATATCTTTAGTGTTTTTTCTTTTGATACAAAAACTAGAATTGACATGTTATTAACGTGAAATACCCTAATTTGTATACACAACACACATACAATTTACTGCAGGAATCTTCTTGATAAATCAGCTTGAATAAGTATTAGTAGAAAGCTAGTCACTGTTGCAAAGACCTGAAAACGTAAAATAAAAGTTTTAGATAATACAGCAAAAGCTTGCATTTAATTAATAATAATTTTTGTTGTAGATTAAGCTTTAATTTGGCTGGTGTTTTTAAGGATAACCTTATTTAATTTTTGTAACCCACCCCATGAAGGAGAGACCAGTCAACTAAAAGTAAACCCAACGGTTTTATTTTATAGTCTCGCTGATGTATGCGTAAATTGAAAAATTCAAAAGCTTCCCTCAGCCTCACATCTGCTTGGGTAGTGTCAGCCTGTCCTAGAATAATTCCAGTTTGACGAATCTACAAACACAAAAAATGGTAAAATATAATAAAAAGAAAATATGTAAAATAAAAAAAAACAATGTAACACTTAAGCTTACTTGTTCCACTGTTGCCGCACAAGATCCCGACTGTGTATGAATTTCCATTATTGAAATCAGCATAAATGCTGAATCGGTCATAACATTGTAATAGTCATACTCCTTGCCATTGAAGACCGCATCTGCAATGCTCATGTATTGTGTGAAACAACCTGACATTATTCCAACAACATTACACAGCATCGAACATAGCCATGGCAATGATGAAAAATCCAAAAGTTCATTACTTACATCAATAATTACATTATAGACATCGTTTAGCTTATCAATTTTATCGCTTAATTCACAATAACGTTGCATGCGATGGAAAGAAGTCTTACAAAGCCACTCCTTGTGCGTACTCATTCTATTAACTTCATCCACAATTAATTTTACTCGCAAGTTCATGACTTCTATAAAACCCGCACACAATAGTGTCATGGCATAAACACTTGTAGCAGGTACCGTTCGAACTATATACGGAAACAAAGTGTAAATTGTCCAGAGTAAATTTCTGTTCGGCTCGAAATGAAGTGACCGTAGAATTAAAATTATTTCAAGTAATATTGGAAATAGAAAGATTTTAATGGCCACCTTAAGAACTCCTTTTTCTATTCGCCCATCATTATCGTCTAAAAAGTCTATAAGTTTATACAAATGTGGTCTGCTTGCATTTATAAAGTCGATATGTCGCTGAACATAAAAGATATGAATTATAAACGCAAGTATACCGGCCAAAATGTTCAGATTCGAATATAATTTGCCAACGTTATTAATATCAAAATCACCTGTGACTACTTGATTAAATATGTCTCTGAGATAAATAGTACAAAATGTACATATCACAGCTATAGTATAAATTGTAGTCAGTGTTTGTTTGCCGAATTTATCATTCTTGGCCGAGTAGCCATATGCACCCAATCCAAATAAAACAATAGTTATAATAATTATTTTTACAGCGGTGAATACTACATCCATTTTGATGGGCCTTAGGTTTTAGACTGAACCAACATTTATGGAGTAAATTAAATGCTCGAAATAGATCAGATAACCATTAAACTGCGATTGATAATTGTGATATTTTCATTTAATTGGTTGATTTAATTGAAGTTACATAGGTTTTAGTTGTTAAGGTTTAGGAAAGAAATATATTAACTCTTTAGCTTTGCTATAAGTAGTGTCATATATTATGTATTTATTAAAAAAGAACTATTTTAAGCAAAAGCGGAATTAGTGACGAAAAAAAGTTACAATACACATGTGTCTAGATAAGTGCAAAAGTCGTTTGTCAAAAGTTTTCCGTGTTGGGATTTTATTTTATTTTTAACAATATGAGTAGTTTTAAGATTCGGAAAAAGTTCCATAGAAAAATGTCAACATAAAAAAACTGCAAATTAAAAATAAAAAATTTTTCCTTATTCTGAAAACTCTCACAGAAAAAATTACGTACAACGTCTGACGTTAACTTAGTTTTGTACATCAGATAATGAGCATCTGTACGCGTATGTCTCCAATAACATAAATAATGTTGGCTTCCAATGACTTGATTGATATTTCGTAGACTTGTGACTTTAGTAATCCCCACAGAAAATAATCAAGAGGCGTCAAATAACAAAATCTTCCATTAGTCGTTGTACCTTAATTAAAAGCGTTATATTTTAACTAAAATAGGGTTGCCATGCTGCAATATAGGGATTCCATAACTTGAAATCATGACTCATGCCCATTCATATGACCTTGATGCTGTGACATGCATTATATTCGATACAAACATCTTTTTCATACGTGTTTAAACATGTCTACAACACCCAAGTTGTTATATATACATATATTTCACCCCTTGTATTTTGATAATCTGGCTTTGTCTATAATATGAATCACATTGTGAAATGTATCGAAAATGACGTTGCATATCCCCTAACTTATAATTTCTAAATACAAACACAGTCAGTATTAAAGTAGTCATTATGGTGATAAGTCAAAAAGTAGGAGAATCTTTTAATATTTTGATTACATTCCGATTTATCAAATATTTTTATTTATTTACTTCTAGTCTCAATCGCTTAGTCAATTTATTGACCAAGAGTGTGGCAATGAAAATCCAAATGTAAGTAAAATTCATTAAAAAAACAAAAACAAATATTTTTGATCTCTCTCTCTCTCTCTCTCTGTTTTATTTAAGATCAATCAAGTTCTTCCCGATTTAGAAGAACACGATAAAGCTGGACTGAAGTTTGAGTTGAATTTGTATTCACAAAAAAAAAACAAAGTTAATTGGTTCTATTCCAAAGACTCAAATAAAGTCTATATAAAACTTAATGAGATTTTCAATATTGATGTCATCTATAGACCAAGATCAGCCACCGAGAAAATCTTCATACGTTCTATGATGGTTTTTAACTCTGAAGTTAGTGAACCAGTTGTTCGTTGTGAGAATCATAGCAGCAAGGATCCAAGTATGGATGAATGAGGTTTTTTCTTTTAAATTTATTTATATTATATATTTCATGGTTGCAGGTGTAGATAAAAACATAAAACATAGTGTTCTACGATGTGAGAATTCCAATGTTATCTATCAAGGAACTGTAGAGGGCAAAAATATAAGCGACAGATTGTCCGTGCGCATCCCATTAGGATGTGTTCAGCCAAATGAGGATGATTTCGTAAAGCACACAGTCGCTTTAAAGTTTGTTTGTCAGAATTCTTGTGTCGGCCGTAGAGAAACTTCCATCATTTTTTATCTAGAAAATGCTAAGTAAAAGATTTTAAATTAAAATTAGCTTGTTTTTTGTTTTATACTGAATTTATTTTCAAGTGGTGAGATTCTGGCAAAGAGAATCACAAATGTAAAAATATGCAGTTGCCCAAAACGAGATATGCAAAAAGATGAAAACTCACAATTGCCAAAAAAGAGATCTAGAAAAGGTAAAATATTTGAGTTAAATTAAAGTTCCTCTTTTTAAATTGTTTTAAACTTTCCTAGACGAATGTCCAGTTGGAAAAAAGATATTAAAACTTGATAGTGACATAAAAGTTGAGCCGAAACAGGAAGAAGAAGACGAAGAAGATTCATTTTCTAGCTCAACTGAAGTAAATGACATAGTCCAAATGCCTAATGGAATCAAAGTTACCATGACTTTAACAAATATGGAAGCAGTTAATCTTGTCTATGAATGTGCATATAACAAGGTCACCACACAAGTGGCTACAGAACCAGAAAACGCCATAATGTATGCTAGAGTTATGAAGCCTCTCAAGAAAAGTTTGGGTATGTATTATTTATGAAAGAAATAATTTCTAAGCCACCACTGTGTATGTGTATGAAAAGCAAAAAGTTACTTTTTTATGGTAACGTTTTAAAATGGCTATAAACTTTTTAAGGAAGAAAGTCTCTTATCTTTTTATGTATCTCTATTATTTTAAAACTTAATTAAAATATATTTATCTTTTATTTACAGAAAAATCAAAACGGCTGATGAACGAACAGCGAAAATAAGAATGATGACCTTTTAATATTTAATAAAAAAATAAATTAGTACCTTAATTATGAATATTGTTTTTGTAATACGTTTTAACTTTATTTAAGCCTTAAAAGGCGCAATTTGTATCAGCTTCCATAGTACATAAGACTAGCTGTTAATTTATTCTGACATTTATTATTATGATGTTTTTTTTTTATTATTATTTTAAGTTTCCTGGTGAAACACTATTATTGGATACCATAATATCATAAGAAAATATTATTTCGTTATTTTTCAGTTACCTACAAATTTCGCTTTTTCTTTTTGTGTTTTTTTTTTTTAATACATATGTAAGACTTATTTACTCTCTTTTTTTAAGTAAAAAATATTATTTTTTCTTTTGTTGGCAGTGAACGCGCTCGTCCTTTTTTTTTTTTTTTAATAACAGGAATAATACACATCTTTAATAAATGCCGATGGTCAATTAAAATTTGGTGCATTGTAGCTTCTACATGAAGCGAGTACAGCCATTTAGGGTTTTTGTTTGTATTTTTATATTTCATTTCAAATTCATTTACATAAATATTGATAATTTTTATAAGATTTGTTTGCTGTAAGAAGAGAAAGACAACTCATTACGTGTGTGCTTTCCGTTTTGTTTCCCTACTGAGTGCACGTTTTTGGTTGGCCATCGTATTTGCAAGTACAAATTTTGTAAACCATTGTTTATAAAAAAAAAAAGAATTAAACTTAAATTGTAGAATTTGTGTAGCGTTAATTCAAACAAAATAAATCACGTGCCTTCACTAAATGTTATGTTAGATTTAAAGTTGATAAAAAAAAAAACAAATCAAATACATTGTATTATATGTACTTGGAAAATTATAGGGAATTCATATTCAATAAACAACTATAACGATTTTTAATAAGTATCTTAAAAAAAACATATTATTAAACTCAATTCTTTAAAAAAATATAATTAATAATTTTTATGACATAATAATAAAAAAAAATGTATACAAAAGTATACAATTTAAAACGAAAATCAATTGTTTTTAATTTTCTTGAAATTCATTCCTTATTACGGTTGTCGTTTTACTAAAACTGTAGTAAAACGACACGAATCTGGAACTGGTCCTTGGGGTTTCAGTAAAACGACTAAAGTTTTAATGCCTAGAAGGGAGATGAACGGAGATAAAGCAAAAGTTTTAGTTTCACTTAAACACATGTTATCGCTTCTAGAGGCGTGTCGTTTTACTGTCGTCTTCGTAAAACGACAACCGTAATGGGGGTGATTATTTGAAACAAAAAGTTTGCATTTGGACACTTTTACTACAAGCGAATGAAAATCGGTGGCAAATAATAAGACACACAAAAATGTAACGAAATTGGTATTAGTTATGAAAAGAAACTCGATACCAAATCAAATAACTGGAATAAAAATCGCTGCCATCGAAGCCAGCCTTAAGCATATTAATGATGGATTTACATGTATCTTCATCTGCAAACATCAAGAAAAGTAGAGCGGGATAGAGTCATACCAAAAAAACCGAATGTGTGAAAGAGCACCACTATGAAGATAAACATGTTCGTCTTCGCTATAATCTTCATCTGCGTTCCTATAATCAAGATCTCTGCATTTTGTTCTTTTCTCTCTATCCAACAAACATACATTTTATATTTTGCATCCCTTATTTTTTGCAGAACTCGCATGAAGATACATGTAAATCCACCATAAAGCATCTGGTTTTTAGTGTTTGGCTAAAAATTTATAAGAGCATTGAATATTAGAAAGCAGAATATACTTTATAGCATAAAATTAAAAAAAAAATTAACTTAATCAGAATTTTTTAATTTTTTCAAAATTTTAAGTTTTAAAATAATTTTTTCAAAAACTGTTGATTAAAATAATTTGAAATAAAAACAGAAATGGCTCTAACATAAGGTATAGCCTAACATTGTTAATGTTGGTCGTTGTTTTTTTTTTAATGATTTTTTCTTTACCAATTTTTTTAAAGAAAACTGCCCATACCGCCTAAACAGAGGAAAATATACCCCCCTTTTATACGATTTTTTTCTTGTCTTGGCTTAAAAAAATCTTTCTAATTGCTGGTAAAGTGATCTAACTTTTTATTTTTATTTAGACAACGTTATCGATTGTCTAAACCTTGAAAAATAATGTAATATTTTTTTTTATTATATAAAGCATATTTCCGACTGTTTCAAAATAATTAGACATAGTTTAAACAGTCAAAAATTAAATGAACACGACCATCTGTGTTTAATTTTCTTAAAAACAAAATATATTTTTGGGAATAAAACAGGTAAAAGAAAGTTGTTGAGTGGTGCACATCTGGGTTTAAGCTTTTTAAATAATCCCTTATCGATTGATGGAAAAAAAACTGACAGTGCCTCCGCGTCTGGGTCAAATGAAGGTTTCACTGAACTATGGGGCCAAGTTCTCCAGTTCGATTGAAAATGAACTTTTTATAGAAAAGTGACGTCTAATTCATCGGTATGAACTATGAAGTTCACAACATTTTTTGTAAGTAAACGGAATGATATTGCATTATGATGGGTAGACCAAAACCGTGTAGAACAAAACTGATAGAAACGAACAACACTATTTTTTGAATCTTTTACCTATACTATATATAAGAATATAAAACTTAAGCCTTTGTATTAATAGGTTCATCTCTATAAATAGAATTAGAAAAAAAAAATTAAAATGCAAACAAAAATTAAATTGCATAATATGTGTTTATTTTATGCGTTTATGGATGACCATTATATTCACTAAAAAGTTATTGATTTGTATTCATCAAATCTACCTCTTAAATAAAACCAACATTATAAATTCTTCCAACTGCTGATAAAGTGATAAACAAAAGAGTTCTGAAGATTATGGCTGTGTACGCCTGGTAAATTCTAAATTATTTTAAATTCTCTTTTTGGCATCTTAATAAACCAAATAAGGTATTGCGGTGATGTATATCAACATTTAAATGAAGATTTATATTGTATGAAGGAAGAGGAAAGGTATACCTACCTACACAAATAAAATTACGTGTGTAGGTAAGGTAGGTACATAGAAAAATATTTAAAAAAATTCAGCAGATGTTTTCAGTTAACAACATACAAACACTTTGAATGAAACTTCCGCTTTGCGCAAAAATATTGGAACTGGAAGCTACTTCCTGTCATAAGAGTACATACTTGTACATTAAAAACCTACCGACTTTATAAATTTATTCAAAATTCATAAATACATAATTAATTTATTGAGTTAAAAGGGCCTAATAATAGATGCCTGATTATATAACATATTAACGGTTACGTTGAATTTTGTTTAAAGCAAAACTAACGGTGTGTATCTGTTTTATTTTAAGAAACTATGTAGGTATAATATGTCACAGGGGATCCAACAAAAGATAAAGTGCTTCACTAATAAATTATGTAATGTCAGTGATGGAAATCGACTTTTGTCAATAGTACTGAAAGCAAAAAAAAAAAATAGTACTAAATATGACCAAATAGTACCGAAATTTTTCCAATCGTGAATTCTACAGGAATTTAATATTTTATTGGATGTTACCATCGTTAGAGGAAAATTTAGTTTGAGTATTCAGCCATCGACCCCTTAGGTTAGGTTAGGTTTGGAGGGGTGATAATACGACAAGCCGCATTATCTCACTCGGATCTCAGTGGATCCATTGTGCTCCCCAGGACATATGTAAGGTAGGTTTAAGGACGGGTAAGGAGAGGAGTTAGTGGAGCTTAGGGGTTAGGTGTACGTATGGGAGCCTCCCTAAACCATTTTGAGTTCTGAACGAATTTCAAAATGTTTTTTAGTGGCAAACATGAGATATCACCCAATTCGTCAAAAAAGTATTCCCCGAGGGCTGTCTTTCTGGCTCTGGCTAGGCTGGGGCATTCACATAGAAAGTGATAGGAGCCCTCTTCCGCCTCTTCATCCTGACACCCTCTGCATAAATCAGATGTGGTGATACCCATTCTGCTCATGTGGGTTCCCATTGAGTTGTGACCCGTTAGGATTCCCACCAAGAGTGACAGTTGAGGTCTGCTTAGCTTGAGAAGGTAGTCTGTTTTTTTCTTAGAGATTTCCGGCCATAGATTCCTCGAGATCCGACAGGTATCAATTGCTGACCATCTGTCATTTGTGGCTTGTAGGAAACTATTGTGAATTCTACTTTTCTCTTGTTCTAGTGGCATAAATACAGAGGAATATGTTTGGCTGGGGTCAAGAGATGACCCGTTCTTGGCCAATTCATCTGCCCTTTCATTCCCACATACATCACAATGTCCTGGGACCCATCGAAGGGTGACTGTATTTGTTGCGCCGAGCGATCTTAGCTCGTTACGACAACGATTTACCAGTTTAGACTTTGTGACGATGGAGGATATAGCTTTAATCGCCGCCTGACTGTCAATAAAGAAGTCGATGTTTCTGTTTGCTAATTCATCAAATGTGGCAAGACTCCTTGCGTCTTCATAAACTGCAAGGACTTCCGCTTGAAAAACACTGCAGAAGTAAGGAAGCTTTATTGATATATTTAGGGGTGGATTGTCTGAAAAGATACCCGACCCTACACCCTTATCCGTCTTTGAGCCATCCGTGAATACTGAGACATGATCTTCGTTTATGACCTCGTTTTCCGTCCAGAGGTCCCTTGTGGGGATCTCTGTTAGGGCTACTGGATTGAAGTCAATGCTCGGCGTTGTGTAGTCTGTTTGAATGTCTTTGTCAATAAAGTTTGAAATCGTACTGTGCCCGACCCCTTACAACCATCTTGATTTGTCGATTATTATGTATGCAAAACTGAGGCAAGTTCTTACCGCACCAAACATCTACTTTCGAAATTTTTCGATTATCTTTATTGAAACTTGTATGAAAATCTCGATTTTTTTGCACGAAATCAACATAATAAATTTCATCAGAGTTAAACCAAACTAGCGCATGAGTAATGCGTTAAACTCAGTTACTGAAAATTTCAGAATTGGTCTCTTGCCAATGAATGAAATAGTACTGAAAGTCGAAAAGTGGTACTTGCGTACTGGGAAAATTAAATAGTACAAATTTCAGTACAATAGTAAGCCTTTTTCCAACCGTGTGTAATGTTATAATATACCTACCTAACCTATGCTACTTATTTATTTGGTTGTAGTAGAATATTTAATTCTGTTTGTGGTCAACTATAGTTGTATTGCCATCCATATTCAAACGACTTGTGTTCTTTTTCAATTACCTACCTACTTAGTTTATTCGGTGAAGGCGGGAACAGAGCACACTATTCCTACCTATTATAATATAACACACAAAAATTGGTTTTGCTTGATAGTAGCTTCTTAAAACTCTATATTTTTAAAAATAGCGTCTTCTAGTCTGTAGCAGTGCTGTCGTTTTCCAAATTCCGAGGGTAGCACTTTTCAGAAATTTTGGGGAGCATTTTTTAAAGTTGAGGAGCCCCCAAAAATTTAAAATAATTCATTTAATAATATGATTCCATAAATGAAAAGAAACAAATACTTTTTTCTATCGAAACAACAATTTTTATTATTCATTTTTGCAAATGAGTTTGCACAATCAAAAGAAACAGTAAAATCTTGCGCACAAACATTACTTCTTTAATAGAAACTGCACAAAATTTACTTACACTGTTTAATATGTATTTGCAGTAGTAGCCCGTGGCGTAATGGTTAGTGCGTTGGACAGTCATGCCAGAGGTCCGGGTTCAATACCAGCCGCTTCCACCTTAAGTTTTTTCCGGGCTACTACCTCTTGCGAGGAAGTGACAAATCCTCCAAGAGTATTCGGCAATAAACTGTAGGTCCCCTCCATTCCTGCAGACACGCACACAGGAATGGTTGAGAGTTGTAATAAGTCACTAGCCCCTAGTTCTTCATGAGCCGTTGTGCCACCAAATTTAATTTTTTTGATTAATATTTGCAAGAATTTTAGAAAAGAATTTTGGATTAACGGAAAATGTATGATACAGAATTTTGGGTTAAAGAATTTTTGGAATCCTCCTTTTAATTTTAGCAGTATTTTATTTTCCAACAGATCTGATCCGGATTAGAGGAAAATACATACATGTTTAACAAAACCAACCCAATATCTTTTGAATACACATACCCTAATACTACGTTTTCACTGCAAGTTAATCTCGTTTAGATTTCATAAATCCCAAATAGTGTTTTCACCAGAAAAAAAGATTAAAAAATAGATTAATTTTGACAGAACCTTTCAAAATGCAGATGGTGGGTCATTTTTCTTATGAAGTGGAAGTGAGATGGCAAGTTTGCTTTAGCAGCTTATATTGCGCTGAATAGGGGAATAGGTCTGTTTTACCTATGAAGATTTAAATGAGATTTATTTTAAAAATTGATTTGAGGAGATTAAAATTTGTATGGTAAATCACGGGATTTGTGAAGAGATTTGTGGTAAATCTACCTAAATCTCGGTTTAGTGGTCGGTGAAAACGTAGTATAAGGCTAGGCGCATATTGAGACGCGACTGGCACGTGTGACATGACACAGCACGAATTTTTGTAAACAATAGCCTAGTTCCTTTATTTTGAAACTCTGTGCTTTTCTGTGCATTTGTGTACAGATACAAGGTATGCTCATTACATACGCCAAAGTCGCCAACTACATATACTTATATGGTCGTATTAATACACATTGTCTAACTTTAGACAGCTGTCCAAGTTTTTAAAAAACCTTTCTAATTGTTGCTAAAGTGATTTTTCGTTTTATCTTGTCTCAGACAACGTAATCTATTGTCTAAACCTTGAGAAATGCAATATTTTTTTTAATTAAATAAAGCATATTTCCGACTGTTTCGAAATACTTAGACATAGTTTAAACAGCCAAAAATCTAATTAATAAGACCAATAATGTGTAATTAGAATTGAGCATTTAAGCTATGCGCAAACCTAAGCGATGGCGGTGGCGATCACGATAGCCTTTATCGCGCGATCAAGTTGCGATCAAAAACCAGCTCAAATCAACACGATATTGCAATACATTTCGTGACGGGCAAGTTGTCAAAGATGCCCAATTTAGACACGATATTGCGATCAATGCGTTTTGGGCGGCGGCGGCGCGCGTCTTCGCATCACACGCATTGTTTAAAAAACAAAATGGTTTGATTTTGGCTGCACTACCGTTCGGAAAGTAGACGGACGGAACCATTTTACATTGAATTATTGTATTCAAAAAAGATTTTACAATTAAATGAAGAGATATTTTCGAAGTTAATTTGTTGGTCTATTTTTTAGCTATTTTATTTATGGTTTGCATAAAAACCGCTTATGGCCATTTCATATATTAAAAACCGTTTTCTGAGGTATTTATCTTAATTTATTTAAATTCACATCCAACATATTACCTATATGTTTGTTTTCTCTTCTAATTGTTCGTCTTATCCGAAATCCTAAGGCTGATGTTAATGACCTCACTCCGCTGCATCACAACAAAAAAATTGACACTTTCCTGCCAGATGCAGATGTTAACTTAATACATTTAGCCAGCGCAATATATAGTTTATGCATCAACAGAATGATAACATGTCATGGATGCTGCCACACAGAGAATCTAATGCCATGCGAAAGCAATTCGCACATGCGCTCCAGTCAATGAACCCATTTATAATAGATTCCCGCGGGATTCTGGACCGCAAAAAAAAAAATTAAAATTCCATAAATATAGAAGACAGAGAAGCCAAGACGCAAGCGCGTTACGCAAAAAAAAGTGGCTACGAGAAAACCAATTTGCATATGTGCATTATGCGCATATTGTGCCCATCAACGTCATCCAGCTAAACAACAGATGTTGCTATACTATACAGACTATGTATATGCAAAGTTTGACTCTCATCTCTGCGGTCGATTGCTTCTGGGCTTCTGGTACCACATCCATATTTCCATTCCATAATATCCCTGGATCATGTTGTGAAGAATGTCACCCAAAGATAATTATGTATACGAACAGCACGTTGAACGTAAAAAAATGTATCCACATCCATGCCCTGCCCCAATGAAGAACATCTTGCGTTCTGACGTCTCTTGTGTCATTCGCGCGATATCTAGAGTCAGATCTGGATGCATTATTCCACACCGATCCGGACGCAGCGCATAGAATAAACGGGGTGAAAATGTACAAATACGAAACTCTTACAAGATGTTATCCAGATCCTGGTGAAGTGTATTAGCGCACCCATGTTGATGCACGTACACAAAAGTTTTGCGAATGTAAATGGGAATTAAAATCACGGGTGAGATAGCATATTAATGAGATTACACAGAGAACACGTGTTGAGATGTTCCCTGTTGTTCTTTTTTTTTGCGCATCATCACTAAGGCTATTAGCAATAAGTTTAATGGATGCAAAATATGCTGAGGGTACAATAAATTAAACTTAGTTTTTTGCTTTCATTTCCGATTTATTTCTATAACACTTTTGCTAACGCGGATGCGATGAGAGAATTTTTTAATTCGAAATTGTTCTATTGATTGCAACTTACATTGATTCTAATTCTTTCTATACCTGCCTATCATTAATGCAATATAGTCTGAAACTTTGGTTCAATACACCTGCAGCATATGTTTCTTATGCAAATAAGTCAAATTTTAAGCCATTCTTGATATCGATGAAATTGTTTACGTGGTCAAATTTAATAAGAAATAAAATGCAATTCCCAATTCGTGTCAGAATGCTGGGAATAAGTATAACATTTTGTGTAGCCTTAAATAAGTTTGAAAACAACTTAATAATTTGCACTCAATGTTGGTCGATTCGGGGAATGTTAGAATATGACCCTACAGAGATAAAATAAGGTCAGGTTTCATACGGCAGCATCATGAATGAAAGAATACAAGATTACGCCACTTCTTTTTTTCTCTTTTTTTGCCTACGTCATCAGTGAAGAAGAAAATCAACAAATTTGACAGCCAAGAATAATTGTTTTGTTTTTCGGTGTAGATTTTTCGTGCGCGAATTAATTGTTGATAAAAAAATATTGTTAATACATACAACACAAAAATAAATCGTAAATATTTTTCAAATGATATTAAATTGTTATATTCTTGTTTTGCATTTCGAATTGATCGTCAAACAAGCAAGCCAGAGTGTTGTGGATGTGGAAGATTCCACGAGTATTCTGAAAAAATAATTATTTGTGAACTTTGTGGATTAAATAAAAGAAAAATATAGATATTAATTATGTTGTAATTTTATTATATTTTCGTTTTTTCGATTTTGACAAATCTACAATTTCTCTATTTAATTTACGGATTCTAAAGTACATTCTTGCGCGGAAAAAAAGTTTTTTTACTTGGTCATCGCAGCCAACATCTTTCGCCAAGGCAAGGAGGTTTTGTGGGTAGCCAGGGCAAATTACCAGGTCCTCTCCATTAAAGGATTTGAATATTTCATCCAGGGCCGCCAAGTCATTCATCATTTGTGGTGATGGTTTAGACAAACCACCTTCACTTAGGTGGTCTACCCAAGAATACGACACCATAGCAACATTTTCTTCGGCCGGGATTTTGTTCTTGAGCTTATGGCATATGTATCCAGCCATATTTTCCAGGCCATCGCTCTCCAAAGATGCCAACTCTTCTTCGTCTTTTTTTCCGTTAATGTTTTCCTCTTCTTCCGGTTCCCAAGCAATGCTTTGGAAAATTGTACCTAGTATGACATTAAAGTATTATTTGTTTGTATCAAGCAATTTTTTGCAAACCTGTCAATGGCGCTTCCAAATCTGGGGTATCGTCATAGCTTACGTTTGCTGCGTCCGAAATTACATCGTCGTTGTGTCCTAAAATGTGGGACCTTAGCCTAAAACGGAATTCTTCTCTATCGGGGTGATCATGGAGGCCGCCTTTACATCGTAATAAACCAAAAGTGTTTTCTAATACATCTTGGTTTAATCTGTAAGTCAACACATACTTGAATCCAAATCGTTGTGTCAACTCTTTGAATAAAAGTTGTAAGGCTGTGTTGGATTGAATAATTCCTAAGAAGTTTATTAAAAGTGTTATTTTTAACAATTTAATAATGATGATTAAATTCGCAAGTACCTTTTTGAAATGGAAGCAAAGTTGTTTTTCCAATTACTGTCATGCTTGACATCAACTCCGACATCTAATCAAGAATCTTGTTTTGGACGTTGAGAGCAAGACCATATGCATGAACCCTTTCTCGAGAGTCAGATGACGGCGTTCTTACATTCATGACATCAAACCAGTCATTCGTCTATAGGTAATCAAAAAGAAATTATATTCAATAAAAGACACATTCTACTCTTATTGGTGATAAATTTTCTTACGAGCTTAAAAAATTTGTGGCATTCTTCCCAATTCATATTTTGGAGCAAACCTAGGCTTCCTGCTCTGCTCATAGCCTGTGCAATTGAATGCGAAAAGAGTTTTGCAGCGAGTTTAACCTTTTGACGCTCTGCCCCATGAACGTTTAAATAGCTGTTGTTTATTTTGTGGGTGATTGATAGTTCCGTTGAGGTGCAGGAAAGGAGCTCAACAATAACATTTTTCTTAATTTCCTTTCCGTTTATTAAAAAGCCTTGGTCGATAAAATGGTTTCGTAAAAGCTTCAAAAGGTGTGGAACATCAGCGAAAACAAAAATTTTGTTCTAATCGTACGAAAACCTATAGAAAATCAATTTATTTATTTAAAACTATTAAAGTAAGTATATACATTACCATGGTTTCTGCAAAGATATTTCCAGTTCATTATAAAGACCTCGGTTTGCTCCCCCAAGGTCACTTACCATTGCAACAATGGTATATCCACACTCCGTTGTTGTTTATAAAATATTATTCAAAATCACTGATGTCATTTTACAATCAAATGAATAAAATATGGGTTGCTTCCATTTACTCATCAATCCTGGTAGGATTACAAAATGGATTTGAATATAGTTCTATAAGTTTCAGAGCTCAATGAAATTTATTCTTACCTCTCAGCATTGCAACCTGCACGTAATTGGCTGGTAATAAGGTTGTGTCTGTAGACTTCTGGTAGCAGTACGACTTTTCAACCTTGATTTCGTCAAAGGAAAGCACACATACTTATTGTGCTTCATCCATATCAGTTGTTGCTTTTAGTATTCTTACCACAGGTTGTAAGATTCCAGGCGACAGGTCGATTTTTTGAGCCCAACGCTGTAGAGTCCGTACTGACGGTAAAGGAAAATCCTTTTTCCTCAAGAGCTTGTATGCTCTTGCACTAGCTGAGTACAAGGTAATTAATCGGGCTATGTCAACCTCTGACCAACGTTGTTTTGTTGTATCCGCCGACCAAAGTTTTCTTATCTGTCCATTCGTAAAAATAGTGGCCAGTTTCTGCTCAATGTTGTTTTTTTGCAAATTATTTTCCTGAAGCACTGACTCGAGAGACTTTATTCTTTTGTTTAATTCAATTTCACTAAGAATTAACCGGTTGCATTTTTCTTCCATTGTTTTCCTTATTTAAAATTCAAACATCAAGATTACAATCTTTCACAATTTTTAAAATAACCTACATCTCTACACGAAAAGCATCCATTTGTGTCTTCAAAGAAACGCAATTTTCACAACCGCTTACATCAATGGATTCTGAGATGTCTTGAGAAACTGCACTCTCAAGGCACATTTCTTCCGCATCCACTGGACTAGTGCTTGCGATTATCAACGTTTCAACCATTTTTTTATTGTCCCTAGCCAAAACCCTTATTGATCGGCCGGATGAATCAATTTTTTCTGTTGTTTTGTACACTGTTGGTACGGAACCAGGTTTAAGGCGAAGGCGTTTCTTGTTCGTGCATCCTATATTAAGATATGCTGTATTAAATAATTTTGTATTTGTCCATATTTATTTTACCCAATTCAAATTGGAGGTTCCTTTCCATGTCATCTGAAGTAAAATGGTCACTACATATCCTTGCTGTTGTCGTGTTAAACACATCCTTTCGTTTGCAAAAATGAATCCATTTTTTAAGAAGTTCAGGATCTTTCGGGAAACTAAAGTAAGACACATCTTCTCTTCTTAGTTTATTAGTTTTGTTGTTGTAATTGTTACAACAACAAACAGCACACAACATTTTTTAATAAATTTAACATACTTGAGACAAATTCAAATAATTTAATTTTTTCCCGCCTTTATCTCATAAGAAAGAAGTTCTTTTCTCTTCACAATCTACGTCACAACCGTTTGTCAAAAATTACAACAACAAAGAGGAAAAATAGAAGTGGCGTAATCTTGTATTCTTTCATTCATGCGGCAGCATACTATACAACATACCTATTTTTCATTTCCTGTGGAAGTAACGCCACATTCAGAATAATTTATTTATTTTTAACTTTTATTTATTTTTTTTTTGTATGCGATAGAATATTACTAACCTATTTTTAAGTTTCAAAAGTTTTTTTTTTATTTATTTCTTTTTTTTAACAATAAGTCACACTAAAGCTTCCATAAAAATGGCACGACTCGTTTTCATGAACTTGGTCTTCTTGGCTCACAGCCAACGTTGCCAACCATTTTGGGCAAAATAATGCCTCACTTGAGAAAAAAGATGCCTTTTTCAATAAAAAAAGCCTCACCTAATTTTTTTTTAAATTAAACAAACAATCCTTAATTAAAAAAAAAATCTTAAATAAATCACAATAACATCTTATTAACGAACATTAATTAGTTCAGTCATTTAAATTACAATTGCGTGGAGAATTTCACTCAAAGTTTCTGTCTTAAGTCTCTAAGCTTTGTTTTATTTAAATATTAATGCACGAAAAATCCTTTCAACCGTGCGTCGCCGCGCCGAGGAATGCGGCAGGGCATAGAATATGGTTTACTAATTTTTCAAGAAAAGGTAACATATTAGAACCTTCTCCTTTTTCCAATTGAAATGCCTTCTTCTAAAACTGGGAAATATTTGTAAAGTCGTTAGCAAAATTTAAATTTCTCAAAAATCTTCAATATCGTAAAAGTTGTTTTCAATAATAACATGAGGAATAGTTTGAAGTTGGATACACATTCTTTTAGAAAATAGTAATAATTTTTGGTCAAGTTTTGTTTTAAAATGTTTTAAACAAAAAAAAATAAATTATAAGAAGGACAAATAAATAAAAAAAAAAACGTAGTTTATATGAAATGAAAAAAAAGCCTTTTTGGAAAAAAATAAGCCTCAAAGCCTCAGGCAGTGATATAATGCCCAAAAAGGCATAAAAAAGCCTCAGTTGGCATCGCTGCTCACAGCTTTAATGTGGCTAACTGATGCATGAATGAAATATATGTACATAGGTCTTTAGTTTTTGAAACAATATCAAATATTTGATTTTTTTGTTTAAAAAAAATCATTTGAATAAACTGCGCATCACTTGAATAGAAACATGCGTTATTCTTATAATTCAAGCCTGCAAGCTGTAACTGACATGCCATCATTTATGTCCAGTGGAGGCAGCATGTTAAAATTCGAAGAAACTTTTACTATACAAGAGCAAGTTTGTGCGATCCAGTCCTGCGTTCTATTTTTTTGAACTGAGTTAAAGAAAAATTCTTTTATTAGGTGCGTTTTATTCGTAATTCATAGATAGCGCAGCAATACAAGTTCAATAAAACGCTATATCAACTTTTATGTCCACTCTTTATTTTCTGGATGTGTTCAGACCTTTTTTTGAGTGAAAAACAAACTACGTTACCGGCATTTAAGGTTCAAGTCCACACTATTTACCCACTTTTATATTCACAATAACAAAACCAAAAGTGCCGATAAATTAGCCAGTAACAAATTTATCGGCACTTTTAGTTTTGTTATTTTTTATTGCGCTAGCTATAAAATTGCCAATAAAACGAACCTATTATCTTGAAATGATGATCTATTCCTACTAGCTGACCCGACAGACGTTGTCCTGTCTTAGCTATGAATTCGAACTAGAATATATAACTATTAAAAAAACATTGAGTACCTACTTCTAGAGGATTTTCCATCAGATGAAGAAGAAAATAACGAATTTTATGACCCTTAAAAAAAATATAGCCAAACGTGTTACACACTAGTTTTATATTTCCATTTTTTTTTTGGGATCTTGTATAATCTATTACATGTGGATATAAGAAGAGAGAGAGGTGAACGAATCCTCTTTATTATTCTTTGCCTGTTTTAGTTCCTATGTATAATATTACAGACCCTTTAAAATAAATAATACAAAATAAGAATTAATGGGGTCACTGTGGCTTAAACGTACTTTTTTATCAGCCTATATTAGTTAGACTTAAAAATTTGTACACCACAGTGGAGAAGAAGATTTAACAACGAGCTTTACGGGCTTTACAGCGACGTCGACCTGGTCAAGAAGCTGAAAATACAGCGGCTGAGATGGCTGGGACACGTGGAGCGTATGGACACCGACGCACCAGCCCGACGAGTCTTCGAATCTACCCCTCACGGTCTGCGCAGCAGAGGAAGACCCCACCTTAGGTGGCGTACACAAGTGGAGAACGACCTCAACCAACTTGGAGTGCCTAACTGGAGGCAGCTAGCTAGGGACCGAGCTGGCTGGAGGGGCTTGTTGGTTGAGGCCGTATAGTCCATCCTGGGCTGTGAGCGCCATCTAAAGTAAAGTAAGTAAGTAAGTAAGGGTATACTTGTAAAACTCGAAATGAGTAGGTACTCATTCATTCAAACACATCTTATGAATATCCAAACTATATCATGAGTTAATGGGATCACTGTGGCGTATACGTACTTTTTTATCAGCATACATAATATTAGTTAGACTTAAAAATCTGTACACCACAGCTTTACAGTTCATTTTATATACCTAATAATTAGAGTTAAGTCAGAGTTTATTGTTTAAAAAATTGAAATCGATTGCATATTTTATCCCTTTACTTCCTTCCTTTTATCCCTAACTATCCCTTATTACTTCATACGGCACATATATTTGTTTTATCTTTTAATAACTGACGAACAGGTCAGATTCGTCGCAAATTTTTTATATATTAAGCGTTTCTTAGTACCACAAATACCTATATGAAGAACTACCCAAAATTTGACATCAATAGAAACAAATAAGTTATATTTTTTAAAAAGACTAATTAAATTATAAACGTCCCTTCCTATGCAAATCGGTTGATGTTCAGCCGAATTATGCAAGTATAAATAAAAAAAAACCTAATTCAGAAAGTATGGTTTTTACGATTTACCGGCTTTTCCGGGCAATATTTTTGAAATGGACATAACGTTACATTTATATTTAAAGACAAATCATTTAACTTGCACCATTTAAACACTTTATCTAAATCCTCTTGAAGTTGAAGGCAATCTGCAAGGGATTTTATTGTTTTATAAACTTTGGCATCATCTGCAAAAAATTAAACATGATGAATAAGAAATATATAGGGGCAAATCATTAATAAATAACAAGAACAAAAGTGGGCCAAGATGACTGCCCTGAGGAACGCCTGAGTGGTTGAAAATGTTCACAGATTTTTCAGGGCCGATTTTCACATATTGAACACGGTTAGCCAGATAGCTCTTTATCCAGTTCAGTAATTGACCACGAAAACCTAAAGATTCAAGCTTTTTAAGAAGTATTTTATGATTCACTTTATCAAATGCCTTTGAACAGTCCGTATAAATTACATCTACCTGGTATCCTTTTTCAATAATATTAGCACAAAAATTAGTGAATAAAGTGAGATTTGTTGCTGTTGACTTACCAATTACAAACCCGTGTTGAGACGGTGATATACATTTTTTTACAGCTTCATACATTCTTTTCTTCACAAGAGATTCGAAAACTTTTGGAATTAATTGTAACAATGGAATTATTGCAAATAGGCCTATAATTTTCAACATTTTGTTTTGGACCAGATGATATCTTCCAGCAGTCAAGAAAAACACCATTTTTTAAAGACATATTAAAAATAAACAAAAGTGGCTTTGACAAATTAAGTCTACAGTTTTTTAAAAATATTGAGGGAATGTTATCAGGAGGCATACTTGTACTGTTATTTAAAGCACCTAACTCAGATAAAACATCATCTTCAGAAAGAGAAAATTCAGAAATATTTAAATGATTTGTAGCAGAAATATCAGACTCAAATTCAGAATTATTAGAATTTAATTTAAAATTTGATTGAAAGAACGATGCAAAGTAATCACAAATGTTTTTAAGATCACTACTAACCACGGTACATATATTAAAGGTAATATCATTAGCGTTTTCATTTTTGTTCTCTTCTGCGCATCTACAAAAATGGTGCATCCAGTGCCCATTTACATGTCAAATTTCGATATTTGTTGTTGTTTTTAATATTGCGGTGTGAAGTTTTTGGGAGCACTCGAGCCACCATTTTTTAATTTCTGACAATTTCAATTCTGACAACCTGCGCAAGATATTACCTTAGATTTGTGTACTGTGACTACTAACAACTCCATTAAAATTCATGGCAGATGGAATTCCAAAAGATTTCCTCTTAGAATTAATAAATTGCCAGAAACATTTCGAATTTGTTTTGATTTTCGATTCGATGGACCAAACATATTGTCTATGTAAAAATTTTTTTAAATATTCATACTCACGGCGTAAACGACAGTATTCGCTTCGAAAACCAGGATCGACTTTACTTTTACTTTGCATTTTAATCATAGCATTTTTAAGTCGCGAAAGACTCTTCCAAAACCAAGCGGGCTTACCACTCTTCTTTATCCGTTTAACCGGTATAAATTTAGAAAAAACATCATACAAGACATTTAGAAAATTTACATAGTTAACAGATAAATCTTGACAACATAAAACTAAAACAATCAATACACATTTGAAATAATCAAATAGAAAGATATTAACGATAAGGATTTTTAATATAACAGTAGTATAAATTAAGTCTATTTGAATAATCTATTTTTAATAGACTCTCGCAAAAGCTTCCGTATTAATGAACTACGTATCAATTGCCAATGTAGAAACACCGTTCGAACTAAGAAAAAAAAAAAAAAATTCAGAAAGTATGTAATTCATCGTTATCACGACATTCCGACTTTTCTGGCCTATTTTTCCAATTTTTATCTCCATAGTGTGTTTACATGGTTCCATATAACTCCAAGAAGAAAAAAATCCCCATCAAATTTGGATGATCTTTAGCCGAGTTATGCGCGTACGAAAAAAAAACTAATTAAGAAAGTTTAAAATTTTAAGATGTTTTTACGACTTTCTGATTTTGCCGTTCGAATTTTCTAATTTTCGGTCAATTTTTTAAATTTTCGGATCCATTGTATGTTAATCTGGTTCAATACAAAATCCAACAAAAAAATCCCCAACCAAATCGGATGATACTAAGCCGAGTTATGCGGATGATGTTTAGCCGAGTTATGCGCGTACAAACACAATTTAATTTCACAAATTTTGAAATTTCAAGGTGTTTTCAGGATTTTCCACTTTTTTGGTGGAATTCAGATGGTGGAGGGGGGGGGGGTGGGTTGGTGGCAAGCAACAAAAGTTTTGTAGCACTCCTATTTTATAAAATTTAGATCTTTAAATTAAACCCGCCTGGAAAAATGGCAAGTTTTTGGCAAGTTTAAAGAAGGCCCCGGCAAGTTTTCGGTAAGGAAAGCCTGGACGAGGAAAACTTGACAGACCCCTATTAGTGCCTCGCTGAGAACATTTATTTAATAAAGTACTAGTGAAGTTCTTGATGGTAACTAACTATGAAAAGTGAAATCATTTTACGAAAATGAATAAAAGCAGAATCTTATTATATCGTAATAAAAATCTTTGTGTGAACTGTGCAAATTTCAAATAATGATTGTGAATCGGTGTGTCAAATAGTAAAATCGCAACTAGACAAAACAGAACAAGACAGAATCACAACTAATTTTGACATTTTTCAGAAAACCGTTCTCAGTTGTTCTACCTAAAAAGCAAGTATGCAAACAAACTCACTGAACAGCAAGCCAGAACAGTTTAGAATAGAAGATTTCTCATTGAACTTGTTCTTTTATGTTATAAACTGTCCCGAACAACATCACTGAACATACCTACAGTTCTTTCACACATACTTGCCCACACACCTAAGTAAATGGGGATATAATATAGCCCCATATCTGAAATGGTTGAATGGAAAACCATGTAAAACAAAACATGTGGAACAAATCTAGTTTTTACTTATCAGGGCTTAGGCAAAATTCAACTGACAAGGCAAAAAGATTCATAACTGGCGAGGGCCTAGCGAATGCCTATTGTAATCCCTGCTAGACCCTTGTTAGTAACTATAAAAAACTTGCCAGGGCCTTATTGAAAACTAGATTCTTTTTCCAGGCGGGAATTTGACATCAAATTTTTCTATAGAATGAAATGTAGGTATGATAATTAATTAAACCCTCACCTATATCAAAGTAATTTCTGACGTAATACAATTTTTGAACCCAGCCCATATTAATAAAAAACCGTTGAAAAAGTTTTCAGTTCAGTTCAATGTAGAAGCATCAATAATACTTACACATACAGCAATCAGCGTCATGGTCATGGTATTTTATGTGCTTTTAATGTCAATTCTCCAAATTTCGTCAATTGATCGCTTCACTATCTTTTTATCTATTTAATTATCTCAGAGAACAAAAGCACAACCACTTCAAAAGCTCCCCTGGATAAATATAGGTATATGTGTACCATACCAACCTAAGTAAATTATCACAAATTTTATTTTATCTTCGATCCAAAGATCCAAAGATAATAAACAATATGATATTCGAGTCTCGAATAGATACAAGTACAGATGCACCCCTCCCTTACCTTTTATACTTTTTTAAAGCTTATACTTTTTTGCGTGCTGTGAATATGAATCTTTTAATATGGAAATTCTACCTCCATTCAAGCATTTTTTCTGATGCCCTCCATACCTTACGTCGTCTACTCGTCATCATTATCATCTTCTTCGTCGTCATCGTCGTCGTCGCAACCAAAACTGGATGTGGCTACTCCCTGGCTTTTTTACTTGAAGCTTGAAGCTACAAACTAGCCAAGCAGAAGCAGCAGCCGCAGTTTTGTTTGGAAGTGCGCGTTTCCAAAGTATCTAACAATTTCATCGATCAAGTCAGCATTTTCTTCGATGATCGCAGTTTAGTTGGTTTCCGTGTGTATTAACGAACAAATCGTAAAATAAAACACCTGTGTCAATATAATAAAATATCTTTAAAATTATTTCTTTCGGTACCGAGTATCTAGATTTAAAAAAAAAAGATCAACAATAATGGTTGAAGCAGAAGTTAATGAGAAACGCCTAAGATTGATCTTCAATTTGAAGATAATTTTGTGTCTCGTATTTTTGCCAATAATTTTATTTGCCGTTGCATTGAAACATCTTTTGGATTATTTATTCGGATCAAAGGAAAAGGATGTTAAAGGAAAAGTTGTTTTGGTGAGTCTGGCTGGGTTCTTCTTTTTTTTTCTATTGTGCTTGTCTTGTTTGGTTAAGTAAAGCAAGTTATCGAGATAAGATCATTTTTTTATGTTCTGTATAAGAAGCGTGTAAAAAAGATTTTGTATGTCATTGTTTATTCTAAAAGCATTTCAGTGTTAGAATGTTAGGTTGAAAGCGTATGAAGTTTTTTTTTTTGTTATTTTTGCACCAACAAGACGCTTGGGAATGCGTTTATCTGATAACTTTCCGGTTTTATTAGTTTTTTTTTTTTTTTCTTATAGCAAGTTGCAGCTTGCGGGCTTAGCAAATTTGTAAAAATGAGATAGACATACGGTTTGAAATGAATGAATTCTCTTTGAAGTATTCAATGTCAACACAGATAGGTATTGTTTTACTATATGCTATACCTACCTATAACTTCACATTCCCATTCACATGTTATTGTACTTAGGTCACCTATAATTGGGTCACTAGTTAAAGATGTGTTCAGATTTTTGCTTTTGCTAAGAATGCGATGAGCTTTATTGCCTACCTGAATACAAATTTCTTATGCCATCAGAGTAAATAGGTTGCGATTTTTCCTTAACCTTTTTTAATCTTTCAGTGCAGACTTTCTTCCCTATACAATATTTTCAATATTTAATTTGCGACTTTAAACAACTTGTCATAGCAAGTTACACACCTAGAAATTTTATGAACAGATGTTGGTTTTTAGGTGTGGCTTTTTTTTTTTTGTTTTAAATTAGTTAAAATAAATGACGATTTATTTTCTTATAATTACTGGTGAGATAATAAACTTCTTTTTGTTGAATAAAAAATAATTTTTTTTTCTATAATTTAGACTTTAATTTTCTCTTTAAGAAAAAACTATCAGCAGGTCAAAATTCTGGGTTTCAAAATTCTGACCAAAATCCTATTTATTATATTATTATATTTTTTTAAATAAAATTTTCAATTACATATGTACTTGTAAGTACATACAATAACCGATTAAATTACGATCTGTGTAAAAACGAGAAAAAGCCGTATTTGTATTTGCAAATAGGTATATTTCTGTTAAACGTCAATATGCGGAAATTTTAAAATTTAATTATGAAACTTAGAATTCTCCGGCAATATTGGTAAAAGTCCGAAATTTTTTATTTGCATATTTTGAATATTTTGAACATTGACACCTTAATAGGATAAATTCTAAATTGTTATACAGGCAGTAAAAGAAAAATTGTTGTATGTGTTCATCCTTTATTTAAAAATTGTTTAGTTAATTTAGCGTATTTTTCTATTTTTTTTTTTTTTTAATTCTTCCCAATTTTGACCCAACTTACTAATGCCCAATTTCTTCACATAGGTACTTAGCTAGCTTACAACCCCGTCTAGCTGGACCAGGTACTAGCTCTGGTACTGGGTCCTACCGAAAAGTTAGTACCTAAGCATTTCTTTACATCCCTAGTACTCGATCTAAGTTCATACAGCGGTTCTAGGAACTTAATACAACTAAAACTGGTCTAATACTGCTTTTGATAACATTTTGGCATTTTAAAAAAATAATTTTGATATTTATTTAACATTTACATCAGTTTTCGTGAATTTTTGAATAAATTTTCGACAGAATTTGCCTGTATTTGATTTATTTATTATATTTTCTATTTGCCAAATTGTTAAATAAATAAAATACTTTTTATATAAGAAGATGAATACAATAATTATCTATATTTTCGTGTGTTGCATTGAATTGCTTTGTATTCAAAATATGTGAATATCTAATTTGTGTTTGTGGCAATGATTTCGCCAAATTTGTGACTTTTCGTAGTATATATTGAATTAAGTTTGCGTGTTCGCGAATAATCACGGACCTACTAATGGGATTTCCAAATTCGCCGGCTTCAAATTATGCGTGCACAATTCAAATCTTGGTAAAGTATTTGACCAAGCATCAATTCCGGTTCATTTTTTAACAACGTTTAGTCCGCCAACTATACTTTCCGATTCCATGAAATGCATAAGCAGCCATTTTAAATTCTGTAAATGTTGCTGGCTTTTATCCAAATGTCGCAATTATGTCGTGCAAAATGTTGCTCTTGACAATTTTTGAAAAGTTGAAAATCTAAAAACCAATAAAATTAAAAAAAAAAAAAGGCTCTTATATTTACATTTATTTAAAAAAAAAGAAATGTTCAACAAGTTATCAAAACTAAGCAATATCTCTTGGAGTTCACTTCTTTCCTTCTTCATAGTTTTCGAAATCGCGATACAAATTGCCACCACCAAAAACTAAATCCATTTTATACACAAGAACATCACCGATTACACAAAATTGATTTTGAGGAGCTGGCTAGTATCAAGTCCTAACTAGCGCTCGGTACCAAATTGACAGGACTAGGCCTCAGTACTTATAAACGTGGAAAAATTTGGAATTAATATCTGAAATAATAGTGAAGCACTCTTGCTGATTTAGTTCTGAACAAGTATTGGTCCGATATGATAAAGTGAGGAAAAATTCGACGACGAATATTTGGCAACTTCAGCGCTTGTAAACAGCCAAACAATTCAACGAAATTCTTTCGAATCCTTTTTCTCTTCTTCAAGCAATCAACACCTAGAAATAAATACGGAATGATACTAAGCATTTGAGAATTCGAGGATACTTGGTGCCACTCACTGATCTGTATAATACACTGGATAGCGCATCCATACAAGAAAGTTCAAGCCATTTGAGAATTGTTATAATGTTGAGTTACCTATTTTTTTTGTATAACAGTATAACTATATAACATAATGAAATGCAAAATTTTTTACAAAATTGCAACTAAAATATTTTAAATTCACTTTTACAATTATTTTAAGTTACAAAAAATCAAATTTACAAACAAGTGATAGTTCTTTTGCTTTTTTTTTCTTAGAAATTCCACTTTGGTTTTTGCCCCTCTTCAATTGTAGTCGAATTTTTGAGATCTCAGCAACTTGAACTGGCCTTCTCAGCCTCACTGAACATACCTAAAGTATTGAGTTGGCTCACTGAACATACCTAAAGTGTTGAGTTGCCTACGTACTTGTCGTCTTCATATTGGAATCAGAAAAACTGTTATACTTTGTAGGGAAATCCACTATCCAGTGTATTAAAGAGATCTGTGGTGCCACTATACTGTTGACAGGACATGTCATTTTCGTAGATTGAAAAACTTTTTTTGCACTTCTATAAGGAAAAAAAAAATTGAAATCTTTAGCCAAGATTAGGTTGAAGTTGAATAAAATTATTCGGATTCGATTGGCTCATTTTTCGATCTTGTCGCTTCGAATCGCCATTCTCCGGGAAGTATTCCCTCAAAGCAGTCATCGATGCCTCTGAAGTGTGAGTGTGAGTCGTTTGCTCCCTTTCAGCAGACGCCTGCGCCTGCCTGATTGTGTGCAGAATGCTATCGCGCGCCATCAATATCTCGCTGGATCAATATTTTCAGTTGATCTGATGAGCCGAGATTTTCGGCCCTATCACACTCATGGTTTATCTAAACGTAGTGACCCATGAGGCAACTGATTTCCGGTTCAGAACAGGGCCCAAACGGGGCCGTATCTAAGCAATTTTGGAAGGTTGTGAACACAAACCACCTGTTCGAAAAAGTAAGCCTCGCCGGAAAACGCACAGCACACCTCTCACTATTTCCATCAAAGCATCATGGAAATTGATCTGAAAACTTTACAACCAGATTTGGCACAACACTAACACGACGATAATAAAGACGGCGTCCAAAAAAGTGGGTTTCGCCATACCATCCGTTAGTCTGTGGCGTCTATGCGCCGATTTTTATTTGAGCTATACATAGGTCGTTTGATATGAATATTAAATTTGGCACAAATGTGGTTTGGTAAAAATATTCATGTCGATTATGGAATCCGCAATTGTGGATCCGCAGTGATTCGCAGTACATTGTTCTCTTTTCTTTTTCCACGTAAAATCGATGAAATGAAAAGAGAGCACTACACTGAGATTCACTGCGGATGCAGTTTTGCTGGATTCCATAATCGGCATGAATGTGATTCCCTAGAGCGGAAATTCGAATTTTTTATTTAGCTCAGCTTGAACAGGTAGCTGCGGCTCTAACGTTTTTAATCAAACTTCGTGCCTGTAATGAAGTAGAGTTGTTGTAAGATAACTGCGTTTCAGATTTTAACAAATACTTCTCTTTCCGGAAATAGGGATTTGATGGTCTTATTATCGAGTTATAAAAGTATATCTTTTTCATTTTGTTATAATTCTGTAATCTGGTATACCTACTTCTGAGTTGTTCAAACTATATTGCATTTAAAAATGTTGAAAATAATTTTTTCAAACAGAAAAAAAATTTTAAATTGATTTTTTCAGCATTACTCATTAAACTATTGAACCATCAACATATTTGATATTTAACTACAAGAACAAGTTCCCTCCATCCAGTCGTTTTTTTTTTAAATTTTAATTTAAACGAATGATTTAAAGATCTGGATGATTTTTTGTTTTAAGTGGATTAAAATATATTTGTGTTTCGTGTGAATTTTCTAACAATAATTCAGAATAATCCTATTGACTGAACTTAAGTGTGTCTACATTATTATTTCATAAAAGATAAAATTAAGAAGAAGTTTGATTTTCAAAAACGTCGAATAAAATCTTGAAGATAATTAATATTACCAATCAATTAATTTTAGTATAAGAAAAAAAAAACAAACAAAAATAAATAAATATTTCTCGGTCATCATTTATTAGCTATCAATATCAATGGCTCGTATTCAATTAATTAATTCGCACATTATAACTAATGAATCAAAATAAATCAAGAAGGATATGATGAGCGAGCGTGACCTGATTAGAATATTAATTAGCTGCATTTCGGAACATGGAATGTAAATGTACGAAAAATGCTTTAACAAAATAAACCGTTCCTCTTCTCTCCTCTACTTATTAATAAAAGAAATTTTATTTTGCTGTGTATCTACAACAAATTGTGTAGACATTAAATGTTAAGCTCTCTTAGTAGCGATATGCATACATAATGTACATATGTGCATAAATAAATAGTCAAAATAATAACAATAAAAAAAAAGAACAAATAATGATCATTCTGTTTTTGTATTTACTTAAAAAATCGAATATTTTTTGTTTGCTTATTCGCCAAACAAATGGCTCTAATCAATTTGAATGTTCATTAAATTTGATACGCAATCTGGATATTTCTAAAATATTTCACATACATACATAAATAGTTTCGATAATAATATTATCTATAAATTTAATGAATGAATTTTACTTAAATATGTACATATATATATATATATCGGTTCTTGAAATCAGATAACATTATCAAAGAACTGTTACATTTAATTCAAATCAATATATGCAGTTTGTTTTTGTTAAAAAGGGCAGTACTGTTAGTTATTTTCACTTTTAAATAAATACATAATTTAATTAGTGGAGAACTAGGATAGTAACTTACAAACTATCAACCATTCCTAGTGTTTATTGCAAGTTTGCTGGATTGGAGTTGGAGATGACTTTACCTACAATACGCAGATTTCTACTCAATAGGTCGCATAGGCTGGGCTAATTTTCTAAAAATCTAACTATACATTTTACATTATGTATAAAAGGTACTAAAATTTATTTAATGAATAGTTTTCGAAAAAAGTAAAAAAAATAAAACGAAATTTGATGGGTTAAATTTTATAGATGCTTTTTATGGTTTCGTGTACATATAAAAAATAACACCAAAAACATAAATGTTAGAAAAAGACCCAAGTTCTCCTCTTCAGCCTTGAAAAGTAATGAGGTCTAAAAGTAGGTATACGCCTTGTTTAAAATGTATGAAGGTCTAATATCAAATATGTTTTAAGTAGAGTAATAATATCGAAACAACTACTAACTATAAGAGAAATTTTTTTTATTAATGATTATATACTGATCAAAATTTGGTAGATTTTGCTTATAGTCTAGTCATATTAGACATTTGACTTCGGAAAAATCGTCGGAAAGCTGGATTTTGAAATACAGCCTCCTGATGGTGTTCTTAAGAAACTGTAAAAAGTTCCCATCGATAGGAGCGCCGCTAACGATTTTCAGGGGGGGTTAAAGGCCCCCCAAAATGGTTTTCAGCAATATCTCCCTAATGGTACCTTGTACAGAAAAAATGTCGATGACTAATTTTTTGCTTAGAAAATTTCATACAAAAATGATTACGACACTATTTTTCATCAAAGTAACGGTTTTCGAAGTAATTCAATCGGTAGAGTTGAGGCTTTCAGTTTTCTATACAAATGGAGAGTGCACAGACTTGATTATTTGCAATTTTCTCAAAAACTAGAAGACATTTAGACATCTAGTTTTTAGTGTTTGGTTAGAAATTAATAGGAGCATTGAATATTAAAAATGAAAATAGTACTTAATAACGTAAAATTTTGAAAAAAAAAAAAAATAGTTTTAACACAATGTTTTCATTATTATTTTTAAATTTTGAGTTTGAAAATAATTTTTTCAAAAACTATTCTCTAAAATAATTTGAATTAAAAACAATTTAAAAGAACAGATCTCCAGCTTAAAAAAAATGTGTAATGTGACATTGTAAGTATTGCCATTGTCTCTTAATGATCTCTTTTCTACTTCCAGTCGATTGTTTAGAATATTGCCCCTCCCTACTAAACGGGGAGGAATAGGCCCCCCCCCTCCATACAATTTTTTTTTGTTTTGACTCAACCTATACGATTTAGGTTTTTTTTTCACCACATTCAAATCATCCTGAATATTTATATGCATTCTCCATTTGTTAGAAAACTGAAAGCCTTAATTCTACCGATTGAATTATTTCGAAAACCGTTACTTTCATGAAAAATAGTGTCATAATCTTTTTTGTAGGAAATTTTCTAAGCTACAAATTTTTGATCAACATTTTTTCTGTGCAAGGTACTGTTAGGGAGATATTGCTGAAAAACCATTTTGGGGGGCCTTTAACCCTCCATAAAATTGTTAGCGGCGCTCCAATCGATGGGGACTTTATACAGTTTCCTAAGAACACCATCAGGAGGCTGTATTCCAAAATCCAGCTTTCCGGCGATTTTTCCGTAATTTGGCTGTTTTTATGTCTAATATGACTGGACTATTATCAAGTTTTCGTCTTGTAAAGATTAGCAAATATGCCGAATTTGAAGTTTCTGAATTTATTTCTACAGAGGGGGGTCGAAATTTTTTGGAGTTTTGTTGATGTAAAAAGGGAGAATTTGTGCCGAGAACTTGGCTTGGCTGGGCACTACCGGCCGAAGAAGTTCGAAACAGTGCAGTGTTTTGCTGGTTTTTTTTTTTTTTTAAGAAAATGCTTTATTTTTGAGTTATTCGCCTACCTATAGGTGCTTTCAAGTAGTTCAAACAATATTGCATTTAAAAAATTGCAATTATTTTTTTTTTTATAAAAAAAATTATTTAAATTAAAATTATTATTGTAATATTTTTGAATCTTCATATAGCTACATTGTAGTTTTAACTACAAGAGCTAATCCGTGCGATCCAGTGGTGCATATTTTTTGACCATTTAAGATTTAAGCCGGGTTTTTCTTCTAAATTTTTTTTTTGGAGAAAATTTTACTTAAGATTCAGTGCGAACACTTGATATAATATTTTTATTTTTAATAATTTCACAAAATTTAATGTTTTATTATACATATTAATATAATAATCAAATAATTTTCATGGTCAATGCTTAAGTAGAACCTTGAAGCTTGAACCACACGAGCAAAGCAAGTATGAAGGTACGTGATGTGATTTTCAATCGAAAGTTACCTATTACTTTTTTTTTTTAATTCTTACCATGTGCATTAAATTTGCAACTGAAATTGTTTTGCTTCTCGTCTTTTTTTTTTGAGTAATAAAAATCTATTTTCAGCAGACTGACATTCTTTTTTCCGTTTCATCATATAACAAAAGAAATAACAAAATAATAGTAAACATACATTACAGCTTATAAATGTTACTAAATGAAAAAAAAAAAAAAAAAACAAATAAAAGAGTCAACTTACGTTGACCCATATGGCCCGATGATGTTGCTCTCTATTCAGTGCTCTTCTCTTCATTAATTCAGAATTACAGGTCAAAGGGGTTAATTATGATGAGTAAATGCCATAAGGGAGGGTGTATTTGGATCTGTTTCTATATGCAGTAATTTGTTAGTTCCATTTAGTTAGATATTCATTCATCAGCATACAACCTATTCAATCACCCCGTAAAAGCCTAGTCGATGACATTATTAAAGAAGATTACACGGTTATAATATAAGGAAAACGCAAACAATGTAGGAACTTTTTCTGCCTATAGTACCAAAAAACAAACCATCACCTTAATTTCTACTTCAAAGGTGGAGTTGATACAATTATTAGGTACCTTTAGCCCCATTTTTCCCACCTGTACATATAGTCCAGGAAAAATAGACCTAAGGAAAAAATTAGTTAGAGGCTGAAATTTGGCATGGACGTTGGTAATGGGGGTCTAAAGGGTCTAAAAATGAGTTTTTTGCAAATATCTTAAAAACGGATTGTGATAGAGAAAAATTTTGTTCCTTAATCTTGAAGCTGAGGCGTAGCATTAACCGTTAAAAAGTTACAGCAAATCGAAGTCAAAAAATGGGGGTCCAAAGGGTCTAAAAATGAGTTTTTTGCAAATATCTCATAAACGGATTGTGATAGAGAAAAATTTTGTTCCTTAATCTTGAAGCTGAGGCGTAGCATTAACCGTTAAAAAGTTACAGCAAATCGAAGTCAAAAAATGGGGGTCCAAAGGGTCTAAAAATGAGTTTTTTGCAAATATCTCATAAACGGATTGTGATAGAGAAAAATTTTGTTCCTTAATCTTGAAGCCGTTTTTTTTATATTTGCCAAAAACTTCCACTTTCGTATATTTTTGCCCCTTTTTTAGAGATTTTTTGACTTTTCGATTTGCTGTAACTTTTTAACAGTTAATGTAACGAAAAATTACCATTTTTGTTGAAAATTACATGCGCTACAAGATTAGGTATTGAAATTTTTCTCTATCACAAACTGTTCAGCAGTCATGGGATCGATGAGGAACTCTCTCAGTTTTTAGACCAACGTCCATGCCAAATTTTAGCCTCTAACTAATTAAATTATTTGCTTTCTTTGGCATTTTTTCGTCTATTCTTATAAATAAATAAATAAATTTGATGGCACAACAGCTCATGAAGAACTAGGGCCTAGTGACTTACAACTCTCAACCATTCATGTGTGCGTGTCTGCAGGAATGGAGGGGACCTACAGTTTATTGCCGAATCCGAACGGCTAACGAGCGGCACTTTTCTGTGACAGGAGATACTCTTGGAAGATTTGTCAATTCCTCGCAAGAGGCAGTAGCCATTTTTTCTTTTAAATAAATAGGTGGCGAGGCTGGGGATCGAACCTTAGACCTCCGGCATGACAGTCCATAGCACTAACCATCACGCCACGGCTACTACTTCGTCTATTTTTACTGGACTTATATATCTTTAGAGCTGATTTCGTATATAGCTGGCTGGACTTTTTGTCGTAACTGTATAAATCAAGTTACCTTTTCCAATTTAAACGAAAACGAAAAGGATGTGTTGCTGAGATCATTTTAAGTCAAAAAACCTGAGAGGTAAATTTCTCGGTTTCGCTTCCTTTTCGACTTATAACGGTTTTAATGATTTTTGGTCACATTTTTTTAAGTGGCTCTAACTTTTCCAAACTAGAACCGATTCTTGATTTTTTTTTTGTATTTACACAAGAGCATAGTTAGGAGTTTTTACACGCTCTATAACTTTTTACTATGCGGGTAACGTTTTTCCCGCAATTTTTTATAAAACCCATTTGTTGGCAAGGTTGTTTTTTTGACTTTGGTATTATTTTTTTCACAAAACACTTAATTAAGTAAGTATCATTTTGGCTTTAAAAGGCCCAATTTATTTTCTTAAAAAAACTTAACAGTTTTTTTTTTAGCAAACAAATACATTAAAAATTATTAAAAAATAAAAAACAAAAAGAAATTTCAAGAAAATTTGAAGTCATACTTTGTAACCGTTCACATGGGAAAGAATGTCAACATAATACCATTTTTGTAGAAAATAATTATGTGTAATCTATAAACTAAATATAAATTATTTTGCCATTTGAGTGTTAATGCAAATGCATTTTAATTTTGTTTGCTTTAGATTAGGAGATATCGATAAGTGTATTAAAGATATCGAAAAAATTTAAATACCAAAATGTTGGGGACAAATTTATTTCAGGGGCGATATCCGTTACTTTTTTCAAATTGTACCTCGTTATATTTTTTGTAGTGAGTTTGTAAAATTTTAAACTTTTTTTTTTTTAGATGAGGAGATATACCAAACAAACTGTTTTATAATCAATATAATAATTACCCTAGGTAGAGCATACCCAATTCTATGGGCGGTGTTCCTTATTTTTGTTTTATTTTTTGTACTAAGCGTTTTTAACCATCAAACTTAAAAAGAAATACAAAAAAGTTTATACGCTTATAACTTCGGATTAACAAATGGTATGTAAAAAAAAAGTACATGCAAAAATCAGATTTCCCAAACTCTAGAGGCGATGTTTTTTATTTTTTTTATTTCATCTTTTTAAGTCATTTATTTTTACATAGAAACAAATTATAACAAAAAGCACATAAAACAAAGCAGGTTAGCAAAAATACGTGTGAGTAATTAGGTATGCCAAGCATATGTTTTTTTGTAATATTTTGTAATGTGATGTTAAGTATTAAATTACTCACATCGCCCAATATTTAACAAAGCATTCTTGGCATATTAACTATAACGTTTTTTGGAAGAAAAATATCATTATTTTCTTCTTTTATTTATTATTTTATATCCTCTTTAATATGAATTTCTTAGAACGGCCATCTTTTATTGGTTATAACTTTTTGGTTTTCTATTCTACGGTAAAAAGTGTCAAAACATAAATTGTACAGAATTTCATTCTCTACACAAATGTGGTAAAATTTTGTTTGTGCGATATATGGTTCTCAAGATATCGCGAAGAACTTTTTACGCCCCCTTTTCCAAAATGACGGCCAAATGGGAGGGGGGAATTTTCCAGCCATCTCATTTTTGAATAACGCTTCCCTTTCACCCTATTATCTTTTTCCATACATTCACAGGAATGTATAATAATCAAGTTTAAAATAATTACACCGGGGAATGTGGGGGCTCATTATCCCCAGAGTATTAAATTTCAATATCAAATATTCAATTATTTCGATCTGTTTCAAGAACAATCCCTCTTTTTTTTAACTTGTACTCTTTCTACATCAGCTTCTCTTGTGTGAATTTCTTACAGATAACCGGAGGCGGAAGTGGCTTGGGTAAGGAAATGGCAATTCTTTTGGCAAAAAAGGGCTGTAAAATCGCTGTTGTCGATGTGAACACCAAAGCAGGCAATGAAACAATTGAAATAATATCAAAGATTCCTGGTGCCATGGCTAAAACCTATAGGGTAAGTTGTCTAAATATCTAAGTGCTGATGCAGCACAAAGATGTCGAATTTATATTATATGTATGTATGTAGGTATATATCCTACAATTTCAATGTAATTTTCGTAGCGTTCCGTAAATTTACTCGACAGTTATATTATTCGTTTAATCTTTAGACCGACGTCTCTTCCTATAGGGAAATTCAAGTTCTGGCCGCTAAAATTGAAAAGGATCTCGGTCCAGTGGATATACTTATTAACAATGCGGCCTTAATGAGTTTGAATTCGACGCCCAACTTAAAGGCTGATGAAATCGAAAGGATAATTCTGGTGAATTTGGGTTCGTACATTTTGGTGAGTATGGATGGAATGTTGGCGCGTGGTACGAGTAGTAGATGTTGTTATTTTTTATTTTTTCTAAAAATAAAATTCTATTAAATCCTTTTTTATGTTTTTTTTTTTTTTTTTTTCATTTTACAGACAACGAAGGAATTTTTGCCAAAGATGATAGCACGGAAGTCGGGGCATATTGTAGCTGTGTCTTCTTTGGCTGGTGAGTGTGAAAGCAAAACGTGAATTGGGAAATTTCGGTTTTGAAAGATAATCCAATCATATTTTTCTTATATTTATTTATTTTTATTTTTTAGGACTTATCGCATTGCCAGGAGCTGGAATATATTCGGCAACAAAATACGCAATAATAGGATTTATGGATTGCTTGAGGGCTGAATTACGATTGTCAGATTGTGATTTTATAAGAACAACAACTGCTCATCCCTATTTCATGAAGACAAACGCGGAGGTTTATGAGACTCTCAATGATTTAGGGTAAGTGGAAAATTAATTTGAGCATTAATTATGAATGGACATGTTATACTGAAACAAAGAACAAGAGATAGAATTTCATTCCTATACCGTATACATAAACAAATTATATATATTGAGCTGATGTTGATGGTTGATGGTATATGGCAAAGTTTTCGACCCGGAAATAATAAATTAACCGGATATTGCGATGTTGTTTTTAGATTACTGTTCTTGAGATTATGTGGCTTTAAATATTTCATTAACTTGTCTAAAACTTTCGAACTAAGTAATTTTTCTATTGGGTTCGGATGATAATTGCTTTTTAACGAATGATAATTAAAGTTGCAAATATTTTGTTCAATTGTAATCAAACGGAAATGGTATCTTCTTTTGTACAAATCTGATGGCTATACATATCTTTAGTTTGAAAAAAAACTTTCACTGGTCAAAAAACAATTTATACATTGCGAGAGGAAAAGGCTAAATTTCAATGCGTTGGGACTGGGATAGCAGAATAGACTTCAGTTCAGGGTTGCCACTTTTCGGCAAACTTTCCGCAGTAGATTCACAAAAATGCAGATTGAACTTTTTTGCAGTAGATCTGTTTTATTATTATTTTTTTCAAAAAAAAGGAAGATTCAAAAAAAAAAAAAATTTTACAGGTAATTAAAAAAAAATCAACATATTTTTCATCAAAAATAAAAAGTGTTGTTAAAAATACATACCTATTGTTAAATATCAGGCTATAAGTTATCTCAAACAAAAAGAAAAGGTGTCGTATTAATAAGGTATAACTATTTTTTAATTTTAAATTCCCTGTCGCTACTAATAAGTCTTTCATGACTTTGGCCTTTACCAACACTATGCAATGCATCACTACTTTAAGAAATGCATATAAAGTACAATTGCATTTACTTAAAAGAATTTTAACCTTTTTGTGCAGATTTTATTAAAAACTTGCCAATATTATCACAATTTGCAACATTAAAAAAAAAAAAAACGCAAATTAAAAAAAAAAAACAAGATTTCCGTCAGCTTTCAATATTCATCAAAATAGAGCCGATATAGTTTGTAAAACCCAAAGTGCAGTCGATTTGATTTAAAGGCAGTAGATTTATTTTGAGTTAAAATGCAGTAGATCTACTGCAATTGCAGCAAAGTGGCAACCCTGCTTCAGTAGTGTCATTTTGATATCAGCGTTGCCCCATATTTCCTGTAGAAACGTTCCATTTTCGTGGTAAACTAAACTATAATTAAATGTTATTACGAAGTGTAATAGAGCATAAAAATGAATAGCAATGTTTCAAATGTCGATAAATAAAATTGCATTTTAAATTATGTTATGAACAAAAAAATAAGAACATTTTGACGGAATTGATTTATTAAACATATTTTCTTTAAAACATAAATAATTTCAAAAAAAGAAAAAAATAGCAAGACTTTTCCCCAGGATCTTAAAAAAAATATTACCAAAAAAAACGTATTTTGTTTTGTTTTTGACCTAAGATCACTTTTAACATTTTTTTAAAAAATTGAAAAAAATTTAAATAACACACCATATTTATTGGCTTTGAAATATACCTGATTTGGGATCGTTACCTTCAAAACTTTTGAAGTTTTGTCAAATCGCGTGCAATTGCACATTTTTTTTTGGAATAAATTATAAAATTATTAAACAAAAAAGCACGGATTGAACTTTAAACATTTATTTTCTTACAAAAAAAAATATAAAAAAATGATTTCTATAATATGCCCCAGTGATTCATCGAAACCCTTCCGTAAAATTGTGGATATTTTATTTTCTGTGGCGGATTTGAGATACAAAGATTTTTTTTTTTAATTTTTAAAGTAAACAAATATTTTTGCCTAATATTTTTCAATCAAAATCCTTTTGTTTCAATAAAATATTTAAAAAATTGTGGATGCTATACAGCTAAACGTGAAGTTACCACCTATTTTTTTGAGGGAAACCTCCCCTTAAGGTAATATTATGTAAGAACACAAACGGTTAGGAGTCAAAATTCTGCTTGGGTAAAAATTCTTTTTTCAAAATCCTGCTTTCAAAACTTTGTTTCTCAAAGTTCTGCAAATATAAGAAAAAGTCGAACCAAGTGAGTAATTGGACGAGTGAGTAATTTGGAATGAATTTAATTTTTAAATTATTCATATGGGTTTTTAGCTTTGATTTAGGCTGAAATTTGACGAAAGTCTCAGAGGTCTTAGCAAAATAGAAAAAAATACTACGAGACCGATATGGCAAGACAAGACAAAGCGATTAGACTTACAAAAAAGTCAGTATAGGCCAGAGAAGAAACAAATTGACAAAGACAAAAGTGTGTCCTGCAATTCTGCTTTCTCTTTTATAGTTATTTAAGTTCTGACCTCTGATTAAAATTTTAGTCTTGTGACTATAACTTTTTTTACGAATCCAAAACCTGCTTTTTAGTATCTACATATGCTTTCATTATTTTTGTTTTGGAAATGAAATGATTTTTAAAATTAGATTTTTTAATTAGTATATACCTACTCTTATCATGTTAAAAAATAAATAAATTTGGTGGCCACAACGGCTCATGTAGAACCAGGGCCTAGTGACTTACAACTCTCAAGCATTTCTGTGTGTGTGTCTGCAGGAATGGATGGGACCTACAGGTAATTGCCGAATCCCAACGGCTAATATAAACAAGCAGTAGTTTTCTATGACAAGAGATACTTTTGGAAGATCACTTCCTCGCAAGAGGCAGTAGTCCTGAAAAAACTTTTTTGTTTTTAGGTGGAAGTGACTGGGAATCGAACCCAGAACTCTGGCATGACAGTCCATCGCACTAACAATAACGTTATGGGCTACTACAACTCGTATCATGTAATATTTATTTTTATTTTTTATTTTTTTCAGTGTACTTAGTCGATATCCTTGTATGTCTGGTTCATATACAGCTGAGAAAATTGTTGAAGGAATATTGCGAAACGAACGAATGGTGTATGTCCCAAAAATGTTTGCTCTTGTAGTTTGGTTGCATAGGTAAGAGAATAGAGCAGTTTGGATTAATTTTTAAAGCTTTATGGCACATTAATAAATTATTGTATTTAAACTTTTTGTTTTTACAGATTATTACCTGTGAAATGGCAGGATTATACACTTTTACAGTTTTACGACAGCACTTCAAATAAATTGGCAAAATTTTATTGGCAATAAAGTGTTATGTTTCAGCATTTACATTTAATTTAAGTACCTACATTTATACACACATACCTAACCTATAAATTAATAAAAAAAATAATTATGAAAGAAACATCGATAATTAACTGGTACGCTACTACCTTTATAATTCATATATTTTATTCATTGTATTTTACTTTAAATTAAAACAATAGTTTTAAAGATTGAAGACTTCATAATGGTTCTTTAGTCATAACTGTTTTAAGGAATTTTGAATAAACATCATAAATTTGTATAATGAAAGGCGCAATTCACAAAGTATATTTAGGTAAGGTAGTTTGAATTATAATTTTTTTTTATTAACTCGAAACAACTTTCTAATGTACTGGAGTGTATTCATAGTCGCTTGCCAACCTCATGCTTTATTAAACTACAGTTTAAAAATTCTGCGGGGGGTTATTTCAGAGGATTTGATGTGAGTATTTCGTGTTTGTGGGGGGTACCCGGCTTTACTTACTTACTTTAGATGGCGCTCACAGCCCAGGATGGACTACGGCCTCAACCAACAAGCCCCTCCAGCCAGCTCGGTCCCTAGCTAGCTGCCTCCAGTTACGCACTCCAAGTTGGTTGAGGTCGTTTTCCACTTGTGTGCGCCACCTAAGGTGGGGTCTTCCTCTGCTGCGCAGACCGTCAGGGGTAGATTCGAAGACTCGTCGGGCTGGTGCGTTGGTGTCCATACGCTCCACGTGTCCCAGCCATCTCAGCCGCTGAATTTTCAGCTTCTTGACCAGGTCGACGTCGCTGTAAAGCCCGTAAAGCTCGTTATTAAATCTTCTCCTCCATACTCCATCGATACAGACTGGACCGAAGATCACCCGAAGAATCTTCCTTTCAAAGCACCCAAGCAGATTCTCATCCGTTTTTGACTCTGCCCCATATAGCAGGACCGAGATGATTAGGGTCTTATATAAGGTCTCCTTGGTTCTCTGAGAGAGGGCTTTATTACTTAGATGCCTTCTTAGCCCGAAGAAACAGCGATTGGCAAGAGTAATTCTTCGATTGATCTCTGCGCTGATGTCATTTTGCGATGTTACAGTGGAGCCCAGGTAGACAAAGTCCTTGACGACTTCGAAGTTGTATCTATCCATCGTGACGTTTTGCCCGAGCCGACGATGTTGAGATTCCTTTCTCGATGATAGCATATACTTCGTCTTGTCCTCATTAACAGCCAAACCCATTTTCGCCGCCTCCGATTCAATACTTGCAAACGCGCCGGTAACAGCTCGCTTCGTTCTCCCAATGATGTCAATATCATCTGCATAAGCAAGTAGTTGAATAGACTTGTACCTCTGTTGTTGACTTGCGAGTTGCGTACAATTGCTTCAAGAACGATGTTAAACAGGTTGCATGATAACGCGTCGCCTTGCCTCAAACCTTTCTCGACATCAAAGGGTTCGGTGGTGTTCTTGCCGACTTTGACGGAGCAGCGAGATTTCTCCATCGTCATCCTGCACAAGCGGACGAGTTTGGCAGGGATGCCGAGATGCGCCATGGCTCTGAATAGCTCGTCTCTGTCTACGCTATCATATGCGACTTTAAAATCGATAAAGAGGTGGTGTGTATCGATTTGAAACTCCTGGGTTTTTTCCAAAATCTGTCGGAGTGTGAACATTTGATCGACGGTTGATTTGCCGGGCCTAAAACCACACTGATAGGGGCCGATCAGATCGTTGACAAACGGTTTTAAGCGATCACACAGTACAGATGACAAGATTTTGTATGCGACGTTGAGGAGACTTATACCTCTGTAGTTGGAACAGGTCAAAGCATCTCCTTTCTTGTGGATGGGGCACACTATACCGAGGTTCCATTCATCGGGCATACTTTCCTCCGACCAAATTTTGGAGATAAGCTGGTGTATACTCCCTACCAAGTCATCTCCCCCTGCTTTGAATAGCTCGGCTGGCAGGCCATCCGCACCAGCAGCCTTGTACGTTTTAAGCTTGGCTATCGCTAACCGCACTTCATTTGGGTCGGGTGGACGGAAATTTTGACCATCATCGTCCAGGTTGAATGGAGTGTTCTGTCTTACAGCGGAATTTTGGCCATCTTCGCCGTTTAGCAGTCTAGAAAAGTGTTGTTTCCAGATCCTCAGCACCGACTGTGTGTCTACCACCATATTCCCACTCTCGTCTCGGCAGGCTTCCGTTCTGGCCTTGTAACCCTGGGTAGTTTGCCTCACCCTTCGGTAGAACTTTCGAACATCCCCCCTGCCACTACAGTCCTCAATAGACTCGACCGCCCGCTTCGCATGCTCTCTCTTTTTCCTCCTGAGAAGTCGGCGTTCCTCCCTTCGCTTTTGCCCGTAGAGCTCCCGGGCTGCTCTCTCAGCAGCTCTGGTTCTAGTCTGCAGGGGGTACCCGACGTTGAATATAATTAAGTAGTAGGTACATGCCTGAACCATCGCTAAACCTCAGTTAATCCGCCGAAATCGGTGAATTAAAAATTTTGAATCACGTATCAACATTTAACCCACGATTGTACAACTGGCACTTAGGTTTTTTCCGAGATTAAGGGGAACAAACAGGCAGACAGACATACAAACTTCCACATTTATAATGCTAATAGGATTCTTTAAAAAATGTGTACTTCATTTAGAAGTGAAGATGAAATGATGAGCACAATTGATAAAAAAAAAAAATTGATTAAAAAACTTAAGCCTCATTTACACGAGTAACAAAATGCCATTAATTCTGTCATTTTATATCAATAAACTGTCATAGTAGCCGTGGCGTGATGGTTAGTGCGATGGACTGTCATGCCGGAGGTCTAAGGTTCGATCCCCAGCTTCGCCACCTATTTATTTAAAAAGAAGAAATGGCTACTGCCTCTTGCGAGGAATTGACAAATCCTTCAAGAGTATCTCCTGTCACAGAAAAGTGCCGCTCGTTAGCCGTTCGGATTCGGCAATAAACTGTAGGTCCCCTCCATTCCTGCAGACACGCACACAGGAATGGTTGAGAGTTGTAAGTCACTAGGCCCTAGTTCTTCATGAGCTGTTGTATCAAAGTAATGGGAGCACGGGAGTACAGTGAAGACTAGAGGACTACTCCCTACGTACTCACTTCGGCAACCCTGTTTAGGATCTATGAATTAATGAATTAGTATCCTTTTATACAAAAAACTTCATGTCCTATCAAATTCGATTCTTAATCAGTATCAGTTCACAAGCCGAAAATCGCATTTTTCACAATTGCCACTTTTGGCCGCCATCTCATTAGTTAGCGGTTTTCTAACTTAAATTGCGTATTTTTGGACTTGAAGAAAAAAAAATATTATATAGTATGTACTTTAAAATAATTTTAAAGAAATTAAACTTTCTACAAAATTTTTAATCCATTTTTTTAAAAAGAATAATCTGAGATTTTGAGAACTAAGCCTACAACCTTTACTATAGTTCACTTAAAAAGTTCATTCAATTTTTTTTACTTGCGATGTAGGTACTACTATATAGGGCAAGTTATGAATTCGTGCAAAAATTCGAACTCGAGATTATAATCAAACTTGACATTACTATGATAGAGAAAACGAAAAAAGTGCTAGCAACATTAAAATAACTTTAACGAAAAGAAAGAAATATGTTTGTCAATATCTCAAGGCCATATTTTTTTCCTTATTGAGAATGGAAATCAGTCATTTAATTGATACAAGATATCACTAGCAGTAAAGAAAAGAATTTAAATTAGAAATATAACTCGATTTAAAAAAAAAAAACATTTTATTTTTTTTTTGTTTTCGAACCATGTTTGTTTGGATTTGCATGGTTATAACTTTCGATCTAGGGCTAGCTTTGGTAAGTCTCATACATTTCTAGAAACAAGAAGAATGGGGTATATTTTTTTAAAAGTAAGAACCAATATTGAGTCACACGAATTTTTAATCAAAGATTAAAGTAAAAAATTAATTTTGATAAAAATTTGATTTTATCTAGTAAATTTAAGAATAAGGCCGTATAAAATCAAAATTTTTTAAATGCACAAAACATGCCTTTTCATTGGCCACTGTTTAAGTGTAAAAATAAAAAATCAATTATGAACGGGGTGAACAAAAAACTCATTCAAAGTAAAGGTTTTCACAAATTTCAAACAAACAGCCGTTACTCCAAAACCGTAATGATTCGGTAAGAACAAGCTACTAAATTCTGAGAGGTCATGACCTCTCTGGTTTATAGTCCTATTCACTATAACCATCATGCCACGGCTACTACGTCTTCTTAAATTAACAAAAATTCAATCAAAGTAGTGTAATTTCAGCGTTTTCTGTAACTTTATATATGGGAAAGTGCACCTTGTAAATTTAACAAGACAATATTGTTAATTTTGTTTTTCTTTGGGTGGTTCTAATTTTTTTTTTTTTGAAATTTTAACGAACTGAAATATGTAAACGTTAAGATTTACTTCTGTTGAGACAAGCTTAGGACTGGCTTAGAGTGTCAGATTTATATTCAGAGAGGTTCTAATCCATACCAAAAATCTCACTTTAGCATTGACCACAAGTCATCTCAAACTATAGAGCGTAATACTAACAACTCAATAATAAATAAATGTAGGTACACGTACAACAACTATACTGATCTCAATCATCATTTAAATCCTTTCAAGCTCTTAAACTAATAATATTTGTTTTAATTCGGATTCTGAGCTGGCTGAATTATATTTATAGCAATTCAAAACCCGCTTCGAAATGATGATAAACAAAACAGCACCCTTGGGGTGCATTCTTTCCCCTTTAAGTTTTTTTTTGTCCCGTACGCCGCCACTGCCGCTGCCGAGCACTCGTTTGCTTTTCGGTTCACTCAATTTTTATTTGGGGTCAATCAGAACAGAACGCATCCAGGATCTATTTTTAGTGCTTGAGTACTCAGTGCTCGCAATAGGTGCTGGGGGTCCTCCTGACGCAATAGAATGGATGCTTCATTTGACATCATCTACGCCAGAGAGTCATCATAATTAGATTTCTCTTCGTATTCTTATAGTTAAAGCAGTGGCACAATGTTGTGGTGGAAATTCTGTTGCACAAGCTAAATTGCTCTACGAAAGATTCGAATATTGTTTTTATCTGTCAGATAATTTACGATCTGTGTTTATGGCTCTATGCGCGGTGCACGATGACATTTTGTTGTGTTGATGTTGTGTTTTTTTTTATTACAATCAGGATAATTTTAATTTTTTTTTTTTATCATAGTCGTTGCAGCATTGAGATTGAGACAAGTGCATACATTCGGTTGCAGTCTTTACCTTTTTATTTCTGGATAATAATTGTATTGCAATGCGCGTCCTCGTCCTGGAATAGGATGACAGTTTGAATGGAGGTTTGAATAATATCTAGAGTGGAGTTGTTGTATTCTGCTCTATAAGGGGTACTTTTCGATATTTTTTTTTTTTTTTATTTAATGGACGTGAGGAGCTCCTCGTGTCAAAATGCCACAAAAGTAAAAAGGGGTGTGTTTTTTGTGACATTTTATTTATTTTTTACAGATGGGTTACAAAGAAAAAGTTCTTTTTTGAATAAGAACACATGTTATAGAAAATTTTGATTTTGAAAAATGGTTTTTCTAATTGCAAGTTGATGATTTTTGTTTTTCTATAGGTAGATATCGTGGGAATGTGATATTTAGAAAAAAATACATAAGATACTCGCATTCTTTAGAGAAGCAGACGTCAGTATACGAATGTTTTAACTCAAGGTGTTTTATTTATGTTGAACGTCAAGATGTTCAAGGGTTAGCTGATGGAATGAAAAATAAAAGTAAAATTGAATTAGAGGTGTCTAAAACAACAAAATAAGGAACAAAATCGTAGGGATTAAAGGAGTGCGAAATAATAATTGAATTGAATTTGTTTGCATTGGAAAAGTGAAAGTATGTATGGTTTTTCCAGCGATAAAAATGTCGATTTGAAGTTAATGTAGGTACATTTTTCTATTTAAATTGCATAATACAACAAATTGAACAACAAAACCCTGAATAAAATATATAATAAATAAACAATTATTTGAGTTTTTCAAGGAAGACGGTCGGTATGGTTATGATATGGTTACCCACCACGACTGTAGGAATAAACTGAAAATATCAAACTTTTATAACAAAAGGGACGCACTTATTCGCTTACAGTAAAATTGGACAACAAAATTTCATCATTTTTATATTCGCTTACTTCATAATTCATATTCATTGCCCCTAACTAAATTTTTTGTTGTATTTTACATGCAAATTTTCTCTTTAAGCGGATATATATTAGGGTGCCCGTTATATCTCAAACATATTTTTTTTTTGGATCAGACACTCCCTAAATTATAAGTAAGTGCATAAACTTTTTATGTAGGGGGTGTACAAAATTACTACTATAAAGCCATTTTTTTCCCATACTTTGTATGGCATTCATGCACTTTTTACCTAATATTTTTTTTCCCGAACAAACAGCACATATTTAAAACTTGTTTTTGTTTAACAATCATGCCTATTAAAGACCACATACTACCTATAAATAAATAAAAAAAATTGTCCAGAATTTTAAGGTATGAAAAAATTATTAAAATAAAAACAAAATATTGTAGACTTAAAACTTTAAACGAAAATAAATACCGAACAACAAGAAAATAAATAATATCTTCTAGGTATTGGTTTGATAATTTGCTTATTTAGTTTTAATGTCGTTATTTTTCTTCGTTCTACATTTTTTTTTTTTTGAGAAAATCTAGCTTTGAATGAAAAAAGACACTGTTGACTTTGGTTAATAACTCCCAGCAACAAATGATGATACAGAAAATTTTAGGACAATCATTTCCTTCAAAATATTTTCGAAACTTTATAACGATTCTTTTAGCACCTTACCGTTAGTTTAAAAAAAATGACGTTTTATAGACTTTTAGTAAATCTTTCGCTGCCTTACAAATATTGATTGAAGGTCTTGATTTGATAATATACTTAGAAGACCAATAGACTACGAATATTTTTATAAAATTAAAATTTAAATTTAAATTTAAAATTTTTGTTTTTCTATAGGTAGATATCGTGGGAATGTGATATTTAGAAAAAATAAATTAGAAGATACTCGCATTCTTTAGAGACGTAGACGTCAGTATACGAATGTTTTAACTCAAGGTGTTTTATTTATGTTGAACGTCAAGATGTTCAAGGGTTAGCTGATGGAATGAAAAATAAAAGTATAAAATTGAATTAGAGGTGTCTAAAACAAAAAAATAAGGAAAAAAATCGTAGGGATTAAAGGAGTGCGAAATAATAATTTCCTTATTCGCTTACAGTAAAATTGGACAACAAAATTTCATCATTTTTATATTCGCTTACTTCATAATTCATATTCATTGCCCCTAACTAAATTTTTTGTTGTATTTTACATGCAAATTTTCTCTTTAAGCGGATATATATTAGGGTGCCCGTTATATCTCAAACATATTTTTTTTGGATCAGACACTCCCTAAATTAAAAGTAAGTGCATAAACTTTTTATGTAGGTGGTGTACAAAATTACTACTATAAAGCCATTTTTTCCCATACTTTGTATGGCATTCATGCACTTTTTACCTAATATTTTTTTCCCGAACAAACAGCACATATTTAAAACTTGTTTTGTTGATTTTTGTTTAACAATCATGCCTATTAAAGACCACATACTACCTATAAATAAATAAAAAAAATTGTCCAGAATTTTAAGGTATGAAAAAATTATTAAAATAAAAACAAAATATTGTAGACTTAAAACTTTAAACGAAAATAAATACCGAACAACAAGAAAATAAATAATATCTTCTAGGTATTGGTTTGATAATTTGCTTATTTAGTTTTAATGTCGTTATTTTTCTTCGTTCTACATTTTTTTTTTTTTTGAGAAAATCTAGCTTTGAATGAAATAAGACACTGTTGACTTTGGTTAATAACTCCCAGCAACAAATGATGATACAGAAAATTTTAGGACAATCATTTCCTTCAAAATATTTTCGAAACTTTATAACGATTCTTTTAGCACCTTACCGTTAGTTTTAAAAAAATGACGTTTTATAGACTTTTAGTAAATCTTTCACTGCCTTACAAATATTGATTGAAGGTCTTAATTTGATAATATACTTAGAAGACCAATAGACTACGAATATTTTTATAAAATTAAAATTTAAATTGATCCATCGATATATGATATGATAAAAGTCCTAAACATTGTGAAATCGTCATCAAAATGAAAAAAAAAATGATTGGCAGACACGCACACAAGACTGATGTTTCAGAGTTAAATTACTGTTTTAGAGGAAACAAAAAACAAAATTTCCAAAATAAATTTTAAAAGTTGGATAATATTATTATTTATTATTATTTTTCTCCAAATTTTTTTTTTTTCTTTCAAATCTTATCAGTATTGTTACTAATGCAAAACTGTAAAAAAAATGGACGAAAATTTATTATTTGGATGTAAATGTCATTATAATATACAATCTTTAAAATTCGAAGCAATTTTGTAGAACAAGTTCTTGCATTCCAGACGTGCGTTATATTAAATCAGTCGTATAAAGTTGAAATAACGAACCAAAAAATAGCCGAATAATCGACGTATGTCCTGAAAACAAAAACTTTGGAGAACTTTTGATTCTCCAAAAAAATATAAGTATGTAATAGGTGGAAGAATGGTTATTGGGAATGTACATTTATATTTTTGGTCTTTATTTCTGTTGATCTTTAAGAAAACAGTGTTCTATCTCTTTAAAGGCTATTGATTCGAGTTTTTTAAAAATTTTTATTATGAAAAAAAAAATCATAAAATATGAATTAAAACAACGAAATTCAATCTCAATTTTATGAGGAAATACATATACAAATATCTGCATCGTATTTCTGTCGCCAAAATAACGCTGCTTTATTTTTCTCGTGAATTGGAAAGGCGATGGACGGTTTTTTTTTGATGGAATATTTCTTCTAACAATAAAAATGCTGTTTTGATTCTTAACTTATGGCATTGAAAAACTATTGGCCTTATAACAAAACAAGTACTTACCTACCTTTCTACCTACCTATCGCAGGCCTATTGCATGCATACATGAAGGGCAAATCTGTCGAGACGGCACTTCATGAAGTGGTCGGCACAGTTGAAAAATCAATCCAATTCAAAGAATTCACACTAGCAGCATTCCTTGACATAGAAGGGGCCTTCAATAACGTTGAAAGTACTGCGATTCGACAAGCCCTTGATTCTATGAGCATTGACCCGACGCTATCAAATTGGATTGACTCCATGCTTCAAACGAGACTAGTAAACGCAGAAATGGGTCATAGAAAGCTCAAAGTAAGGACATGTAGAGGCACTCCACATGGAGGTGTTTTATCTCCCCTGCTCTGGCTATTGGTTGTAAACGAGATCTTAGTCAAACTCAGCCTTGACGGTGTCAAAGTCGTGGCCTACGCCTACGACGACATCGTAATAATGGTCTCAGGAAAATTCATACCCACACTGTGCGAGCTTCTACAAAAATCCCTTGACAAGCTCAGCGATTGGGCCAGTAGCTGGACTTAATGTCAACCTACTCAAGACAGAACTATTTATGTTTACAAGAAAACGTAATATTCAAAACCTAGACCCTCCCACCATAAATGGGACACCGCTCCATATCACGGGTACGGCAAAATACCTTGGTTTGGTAATAGATCGTAAACTAAAATGGAATGAAAACATTAAAGAAAGGGTTAAGAAAGCTTCAATAGCATTCTATAACTGTAATAGAATTTTTGGGAAAAAATGGGGTCCCAGCCCCAAAACCATTCATTGGATGTACACAGCCATAATAAGGCCAATTTTGACATACGCCTGTTTGGTATGGTGGCCAGCCTTAGACAAGGCAATAAATCTTAAAACCATGACTAAAATTCAAAGACCTGCATGTATTGGTACGACTAGTGCCATGAAAACAGCACCTACCGCAGCCCTTGAAACTTTCCTTTCACTAGCCTCTCTCGATTTATTCACGAAAGAAATGGCGTCATCTCTAAGAAAAAAACAGACTATCTTCTTACGCTAAGTAGACCTCAACTGTCCCTCTTGGTTGGAATCCTAACGGGTCACAACTCAATGGGAACCCACATGAGCAGAATGGGTATAGCCACATCTGACTTATGCAGAGGATGTTATGATGAAGAGGCGGAAGAGGGCTCTTATCACTTCCTTTGTGAGTGCCCTAGCTTAGCAAGAACCAGGAAAAAAGCCCTCGGGGAATACTTCTTCGATGAATTGGGCGACATCTCGTGTTTGCCACTGAAAAGCATCATGAAATTCATCCAGAATTCAGGAAGGTTCAGGGAGGCACCCCACACCTAATCCCCAGACTCCACTAAGTCCTATCCTCACCCGTCCTTATTCATTCCCTACCCATATCCTGGGGAGCACAATGGATCCACTGAGATCCGAGTGAGATGACGTGGCTTGCCATATCATCACCCCTTAAAACCTAACCTAACCTAACCTACCTTTTAAAAAATGTAAAATTTTTACAGAAAGTTAGTTATAAAATATGTGTATACCTACGTATATTTAAACAGATATGATCTCAAATATAAAGAGCTTTAAATTGTAAGTTTCACGTCGGGTGCTTTCGCTTACGAAAAAGTCACGCCTCGTGCCTCGTATATGCATATACATATTTTAAAATTAACTTTCAGCTAAAACTGTACATTATATACCTTGCTTAAAAAAGGTAGGTAATCAAAAATCCATAATTATCTTTTACTAAAAATATACATAAATATAGCTCCATAAAATTTCCATATAAACTTTTCAATACTTCGATTAACTCGGAAGATTTCAATTTATTTCGTGTTTTTTTAATTAACATCCTTATCCCGAACAATTTATTTTTATTTTTCGTCCATTATTCGAATTAAATATTTTAAAAAAATATATTAAAAAAGAATTTGTTAAGTGAAGCATTTTCATAATTAAAATTTTGGTTTGTTGGGTGAAAAAATACAAACAAAAATTTACTTATATGCATGGATGTACCTATCCTACATTTATACTTACTATCACAGTTGGATACTTTGTATCTTAATTTAACTGAGGCCAATGTCGAAATGGACACGTAGAACCAAAATGGCTTTATAAAACGGATTTATCTACGAGGTCATAAAGTTCAATTTATTAACATAATCCAATGGGCAGGAATTAATTCGATGAAATAACCGTAGGATGTAATTGTTTTTTATTTCATTTTTATTTTTATTTTCAAAAAGTCAGCGTATGTCTGAAGTAATTTAAATTTTTTATATTATTGTTGAATGAGTAAACATCCTTAAAATGCATCAATTGCATATTTTTCAATTAACGTCAATAACGGTGAGTAAGTTTTATAATTCATTTAATTTTGAGATAGCAGATTGATTAAATTATTGTACCTATAATTATGTGTAAATTTAAATACATATGTATGTCTATATTACATATATTATACAAGAAGGACGTACTCGTTATAAGGGATATTAATTATGTATTATTTTTTGTGGTCGGTGTGTAGAAATGTAAAATTGATACGAGATTTGTTTTCGACAGAGATAGGGCTCAATCCCTCAATCGTTACCGAAGCATCCGAAGGAAAAAAGCAACTAACTTTGTTGTTTTGAATGGTGAGAAAATTGAAAACGGAACTTTTTACACAAATAGGATCAAACAAACTTATTCCAAATCTATATATATAAAACTGAATTGCTGTTCGTTAGTCTCGCTAAAACTCGAGAATGGCTGGACCGATTTGGCTAATTTTGGTCTTGAATTATTTGTGGAAGTTTAGAGAAGGTTTAAAAGGTGAATAAATATAAAAGTTGTTAACTATCTTTCAGATTATTTTTATGTAGATTGATAAATATTAAGTTTTATCACAAATTAAATTTCTGAACGCAACCATAATATTTGACATTTGACAATCAACTATGTATATGTAGAGTAGCTGACCTGGCAGACTTTGTACTACTGCAATCGTTAAATACAAGACCTAAACTTTTGTATAAAATAAATTTAAAACAAACAGAAGGAATCCATAATTAATAAAAAAAATGCTCGGTATGAATGAAGTTTTATTATTATTTTCAATTAATTACACATGATGTTGCTTACTTACAAAACAGAGTTTTCCTCTGAAATACTGGCTATTTATAAGGTTTCAATTTGATATTCACTGACACACACAGTTAGGATACAGTCTGTTAATCAATTTAAAGCTTTCTGATAAAATATATTTTTTGTTCGTCACAAATTAAATTTCTGAACGCAACCATAATATTTGACATTTGACAACCAACTAATATGTCGATCCATCCTCTATGTCGATCGATACCTCAGACAAAGAGTGCATCCTTCTTTCTTTGTGAGTGACGATTACCGCTACGTGCGCGAGAACTTTCTTTACTTCGGTGATCCTTTGTGATAATGACATTTTAAGTTATGTGCTCTTTTTTTGTTGATCTTTTGTGATAGTGACATTTTACTGCTAAGTGCGCGAGAACTTTTCTCACTTTGATTAATTCCAATTTACGATGCCGAGGAGAAGACGGCCTGACTTAGGTCGTCGCAGTCAATCAAATGTGCGAAGAGCTACCTCACGTGCTAACCGCACTGATGACCAGAGAGAGGCAGATCAAGAAAATAGTCGTATTACTAGTCAGTGACAATGAAGTAGATAGGCTTAGAATGCAACAAATTCGTGCAATAGCGAGCACGACAGAATGAAATTGAGCGATTCTGAAAAGTTTAGGTCTTTTATTTATCGATTGAGGCAGTACGAAGTCTGCCGGGTCAGCTAGTCATATAGGTCATATAGGTACATATATGTGGGTTTCTAAGTAAGTGTTGAAAAAAAAATATTATTTTTATACAACAAATTGTAACGAGCTTTTGAGAAGGTACCTACTTCTTATTTTCAATTTCATATGAATTCGGAAGAAAATCCAAACAAAACATAGCTCGACAATAGTGAAATTGTCAAAAACTTAGACCCAATTTTACAATCGATGAAGGTGGCACTTAAGTGGCCAATATGCGAGATAAAGGTTAAATATCTCAGTAACAGAATTAATGGCACTTGAGTCTCTCATGTATGTTGGTCACTTAAGTGCTACTTATTTCAGACTATAAATGCCTGGTCAAACAGAGCGTGGTCCGGCGGTCTTTGTAAGAAATTACAAACAAAATTTGCTCGCCGCGTTCTTTCCTTCCCTCTTGAAGTATTGACCGTCCCGTCGGCCTGCGTTCTGTTTGACCAGGCCTTAATACTAAACCTATAAAGTGAGAATAAGAAAAACTTTAGTGCCACTTATTCCATTGAATATGCATTGTGAGACTGGCCCTAACAACGGGAAATTATGAAGCAAGAATTCATTTAATATAAGTCTTTTTTTTACCTATTTTTGAGGCCGTGCTTCGCTTACTTCATATAAAAATAGGAAATTAGCAAAAATAACTTTGAATTATCATCAAAATTAACAAAATAACGACTAATTAACGGTAAACTATCCACGCAACCACTTTTCGATTGACAAATGTTGCTTCGCTAAGTTGGCATTATTGAATACATTGAACGTATTCACTTCTAGCTTACCTATGTCTATACAATTTTCAGAACTTAACTCCGAGTTCGGTTAGAAATAGTATTACAAGAGTTATGAACTATCAATTCATTTATCATCGATGTTATAGATAGTACGGAAACGTCTGATTACATCCAATCAAGCTATCTTATCAAACTATCTGTTTTTTTTTTTAGATTGGAAAATAGACTATCATAGCCGATTTAATAAACCCCTTTTAAAGACACAACGCAGTGCTTTCGCCGTTTTACTTAAACTAGAAACACCCTTTTAAGCAAAAGACTCCGTTTTGGATTCGCACACGTAGTCAAAAACCTATGGAGGACTCCGCGCACGGATCCAAATACGGATCCGCAAAACTGCGTTTGTCAGCTCAAATTAGAATAGAAATTAGAATCACCACTGACCCACTTGCGCATGTATTGTGAGAGTGAGAGTTCACCATACTCAGCGAAAACCGATACCAAAACGTATCCAAATTGAATCGCAAAAAAAAGTACTTCCCCCCTTGAGTTCTACCTTCTACCTACAATAGCTTTTTTCATTCAAAGTTTCTCCAAACGAGTTTACCTACAACAAACAAAAAAACTTTCTTTCGTTTCAAGACACTTTTATTTTCATCAATTAATATAAATACAATTTACAAACATAATTTATTGCACTACAAAAACACGAAATTAACGAAAAACAGTAACATTTAATTTATGAAACGGCCATTTTTTATAAGAAAATAGAAGAAAAGAGAACAAAAAAAAAAAAAACTACGTCTTCGCTACTCCACTTGCAAAGATGAACTAAACAAAGGTGTGGGGAAAATGCCTGTAGAAACGAGGAATTTTTGTAGGTGTGCGTGAAACACTCAGTTTAGCAAAGATCCAAAAAGGACCGAGAAAGTTGGGTCAGTGAATTTGCTTGAAGGGACAGAACAAACATCGATTTTTTTTTTATTATTTATGATTAACGGCAACATTATTCACTCAATATATCCAGATTAAAACTTAAATCTGGATGTAAATCATACAAATTCAATGTAAATTCATTTGGATTTAAGTTTAGATCTGGATGTATTGAGTGGATAATATGACGGTTAAAGTTTGAATTTTTTCAAAATATTATTTTACTTTTTGACGTATTAGCTTTACTACGCAAAATATGTTTTCACTGTCAATTAGCCGATAGTCACGGCGTAAAGCGATTATGACAAACGAGAATGCAATCAAAGAAACAAACGGCAACAAATCCAAAACAAAAGCCGAACGACAGCAAATGTCACTCGTTAGATTTAATGAGATTCATTTTTTTACCACCATTCTCCTTTCTCATAATCGCAATTTAACGAATACGCGGTATTTCTTACGATTATCGTTTTACATAATAGGCCCCCTGATGATATCGTCGCACTTGCAGAAACACCACATAAAGTCCAACTCATGATTAATCCGTCTGGCAAACTACTGCGAAAGATGGAGGCTGCAGATTAACTTAACGAAATCGAAAGTTATGATATTTCGGCAAGCAGGTGGTTGAAATTGCCATAACGAAAAATGGCAGCTTTTAAACCAGGATATTGAGGTTGTAAATGAGTACAATTATTTAGGTATTGCTACTACCAGAAAACTGAATATGAAATGAACAATGAGTTCAGACGCCAAAGAAGTCTTGAAATGTGAAACTACTGTGCATTTTATGCACAGTATGCAAGATGTTGGATATTAATATGAAATATGTATGGGTGGTACATAACAAAAGTGTTTCAAGCTACTTCACAAGTAATAATGCTATACTCTTCGCAAGTCTGGGGGCATAAAGAGTTTGATGAAATCGAATAACTCTTGCGATACTTTTTGAAAAGAACATTTATATTACCTAGCACGACACCAAATCACGTAGGCACTCTTATTAGAAACTGGACTTTCGCCTTTGTTTATCTCGACATTCAAAATGCAGGTGGACTGCTCTTAAAATGCTTAGGCTCGACGACAGAAAATTATTTAAGAAGATCAGTATGTTTGTAATAAAAAAACAAGATTTATGGATGGCAGAATGGAAACGTTTGGCGGATTACTGCAACCGTACACTTGATCTTCAAAATAATAAGTGGGACACTTGGAAAAGCCAATTGTATAACCTCATAAATGCAGTCGATGCGAAAAAAAAGATTGATTTTGAAATTAAATCTAGGAATTCAAGGCAGAGAGTAATTTATTCGAAGCTTAACATTTGTGCAACAATAATTATTTTAGCCCCACTTATCAACCAGCCTTGATAACGCTTGTCTTCAAAGCCAGAGCCGAGTTACTAACTCTCAATTTCATCCCTAATAGAAGTGACCTTCCAGAAATTTGTGGACTCTGTAATCTGAGAGAAAAAGAGGATGTGCTTCACTTCTTAGGCAGGTGCCCTATCCTGATAGAAATTAGAAGGAATGTGTATGGCAAAAAACATCTCACAAATAACGAAATATATAATATACTAAATGTCCAAAGTTTGGAAAACCTCTATGAGTATATAAGCTGGGCGTTACAATATAGCAAATGCATTGTTGATGAAATGTTTTAGAATTCTAGTTAGGCTATTTATTTAAATTTGAATTGTATACCTATATTATCAAATATTTTTTTCTTTTTTAAAACAATAAGTTGTCACTCTGGTAGACGGCGAAAGCTAGTGATGGAAATCGACTTTTGCCAATAGTACTGAAAGCAGAAAAAAAATAGTACTGAAAATGAACAAATAGTACCGAAATTTTTCCAATCGTGAATTCTACATCAGGAATTTAATATTTTATTGGACGTTATCATCGTTAGAGGAAGATGTGGTTTGAGTATTCAGCCATCGACCCCTTGCAACCATCTCGATTTGGAGATCAACAATGCAGCATCGCATGCATTTTCGTACTTTTGTCGGAAAACAAGGTTATATTTTGTTAAAAATTCAAGAAAATCTGAAGTGTATCTTTGGTAACAATTGGTCTAGCTTGCTGCAAACGAGGTGCAACAGCGCATGCATGGGCATGATAGATTCCAAATAAAAAAAAAGTTTAATTTCTAATTAATATTTTTGACAACTTTATTTGAGTGCGATACAAAGTTCGCCAGGCTCTCCGCTAGTACATTTTAAATGTATAGGTATGTATAATTTGAGATAAATCGGAATCATAGTAGGTATGTTGTTGAATATTTTTGGAAAGATAATAGAATATTTGACCCATGGTTGAAGTATATTTGGTTTACTTATTTTTTTGCGAAGAGAATTTTTTTTTTTAATATTTTTCGGAAGAAAATTTTTACAATTTTTTTTGTATATACATACCTACCTACAAATTTTTTTTTTATATTTGGAATTATTGAGTGAAAATTCAAATTTCATAAAACTTTCACATGTTTTTAGGACAGGAATGGATCATTTTAAGAAAAAAAAAAATGCATGGAGGAAAGTTCTGTCTTCCCTCTTTTTTAGTTTTTATGAAATTAAAATCAAACTTTTTATTTTATGAAATAAAAGATAAAAACTTTTATAAATTATAAATATAAATATTTTTTTATTTAACTATGTCACAACTTTTGTTTTTTTAATATTAATTTCGACGCTTTTTGGAAGTCAAAGTTCCATTTTCACCTGAAGATGAAACTTTTTATAATTCAAAATCGAACCTGACGATGGAACTTTGACTTCCGAAGCGCGTCAAAAATAATCAGCCCTATCAAGGTATCCGTTCGGAAGAAAATTTTCTCCAATTTGTTCGAAAAAGTGTTTAAAAAAGTTTTAAAAAACTGATTATTTTCCTTAATTTTTTAGATACGAAAAAATATTTTTTTTATTAGGTATGTATGCAAAACTGAGGCAAGTTCCTACCGAACCAAACACCTACATTCGAAAGGTACCTATATATTTTTGAATTTTTAATTGAAATTTGTATGAAAATCTCGAATGAATTTCATCAAGCTTATGCCAAACTAGCCCTTAAGTGATGCGTTAAACCCAGTTAATGAAAATTTCAGAATTGGTCTTTTGCCAGTAATTGAAATAGTACTGAAAGTTGAAAAGTGGTACTTGCGTACTGGGAAAATTAAATAGTACAAAATTCAGTACAATAGTAAGCCCTTTTCCAACCGTTCGCCGTGCTATAAAATAAATTGTTATACAAAAACTATTATACAAAAAAAAAAATGTGAAAAATAAAGGTCATTAATAATAGTAACTAAATTTGATTTTTGGTATGGCCTAAATAACTTATGCTCAATTTAGCTTTTAGGCAATTTTCTACAAAAAGTGACTAAAAAGAGAACAACAAGAGAAATTGATGAAAAAAGAAAGAGTAAGAAATATCGGTGTCAAAAAAGAGTATGTAGGTACATGTTGTCATTTGTTCTGGAAACCCTAGTATAAACTAGTAATTAATTTAAAGCCATAAATTTAGTTATAAAATAAAATACTAAATGATAATTTGTAAGTTTTGTTTTTATAGGTAGGAACTATTTATGAGGGTCAGAGATCTCTTGTGCCTGTAGTCTTTTTTCTGGCACCCTGATTTTTTTTTAAAAGCGACAAACTGTTATCACTGTTATAAATTAGCATTTGTTTAATATCGTTTTGAATTAATACTGTACCTTAAAATTCACATAAAAGTTTTACTGGCTGAACAGAATGGTAACGGAGACGGAACTGGAGCCGGAGCTGGAATAGCTGTCAAAATATTGAATACACGCAAATTCAATGTAGCGAACACAACGGAACGTAGACGCATACGAAGCTGCAGCCGCAGACGGAAGAGCTCACCAACTTTTTAACTTTTCACGTACGGCACTTTTGACGTTTCAAATTGTATGAAGAAAAAAAAAACAACTTTTTGGGTCGGAAAAAAATATTGTGGTTATTTGTATCGCGAAAAAAATTATTTATTAAAAGGAAAATTATTGGAAACAAAAATTTTGAATTCTGAGCTTGTACACAAGAATATTCTTTTGCTTTTCTTCAAAATACTTTCAAAGCTGTACAGCTCCATTGTGGACATGTAAAAAAAATAACGTTCGACACTTTTTGACAGCTCTTCCAGTTCCGTCTGCGGCTCCAGTTCCGTTATTCTATTCTGTTCAGCAAGTTAAGTTCTTGAGTCATAATAAAAAATAGCGCCGCACTTTCCAAATTCCAACGTTAAAATATTATGGAAAAAAATTTTAAATTGATTTTTATATCTAATATTTTTTATTAAACAATATCCTTTCGTGTTTCATGTTATTTTTATCTCTAAAAAAATTGTAATATTATTTCATAACAAATAATACAACTAATTGTTGTTAAGCATTTCGAGACGTTCACGAGAGAACAACCTGTTCAAAAACTTAATGATCATATTGGTGGGAAGTAACCTGCAAAGATAAAATAAAATAAATTTAAGTTAAATATTAAACATTTATTACTATTTATACAAATATGACCAGGGAGCCCATTTGTTAATGAGTTTCAAAATATGTACATATTTCTATTTCTTGTGTCTACCGAGTTAAGTAAGTGACTTAAGAAATTCCAATTTATAACAGTTTTTATTTTTAGAAAGGTTACGAGACTAGCGAAATGTTAATTTATAACAGTTATAACTAACACAAACGTTCTTTGTTAAACTTGGAAAAAAAAGCTTCGGACCAGGCCCTGTGGGAACTCATAAATAGTAAGTACTTTTAGAACACTGATCTCTATAATACACTGGATAGTGGATTCCCAACAAAGTATAACAGTTTTTCTACTTCCAATTAAAGATGACAAGTACGTAGGCAACTCAACACTTTAGGTATGTTCAGTGAGGCAACTCAACACTTTAGGTATGTTCAGTGAGGCTGAGAAGGCCAGTTCAAGTTGGTGAGATCTTAAAAATTCTACTACAACCGAAGAGGGGCAAAAACCAAAGTGGAATTTCTAAGAAAAAAAAAGCAAAAGAACCACCACTTCTTTGTAAATTTGATTTTTTGTAATTTAAAATAATTGTAAAAGTGAACTTAAAATATTTTAGTTGCAATTTTGTAAAAAATTTTGCATTTCATTATGTTATACAGTTATACCGTTATACAAGAAACAATTTTCAAATGGCATCAACTTTCTTGTATGGATGCGCTATCCAGTGTATTATAGAGATCAGTGTTTTAGAAACAAAACAATTTTTAATTGACATTTATTTAGTCACTTCCTTTCTTTAAAAAGAATGCTGTTGATATTACTCCGCAGGGCCAGAGCCCTCCACTGCGCTTTATATTACCTCTGTTTGGTAACGTGAAATTTTCACCAAGTTTTCCTCACTTGGGTTTTTTTAGCTATAGGTTTTGCAAGAAATATTTCACGTTACGAAACATACTGACGAATGTCCACTTCGAGTACCCAGAGGGGTATGTTTCGCCAGAATTGTTCGGCAAACTAACGTTTCGCGGCGGTTTATTTCGCCGTTTTTCGTTTCGCATTGTTTTTGCTCAGCGTTTTGTTATTTGGAATTTTACGTTTTGCAAATAACATTATTTTTTTTTTAATTGATTTGACAAATAATCATTTCGCATTTTTCATTTCGCAATTTTTATTTAGTTTTTTGTTTGATTGGCTTTTTAAAGTTAGGCAATTTTTTATTTGGCATTTTGTAATTTTGCTTTTTTTTATTCGGCATTTTGCTTTTCAGCTTTTTTTTTTTTTTAATTTGGCATTCAATTGTTTCGCAATTTTTTGGCTTCCATTAAATTACATGCCTTAAAATTTCGCGGGGAATTTTGAGTCATGTAATTTAATGTAAGCCAAAAGATTTCAAAGGAAAAAAATACATAGAAATACTTATCTTTAAGAAGATGAATTTATCAAAAATACATAAAAATTAAATTTTTTAAAAACCGATGCTAATGAAAGGTCAAATGATCAAAACAACTTAACGGCGAAATGATCTATCTGCGAAATTATAAAACGGCTTAGCGATATTATGCGAAATAATAAAACCGCGAAACATTATTTTACAAAACAAACAATAGGCCAAATAGCAAACAGTGTACCAAAAAATAGCCAAACAACAAATTGCCAAATGAATTTTGCGAAATTATTTATAACAAAAATATTTATAACACAAAGCGAAATATAAAAACGCTAAATTTCGATTGCAAAATGATTGAAAAACATAATGAATAAAAAAGAAAACGTAAATTGCCAATTAAGAATTGCGAATTAAACGAAATATTTAACGACTAAAGTGAAACAAAGAAATGCCAAATGAACTTTGTCAAACAATGATGACCCGTCGATAATTTAATCAACTAAAACCGAAACTCTTAAAAATGGCAAATAAATTTAAGTATTTTTATATATACATAATAATAATAAGAATTCTTAAAGAATTTAAGTGTTTGACTTACTCATTAACTTTATAGTTGAACGCGAATATTGAAGGAATGATTACTTTCATTTTATTTTTAATAATACCGTCGATAACTGCTTCAGCGGCTTCTTCACCAGAAATATTCGGATAGATCTCAGAGCCACTAAAAAAATATTTTAATGTGATCTTAAAATATCAGCAACAGTGCAATTAGCAAAAGACAAACAATTTCAGCGAAACTAATTTAACAAAATTACTGCACAAATAAGGCCAAATTAACATAGTGCCTATAACGGTACGGTCACAGTCACTTGAATTGACTGAATAATGTGCGTTAGATATTATCGCCCAAAACCATAACGCCCATAACTTCATAAGGCCCAAAATCCGGCATACAGCCCAAAAACTCAACAAAAAAGTGCCACAAAGCCCAAAATGAATGTCATAACGCCCAAATTAATTTTTAAGTCTTAAGCCCAAAAGATTTATTTTTCTAGAATTTGGGTATTACGAGTATGTCATAAACATTGGGCGTTATGACATGTACTTTGGGCCTTATGCCTATTTTAATTCTTATCGTTCATAAATCTTAGCACCCAGCGTCATAACTACCAAATAATAAAAAAATTAATAACACCAGAAAACTAACACACCGCCCAGAATCTCACGAAAAATCGACGCAAAGCCCAAAAAGAATGTCATATAACCCTAAATTACTTTCATGTCATAATTGGCACGACACACTGTGGGATGAAAAGGCATTTTAGCGCATTAAATTACAAAGTTATTTTTTTATCTAGAAGTCTAAGGCATAAAACAGTAACTTTGAAATCTGTTTTGCACTTTTTCACATTTTTTTTTTCAATTTTTGAAAAAAAAAAAAAAAATTAAGAAAAAAAAAAAACCATATTTATGTATGAATACGTTATTTTTTTTTATATAAAAATGAATGTTTGTGTGTTCGTCTTTTATAGGCTAGCAAACCGTCAAACCAATTCAGTTGAAATTAACAGAGTTTGTTCATATTAGTAGGGGGAGGGTTTGTGGAGTGGTTTTAGTAAAATCCGTCAACTACACACCAAGATAATAACAACATTTTGAATTTAACACTATAATGTGGTATAAAAAATAATCGTAAAATTAAGAAATAAAAAAATATGACAATTATAAAAAAAATAATTAAAAAAATTAGGGTTGTCAATCAAAATAAAAAATAAAATACGAGTTAATGGTTATCCAAAATGTGTTTTCATCGGACGCATTGCGCTGTATTTACATTACACAGTGCATCCAAATAATGAATGTGGCAGCGTTGCCACAAAGAAAAAATTATTGAGGGCCACTTTGAGGGCCATTTCCTTAAAGTGCGGGCCAGAATCCGTCAGAGAATTTTTTTTTAAATATATATACATATGTAGGTATACCTAATCTAATACAAACTTTTTTATTTTCTTTTGTGGCAAATAGTTTGGCAAACAAAGTTTATATTAGCTTTGTTTGTGTACTGTCCAAAACCGAATTTCCACACAATTTATTTTTTGAACAATGAAGTGTTTTTGCCGAAAATTTGTAGAAATTCGTAGATTTCGTCAGTACGCGAACAAAGCTTTTATTATTAATTATTTTTTGTAGAATATTTGTTTTCTAATTTAGAGAGAAACATCTAAGCGCTCAGATTTTTTAAGGGGGCAAAAAATCTCATAAAAGAGCTAAGATTTTTTTTTCGGAGATTTCGGCTACATTTTGTTTGTATTTTTCGAACATGTAAAAATTTATTCAGCAATTTTAACCCAATAATTTTGGCTGATTAACTGGTGTTTAGTGTATGACATGATAAAAGCCAATAACATGCTTGAATCAGCGTTGAACATCAGATATGCATTGAAATCGGTGGATTTCAACTTTAAATTTTAAAGTCTAATCTAAACCTCGGTGGTTGTACATCTGGACCTTGGTCAAAACGGCAAAAGCTTCTATTACAAGTACATTGCAATCTGCTGGTGATCTACAAATCAATATCAAAGCATTTAATAAATATAAACAAAGATGGAATAAACCTGAAAATTTTTTTCCAGATGTTCGGCACACGAGAATATTTCGCTTGAGTTTTTTTTTAAATTGATCAGCCTTATTGTGAGTTCCACCCGAAAAATATTTCACTTTAAAATTTTCTGTTCCCCTTGAATTTTAAAAGCTGCTGTGAGTTTCACCCGAATGAAATTAACGTTTTCCGTCTTATTGCCCTCTTTTTCGCCTACTAAATATATATATAAATTTAAGCTGTCAATGGTATTATATTCTGATATTTTGTCTGCAACTAATGTTCACAAAAAGGAAAATTATCGGAACATGAAATATTTTTCGGGGTGAAACTCACAATAAGGCATCTTTTCTTGTGAACGAATTCTGCCTCCGTCACATTTACACTAAGCGCTCAATGATTTTTTTGTAGGGTATACTTCCAATGAACACAAAAAATTACGAAGTGCGGGCCATTTCTTGGTGGCCCGGGGCTAAGGGCCAAAAAAAATTATGGCAACGCTGGTGCGTGGACTCTCATATAATCCTATAGGCTATAGTACTCAAAATCAAAACCAAACTGTTTAGTTACATGTGCGCGCCTGGCCTTATGGACGCATGTATCTGTTGTCATCTGCGACAAATTCGAAAAGGTATGTTCTTTACTTTGAAACTCTGTGATTTTCTGTGCCTTTTTGGGGCATTTTATTTTTGTATATGAACTTTGATAGAAAATTGGACTGAAATTCACACAAATGCACAGAAAATCACAGAGTTTCAAAGTAAACAAACTAGGCTAATATTATTCGCATCATTTTGACCACATGTTCACCATAAAACCCAAAATATCTCTGGGAAAAATGCAAAGAGGATTTTGGCGAAAACGTTTTGCAACGATAATATTTCTTTTTCGGAAAACATTTTCACTATATATGTACATATATAGCTCTTATAGAAATCGAAGACGTTAGCTAAACAATCAATAAAAAAAAAACTTATTCAACTTGGCATGTCCACCAGAACGATCTGAGAATGACCTTTTTGATCTAGATTTATTAAGAAAACAATTTATCAAGAAACGATGGAAACTGAAACAAAATTTATGAGTTTTGTTCCATTTTTCAGCGTATTTCGACTGATTTTTTCAATGTGAGAGTTACAGAACATGGGTCCAGACTCGATGTCAAAAATATAATGCCAAACGTCACTGAAGCTTCAATTATTCTGAATGGCAAAAGGAGAAGATGTGCTGATTCCACGTATTCCAATAATTCCAAATGATATTCCATTTGATTTCAAAAGACTACAGTTCCCTGTTCGTCCTGCGTTTTCAATGACCATCAATAAGGCTCGCGGTCAAGCACTTGAAGTGTGTGGATTAAATATTTAAAATCCATACTTGGATTTGACAGTAATATGTTGGAAGTTCAAAAGTAGGGCAGTCGAAAAATGTATTTTTTTTCAAAAGACGAAAAGACAAAAAATATTTTGTATCAAAAAGCTATTAAATTAACTATTTTAAAAATTTAATTTAATGGGAAAAATTATTATTTTTTACTTACTTTGTACATAATATAATGCTTTTCACATAATGTAGGTATGTATATGTATGTATATTATGTACATACCTCAAATAAATAGCAACAAATTTGGAAGAGAAATCTGAAAAAATGCAGCTTTATCTTTACATGTTATATTTAAAAAACAAAATTTTAAATGCGAAGCAAGGCGAGCACGGGTCTGCTAGTTTTTTATAAAAGTGTTAAGTACCCATCGCGGAATAGTAAACAAACTAGAGTAAAGTAGGCACTAGACAAACTCTTGTTCGGAAAAATCATAACTGCATTCTTGAATCACCTTTTGTGATTGCGTTGTCATGTTCACGGTTAAAGTCGAATATCTTGTGATTCTGTCAAGTTTTGTCAACGAATTTTTTTAATAATGGTAATATAGAGATAATATTTTTTTAAAAAGAAAAAATGGCTACTGCCTCTTGCGAGGAATTGACAAATCCTCCAAGAGTATCTTCTGTCACAGAAAAGTGCCGCTCGTTAGCCGTTCGGATTCGGCAATAAACTGTAGGTCCCCTCCATTCTTCATGAGCTGTTGTGCCATCAAATTAATTTTTTATTTTTATAATATAGAGATTTACGAACTTAATAGAGGCAGAAATTTGAGGTCGCGAGAGATTGCAGGCTTTTTACAAAAAAATATAGCAGTACAAAATTTGTTTTTGTAGAATTATAAAAAATTTACATAACCAGTTAATGAATATTACTGATTTTGATCGTTTTCAACAATTATTAAACCAGTGGACGATAAAAAAAAAGTGTTCTTACACCTTTCTTCCATTTATAGAATTAAAACGACAGTTTAAAAAAGAGGCAAATTAGTCTTCATAGTTCAGTTTTTTCATACACGTCAAGAAAGAGATGGATAACAATAATTTGCATGAACTTGGGGTTTCATAATCAAGTATTAAGAGTGATTCCTGATTTCATGCAAATCTGAGACCATTTTTTGGATCACTTTTGGCGCGCTAAAATGCCATTTCATTCCACAGTGCGACAGCGTGCGCGTATGGCGGCATTTTTCGCTACACACTCCGGCGAACGCGCCACGCTCTACATGCTGTCGTCGCAACCCCCGCTCCCCGCTACCCGGTGATTAGTACCAACTTTTTTATAGTAAATATATATCTTTTTTTCTTTTCTATCAAGAATGCTTCAAGAAATTTGGTACTTCTGGCCTTGTTGAAAAGAAAATGTTAGTTTTTTTGTAATGATGAACAAAATTTTTGTTTTTGGTTTTTGGACTTTTGTGACGTTTTCTCGTATATTTTTGTGGATGTGTAAGTTTCGTTCTGAAATTTTTTTTTTGGTGTACCTATAAGATTGGGTGATTATGACAGTTTCTTATTTGGGCATTATGAAAGTTGAAAACCATTTCGGGCACTTTGAAATTGCTTTTGGGTTTTGTGGCATTTTGTTGGCTAGTTTTTGGGCGATGTGCCCGTTTTTGGCGCTATGAAAATTTAATTTTTGGGCGATACTACCTTGGGCGATAAGACCAAAACTCTGATCTTAAATAAAAACTGCATTACACCCAAAACATAAATGTCACAACGCCCAAGCGTATGTCATACGTAGTGCCCAAATCGTACAACAAAAATTGCCTTTAACATTTTTTGGGCGTTATGACAATTTTGAATTTGGGCCAAGCGCGCACATGCGACTAAACAGTTTGGTTTCGATTTTGAGTTTTATAGGATTAAGGACATAAATCGGCGCGCACTTCCATATAAGCCCATTGTGCTCAAAATCGAAACAAAACTGTTTAGTTGCATGTACGTGCCTGGCTTAAGACCTAACGCCTGAATAATGCAGTAACAATATGTTTTTGCAGTAAAAAAGTTAAAATCACACAAATTTGTCATGATATCGGTAAATGCGTAAAAATAATCTATTTAAGTTTAATCTTACCGAATTTTGTTATATAATTCATTCACCAGAGCGTTTGTTTTCAAAAAATATGGAAACACTGTGGTTGTGTTAATGAACTCAGCGTTCCGGGCAAACAGTTCTGTACGTAGAGCCAGCATAAGACCGCGCACTCCAAATTTCGTTGCAGTATATTCAAGCTGTCGAGGACAAGGCACCATACCTATTGAAAATAAAGAATGTTGTGCATAAGATGCGTAAAAGACTAGAGTGTAGAGAAAAAAATATGTATCAAAAAAATGTAACGTTTTCATAGACTAGACTATATTATAAAATAAAATAATATGTATAATAAAATAAAAATTTTCAAAGGGTAGATAAGTGTCTTCAATAACATCTCTTTATCAACTCCTACCCCCACCTCACCGTGGTGAACATCGGGTGCCTAGTACCTTTAACTGAAGATTGGGTTCTGCAGGCGGCGGCGGAGGAATTCCCCAGATGGAATCAACGGTGGCGTATATACATAGTTCCAGTCAGGTTGAACTACTTAGTGAACACCTTATATGGGCTACTACGACATATTTGTAGCTCAGGCCTATAAGCAAGCAGTGGTGTATCCGGCTCCCCACCCTTGGAGTTATATTAAGGGTCTGGTCCTCTAGGTTGGGGGTTGTGCGTCGGGATAACCTCCCTATTACGGAAGAAATGTCGGTTCCGAAACGACAACAAGCCTCGGATATGGATGATTTTAATGTTGACGACCTCTGCACGTGGAATGTCCAGACCCTAAACAGGCCACGTGCAGCCGAACAATTAGTTGAGACCCTGGATAGGCTAAGGGCTGATGTAACAGCCATCTAGGAAGTGTGATGAGATGGAGATGGCATACGAAAGATGAAATCGTGTGACATCTACTTCGGCGAGTGCTGCAAGGAGCAGGGTCAGCGGCTCTTTGCTTGTGGTTTTGCGGTAAGGGGAAGACTTAGGCAAGATGTCTTGGGCTTCAGAGATGTAAGCGAGCGCCTGGTCACAATCCGCATCAAATCAAAGTTCAAAAACATCACGTTGATCTGCGCCCATGCCCCAACGGAAGAAAAATATGACTCAAAACCAAGGAAGAATTCTACGATGATTGGTCAAGATATACATCAAAATTATTCTTGGCGACTTCAACGCCAAAATCGGAAATGAGAGCATGTTTGGTTCGAAAGTCGGAGGACACAACCTGCACGATAACACTTCCGGTAACGGACTGAGGCTGATTGACTTAGCGGCGGGGCGGAATATCATCGTAGCAAGCACTTGAAAGAGAGAGAGAGAGAGAGAGAGAGAGAGAGAGAGAGAGAGAGAGAGAGAGAGAGAGAGAGAGAGAGAGAGAGAGAGAGAGAGAGAGAGAGAGAGAGAGAGAGAGAGAGAGAGAGAGAGAGAGAGAGAGAGAGAGAGAGAGAGAGCATGCGAGGCGGGCGGTCGAGCCTATTGGGGACTGTAACGGCAGGGGGGATGTTCGAAAGTTCTACCGAAGGGTGAGGCAATCTACCCAGTGCTACAAGGCCAGAACGGAAGCCTGCCGAGACGAGAGTTGGAATATGGTGGTAGACACACACTCGGTGTTGAGGGTCTGGAAAAAAAACACTTTTCTAGACTTCTAAACGGCGAAGATGGCTAAAATTCCGCTGTAAGACAGAACACTCCATTCAACTTGGACGATGATGGTCAAAATTTCCGTCCATCCGACATAAATCAAGTGCGGTTAGCAATATCTAAGCCTAAATTCTACAAGGTTGCTGCGGATGGCCTGCCAGCGAAACTATTCAAAGCAGAGGGGAGGACTTGTGGGGGAGTATAAACCATCTTATCTCCAAAATTTGGTCGGATGAAAGTATGCCCGATAAATGGAACCTCGGTATAGTGTACCCCATCCACAAGAAAGGAGATGCTCTGACTTGTGCCAACGACAGAGATAGAATTCTCCTCAATGTCGCATACAAAATCCTGTCATCTATATTGCGCGATTGCCCAAAACCTTTTGTCAACGATCTCTATAAGTGTGGTTTCAGGCCCGGCAAATCAACTGTTGACCAAATGTTTACACTCCGGCCGATTTTGGAAAAAAAACCCAGGCGTTTCAGCGCATATCTTTAGTCTTGTCGGAATTTTTAGAAGGTTTCCGGCAATTTCACTTGGTGGTCATTCTAAATGCATGTAAATAAATTCGAACCACATCTTTTCAAAAATTAACTTATGATTAAAGTCAGGCCTAAGATTATGCCCTAAATATTTGTAGTTTTACCGTGGACCTGGTACACTTGGGCGTATAAGCACATTTTTCTTATTTTATTAAATTTTAATCAAATTTACCTGGATTTTTTGAACTAATGTTATGTTGGTTTAAATCAATACTTCTTATAATAAAACTTGTCGTTTAAAATTAGCACGACCCTCTCTGCTTGAGTCCAAAATTATCATCAAACCTTTTTAAAATATAGAATTTGAATTTATTACTTAGATAAAAATCGTTATATAAAACGCTTAAACAAATAATGAGATAGTACAAAATAAATAAAAAATATACACGACTAGATGTCACGAAATTGCTCTTATTGTTAACAACTATATTTTTAACGAAAACATTTTATAGAGAGCACTAAAAATGTATGTTTTTAAAAATTGAAGGAGTCAAAAAAATGTTACATACCATGTTTAAAGGAATTTGACCCAGCCATTTAGGCTGTTGTCAAACAACTTAATGTCAAGTTTGATCAAAATCTCCAGTTCGATTTTTACGAATCCATAGCTTGCCACAGTACAGTAGCAACATCAACTTCCGAATCCCTCTCGCTGATGATATCAAAGAGCTCGGCATGCAGTGCCCAGCCAAATTCTCAGCACTACCCCCCTTTACAGGAACAAACTTAAGCGCTTTTCGAGCAGCCCTGGAAACTTTCCTTTCCCTATAGCCCCACTCGATCTTTTTACGAAAGAAATGGCAGCCAAAAGTACTTTAAGACTAAAACAGTACAATAACTTTTCGGACACAGTACCATTATAAACTTCATTGACAAAGACATTCAAACAGACTATACAATACCAAACATTGATTTCAACCCAGTAGCCCTAACGGATATCACAACAAGGGATGTCTGGACGGAGAACCGGGTCATAAACGATGCTCATGTCTCGTTTTTTACGGACGGCTCCAAATCTGATGAGGGAGTAGGGTCAGGCATCTTCTCAGATCAAAAAAGCTTCCAAATTTCTGCAGTGTCTTTCAAGCGGAAGTGCTGGCAGTCTATGAAGCCGCAAGAAGTCTTCCAGCAAACAAACTAGCATACAGAAATATCGACTTTTTTATTGAAGGCTGTTTCACAATGCGACGAGGAAACGAGACGTGAACGTGACGAGAGCTCGTCGTAGCTGTCAAACCAATTTCAAGCAATGAGAATATACCAGAGTATTCACAATAAAGCGTTTCTCGTCGTCCCGTCACGCCATGATTTCGAAAAATTGAAAAAACGACGCGACGAGACGACGATTTTCATTTTGACAATTGAGAAGAGGACACCGAGCGTATCTGTATTTGTATTTATATTTATTAAAATTGTGTAGATAAATAAATAAAATACCGAAAATGGCGAGCAAATATGTGTTTTTATTTTGCGACTAAATAATTTTGTCTTCATTAACATTCCCACCGTCTTCTTCTGCTCACTTTTGGTCTTTTTTTGCCTTTTGATTTTTTGTAAACAAACACTCCCAAAAGTACTAAAAGCGTTTTTTTTTAACATTTTCATTTTCCTTTTCTTCAAATTTTGTATTTTATTTCCCAAATTCACTGACAAACACGAATAATTCTACGCTTTCGGTGTGAAGAACTCGCTGCATTGTGAATTGGGGAACGATTTTATAACGAGAAAAAGATGAAAGCGTTTCTCGTCACGCTGACGTCTCGTTTTCTCGTCGCATTGTGAAACAGCCTTGACAGTCAGGCGGCGATTAAAGCTATTTCCTCAATCGTCACAAAGTCTAAACTATAATGAATCGCTGTCGTAACGAACTAAGATTATTCGGTGCAACGAATACAGTTACCCTTCGATGGGTCCCAGGACAGCCCCAGCGTGACATACGTTGGTATGAAATGGCGGATGATTTGGCCAAAAAGGGGTCATCTGTTGACCCGAGCCAAACTGATTTCTCATGTGTTTTTGCCACTAGAACAGGAAAAAAGCAGAACCCAACAGAGTTTCCTCAAAGCCGCAAACGACAGATGGTCAGCACTTGATACTTGTCATGTCTCAAGGAATCTATGGCCGGATCTTTCTAAGGAAAAAACAGACTACCTTCTCAAACTTAGCAGACCTCAACTATCCCTCTTGGTTGGAATCCTAACGGGTCAAAACTCAATGGGAACCCATATGAGCAGACTGGGTATCAGCACATCTGACTTATGGAGAGGATACTATGATGGAGAGGCGGAGGAGGGCTTATTTCACTATCTTTGTAAATGCCCCAGCCTTAGCAAGAACCAGAAAAACAGCCCTCGAAGAATACTTTTTCGACGATTTGCACAACATCTCGCGTTTGCCACTAAAGAACATTATGCAATTCGTCCAGAATTCAAAATAGTTTAGGGAGGCCCCCATACCTAAGCCCACAAGCTCCACTAACTCCTCTCCTTACCAGTCCTAACACCTACCCTACTTTATCCTAGGGGGCACAATGGATCCATTGAGATTAGATTGAGATGATGCGGCTTGCCGTATTTTTTTTCAGCTCACAATGTAAAAGGTTTTAAAATAACTTGCCATATAAAGTTACCAAATTTTAGTCAGCAATCATATATTATGTAATAAGAAATTTCTCTCATAATTTGGAGTTGTTTCGATATTATTCTACTTAAAATATTTGATAATAAACCTTCATAAACTTAGAACTTGGCGACTTTTTAGATCTTATTACTTTCCACGGCTGACTTTTTACATGAAGGTTTTTTGTATACATGGAGAACTTGGCTTGGCTGCTAAGACCATGTTCGGCTCTTAATGACAACAAGTCGAAGTACATTTACTCATATACTGTAAAAAAAAAGCAACCTGAATTATTGGATTGGATAATAGGAATTTTCTAGTCATTAATTAAAAACGAGTTAAACTACTTACTTGCTAATTCGAGCATTCAATCAAATCAAAACACAAAAAAAAAACAGATATAATTACCTGCCATCGAACTAATTGCAACGATGTGCCCTTTTCCCAGTTCTATCATTTTATCCAAGAAAATACGAATAGTCTACAAAAGTATAAGTATATAAAATAATTATAACAATAAGCGTAAAATTATTAATTTGTACATACATAAATATGCGATGTTAAATTTGTGTTAATCATATTTTGAATTTCTTGAGGTGTCGGATTGATGTACTTTTTAAATGTCAGCATGCCAGCATTGTTGACCAAAATCGTCACAGGTCCCAATTGTTCCTCTACTTCTTTGGCAAGTTTTGTAATATTTTCATATTTTGTAATGTCAACCTAAAGATCGGAATTAAAAATGTGAGTAATTTTCAGAACGTACATATGCAGGTGCTTATATTTTTGAGAGGGTTTACATTGTAGGCCTTGGATTTAATGTTATAGGTATCTATAAGTTCTTTTGATGTATTTTCTGCTGCTTCTTGATTAATATCAACAACAGCTATATGACATCCTTTTTTTGCTAGTCCAATAGCGATTTGTTTGCCCAGGCCATTTCCACTTCCAGTGATCTGTAAAATATTTCAAAATTACGTATACTGGAGAACTTTGCTACTTTTTGTAAGTGTAATCAGTTAGTGGCAGTTGGAGGGGGGAAAGGGTGAGGGGCAAACCATGGTCTCCAACTAAAAACCAGAAGAAAATAGTCGTATTTGTCCCTAGCAAACATATATGAAATATTTTGATATATTAGTAAGTTATGTTCCGGAGCCAGTGGCTCTAGATGTCTAAACGTCTTCTAGTTTTTATGAAAATTCAAACAAATTAGCTTTAAAGCTAAGCCAAAAGATTTATTTATGTAAAGAAAAAAAGAACGCATTCAGTTTTTAAACATTTTCCTTAATTGAGAAATCTGAAATACATAGATAGAAGCTGAAAAGACAAAAAAGATCCACTTTTGCATAATTTAACAAAAGTCGTGACAAAGAGAAAAAGCTGAAAAAAGGATTGGATCCTGCCGACGATTATGTGTTCTTCAATTTTCGATTACTAATCTAATAAATTTTAAGAAAGAAATTTTTCAAAATTTAAATCCTAAATAGATTTTTCTATGCAAAATGTTTATTTTTACATTTTGTTTATTTGGTTGCTATGCTGTTTGGCAAAAGGTCCATAGAAACTAATTTAACTTTGGTTGATATGCTGTTTGCAAAATTTCCACAGTAAAAAATTAAATTTTTTATTTAAGAAAATTGGAATCCTTGAGTCGAACACTGCAAGATCTACGACGACAATTATATTTCTGGCCTCTAATTTTCATGCCGAGATCAATATCTGTGGCGGCACGTCAAGACACTTCATTAAACCTTTAAACATGCGTGTTCACTTGCAACATGATCAAACTGAAGAGACGTTTTCAAAACGTTTGTTGGACATCGGAAATGGGAAAATTGTTGCAGATGTTTCTACCGGACTTATTTTCTTGCTCGAAGATTTTTGCAACTTCACTGCGTTAAAAGAAGAACTTATCCAAAGAGTGTTTCCAGACATTTCACAGTACTACAAGAACCGCATTTGGTTGAGCGAACGTGCTATATTGGCTGCCGAAAACAATACGATTCTGGGCTAGGTTGTTTCCTACACATCGAAAGTGAGTTGCATCAACCACGATTTTGCAATGGCACCAGACCAGCGGCTAAAAAGCTTAAGAAAAACGTCATCGGAGCAACTATTTCAGAGGGAATTATATAGGCGAAGACATTTTTTTCCACGAATCCCATAATCTCGAAAATTTTGCCGTTTGAGTTCAAACGCCATCAATTTCCGATTCGGCATGCTTTTGCAAGGACAATAAACATTGCAAATTTGCGGAATGAATTTGGAGTATCTGCGTTTTTCACACGGCTTATTTTATGTCGCCTGTTCATACGTTGGCAAACCATCAGCGTTGTTTGTGTATACCCAAAAAGTCAAAACCAAAAAATGTTATTTTTTACAAGAATAAACATACCTAAAAATATTTTATACAGATTAAATTATGTATAATTTTTATTGTTATTATTTAACTCTAATTGTTTAAAATAAAAAACTGCATCTTCTTTTAACATGCGCATTGGTGTTTTCTCATTTAATATTTGTGATTCCCAATACATACATAAATTGTTAATAGGCAGGACAATGTCTGCCGGGTCAGCTAATTAGTAAATAAAATGCACGAATGGGTCGCACGAACTTGCTCTTGGAGTAAAAGTTTCTTCAAATTTAAAAGATTGAGTGTAATATAAAACATATCTCAATTATTGAAGAAAGTGTGACCTTATGGAGAAAAAAATTTTAAAAATTGTTGGAGCGGTTTTCTTAAAAAATAATTTTTTATCATAAAATTTCTTGAAATTTTTTAGAAAAAAAAATGGTATGCTATTTTTAAGAATATATAATAATATACAACTAATTAAAAATTTCAAAAAAATTCACCAACCCGTTTTCAAAAAAATGATTTTTCAAAAAAAAATTGAACATCTTTTTTTAAAAAATCCAAAAAAAAACATTTTTTTGAATATATTTTTATGTAGTATTATTCACACTTGATAGGAGCTTTAAGTGAAAATTCTAATCCAAATCGGTTGAGCGTTGAGTATAACAAGAAAATGGAAATCAAAAAAACGGTTCTATGATAGGTTAATAACGGTTCTTTGTACATTTTTTTCGTGTTCTCCATTATCGTAATGCCAAGTTTGATTGTTATCTCGAGATCGAAGAAAAAATCAATCACAAAATAATAAAAATCAATACATACATATATAAAATATCCATATAAACTTGCAATTAAGTAATTAATTCGAAGCATTAATTAAGTATGTACGTGATTAAGAGATACTGAAAATAATTGTTTCTTATAATCAAATCAATCTTCGTGTAAGCATACCACATTTTTAACATTGATGGATATCAATTTCACCGGAGAAATAACTTTGCTTGCCAATCAAATGTGCGTATGGGGTTCAATTTTAACAAAAAATGCACATCACTTAAAATGTATTGTGGTGTCGCAATTGTCTGATATTATGCTTAGAGGAAATAGTATGTAACTGAATAAAATAAAATAAAATTGTTATTTAAATATGCAAATAAAGTAATAATATTCAATTGTTATATACCTAAGTGGTTTATCGATTCCTCACTTTCTCTACACATGCCCTGCCCGCCTGCCCCTGCCTAATCACAAAGACGTAGATGGAGACTGCTGGGTGATTTCTACTTCAATGATCCTAGTGATCTGGCGAATATAGACTTAAGTATTCTCGCTCGCTTCGTAAGGAGCTCCAAGTGGTTCAACGACTAGTGAGGAAGACCCTTAGATTCAATGTGGTATCACAATTGACCAACTTATGGTCAAGGTGCGTCGGCTCTCTGCTGGCAACCACGCGTCAACCTAACCTAAGTGGTCCATGGGACTGGAGAATTTGTTTGTTATATCCGGTGTTTCGTTATAACCAATTTTCCATTTTTTGTTATTTACTAAAAAGTGGACAAAAATTTTTTTTTATTTACAAAGTAAATAAAAATGGTAGAGATTGTTGGGGCCGATACAGAAAACTCTGCTGCCAAACTTTTTTTCCAGCTTCGAGCCTTGAAATTATTGCAGATTTTTCTTCAATCGTAAAAACTCTGCGTTTTGAAATCACTTTGGAAAAAACTAGCACATTTAACATTTCTTTATATAAAATATGACTATTCCAGTTCCTCTCAGAAACGGAATGCAAATTTCTTACAAGAGATATCGTTAAAAACGATATTTTGTTAGTACAATTTGTATGAACCTCGGCCGGGACTTCGAGATTAGTTAGGAATAACCGATATTTCGTTATAACCGATGTCGTTATAACCGATTTTAACTAGAGCCCCCTATTGCACGTGTATCCGTGCTACACGTTTAAATCAATTATACGTGTATTTATATATTTACACGTGTATTTATTGTTACACGTGTATTTAAAAATTCACGTGTAATTAACTAAAAATAGTTTTTTATGATTTTTTATCCATAAAGATGATTTTTTTTGTGAAAACGTAAACATTTGATCTTGGGTAGAATTTAATCGACATTCAATCCTCACATGATTTTAGTTTAAGTAAATTAGAAAATCGTCTTATCCTAAATTAACTTGTATTTACAAGTCCGTCGCTTATATTTTTTGCGCAAATAATTTTTTGATGAAAAACTTGACACCCGATTGGTATGAACTTGACCGAGGTTTTTAAAATTTCAATAAGAAAAGGCCTTATTTACTATTAAAATTATAGAAGATAAATGGAGAGAACATATAAGCAAAACAAAAAAAGAAAATTAAAAACTAGAAAATAGACCTAAAATATCCTCTAACTTTTCTTAGAATAGCTTTTATTAATTTTATTTATTAAAAACAGACAATTATTTATTGTAAGCTTACATTTTTTTAGGTTGCATAAATATTTTTAATAAATATTTCTTTTGAGAAGCAGAATGAGCAGAATTTTATGCTACTAAATAATAACTGTCAATAGATATGTATTTTGAAAAACAGAATTTTTAAAAAACCGAATCGAAAAAAAAACTGAATTAGAAAGGCAGAATTTTTGCAAGGCAAGAGGAATTATGAAAATCAGAATTTCGAAAGCACAAATGTGACCCGCTCCCAGTTTTTTTAAAGGAATATGGAAAGAATCATTACTTTTTAGAAAGATAATATTGCTAAAATATTTATATATTTATGGTATTTTTGGTACGATTTTTTTTGAAATCTTTCAGCCTTATTCAATAGATTTCACTAATACTCGTTTCAACCTCGGAATAGTTAAACCGAGTCGAAGAACTTTACGCAACGTCAAACAAATTCTTATTTATAAAATATATTATCAAAAAATGACAAATCTAAAACTCTGGTTATTATAAACATGGCTGATTTCCACAAATTATTAATTTAAAGTAATTATTATTGGTTTTATTTTATCTAACCAAGTACCTATCTATGGAATGATAAGCAAAATAAAGGAAAACGGTCTGAAAACTGGGATTTCGTTTGCACACCTTTTTGTAAATTTCACACGATGCTGATGTCATGACATAAATACTAAAACGGCTTTACTCCGGCTTTATTCCTCCTATGTACCAGTTTTAGCTTACTCCGCCTCTATTCCGCATGTATTTTATTATGAATACATTTTTCAGGATTAGAGGTGTCGTAAAGTCGGATTAACCTTACTCCGTCTCTAAAACGAGTTAATAAATAAGGCTGTTTATGTATACCTGTACTTAAATTGACAATAATATATTAACTAATTTAAATAAGCTTATTTTTGCAACTTTAACCCTCACAATCTAAGTAGAGATTATTATAATTTATGAAACATTTTAAGTACATTTATTGTATTGCAAAAAAAAAAATTACCAAAGCAATTTCACCATTTATACTCTTTTCCTTTCTAAAGAAATTATTAAAGATAACACTAAGACCACCTAGAAATATTAACACTGGAAGTACTAACAACAATATAACTTCAAAAAACCAAAAACGAATTTTAATCAGTTTATCACTAAGCATATTTTTTTTTGTTTTGTTTTTAAATTTAAGCAAGATTATAAACAGAAAGAAACCTAATTACGTTCTGAAGTTCCACAAACGACTGTTTACTGCACAAAACAAATGAAAGCGTGTAGCTGTGCATATAAGATTGCAAATAATAAATTAGCTCTTAATAATCGACCTATTCCCTGCTGAGTAGGGTAAATAAAAAAAAAAGTAAGAGATTCTTAGCACATGCCTGTGACTGTACCTATTGTACAGGTTTAGCTTTATAATAAAAATAAAAGGTACCTATAAGCGTTTTTATTTTTTAGTTCAGAGTTGGTTCAGAGCAGAGCACTGAGTAGACCCTGAGCGAACGGAGTAAACTTTGAGCAGAGTATGTTCAGAGCACTCCGATTCAATTATGAAACATATATCTGTCAAATTACATGGAAACTGTATGTACCTGGCTGCACTCAGTTTTTTACTCCGTCTGCTCGGTTATTTTATTCTGAGCTCATGGAGCACGCTCTGAACGCACTCTGAACGAAAAAACACACAAATTCCAAGCTCTGAGCGCTCTGAACTCAAAAAGAAACACAACATTTTTGTTTAACAGTTCCGGTTCAACTCTAAACTGCTCTGAACTAAAAAAAAAAAACGCCTTATAAGCTAAGATCTAATTCGAATTCCATGCAACAATTTCAAGTCGATTCTTTTTATTTAGTTGCAAATAATCTGTAAAAAATTCGATTTTATTTTTTGTGATTGTGTGTGTGCCATTTGACAGCAGTTTTGAAGCAAAAAGGTAAACAATTATTGCACGCACAAAGTGTTCAACAATTATTTAAAATGCACTCAGTTTTACGCGTGGTTTTGTACGATTTAAAATAAATATATATCAGAGATTTGTCGCGAAATAAAACAAAAATAGTTTTGAGTTCATAAAAGAAGAAAAAACAAACAAATTCCAACCGAAACACATCAATCAAGGAACACATCGGCAGGCAGGGATGAATGAACTTTGGACACTTAAATTCACAGTTAATTAATTCTTGATGAATAAAATACATTTTTATGGATATATTTGTTTTAAATCTATTTAAACTCATGACGAACACTTTTGAATATTTGTTAAACACCGTGGCAAAAAACTTTCAAATCCTGAGAAATGTCAAATCTTCGTAGTGTGTGTGCAAATCCGTGTAAATCTTGCTAAAAACGAAAGATTTCATTTGTCTAGAAAATTAGATTTTTTCTTCTAAACAAAGCAATTTTTTTCTAAACAGAACCGATTTTTTTGTTGCATGGAATTCGACCTAAGATATTCTATCAATATCTGAATTATTTGTATTGTTGAATCTGTGTTGATATTATTTTATTCATTCGAAGCTTCGAGTGTTTTAAGTTAATGAATGATGTTGCTAAATCAAAAATGGTAACGTCTGGCGTTTGAAGAAATTGAAGCTAATTCTTTTACGACAAAAAAATTTTAGTATTACGACGTCATCGGTCCATGCTTCTTTGAGAATGATATTTTATGGCCAGGCTATCACCGTCAACGGCGCACAGTGGAACGAAAAGCAGAAAAAGTGGACATCGGGCTGTAACTTTTGAATTAATGGATGGATTTTCATGATTCTTTCACCATTTTTTTTTGTAATATGTTCCAGTCTTCCAGACTCATAAAATATTAAGTGACGTTATAAAAAGAGAATATACCAATTGGTCAGGATTACTGTTACTCTGGCTTTGTAAACAATAAGCTGTTATTACATTACAATTGTATTACAGTAGATGACGGATATAAGAAACTAAAAAACTCCAAGGAATTCCTTTCTTATATCCGTGTTTTCTTACATAAAAAATTGTATATAAGAAAGAAAATTTCTTATATAAATAAAATGTATATAAGAAATAAAATTACTTATATAAATAAAAATTCCCATAATTATTGTCAAAAATGTATGGGCTTTCTTCTTTCTCGCCGAGCTTCAATCTGTTACTTCTTTGGCAATTCAATAAGGGTGGGTTAAGAAATTTTGTGAAAGTTACACGGCGCATCATTTGAAAGCTTACACGGGAAAATTTCTTATAAAAGTTTCATTTTCTATGTAGTGAATGAGATTTTGTATCAGAATAAGTTTCTTATATCAGTGTTTTTCTTATAAACGTTTATTGTATATGAGGTTTATTTAACACTTATCTTTATGGGAACGTGCATGGTGTTTTGGAATGTCTGTCTTATAAGCGTATTTTTTCTTATATGAGACTTTCTTATATCCGTCATCTACTGTATATAAATATGTAAAACTCAAACATACGTATTAAGAAATTATATAAATTTGCTGCAGTCGTAAATTTGTTTAAATGCATAACATTTTCATGTCAATTTTAAATGTGCAACTTTGGGCAACGTATTTATATGTATAAAAAAATAAAAATAAATTTGGTGTCACAAGGAACGGCTCATGAAGAACCAGGGCCTAGTGACTTACAACTTTCAACCATTCCTGTGTGCGTGTCGGTAGGAATGGAGGGGACCAACAGTTTATTGCCGAATCCGAACTGCTAATGTGAGCGGCACTTTTCTATGACAAGAGATACTTTTGGAGGATTTGTCAATTCTTCGCAAGAGGCAGTCCGGAAAAAACAGGAGGATTGCTGGGGGGGGCAGCATGTTTATCCGCCGTAACGCTGGGTGCTAGCACTGTATAATATGTAAGCAACAACAAAAAAAAACAAAAATCTCATAAAAAAGTAGTTTTAGTAATTTCTAATTTTCTCTTGTGTTCGATTAAAAATTGATATACGCATTGACTACAAAAGCTAATTTAGCACTTCATTTCACAATTTTGACAAAAAAATTTGTAGAAACTTTTTTTATTATATTTTTTTTTATCACAATTTTGAGTTTGCATGCGAATTTTTTTTAAAAACTATTGACTTAAATATCTTATTTTAAATTTTGCGCTAAAGAAAAACTTTCTGGCTTTCAAAACCGGTATTAAACTTTATTTTAAGGGTTGCCGTTGTTTTTAAACATTTGTTTATTTTTAAGTCATTTGTTTATAAAATTGCCCCTACCTCCTAAACGAGGTGAGATAGCCCCCCCCCCTCCTGTAACAAAAAATGCTTTTTTTTTACCCCTCTACAAAAGCCGTTATCAATTTTTGGCGCCTGAGTTATCGTACTCGTGCCGGCCATTTAAATGAATAGTGAATACAAAATTTCGATAATGTCCCATCTACTTTGTTTTATTTAGATTTAAAGAAAGGAAGCGCTTATTGAAAGCCCAGCATTTGGATTGAAATAAATATGTACTTGGGTTTTTGGTTCAGAGAAGACAAACCGTCAGTTTTCAAACAAATTAGTGTTTACTTTTAACTTCCGATGCAGCGTTGCCACTGATACATAAATACTTTGAAAACTAATTAGCTACAAATTATTGTCGCAAAATTTTAAACAGTCATATGTTAAGGTATTACCATGATACTACTCAAGAATTTTCTAACTTTAAAGCTCTTTAGTAAAATGTTCTTAGTTTTAAATATACGATTAAGTCTAGCCCTTGAAATTCGAGTGCCAATTACACTGCCTTCTAATTGACAGAAACTTGGGTTGAAGTTAAAAACTTACAAAGTACCTACCTTGTATGAGTTTACATAATTTTACGCGCATTTACGCCTAATAACAGGGCTACCTTCCTAGATTTTGAAAAAGAGACACTAAAAAGAGGATTTCAAGAAAAAAAAGAGCCACCGCTGAAAATATCCCCAAATAAAAAAAAATAAAAATAAAAAATTCCATTCTTCATTTAGAATCAGAATGAAGAAAGATAGGTAAGCGTACAAATCTCAATACAAATTATTCCATATTGAAAAAAATTATGTTTTTTTTATATTGATGCATAAACAACTGAACACAATCTACAGAAAATAGCATTAAAAATATGATTGATTTAATTGGCTTCTCTGTCATCGCAAGTCATATAAGAAGTATCATATTATTCAATTGAAATCACAACTTGAAAGTAAAAACATAATATCTTTACACTGCCAATAATAGCATCCTATTCAAAAAGAAAATATTTTACTATAGTTCACCAAGTATCCTTATTATATGTTTTCAAGTCATTCTTAGGTATGATATTTTAAAAACCATATTAAGGAAGAAAAATATTTTTTTTTTCATATCATATAAAAGGTTCACTTAACCAGTTTTCTTTGGGATTGCAGTTTCTTTATACATTGATGCAATACAATTTCTCACATTTAACCATAATTCAATTTTATTTCTTTATTTAAGTCATTTTTAAGTCAACGCTATATATGTATATGTATCTTCATAACGTCAATGCTATTTCTGTCTCTGAACGTTATCCTCATACAAGCATCAGTGCCGGATTATCGCGTATATTATTTTTCAGGATCTAATATATTAAATGATTTCATTTAGAACAATTATTAAGGTGCGTCAAGATGGCTCCACCACAGACCAAATTCAAACATCTAAAGATGCAGGAATTAGGACTTAATTAGGTGCTCATTAAGTGCTGCGATCTTAGCTGAGCACTTAATTCCCCTCCCCTTCAAACCTGTGGCGGTGCTAACTAGACGTCAAGATAGCGCTGCCACAGAAAGAATTCAAGAATCTAATGATGCAGGAATTAGGACCTAATTAGGTGCTAATTAAGTGCCGCAATATTAAATTAAGTGCTCTTGGATTTGACCTTGAAATGCACCTCAACAGTTCAGCCAAAAATCCTAAAACGCCAAAAAAATGAATACACAGTGTAAATAATGGTATCAAATTAAAGGACTTGCCAAGCCCTTTTCAAAAAGGTACTAATCAACTTTTTACCCCCACTACCTCAGGTACAAATTGATTTGTGGAATCTTGGTGGATCTTGGTGGATCTTGTGGAACTTGTGGCGGCGCTTGACGTTAAAATAGCGCCGCCACAGAAGGAATTCCAGATAATGATGCAGTTGTTATAGGACCTAATTAGGTGCTAATTAAGTGCCAGAATATTACTTTAAGTGCTCAAAGATTTCACCTTGAAATCGAATTCAACAGTTGTCTCTAATTGCATACAACTAGGTCCTAATTCCTGTATCATAAGATTCCTGAGTTCCTTCTGTGGCGGCGCCATCTTGACGGAAGTGACGTCATCAAAAAAATTGCACTTTGTTCTGTGAAAAGGTAATGGATTGAAGTGGAAAAATAAAATTTTACTTTTTTAAGACCTCTGACTAGTATCTTGAAACGTCTGTTTAAATTTCTTTAAAAAAAAATCTCCTCCAACTGCAAGCAACTGCTACATTCGATTTCAAGCTAAAATCTTAGAGCACTAAAAATAATATTGTGGCACTTAATGATCACCTAATTAAGTCCTTATTCCTGCATCATTACATTCTTGAATTCCTAACATATAACAATAAAATTCCACTTTTATTTATTTAAAATACAAAAAAAAAAAACAATGAGTTCCAGGACACTTACAAATCTGATATTTTTATATTCTTAAGCTCAGTTTTTTTTTTTTATTATTTTAAACTAAATTTCACCTTTATATACATGGTGATTCACCTAAGGTGTGACAAAAAGCTAGAGCGTGTAGGTTTCGTCGAGATAAAAAAAATCGTATAGCAGGGAGGGCTTATCAAAATTTTGCGTAATAAGTACTAATTTTGTTTTTGTTGTTTTGTTTTTTTTTATTAGTTTCTAGTCAAAAACAGAAAACCGGATGCTAAAATGTTTTTTAGATTTTGAGAAAATTAAAAATAACAGGAGGGTAATTTTTTAAAAGAATTAATTTAATACAGAAACAAAAATTATTAAAAATCAACGGTATTGCTTACAACGGCGTGTTATACTTTTTTGTAAAGCCAGATATCTTTGCTTTTATGTATTTTGTTTTTAAATTAAGTTGCTTTAGTGAACAGTTTTCAAAAATTAATTTTCAAAGTTAAATTAAAAAAAAAAGAAAAAAAAAATTGTGTTCAAACTAATTTTGTTTAAAAATTTACGTTATTGAGTACCTACAACTTTTGTCTTTAAAATTTGATGCTCCTATTAATTTTTAGTGAAACACTAAAAACTGGATGCCTAAATGTCTTTTAGTTTTAAAGTAAATTGAAAACCCTCCTATACGATTTTTTTTTCTTATCTCGACTCAACCTATATGCTCTACCTTTTTGTCACACTTTAGGTGAATCAGCCTGTATAGCATTTAGATAACTAGTTAATAAGTTAATCTCTTTTACTGCCATGCAATTCACTTGTGTAATCTAGGTTTAAACTTAAATCCAGATGAAAATTGATTTAAATCCAAAAATTAAAAAAATTGTTGTTACTAGTTGTGGGTTGTACCATCAATATATTGGTATTAGGAGCAATAGTTTTTTCAACGTTTATGCACCAAACATTTTAAATTAAATAGGTTAAGTTTTAGTTTGAGTTTAAATTTTGTTTGTTTCATGTCACAAATTAGGCGCTAAAAATCGCGATGACTCTAAAACATCAAAAAAGTATTTTAAAAAAATTATGATTGACCATTCACTGAAACTAGTTGACCTATTTTGACCAATTACTGACCCTTTAGATCTCATATTTTTTTTGCAAATATCTCACATATGAGACGAAATTCTTACCACAAACTTGGGTATTTTGTAAAACTTTGTGAGATAATTTTTCTCAAATAAATTCTAAAACAAGACAAGTTACTCAAAGGGTGGAAACGTAAATTTAAGTGGTGTCTTTGTATGAAAACTGACTCGGACCACTATACCTCTTGAAGCCTTTGGGTCTGCTTGGGCGTAACAAAAAAAAAATTTAAAATACTAAATATTCGATTGAGCTGAAAATTAAACCATTTATTCGTTCGTCATTAAGTCAGTAAAAAGTGAACTCTTGAATAAAATTTGTTTAGGATTTCCGACAGATGACACAGAATGAATGCATATTTTTATGAGAGTTGATATGTAAAGTCTAAATTTTTAATTTCTAGTTATGGTTCTGGCATATACCTTCCAAAATACAAACTCGTCCGACTGTGCAAGCTAACGTTGGAGAACACACACTTCACTGCTTAACTTTACACCCAAGTTCGGAAAAGACCTAACCATCACCAGTGACTTTGAACTCAAAGCAATCCCAATTACTGCTTTTTCCAACTAAGAAGGCAATTAAGTAGGTAGGCTTTAAAAGATACTAATCATTGGGTGCAAATATTATGGTGCAGAGGCACCTTGTCACAGCATTACGCTGTTTTGAGAGGAAAATTTCAACGAAAAGTTCTCGTCCCGTCTGCATAAATGGTAACTAGCGGAGAATACAAAAACACATATTGTAATGAATGTACTGCAGTGATATCGACTTACCAGCTAAAAAAATTAAATTTCAAGGGCAGAGTTTTCCGGGCCATGTAGAGCGAGTGGATACCGAAGTTCAGGCGCTTCCAAGTTCACCCCAGGGTCAGTAAAATTTTGGAATATCGCTACTGACATGTCCACCCACTAAAGGAAAGAGACCTTAATCAACTTGTCCATGTAAAACTAAAGAGAGCTAAGGACTGAATTATGTATTTTGATAAAGACCTAATGAATTGAGTTTCTCTGCTTAAAAATTTCATTAAATTCCTTGCTTTTATCACAACACAGCTCTCGCACAATAAAATTTGCCGTTACTTAGCTCTTAATGAATTCAAAATTTTTGATGATAGGTCTCGGCATCACCCCTTGAAATAGCTATATTTCCAGCCAAATAAAATAAAACGAATTACAAATACCTAAAATTAATTCGTAAACAATTGGTGGTAACGCCTTTAAGTTGTTGTTGTTGCTCAAAAATTCAAAAAAAAATTAAAATTTTTGGCTAATTTTTGATTTTTATGAAAAATTAAGAATTTCGCAAACTGAGTTTCTTAACAAGACGGAAATTAAAGCACACCAATTTTAATAATACATTATATACATTAATAGAGTAATATATGAATTGCATTTCCCAAAGGCCCAAATTTAGAAAGACCCAACTCTGTAAAAAAGACTGAAGGGTAGGTACAAAGTTTCTTATACTATATGGAGTAAAAGAAAAAATATTGAATAGCTTTCTTTCTTCCTTGGAAGTCCTTTACGAATGCTTCGCATTGAAAAATAACACAATTTATTTTGTTTAACCAAAAAGGCTGCACAATTACATATATCCTGATGGTGTATGTTATTTTCTTGTACCATACGCTTAAGCACCATGAGAGGAAGATAAGAGATTTATATGAAGATGGATTCACATAGTGAAAGGATATGCTTTCGATTAGTTTCTTTATCTATTTTTTGTTTTCCTTTCATCTATTTCTCTTTGGTGAGGTACCTATTCACTTTTCAAATTGCAGTTTTTAAATGTTGTCTCTTAGCAATAACATCGTTGACATGAAAAAATTGTTTTTTTTTTTTTTTTGTCAGGAGTTTAAAAAGTAATAATGTTAACTTGCAAATAACAATTTTTTAATCTCATTTTCTTTATGCTGGATTTAGGGATTTCAAGCAAATGTACATGGATTGGATTGCAGTTTATGTGAGCTCTGGGATCGTTTGATTCTTAGTGTGCCAAGCTTAATCAATAGACTAATATAGCTTCAAAGCTTCAAATGCACATTACTGGATCTGGGGTCTTAGAACACCTCATATAAATGGGATATTCTCAAAAAAAGTATGTCATTCAAAAGGTCACTAATTGGTCAAAAAGAGGTTAACTACTTTCGGTAGTTAGATACCCATAGATTTTTTAATTGAGTGTTTTAAGTTTTTGGTTTAAATTTAAAAAAATAAAATTTTGACTTTAGGATTCGAAATTATATGGAGGTAATAACTATGGTGTTTTTTTTTTTTTGTATTTTGCCCTCTAGTGGCATCAAAAGTATGTACATATACGAGTATCAATGATGATGGGACTAAAATTTTTTTGTCATAAAGGATTTCTAAAAACGAATTAAAAACGAAAAAATTCATTGAGTGGAACCACTCAAAAAGCAACGAACCACCCTGCCTTTGCATGCATGTTGCATGATTGTGTGATCTGAGAGAATACTGTTCTGCAATCGATAATCGTATTTAAGTGGCTGCAAACAATTTTGCTTCCCATTGACACTATTGATGGTGGCTCCAAGCTCCAAGAGGGTTTCATGATGTGACGCATTCAAACATGGGATATGCTTTAATATAGTGTCTTTAGTGCTTAAGTGGAGCTAAAGCCAGGCACTAAACCGCAATTCAAAAAGAAAAAGGGTTCCTTAAAGTTTGATTGCTCTCCGAACGCTCGTTTTCTCCATTTTTTTTTTTTTTTGTAGAAAAGTGTTCAGTGAACGGTTCACTGATAATGCAAGTACCACTTAATTTCCCATTTGGATAACAAAAAATGAGAATTTCAATATCTAACGGGAGTTGAGCTGCATGTATGAAACGGAAATGGTTTTTAAATTACTTAAACGGGACACAAGACGTGACATTCTGAGTGAGATTGTGATTCTGATGTATGATGGAGCGTTCCATGTTAGTCTGATGACGAGATTTGAAGCGAAACGAAAACATTTTCAATTATTGTGCGTTTCATCCAAATAATGTTTCACACGGTTTTTGTTTTATTCGAATTTGGTTTTTAAAAATTCATATAATATCCTCGTCCGTTACAAATTTGAAGGGGTTAGTAGATATCAGCACATGTGCACCATTACTGTTATCACAGGAACACACAGCTTCTTATAATTGTTGTTGGGCTTATTATAAACCCATCATCGTTGTCATGATCACACAGAAATGACATCTCTTTCTTCTACTTGAATCTCTAAACCCACTTTTTCTAATTATTTTTTTTTTTTTTTTTAATAAAAATCCATCTCAAACTTGGGATATATTTACGATCAATTTGAATTTGTGGAGAAAACAAGTGCATGAACTTCTAGCAAATAGACTGATGATGATGGCACGAAATCCTTGTATGGGGTGAAAAACAATAATTTATTTTTAGGATTTTATTTTCCTCGATGTTTATGAGTTTGTTTTACACTGTTACAGATATGTAGGTACCTACATACACACTTAACTAACGAGAGATTATAAATTTATTTCATTTCTGGCCTTTTGACAAGTTGAAAGGAAATTAAAGGAATTATTTAGGTAAGGGAATGAAATATATATATAAAAAAAAACAATAATTAAAAAAAAATATAAAAGAAGACAAGTTTTGGGATATTTTTAAATACCTTTTTTATTGATTCTATGGAGTCTTTGAACACTTGGGCGCTATTAAGTAAAGTAAAGGATGCAACAAAGGGATGTGAGTTGGTTTTAGATATTATAATACTTGCGGGTTAATGATTTATTTAATATGACTTGTGCAAGGCGATATTTTTTCATGCATGTCGAAATGGAATATTTGACATTTGTGGGTCGTCGCGTCGGTCGGTAGAATTTAAAATATATCTTGGAAGAGAAAAAAAAAACAAAACTAAAAATGGAAAATAAACTGTAGGTACATATATAAGTAGGTAGTACAGTTTGTGAACAAATATGTATTGCACAGCTGGATGGCACGAACTTACTTTGAATTTTTAAGAGCAAGTTTAAAAGTAGAACTTAAATTATTTCCTAAGGGGTATTTCAAGGATTGTACGAAACCAAGCGAATATACAAGGAAATTCTTTGATACGCATACATAACCGAACTATAGTTTGCTTAGTTTCATCGTCCAGTTATTATTTACCTTTGCTTTTGTCAGAGATGTAAATGAATGCAATCATTTTAGAGCTGCAGTTGACTGAATAGAAAGACATATTTCAAATACAATCATTTCAGGCAGTTAAAATACTAAAAGTTAAAGGAATGCAATACTTAAAGACTGCTTGAATTCTTTGAAGTATTTTAAAAGTCTTTTACATTGATTGCATTTTTTTTTACTTTAAGCAGTCTTTTAACTGCTTCATTGCATTTAAAAGACTGCAGAAGAATGCATTCAATGTAAAAGTCTTTTAAAAGACTTCAAAGAATTCAAGCAGCCTTTGAGTATTGCATTATCCTTTAGCTTTTAGTCATTTAACTGCCTACAATGATTGCATTATTTAAGACTTTAACATTGATTGGGAATTAAATGATTGAAGAACAAATACTTACAAAAAGTATTTCATTGCAATCGTAAGGTGCAGTTAAATGAATGGGATTTCAAAGAATATAATATCATTCATTTTTTTACAACTCTGGCTTTTGTAAGTAAAGCCTAATACGCAGATCGGGAAAAATTTTTCTTTTCATACAAAATTTTTCCCAGGAAAAATTTTTTCTTCAGTTTTTTTCCAGACAGTACGCAGCTCACGCGCAAAATTTTGACATTTGTACCCGCTGTAAGGTGAAGTCTCCACTAAATTTTGCCAGGAAAAATAATGTTCGAAGCATTATTTTGCGGAAAAAATTTTGACAGGTCAATAATTTTGCACGATAAACACTTATCAACTTTTATTTATCGATAATTTTACGAATAGAAAAAAGAAGAAAAACATTCATTTTGCGCGATTTTTCCAACGTTTTTATAGAGATTAGAATTGTAAAGATAAAATTTGTCTTTTCCTGATCTGCGTACTAGGCTTAAAGAGCGGTCTATTTGACAATTTATAAAATTGGTTGACTTTAACTGGCTCAACAGAATAGAATGACGGAACTGGAGCCGCAGCCAGAACTGGAAGAGCTGTCAAAAAGTGTCGTACGTTATTTTTTTTACATGTCCACAATGGAGCTGTACAGCTTTGAAAGTATTTTGAAGAAAAACAAAAGAATATTCTTGTGTAAAAGCTCGGAATTCACATTTTTTGTTGCCAATAATTTTCCTTTTAATAAATAATTTTTATCGCGATACAAATAACCACAATATTTTTTTCCGACCCAAAAAGTTGTTTTTTTTCTTCATACAATTTGAAACGTCAAAAGTGCCGTACGTGAAAGGTTAAAAGTTGGTGAACTCTTCCGTCTGCGTCTGCAGCTCCGTATGCGTCTACGTTCCGTTGTGTTTGCAACATTGAATTTGCGTGTATTCAATATTTTGACAGCTATTCCAGCTCCGGCTCCAGTTGCGTCTCCGTCAACCGTCATCATTCTGTTCAGCCAGTAAACGCATAAAATCAAAATTCACTTTGATGATGTGTCATCTTCTTTTTTTGCTCAATTGCTTTGTCTGCATATTAGGTTGCCAGTTTTGAAAAGAGATCAGTTCAATAAAAAATTTTAAAGTTTAATTTGGTGGTCATTGAGAATTCTTTATTCATCTAAGTAGGTACATATACGTTAACCCTATTTACAAAGTTAAGTATAAACAAAGCTTGGTGGAAGCTCAGTCAAGTTTTTATTGTTTCATATGCAAATATTCAATTTTAAGAGTTCATTATCAATATATGAGGCTCAAAGACTCGATAAATACTGAACAAATTTAGTTGAATTTTTAAAAGCTTATTCTTATAAGCAGCGAGATTGTTTATGAATTAAATTTCTTAAAATCCACCTTTTTCTATCCAATTAACCATTTAACGTGTTATTTGTAAACAAGTTTGCTTGTATGCGCATATAACTCAGAAGAACATTAACCGATTTGCATAGGATAGTTTTTTTTTTGGATTCGTATTGAACCAGGTGCATACTAATACTAAGGAGCTGAAAATAGGAAAATTTTATCCGCCGAACTTTATCTAAAAATATGCAATTTCATTTTTTTTTTAAATTTTTTTATACGCGTAATAAAAAATACATAATTTTTATATATTTTTCATGTAAGTTCAATTTGATTGAATTCAATTTAATTGCAAATTAATTTCATTATTTTAATTAAGAGGCTGGACTTTAGAAGGGAATATAAAAAATTCAATCAATCTTAAGTGGAACGATGTTCGCCAGAGGTCATCTAATAAACATTTATTTATTCATATGGAAAAAAAGCATTTCAAACATGGTCTTTAAATTGAATGATTAAATCTTATTTTGAGACTAATGATTTATCTCAAATTTAAGAATTGTATGAAAAAAATATGAATTCATGCAGACAAAAATTTTTAAATCGTTGGAGCGATTTTCTTAAAAAGTATTTTTTTTATATGAAGGTAAGTATATAAAATTTCTTGAATTTTTTTTCTTCATTTGGCACCCCATTTTTAAGTAGGTGCACCTAAAATTATATGTGATTTCAAAAAAATATATCAATCCGTTTTCAAAATGTAGGTATTTTTTTTTATCAAAATCGGTTCAGTCGTAAACGAGAAAGTCGAAAATCATTAAAATGATTCTATGGCAGGTATACCGGTATTGACAGTTTCTGGATTTTTTTTCATCAGAATGCAGGCCACACCTTGAAAAGTCCCCAAACAAATTTTTATCAAAATCGTAGAAGCCATTTTTGAGATAAATAACTTTTTTTTCAAAGCAGTTATATCTTTATTATACAAATTCCATAAACCAGTTAAAACTAAATAAAAAAAAAATGTGGTGGCGCAACAGCTCATGAAGAACCAGGGCCTAGTGATTTAAATCTCAACTATTCGTGTGTGCGTGTCTGTAGAAATCAAAGGGGCCTACAGTTTACTGTCAAATCCAAACGGTACTTTATGACAAAGAAGCACTATTGGAGGATCTATCACATTTCTTCCAAGAGGCAGTAGTCCTGAAAAGTCTTTTTTTTTTGAGTTGAAGCAGCTGAAAATTGAACCCAGACCTCTGGCATAACAGTGAAACCCACTAACCATTAGGTCGTGGGCTATTATATATATAAAGCAGTTGCTAGAACTTAATACACAGTGGAAGATTTTTTGCGACCTTTACTCCAAAAAAAAAATTTTAATTTAAATATTTTTTTTTAAAACAGTGATTCCTATAAAAAAATATACCTACTCGTTAATAATACACTTGCGAGTAAAAAAATGGAATCACTTCCTTTCGCCTTTTAAAATCAACAGGATACAATATTTATCCTTAAATGTTAATGGCCACGTTTTAAAGCTTAAACTTCAAACTTTAAATTGGAGGTAGAATCATAAGAATCCATTGGATAGTTTTCGCGTTATACGCCACTAATGGAAATAACAAGATATACTGAAAAAGGAAACAGTAGTAGGAAACGCTGATATGCAATATACGCTCCCAGTATTGGTTTTTGTTTATCGGTTTGCTGTTGAAAGTGAATTGTTACATAATCTCGATTTAATAGGTCTTTTAATCTTAAAAATATAAATGGATACCACACCTTCAGATGTTGCTCAATCTTAGCAACTGGTAGTGTGTATATTAAAGATCTACAAAATGTTCAGAGAAACTGGACAGTTTGAGCGAACGACAAAATCTGGACGTTGTCGGTCGTCTCGTCGGTGTACCACTTATGAAAAATTAATCGCAATGACTTATCTCCAAAATCGTCTTTTGAATGGCCTTAAACATCCAACAACAGCTCAAACTGTTACGAGGAAGCATTGCTTGTGAATGGGCAAGCATAGGAGACGACTTCAAGAAGCAGACCTTACCCCGAAACGATTTGTCATGGGACCGATATTGACTGCAAATTACCGAAAAGGACAACGATTTTCTCTAGTGCACTACGTTTGGAGAACAAAGCTGTTTTGTCGAAACGGTGACTTATGTGTACGGCGGAGGGTTTTGTATGATAAATGATACTGGCAGACATTTCAAATGAAGGAAAAGTGAGTTGGTTTTTGTTATTGGTGGTGGTGGAAAGGATGTTTAACTGCGGATCGGTAAGGCGCCAGTTATAGCTATCATTGAAATCCATCATTGAAACACAAATCAGTGAAACTGTGGAATTATTTTTGCTAAGTTTGTTATAGCTATCATTAAAACTTGGCTCTCATTGAAAACATCTCTGGTGCACTGCCCACAAGTAATTTAATTTTTAGGTTAGAGTTGATCATTTAACAAAATAATGACAGATGAGAACAGAAAGAAAATCGAACAGATATCATTGGAACGATTGTGTTCCACTTTTCTGAAACGAAAATCAGCAGTTCATTTAAAACCATTTTGATCATTGAAATAATAAAATTGATTTTAAAAGAAAGTTTCAAATTACATAATCGAATATTTTTTTGACCAAAATGCCATCAATTTTCTTTCTATAAGTGTCTCAAAATGGAGAGACAAAATTTTCAATGATAGTTTTCAATGAAAGCTGTAACTGGCGCCTAAATCCCCGATATTCTGCTGCATCACGTCGTTCCTTATGCTGGATGTATTGCCACGATGGACTGGCTAGCAAACAAATTTATTTTCAAAATAATTTTTTTTTAAACAATTTAGTTCTGATTCATTTTGTTTTTTGAATTCACTAATTTGTTTAGTGCTTGTAAGTCTATGGAATGCATGCACATTTTTTTTTTAAATTTTGAAATCAAAGTTATATTTTAAAGTGGCGTTTTTATTTTTTATTTTATATATATATGAATCTCAAGATATGGGCTTGCACTTAGGTATATGTACCCACGGTTGCCACTCCCAAAAAGAAATTCCTATCAAAATTATTAAAATAACCTACCAAACCGAAGAAAAACCTACCAAAGCTAAATTTTAACACAAAACCTAAACTTTATTTCTGAGAAAAGAAGTGATTCATATCTACCTTCATATTTCCTTTATTAGCTTAATCTAAGAACTAAGATAAATGTTTTCCACACCAAAATGACAATCATAAATAATTAGGGATTCTTAGGGCCAGTTGTACAAACGTGGCTCAAAATTTTATCCGTGGTTCAGCAATTTTAACTCGCCGATTTAACTGAGGTTTAACGATAGTTCAAGTTTCAAGTATGCTCTAATAGCCATTCTTCATGCCTGAACCATCGTTGGAACAAAGTTAATCCGCCAAAATGTTGGTGAGTTAAAATTCCTGAACCATCTCGGATCAATTTTTTTACAACTGGTCCTTATTGTTCAAAACTTATTCAATTTCACGTATAATTTTTTTTAAGCCAGTTTATGGATCGAAGCAGAGTCAAATTTTCATACAAAAAAATAGCATTTGTCCTAAAAAAATACAATAAAATTAAATGCAATTATTTAAGCGAAATGGAGGAAAAAATTTGCTTCGAGTTAAATATATTTCGACGGACTTATTTAAACCAAATATAAAACAGAATGTATTTTCTTTGTACATCTTTTGACGCGAGATTTATTGATTTTTCATTTCGTTTTGGATTTCACTTCGCATTGATGTGTAAACTAGTCTTTATGTAGTTATTTGAAAAACATAACATACAATAACTGAATATATGTACCAACATAAATTAAATAACTCTTGTGGGCTGTATTCCAACAGTATGTTATTTGTTAAAGAGTGGTGATCTGGTACCTAATTCAATTATAGTTGTATGTACTGGTTTACGATAAGTGTTGTTGTAATGCGAAAATAAATTAAAAAAAAATACCTAACCTTTTCAAAAGATTTGTTTGTTATTTTACAAAGATGTAGGTACATAATGATGTAGAAAATAATAAACAAATTATTGATCTACATACATCACACATTTAACACTTCAATAAAAAATATGACAAAAACAGGAAATAATTCAAAATAAATACAAATTAAATAGATGATGTATGATAAATATGTACATTATGTAGTTGTAAAAAACCTACCAAATAGAATAAAAACCTACCAGCCTACCAAAGATGAAAAAACCTACCAAATTTGGTAGGATCCTACCAAAACGGCAACCGTGAGTATCTACATGTACAAAAATTGACAACGTCAATAAAGATATACCTTTAACTTTCCCTGAAATCTTTTCTTCTTTATTAGACACCAAAGAATGTTTTTCAATGATACCATATCAAAACATTGGAGTCCCATTAACACCAATGTGTCACCCAAATAAGTCAATCCGCCTCCATATATGTTACTACTGGTAAATTCCTTTCAAGACCCTGACATACAATTTTAACGTATTTCTTATGATTTTTTCCCAAAACTAATTCAATCCAGAAGTGATGATAATTTCTTACAATGTCAGTTCATATTAAAAAACATGTTTTTCGTTATCCCTTTGCCTCATCCATCATTTGGAACGAAGTACAAAAAACACATAACACACAACCTCAGGGAGTAACTTTCTGTTTTATGTTCACAACCAACCTTCTCGAAGTTAATCAATACACTGACAAAAAAAAAAGGACATTGAACTTGACACATAACAACGAGACAAAAAAAAAAAGTTTAATACACTACTCATTCATGTATCATACATCTTTTTGCTGCTGCCATACGATACCAACTGTTGCACGTAACTGGGTCTATCATTTTTAAAGAAAACCACATCATATCCTTCCTCGTCCTTGTTCTCAAAATCAGTAGTTGTAGTTCATTTGATGCGGATGAAAAAAAAAACAAAAAATAAAAAAAAAATAAGGACATAGTTACCGCGTTAGTAAAAAGTGTCATCTTCCCATCCATGTTTATCCAATGCTCGTCGACTAAATTATGACGTTTAACATGTCACTTTCAACGCTTCGCATCCTTCGGGAGAACTGTGGGAAAAAATGTTTAAACACATCCTAGACTAGCCATCATAGAGTAACTTTAGAGCTATATGGAGTCTCCTTCTTGTACTATGTTGTACTATGATTAAAACGCTTGCCTACATAATGTACATGTGTATAAATTTCTTCATATATATAGGAGCTCCTCGTCCTTGTCGTAGTCCTAAGTGTATAAACCTCCAACCTGTGATGTCGATTATGGCAGTCGAGGAGAAGCTAAAGGACACTTGTTTCTTTATAAATTAAAAAATGTATTTTGTTATGCCTGTAGGGTGTACACTGTGCACAGTATGTACATATTTCATAACCATCACTCTTCTCTCGGGAACTCACCATCTGGACACAATCGATTCCATTAGAAAATATTGTTCTCTCCTCAAGTGCGTTGGTTGTTGCATCGTTATTAGGAGTTGCTGTGGCTGCTTCTGCTGCTTCTGATGCTCCTGCTGAAATCACTTAGGATGTGTGATGACAGATTAATGAAAAATGACAAAAATGAAATTGACTTTTGGGATGAAATTGGAAAAAAATAAAACAAAAAAAAAAAAAACTGAGAACATCAACATGAAAAGGTTTGGTGGGAATTTATTTGACTTAACCATATCGTAAAAAAAAATCCTTAGGGACTAAGAGATGATTAAAAAAAAAAAAAAAAAAAAAAAAACACCTATTCCAAGCCGGACTGTGGCAGCTATGGAAGTGATTATAACCAGCATCACTCTTTTCGTAAGGCATCATTTGAACAAAAAAAACTGTGGCATAATATGCTTTTGAATGATTGATTGTTTGATTGCCTTAAGTGACACCTAAAGTGAGTAATGTTTATGAACCTTTTTGTTATGTTTGTGACCTTTTGGGTATACTATAAAAGAATAACAGTTTGAAAAAGTTGTGAAAAATCGTTTGCTTATAGGTATCACACTTTATCAGAAAAGGATTGAAGGAACCTTAAGAAGATTGTAAGCCTTTTTCATAAAACCAGATTTGCATAATATTTATCATAATTCTATTCGAGTCGAGTTGTGAAGACAAATATAAAGTCTATTTATTTTCGGAAGTCATCTTTCATAGCATAAGGAGCTTGTTTGTGGGTTGATGTGGCCCATTAATACTTCATAGCTGTCAACATATCAATCATAAAGGAACCTCTCTGCCATTATAGATAGGTTTTATTCAGAAATCCTTACTTTCTATCGGAGTAAAACTTCATCTAAAAAGTAAGCACACTTTAAGACTGAACTAAACTTGAAATTTGAATTTGAAAATTAATAAATTGTTTGTATTTACTTTCGATTTCTTGGCGTTTTATCCAAGTAATCTCACTTTGAATCATCAGCTGATTGCCTGGAAACTTCTTTACTTTTTATCGATTTGAAAACCTGCATCCACAAATTATTATTCGGACAAATTGCACTGTCAAAGGTGTGAAAAATTAATTTCCTTTCCATTAACAAAACAAAACGTCAGTTACACTGGCAATGGCTTTTCTTTGATTAAAATATAAAGAAAAAAAAAAAAAAAACACGATAAAAGCCAAACCCAACAATCCTTATCACGCTGTTAACTCGACAGCGGACATTATTCAATTAATCACGCGACTTTGACATACATTCGTTTCCCTTTTGCACAATCCTAAGTATTATAATGCCAACAATGGATTTACCGTTCTTTACCTACCTATGTACGAGTAGGAACGACTTACATAGAACAAAAGAAATAACTGTACGTGTTTCATAATCACAAAAATTGCAACGCCCACTCAAGCACTTGACACGAGAACATAAAAAGGGACGATGGACATTTTAACACACAAACCTACACAGTCACACAACAGGACTACTATAACGGTTGTTTTGTACAACAAGCATAATTGTTGTTGACAGGAAAAAAAATTTACATAGCATAACTTTGTATGATTTTCAACGAATTTCATAATTTTGTTAAGATAACTAATTTGTTTTTTTTTTTTTTTTTTTTTTTTGTAAAATTAAAAATTATCAAATTGTGGAGAAATGCTCCGCCAATAATATTTTCCGGTTAAGTCAAGGGTCAAGGAATCGGTAAACTGCCATTTCAAATTCTGAAAATGTTGCTGGCTTTTATTCAAAGTTGAAAATCTAAAAACCAATAGAATTAGAAAAAAACGCTCTTATCCATTTATTTAAAAAAAAACAATGGTCAAGAAGTTATCAAAACTGGGCAATATCTCTCGGGGCGAACAAATTGTCACCACCAAAAACTAAATCCATTTTCTACACAAGAACATCACCGATTACACAAAATTGAAAAAAAAAAAAAACTAGATTCAAAATTAACAATGTTAACAAAAAAAAACCCACTTATTACCAATTTCTTCAGAACAACAGGCAAGAAATGGTCAAAACAAATTAAATTAATTGCTCTGATTAGAGTATTAACCTGTTAGATTCTGGATTTCGAGGTCCTAGCTTAAACCAAGTCCTAACTAACTAACTAACTAGTACTTGGTACCAATTTGACAGGACTAAGCCCCAGTACTTGTGTGAAGAAATGAGAACTAACTTTAGGGCTAGTACCGGTTCTAGCGTTAGGACTCTATGAAAAAATTAGCTGTAAAAGAATCAAAATATCAAAGAATACAAATTTATATAAATTACAAAGTAAGAGGAAAAAATTCGATATGCTTGCGAAGTTGGAAGTAGCTTTTATAAGCTTATCTTCAAAATGCTCAAAGTCAAATTGGTGAAGTACCTAGTACTATCATTTGTTTAAGGGTCGAATTTCATAATAATTGACAGGTGTGACACTTCTAGAAATTTGTCGCACTTACATTTTCTGTTCATAAAATATTGACAGTTTACTATTTGTCAGTGAAATACAACAACAATTTTGTCATGACAATTTTATCATTGTGAGATTTTGAAAAATGTGCCTCGGTCTGACACATCTTACAAATGTGAAATTTCAAAATTGTTGAAAGCTATTTTTTTTTTGGTGAAAAATTTAAGTGCATATAAAAATGAATAATATAAACTCGAAATATAATTTAATTGTTGAATCGAACTTTTGAAACACCATGTCCATTGGCAAATAAATGATGCTGACCTCTATTTTCAAGCAAGTGTTTAGTGTATATAAATAAAAATAAATTTGGTGGCATAAACGGCTCATGAAGAATCAGGGCCTAGCAACTTTCAACTCCCAACCATTCCTGTATGCCTGTTTGCAGGAGTGAAGGGGACCTACAGTTTATTGCCGAATCCGAACGGCTAAAGTAAGCGGGACTTTTCTATGACAAGAGATACTCTTGGAGGATTCGTCACCTCGCAAGAGGTAGTAGCTAAGAAAAAACTTAAGGTGGAAGCAGCTGATATTGAACCCGGACCTCTGGCATGACGGTCCAACGCACTAACCATTACGGCACGGGTTACTTCCATGTGCTTATTTTGGAAAAAAAAAATAACTGACTCTTAAAACTTGCCGTTATTGTGATAAGTTGATTAGATCAAACTCACTCAATAAAATAAGTTAAATTTTGGGCTCATTTGAATAGGCTCAACATCGATAACCTTAGTTAGCATTTGATTGCGTTGGTCTAGCGTTCACTTTTTTTTTTTTTTTTTAAATATATTGTTTAAATTATTTTTTACGATTTGAATTAAATATGAACCTCGGTTAACCCTGAACGGAATAAGCAAAAGGAAAAACAAAAGCTTTTAGAGAGTTGGGCTTCAACCACCGACATATCGTGAAAAATTAAGGTAGATTCCAAAATTTTTCAAGCCATTATTTGCTAAATGGGTGAGGCTTTAGAAATAATATTAAAAGAGGCAGTTCACAGGTACAATAAAGCTGATACTGGAGCTTTTACATCAAAGCTAATACATCCAATTTTCATGACTTTGCTTCAAAGAAAGTCGCAAATACCGCTGTTACCTGTAACTATGCTGATAATTAAAAAAAAAACTAACCACTTATTGCCACTCATAAAGAAATGTGCCTTCAGTTCTGTCGCATCCATATTATGCCGTGAGAAACCCGATATCAAAGTATCGTTTTTTCGGGCAATAGTACGATGTGAAAATTGTTGAACCATTTTGGTCGTACTAGTACGTCAGTCCTCGAAATTCGAGTGCCAATTACAAACATTATCCTTTAAACTTTGACTGAAGATAAAAATCTACAAAGTACTTTGCATGAATTCACATACATCTTTATTCGTGAATTTACGCCTATTAAAACCTAAAAAGACCTTGACCGAACCCACAATACACAAATCTGAGGTAATGTGCATATTGCACAGGTGGTCAAATTTGAAACTGTCGGAATTTAAAAAATGGTTGGTGCAATTATTTAATAATTTTTTGCATTCTGCACTTCTGTGCAAGCAACCTTTCAGACGATATTTAATTTATATGCCTTCGGCTTTTGTAGACCGCGTAAATTGTACCACAAAAATCGTGTTTGCCGTTTTATTATATGATGATGATAGAAGCCACCAATCTGGGAACACTGTTTTACTGCAAAGACTTGTCCTAAACTAAATTGTTTTTTTTTTTTAACTAAATATTGACAAATATGAAATTAAGTATATGTTCTTTTTTTAATCTCATACAAAAATTGTCCGTACAAATTCGTCAAAAAATTTATGACAATTTTTGGAGAATTCTTAACGATTCATGTTATAAAAAGTTTTTATGATTCGAAAACATGAAAATTATCGCCTAGAATAATATAATTTGCAGACGCGCTGTAGATTTTTATTAAGAGTCGGTACTCGATATAGTCATCGACCAAAATATTGAGAAAAGTACGACGACAGCATATAACTGATGAACCCAACTGTCGTGCCTGGGCGAAACGCATTGGATTTTATTATCGAGTTTTGAAATGATGGCTAGCGTAAAAAACTCAATTGTCTAAGATAATCATAAAATATTGAGTTTCTTAAAATGGTCTTCTTTTAAAATTGGACAAACAAAAATTAACGATTTATTAAAGGATGGTAAATAATATTCAAACAAAGACCTATCATTGAGATTGATTAAAAAAATTTGAAAAAAAAAAAAAAGAATTCTTAGAGGCAGAGTTATTTTGGCTCTCCCATTTTTAAAAATCTCGAAAATTGGCTTTTAGCTATAAAAAAATTTATAAAAATTGGAAGCTTTTTCGTAAATTTGTAGTCTGAAAATATTTCAAGCTTAAATTGTCTGTAACAGTTTCGAAGCCCTAGACCTGACCACTAGATTACTTATATCTTCCCCATGGCTGTTGAAAAAGATACCAAGTGATAGCTTATGCACTTTTCTGGTTAGTACAACTACTTAATTTCACACACCACCAACAGCGAAAAACGAAAAAACTTTCTAAAAAAATGAATCAGAGAGAGTCGTTAGTCAAATCTATTCTGTAAAAATACAAACTTATTTAATATGAACTTACCAAAAAAAAAAAAAAAAAAACATTCCTCTTTTTGATTTTTCAATCCCTTCACACGTGTTTATTATAATGAGCGCGTAAATGCATTCCAGTTAAAAAAGTTCCATTAAAACACGTGCACGAAGTGTGTCCTATCTGATATTGTATTTAACCACAAAAACAACTTGATTCGATATTTATAACTAAAAAAATGATTTCAATCCTAAAATAAAATTGTTGACTTCACGATACAAAAAAAAATCATAGCGTTGGTGCACACAGTTTTCCATCTGCTCGCTATATCATTTCCTTTGTATCGTTAGTCAGAATCATGCATTTAACGCTCAATTCAGAATTCAATTCAAATTTTCATAATTAATTTATAAAAAAACTAAAACGACAACATAAATGAATAAATCCAGAGCGTATAGAACGTAACAGATAATAATTTTTTGCTGTCACTTTGTTTTCAGAAATTCTATTTAGGGTTTGATATAAAAAAAAAGTCTTCAATAAAAACTAAAAACAAAATCTTGGATATTGTACTTATACATATTTGAAATGATTATTTTAAGTCCCATTGGAAAATGAATGAAATTATTAAGATGGCCAGGAAAATTAAGCTTTCAAATCGAAAAATTTAGACAAAGCTGAATTTCGGTGGAGAGCTTTCTTTTTATATTAATTTTTTAAAAGTAGATACATACATATGTATGTACATATGTACCTGTGAAGGCAAAAGCTGTACCTTATGAAATTATATACATACAAATTGTGATTCTTATTTTATGAGGGATTTTAAAAATTTTCCGTAGATTTTAATCAAAATCTATTTTATTTCTCTGAAAGAAAAAAAGTCGTAGATTTGTCTTGTTTTTTTTGCTTAAACATTTTTCAATAAGCCTTAAAGTACAGGAAACTCAACTTTGCCTCTTAAAAAAAAAAAAAATAAATTTTGTGGCACAACGGCTCATGAAGAACCAGGGCCTAGTGACTTAAAACTCTCAACTATTCCTGTGTAAATTCCTCACAAACTTTCAAATACTTAAAAAAAATTTAAAGGCAAAAGTTTTAACTTATGTGATTCTACAACACGAAAAAATCTTTTAATGGTGTGTGTTGAAAAAGCCACCATCTTGAAAAAGGTTGTGATTTCGTTTTAAGTTAATAACTTTTTTTTGTATAAAATGACAAATGAAAAACTTTTGGACAGTGAATGTCTAAGAAATGAGCTATTAACGAGCTCTGTAAGATTCGTCTTGAAGTTATAACATTTCAAATTAATAGGATAATAATTTTAGTATGACATACAGACTAATGTTAGTCGCCTCTGTGTTTGAAACAAATAAATAAATTACTTTGGGTCACTGTGTCGTATACGTACTTTTTTAGTAAAAAATTGTATCAGTTATTACCTAAGCTAGAAAAGTGGCAGGCTTTTAAGATATTTTTTTTTTTAAAGCAAAAATAGACTTCAGAGACTCTTAATTTGGAGGTTTGTCTTTGCGATGAAAATTTTGTTTGCTTTTTTTGTTTTAATTGCATGATTTACCTTCACGTTGGTATGGAAAATAGTACAATAAAAGAGAAAAAAACAGATATTTTAACGTTTTGCAATTTTTTCTCGTTATTGCAGCTTGAACGAAGTACCCAATATAGGCGAAATTTCAAATGCTATCTTATAATTTTAAGACGAATCAACGTACAAAGCTTGTTAATAGCTCAATTTTTCAGTTTTTCCTTGGTCATTTGACCTTCAACCCCTTTCACCCAGCCCCGTTCAATATAAAATTAATAAATTTATGTAGATTTTTTTTCCAATTTTTTCGTTAAAGATATCATAACATTGTAGCTTTTCACTATAAAATCAAGTTCGTGCTATATAGGGTGATATGAATAAAAAGGAGTACCTGCTCAAAACTCAACTTTTTCGAGCACGTGCTCCATTTGGTATGAATAAAATACTTGAGGAGGTGCTCAACGATTGAGCATCCACATGCTTGATGAGCACCTTCTCAAAGGTAAGTACCTACTCAATTGTTAGATATGAATAAACCGAAGTTCTCCTTCGAGAGGAGCACCTGCTTGTGATTTGCGAGCAAGCTCAGTTGGTTGCTCAACAATGAAGGAAATAGCTTTTTATCACTAAAATACATTTTTTTTTTAAATAGAAATGATGATATTTAATTATACCTATGATCAAACACATTTAACTTGATGATCTGTTTAATAGAAAGTAAGGACCTATCTTATAGCATCATTGAATTTTTGCTATCATTTACACTCAAAAATTGCTGTTGGCTCTTAGTATAGAAGTGGTATTTAATAACAGTAAAACAAATAATTTAAAAAAATCTTTATATCTCCAACTAACAACATGGCAGACTTTTGTGTTCTACTATAATGATGCATATGTATACCAAAAAACCCTTACACTTATATATTGTACTAGCCGACCCGTGCTCGCGTTGCTTCGCAAGCTTTAAATATACTTATTAATATGAGTAGGTAAAAGTATATCAAATTCTTCATGAGATTAACCGCAATTTCTACTATATTATTTACAAAAATTTTATATTCATACTTCCATATGCTTTCCGTAACCAAATAAAGAATTTTATTTTCTCTCACTGAAACAATTTCATGATGCCAACTATATATTTCCTTTTATAACTATTTTTTATTTTTTCCCTTGGACGGAAACTCCCTTAGACGGACAACAGTATTGCGACCGTCACTGTCCGGCTAAGGGAGCTTGCACTGTATTTTATTCCTTACTCCACTCAGTTGAAATCAGTAATGTTTCATTTTCATAATCTTTATCAGCTTTCAGTAAATCTTTTTTTTCATGCTGCTTTCTACTGAATGTACTGTGGTGCGTTCTTTTATGTTACTGTGGTTATTTTTAGTTAACTATAGTTAAATTCGGTCGTTCCTTTAATTCAGAAAAGTTACTTCGAGTAACTTTATGACGTCATAAAATCGTTCCTAAATTCCAAAGTAAAAGTGTCAAAAAGTAACTTTTTGTAACTTTTTCCAACTCATCTCCTCGATATGAATTGAAATAGTTGATCTGTCAAACACAGCTGAAATGCAATGGTGGATGTTTTGTTTACTTTTTGCCCTTTTGATTTGGAATTGTTTTCAATATTTAAAATATGTTTTTATCAATTTACTCGATTTTTTTTTGTTGAATTTGATTTTTACGAAAAGTTTTCTTTTATTTTCTGATGCATTTTCTTTCTGTCGGCATTTTCTTCTTTATATTTGGTTAATTTTTAATCAAAAAATTCTGTGCCATAAGCAATGAAGAAAATTGCACTTATTTCTGTTCGATTTATACAAAACTGAGTGTAAAGAAATTTAATATGGAAATATTACACATTTTATTTTGAATTCCTAATAATTATTTTTGAAATAAATTTAAGGCAATCACATTTTTTCTTGGTAATTCATTCCAAAAACAATTCAATTTTTTTTTGTCAACCCCTTTCGTTTGACAGATTAACTATTGTTTACTCTGGTCGTTCCTAAATGAGAAAGTTACCAAGAGTAACTTTCTTAACTATGGCACATCAACTTTTATTTTTGACACAGTAACCATAGTTAACCACAGTAACATAAAAGAACGCACCACTGCCCATTTTCCACTCAAAATATGTACATTTATGTAACACTTCGGTTCACTGCAGAAGAAGCAACAAATAAACACACTCTGCACGGCAGTGTTGTGGTAGCAATACTTAGCGGCCCATACACACAACACTTGTGTGGACACTGGTGTCGGTGTACTTAAATGTGGTGTGTGTATGGGCAAGTGTCTACACCGAATTCGGTGTCGAACACGGTGTCAAGAAAATCAAAATCTTTTGATTTTTTGTGTCGGTGTTGCTAAATGTGTTGCCACGGTTGCCGTTTTGGTAGGATCCTACCAAATTTGGTAGGTTTTTTTTATCTTTGGTAGGTTGGTAGGTTTTAATTCGATTTGGTAGGTTTTTTTAACAAAACGATCTCACAAATGAATTACCAGATTACCACTCTTTAAGAAATAAAAAATTAATGTAATACAGCCGACACGAGTTATTAAAACTTATGTTGGCATTTATTTTATTTATGAACAAATTATAAAGTCTTAACATACCTCAGGATTCCTCATTTTTTATTCTTATCTACGGATCTGAATCGGGGTAATTTTTTAACACTTAATACAAAATAATTTTAGATCCTGCTCTCTTATATGGATGGGTGGCTTTGCTTGCATGGTAAGGTAGTGTTAATTGTAGTGTAAAGAAAAAAGACAAAAAATGAGTAAAAAAGAGATATGCATATAACACTGCTATCACTATCGTTACCGAAGTGGCATTTGTGTTTTTTGACACGATAATTTTCCCGTGGAACGGTGGCATGAAAAAGTTCAATATGGCACGTTTTTATTTTTATTTTATTTTTTACTTAAAATGGAGCAAATTTCTACAAAATTTAATAAAAGTTTGTCCAAATTCTGTAAAAAAAATTAACAGAAACTCATATATTTTGACAATTAGCAAATAGAGCAAAAGTTTATTTTTAATTTTATGCATACATCCCGTAGTACAATTAATTACAGTTTTTTCAACAAAATAGAATAATTTGTATTTTTTTCATGTGGCATGAAAATGGCACATTTTTCAGAAAATACGGCACGTTAATTTTTTTTCGAGCGGCAATGCTGGCTTTCATTATGATCCGTATCGTTTTATATGATTCTGATCAGATCCATAGATAATAAAACAAGGCTAACATGAACTAGCAAAAGTAAATACACATGTAGGTATAAGTTGCGTTTATTAAAAAGAACCTCAAAATTTGCTTTGGTAGGTTTTTCTTCGGTTTGGTAGGTTATTTTGAAAAATTTGGTAGGATTTTGTTTTTGGGAGTGGCAACCGTGTGTGTTGCGTGTGTGGCGGAAGGCCACACTGGTGTCATGACACCGGTGTGCACACTTGTGTTGTATGTATGGGCCGCTTAAAATATGTAGGTATGTATGTAACATTTTAGTTCGCTTAAGAAGAAGGAAAAAACAAATACACTACGCATTGGCCGTCGTCGTCGTTACAAAAAGTCAACAATTGAGTGGAATGAAAGGCTGAATAAATATGTAAATGAGTGGGTGAGCGAACAATTGAGTGGACAGAGATTCAGAAGCAAATATACAAAAGAAAATGCACAAAACACGGAACGATAATGAAATGGAACAAAGCAGCAACCCAACCCAGTCATTGCGATTGAATCGAATTCATAAATGCAAAAATACAAAAAGTTGATAAATTTATAATTTGTAAATAAATTTATTTCTCAGCTTGTAAGTACAGTTAAGAAATGATTTAGGGCTTAAAATTTGCATAAAACTATTGACTTTATACAAAAAATCCCATTTATGTAAAATATCAAGCAGGTTTAAAAGCATAATTGAATATGTTGGTCAACTTCGACTTTTAATTTTTTATTATTTGAAGCCAGAATAATGACATATTTTGTCAAATAATATGAAACTTAAAAAAATATTTCGAGAGAAAATGACAAAAAAGTATAGAAACTATGGAAACGAAATTAGAAATAATAAAATAATAAATTTCAGGCAGAAAATCGGTTTGAGGTATGAGAGCACCTACTCTTCATAAAGTAGGAGGTTATCAATTATAGTTGGTGTAAAATTTTATTCATACGAAACGGGAGCAGGTGCTTCTTTATTGAGCACCTCCTCTGATTCTTATGGAGCACCTTCTCTGAGTACTTACTCCGTTTTATTCATATAGCCCATAGTCGTGTATTTTTTTTTTCACGACAGTAAATATTATTTATTTATTTATTTGAATCAAGCTAATTAATATCTAGCGTACAAAATATTTCTTAGAATTAATAATTAAGAATTAAGAATTAATAAATTATAAGATATTATAAATTATTTTTTTAAAACCAGTATTTGATACATCAGAAAAATTTATTAATAAGTTATGATAAACATTATACAAATTAAACATGTTATTTAATGGTGAATTTTGCTCATAGTTGGTTCGACAGTGTTTTATATGAATTGGGTCAGGACAACCTCTTAGATTACGATTTGGAACATTAAAATTAACGCGAGACAAAAGGTTCAAGGCATCGATATTACCATCAATAAGATTAACTATAAAAACAAAACATAAATAAGAACGTCTGCGCTCCAGACTGGGTAAATCTATGAGTTTTAGACGGCTACTATATGAAGGAAGAGTCAATGGATTCTGCCAGCCCAGGCCTCTTAGAGCAAATTTTAGGAACCTTTTTTGAATTTGTTCAATTCTTATTTTGTGGCAACTGTAATAGGGGGTCCATACCTGGCAAGCATACTCTATAATGGGTCTGACAAATGTGGTAAATAGTTGTTTGATAACATAAGGATCAGAAAACTGACGTGATTCCCGTTTAATCCAACCTAATATTGAATTGGCTTTATTACATGTCATATTGATATGCTGTGTGAATTCAAGTTTTTTATCAAACAATACACCAAGGATAGATACATCATTTACATTTAACAGATTTACGCCATTGAAACTATGGTCAAAAGATAAAACGGACAATTTTCTTGTAAATTTTATAATCTTACACTTGTCGATATTTAACAACAAATAATTACGTGCACACCAATTGTAGATAGCATTTAGATCACTTGTCAAAGCAAAGAATGGAAAATGCAAAAAAGTCTAAGTTAATTAATTTTAAATCACTTGTATTTTTAGTTTAACACATAGTCGAATTAGATAACACTTCAAATAGAATAAAATATAAAATCAACAAGTTAAATTACATATATTGATGATAGTCAAAATATTAAAGTTCTTGGACGGAGCGCAAAAATAGACGTCACTCGCAAACAGAAGCAGGGTTCGGAGTATTCCAATAGAGAGAGTATAATAAAAAAGATAATTATTACTATTATATTGGCATCTTGAGCTTTTTATATCCATTTTTTGTGACCTGATTTTTGCAAACCAGAACACAACACCTTTAAAAATGTTAAAATATGATATACCTAATGCCTACATCAACTATATGCCCTCCAAATTCAGCAAAAAAAAAAAATAATAACACATACAAAATATTTAATGTACATACTATACATGGAATACAGTATGTAGTTATAGATATGTAAATATATTAAACAAGAATATAAAATTGAAGTGGTAAGCCACTTTATCTCATAAAACTAACTGAAATCCCAGTTAAAATGTTAAGTTCTAACACTACTCTTCATTAGCAAAAAGAAAACCAATCTAGAGCAAAACTCTAAAAGCAAATTATTTAGTTTCCAAAAATTCCCAAAAAACAAAAAAAAATATAAATAAAAATAAAATTAAAAACTGAAATTACAACCTCACAGATTGCATTTTTGTTTTATTAAAATTTGTTTTTCCTACGAAGATGGGTGAAGGCTGAATGGGATGGATAGGTATGTAGGTACATATTTATATAGTTAGATGCGATGCGGCTTTGCTACTCAAACTCATGTTATCCAAAACCACATCAGCACTTTTTTTTACGGATCCCTTCATTTCTATATAAATCTTCAACAAATTAATAAAATGTTTTTATATACAGAAAAAAGAAAAACCATTTTATGTATATGGATATGAAAGGGATATGCAAACAATGGCTTTTTGCTTGGAGAGCGTTCCAGGTTTCAGCAAGCGCAGCAGCACGTCAGAAATGGCCCCTGCAAAAAACAATTTCACTTGTATATTTTAATTTTAATTATTTTTTTTCTTGTTGGATGCAAGGATCAGGGATGCCTAGAAACTATTCGCAAAGTTGATGAAACCAAAAGGATGCGATGGATATACATATAGAAGAGCGTGCATTAACAAAACAGTATAGCTGCTTGCTATGAAAACTTTTATTGTTTTGGCATCTTTTTGTGGAGGAACCATATAGCCAGTTAACAGTAGGGTATTTTAAATAAAAATATAGCAAATCAAAAAATTCCGAAGGCTAGAAAGCTCATGCCAGCAAAATATTCGTCCTCGATAATGCAAATAAGGCATACATTTTTATGTGATCGATTCATGTGTATCAACTTAGCAGGTCACTTTTTCCGTTGCAGATTTAAAAGTATATAGTAATAAGTTGCTGTAGTAGCCGTGGCGTGATGGTTAGTGCGATGGACTGTCATGCCAGAGGTCTAAGGTTCGATCCCCAGCCTCGCCATCTATTTATTTAAAAGAAAAACGGCTACTGCTTCTTGCGAGGAATTGACAAATCCTCCAAGAGTATCTCCTGTCACAGAAAAGTGCCGCTCGTTAGCCGTTCGGATTCGGCAATAAACTGTAGGTCCCCTCCATTCCTGCAGACACGCACACAGGAATGGTTGAGAGTTGTAAGTCACTAGGCCCTAGTTCTTCATGAGCTGTTGTGCCATCAAATTTATTTTATTTTTAGTAATAAGTTGCTACTTAATTGCTTATTAGTTACCCAAAAACAAAACTAATTGCTCTGTTGGTTTGTGAAAAATGGGTGTCCTGCTAAGTTGACGTCAACTAAGCAGGTCAACTTTATCAAAAACAGAGATAAACGATCCGGGAGTGGATTTATATTGAGAACTACTTAATTGCTAATTAGTTACACTAGTTACACAAATAAAAATTTGAATCACTTTTTTCGTTCTCAAATAAATAGGGATGACGTCATCATATAAGGACACCCATTTTCTCGCAAACCAAAACAGCGATTAATTTTTTTTTTGCGTAACTAATTAGCAATTAACTAGTTCTCAATATATATCTACTCCCGGATCGTTTATCTATATATCTGTGGCCACAAACCATAACCGCTTAAGTCGACTTATGTCGAAATTGAGTTTTTGTAATAATCTTGTTCTTTATATTAAAATCTACCTCCACTCAATTTTTTATGTCCGTATCTTTTTTAAAACGGAAGTTATTACCGAAAAACCTAATGACCTAAGTCCTTTTTTTTAAATAAAGAGAAGGCAAAACAACCTAACTCGTAAAAAATATTTTTGTTTTCAACGTCCGTTTCATAACTCAACTTAAGCCTTTTAGCTGCTTAGATTTTTCTTCAAATAAATAAAAATTAATTTGGAATAACAACCTAACTCAAGTTAAGAAATGTATTATATTCTAATTATTTACATCCGTAATTTTTCTTTTTTTCTTAAGTCAACTTAAGCTGTTATGGCAAATTACTCTTTTCTTTGTGGATTAACTTAACTCAACATAGGTTCTTTTTGCAAAACAAACTAAAGTACTTTCAAAATCATATATCAAGTTAGGCTGTTATGGCGTATTTGGATTCACAAAATCTTAGATTTAAGTCGACTTAGGTTGTTTTTCCAAAATATAAATTTTGCAAAAATTGGGAAAAGCAGAGTCACAACTTGACTTAGGCTGTTGTGGACCGTCGTATTTGTTGTGAAGAGTTAGTGTAAGTACATTTTAGAAGTGATATTTTTGAGTTTAAAAGTTCCCAAAAAATGTGTCAGAGCAGTTAAAATGGTCGATTTGAAGACTCAACATTCAACAAGCAAGCATTTTCTAATCTTCTCGTTAAGATAAGTAGTATAATAAGTACCCTAAGTAAGTATGAAGTGAAGATTATTCTTGTTCAATTCCACATTGGAAAGGAGGGCATTTTTATTCCATAAGGTACAACTTACACGATAACACTTTGCCTGATCAGATTTTTGAGGCGGCCGGCGTGGCGGGTCAAATTATCCTCTAGCAACGATTCGATTGCTTCACCTGAATCCTGGGCTCTCGTCGCGTAAATTTGAAGCCGATCGTTGTTTAATGAACGATTGTAGTGAACCGTCAATATTTTACTTCGTGTAATATCACATTCGTGTCGTTTTGTGTACGGTTAAACATACAAAAATAGACGGAAATTCAAATTTTGAATGTTAAAACTAAAAATCCTTGTCGTTTTAATTTAAAATGTCAAGAAATTGATATTTATTTCAGTATGAAATTTTCAAGTTTTTATTTTTGTTGATGGATTGACTTAAAACGTATGTATGTAGATAGGTACATACCTCAAAATATAACAACTGAGCCGAAGAGCTAATGTGCTGTTGTTAATATTGTTGTTAGTAGAATTTGCATGTGAAGACTTAGCTTAATGTGAATAATTTTTGAATGTGCACATTAAGGAGTTGAACAAAAGACAACTATTATTGAATAATACAAAGTAAATGGTGATTAAAATTATAATGTTGAACCAAAATTGAAATGTTTATTTCTTATGATTATCTTAAGGAAATTCAATGGGATAAGTATGAGACGGTTGTAAAATATCAAACGTTCAAACGATCGTAGTTGATAGTTTCAGGATATATGTATACGAACCAATAAAATTGAATCGTCTAAGCGACTTATCGATTTCTACATTTTTAGTCGGTTTATACATTTTTAAAATATACGAAGAACTTTTTCTGACTTCGTACCTCTTAAGCTCTCGGACCTGCTGAGAACCAATAGAAAAGGACCAGCGGAAAATCTGCCAAAATACCGTCGCTAGTGCCGTGACTGGGTGGATCTCATCAATTGATCACAACAATACATTTGATTCAACAAAAAGTATGGCCAAGAACGAAGCTTAATGAATGCTGAGGACAACCAATAGTTGCCAAAAGAGCAGCCAGGGGATCTTCGGGTAGAAGAGAAGGAAGGAGAACTGAACTCTCAGGACAAACATGAGAAGGTTTGTTCTTACGAACATTCTATCGAAAGATGAAAACGTTCTAGCCAAGTGTAAAATGCCAGTCTATTGAGATAGGAATGGGAATACTGAAACAAAACAGGTACAGCTAACATATCGCAGAGGCGGAATTCCAATTCAACTTGAATCATGATTGCAGAAATTTCCTTGTCTCGACATCCTTGCCAGGCTTGTCTTGTTTATGCAGAGTCCCGATTGACAAATCGTGCTTCTCCATCAAAGTCGGCAAGAACACCACCAAAACTTTGATGCCCAAAAAAGTATAACGCATGACGCGTTATCATGCAACCTACTTACCATCGGTCTCAAAGCAAATTGTTCGCAATTCACATCCAAACACCAAAGGTACAATTTTTCAAAAGTTCGTTCAATTAACTTTGCTTATGCAGATGTTCTTGACATTATCGGCAGGTCGTAAGCTGAAACGTGCCCATTTGCAAGTATTAAAGTGGAGGCAAATTTCGACACTGTCAATTCAGACGAAATGTCATGAATCGTAAATATAACTTCGACGAAGAGTCAAGTATACTCGGGCTCCACTATTGGCTTGCAAAGTCACTAAGTATACGACTAATTGTAAGACCAGACAATTTCTTTGGGTGGTATTTGGTCAAAGTGTATCGCTGGACTTGGCAAAAGAAGATTCATCGACTAGCTCTACGGGCTGCACAGCAACACATAACGGTCGCCTTAAGTGGCGCGCACAAATCGAGAATGACCTTAACCAAGTTTGTGCACGCAAGTGGGGGCAGCTTAAGCTTGTTAGAGACCGAGATGGCAGTAGGCGGAGGGCTTGTTGGTAAAGAACGTGGTTCACCCTGAACTGTTTAAAGTAAAGTAACTTAATCGATATAATGTTAGGCAAAGAAAAAAAGTTCTTAAGAAAATTTTTTAACATTTTTTTTTATTTGTACCTATAAAATTAAAAAAAAGGCAGGTCTAAAATAAAATATGTAGGTTTATTACAAAAAATACCGTCATTTCTTGTTAAGTATCATATTAAAATGAATAAAATGAAGAACTAATATCGTTACCGTGGGAAAATAAATGACCTAAGTCGATAAAGTTCATCAGTTATTGTTGAGGAAAAAGAACCTAACTCAACATAAGAAATTTTATCTCACAATCTTAAACAAGGAATAACGACCTAAGTAGACATAGGAAATATTATTCATCAAATCAAAATAAGGCAAAACAGCCTAACTCGAGTTAAGATTTTTAATTTTTTAACGGTCAACAAACCATAACAGCTTAAGTATGTTTTTCTTTAATAACTCTTTAATTACCCGATGGAAACTAATTTACTTTTAGTTAACAAAAAAGAAGTGCATTTACTTTAGTTTTGCATTTACAAACTTTAAAAATTAGCATTATCTTGTTCTTAGAGATGATTTGAAACTTCAATCTGCTCTCCTGAAAAGTATGAAAAATCGACTTAGGCGGTTATGGCTTGTGGCCACTGTATATATAGTTGATCTGCTAAGTTGACGTCAACTTAGCAGGACTCCCCATTTTCTCGCAAACAAACAAAGCAATTGATTTTTTTTGCGTAACTAATTAGCAATTAAGAAGCAACTAATTATTATATACTTTTTAATCTGCAACGGAAAAGTGACCTCCTAAGTTGATGCACATGATCGATTCAATTTATCAATCGTGCTCAGAAAAATATAAGCATTGTAACGAACAGAAAACGGACTTTTAAGGAACTAGTTTTTATTACTGTCAATTTGAAGCTGTTTTGAAAGTAAAATCAGTGGTTTGCTAATTTATATCTGCTGATCTGAACCTTTATATTTTCCCATTATGTTCCTTACAATCCGAATTTACCCCGATTTCTGTACGCTGTAATCCGAATTCCAACTTAAAAAAACACTGGCTTCACAGTTCAGTTTTTATTTCAGTTGTAGGTATATAGAATAAGTATTATTAAAAAAATCTTCATACATGAATTTGTTTTAAGTTTTTTAGTTTTTATAAAAGTAAATAGGTATAAACCAATCTAGTGCAATTTTTCAATTTTCGGTCTTAAAAAGCAGTAAATAAAGATTCGTTGTTAAATATCTAACGCTTTTCCATTCCCGTCTTGTACTCATTACTCCGAATAATTTGATAATCCGAATAGGTACCCCCTTGCAATAATAAATTTGGATTAGCGAGACATTACTGTAATTTTACGTGGAATGTTGAGCGAACATGTTTGTCAAGAAGAAATAAATTAAATAATAATTGAGTCTTGCCCTTTATTTTGGCACTTTTTTTACAAATAAAATTTTCACTGACGTTTTTTAATAAAACTATAACTATAAGGCCAGGCGCGAACATGCAACTAAACAGTTGGGTTTCAATTTTGAGCACAATAGGCTTATATGGGAATGGGAGTGCGTGCCGGTTCATTTGCGCGGACTCTCATATAATTCTATAGTACTCAAAATCGAAACCAAACAGTTTAGTTGCATGTGCGCGCCTGGCCTAACGCTTGTAAATGTTGACAAAATTAATTAAAAACATTGTCATTGCATAAGCTATTGTAAGAACTGAATTTTAATTTCTATTTTTGAAAGCATTTTTGCCTGTATGTTGGTTAAAAAAGGACAACTATTTTCAGAAATTGTTCAGCTATTAAAAATTTTAAATCAGTGGTAGTTTTTTCAATTAACCTGAATTTTTGAACAATGCACCCTTATACTATTTTAAATATAATATAAAAATAATTTATTTACACCACTTGACTTTTAAGCTACCCATATACGATCGTGCCATGTTTCTCGAAGCCAATTTGGCCCGCGCTTAGTCGCTCCCACTCCCAATTACACGATGCAATATTTCGATCTGCTGAGTTATTTCACTCAATACATTAATTCCAGCTATTTCATTTATTTGAAATTTTGATTTTGTTATCTTTTTTGTTAAATTATTCTTTTGATTCTATTCAGTATAAAAATTTCACAGAGAAAACGGTTTTTAAATTATTTTTTTTTGCATCTTGGCTTTTTGGGTTTTCTCGATTTTGGTTTTCGGAATTCTATCAATCTATTCTATACAATCAAATCAAACAAATACATTTTGGTTAAAGTTTTTCATGAACATACTCCAATGTAGAATGCACCACGTTATCCGAGTTCAACAGATGATATTAATGAAATTTTAAATCCGCGACCTATAAAAATATATACATATTTTGCGAACAAGTCGAGGTTTGGTGTTTTATTTTAGTTCTGGTCATTGTTTTTCTTTTCAAAATTGAAATGAAAATAGTTCTTGAAGTTTTTGTGTGGATATACAGAGCATCAACTTCAAGCCTAGGAGCTAGAAGGTTATTGCGATGGGATATCTACGAGTACTACTCTTCTTTTCTCTGGAAAGTACCCTTTGTTTTTATTAAGTGAGGAAAGGATGAAATACGGAAGATACAGGAAGTTGGTAGCCTGATTTCTGTCAGAAATTAATTCAAATAAATGATTTTTTTTTTAGCTGATAGCAAAAAGTTAAATTAGAAATTGTACAACTGTGAGTACGAGCTAAAAGTGTTAAGTATATTATGGAAATAAATAAAGGTAAAGAAAAAAGTAGTTAAAGATTTTCGCAATGTTAAAAAAATTGCCCCAAAAATCATAACTTGGTATTAAATATAAAAAAGATATTTATTTTATTTACTTGAAATAAAACTGCCATAACAGAAATAACACAAGACCCGCACAAAAAACTTCCAGCTTTAATAGGAATTCTAATAGCTCTCATCAGATATTCGTCATGAAATGTATGAACTTAACAGAAATTGCATATTAACGAGACCCTCACGCCCTATAGTTAACTGATGAGTCCAAGTGAGACCACTGGGACTAAACGCGAGTTTTCGAGGACTTAAGGCCGTTAAAAGCTATTTTGTATTAAGATATTCAATTTTTTTTACATTTGAGTGAGTCAAAAGAAGGTAATTTCATGAAAAGTCCACAACGGACTTTTCCTCACCATATTGTGATCTTATGACCTACTAAAGTGAAGCAGAAACATCTGTATGACTTTTTTTTGTTTTAATTTTGTTTATTCTTTAATTTTCTTTTTAATTCAAGTTATTTTAGGTTAAATTTTCTGAATAAAATAATTTTCAAGCTCAAATTTTGAAAAAATAATGAAAAAAAATTGTTTTGAATAAATTTGATATCATTCTTTTTTTGTTCAAATTTTCAAGTTTGAAAAATAGTTTTCTAAAATGTATTAACAAATTAAACCGATTTAAAAAGTAATCCTGAAATCCCAAAATCACTAAGTTAAAATCACAAAAAATTATAGAAAATGAAAAATTTGAGCAAGTTTTCCAGATCATATAAATTTTTTGTGTTTTTATTTTTTATTTTCGAAAAAATAAATTTAAATAAATAAGAAAACTTTGCAGGATAAAAGAAAAAAAAATTAAATAAATCTTCTCGAAAAAAACGTTGCGATAGGAATTTCTTACAATTTTAATTTATGTTAAATATAACTTAATAATTTGTTTAAATTTTTTTACTCCTTGGCCTTTTTTTTTTTTTTTTTTTTTTTACCAAAAATGACATGACCCATTTGGATGATAGAACTGAGAGCCAGTTGTACAAACCTGGTTCAATATTTAACTCGCGGTTCAGGAAATTTAATTCGCCGATTTCGGCGGATTAGCGGAAGTTTAAGGATGGTTCAAGTTTAGAGTATGTGATAATAGCTAAGTACAGGCTTAACCCATAACTAAACTTCAGTAAATCCCATGAAATCCTGAACCACGGATCAATATTTAACCCACGATTGTACGGTGAGGAGCCAAAAAAAATAATCGTAATAATGTTTTGAAAAAATCTTATAGAAAATTAATTCCCGTTTTTAAAACTACCCTTAAATTTTCTGTGTCGTCATTCCTTGCGAAGATATTGGTAGTCAAAGTCAAAAGTCTGTTTTTTCATTCAAAGCCAGATATTCTTCTGAAAAAAAACTTTAGAATAACGAAAAAAGACGACCTTAAAACTAATTAAACAAGTTATCGAAAAAAAGCATTGATTTGGCTCAAAAAAAATTTTCAAAAAAAATGCCAATGTTCAAAAAAAAAAAAAATAAAAAAAATTTTTGGCTCGTGCATCTTCTTATGATTGCGCAGTAACGGTACCTTAAAAAATTAATTTGCTGAAATTTTTCAATACAAAAAATATAAAGCCTTAGAATGCTTTTTGTTTTATCTCAATACGACCACTTTTCACAGAGATACAGCTTTTAAAAAAACACTAAAAAAAAGTAATTTTTTTTTGTTCCCTTAATTTTTTTGACAAGTGTATTTGTATGCAGTATTATTCTTACTTGATAGGACCTCCTAACTTAAAATTTTGATCAAAATCGGTTCAGCGAATAACGAGAAAATCGAAAATAAAGAATACGGTTCTATGGCAGGTACCGTCAGTAACGGTTCTTGGTAATTTTTTTTCCACTAAAATATAGACCATACGACCACTAGTAAATACACAAGAAATTAAAAAAAATCATTACAACCGTTTTTGAGACAAATAACTGTTTTTTTTTTTAAACGGTTGAATGGCACGTACCGTTATTTTTTGAGCTAAAAAACATCTCGATTTCCCCTCTAGGGAATTACCAAAAAATTGTATGCTCCAAGTTTAAAGAAAATAGCTTCAGTGGTTTAGGCTGTAGGCCGAGGTACAGACAGACATACACTCAGACAGACAGACGGAATTGCGGGACCCACTTTTTTCGTGTTCTCTATCATCGTAATGTCAAGTTTCGATTTTGCCCTATTAGTACCTAACCTATATCGCAAGTAAAAATTAAAATTGTGGTGCTAACTTCATGCTTTGCAAAATTTATTTTTGGCCCTAAAAACTAAAAATACTTGAATTTTATTTATCTCTTCATCACAAAACAGCATTAGATAATTTTTTTTTTGAAAATCGTAAATCTCTATTTAACACTTCGTATCGTGGCATTTGCAAAAGGACTATTTAAAAAGAATTTTTTTTTTTATAGAAAATTTGAACCTATCTATTTTTAAATAGTCGTGAGGCAACAATTTGCTATGGGTTAGGTCAAGGGAATGGCTTCGATTGTCGGCCCCATAGTGAATTGTTACTTCTTATAAGTCATATCGATAGCTTAAGAAGGTGTTTTCAAAAAGGTTTAAGAAGTTTTCAAACATTACCTAATTTGATAGATATGAATATTTAAATTGAAAAAAACACACACAAAAATAGACACATCTCACATTGTAGTTTTTTATCCTCGACCATGGCTACAAAAACCTCCATATAATGACCATTCCAACATCAATTTAACGACCAACAGAAGTCCGGCCCATTCCAGCAGGTCCATGTTTAGGATCTCTCCCTCTTTAATAACAATAATCATTTTGCTCCATAAAAAGGACATAAAAAGTAGACCATCCTATAAAAATGTGTGACTAGGGTAGACAGCCTGTCAATTGATGCTAGAGCTATGTGTCAAAAGGTCATACTCCCGAATCTGGAACTTGTCAAAATTCCTTCTCCCTAATCATAGAAACAAACAGTGAAACAGTGAAATCCTTCTCTCATAAAATTTAATGATTTGAAGAAGAAAAATAAAATAAAATGGGAAATTGGAGTATCCCTATCCTTTATTCCTATTTAATACCATGTCCTGGAATATGCAGTGCACTCATGTGTATAGATGGATATTTCAACAGATTCATATGTTTTTTTTTTTTCGTTTTTTTGTTATAATTTGTCCTGCCCACTTTTTCGTTTGCTAGTCGTGTGACATACATTGCATATACATGAATCTATCCTGACAAGACACAAAAACCAGGACAAGTTTCAAATTACAAAATCACAGGACTCGCTGAAGCAGTATGTTAAATAATTTCTAAATTCTGATGTTTGGGTTCTGGTCGTTGATTGCCATGTGAGTAAACAAAATGCACGAATCCGTGCACTTTTTTGTGTATCTTTGGGTTTAATGTGTTTTTCGTTTTGGTGGTTTGAGGATGATAGGACATATGAGTGACTTTTTTCTGTTTTTTTTTTTTTTTTTTATGTATGAGCTGCTTAATTATTTGTTATTATAGAACGATCACAGCTACTTCAGGAGCAACGTGCTTGTGCATAGATGAAGGGAAACGCTTGAGAGCTGTTCTGATAGTTTCGTATTTGTTTTCGTTTTGTCCTTTTTTTGTTAGTTTTTTGAATTTATGTCAATTAGTGTTGAGAATAATTTGGTTCAAGTGCATTTATATTTGATATTGTTCGATGGGAAAAGAAGTTTAAGGACGATTTATGTTTTTTTTTTTTAAGAAAATAGTAAATACTCTTTATCCTTTTTCAATTAATGTTGTTTTTTTTTGTTAGGTACGTGAAGTTAATTATGACAATTAAAGGATGAAAATAATGATAAACTTAAGTTACATATTAATAACAAGAATACAAATTAATTTATCAGGTGAATACAATATTTTAGGGAGAAAGTCTTTATTATTTCATTATAAGACAAAAGCTATTTTATTACTCAGGTACTTACTTACGTACATATATGTAGTAAAGGTGATTATTATGGGTTTTAATATTATTTTAGTTTACTTCTCCAAAATCTGAGTGCCATTATGAAGTCTTTAAGTTCCACAGTGCCATTTAAATAAAAAGGTGCCATAAGTGCACGATTGTGCAACGTTTTACCTAAGGTTCGATAGTAAAACTTATTTCCTTTTAACGATCAACCGCCAATAATTATTTCCTTTACAAACTAAACACACTTTACTTCACTTAAAATTCTTTTTATTAGTCTTCAATCTGAATAGTTTGCAACCTAAATTCACTTCCGGATACTTTTAACTTCGAACTTTACACAATCGCTATTAAAACTAAACCGTATCTATTCGCTCAAAAGCTTCGCCTTTTATAGCGATCTGAATGCTTCGAGACTCCTTTTGAAAGTTCTGGTACAAAAGCTTTCTAGATAGTTCTATTCTCGCGCTTAGAGAGAGAGAGAGATGGCGTTATTTTCGTTAAGTAGTAATGGTAGGTTTAAACTTAACTTTTCGTTAATTCCGAAAGTAGTTAAGTACTGATTTCATCGTAAAAATACCTACAAATGAATTCTTATTATAAATAAATGTTATAAAATTGATCTGATATTTAATTCAATTTTAAAATGCAAAATTAAATAGCTAAACCTATGGACATTTTATCTCGAATAAATTGGTTTATTTTATATTGATGCATACTCTTTCTTGAGACTTTTTAATCTTTGTAATGATTCGCAATATGTAATTGAAAAACTTGATACCTTATATATTCTAATTCTTCATACAATTGTATTATGGTGATTACTGATTATAAAGTTGTGTTCTTGCTGTATATGAAGAAGTTTTCTGGGCCTTGACTCAACTACACAAAACTTGTTATTTCTATGAAGAAATAAATTTAAATAAATTACTAATTTTATTTAACTTAAATTATACAATAATTATCCATTCGGAATTGGAAACTCTTATGTCGATTTGGATTGGATTTTGGGAGTGAGAGTGAACATTTTCATAGGAGTAGAATACTCCCGAAATCCAATCGAAAACGACATTATTTAAAAAAAAAAGGAATTTTTCATCGGAAAAGATAAAAATTATATAGACTACTTTCATTATGTTGCATTTTTTATTGCGACTTTCGGTTCTAATTTTCGGCACTTGCGATAGTTTTTAAAACATCCATAGTTTCATTAGTAAAATACTATCGATTACTATTGATACACTATCGATGTTTAAGGAACACTAAATGTGGATTTGCGTAAATCAACATCGTTGATCAATTAATTCTAGTAATTGTGGAAGTGCTGATCAACAGAATTATTCAACTTTTGTTGACCCGAACGTAACCCGATTCAAATGCATAAAATTCAATAAACATTGTGATAGCTATCTATTGAAAATTTATTTTTAAACAAAACAAAGTCATGGCTTGGTGATTGAAATTTTCGTGTTTTCGTATAGAAATATCTTAAATTGGATTTCAACACGTAGGTACACACTGAATGAGTCTATGTGGACATGCAATGATGTTGAGCATGTTAATCGACAACATTACTAGTCATTGTTGATTGGTATAGTGTGAACGCGCCTTTATTTTGAATTAACCTTTAACCATATTTAAGTTATGTAACAAAATTCGTAAAAACTATTAAACTTATAAACCACTTTAATTAACTTAGGCAGGGGCTCTATGTTAAACTAAAATTAATTAATAATGCTTTTTAGCATACAACAGCTTTAATACTGAAATTCATATCAGATTAACTCTTTGCCGAGAAGAAGTCAATCTTAGATTTCGGCTTTTTATTTTCATACAAAAATTAAATAGACACTACATAAATGACATAGGACCTTTCTAATAAGTGCCCTATTACACATTGACTCAAGAGTCATGACTCTTTTCAAAATTGAATGAGTGCGAAGGAGAAAAAAGATCGGATTTCAACTTCGCACTTATTGAATTTCGAAAAGAGTCATGACTCTAGAGTCAACGTGTAATAGATGTAAGGTTAAAATATAGTGAAGAGCTTAAACAGAATCCTACCAATAAACAATTTAACCTCCTGGTAAAAAAATCCCTACACTTTCCTTGAACCTATGTCAATGCAAAGTGGAGTATTGTTGTATCCTGTTTTAATAGTAACTATTTCAGTACTTAAAGTACATTGTATTTTTAAGGTGTTTGAACGATTTCTATTTTATTTTATTTTTACTACATCACATTTAGCATTCACAAATCACAGCTTTTCTTTTTCTATAACATTCGCAACATATCGGTACAAGAATATCCTTTAAAAAAAAATTGATTTTCGGTTCTGTTCAGTGCAGTATTTTTTCCTCAGATCAATTGGAAGAGGTGCCGTGACATAAGGCCAATTTTCGTTGAGACATAAGGCCAAATGTAATTATCTAACATTCCCAAAAGCTCCCTGTATAGTAAAAGAGGTTTTGGACATCTTTAAGACCGAAACTATATTAAATAAATTCGGCATGTCGTCACGTATATGTATATATTGCTGTAAAAAGCCGAAATTCTAGAATTTACCGGTAAATCCTAGAGCACTCAGCATTACGGCGTATAAATAGTGAAGTATGTATGGGGGGCATGCTGCCCCCCTGCTTGGCTCAGTATAGGACTTGGGGTAGGTGCGAGGTTGGGTGTATGCAAAGTTTGTTTTTGTATTTTAAGAATCTGAATTTAAAGAAACTTTGAATGTATAAACAGTGAGGTAACATTTACCGGTAAATTCTAAAATTTCATTAAAAAAACAGCTGTTTACATTGGATATACATATGTATAGGATTAATTCAAAGTTTTTTTTTAAACCCAGACTACTTAAATTCCAAAGAATATTTGTATACACCCCAACCTCGCACCCACCCCAAATCCTATAGTGGGCTGAACAGGGGGGTTGCAGGGGGCAGCATGCCCCCCCCCCATACATACCTCACTTTTTATACGCTATAATGCTGGGTGGTCTTGGATTTATTGGTAAATTCCAGAATTTTATTATTTCGGGTTTTACAGTAACATATGTATATATGTACATATACAACTACGTGGCGACATGCCGAATTTATTCAATATAAGTATAGTTTCGGTTTTAAAGAAAACAGTTCAAAGTGACATAAGGCCCAATTGGCCTTAGGTCACTTTTCAAAAGTGACATAAGGACAAACACCCAAATTAGGCCTTATGTCTCTTGACCTTAAGTCACGGCACCATTGGAAGAGTGAGCGAAAAATTGTTTACTCCGACGTTTAAAGTATGTAGGTTTATTTGTAAAAATATTTAAAACAAAATAAAAAATACTAAAAAAAAAAGAAATAAATAGCTATCTGCTTCCGTTTCAAAGTAATAAGATCTGAAAACTGAAACTCAAGTATGCATATCCAATCGAAATCAAAATATTACGAAAGTTATTTTTGTTTTCTAACCCTAAAGAAATTGAAGAAACAATACTTTCTTTAAAAAGCATCCTCTATCCCCCCCCCTCCCCACGATGTCGAATTTTTTCATCCAATTATTCTTCAGCCTTAACATGGATTTCCATGTATTAAATTTTAACGTTTTGCTAGTGACTAACCTGAAGACTAAATTCGTTATTTATATGTGACTTTTATGAAATCTGGAGATTTTTATTTAACTATTAACTAAATTTGATTATTAGTAAGCCCCATAACCTAATTTAAACTTCCTTAAAAGTGCTTAAAGCTACCTCATACTAGGTACTTAACAACAGTAAGCATTTTCGGTTCACTTGTACCTACATTGAAGGCAGAATCACATTACAATCGAGACTGATGGGTATCAACATCGGCACTATCGATACCAGTCTCGATTCGATAAAATATTTTCATATATACAAAATGAGCGCATATTCTGAAATGTGAATAATTTTACTGTTTTTTGTGTAAGAAATTTTAATCCGTGGTTCAGAAATGTTAACGATTTCGGCCGATTAACTAAAATTCCATAACGATAGTTCAAGGTTCAAGTATGTGGTAAAAATATCCAAATACATGCTTGAACCAATGTTGAACCTCAGTTAATCGCCGAAATCGGTCTGAGTCACAGATAAAATATTGGACACTGTGTCTGACTTTAATGCTAAAAAGAATAGACAAGTTGGCCGCTCCCTGCTGAAAACAATTTTCAATAACAAAGATTTTACATTAAAAAGATTTTCATGTTAAATTGTAGCCTTAAATTTTAAAGATGATGGCGTATTTTTCCTAAGCTTTCTAACCCCTAACATTTTGTGTTTAATGTGGTACCCTAACACATAGCATAAAACAAAAATTTTCCCATCGAAACATTATGCAATTTCATTGAATTTTTTGAATTAATTTACTTTGTAGGGAAAAAAGTGTAGCTAATAAAATAATAAACCGAGAGAGATTTGCGAAAAGTGAACTTCACCCTGCATTCCCCCCTCCCTCCTAGAAAACTTTAGCCTTCGTCTAAATGTAGGGTACTTACTTTTTGAAAAAAATGCTTAAAACTTAAAATTAAAGCTATCCACCGAAATTTAACCTTGTCGGAATTTTATTTGTCATAGTACATTATGATTTGATTTAATCACTTTACACCTAATTGAAATTTATTTCCAGCGTCTATTAAATTTAGAACTCTTGAAATTTGATCAAAACAATGTTACAAACAAAGTCCCAAAAAACAAATTTCAATAACACGGTCAAGGTACTCAATTGCCACCCACTTGAAATCAATACCTATCATCATTTAGTGAATGTCGGAAAAACATCATGAACTCATCATCCACTTGTATTGCTCATCACACCAGGTGCCGCTCATGCCGGCAGACATGTATTTTTTTTTTTTGAATTTTTGCCAAAAGTGTCCGTCCAATTTGCCCCTCGTTAAACACTTGACATTATGAAAAACACGCACAGCTCTTATTCGAACAATAAAAACAAAATTCAAAACTTATTTGAAAATATGTTCTGGTCGAGTTTGGATAACAAAAACAAACATAAATAAATATTAACACAACATCAGGCCGCAGAGCACATGCTGCAGATAAAAAGTGCATAGGCCAGGGTAGGTATAGCGCAGTGGCATATGATCGGAGAGTGCTCCTCAATGCTCATGATTTCACGAGTTCTCCCTCCATCTACAACACTTTCTACAGGGAAACACGCAAAATTATGATTTTCGAAGCGTACATAAATAGAGTAGTAGTAGCCGTGGCGTGATGGTTAGTGCGATGGACTGTCATGCCAGAGGTCTAAGGTTCGATCCCCAGCCTCGCCATCTATTTATTTAAAAGAAAAACGGCTACTGCCTCTTGCGAGGAATTGACAAATCCTCCAAGAGTATCTCCTGTCACAGAAAAGTGCCGCTCGTTAGCCGTTCGGATTCGGCAATAAACTGTAGGTCCCCTCCATTCCTGCAGACACGCACACCGGAATGGTTGAGAGTTGTAAGTCACTAGGCCCTAGTTCTTCATGAGCTGTTGTGCCATCGAATTTATTTATTTTTACATAAATAGAGTGCACTTTACTACTCCAATTCCATATAGATAGAAAGTTAAGCGAGCATAGGACATAATACAATGCTGTGCAAAATTATTTAACAATAAAGATTTCTCAGACTTTAAAATTCTAATTCTAATTTCTACAGAGATTTTTAAGTCTGTTTGTTTTACATACGCTTCACCGCACATACAGTCTACTTTGTATGGGAGAGCTGCAAATCCATCAAACTTTGGCCAAGCATCCGATTTTAATCAAATTTTTAGACGTGTCGACAAAATATGTTGCAGTGCCATCAAAATTGATAAAAATCCGGGGTATTATACTTTGATTTAATCTCTTTCATATTGTTTATAACGCTTTACAAAAATTTTTCCCACGCCTATATTCTGTAAAATTGTGCTTTTATCCGGAAATTTTGCAGTAGTCTTATTTTTTATGTTTTTTTGGGGGTATTGAACCTGAACATTGAGATGACTGAAAATGGACAGATAGAATACAAATATCTACAACCTACAAGTACCAAACCTCGTGTGTTTTTGCGGTTTTTTACTTATAATTTATAAAGTATCTAATTTTCCATAAAAACTAACGCTAGAAAATGAATGTGCATACAATTTATTTGTTACAAATTTTATCAAATATCTTTTTTCCACTAGTTGAAAATTCACTACTTCATTCAAAACTCCAACTTATAACTTAACTGACTAAATATGTAACGGCTTTAAAAAATTGATTAAAATTTTTGGAGGTTTTTTCATTTTTCTCTATCACCAAATTTATTTGCAGAAATACTGTAATCTTTTATGTACATTATCAGTCGTATTTATAAACGTTGCCTAACTTTAGGCTATGCGCGCACATTGGAGCGAGAAGTGATGCGATGCGAGAAGCAATGTGAGAGCGTTTAAATGCGAGAAAAAATAGGCTCTGTACTCTTAGTGTTATGTATACACTATAAATTCCTCATATAGATCTTCTTATTTGCATGCTCTGCATTTGATACTTTATACTCTCTACCCACACAATATTCTATAATTTCGTGCACACAGCACATTCTTCTTTTCTTTGTCTATACTATGACTCTGCAGCTTTTGTAAAATATAATTATGAATAAAATTCATTCCTGTTCTACTCTCCAACTCGTTCGTTTGTTTCATTTATCTAAAGGTCTCATAAAAAAACATAATAAATTTGGTGTCAGAAGTAAAATAATAATAAAAAAAAAATATTATAAATTCAAGTTCAATTCGGTCAAGAAACAAAAAAAAAAAAAAAGTTTGAATTCACAGTTTAATTAATTGAAGTATCTATACCTACTGAAGGAATATGGAATATATAGCAACAGTGTAAGTACTTGATTTATCATTTTGTTTTTCGCATTTTGTTATATTAATTTGTGCTTATTGTGCTAATTGTGCGTTAACTTCTCGTGATAACTCATTGAATTAAAAATTTAAAAATCATGTCGAATGAGGATATAAGTAATGTTGGAGATGAAGATATAAATGATAATAATGAACAAAAAAATTTTCGTGGAGATTCTTCGGAACTCCCAATCACCTTTCTCATTAAATTTATCAAAGGCTTCGATGGGAACAGGGATCAGTTAAATGGATTTATTGCAGATTGTAATAAAGCCTTTGGCCTTGCAAATGCAACGCAAAAATATATTCTATTAGACTATATACAAACACAAATTTCCGGCAAAGCCAAAACGGCTTGTGTCAACCGAAGCTTTAAAGATTGGGATGAACTCAAAGCATTTCTTAAAACAATGTATCAAGATAAAAAACATTACTCCCAACTTCTTTGTGATTTAACAAATCTAAAACAGAACGTTGATGAATCCGTTGCACAATTCGTGTATCGAGTGGAAACACTCTGAAAACGGACAATAAATGCTACACCAGAAGGTGCTCATCTTACTGGGAAGTTAGAAATGCTTAATGAAATTGCTCTTAATAGATTTATTTTCTTTTCCTTACCACGGATATCAAATTCCCTTAGAATAAGAGAAATTAAAACACTTAACGAAGCGATATCAATCGCTATAGCTGAAGAGCAAGTTCTAAATATGTATCAAAGTCCACCTCGAAATAAGTCAAAACAGATCAATCAAGCTTCTTGCTCAACTTCCGTAAGCTTAAATAGTCCCAAATCAAATGGTTCTAACCAAAAACATTGCAAATATTGCAAAAAATACGGACATCTAATAGAGGAATGCCGTAAACGAACATACAATAATAATAAAAAACAACAGAACATTTCAGCCTCAAATCAAAATCCAAAAAACGGGTCAAATTCTTCAACAGTAGTTGCTCTGCTGGAAGAATAAATAAACCAAGCAACATTTCTAATTATTCTAATCCATTTAAAGAAGAACAAATTCTCCTCGAAGGAAAATGTTCCTCAACTATCTCTATATTATGTGACTCTTCAAAAAACGGTAAACTCAAACTTCTTATCGATACTGGAGCAAATGTTTCTATTGTTAAAGCAAAATCTTTAAAGGAAAACACACCAGTATATCTTAATAATAAAATTATCCTCAATGGTATAAGTCCTGATCACTCAATAGAAACGAGTGGTTATTCTATTCTGTCCCTGAAAATATCAGAAAAATTCTTTAATCACCAATTTCATGTTCTTAATCGAAACTCAAACATTCCTTTTGACGGAATTTTGGGTAATGATTTTTTAAAAGCATATAAAGCTTCAATTGACTACGAAAATCACATGATTATTGTTGACAAGAAAAAAATTTCTATACTTTATGAATACGAAAACAAAATAAATAACATTCAAATTCTTAAACCTAGAACTGAAACTCTCATTGAGGTTACAGTCCAAAATCCAGAAATCAAAGAAGGTATTTTACCTAACATAATTTAAAAAAACGGAGTATTTCTAAGTAAAGCTGTTACTAAAGTCGGCTCTAAATCTAAAGCGTATGCTTCTATTCTAAATACTACTGAAGAAAATTATACTCTTCCAGAAATCGAATTATGTCTTGAACCTATTCCAGAAAATTTTAATAAATCAAGTTCAAAAAATCATTCAAAAAATATTTCTCATACAAGAGAGCATGAACTTTTAAAAAATATAAGAACTTCACATCTTAATGATGAAGAAAAAACTTCGCTACTCAAAATTTGTCAAGAGTTTAATGACATATTTTTCTTAGAAGGAGATTCATTGACTAGTACTGATACCATAACACATGATATCAATACCGGATCTTCACCTCCAATCGCTGCTAAAACATATCGTTATGCTGAAGCTCATAAAAGCGAAGTGAAACGTCAAATTAAGCAAATGCTTGATCAAAATATTATAAAACCATCCAAATCTCCATGGTCTGCACCACTTTGGGTAGTTCCCAAAAAACAGGATGCTTCCGGCACTCAAAAATGGCGTGTCGTAGTGGACTATAGAAAATTAAATAATGTAACTGTAGGAGATGCATATCCTCTCCCGCACATATCTGAAATCCTCGACCAACTAGGTCATTCCGTTTATTTCACAACCCTTGATTTAGCCTCTGGTTTTCACCAAATCAAAGTAAATTCGAATGATACTGCTAAAACAGCTTTTTCTTCACCATTAGGACACTTCGAGTTCGATCGAATGCCCTTTGGGTTGAAGAACGCTCCTGCGACCTTTCAAAGGTTAATGGATTCAGTTCTTTCAGGATATCAAGGATTATATTGTTTTGTATATCTCGATGACATTGTCATTTACGCGTCCAATATTCAAGATCATGAAATGAAATTAAAAAAAATATTCAATCGAATTAGAATTCATAATCTCAAACTTCAGCCTGATAAATGTGAATTTATGCATACAGACGTAACATACTTGGGTCATGTCATCACAAAAGATGGAGTTAAACCTAATCCCGAGAAAATAAAAGACGTTTTATCCTATCCTACTCCTAAAAATCCAAAAGATATTAAAATCTTCCTTGGATTAGCTGGCTATTACCGTCGGTTTATACAAAATTTCTCGTTTATTACTAGACCCTTAACCAAACTTCTTAAAAAAGATATTACATTCATATGGACAAAAGATCAAGAAAACTCTTTTAATACTTTGAAGAAAATACTAACTACCGAACCATTATTACAGTATCCAGATTTCTCCAAAGAATTTATCGTTACAACAGATGCCTCCAATTTTTCAATTGGAGCAGTCCTAAGCCAAGGTGTTATAGGTACTGATTTGCCTATTGCGTATGCAAGCAGAACACCTAACCGCTCAGAATCTAATTACAGTACCACCGTACGAGAATTATTAGCCATTGTATGGGCGACGAATCATTTTAGACCATATCTCTATGGTCAACATTTCAAAATCGTAACGGATCACAGACCACTAGTTTGGTTATTCAATGTGAAAGATCCTGGTTCGAAATTAGTCCGCTGGAGACTAAAACTCGAGCAATATGATTACGAAATTGTTTATAAGCCTGGTCGTGTTAATATGAATGCCGACTGCTTATCACGAATAAATTCAAATAATAATGTATTGTTTACCGAGATAAAAGAATCATTCGAAGATTACGTTAAATTCTACTACAATTCTCTTACTCCAAATATCTATGATTTTACCGAAAGTTCAGAAGTTATACTTAAATCTCAAGATCATATAGCATATTTAACTGCTACTGATCTATCCGAAGATAATCCTTATATGGATGATATTTTATCAATGTCCAAAAATCCCGAAATCATTACTAACTCTTCTCATGGGCTCTATTCCATCTCTAAATCTCAAAACAAAAATGGAAAAAATATCTATCACTGTTTTATCAAACATTTGTATTTTGAAAAACCCAAATACGCGGATTTCTTTTATACCATACAAAATCTAAAAATTGAATTAAATAAAGATAATGTCAATTCAATAGCAATCGCTAATCTTGTTGATGATTTCAACCAGTTTAAATACGATAAATGTAAACAAATAATACTGTTTGTTTTCCGAAATTCAAACATTAAAATCGTTTTATTTAACGATACTATTATAAATCCATCGAGCGATCAAATTCCTATTATTCTGAAAGAAAATCATGATAGTCCTCTCTCAGGGCACTGTGGTTATCACAGAATGTTAAAACGAATTTCTGTCAAATATAAATGGCCAAAAATGAGGAAAGACATTAAAAAGTACATTAAAAATTGTACTTCGTGCCAGATAAATAAAACCATTAGGAAAAAACATAAAGCTCCAATGGAAATAACGAGTACAAGCTTTCAACCGTTTGAAAGATTAGCACTAGACATAGTCGGTCCATTACCTTTGTGTGAGGATGGTTCCAAATTTGTATTAACTATGCAAGATGACCTTACAAAGTACTCATATGCAATTCCATTGCAAAATCATGAAGCTAAAACAGTAGGAGAAAACCTTGTACATTTCATTACCATGTTTGGCATACCTAAAAGTATTCTCACTGATCAAGGATCTGACTTTACCTCAGATCTAATGAAAAATGTAACTAAACTATTACACATCAAACACAAGTTTTCTACTGCTTATCACCCTCAAACCAACGGAGCACTAGAACGCTCGCACTCAACTTTGAAAGATTACTTGAAGCATTTTATCAACTCCAATCAAACGGACTGGAATGAGTATATTCCGCTAGCAATGTTTGCCTACAATACTAGTGTCCATGCTTCTACGAAATTTACGCCTTTCGAATTACTTTTTGGACACAAAGCTATTCTTCCAAGTTCAATCACATCTAATCCAGAGTTTAGATACTCTTATGATTCGTATCATGACTCGTTAAAATATAGACTAAACAAAACTCATCAAATTGCACGTGATAATATAATGCGCTCAAAGCAAAATTCTAAACAACGTTATGACAAAAACGTTAACATATCCGAATATAATATAGGTGATGAGGTTTACTTAGAGTCTACTGAAAGTAAACCTGGTAAAAGCAAAAAGCTTAGCCCGAACTTTAAGGGTCCTTACAAAATAGTAAAAGTTCACAAGAATCAAAACGTTACAATTAAAATCAGAAATAAATTTGTTCGTGTTCATGTCAATAGACTAAAACTATTATCTTCTCTTCCAGACTAATCATCTTGTCGATGAAGGAAGTGTCTTCTTTCGAGATTCAACCAATAAAAACTAGTAGTGGTATATACTACGAGCAAATAGGTCATGTAAAATTTTATTCTGATAAATATGAACTAATCATTTACACTAATATCTCATTTTACTCAAGGAAACTTAATAACATTGAAAAAGTTTTCGAACAAACGCAATCATTTTGTCCCGAAGAAAATCCTTCATTTCATTGTTCTCAAACGTTAAAATTTTTATCTATCAAAATTCATACCTTATTTCAAAAACAAGAAACTCTATCCCATTTATTGAATCATTCGCAAGAGAAAAGAAAACAGAAAAGGGGTATATTCAATGGTGGTGGTTACGCGTTAAACTGGCTTTTTGGTAATCCAGATGCAGACGACGCACAATATTACAATGAAGCTATTAAAAATTTTGAAGAAGATAATTCAAATTTGCAAAATTTAATGAAAGAACAAACAAAAGTGATAACAAGTACAATTTCAAATTTTAATGATTCTATTAGTGCTTTGAAAATGCATGAAGAAACTTTTAATGCTAATATAAACAAATTAAATCATTTTATTAAAAACTTTAAAGAAACCAAGAGTTCTATCGAAAACTCTGTCGTATTATTAGATCATATAAATTATTTAACTTATTTAAGTAATGAACTCGATGAACAATTTGATCTTTTAACAGATGCAATTTTACTTATCAAAGCCAATATCATACATCCATGTATTATAACTCCTATAAATTTTATAAATGAACTCGATAACAATGTAAAAACATTAACAAATGGAAAAATGTTTCCTTTACCTTTACAATATATTTATGCTTACAAAATATTCGAAATAAGTACATTAAAAGCATTCTATTCAAATGAACGTTTGATTTTTGTCATTCAAATTCCTTTGATAACAAATCTATTGTATAATATTTATAAACTAATTCCATTACCAATTGTACAAGATACTTCAACTTATGTTTATATAGAGCCTACTTTTCAATATATAGCATTGTCAAAAAATAAGCAATCTTATAAACAAATGAATAATCTAGACCTTTGTAAAAAATTATCTGAAGAAGACTACATCTGCCAAAATCAAATGGTGTATTCCACAATGGATAAACCAATATGTGAAACAACAATTCTCATCACAGCAAACAACAAGTTACCAAAAACCTGCAAAGTCAATACCATTAAAGGAAATCTAGAGATCTGGCAACCACTCAAATTTAATCAATGGATCTATGTACTGAGTGAACCACAAAGAATTACTGTTGACTGTCCAAATAAAGACATATTTGATGAGATCATAAAAGATACGGGAATCCTCAAACTTTCAGAAGGATGTCGTGCTTACTCCAGGCTTGTCCAACTTATCGCAACTGGAAAAATTAGCACAGAATACCACAATATTATTCCGAACATAAATATCCTTGAAGATGACTGTTGTCCCAAAGCATCGATGAATAAAACAAATTCCACGTTTTATCTTTCACCAATTCATCTTACAAATATTAAACTTGATGATCTAAAACATGCAGCACATCGACTAAAATATATTGATGATCAACTTGACCACATGATAAACAAACATACCATAATTCAACATGACGTTTTCTTGTATTGGATTATATACATTTCTCCGACTACTATGCTGTAAGCCCAAAAGACGAGGATCTTCACCAGGATGTCTTGTGACAATCTACAATCAGTGTAGCGGTCAATCATCTCCAGAAACATATTCTTCTCCACCAATAACCATGCAAGCAGTACAAGAACGAGAAAATAGCAGGTTACCTATAACACAATCAGACACTAAATCTTCAAAAACTCGTGTCAACTACATTTCTTCCAGACGATCAATTTCATCGTCCCGAAACAGCTTATCACCCGGATTTTCTACTTCCGATTAAAAATATGTAATTAAATATGTAAATAAGTAAATTCTCTTTATTTTAATTTTAATAAACACATAAAAAGAAAACTGTACAATATAGTTCTAAGCGAAATTTTGTATAAAATTAATTCGAAAATATTGTAAGAAAATTGTAAATTCTCATTTCAATTCATTTCTTTCCACTATTTTCTTTTCCTAAGGAGGGAGGTGTTATGTATACACTATAAATTCCTCATATAGATCTTCTTATTTGCATGCTCTGCATTTGATACTTTATACTCTCTACCCACACAATATTCTATAATTTCGTGCACACAGCACATTCTTCTTTTCTTTGTCTATACTATGACTCTGCAGCTTTTGTAAAATATAATTATGAATAAAATTCATTCTTGTTCTACTCTCCAACTCGTTCGTTTCATTTATCTAAAGGTCTAGCACCCCATACATGGAAAATTCGAAAAAAAAAGTATGCAGTCTAAAAGGTCAGTAATTGGTCATAAAAGGTCAGCTAGTTTAAGAAATTGGTCAGGCTTAGAAAATTTTTAATCCAAGGTTGAAGTTTTTCAAGGTCACCCGCGATTTTTAGCACCTCATTTAGGGGATATTCGAAAAAAAGTATACCACATGAAGGGCCACTGGATAGTGATAAAAGGTCAGATAATTTCAGTAATTGGTCAGGCATAGGTTTTTTTAACTTAATTTTTAAAGTTTTTTTCAAGGTCACAGTATAAGACTTTTAGCACCTCATTGGTTGAATTTTCAAAAAAACTGTATGTCATCTGAAAGTCTACTTAATCCTCGTAAAAGGAAAATAGCTGACCTTTTATGAGGATTGAGTGAACTTTCAGATGGCATACAGTTTTTTTGAAAATTCAACCAATGAGGTGCTAAAAGTCTTACACTGTTACCTTGAAAACAATTTCAAAAATTCGTTAAAAAAAATATAAGCCTGACCAATTTCTGAAACTAGCTGACCTTTAATGAGGATTAAATAACTTTTCAGATGTTATATATTTTTTCCGAATATCCCACAAATGAGGTGCTAAAAGTCTTATACTGTGACCTTGAAAAAAAAACTTTGAAAATTAATTTAAAAAAAACTATGCCTGACCAATTACTGAAATTATCTGACCTTTTATCACTATCCAGTGGCCCTTCATGTGGTATACTTTTTTTCGAATATCCCCTAAATGAGGTGCCAAAAATCGCGGGTGACCTTGAGAAACTTCAACCTTGGATTAAAAATTTTCTAAGCCTGACCAATTTCTTAAACTACCTGACCTTTTATGACCAATTACTGACCTTTTAGACTGCATACTTTTTTTCGAATTTTCCATGTATGGGGTGCTAAGAGTTCAGAGCCGAAAAAATATTCCTTTAAAATAAATCAAAACATATCAAACTAAACAACAAAATGAAACTCGCACTTGTCGCACCAAATAAAGCTTCAGTGTGCGGTGCGCAGCTAGATAAGAATATAGTATGTGATCACTTTTCTCGCTCTCGCACTCACATTGTTTCTCGCATCACTTGTGCGCGCAGCCCTAAACAGCCGTCTAAGTTTTTAATTGTTTCTTAAGTGATCTAACTTTTTATCTAGTTTAAGACAATGAAATCGATTGTCTAAATCATGACAAAAGTTGTATTTTTTTTTAAAATTAGATGAAGCATATTTCCGACTATTTCAAAATAGGTACTTCTTAGACACTGTCTAAGTGGTCAAAAATCGAATAAATACGCCTGTATGTCTCTATTTTTACTACGGGAGGCTGAGGTGCAATCAAGAAGAATAGTTCATAAGGCCAAAAATAAATTCTGAGCGAACTGTGTCCCATATCTTGAATCTTGATACAAAATTCAGAATATGGTTCCCAAACAAATCCCATATCTTGGTACACAGTTCGTAAATTGAGAAACACGATTAATGAAATTGTAATTATATTACTTTTGTCGATCAAATGTTCACCCTCCGCAGATTCTAGAAAACAAACAGGAGTTTCAAATCGGACGGTCTGCGCAGCAGAGGAAGACCCCACCTTAGGTGGCGCACACAAGTGGAGAACGACCTTAACCAACTTGGAGTGCGTAACTGCAGGCAGCTAAATGTTTACTGGCTGAACAGAATGGTGACGCAGACGGAACCGGAGCCGGAGCTGGAATAGCTGTCAAAATATTGAATACACGCAAATTCAATGTTGCGAACACAACGGAACGTAGACGCAAACGGAGCTGCAGACGCAGACGGAAGAGTTCACCAACTTTTAACTTTTGACGTTTCAATTTGTATGAAGAAAAAAAACAACTTTTTGGGTCGGAGAAAAATATTGTGGTTATTTGTATCGCGAAAAAAATTATTTATTAAAAGGAAAATTATTGGAAACAAAAAATGTGAATTCTGAGCTTGTACACAATAATATTCTTTTGTTTTTCTTCAAAATACTTTCAAAGCTGTACAGCTCCATTGTGGACATGTAAAAAAAATAACGTACGACACTTTTTGACAGCTCTTCCAGTTCCGTCTGCGGCTTCAGTTCCGTCATTCTATTCTGTTCAGCCAGTTAATTATACCCGCGTTTTACGTAATACAAAAAAAATTCGGGATCCTGCTCTCCATCTGGATCTATTTCGAAGATCCAAAAATGAATTCTTGCTCTGGCGGATAGATAGATGGCTTTTATGGTAAGGCAGTGTTAATTTAATGTAAAGAAAAAAGACGGGAAATAATTCAAAAATTAACAAAACGTAAGTAAAAAAGAGATGCTCATATAACACTGCTGACATAATGATCCGTATCGTGAAGTAGTATATTGCTTTTATTATTTCAATGAATTAAATATTTTTATAGATTTACGCACAGCACTGTTTATTGAAAAGAAAAGTATTCCCATGTGTGTTTCAGAATATCCCTGACCAACATCATTAAATAAATGCCTTAAAGACTGTTTGATGTTTAATTTTTTTTAGTATTTTTTATTTAACTCGAATGTCATCGAAATACCGCTATAGACAATCTTTAAAGTGAAAGTAATTGATGAACATGCCCCCATCTTCAGTTTTGGGACAGATTTTGGAACTTGTCATTGCATCGGGGTCGGCGGCATTGGTTGTTTTGTTAGTTCTTTGTGTTTACATAAACTGAGAACACAAAATTATTCTCGTCGTGTCAGTTTGTTTAATTAAACAAAAAAGAATAATATGATTCAAAATGATGATGTGTGTATAGCTAAGCTATGTCAGGCGGTGAAACATTTTTATTTGATTTAACGAGATGCTGTGCGCCATGACATTTTTAGTAGATTGAATCGCTGGGGAAATAAACAAAATTCGTTATGAGGTGCGAAACGATATGCCTTATACGACTATACACCATCCAGCTCCCAAGTTTCTTTAGGGACAACAGCACACGCATACATAATTCTGATTCCAAGTACATTATTAACAGTACACCCAATTTCTAACATATGTACAAAATTCTCGAAACAAGTGACAAATTACAAAACTCTGAATCACGTGTGAATGTGCAGCATAATTTTGTATGCGTTTTATGCGTATTTACACACAGCCGCCGAAAGGAGTCATTTATGTACAAACCGCGATTTATAAATTAATTTTTAATTAAAATTTGACATGGCTGTGAAGTTGGTTGAAATATAGAATTTCACACTGTCATTTAATTGAAGTTTGAATAAATATTTTATTTATGTTTGTTTTAGAGGCATTGGCACAACCAGCTTCAGATACAACTTCAGCAGCATCAACTATACATAATACAATAAAATCAACAATAAAAAGAACTTAGCAGTAGCAGATGGGAATTCGGTAAATTAAATTTTACTCTTGAGAGCTATAAACAAATTAGATCAATAATTAATAGCACCATAGTGATGTACTGCTGGAGATGGTGATGGCGAATGGCATGTCGCGTTTTGGGTTCAATTAAAAATCTGTGAACGAATTAAATTTGACTAAAATTGGGTCGATTAGAAACGTGATATGTTTTCTTTTTGTTTGAATTTAATGAAATCGAATTGGAATTATCTAATTTTGAAAAACAAACTGGGTCAAAGTTGTTCAGATTAGATTATAAATGTGTGTGCCTACTTTAGAATGGCTTTATTAGTATGCGTTATATGCTATACAAAAGGATTGGAAATCGACGTTAGTTGGTATGCACCCTTAAAGCAAAATAGTCCGTTTTGGATCCGCACACGTAGTCAATAACGGATAGAGGACTCCGCGTACGGATCCGCAAAACTGTGTTTGTCGGCTCAAATTAGTATGGAAATTAGAATCACCACTGATCCACTTGCACATGTATTGTGAGAGTTCACCATACTCAGCGAAAACCGAAACCAAAACGAATCCAAAACGAATCGCAAAAAAGTACTTTTCCACTTTAGTTCTACATTACCTACAACAGAGCTTTTTTCAGTCCAAAGTTTCTCCAATCGAGTCTACCTACAACAAACAAACAAAGTTTTTTTTTTTTTTCATTTCAAGACACTTTTATTTTCATCAATTATATAAATAGAATTTAAAAGTATATTTTATTGCACTACAAAAAGACAAAATGAGGGAAAAAAAGTAACATTTTATTTATGAAGTGACAATTTCTCAATTTTTTATAAAAAAATTATAAGAAAACAGAACAACACAAAAACACTATGTCTTCGCTGATCCACTTGTAAACATGAACTCAACAAAGGTGTCGGAAAAAATGCCTTTAGATACAAAGAATTCTTGTAGGTGTACGTGAGACACTCAGTTTAGCAAAGATCCAAGAAAGACCGAGAAAGTTGGGTCAGTGTATTTGCTTAAAGGGTGTCTTATAGTTTGTATGCGAGATATTTTATATTTTATATATATAGGTATATAAGTAGGTGCAGAATGCTGTGAGCTATAGCCACTTCAGTTTGTGTTGAGGGCTTTAGTTGGAGTCAGAAAGGGATCCTTGTGGCGGAAAAGGTGTTCGGATTCTCCCTATGGGACCAGCATTATCTACATTGGTTTTTATTGTTAATCAGCCTATTTAATGATCATTTATTTCTCTTCAAACAAGGTGTTACTTTCACCTCATCTTTAAACATAGTTTCCTTATAATTCTTCTAAGAACAGCTCTTGAATAACCAGGGCCTAGTGACTTACAACTCTCAACCATTCCTGTGTGCGTGTCTGCAGGCATCATGAAGCGACTTCTTCATGGACAGATTTTCGAACTGTCAGACTTCTGGCGTGACCATCCAACGCACTTATTATTACGCCACGGGCTACTACAAATTCAGCTTAAGTTTAAAAAAAAATTCATGAAACGTCAAAATTAGTCCTGAAGGCAAATAAAGGTCTACTTAATTTCAAATGCCAGAACAGTTTCAGAAAGACAAATCCATTCAGAGGCTGAAATTTTATGTTATATTTGTCATCTATTTCTAAAGCAACATTTAAAATATTCATAGTATTCATTAAGATAAAGTGCAAATTATTTAGCAAAATTTTCCAAAAGTTGTTTTATATTAATTTTTCAAGATTTTTTGAAGAACGTTTAGAAAAAACCGCTTTCGCGTGCAAAAGCCTTTAGCTTGAAGTCGAGTTGCGAAATTTCTTTTTACAAAATCTTCAGAAGAATATGTATGATTTGCTCCAGTAAGTGGAAAAATTTCAGAAGACTTCTTTTTTGAGTCCGGACCCTTCTGAAATTCTAATGGAAAACCAAAATTTAGCCATATCGGAAAGCAGTTAGATAAAAATGGTCTTGGTCTTGGTCTTTTTGCTTTGAATCAGAATTAACTCACTAAAATTCATGATCATGTGGCTGCAGGATTAAGTTGTAAATATTTCCAATACAACCAAAATTTCAGTCTTGGTGTACTTTGGTTTGGTGGTTCTTATCTAAATATTTTGTTTTCAGAACTAAGTAATCAATAATTTCGGAAACTATAGTATTAGACCAATCGTTGAAATATGGCCTAATTTCAAAATATGTTTTAATGGCTTTTAATCCACAAAAAATGGTGCTTTGTCCCGGCGATACCACGTATTGACAAGGCCCTTACTAAGTCAACTGATGAGTCCAAGTGATATCGCCAGGATCGGGACGAAACTCTTCTTTACCTACGTTATTCAAGACTACAAATTATATTTGTTTTATTGATTCAGATCTTTTTTTTTTTTTCAATTCATTAGGTACATCTTGCTTACCTAAGGTTCCTTTTTATTTAACTTTAGATTGAATGCACTAACTAGACATGTTATATTAAAAAAGAAGAGTACCTTTTGAAATTAGATTGATTAAGTTTCATAGGTGGAAATGTAATAAAAAGGTACAGAAATATCAAAAGACTTTAATTGTTGATCGAAGCTTAATTTAAAAACTACTTATTAAAAAACCTGTGTTCAAGAATTGTATTTTTTTTTTAAATTAGTTCAAAAAAACTCCACCTTAACCCTCCTTATTAACCCACCTATTCAATGCAAATCAATCTTCACACAAAAATACAAAATTTTACACTAAATTAAAAACACATTGTCACTCTCAATTATACGACACTAAAAATAGCCAAATAAATAAAAACAAATAAAAAAAAAAAAAAAAAAAAAACAGCAAATGAAGAAAAACCCTATTCGGCCTGATCTCCTCTAACCTCATGCCAGATATCTCCATAGATACAAAAAAAAGTAAACTGAACAAACTGCAAGAAAGAACTAAACATTAAAAAAAAACTCCTTGCACCACCACCGTACAGTGTAATGAAAATATGTACGTTCGTTCAATTCAACACACTTGTGCCATATGTGCTCCTTGAACATATCAGCATCATGCAACAAGCAATGGAAAATCCACACGAAAATGCCTGAATTCAAAATAAAAAAAAAAAAGAAAGAAAACAGAAAAAAAACTTCAATATTTTTTGTTTTCGAAAAGTATCTTCCTATCCTTACTTTAAATACTGTGCATCATGATGTCGTATAGTTTATTATAGGTACAACTCTTGTGCGTACAACAACGCACCCTCAAGCAACTTCAAGACATTATACTTTACTCCATAAAGAAATAGATAATACAGCCTTTAAGTCTTTCGAAAAAAAAAAAAACTCTTGTTTTTGTGGTGACACATAAGTTCAAAAATAAGTTCAAAAACACCCGAAACGTAGTTTAGTTTAAGTTTGTTTTTTAATTTTTTGTTTGTGTTTTCTTGGATTACTCTTTTTCGGATCCCGTCCTAGTGAAGTGTTCTTCTGTTCCATTGCATATAGGAAAATACATCAATTAACGGCACCTAAAATAGACGATAATTTGAGTCATAGGATTTTCCCGCGCGTTATTTTCAGCTATTCGCGATCTCGCTGATTTAGTGCGTTTTATATGTTTGAAAAGGACGTGAACTTGTTTGATATATTTTTTGGCACGCTTACTCAATCAAACCGGAACAATGTTGGAGCTGTGAATTTAAGTGGTTCTCTAGTGAAATGTCGCAATTAGTCACAATTCAATCATCAGCATCTTCGGGCAACAGTCGCATTAAGCACGTCGAAATGTTTGGACAGCCAGCCACAACTACATCGCCACTGACACAGACATCAAATGTCCTCACACCAACATCACCCTACCCAACTTTTCACTATACTGGCAACAACAATGTTATGTACGGTCAAGAATTGGTCACCTCACTTGATATGAAGACTTTCGCTAGCCAGTATCCGGACTTTGCCGATCCGTTTCCTTCGTGTGCGGAAACACCAAGTTCGGTATTCAGTGACACATGCACACCAAGTGGGTATAACACGAGTGACATTGTCCTGCGGGAGGATGTCTTTCGCTTCGAACCGGAAGATATTGAACGATTAACCAAAACCTATCAATACAGCGAGCAAACTTCAGCAATGCCCAAGACCACAACCACAAGTATAAACTTTGACATCGAATATTTTAATTATGATGAGATCAACTGCCAATCGAAGAATCAGTCGCCCTGTTCCTCACCACAACTGACAGATCCATGGATGACGTTTAACTTGCGTGACACTTACCCAGCCTCAGGAACATCACCGAAAATCGAAAACAACAATTCTGGCTTCACATATTGCTACCCCGCTGCCGAACAGCATGAGCATCAGTTGACTCAGATACCGCAATATCAAAGCCCACGTACCGTTATTGACAGTGCGAGGCTAAAGGAAGAGACGCCTTCCTTCGTGCTTGTCGAAGATGACAGCAGGACTAATCGGGAAGATAAATTTATTCTGCACTCGTTCCACAAATTTCCATCGATGAATGGTGCTGGTGCGTTCGAGGCGTCGTCGTCGTCGTCTTCATCGACGATAAAATACTCACCGACATCAAATACACCTAGGACAGAACAACTTCTGCACGTGGAAACATTTGGCTATGATGAATTGGTCTCACCCAGCCAACATCAGCATGCGAAGCAGCTCCATCACCATCACCATCACCACAACTTTAGCCCGAAAAGTGACGAATGCAATGATTCGTATGAACACCTGCCGGAGAACTACAATAGCAGCGAACTGATGATGCATGAGAAACCAAATCGGGAGCACAAGGACATCTGGACAATCGGTGAAATCAAGGGGGAGGATGAGCTCCAAGAGGTTGTCATCAGCTCGTTTTCATCCTCACCGCTTCCACCGCCACCAACAACATCAACGGCAGCGACCACGTTGTCATCAACAGCAGCAGTGTTCGATGATAATATTGTCAATAGTGTCCTTGCTGGTCCCGACGATGATAATGATGATGATGGTGGAAGTCCTGGCGGTCACGATATTGATGATGATGATGATGACGATTCAGTGTTTATGGAAATCCAAGAAGAAACGCCTTACAATTCATCACAACCAAGCAAAGCCGATGTCCAGGATGACGATGGCAAACAATCAACACCGTCATCGCCATTATCAGCATCGGTGCTGCATCAATTGGAATGTCTATGGACAGACTGCAATGAGGTATTTCCCAATCAAGAGGAATTTGTAGCGCATATCGAGAAGCGCCATGTTGATGTGAAGAAGGGTGAGGATTTCTCTTGCTTCTGGGTGGACTGTCCAAGAAGATATAAGCCGTTTAATGCTAGATACAAATTGTTAATACATATGCGAGTTCATAGTGGAGAGAAACCAAACAAATGTCCGGTGAGTTTATTGATTCAGAATTGTATTTTTTTATTTATATTTTTTTTCTGCCGATAATAATAAATACCCTTTTACTTTTATCTGTTATTTTACTGGTGCAATAATTTTGAATGGGATTAAATAAATAAATATAAAAAGGTATGATTGCTGCTGAATTGAATTCAAATAAATTTTAAAAACTTAAAATAAGTGGCAGATAAAATATAAAAAAAAAACATCATAGTTTATTTTTATTTAAAAAAACATTTAGGTATGTTAAATATCAAACTATTTTTACTTGTTTTTATTGGATTTGGGATACATATTTTGCAAAAAAAATGATTAGACGTTTGTCATAATTTGGTGGGACAATGTTCCAGAGACTGTTGTTCTTGTGTGATTAAAATTGGCGCATGAAAATTTTATATTGATTAAGTAGGCCTGAATATAATAAAACTCTTAGACAATGTAGATACGTGTATTTTGTTTAAATAAAAAATAAACATTGAACATGATACATGAGTATGATTCATTTAGAAAAAAAAAATATTAAATGTAGTTCAAAGATATTCAGGAAAAAAATATACCTAAGTAATTTAGCGAGCGAAAATTCCTTGAAGGATTCGTAAGTCTTAGGAAAGTGCATTTAGAAGTGTTTTAAAGTTAATTGATCACCTGATTTTGAAATCACTTGTCTATTTCGATGAAAACTTAAGTCTAGATTTGTTGCTTAAAAATTTAAACTAGTTGTGACAATTTTAATAATATTTTCTATATTTTTTCTAATCTGCTAACTTCATACAAATTTCGAAAAAAAAAAAAAATCAAAAAAACATAAGCGCAAAAATTTAGACGATTGAGTATGATGTTAAAGCATTATTAGTATGATGCTAGGATAAAAACAGTCTTTTCCAAATTTTGAACGAGCTAGCCTTAGCATCGTATTATCCTTTTTACATTTTACTAAAATCGCCAAATGCCTATTTTATTTTTTAAGTATCATACTAAATCCAAGTGTCACTTTGGCAGCTACAATTGCAAAAATGGGTTGAACTGTCACTGTTTTAGGCGTGTTCAGCTAGAAAATAGGTTTAGTATGATACTAGTTTAAAAATGTTTAAAACTAAGAATATTTTAGTAAAGAGTTTAAAGTTAGAAAATTGTTAAGTAGTATCTTACTAATAACTTAACATTTTTTGCGCCATAGAAAAAATGAAGACACGCACACAGGAATGGTTGAGAGTTGTAAGTTGCTAGGCCCTGAGCCGTTTGTGGCACCAAATTTATTTTTTTTATTTTATAGCTTTTTTCCCAATAAAATTAAATGCAATTACTTAAGCGATTATTTAAAATTTCATTTTGATTTGGATAAAGCAAAAAAAAAAAAAAAAAACATTGAACAAAAAATTTTACATCGTTGAAACACAACTAATTCAAGACTTATTGGTGCAAAATTTTAAACAATGCTTTTTTAAGGAATAAAGCCGGCTCTTGTTAACATAGTCGTTTAGTTATGATCCCTTGTCTAACTATTTCTTAATTTAAAACAAGTTAAACAACTCTTCTAACTAAATTGGACTCCGCTACGTAACGTAAGCAAATTTAGGTAGAACAACCACAAAATCTGACATTATGAAGATATAAAACTCACACATTTTTCATTTAAGAATTTATAAAATAATGGATACAAATAAGTGTATTTAAATATGCATAGTAGAAAGCGATTGTTTAAATGTAAAATTATTTTATGAATGGAGAAAAAATTTGAATTTTTGAAATATTAAAAAAAAAAAAAAACTATTCCACTCGCTTGGATTTGTAGTTTAGTGTGTTCTGTTCTTCGCCGCCGCATTACCTATTGCAAAGTTCAAGACAGCGCTGAGCTCTTTAAATGGATTGGACATTATTTTAAATTTTGTTACCTTTAACAAACCTGAAAATCTTCAAAGCTATAAAAATAAATATCTGCGAAAATATTTCGGTTCAATTTGTTTGTTGTGAAATAGCAATTGCCAACTGGATAAAGTATACTTTTGAGAAATAAAGAAGTGTTTTGTTGCTTTTAAAATTAGACGAGTGCTTTAGCGTTGAAGTATACTTTATGTCGATTAAAATTACCCAAGAGTCGGCTCTCGCTATAAAAATAGATTTTACAGTCGACTCCTATTTTTAAAGTGATTCAGAGTATAGTTTTTAAATGTTTAAAATTTTTCGCCATATTAACAGCCAATTATCAACATAACCAATTTTTGATTGGCGAATTTTGTTTGGCTAATAAATATAATTCTTTGAGAAAAAAGAAATACATTTTTGTTTAGTCAATGAATAAATTAAGACTAATTAACCTATGGGCTAATATGGATTTATAACTCTCAATCATTCCTCTGCGTTAGTGTTATCGGCTGAATAGAATGATGACTCATCAAATACAGATAAATTTAAGTAAGAATAAATTTAACGCTGCTTAATGAAATACACAGTTCAATAATAACAATGTGATACAAAATAAAAAAAAATGCATGAATTTAAGAAGTGAAGAATAATAGGTTGTAGGTCTATTCAAGTGTATCACGAACCTATACTCAAAAACTTTCCTCAAAATCGCAATTTATTGACAAAAAAAAAAAAAATCGGTTTTTAAGTCTGTCACATTTTGGTTGGTTTTGTAGATTGTTTACGATTAAAAGCTACAGTGAAAAAAAATACAACAAAATGCACTGTAGTTTTTAAACAAAACCAACTAGCATTCACGAATGAATGACTATTCGTTCCAACATGAGCTGAATTATAATCGAAAAATCGTTGACTAAATTTCATTTTTCCTTGTACATACTTAATTCTAATTAGAAAACAAGATCTCTTTTCCATATTTAAATTTGAACATTATACATACAGTCGACTCCGCTTTACTGCACTCCGCTTGAAAAAATCGGTTAACTGAAACAACAAATTTATTACGGGGCTTTTTTCAACAGTTTCCATGCAAACTACTTCGGATACTTGCGCTTCGCTTAAGTGAAAACTCCTTTTAATTGAAACAAACAATCTTGACTCAAATGAATATTTTCATAAATTTGTGTTTTTTTCTGTAAAACTCCGCTTATATGAAACTAATTTCAGTTATCCGAAGTTCGTTTAAATGAGAACTCCGCTTAACTGAAACCAATTTTCTGCAATTTTAGTGTTTCAGTTAAGCGGAGCCGACTGTACATTTGAATTGTTTGTTGTAACTATATAAATTCGAGTGCCAATTTAATTATTAAAAATTACAGTGGATTCTGTAATTGATGTGAAACTTAAAGAATTTTATTTTTTAATTGATTTTTAACAAATTTTAATTTAAATATTTTAATTAGTGTTTAAGATTATCTATGAGAGATGATTCACGAAATGTCAGTTTTTTTTCCAGTTAAAAAAAAATTAAAAAAAAGTTTGACGAGTTTATTATCCCAAACAAATTTGACTTTGTACAGAATTTCAGAGTTTACGCATCATCACCCTTGGTAGCCCTTGTGTAGATAACTTGCAAATGATGTTGGACAACCTGCCGGATCAATCATTGTCTTATGATTCGACTGAATCCATCTTGGCCAATAAACCATGAATCTTCAGACGTTCAGAAACAACCGAAGGCGTAATAAGTTTATGTTCACTGAGCCAAAAAATATTATAAAATCAAAGAAAACGTATTTAAATCAAAGTAGTATGGCAACAATTTGGGGCCAAAAACACTTATTTGAGTAAAATCCATGCAAAGAGAAAGGTACTTTAAATTAAATACGTTGCGTATTAAATAGTTCAATGGAACACGATTTTGTTTCAAATACTTTTGTATTACTTTTAAATGCATTTCTACTTTGAATCTAATAAACTTGCTATTTAAAATAACTTCGTTGTTACCTACTTATTTTGCTCTTTTAATTTGATGCAAAGACACGCGGCTTTGATTTAAATAAGAAACGTGTTTGGCCCTAAATTGTTTCCATTTTAGTTTGATTTAAATACGTCTCCTTCTTGATTGTATGTCTAGCATACACCGTATGTTTTGGGTCAGCAATTTCCTCAAACAATTGGAAACTAATCTAAAATAAGAACTGAAAAATAAAATAAAAGCAAATGTAAAAAAATATTAAAGGCTAAAAAAAAGTAAAATTAAAATGCGGAAGATGAAAAACTGATGTATAATTATTACGAAAAAAGAAAAAAACGAATAAGATCTTACCCCGACAAGCTTATGGCAACTCTTGAACGTTACTAAACTAAAATCTCAAAAGCAACATTTTAGTTAAATTACGTTTTTGCTAAAAAAAAAGTTTTATTCAAATACGCTCTGATTTTAAAATAAACAAAAGCTTATTTGATTTGAAAACGTTTCTTCTTTAACCTGAGCTAATTTGTTTGAGAGGAGTTCAAAAAAATTGAGGCACATCATTAAATACGCTTCCCCTTCGCTTTGAAGTACTTTTCTCGTTTGCTGAGTAAATCTTCTCAGAGAGGATTAATCAAACGCGTTTCATATTTGAATTAAATATTTTTTATTTTTGATTCAAATACAATTTTTAAAAATGCTAGAATCTTAAAATGTAATACGTCGGTATTAAAATCTAAGTCGCAGTTTTTCCTGAGTGTTGTGGCACTTCCTTGTACAATTTCTCGTAGGTACCTGAATTGGTTTAAATCTTTGAGGAATTTTACCTATGTAAAATATTAGTTAAGAAAATTGTCCATGCAGAGGTTAAAAATAAAATTAGGCATGTATGTATGTAACCAAAACATATAAACTAAGAACTTTATAAACCTTAAGTATGAATGTATAAAATTAAATATAATTTTTCAAAACTAATTTCCTGTCCTACTTTTTGTACTGAAAAAAAATTGATAGTAAAAAAAAAAATAAATATTTATTATCTTCCGAAAATTTACATTTTTATAGAGGTCGTAAGTCTAAACCAACACTTACCATCTTCACTTATTTTAAATTTTCAATTTAATTGTAAATAGATAATCCAAATCTCCGCTGGCTGGTTGTGCATTGCCTCTAGCGAAGAAAAATCCTTGGCTTCTTCACAAATTCGTTATAAATTTATTTAAATAGAAATTGTACAATATGTTAAATAACTATATGACAGACAAATTGATTGAGTCTCATGAATATTCAAATTAAATAAACAAACTCAAGCAATTACCATCCCCGTCCATTGAACCCTCTAGCACTTTATCAAATGATATTCTAACAAAAAGAATTCCCCTCTCCCAAGCCCCAGTGCTATTAATGAAACAGTCAGCAACCTGACAGAGAGGTCTGCTAGTTATTATTATAATAGAGAAATGCCTTCTTTATAGAAAATATTTACGTTTATTCGACCAGCAAATTAAACAATAACTTTCAAGAAAGAGCATCCTTTTAGCATTAATTATGAGAGAACAGAGAACAAGCGAAAGCAATCCTCTTTTCAATATTTCAAAAACAATCTCTATTTCTCAACTCTAAAATTGATGCAGGTAAAAAAAAAAAAATAAAAGCTATGAGAGATGCAGAGATGCACAAAATATATATAAAAGTATACCTAAATAAAACAAAAGGCTCCTTCTAAGTAAATAAGTTCACTAGGTTAGCTTATATTTTTGAATTTTCATTACAATATAATTCTTTTGGAAATAAGGATTGCAAAACGAACCGAGGAAATTCGCAATTGTTTTTCTTTTGCTGTTTGATCAAAAATGTTAGTATGATTTGATTAGGCAAAGAGATAGCAGAAAGCACAGTAAGTCTTGCAAAACGAGTTGTGTTAAAAAAAAAAATAAAAAAAAAAAAAATAAAGTAAGTAATAAAAAAGGAATGCTCCAACGAAAAAGACATATTTTATGCCTCTCCATGGCATCAAGGCAACAAAGGAAAGTAACGAAGAATCCTTCGCCAATGGGAATTTCAAAATTCTTCCATTCATTGCTAATGAAAAAGCAGAGTACCTAAGCAACTTGAATTAAAAAAAAAACTTTGAGACATTATATTCATTAAAGGGTCTGTGAATGTTACCCTTCGACCTTTTAAGTCATATTCGAGGGAAGATTTATGTACACGAGTTGGAGTTATCCATATTTAAACCAACATTAATTGCACAGAACTTATTGTACAGATTGCAAACTTTCGATATGCCACAATTAAAAGATAAATTAAGAATACAAATAGGTCGCGTGTACTTGCAGTTCAGGTTGAAACTTAAATGAAATACTAAATTTTAAAATGTTTATAAAGAGTGTACAAAAAATTGTATTTCCTTTTCCAGTTTGATGATGATTAAATGATGTTTAGAAACAATAAATACAATTTGTTTCCTAATATTATGGATTTGGTCATTTACTACGGAAAAACATTATAAAAACACTAAAAAAATGAAACAAAAAATTCTGTTATTTTCCTAGTGTGAATTCTGACAAGGTGAAACTATGAATTTAAATTTTCGGGCACCTATTGGATTTACTACCAGTTGAAATTCCGGGTCTGGAGTCACCAATACCACTAATATCCCTTTCGCCGGCCCTGTACCTATAGGCGTTTTTCTTTTTTAGTTCAGAGCAGAGCCCGAACTGTCAAACAAAAATGTTCTGTTTCTTTTTGAATTGAGAGCGCTCAGAGATCAGAATTTGTGTTTCTTTTTTCGATCAGAGCTAGCTCGGAGCGTGCTCCATGAGCTAAGAATAAAATAACCAAGCAAACGGAATAAAAAGGTGAGCGTAGCCAACTTCATACAGTTTTCATGCAATTTGACAGATATATAATTAAATCGGAGTGCTCTGAACACACTCTGCTCAGAGTTTACTCCGCTTCTTCAAGTATTGCTCAATCCTCTCCTCTGAACAAACTCTGAACTAAAAAAGAAAAACGCCTTATGTAAGAATCCTATTAATATTGTAAATGCGAAAGTTTGTTTGTCTGTCTGTTTAGTGTTTGTTCCTCTTAATCTCTGATAATTAAAGCTGTGCCAATCGTTCATTTTCAAAGATCGAATCAATCGATAATTGATTGCTTCAAAGAATCGATCTTTTCAATTAATCATTATTTTAATGACGGTGTTCACGTTGGACTCAGATTTACGATTTTTTTTGCATAAGTCACACAACCGATTCACTCTGACGTTCAGTAGTCGGTAAAATAAAACACACATTTTTATTCGTCGGAGAATTTAACTAGAAATTGTTCAATCAGAAAATTAATATTTTACTAAAAAAATATTTTTCCAATTGAAACAACTTCGATTCTGTAGTATTTAAGTGCCAAACAAAAACTAAATACTAACAAAACACATGTCACAAAAGGAAACGTCAAAAAAAAATCCACAAATGTTTAAAAAATTTAAAAAATCCTTCCTCACTTGCCTGTCTCTTTCTCACTACAGAGTGGGAACGAAAAAAAGTATATAGACGTCAAAAATGTGAACACCGTCAATCATTATGGTAAAAGATTAAATCGTTCGCTATGTCAATCAGATTGATTCGGTCTTTGTGATTGTGATCGGTAGCTTCCAACCAATGGATCACAATTCCAATCGTTCAAATGAACGATATAGGTACATTTTGGTCATTCTAGTGATTCTCAATCACATCACTCTACAAGGTGAGCACGATTATTTTTGTAGGGGGCAAATGTGCCAAAATTTTTGTACGGCGGATCGGAAAATGGAGTACGCCAATCGGTTTAGGAGGTGGATATTACCCAGTGTCACGACCGACGCTCTGGGACCACTTGAACAGGATTATTTTGACAGGTGTCAAATGTGCTAACATTTTTGTAAGGCGGATCGGAAAACGGAGTACGCCAATCGATTTAGGATGTGGATTTAGGGATGTGCCAATGTGTGGAATGAACGAAACATATACATATACGTGCGTCGTCGGTCATTTATTCAAAAACTGAAATGGTTGCCGTTAAGATTGATTGTTTCGGTTTACTGTGATTGCAATCAATCGCTCAAAGACACAAAGACCGAATCAATCACGATTGACACAGCCCTACTGAAAATACCCAATTGATTGTATTGAGAATTGGTAGAACGAGAGCTTGGAACATGAGGATGGACATAAGCTACTTTTGTTTTCAAAATCTATAATAGTTTAACGCAAAATAATTAAAATATAAAAGAAAAGTGCTAAATTTTTTCAAATATAAAAATGTTAAAAATAAATAAAATTGGCGTTATATAAACATGTGAAGCAAGGCGAGCACGGACCTGCTAGTATTAAATAAATCGTAAAACAGACATATGTATGGTCATATGTACGTACATATTATTTAGATAGTATCTCTCGTATTTTTTAAACGTAAACAATATTGAAAAATTTTTTTTTGGAAAAAACGATTTTTTTAACAAGAATATCTTAAAAACCTGACTTGATGGAGCAATTCCAAAGTTGGATTTGAATTCTTCCTTGTTTAATTACATTCCTTAATAGAATAGTAAAATCCTTCGTAAATAATCATTCCTAAAAAAAAAACCATTCAACTTTTTCCAAACATATTAAGGCACCAAAAATCCGAATAATTTTTTTGTTTTAAACTAATTGACAACTTATTAAAGCAATTTAATTTTAATCGTTTATTTTTTGCTCCTTTTTCAGTTCTCGGGTTGCAATAAGGCTTTTTCGCGTTTAGAAAACTTGAAAATTCACCAAAGATCTCATACCGGCGAACGACCATACGGCTGCCAGTACAAGGGCTGCTTGAAGGCATTTAGTAACAGCTCGGATCGGGCGAAACATCAAAGGACCCATTACGATACGGTAAGTGCTCCTCATCTCAACATACACTTGCTTGCTAGGTGCATATATATTTTCTAAGTGAAGTTAAGGTACTTTATCTTGTTGCACATCATTCGAGATGAGTGTGCTGTAATTATCCTTGAAGTTCATCCTAAATGAATTCGAAAATTGAAGATGCCAAGTACATCAAGGAATGTTGCACAAGTACACATGTGTGCACTTGAATTTTTAGGTGTCCAGTCAGTGTAGGATAGGAACAGCAAAAGAAGTAGCAGCTGTCCAACTGTTTCAAGTGGCGCGAGGTATAAACGCTTCGGTAGCGATAGCGTTTCGTGATGACGATGAGGATAAAAACAAGAGTGCGTGTGCAATTTGGTACACATTTTGCAAGCAAAATGTGACACTTTAGCCACATGTTCACCGCAATAAATCAGTCAGGAGCATCCGAATGGAATGGAGTTCGTGCATTTAGCAAAAAGAGACAGGGCGGCGAGTGTGTGCTGCTCTGTGCTGCTTAAAGAGGAGCTAGAGAATGGGATGAGCATTTTTATATGCTCAAACGCGGAACAATAAAAAAACAAGGCGAGCAAAAAATGATGGCAATGGCTCTCATTTCAATTTCACGCAACATAAAATTGTTTTCATGAATAAAATGACGAACAAAAAAAAAAGGAATATAAAATGGACTGTGGGCGCCATGATTGTGTTTGTTCCGGCTTAAAGTTTTTGTTTTTGTTGTAACATGACGTAATACGAAGCGGATATTGTTTTTTAAAATTGCATAATATTTTCAGAAATAATTTTTCGAGTGGTGATATTTATATAGAACTTAGTGAAATGCTTATGCTTTGCATCAAATCAACCAATGTTAACGTGTTGCAAAAAAATCATAACAACCGCGAATTCTATATGAAAAGAATAACACTTCATGGATGAATTCTCACAATATTTTTAAATTTTTATAAACAATATCCGCTTTATGAGAGTAAAATGGTTCTGGGCTTAGAGCAACCATTGTTAACCGTTGTCAAAATACATACTTTCATAAGATTAAATGTGACTGGATTTCTAAAAAAATGTTTTGATCATAAGCTTGTTTAAAAAAAACAGTGCAACTAATGCAAAAAAAAGAATACAAAAACCTGACTTAGAGGTATGATATATTCAATTCTTTCGGTTTCTTAGAGCATCTGGTTGGAAATCCCATGAAACTGGCCTAAGCCGTTTAGAGTAGGTGACTTTTGCATCTCTTCAGTTGTTGGAATGTAATGAAAGGGACATTCTGAGTTCTAATGTTCAGCAAAGTTTTTTTTTGTCGTTTTGGGAAGGTGTACAAATATTCTCGGATTTTATCTTATCTGGTCAGTAACTTCCAGATCAGGAATTGGCTATATTGGTTCTCCATGGTCCGTTATTCGTGTAAGGGGTGTCCCCTAATTTATGCAGGTTATTTTGGAGATGATATCCGCCAGACCCCTGAGGCTAAGGGCCATTTCTGGAAAAAAAAATACTTAAAATTAAAAAAAAAAAAAAAATATATTAAAAATCAACGAAGGCACATGTACCTACACCTACTCAAAAAAAAAAACGGAAAAAGGATTTAATGATGAATGGTACTTTTTATGCGTCATAAACATTACAAAATAAATAAGCAATACAAAAAATACCTTTAATTTTTTTTTTTTAAGTAAGAAAGATTTTTTCATCTGGTTTTAAATATTTGACTGAAAATTGATAAAAGCATCAATTTTGTATCCGTAAAGTAAAAATATTCTCATGCACCTCGAACTCGTTTACTAGTTTTAACAGTTTTCAATTTTTTTTTATTTTTCTTATTTTATATTTATTATTTTATTTATATGTTTATCTATATTTCTTATTTTATTTTTTATTTCAGAAACCATATGCCTGCCAAATAACCGGATGTACGAAACGTTACACAGATCCATCGAGTCTCCGAAAACATGTAAAGAATCACTCAATTCGTAATGGCAACATCAATGGCCGTCGAAAATCCTCTAGTTCGTCCACAAATAATTCAACAGCCACATCAACATCATTAGCGGCATCACGGCAACAATTGTCGAAAATCCGTCGCCATTCCGAGTCATCACTGAGCCAAACGAAATTGCTGACAACACCAACTTCAACCACGTACAGCACAAATTCCGTCACCGCCTCAATGATCTCATCAAACATTCAATACAATAAGCCGGCCAGCAGTCAGCACCTGAGCACCTTGCGTCAGCAACAGCCCCAAGCGGCCTACCAGAACCACCATTACCAACAGCGCCCTCTGCACACGTTACACGAATCCGATGATTTTTTCCAAAATGATTACCTTCTATTCGAGGATGCATTTACCACTTCTACAGCCGTGGGCAAGAATAACAAATCGTCCTCCTCGACTATGGCCGTCTCCGGAAGATCCACCAAAACCGAAACAGAGCCCACATTTAACAGCAATGACAACGGTAACCACACTGTTTGTGCAACAGCGGCCATTAGTGAACATTATCCGACGTCCTTCGGGATCGAGAACATTAAATTACGCCCTGCTTACAATCATCATGAGAAGCATCGTCAGTATGAAAATGGTCCACCAATATCCACGGACTCCACCATGACCATTCTAAATAGCCCTACGGCTTCGGCTGATAGCAATTCAATGAACTTTAATGAGCTGTCTAATTGCATTGTTACAATCGAAAGTACTCGCAATGAGAACTCGATTGATGGATGCCAGCCGGGCTTTGTTAGTCTGCATCCTCTTCCATCGTCCCGCATGGACGATGCTAGTCCCTCGGTGGGTTGCGGTGCAGGCGGCAACCAAACGTCATCAATGATCAAACATGAAGCAGGCCTCGCAGGCAGCAGTGAGGAGGGTAGCAGCGGGGACGTTGAAATCGAATGCAATGAATTCGTCTCATTTGAATATGTCAAAAAGCTTTTGTCAGATACATTCGATTATAGTGATTCCGATGGACAGCAGCTGGCTAACGGAAATTTGTCTACTGATACCAATGGAAGTGGAAGCGAAGGCGTTGACCATGATTTGGAGAATAATTTCGATATGGACTATTTAAATAATTTTATTTAAAAAAAAGAAAAAAAAAAAAAGAAAACAGAAAGTCAACTGACCAATATTCATGGTTTTCTATTTTCAAAATTATATGAATGTGCAATTTAAAAACAAATTTCAATTAACTTAATTAAATTAAATTTAAGCTCGTCTTCCAATAATTTTGTACTTACATTATTAAAAATGTACCAAACAAGCATTTCCTAAAAAAACTTAAAATATAAATATTTAATTTAAGAATAATGTTAGAGAAGTTATATATAATTTTTATTAGATATTTTCCAAGTTATAGTTAAGTTTTAAGCGTTTTCTTCAAAAGACAATTTTTTTAATTATTATTATCTATACAAATCCCTATATTCGATTAAGATCGATATTCCTCTAAGGACCAAAATAGTTATGCAATTAGCTTTAAATAAAAAATAAGACTTTTTTTTTATATTTTTGATATTATAAGTTGTTTGTATAAATAAAAGCTTCAAATACAAAATTTACTGAGATTTTAAGAACCTTGTATTTTTATTTAAAAAGTTGAACGTTTCAAGGCTGAATATTTCGAGCAATGAGATTGGGTGGAAAAAAACTTTTTTTTAACTGTTTTTATTACAATAATTTAAGCGAGCTAAAATACCACCAATAAATATTTTGAAATAAATAAACCGCGCAACCAGACCCACGCTTGTTATTGGTTTGTGATTTGACCAGAGGAGCCAAAGGCGGAAAGTTATTTTTAAGGTCTGTTTCACAATGTCTGATTAAAGTTCCAATTAAGCTACATGGAACTTATTCGTCAATTAAAAACCTCATTTACTTTTCACAATATCTGATTAGGTCTAAGGGCCATTTGCTGAAACGAAACTTAAATATTTATGTTTAACATAAGAGCTTATGTGACAGTTTACGCTGAGGAAAAAGTCAAACATAAGCGTTTAAGTTGAACATAAATATTTAAGTTTCGTTTCAGCAAATGGGCCTAAGTGGCACTTAAGGTTCTGAATATTTTACAGGCCAGTTGAAGTGCCGATTAAAAAATTAAACTGGCAAATAAAATATTTACAGCTGTCAACGTGACTCAGTCAACAAATTCATCAATAGTTTGGACTAGTGACGGATATTTATATGCGTTAACCGATTACTTAGATACTTACTTCACGACAAAAATTCCACCCCATAACATTATAAAAATGCTATTTAAAAACACACTAAAGTATTTTAAAACACTCATATCTACATAGAAAACACATATTTTCTAACTGTGTTTTATCAACTTGCAGCTAGGGGCCTTAAAATACCATAGTAATGTTGTTTGTTACCAGCTCTCGGTCCAAAAAGTTGAGTTATGACACTTCAAAATTCACAATTTTAGAATAAATTGATAATTATTTGATTGAATATTTTCAATCAGTCAATTTTTTTGGGAAAACTGGAATAACTGACAACTAGCTAATCGACACATAAATTTATGATTGTGAAACGCAAAGTTTTTTAATGAAAGGATTTAAGTTACGGATAATTTATGTGTCGGATAGTTTATGGGGAACTTTAATCAGACATTGTGAAACAAACCCTTAATACAATAGTTTAATTTTTCTAAATTTAATTATTATAAGCCTAAGGGTTTGTTTCACAATGTCTGATTAAAGTTCCCCATAAACTATCCGACACATAAATTATCCGCAACTTAAATCCTCTGATTAAAAAACTTTGCGTTTCACAATCATAAATTTAAATCAAATAATTATTAATTATTCTCAAATTGTGAATTTTGAAGTATCATAATCAAACTTTTTGGACCCAGAACTGGTAACAAACAACATTACTATGGTGTTTTAAGACCCCTTGCTGCAAGTTGATAAAATCCAGATAGAAATTGTGTGTTTTTTGTGTGGATATGAGTGTTTTAAAATACTTCAGCATGTTTTGAAATATGTAGCATTTTTATGGTATTAAATGGTGGAATTTTTGTCGTGAAGTAAGTATCTAAGTAATTGGGTTAACACATACAAATATCCATCACTAGTCCAAACTATGTACTTAATGACTGAGTCATATTGACAGCTGTAAATATTTTATTTGCCAGTTTAATTTTTTAATCAGCACTTCAACTGGCCTGTAAAATATTCAGAACTTTAAGTGCCACTTAGGGCTATTCAGATATTGTGAAACGTAAATGAGGTTTTTATTTGCCAAATAAGTTCCGTGTAGCTTAAAAGAAACTTTAATCAGACATTGTGAAACAAACCCTAAAACTAACATAAGGAACTCAAATTGTTCGTTTAATAAGGGGACTTTTAAAGTTGAGAAACTTTGAGAAGACCCTAAAATGAAAACGGACATTTTTTTAACGATCAAATTAAATGAAGAATGAACACCGTGGAATACGAAAAAAATCACACGAAGCAACTCAGGTCAAATTCTCACTTCTTTTTGTTAAATATTCTTCTCTTACTTTTATATACAGAGTGATTCACCTAAGGTGTGACAAAAAGCTAGAGCGTGTAGGTTCATTCCAGACAACAAAAAAAAAAAAATCGTATGGGTCGGGGGTTTATTTCCCCCCCTTTTGACGGGAGGGTGAATTTTCTAGAAAATTGACTTAAAATAGAAAAAAAAAAATCACGTAAAAACAACGGCAACACCTACATTGTCATAATATATCTTTTTTTTTAAAGCCAGAAAAAAAATATGAAAATAAAAAGCACGACTGGGTCGCACGAACTTGCTCTTGTAGTAAAAGTTTCTGCGAATTTTGAAGATTGAGTGTAATTTAAGTAGGTATGGTATATATTTATAATTAGTAATAATATAATATATAACAAATTGAAGAATGGAAATTTGAATATGGATAAAAAGCATGAAACACGTTCTTTAACTTGATAAAACTAGTACAATAGAACAAAGAACGCAATTTCAATTCTTAAAAATATATAAATTTATGCTGAATTTATCGTTGGAGCGGTTTTCTTAAAAAATAATTTTATTTATAATTTCCAAACAAAATTCATCAACCCGTTTTCAAAAAGCTGGAAAATATTTGCATGCAGTACCTTCAGAGTAAAAATTTTGATCAAAATCGGTTAAGCGGTTAATGAGAAAGTCGAAAAAAAAGGCGGTTCTCTGGCATGTACCGTTAATAACGAGATAACCAAAGTGTAGACCATACCAAGACTAGTATACACACAAATTAAAAAAAATCGTTAGAGCCGTTTTTGAGATAAATATTCTTTTTCAAAACGTTTGTATGGTAAATACTGTTATTTTTAGAGCTAACAATTATGTTCCAAGTTTGAAGAAAATCACTTTATTGGTTTGGGCTGTAGGCTGTGGACAGGCATATAGACACACAGACATACAGGCATACAGACGGAATTGCGGGACCCACTTTTTTCGTGTTCTCTATTATCGTAAATGACAAGTTTGCTTGTTGCCTCGAGTTCAATTTTTTGCACCAATCCAAAACTTGCCCTATGGTACCCATATCTACGGTAACCATCCGTCCCGGGTTTCCCGTATTTCTATAGCCTGTCCCGGGTTCTTTTTTAAGAAACCCGGGACGTACAAGTTTCCCGTATTTAGTTATCTGTCCCGTATTTGAAAATTTTTTAATTTTATAAAACAAAAAACTTCTGAAAGTGAATGCAATAAACGTAAAGGAAAATGTATTTCGTTTACTGAGTTTTCATTCAAGGTCGAAAATATGATTTAGAAAAAAGTTATAAGCATTCAAATATTCACTGGGTTTCGCACGAACCCCAGTCCGTAAACTAGGGTTAATACTATTTTGTTTTCATTAACTTTTATTTTCTTTTTCAGTTTTCATTTAAAATTATTTTCCAATTGTTTGACAAAATTGCTGGCCAAACATAAGGTGTAGGCTCGATATACTATCAAGTAGCAAACGTATTTAAATCAAAGTTAAATGGTACCAATTTGTGACCAAAAAGGTTCTTATTAAAAACAAAGCCGCACGTCTTTGAATCAAATTTAGAGTCTAATATACCTATACATACATACATTTCCATTCTTCAAGGTCCGTCAAGCTGGTTCCACCACAATGGAAATTAAAAAATCTAACTATGCAGGAATTAGGGGCTAATTTAATACTCTAATCCCGAAAGAGCCCCAAATTCCCTTCACCCTAAAACTTGTGGTGAACTCAGCTTGACGTCAAGCTGGGTCCACCACACCTCCCAATACAAAATTTCAAAAATCTAATGATGCAGCAATTAGGGGCTAATTTGGGGCTAATTTAGTACCACAATCCGGAAGGAGCCCCAAATTCCCTTCACCGTTTAGAGAGCAAAAACTAATTTGATGACGTCATCATGTCATCAAGCTGAGTCCACCACAACCTCCCAATACAGAATTTCAAAAATCTAATGATGCAGAAATTAGGGGCTAATTTGGGGATAATTTGGGGCTAATTTAGTACCCCAAAGGAGCCCCAAATTCTTTTCACCCTTTAGAAGGCTAAAAATTATTTGATGCCGTCATCAAATCAGTTTTTGCCCTTTAAAATCGGCAACACTGTTTGTAGTGTTAGAAAATTTGACAGTCGGTAGAATATGATTTGACTAACCTGAATAAATTCTGTAAATTTTAATTTTTATGGCATGAAATTGTCTTTCAATTTAACCCTATTTTATTACAATTAACACTATTTGCATGTATTATATTTCATTTTAAAGTTGTATATGCATACATTCAAAACAACATTCGCAGACAGAAAAAAAGGAAATTTATATCAAGAAATATTTGTGACAACATATACAGGGTGTCCCAAACTCAACATCAAGTGGGTAAAGGGTGATAGAGTAGGTAATACATATCTGCAGTACTGCGAAAAATAAGAAAAAAATCCATCTCGCTTGGTTAAGTAAAATAGTCGATACTCTAGGCAATATTTTTAGGTACTGTAGTCACAAATTTAAAAATTTTAAAGTTTTTTTTTTTTGTGATCCTTAATAACCATGCTATTGATCGCATTCGCAAATCCAACAATAAATATTGTTAGTTTTACAAGAAAAATTAAGTTTCAGTCATATTTCAAACAAAATTTGAAAGCTTACTTTGACACTTCATAGTCCAAAAAATGTACTAAGAAATGTGTTTTTCTACTTCTTCAATTGTACCAAATATTATTATTTTTTTTAAATTCCAAAAGGACCTCAGTTAACTTCATAGAACTTTAACGTGAACAATGCTTTTTTGTATTCAATAAATAAACAAATAAATAAACAAAGGCACTAAAATAAAACACTGTTTGCCGTAAATTAGAGTGAGACAGTTCTACGTAGATACTTACTATATACATATTACATATGTACACAAATATGCACGAAATATTCAACCGGAAACAAAAATTTAAAAAGCACGTTTGATTGTTTGAATGGCTAGATGGTCCATGGTTAAATTATTATTTGGAGCGTTCAATCCTCCATCAGCCCAATAACCTAACCTAGCCTTGATTGTTTGAAACTATTTACGCCCTCCCATCTTCAAAAATTGCCCTTTCTTTTAAATTAAATCGTATATATTAAATGCCTATAGTATATAAGCAAAAGTGTTTGAGTCATTTGTCATTATACGTCACATCTCTGTCAAAATATTATGTCCCAAGTTTTGATATTTTTTTCTTTCGGTGAACCTTTCATGCCCAACAACAACAGACCCTTGATTCAATTTTAAATTTATTCAATTCAAATGAGAAATTAATGTTGCCATAGAACAAAATACACACATCACATCCCTCACAAACCCATAATCGAGCACAAAAAGAAAATACCCAAAAAACTCACATATTCATAAACCTCATCAGACGAGGCATTCAAAAATACCAATTAACAACTCGTTTTCAACATTCCAAGTTGTGAATTTAGGAATGGAAAAATGAGACCACACACCACAAATACAATAGCAAAATATTTTTGTTAGATTGTTCGTCGGTTGGTCATGGTTTGTATTTTGTATTTTGTATTTTTTTTTTTTTTTTTTTTTAGAAAAGAGAAAACTTTTCCCTATACATATCACTAACGTTCGTAACTATGACATTGATCAAAAGCGCAATGAAACAGGGAAATGAAATAGTTGTAGAATCGCTCTAAGCAACCACCACAAAAAAGTTGCTTCCATGATAGCCTTCACAGCTTAGCCATGCTTAGCCTTTCTTCATTGTCTGCCTTTGAACTAATAGGAACTAGCCCACCCTTTGGTAGGAATTTGTCAGCCAAAGAACCGTATCGTAGTCATAGTAGGGAGGTGCATCATTTTTCCATTTGACTTTTGTTCGGCGATAACTATCTATTTATATGAACTTTGTCAGGGATGTTATGCAGACAAAAATAAATAATTGAAAATTTATATAAAATAATTTAAAAAAAATCAGATTAAAGGAAAAAAAAAAATTCTAAAACTTAAAAATCCAAAAAAAATCTGATTTAAATGTTTGAATTATAAGCCAAATGCGGAAAAAGAAATCTCAGAGACCTCAACAATTTTAAAACCGAAACTTGCAGACAATCGTTTAAGCCGTTTTTGAGCAATTCAAAAAAAAAAAAAAAAAACGATATATTTGTATATGACATTAGCTCTCTGTTCTTAATGGTATGAATAAAAAATTCAAATTTTTGCTATACGAAACCGCATACAATTGCCTTGTACTAAAATTTGAAGCAAATTAGCCTAGCTGTTTAGGCTTAAGCTCTAATTATAGTGGACAAGACGCAAAGACGCATAGACTGACGGACGGTATGGTGAAAATAGGCTCCCCAAAATTTATATGAAAATCGGGATTTATTTCATCGATTTTTGGGGACTTATTTCAATTTTAAATTGAGGGTTATTTCATCATGAAATAAATCCCCAAATTCAACTATGAAATAAGTTGCCAAATTTGGGTACTTATTTCTGTGAAGAAATACCTAACAAAATTACGGCAAACAGTGAAGTATTTATTGGGGGGGGGGCATGCTGCCCTACTGCAACCCCCCTGCTTGTCCCACTATAGGATTTGGGATAGATGCGAGGTTGGGTGTATGTATTTTTAAATCCAGATTCTTTAAATGCAAAAGAAACTTTGCATACACCCAAACTCGAACCTACCCCAAATCCTATAGTGGGCCAAGCAGGAGGCATGCTGTCCCCCATACATATTTCACTGTTTATACTCCGTAGTTTTGTTATATCTTTGGGGACTTATTTCATGCGCTTTTGGGAATTTATTTCATCTTTGAATTTGAGGACTTAAAAAAAAAACAACATTTTGGGGAGTTATTTCATTTTTGGATTGGGGTTTTACTTCATTGGGGTGTTATTTCACGGATTTTTTGGACTTTTCTATCATCGTAGTGTCATTTTTTGTTACAACCTAGAACATTTTACTATACTATACTTACCCTATAGAGTAAATTAAAAATCATACAACATAAAAATCAGTAAAAATATTATCCCGTACTCTCCGGGGTCCAGGCTAAAACTCCTCTACACAAAACTGGTAACATTTTTGTTTAACATCCCTGACTTTATCTTCTCCTAACACCCGGTTGCTTTTCTATGCTAGGCATTCAGCGAACAAATTGCTCCCAACCGCCCATAAATTTCCGACAATTGTGATAAATCAAGACGATGAACTTCTTGCAGCTATCACGTTGAGCTTTAGCCACTTTTTCACTCTTCCGCCTTAGAACAGTAAAATGTGTGCTCACTATGTGTCTGTGCAATGTGCACGCGTGGTGTTAGCTGAATGTGTGTATCATTATACTATATGAACTGAACACACAACTAAACGAAAAAGCGGAAGAGGCGAAAAAAAAAGGACTTGCACTCCGGTGTCATAGATGATGGACGATAATGTGCCCTTTAAGTTTCCGGAACTCAGCTTAGTTACACCATCATGTCTACGTAGAAATGTGCGATGCACGGGAAATTCTGCAAGAACTTGCAAAAAAAAAGGAATCAGTGAAAGGCTTCGAAAAATTGGACAAAGAACTGAATGACTGATTCCTTATCTTGACTGGGTGACAAATGATTGAGTCACGTGGATGGCTTTTTATCCATTCATTCCTATCATCTTACTTTATTTCTAAAAATGTTGAGTGCATGTTGAGTAGTCAGGTCTTTACCATCGCGGCGTTGTTGTCGTTCGTAGAATACTGTTTTTCGATTGACATTCTTAATCTATTGGGTTATGTGGTATATCCGATGGATAAAGGTAAATGAAGTGTGCAAGAGTTTTGAGAGAATGTCCAATAATGTGCAGTGTTCATAGAAGAAGTTTTTTTTTTTTTTTTTTAAACAGGAAGGGCATATTTTCCATACTTTCCAGCTTTAAAAAAAAAACATGAACGTTAAAAAAATATTTATATATATATTTACAGAAAAATTTAGAAGCAAATTTGTGAACATGAATACACCACCTGAGTGCCAGGTGAGGGATGTTAACTTAACTTTTGTTATTTTGAGCGACACAAACAAAAAAATTAAAATTATTTTCTTTTGTTTTAATTATTTTTCTTCTTTATAAATTTTATATACAAAGGTATTTCCGATCGAAAAAGTTTTTAAAAAAGTTAAAGTCTAATTAATAACAAGGATATCAAAGAAAAATATTAAACTTTTATCCTCCTCTAGCTGTTTTTATGGTGATTTTCCAAAAAAAAAAAATTGTTTAAGGACATATTACTTTAAAACTAGCGGGTATTTTGATCAGTCTTAAATTCGTAATAACTATGGAAACCGATCAATAAAAGAAGTTTTTATGAAATTAAATGATTGAATTCTAGATATTGCTTAAAAAAAAGTACGTATACGCCACAGTGAACCGGTTCATTAGCCTAAACGGTTCGACCGACTTGCTTCAAATTTATGGTACAGAGTATTTTGATGTGATTCCCCAGGAAGGAAATTTGAATTTTTTATTTAGCTCATCTAGAACATGTAGCTGCCATAAAAAATGTTTCGTTTTTTTTTTAAATTTTCTCAAAAAGGGCTCAAACGATTTGGATTAAACTTCGTATGTGTAATGACCAAAATAGTTGTAAAAAAACTGCGCTTCAGGTTTCTGCCAAAAAATTCGCATTGATATTATATAATTGTATATTGTTTATTGTTATCCATCAAGTACATTAACCCTTTTAGACTAGATGATTATAAAGTATTCTAAAGTCAAAAATTTGAGGAAAAAAATTTTAAATTTGGTTGCTCAAAATAAAGTATGATATGTATGTATATAATTTAGAATTTGGTTACATGTCTACTAAACTGGCCATGAACGATGTCCAACTTCACAACCACAATCCAATCTTCGATCTGATGTATGGATATGTCAGAACAAGGACATGGATTTGTGTGCCTGGATTGAGTTTTCCAAGACATGGTCTCCTTGATTTTAACAGTTTTTTTGAAAGGTAAGGATAGAATATATCGTTCGAATATATCGTCCGAATAAATCGTCAGTTCAGGGGAAAAACGACACAACACACAACTCAAATGAAATTTTTGAGCTATAACATTGCATTTTTGTGAGTTGTGAATAAAAGTAAAACTATCATTTGGAAAAATACTAGACCACTAGAACTAAATGCCTTAATTCAATCAATTTTTTGTTGCTTATTTTGAAAAAATGAGACTTGTTGGGTCGTGTAGGCCCAACCGTGATTTTGCGTAAGCTCCCTTTAATCGACAAACCAAAATATGGAGTCTTTTTTTGCTCACGAAAGCAAAATTGAACGAAACTTGTATGACTATAAGTAATCAAATCATCCATAATATTTAAGGATACATCAAATGGATAATTAACGTAAAAATAAGAAACATAATGTAGGTAGTGTTGTTTCTTTATTGAATTTTGGAACTGTAAATATTTTGGAGTAGATCAATAGGGAGTAATGCTCTAATGCTAAAGATACTTTTTTGAATAACGGGTGGAAAAAATTACCCTTCAATAAAATAACTTCGAATGTATTCTTTATTTGACACAAAAAGTGTCAAAACACAAAGCAACTTTCTTTCAGTTTTTAACTGGAAATTGCTGTGCAAATAAATCCCTATCCTACTTTTTTTTTTATACCCATGTGAAGCCGGGTTGGGCCAGCTAGTATAAAATAAAAATATCATTATTTTCAAGTTACTCACGTGTAACTTCTTAATGGGTCGGACGATTTTTTTTATAATTTGTGTGTATGTCAAACATTAAATTATTTTATATTAAGTACCTATAAAATGAATAGTTTTCATTGTTTGTACGCGCATAACGTGGTTGAACATCATCGGATTCGCATGTGTATTTTTTTTAAACCAGGTAAACACACTACGAAGAAATTGCATACTTTCTGGGGTTAAATTTTAGGTTAAACGAAGTTCGCTGGGTTAGCTAAAAAGAACCGTAAGTTAATACATCTTTCGGTCAGTAGTATTTTTCTGTTTTATATAGGTGACGTTTCAGGCGTAATTACAGCAAAACATCACTTCTTTGGAAAATTTTTAATTCATGGTTAAAGTTTTTCAATGTCATTAGAACTTTCGGAAACTCATTTACGGGATCTGCAATGCATAAGTTTTTTTTTTTTTTGAAAATTTCATATGTACATTGTACATATGTGTTATGTATATGAGGTGCTCAAAATCTCTACTGCATTGCAAATAAAAAAAAAATAGAATACAAAAATTCATAAAAAGAAATCTATGGCTGACCAATTACTGAAACAAGCTGAAATGGACAGGTATGGGTTCCTGTCCTCTTAATTCAATAACGGAACTAGAAAGAAATTTCTTACAACTTAATTTTTAGGTTCATCAAAATACACCATCAGCGTCAATAGGATGGTTGCAAAATGAGAAAGGCGCACGCAAAAAAGAATGTAGGGGAGGATTTTTTTTTTAAATTGGAATCGATCTTTTTGGAAAAATTTTTGCTTTATTTGAAGCATAAGTTCATCTGGTTTTTTTTTGTTTCAATTTTTGAAACATTTTGATATAAAAATAATATTTTTACAAGAGCGTTTAATGTATTGAGCTTTTTTTTTAGGGTACATTTTTCAGGGCAAGCGCATAAAACAGATTTTTGGGGAATATTTTTGGCTGCTCTCTTATTTAAGACAATATCCTTAAATTACAAATGCTTTCAATATTTCTTTATTTCAATGTTATTTACATATATTAAGTTTTAATTATTACGTATATATTTTACAGAAAATTGTTAAAGAAATTGAATTCAATAAATATATGAATAAACAAATAAAAAATTATAAATATTCTGTTATTAACATTATAGACATTTTTTTTTGTATTTTGGCTTTCTTCTAGTTTGAAGGTACTGTTACAGCATTTATCTAAGCATGCTACATTTTTCAAAACAATATATAAAGAAAAAAATATATAGACTTATATATATTCCTTCTATTTATAGATCTCCAATTATAAAAGTATTTATTTTGTGCATTAACGATCTTATTTTACATCAGGTGCGTTTTATTAGCGCAGTACAATTTCCCTTAGTGAACAATAACAAACCCAGAAGTGACGCTAAATAAGCCAGTAAATCAGTGAATATAAAAGTGGACAAATAGTGTGGACTTGAACCCTTAATGTCGGTAACGTAGATTGTTTTCCACTCAAAAAAGGGTTTGAACACAGCCATAGAATAAAGAGTGAACATAAAAGTTGATATAGCGTTTTATTAAAGTTGTATTGCTGCGCTAGCTATGAATGACCAATAAAACGCACCTATCATGTATGAATTAGAAATTTTAAAATCGTATTTATAGGATTATATCCTACATATAGGATTATACTACATTATCTATAGTCTACACGACTTATAAACCGTCATGTTTCCTTAAATGTTGTGCCCACATTACACGATTGTAGATAAATGGTGTAAATTCGACATTTATGAAAAGAAACGTACCCGTTTCAAATTCCCTTACAGTCGAACATTTTATAACAAAAATTATTTAATCGCTTTCAGTTTCCCCCGACTTGCTTTCTTATTCCTCTCTATTTTTTCTTAATGATGATAATTTTAAGAAAAAGACTCCGATAGTCAATGTCTTCCCCAAAAGTCATTCGAATATCTTCTTGATTATACAAAAATTCTCTACATTTCTCTTTACCACTACTACTAGCATCAACATAAGTATCCTCCCACGTTGTTACATTCATTGAACGAACAATTGACCTCGTTATCAGTTGCCGTTCGAGTATCCTATTATCATTGTTGACGACGATTTTGACATAGCCATCTTCGTCGTCGTTGTCGCTGTGGTCCTCGTTGTCTTCTTGGTCTTTGCCGGTTCGAATCCTTAATCGAGTTTCCATCATAAAATCTGAACTCTCATCTTCAGGTCCTTGAAAAAGTGCTAACGCGGTAATGTTTTCCTCTCTTTATACAGACGCACCATCACATGAAAAAGGAAAAGAAGACAAACTTAAAATGTGAATAAGCTTTCATGACAAAAAAAAAAAAAACTAAATGCATTTCACAGGATCTCTAGATCCAGAAATATAGAAGGATCAATTGAAGTTTGAAGCTACCAACATCCACACTCTTTTGGGCCCATTAATACAAAGACAAAGCAACACCCCAAGAAATTGAAATATTAATAGGTGAATTTCACCTGCACCCAATTTTATGGTTAGTGCGATGGACTGTCATACCGGAGGTCTTGGTTAGATCTCCAGCTTTGCCACCTCATAATTTTTAAATTTAAATAGTTCCTCTTGCGAGGAATTGAAAAACCTCAAGAGTTCTCTTGTCATAGAAAAGTGCCGCTCACTTTATCCGTTCGGATTCGGCAATAAACCGTAGGTTCCCTCCTGTCCTGCAGACACGCACACAGGAATGCTTGAGAGTTGTAAGTCACTAGCCCCTAGTTCTTCATGAGCTATTGTGCCATAAAATGTATTTATTTTTTTATTTATTTTATGATGCAAGGTTCTATGAAAAGACCATGTATAGTCCTGTCATATTAGACATTTGACTTCGGAAAAATCGCCGGAAAGCTGGATTTTGGCATTGGGGTTCTTAAGAAACTGTAAATAGTCCCCATCGATAGGAGCGCTGCTAACAATTTTTGGGGGGTTGAAGGCCCTCCAAAATGTTTTTTCAGCAATATCTCCCTAACGGTACCTTGTACAAAAAAAATGTTGGTGACAAATTTGTAGCTTAGAGAATTTCCTACAAAAAAGATTACAACACTTTTTTCATAAAAGTAACGGTTTTTTAAATAATTCTATCGGTAAAATTAAGGCTTTCAGTTTTCTATACCAATGGAGAATGCACATATATATACAGGATGATTTTCATGTGGTGAAAAAAAAGCTAAATCATATAGGTTGAGTCAAAACAAAAAAAAATTGTATGGAGGGGGACATTCCCCCCCGTTTAGGCGGAAGGGGCAAAATGTTGGCACTAAAATATATTATGGGCATGAAATAAATGCCCTCCAAATTTTTTAATTTAATTATATCGAAAACGGAGGCTTTTACGAATAAAGTCGTTGAATGTTTTTTTTAGGAATTTTTTCAGGCAGGAAATTGGGAAAAAATATTCTTCTGTTAAATTGACAGCTAGAGAGATATTAACAAAAAACTGTATTTGGGGGCCTTTGACCCTCTAAATTGTTATTGGGCCTCATATCGAAGGAAAGTTTGTGGAGTTTTTCCAAAAATATCAAAAGGGAGATATTGCTGAAAAACCATTTTGGTGGGCCTCTACTCCTCGCTCAAATTGTTAGCGACGCTCCTATTGATGAGGACTTTTTACAGTTTCTTAACAACACCATCAGGAGGCTGTATACCAAAATCCAACTTTCCGGCGATTTTTCCGTAATTTGGCTGTTTTTATGTCTAATATGACTGGACTAATAGGGCAATACTATGAGAAAACCTGAAGGACATAAAGGAACATTTCTTCAGACGTTTGGCCACTTGAAATTACGACTAATTTATTTTTAAAAAAAATTTAATAGCTTTTACAAATAAAGAAAGGCAGCTTATTCCATAGATGCTGCTACGCAAAATATATCCACAACTATATAACTTATTAAAATTAAAAGATTCAAAATAAAGCACAACAATACAATAAGTAAAAATGAAAGTAAAATCTAAGTTCTTAAAAAAGTTTAAACGGCTGGTGAAATTCCTGCGCAAGATTTAACACAAACAACCATCAAAGGGAGCAAATATATATGTATAATAATTGAATGAAGAAGCAAAAGTCATTACCCATGTGTCCTTAATTTTATCCAGAAATCCTTGCCATCGCACATCAGAAGTACTGCAGCTTTATCGAGTGGAGCTCTCAAAGGCAAGGCGAGTTCGGCACTTGAACTGTTATAGCATAAAATTGGTGCAGAATGATCCACTTTGATATGTTGCTGTAAGCTTGGTCCTGGTTCAATGAGAGGGAAAGGGGTATATTAAATCGATATAATCCTTATGAGAAAGAGAATTCCATATTACTCGTACAAATACATACCACTTAATTGTTTACCGCAACTGATTGGGCAGAAGAAGACGGGTTGCTCTGTGCAACAGGATATTTGTATTGTTGGTTCTGGAGGAATTCCATCCTTCGAAAGTTTCACACTACCAACAGATATTTTTCGTCGGCCTAGTGCGAGCCAGGTTTGTGGCGGCAGCAGTGGTGACGGTGTCGCTGGCAGCAATGTAGAAATTGGTAGCAGAGCCATTTGAACTGAATTACGTTCGAGCCAAAGGTACTGAAGGCGATTTTTCGAAAGACACTCGTGTTGTAGGGCTATTAATCCGTCGTTATCCTTTTTTGATAAATCTTGTGCCGATAAGGAGAACTGTTTTGAATTGGAAGGGGGTTGTGCTTCGAACGTGGCTGGCTTCCATGTATATCCAATCTCTAATTGCTTATCGGAATCGGTGGTACTATTGAAATTGGCTTTGCCATCCTCGTCGAAATAGTAGTCGTTACTGCAGTTCTCACCACTGCCTTTATCATCTGCAACCCTTCCAATAGTTATCTTTGTCAGAGACAATAGGGACTCTGATTGTTGACGGCAGGGTGAGCTTAGGTTATCCATTGAATAAGCTCTACCCAGTAACTTGGCCAGAAATTTATTTGTCGAGGGTTGCTGTGATTCGAATTTATTGACTTCATGCGGAGGAGGTTTTAGACGGATGCCATTGTGCTGTTGCTTTTCGCGTCGTCGTCGTCTTTCATCCTTTATCGATGACGAAGTCGACATCGTTATGGATGAGGACCTTTTGTATTTGGCTCCGAAGAGTTGTTGGCCATCGCGGCCTTGCGATTTGTCTGGGCTGCGTAAATTAAATGTGCCCGTGATGGAATTGTAAATCTGTTCGGCTACTAAGGATCGGCCAGGGTAGAAATGTTGCCGGCACACAGGGCAAGTATGCGAAAGGATGCGACATTTTACGCAGAGGATATGGCCATTCTGGCATTGCAGGATTGGTGGGACTATTGTTTCCAGGCAGACGGGACATTCGATTATTGCCAGGATTGTTTGTGTAAATGCCGTGAGGCGTTCTAAATTCAACGGCATCGGTCCGCAACATAGATTCTGTGGATGTAAAGAATGAGATTGTAGATTGCATGACACGGATAAGCATACAGGGTATATATGCAGATGGGCTTGGGGAATTAACTTTTGCAGTACTCTATACACAGTGGTGTATGGTGATGTATAATTCAAAGGGTTAGCCAAGTTGAAATGACACAAAATTTTATGAGAACGCATATGGTGTTCGTACCCTTGGATTACAATTAATATCGCTTCCAGGACTCCAGAGGAGAAGGGAAATATTGTCAATGGACTTAGTTTCACAGTTGACCAATTCAGCTATATCCGATACACGCATACCCAGGACATCTTCACCATTGACCTATTCAAATGAAAAATAAGTATTGGTGTAGGTTAGACAAAAATACATTACGAAAAATCATAAGAACGCTAGGTAAATAAAATTAACTTATGATTTGTTATGGATCCTTGAACAAGAAAGTATAAAATTGTTGACTGTTTTTTTTACTTTGTTTTTGAAAAAGTGCTTTGTTTATAAGTACCCGTAACGTGATGGTCCCCAGCCTCACCACCTAATAATTTAAAAAAAGAACGGCTACTGCCTCTTGCGAGGAACAAAACCTCCATCTCTTGTCATAGAAAAATGCCGCTCACATTAGCCGTTCGGATTAGGCAGTAAACAAGCACACAGAAATGGTTGAGAGTTGTAAGTCACTAGGCCCTAGTTCTTCGTGAGCTGTAGTATCTAACATCAAATGTATTTTTTTTATAAATTTGAGAAAAATATTAAATTTTAAACCATGGAATAATTTTTGCAAAGCTGAATTTCGGTGTATGCTTTAACTTCTTCTTGTGTTTCATCAAAAAAAAAAAACTAATTTTGTTCAAAATTTTAGCCGTATAAAGTTAGCATGACAAATTTCGAAAAAGTTACTTTTGACTGTCTCAGAAATTGCCGTATTAATGTCGTAAAAATGTTGTGAAGAGAAAAAAATTGCGGCGCTATTAGTTCTCCCAAAAATTGATGTCATGCTAACTTTATATAAAGTTAGTTTTATTCCGAATAGACTCTCGAAATAAGGCCAATATTGCTCAAATTATTGTTATTTTTTTCTTAATTTTAACGCAACAAACTATGTGATGTACAGATTTTTTTAATCTAACTAATATATGCTGATAAAAAAGTACGTATACGCCACAGTGACTCCGCTAATGCTTATTTTTTTATTATTTATTTTAAATTATTTTAAAAACAGGCAAGGATCTATAAAGAGGGTGTTTTTCACCTTTCTTTCTTCTTTTATCCGCATGTAATAGGTTACAGATGTCCCAAAAAAAAATGGAAATATAAAAATTTATCAGTTTGTAAAACGTTTGGCTACATGATATTTAGTTATTTCATTTTTCATTTGATGGTAAATCCTCTAGAAGTAGGTACACAGTTTTTTTTTATAATTATCTATTCTACTTCAAATTGAATTTATTCACAGCTAAGACAGGACAGCTAGTTACATATAAAATTAAATGTTCAAATAAATATCTTATTATCAACAAAAGATTCTTCGAAAGGCACTAAATTATGATTGAGGTTGTATGAATGTTGAGATGCGCGATAAATAAAACATATTCCTTCATATATTAGTAAGTAATTTAATTGTACATAGAAAGAAATATTTAGAAAATGAATAGATATATATTTATAACCACTGCCTTTCTTTTCACGGCATTTCTACGGCAATTTCTGAGTCAAAAGTAATTTTTTCGAAAGTTGTCATGCTAATAACTTTATACGGCTAAAAATTTTACGTTATTAAGTAGTATTTTTGTTTTTATGTTTGATGCTCCTATCAACTTCTAGTCAAACACTGAATGCCCAGGGTAAATTTTCTAAAAAAAAAAAAAAATATTGAAAAACAACGTTAACAGTCACAACAGCGTGTTTTTTTTTTTAGCGAAAAATCTTTTTTTTTATTTTCTTTTTTAATTAAGTTGTTTTAGTCTAAACTTAATTTTCAAACTTAAATTTTTGAAAAAAAAAATAAAATTAAAAAATTGTGTTCAAACTGATTTTGTTCAAAATTTTACGTTATTAAGGCCCATTTGCTAAAACGAAACTTAAAAAATTAAATTTAACATAAGAGCTTATGTGACAGTTTACGCTAAGCAAAAAGTAGAACATACGCTTTTAAAGTTGAACATAAATATTTAAGTTTCGTTTCAGCAAATGGGCTTAAGTAGTATTGTTGTGTTTAGTTTTCAATGCTTCCATGATTTTGTAGTCAAATGCTAAAACCTAGAGGTAAAAATGTATTCTGGTTTTTGAGAAAGTTAAAATAACAAAAATAAGTTTTCCCTTAATTCGACTTTCATCCGTTATTTTGCTAAGATCCTATTTTTACTAATTAAGTAGTAAAGTAGATTTCGTTTTTTTAAATCTTCTAATCCAAAAGATATTTTGGCATTTTATGTTTTCGACTATGAATTGGTAGGAGCATCGAATTTTAAAAACAAAAATAATATTTTAAATAAAAATTTCTAACAAAATTACATAGTTTTTTTCATTATTTTTTCAAAATTATGAGTTTGAAAATAAATTTTCGTTCAAAACTATAATTTGATCAAAAAACTTAATAAAAGAATAACGGACTTTCTGGCTTAAAAACAAGTAATGATTTTATTTTCTACTTTAAGTCGATTTTTTAGAAAATTGCCCCCTCCCGTCTAAATGGGGGGGGGGGGGGGGAAATAGACCCCTTGTCTTGACTCAACCCACACGCCTGTCACACCTTAGGTGAAATACCCTGTATAGAGAGAGCAATCTCACCGAGCTCTTTATGGGGGCACAATAGATCCGTAGGTCATAGTGCACATAAATCGCCAATTAATTAATTCATGCTTTGTGATTTTGAGAAAATTGACAGTACCAAAATTTTTTTTATTTTTATTTGACTTAAAGTCATATTGTTTAAGTTGCCCCCGAATACAGAAAAGGGAAAATTGTGTTTATTTTAATTTTTTTAAAAAAGCGTTATTGTGTTTGACTTAGAATTGATCAGAAAATTAAATATTTAAAATATTAAAAATAACGTACAATTTTGGAAAAAAACTAAAATAGTTTGAATTTGTTTCATTTCAAAATTCCCATTGAATGTTACTTTGATTGATTTGATTTCACAAATAATAGCAAATATCTTCACGTTTCTAAGTGCCTAAAATCCAAATCCATATTTTTTAAGAAGATGTATGTATGGGTGTGTACATTCGTACGTTTGTGATACCTTTTTTCGTTCACCGTATCTGAAGAACGAATAAACATATAAAAATAGCTCTTGACGAAATTAAATCCACAAAAAATGGCGTTTCATCCCAGCCGACATCTTCGGATATGTATTCGTAAGAGAATAAAGTTCTGGTTTTCCAAAAATCAAAATTTTCAAACAGCTGTTTTCTGACTACAACAATTTAAAAAAGATTTGTAAAACGTCAATTTCAGATAAAATTAACTCAAAATGGGAAAAAATTATTAAAAAATCAACGAAAGCACATACAAAAATGTATCAGAGTCAAAAAGTATCCATTTTTATAAATTTTAGGGGGAATTTTCGTGAGTTTGGAGGCCCCAAGTATTGAGAATGGAAAAAGAATAATAATTTACATACTTAATTAATTCATTTGATCAAATCTGCTAGTTTGTGTATAAAATTTTTAAGCCCAACTCTTCTTATCAACAATCAAACTGCAATAGTTCAATTTTGTAAACAAACTTCACTTTCTTCAAACAAATAAATTATGTATTTTATGACTTATTTATCTCTAAGTGCCATATAAATTGTTAATTTTGACACGTTTGGAAAGTAAAAAATTAATTATTTTGATGCCAAAATAAAGTCCATGTCTTCAGTTATTAGCACAACAAAAAAATATTATTTCAATTTAACCTTCTTGATAAAATCACTTCAAATATTCTTTTTTTATACTTATTTTTTTTTCTTATGATAATTAAAAATTAAAAGTCATTTTATCTAGAAGTTGGGGCTGGAATTAATTGTTTTTTGGCTATATAAAAACAATTGAAGTCGCATTAAAGCACTAAGCAAGCATTGTCATCAAAATAATCACTGATTTCGCTTTATAAACGTCGTGAAGTATTCAATAACTGCTTAAACTGGTGCCTTAAATTCGAAGTTAATAAATTTGACCATACAGAACTCAAGTTGCTTAAGCTAATCATATGCAGGCTTCTTCAAAATGATGACATAAAATTACAGTCGATATTTTGGTAGAAAATCAATTTAACTCTACCTGCTTCATATTTTATTAATCGATAAATTAATAGATCACAATTTTGTAGAGAAGTGTTCAGGTAAATATTTTTAATTTTTTTTTGTTTTTCAAAGATTCAAAAAATATTCATCAATTTTTGCAGTTTTTATATAAAACTTTGGCCTTCAATCTTACATTTTTTTTTAAAGTCCAATTTTTTAAAACTAATATTAAGCTTCGTAAGGTTCTATTAAAACTTTCGAAGAACCTCTACGTCCCCTGGCTCTTCCCCACTGATTCAAAATAGCTTTTAACGGCCTTTGGTCCATATAAATTGGCGTTTCGTCCCGGCGATCTCACTTGGACTCATCAGTTGAGTAGTGAAAAGCTATTATGAATCAATAATTCAACAAGTCCAATTAAATAGTGCTAAGTCTTCTACTTGGCTGATTTATTTCAGTAGTATATAAAATTTGTAATATTAAAAATATCTTCGTTATGAAATTACTTTAAGAAATTCTTGAAAACGAGTCCTACTATTTTTAAAAAAATGATTAAAATAGTTTTATACACTAATACTAGTATGGTCTTCCATGTAAAATAAATAAAATGTACAGTAAGTAAACATTATTAGCAGTACCTACGTACATACAATTTTTTTTTTTTGATTTTAGACTATATTAAATAAATTAAATAATATTGCCTAAAATTTTCAACAAAACAAACTTTGGTTATAAAATTTTTGAAATTTTGCTTGGAAAATTTAAAATTTTACATACAGATAGATGATTTTGTTTAATGAATCTTTAATTTTACATTAATTTTATTTTCTTAAAAATGTTTAAAAAATTTTATATTAAACAAATTGTTTTAATCAGATTTTAAAATTTTTTTTTCTCATAAACAAATACCATTTAAAGATTTTAAATTTTTTTCAGATAAATTAACATTTGTGAAAGGAATCAGATGGTTTATATTTTATTGCTCTCAAAACAATTTCAGAAGTTTTTTAAAATAAATAAATGAGTTTCAAAATCAGTTTTTGGGAAATAGTACCTTCCGTTTTTTATTTTATCAAAAACTAAGTAAGACTTTCGCATCTGGCTTTCAGCATTTACCCAAAATTTTGCAAAAAAAAAAAAAAACAAATTGAAAAGAAATTCACAATTTTCGTTCAAAAATTTTGAATTTAAAATATACATAGTTTTTGAAAAACTATTCATTTTTAACTTATTTACATTAAAATAATTGGAATATCAGTTTTCTAGAAAGATAAAGCACATCATTGTATGTGTGCTTTTCCTGATTTTTAATAACATCCCGCCTGGAAAATCAATCCAGTTTTCAATAAGGCCCTGACAAGTTTTTCATAGTTACTAACAAGGGTCTAAAAAGGGTTACTATAGGCATTCGCTAGGCCCTCACCAGTTATGAACCCTTTTGCCTCGTTAGTTAATTTCTGCCTAAACCCTGACTAATAAAGACTAGATTTGTTCCACTTATTTCGTTTTACATGGTTTTCCATTCAACCATTTCAGATATGGGGGCCAAAGCTAGAAGCTGTCAGTCGCTCTATATTACATTAATCTAGATAGATATCCAGTTCCTCGATGCCTATACTACCACTAAATGATCGTTGTCGTGTGCAGTCCAGTCCATGTCCATGGAATAATGGCTCCTTGTGGAATATCATCGTTGTGTACTTGTCCTAGATTATAAAATTCAGCTAAATCACAATCCCAATCGATGAGTAGCAATAGAAAGATAGAATTTTCGCTCATACAATTTTTTTCTTAAAATGATCCAGGAATTATCCCCCAAAATATACTGCAGGAATTAATTGACATCCTGAATATTATAATTTTATGTTGTTATTACTTATGAAGGCTATTAATATGAGAGACTATTCATGTTGGAAAACAAAGCAATTATTTTTTAATATTATTTTTTGTTTATAAAAAGAAATTAAAAACAATTCATTAAAAAAAAAATTAAGCCAAAGAAAGGAACCTGTTTACCTAAGAATATTTAATATATCATGTGTGAGTGCTTAAAAGATAAAAAATGTAAACAAAATTATTATTGTTTATCAGATAGGTGTTATTTTATTTAACTGCACTGCAGCAACCTTCTTTTGAGTAGATGTCACTTATTCAAACATTTCCAACTTGTGACTTATCAAAAATATACAAGTCATTTCTCTATACATAGAACAATTAACTTCACACTATGTACGTTAAGATTCCACTCGAAGAAATTATCACCTAAATCGGATGATCATGATAATTAAATTTATGTATTTAAGATAGCGTTAGTGTATTTATATATGAAGGAAGGTATACTTTTATTTACGTCTTATAATGAGGACTTATTTTTAAATATCTAACAAACACGTTTATCTGAATAGCAAATTGTAAAAAAAAAAAAAAAATTAAACCATTTCTCGGAACATCATGCAATTAGCAAAACAAGCTTCGCCCATATATTTACTTCAAATATTGATTAAGATCATTAATGAACAGTATTATGGCCTATTACAAATACAAAATCGCATTATCAATGCAGATGTGATATAATTTTTAACACATTCCCAGATTTTATGTCTACTTTAATACTTTTTTTTACATGAGCTTATATATTTACATACATACATTATAAAAGTTTTAATAACAAGTTGTCGTAGATTATTATAAGAGATAAATTTAGAATGGATAAATAGATTCAGATATAATTTTGGACACATAAATTATTTGGCCACTAACCTCTAAGACACAATCACCGGCCTTCAAACCATGAAACTTTGCTGGTGTGTTCGTATCCACGGCACTTATCTGTAATATTAATAGTTGGCATCGAAAATTTAATTTATTCAATTAAATATAATGAATTCACTAAAATCAGAATATGCACCCACGGATACGGATCCCACTTGCTACGAGTCAAATGAAAGCCCATAGATCCATTTGATGATCTTGGTATTTGAAGCAATCGTAACGTAGGATTGTAGTGATCTGATGCTGATGCTGATGGTGATGATGAGTCATCCCTAGAGCTACTGTAATCACTTTCAAATGAAGACTTTGTACTTCCGATCGATTGACGGCGATCGTAAAATATTTCACAATCAACTTTTCGACTATACATCTCGAGCACGGGATATCAACTGAAAGCAAACTTTATTCTTTCATGTATTCAGAAATTGTATCAAGCCGCCGCGCCACTGTCTGTGACTTGTGAGATACCTATACTTTAGCTCTGAGCTCTGTAACTGAAAAGCTTTGAAGTGTGCTTTACTTCATGATTGACCTTCACCTAGTTTACCATTATGTCGTCGTCGAGGAAAAAATAAACATTCTGAAGCATTTTCCATAAGTCCATAATGAGAACCGTAGATTAGTAGATGGCAGCACATAGCAAAAATCGTGGAAAGTAAGTTAAATTGGCGATGGTGGCGTCGTCGCTTTGGTCGTTTGCACTTTTGCACCAACACTAAGTTGCATAGATTCAAATTGTTGTTTTTAATAATCTGAGCTTAATTTTGAAAACAGGTTGGGTTTTTTGATTGTTGTGACTTTTTCTTGTTTTCCTAATGAAGCACGTACTTACCAGTTGGACTAGTACAACAAATCCACCCGATGTAAATTTTTTAAGATAATTGTTGTTTGGATTTTAGGTAGTTTTAATAAATGGATGATGGGAATAAAAGCTTACTTTGGTGTCGTGATAAACTTTTCACTAGGAAACCGGCAATGATATTGCCTTTGGGGGTTTAAATTTTGTTTTGCACAAGAATGTTTTTTTTGTTGAATTCAAGCAAGGCGCGTTAATGCACACCAATTTTTATGTTGGCTAGAAAATTGTAGATACAACTATTATAAATTAGAATTTCTCTAGTATCGTCCTTTAAAAAAAAAATTGGTCTTTCAGTAAACATTATTCTTATAAGACCTATGTTCCTAAAATATTGAATTAAGCTTTTCATCATGTTAGTAGGTATACCTACAAATTGCTTAAAGTATCAAAATAAAATTTTAACTTCTGGGAAATTTAAGACTTTTGAACTCTTAGATCAAGGTTCGATCCCCATCAGCCTCGCCACATAATAATTTAAAAAAAAAAACACAACGGCATCTGTCTCTTGCGAAGAATTGATAAAAACCTTGTCATAGAAAATTGCCGCTCACATTAGCCGTTCGGATTCGGCAATAAACTGTTCGTCCCCTCCATTCCTGCAGACACGCACACCAGGAATGGTTGTAAGTCACTAGGCCCTGGTTCTTCACGAGCCGTTTGTGCCACCAAATTTTTTTATTTTTAAGAACTTCTAGTAGTAGTAGCCGTGGCGTGATGGTTAGTGCGATGGACTGTCATGCCGGAGGTCTAAGGTTCGATCCCAGCCTCGCCACCTATTTATTTAAAAGAAAAAACGGCTACTGCCTCTTGCGGGGAATTGACAAATCCTCCAAGAGTATCTCTTGACACAGAAAAGCGCCGCTCGTTAGCCGTTCGGATTCGGCAATAAACTGTAGGTCCCCTCCATTCCTGCAGACACGCACACAGGAATGGTTGGGAGTTGTAAGTCACTAGGCCCTAGTTCTTCATGAGCTGTTGTGCAATCAAATTTATTTATTTTAGGTGATAAGGGTGACCATATACAGAAAAAATGTCTCTACTTATTTGACAAATTTTCTTTAGTCGTTTCATAGGAGTAAGACCCTAATCACCGTGACGCGAGATTTTTGTATATTATAGAATCCCCGCTTAATTGCACTGACCATTTTGTCAAATTTTTCGGTCAATTGTCTGGGTGGTTAAATCAACCGAACAACGCTAATTAAGCTACCTGTTCAATTAAGCGAAAACCATTTAATTACACCACTCGGTGCAAGATAAAATATTCTTCTGAGAAATTTCAACTTAAAATTAAAAAAAAAAAAAAAAATGTTATTAAATACATACACAAACATAATATATAATTAACCATACGTTGTTTATTTATATATTTGAGTGTTTCAGTAAATATAATTTACTAACCAGTTTAAATAAAGACAGCAAACTTAAATAAATTAGTGTTTTGGATAAAAATTAAAACATATTTGCTCTATGGTTAAATTGAATTGCGTTTGGGTTAAATCTATTTTCTTTTGGGTTAATTCTATTTGCGTTTGGGTTAGTTTAATGTGCGAATGCTATATGTACAAAATATCATTTGGTCGTGTCATAACTTAAGAACGACTTTACCGTTTTCATCATCTTATATTTTTTAAGTTTTAAGTTTTTACATGGACAATTGTATGTCTCCTGTTCCCGTGTCGGAAAACCATCAACATTATTTATTTATTATTTTTATGTTGGGTATCAAAAAGATAACAATAATTTTGAAATAATTTATTCCAGTTCGAATGGAACATCTAAGACAGGAAAACGTCTGTCCGCTTTATTTAATCTTGCACCTGATAACAAAACGAAAAATGTCGTATATCGTGCTTCACTGAAGAGAAGCAACCCAACCCATGCAGCAAAATACATAGCTTTATCAAAGCAAATATCTTTCCGACCTGTCATTGAGATACTTGGTTTTTAGAGTTTTATATTCATTTTATTACGTTAGTTAAATTATAAATTAAATTTAGCTAAAAGATATCATTGCATTAATAAATTGACTGTTTAGGCGGTACGAAGTTCGCCAGGTCAGCTATTAATAAATATAGATTCTTATTTATAATACAAATTGACGAATACGGAAAAAAAGCAAATTTTTTTAAAATTTATTTAGTTTTTAAAATTTGAATTTTTTTTTTTTTTTTTAATTTTAAAAAATTTATAAAAATTAAAAATTTTTTTTTATATAAATATATAGATTATCTATATATTCTCAAAATTGCTAAAATTTGTACTTAAAATGGTTTAATCTCAAAGAATGGAGAATGCCATCTGAATTTTTGAAAAAACATGAACAGAAAAAAAAATTAAAATTCATTGGAGCCATTGGTTTAAAAAAAAAATTATTTATTTATATACATAAGATAGATATGTATAAAATTTCTTGAGAAAAAATGCGGTAAGATCAAAAAAAAAAAATCATTACCAGTTTTCAAAATTTTGATTTTTCAAAAAAACAATTTTTTTTTTAATAATAGAATTCTTAGATACTAAGAAGAGAATAAACAGAAACAAAAGAAAATTATTTTTGTTATTGTTTTAGTGGACTGTATTGAATTAAATTCAAATGGAAGATTTTTGCGACCTTTAGTCCAATGCGTTTCGCCCGCGTTTCTTATGTCGTTTTCCATTGGTTTCACTCAGGGATTCACTCATTCTGAAATCCAATGGAACAGTACTAACTACTTCTACTCAACTTACAAATTTTGTCATTGTATTGGTGAATCGTTGTGTAGGTGAAATGCCCTTCGGTTTACAGGTATTATTATTATTTGATTTGATATTTTTGGCTGCAGGAGAATGACAAGCATGGCGTCCTTCGAACAGAGGCTGACGTTTAGTTTTGACATTGAGTGAGTTTGTTCTGACGTTAGAGCTTTTCATGTATTAGTGCTTCTTGAGTGGATTCTGATTTTAAATCGAGAAGCGAAATTCTCTTCTCAGAATCGTCGGTTGACCGTTTTTTTTGCCAATGGAATGGTTTTAGAAGAGTTTGGTTTGATTCCGGACGATTCCAGACGTCCAATGGAAAACGACATTAGATACTAATGAATAAATCTACCAAGTAGAAGACTTAGCATTATTTAATTGGATACTGTGGAGCCATTTTATGAGGAAAATAAGATAAGAAAAAAAAAAACGCATCGGGGAATGATTTAAAAAATCAAAATGCCACTTTAGGCTTTAGTGACATACAAAAGGACGGATATTATTGCGAGGCCCACTTTTTTCGCCTTCCCTATCGTCATAATTACCACATCAGGCGCCAAAATATCAGTGTTCAATAATATGGTCGCAATTGGACCGCCCTCTTAGTCAACTCAACACGAAAATCTTTCAGAAGAAATTGATGGATTTTTCTTTTTTTAAGTAGAAGTTGACTTTTCATATTGGGTTAATTTCACTATATTTCGGCGTATATCTCTTTATTCTGTGATGTACATATATGCAATATTCTGGTGTCAAAATGGCAAGCGCCAACATTCGAGTACCCTATCTATACTATAACGACTGATGAATGGATTCAGAACCCTCTTCAATAATTTTCACACCATCAGATCATTGTTCCTGAAAGTGTGGCTGGCTGAGTGTTTTGTTTACACCAAAAGGTGAGAATACGATTAAAACGTGCAAGATAAACCACTCCGTTCTGATGCTTTCCCTATACGTATCCAGCCGCACATTCATGTCGCTTGAAATATGCAAATATCAAATGCGGTATCCGGTCTACTGAATCTCCATATATACCTGACCTCCTGCGAACTAACGACACGATGATGCGAGATATGCATAGGATAATGAGATATCGAGTGGGAAACTCGAGATATTCCTACTCTGCTCATTCAGCCGTTCTTTGTTCGCATACTGAACTCTCCACTCACAATTGGAATATTGCTCTAGCTTAAAAGATTGATAAAAGCTTTTCGATTATAAACACATTTCACATTCACGTGAGGCAAGGCAGACGGGTGAATGTAAATTTAGATCCTTTGAATTAAAATGTTAGCCTAATGGCATGAAGGCAAATGCCCAGACCATCAAAGCTTCAAGAATTCGTTCTAAGGCTTGGATTGACAAGACCTCGGTTTCCCCAATGACAACGGTAAACGGGACAGTATAAACAAGAAAAATAGAATATATTTAATTAATTAACTTTCAGAGCCACAATGAAGGATTCCATTATGTCGACAAGACACATCAGCAAGAAAAATTTAAACTCCCTTCCATCTTCATTTCTGTATGGTGTCGGTCGTTGTCGTTGTCCTTGTCATCGACGACGACGTCCCAAGTGGAAGGTAAATATTTTTAAATTAAGCTGGTGGCATAAATTAAGTTCGAAACGTGGCATTTACATTTCATCTACGAGAGCATATACATTTGCGGAACTCGACCACAAAGTGTCATTCATTTCAAAATTACTGGGTTCTGGATTGTGTCACTTTTCCATTGATGGATGGACTGAACTGGTCTGGACATTCATCCATCCAGTTCATTCCATGCATTCTCTTTTATTGGGTCAGTTATTCATTCAAATAGGGTGATTGGATATACCTAACTATGCCTTTATCAATAATATGTATAGGGAATGGAAAGGTATAGGGCATTTGTGGTCGAATAAGTGCTGAGGCTTCAAAGCAAATATCCATTGAGCTTACGTTTTGTTTACCTTGCCATCGGAAAGGTGTGTAAACTAAATGCACAACCAATAGTCTGTAATTTCTAGTTACAGCTTTTATTATGGCTTATGTATGTTACAGAGTGTATAGTTGACTCAATTCGTTGGATGTATGTGTGGTTAAGTTGAAATGATTTGTTTGTTTTTTTTTTTTTGCTTTTGTTTTAATGGCGATGAAATTCAATATCTTATTGTTATTGTATATCAGAACAATTTGTGTAGCTAATTAAATTTTAAAGGAAAACCAATGTTTGATATAGGTATATGCACTTTACACTGGATGACTGCACAATACACATATACTGATGCAGCAAATTAATATTGAAAAGGATTAAGGACTTGCTGCGAACAAATTTCAGAATGTATTGCGAAATAGAGATTTGGATCAACAGATAAAGCTTTTGATTATATGCTCAAGAAGTTGCCATGCCATTTCTACGTTTAAAAAATTTAACAGAGGCATATTGGATTTAAAGATCTTTAGTTATAGTTTATCCAACAAAAATAGGCAGTACACGTCTTAGGGGAGAGCTTTTTCAAAATCAAATAGCGTGAAATATTTTTGCACCATATACTAAATTGAAAGAACTCCTCCATAAAAAAGTGTTTGCCCGCCCGTAAATTTCCGATTGCATCTGACGCAGACCTGACGTCATATTGAGCGCACATCTGAGTGCGCTGCGCACTGAATTGCTGTGGCCTATGGCTGCTGCTATTCAACTTCAACCCCTAATACATATTGATGTCCATTCAGAGTTACCCGTGTCCATTTAGTAACTCGTTTAGTATTTTTTCCTTGGGTTTCTGTTGAGGTGCTTTTGATTTTAAAGCTTTAAAAAAAGTAATTCATGATAAGTGTTACCGTGCAGTGTTTTCATCTTTTGCATTTCTATTAATCTGTGGAAAATACGTTAAAATGCAGTTACAAAATTTTAAGCTATTTTCTTTGAAGAACATTATGTGCATTCGTAGCGAGCGGTCGGTCAATTAATGTGAAGTAAAAGGTGTACTTTTAAAGGTGTACTTTTTTTTAAGTTTTTTTCAATTTGTGTTTTTAAGACGGGTAAAAAATTTGATGGCACAACAGCTCATGAAGAACTAGGGCCTAGTGACTTACAACTCTCAACCATTCCTGTGTGCGTGTCTGCAGGAATGGAGGGGACCTACAGTTTATTGCCGAATCCGAACGGCTAACGAGCGGCACTTTTCTGTGACAGGAGATACTCTTGGAGGATTTGTCAATTCCTCGCAAGAGGCAGTAGCCGTGTTTTCTTTTAAATAAATAGGTGGCGAGACTGGGGCTGGGGATTTAACCTTAGACCTCCGGCATGACAGTCCATCGCACTAGTCATCACGCCACGGCTACGGGTAGTTTTTTAAAAATCGTTAGTAAAGGTTTTAGAAAAGATGTATTTATTGCAATTTGTATTTTTAACTCGTGTTGTTTTGAGAAAGACACCTTCTATCTTACCTCATAGCGGTGTGGAAAAAGATAAATGTGTTTTAATTTGTATGAATTAAACAATTAAATGAAAATTTCTATCTAAAAAAGGGTGGTAACCCTACATACTTTTCCTTCATATTTGGGTCCATTTAAAATAAACACTACGACAACTCTGTGAGAGCTCTAATGAAAGACAGATTTATGCAATCCTATCCTGCCTATTTTTGTTGGATAAAGTATAGATGCGTAGTGATTACTAAAGCATTTCAGGCTACTTTGAAATTAAGAAATTGAAAATTCACAAAAAAAAAAAACTGCATATGAAGCTTATGCTATAAATGTCCCATATTTATGTTAACCATATTTTTGAAAGATGTCTCAATTATTTAGCTGTCTTTGCTTACATTAACCTTAAATGTAATCTATAAAAATCATTCATTGAATTCCATTGAAAATAGCGACCCTAAAGGTGAGAATAAAATAATGTAGACGTACATATCTCAGAACGAAATTTTTTTTAATAATAAAAATTCCACTATTGAAAAAAAATCAGTCAAGTAGAAGACTTTAGCACTATTTAATTGGACTTGTTCATTTATTGATTCAAAATAGCTATAAACGAATTTTTTGTCATACCATTTTTTTATTCTTAGAATCTTCCCCCAACATATCATGCACGAATTACGAATTAGGAGACACCCAAATAAAAAAAAAAAAAAAACTATAGCTGAGCAATTACTAAAGCTAGTTGACCTTAAATCACGATCCGTTGGCCTTTCAAGTTGTATATTTTTTTTTGCAAGTATCCTATCAAGGAGGTGCTAAAAACCACCAATGACCTTGAAAAACTTTAACTTTGGATGAAAAATTTTCCAAGTCTGATGAATTTCTGAAAAATCTTAAGGATTTTCTAACTAAAACGTATCTAAATGGATGCTTATTTGCAATCTTCTCAAAAAGTAAAGACAATTTCTGAGACGTCAAAAAATAATTTTGGGTATATATTTGAAATAGTCTCTTATGAAGTGTTCAATTTTTAAAGCAATAATGTGCGATCCAGTTGGGCATTTACATTTTTTTTTTTTAAATCTTAAGCAAGCAAAATTATTCTTCCTTTTCTTAAAATTCACATAATATAACAATTAAAAGTATGCAACGTATTCCACTTAATCAACATTTCAACGAAGAAAGAACATGCAAAATGCTCGTCTGTAACCCACTACTAACCCAACTCGAACGTGTTCCAATCGTCATACCTAATCCTCTTCTCACCTACTCTATGATATTTTACATACCAACCAGACAAAGTTTTTAGGTTCAGCTACTATCAAACCTGGCTTAAACATTCAGAAGAAATTCAACCGTTTGGAAGCACAGTCGTATCGGCTCTCGATCGGTTTTCTGTAACGCGTGTTTTGCTGAAAGGCAATCAAAAGGAACGCTGTAAACTCGCACTGTCGGATATCATAATCCACGACCGGCCTCTAAGCGGAATTCAATATTCAAGCGAAGTGCGGGATAATCAAAAGTTAAGAAGTGTACATATAATCGTTGTTGTTGCAACTTGCAAGTTACAATAGAGAAGTAGTGGGTTGCGGGTGTGTCATTCAGATCCAGGTTATACAGTTAGTGGTAGTTATGAAATAAAAAAACACTTTTCAACACAATCTCCGACTTTAGCTTCGGGCGGCCACAGCATTAATTTATCACTTTGCGTCCGCATGCCACGGTCCACGACTGGACCTGTCGTTGTTGTTGTTGTATGGCTTCTTGTCTGGTGTTTATGAGCTTATGATGCAACCGAAACGAAATTGTTGCTGAAATCGTAAGCTTTGCAAGTTGTTGGCGCTCAATGTTTGTTTTGCTTTCTGTTTGTTTTTCATGTTTTTTTTTTTTCTTTGTGATTTAACTGAAAACAAGTCTGGCTTGTGATTTGCTGGTAATAAAGGTTATTTAACGGTTATCGGTCGGTAGAGAGGTTGTGACTCAAGTTATATTGGTTTGAAGCTGATTTACTGTGCATCTAGTCTTGCCTTAATATTTGGTGGTTATTTATCAAATTTAATATCGGTCTAAAATAAAAAAGTGTAAAAAAAAAACAATTATCCATCAATTAACTATAAGGTAAGTCATAATCCGATTGGTTTTTCTGCCTTTTAATTTGATTTATTAGAAAAAGACTTTGTTCGTCTATGAATCGTTGGGATTTTACCTTGAGAGAAGTACTTAACCCCCATTAACTTCCGGCAGTGAGAGGTATTTTCAAACAGGTTGAGTAGTCGTTCAATTATTGTTATCTTATAATATTATGGGTTTTATTGAAGCGGAAGTAATGAAATAAAAGAATTCTATGTTTTCTTAATTCTCATTCATCAGATAAAAGTGATTTAAAAAAAATATAGAAAATCAATTTTCTAATATCAACTTGTTTTTTTTTTTTTGTTAAAAATAGAAAGGTGAATAAACAAAATATGAACATAGATCATTAACCGTTGAAAGGACAAGGTCGGTCAATTAACTTTGAAAATTTGTGATGTGTGTGGTTTAACGCCTCTGCTAATAAGGTCTTTGACTCTTATTCTTCATCTAAGGTTTTGTTACTAAGTATTTCGAATGGATGAATGGATGTGTTAAATATTTCAAGACTTTTGCAAGTAATTGCGATAAAATTTGGCGTAGGTACCACCTACCTACTCACTATATTATGACAATCGAAATAAGAGTTGATAGATATTTAAATTTTAACAGTTCTTACCGTTAAAACCTACTCTACAGATTTTGATAAAATTGATTGTTATAAAACAATATTTCAGTTCATTGACTAAAAATTATTCATATATATTTTTTTTTCTATTTAATCTTGTATTTCTTGTTTTTGGCTAAGATTATTTTAATTTAAACTGCTTAATAAATAGTATACCTACCACCTGCTACAGCATATATACCTATTAACACTTTACTTGAATTTCATAACTTATTAATGACTTTAATCTTCAATGCTTTGTCACGTCACAGTACTAAACAGCAAGAGCAAGTCAGTGTAAACTAGGCATCTATTTTCTGCTTTAAACAAACAAAATGTAAGCAAATAAAAATTTCGCAATATTGCCAAAAAATGTCAACACTATATTTTTGTGAATGATATTTTCCGGTACTAGAACTGGTGGCTGGTGTTCTATGTGTCCTCGATAGTGACGTTGTATGATAACAAAATTAATTTTTTAGACTTAAAGGCCCAGTTTTTCAGTGTGAGATTAAAGTTAAACCAGAGTTAACTCACCAGATATGTTGTGTCAACCTTGGATTAACTGAAAAAACTTGATAGTTTTATATCATGTAAGATTTTAAGGCCTTTCTGCATTTAATCTCCTCTAAAATATTACTTGGTGAATTCACTGTGGATCATTTAATTTGCAGTATTAGCTAACTCATGCTTAACTCTTCACTGAAAAACTGGGCCTAAGAAGTTTTGGTCGAATAGAACAACACAAAGGTTGAACATTTATAAAGCCAAACTCACCGAGGAAAATTGGACTAAGTTTGAATATCAAGTTATAGTGAAGTAACATTGGCCTATCGAAAAATGGTTATACCTAATTGTATACCGTTAATTATTCGTCAATGTGTTGTGATTATTTTGAATTTGTCATTCAATGTTTTCTATATTTTTGTGTTTCTTTGCTAAGTTGATGTCGTCCCCCTAATGCCAAAAGCATGAATGTGCAATACAATGAATACAAATTATATGTACCTATATTAATGCAAATCAGTTTGCAATTTATATTACCAATACTACTCGCATTTATTTTAATTTATCACAATCTAAATTTATTGAATTAATTTTCAAAAATGTTATCTTTGCCATTTTTCATTATAGAAAAAGAATAATATTATATCGACTGAAAAATTAACTCACTCATCATTAATTTTGTTATTTATTTTTGTTTGTTTGTTATTTGTCTGTTTTTTTTTTTTTTGAATTTCATCCCCTCTTTATAATGAGACAAGAATGGCGGTAGCTTATGAACTTTCCAGAGAAAATTTTTTTCACAGATTTTGAATTATTTTTACATTTTTATGTAGTAGGTAATTTTGGAAATATAAAAGATACATTTCAATGAATACAAAAATATATTAGTTTTTTTTATTTTGCGCTATAGGTACCTACTATTAGGCAATTTTCAGGCATAAAAAAAAAATAAATAAATTTGATGGCACAACAGCTCATGAAGAACTAAGGCCTAGTGACTTACAACTCTCAACCATTCCTGTGTGCGTGTCTGCAGGAATGGAGGGGACCTACAGTTAATTGCCGAATCCGAACGGCTAACGAGCGCAGCTTTTCTGTGACAGGAGATACTCTTGGAGGATTTGTCAATTCCTCGCAAGAGGCAGAGTAGCCGTTTTTTCTTTTTTAAATAAAAAGGTGGCGAGGCTGGGAATCGAACCTTAGACCTCCGGCATTACAGTCCATCGCACTAACCATCACGCCACGGCTACTTTTCAGGCATGTACTAAGAAAAAATTCATAGAAGAGAGGAGGTCTATGTACCCCTGTTTATAAGGGAGGAATCATTTTCTAAAGTATATCTACTTAAAAACAACGCAAATACTTACTTTACTTTATATTATATTATGGATGGTTTTTCAATATCCAAAGATCTTTTCTTAATTTTGTAGCGAAAACAAGTTTTTTTAGTTCATGGTTTTTGAAAATAAAAATATTCTGATTTAAAATTTTGAAAAAAAATGTAGGTATAATGTTTTTTTTTTTAAATTTTTTTGTTGCAATGTATTACATTTTTATTCAGTATTTACTGAGCTGTTATTTATTTTTAATCTAACGTAAAGAAAAAGTGGTTGTATGTTAAGTTTTGGTTTTGAAGTGAATAAAGACAACACCTAAACTAATGGACCTTTCGATCAAACCGGAGAATAATAATGTCGTTTTTATTTCACTGCAATATTTTTTTCTTTTCACAAAGTTTAATCGTTATGTTGCTAGTTCTTGGTCTGTAACCAACACGTTACTACAAGCATGTTCACAATCCTTAACGTAAGGGACTGACATTTTATTCAAATTGTGTTGATTCCGTTGATAGAAGCTGTCACCAATCTTCTAAGTATATGTATACAAATAAATTCGTTTTTCCCTTGGTCACGCCATACGACTTTACCAATTTCATTCAGCTTTTTTTTTTTAAGTTGTCTAATACTTTATATGAAAATTCTTACAAAAATAAAAATTAAGAAAATTGCGAAATTGAACAAAAAAATTTGTTTGGGGGCTTATGAACCCTCTGCATTACTAAATTATTGTATACAAAAATCGTTGTTTTTTTTTTACAAATAAAAATAAAATTATTGAATATTTATTTTATTTATCCAATTTACATCGGGATTATTTTTTTTTTGATTTGAATTGAACCACGAGCCCAAAAATGAAAAATTTGACAGAAAAAATCGTACGAGCTCCACGAGAGTTTGGCTCCACCTCATCCAATTATCTTGCGGATCTCTTTGTTGGATTTGTACTGAACCACGCAAATGCCCTGAAAATCGGTAAATCATGAAAACCATACTTTCTGAATTAGATTTTTGTTTGTACATGAATAATTCGGGTGAACATCATGCGATTTGCATAGGAAAGGGACACTTATAATTTAATTAATATTAAATGGAACTAAGTTTGAAAGGTCAAATATTTAATCTTTAAAAAAAACCTATTTATTTATATTGATGTATATGCAGAATTTCGGATAGTACTTCATATAGATAGCTATATATAATTATTTTTGGTACTTAGAAAAACTTACGAATAGATCCTAATGAATTTGAATAATTGCACTCACTAAACTTCACACCACTCCACAGACAAAACAATATTTGTGCGTAGGGAAGTTGAAATTAAAGGGGTTAAAATTCGCAATCGATTCTAATTTTTTTAAACAACAAACTCTGACTTAACTCAGATAATTACTTATTTTGACTAAAGAGAGTTTGCTATTTAAAATATATGCTATACCAAATTAATAAAATTAACTGTAAAGCTGTGATGTACAAACTTTTATATCTAACTATTATATGTTGGTAAAAAAGTACGTATACGCCACAGTGACTCTGCAAGTGCTCATTTTGTATTATTTATTTTAAAGGCTCTGCAATGTTATATGTACTTAAAAGGATTTTTTCAAATCTTATATCAACGTGTAATAGTCCCAAAAAACACAGTCCGATTTAGCTCAAGATTATATAGCTCAAAGTTAGAACAAATATTAGCGGAAGTGCGAGTGTGTCAGTGTGATTGTTGCGGTCCAGCAGTGTGTTCATTTTCAGACTAATTAAGCTCCGATTTTTCTCAAAATTTTAGGAAATCTTGTATGGAAGTCCTTTGTGGTGGTTATAGTTAAAATAAGTCTTGCAGTTTGCCAACAAGTTGCAGCAGCGCATGAATTTCTCAGAAACCACTGTCCATTATTGAAAATTCATTTTTTGTTTGAAAGGTTATACATACATACTTAGAAGATAGTTTTAAAGAAAAGTACAGATAAACGCGAAAAAATTTTATCCGATCTTCAAAAAATATTTGATTTTTGGAAGGTGATATTTGGGGATTGATTGACTAAGAGGATGGCAGTCCAGGAGTTCAATAAAAATACTTATACTTATACTTTATAAAGTATAAAAAAACGTATATTTTCTTTCCAATCTTTCTACCACCACGACTGATTTTCTAATATCTGAAATGTCTCTTAGTTAAAGAAAGTTGATATTTTTTATATAAATTCTGTTGCAAATAAACGATGGCATTTTTAATTTTTTTAAAGTCAAAAAACTTTATGAACTTTTTGTTTTTGCATTTGAAATCATATTTATAGTATATTAAAATAGGCATATTTTCTATGTGGTAGGATCCGCTAGTTAGAAATAAAACTCAATTTAAAAATAAGTATTTTATTCGAACCATGTCTGTTTGGATTCACATGGTTATAACTTTCCATCTAAGGCTAGCTTTGGTATGTTTTATGCATTTTAAGAAACTAGGAGAGCAAGGAAATTTTTTAGAAGTTAGAACCGATTGAGTTATACGAATTTTTTTCAGGATACTCTTTCAAAGATTGAAGTATAAAATTGATTTTGATCAAACTATGAATTACCTAATAATTTTATGAAAAATGGCTTATAAAATCAAATTATTTTAATGCACAGAAAAGATCTTTTTATTTAACAATGTTTTAGTTCAAAAATTAAAACAATTTTAGACGTGTTGAGCAAAAAACTTGTTTAAAGTCGGAGATCTTACAAATTAAAAAAAAAAAAAACAAAAAGTCTCTAATCGAAAACCGTTATAATGGGATAAGAACAAGTTATAAAATTCACCAGTTTGGAACATTCTTAATGGCACACCCTGTATGTATAGGTACACTTCTATTTTGTATATTAAAAGCTATTTTGACATTTGGTCTGTTTTAATTCAGATGTATGTTGAACTTGAATTTATATTCTTTGGTTTTTACGGTGGCGCGTTCTAATTATATACACATAAATGCTAATAATGGCAAGTATTTGAATACAAAATATATGTTGATTATGCATTAATTTTCTTTGAGAATCCGGTATGAACTCAACGAATGCAATCATGAATTAAAATTAGCTTGATGTTCTGTTAAAGAATACATTCTTTTTCAGTTGCCTGTTTTGATTGAATATTTTTGTTTTTCAAAGTAAATTTACAGGATAAAGCAAAGAAAGGATTTTAGTTTGTGTAATATCCAAGAATCAAAACCTTAAAAAAAAATTAAATCAAATTTAGTTTGACCTTCTTTACTTTAGAAGCTTTATACATAAATTAAATATGTACATATTTATATATAAATCATGGAAACTGATGTAGTTAGTTTAATTTCTCACGTTAAATGTTGCATTATCGCGTCGCCATGCCATAAGTAATTGCTTTAATAAGGTTATGGGTAATCAACGTGCAAGTCTACATGGAAATGCAAAACCCAACAAAACACCTGCAACATTATTCACCAGATAGGTGCCTGTAGTACATACTTAGAGTCACCACTATTACAGACAGGAGACGGAAATGGAAAACAGAGAAAACTGGTTCCGATTCGGTAATGTCTGTTTTAGTTAATATGGTCAAAAGTTCGGTTGCAAGTCAAACGAGTTTTTAACATACAAACCTGATTAAAGTCATGACTTACAGAACTTAGACATATACACCTTCATTATGTAAGTTCAATTTAATTTAGATATCACTTGCTGCACGTGATAGTAATTCAGAATACATAGTAACTAAGCAGACACAGGGTCGTCATACACGACACACCCAATGTGTGAATTTATTTGAATTATTTATGAATAAACAACATAGTTGATTGCCCTTAGGCTTAAAGAAACCAATAAACGGAAATATTAAACCAAAATTAATTACAACAACAGTAAAAAAAAAAAAAAACTAATCACCAATAAATCTATCTACCAGTCTGTTGTTTACTATACTGTCAAGTATCCACTTGAATATCTCATATCTACTCATCCATCAGATACTTTCATAGTCTTTTTTCCCCCCAGAAGCAATGTGAAGAGTGGACCTAATAAAATTCCAATTCAATCATCACGTTTTATGATATCAAGAATGATATCAAGAATACAAAAAAAGAAGCTTCAGCACACACTTCTAACTTGACTCCACTTCTACTTCTCCTCTTAGGTGCTCTATCAAGTTCAATATAAAAAAACAAAAACAAACAACAATGAATTTGTCTCGTTGCCAAGGCCACGGAACCATATTATCAGCTTTAACAATCCGGTTCGCAACTTAAGATGAAAAAGATTCTTATATTTTATTTGCATTCTTGATGAAACGGATGAAATGCCTCGTGTCTTGAACTATGAATTTTGACGTAATCATACAAAAAAAAATACACTGTTCAAAAAATAAGGGAGACTTCATTTTAAGATGGATGGATACAATTTATAATATTCTAAAATAAAATACATAGGTAATTTAAAAGGGGAACAAATATTATTAAAACAAAACAACGCCAAAAATATATTCTTTTTTTTTTTAGTTTTATATTTTAAAAAACAATATTGTATGTTAAAATTTTGAAGAAAAAAAAATTAAAAAGAGTTGATATCATTGGTTGTTCTCGAGACATTCGAGCCGAAAAACATTTTTTAACAAATTTTAGCATTTTGTTTGCCCAGAAAAAAACCGTAAATTGATTTTTTTTAAAACCTTACCAATTACTTATTATGGTATTGTGTGTAGACTTAAATTATTAGAGAATAGATATCATTGGTTTTTCTCGAGATATTCGAGCGGAAAAACATTTTTTAACCATTTTTAGCATTTTGTTTGCAGTTTTTTTGGCCTAGAAAAAAACCGTCAATTGATTTTTTTTTTAAAACCTTATAAAATAAAAATAAATTTGATGGCACAACAGCTCATGAAGAACTAGGGCCTAGTGACTTACAACTCTCAACCATTCCTGTGTGCGTGTCTGCAGGAATGGAGGGGACCTACAGTTTATTGCCGAATCCGAACGCCTAACGAGCGGCACTTTTCTGTGACAGGAGATACTCTTGGAGGATTTGTCAATTCCTCGCAAGAGGCAGTAGCCGTTTTTTCCTTTTAAATAAATAGGTGGTGAGGCTGGGGATCGAACCTTTGACCTCCGGCATGACAGTCCATCGCACTAACCATCACGCCACGGCTACTACTTTTATTTTTTTTAAAACCTTATCAATTACTAATTATAGTATTGTGTGCAGACTAAAATTATCCGAGAGTTGATATCATTGGTTGTTCTCGAGATATTCGAGATATTTGGCCTAGAAAGAAACCGTTAAATGCATTTTTTTTACAAACTCTTCCGATTATCAACTATAATTTTGTGTATTAAATAAAATTAACCCAAAGTTAATATCTTTGTTTTTCTCAAGATATTTGTGTTTTTTTTAAATTTTTAATGGTTAAAAAAAAAAAACTGTCGGTTGATTTTTTTTTAAGTATTACTATTTTTTCACTACGTTATTATGCATAGAATGAAACCAGGCCGAAGTCGATGGCATTATTTGTTCTAGAGATATTCGAGAAACAAGCCATTTTAGAACTTTTTTTTTTAAATTACTGTAATGTAAAACCGCTGATTTAATTTTTCTGAAAATCCTTGCTGCACATAATGGCTTTATTATCTGTAAAATAAAATTTATTTGAAGTTGATATCTCTATGCGTTCTCGAGATATCGTCGGCGAAAAAAAGCTTTCGAACGTACGAACGTACATGGTGCACAGACATCTCTCTAAAAACAATGTAATCAGACTCCAGAGACCTCGAAACATCGAGAAATATCAAAATTTTCAATTTCACAAATCGGACCGATTAAAATAACTTCCAAAATGGGAAGTTAAAAAACAAACCCAATTTTTAGTATAAACTTTTAACTTTTTTAAATATTATATTCTTAACCACCAGAATTAGTTTAAACAATCAAGAGTCTTGCATTTTCAAAGTGTTAAAGAGTATGTATGCACATATTTTAAATTTATTTTTTGAAAATTCGATTTTTTTTAAATATTTTTTTTTTTCACCTCATTAATCAATAATTAAAATGACGTTACAATATTTTTCTACAAAATTTCAAATAAGTGCAAATTGTACAAAAATAAAATATTTAATACCGAATTCCATTTACCAAAAAAATTCGATTTTTTTTCTAGACAGAATCGATTTTTTTCTTCTAAACAAATCCATTTTTTTCTTAAAAGGAATTCGACATAAAAAAAGTGAGTTTTTTTTCTCCTCATTAAAAACATAGTAATAATTATTAAAGAAATGAGATGATGTAGAAAGCGTTGGTGATATTTAATAATATTATTTTGATTATTTTGATTTTTTAATAATTTTTCTGAATTGATCATTTTATGTATCTACTCCCATGTTTGTGCTATTTGGCATAAACCACAAACTTCCATAACTTATTCATTTTTTAAAAATCAAATTAATAGCTTATACCTACTCACAATATTAAAAGGTGGGTCGGGTTTCATTCAATAGTTTATACGATAGAAGTCTCCCATATATAGATTGAATGAGAAGAGTTTATCTGCTCACAATTTTTGTTCCTCTTTAATTACACTTGTCAAAAAAATTAAGGGAGCAAAAAAAAATCAATTTTGTTTAGTGTTTTTTGAAGAGCTGTAGCTCTGTGGAAAAAAGTCGTATTGAGATAAAACAAAAAGCATTCTAAAGCTTTATATTTTTTGCGTTGAGGCATTTTTGAAAATGATTTTTCTAAAGTACCGTTATTGCTCAATAATAAGAAACAGCACTAGCCAAAAATTTAAATTTTTTTGTTTTTTGAAGAGTGTCATTTTCTTTTTTTTTTTTTTTGAGCCAATTTAGTGAATTGATTCGATAACTTGTTTATTCAGCTTTAATGTTGACTTTTTTCATAGTTGTACAATTTTTTTTTCAGAAGAAAATCTGGGTTTGAATGAAAAAAGAGACTTTTGAATTTGGTTACCAATATCTCAGCAAGGAATTCCGACACGAAAAATTTGAGAGCATATTTGAAAATTGGAACTAACTAATTTTTAACAAGATTGTTTTAAAATTTTAGTAAAATTATTTTTTTTGGCCACTCATCATAAGATTAAGGAAAGGTCAAAAAAACATCTTTTTTAAGACCTTTATTAAATCTTTCACAGCTTTACAAATATTGATTGCAGTAATTAATTTGGTAAAGCAGTTTAAAGGAATTCAGACCACCAGTATACCCGAAAAGTTTCAAATCGATCCATTGAACCGTTTTCACGTACCGAATGATCAAACTCGTACAAACCAATTAAAGGAACGAATTTTAGGGTTCATAAACATTGTGAAATCGTCATCAAAATGGAAGCAAAAGGAACAATTTCTGTCCACTTTTTTCACAGTTTTGCGTTACTTACAATACTGTTAAGAGTTGAAAGGAAAAAAAAACATTTTTTCAAAAAAAAAAAAATAAAGCAAAAATTGAATAATTTTTTCAAAACCTTAAAATTTTAGCAGTAATTTTTTTTTTCTCGAAAAGATTGTTTGCTTCTCATTAAAATCTTATCAATATTGTAACTAACGCAAAACTGTGAAAAAAGTGGACAGAAATTGTTCCTTTTGCTTCCATTTTGATGACGATTTCACAATGTTTATGAAGCCTAAAATTCGTTCCTTTAATTGGTTTGTACGAGTTTGATCATTCGGTACGTGAAAACGGTTCAATGGATCGATTTGAAACTTTTCAGGTATACTGATGGTTTAAATTTCTTTAAACTGCCTTACCAAAATTAGTACTGCGATCAATATTTGTAAAGCTGTGAAAGATTTAATAAAGGTCTTAAAAAAGACGTTTTTTTGACCTTTTCTTTTCTTTTCTTTTCTTTTCTTTTCTTTTCTTTTCTTTTCTTTTCTTTTCTTTTCTTTTCTTTTCTTTTCTTTTCTTTTCTTTTCTTTTCTTTTCTTTTCTTTTCTTTCTTTTTTGGGTGGCCAAAAAATAATTTTACTAAAATTTTAAAACGATCTTGTTAAAAATTAGTTCCAATTTCCAAATATGCTCTCAAATTTTCCGTGTCGGAATTCCTTGCAGAGATATTGGTAACCAAATTCAAAAGTCTCTTTTTTCATTCAAACCCAGATTTTCTTCTGAAAAAAAAATTGTACAACAATGAAAAAAGATAACATTAAAGCTAAATAAACAAATTATCGAATCAATTCACTAAATTGGCTCAAAAACAAAAAAAAAGAAAATGACACTCTTCAAAAAACAGAAAAAAATTAAAATTTTTGGCTAGTGCTGTTTCCTATTATTGAGCAATAACGGTACTTTAGAAAAATCATTTTCAAAAATGCCTCAATGCAAAAAAATATGAAGCTTTACAATGCTTTTTGTTTTATCTCAATGCGACTACTTTCCATAGAGATACAGCTCTTCAAAAAACACTAAAAAAAATTGATTTTTTTTTGTTCCCTTAATTTTTTTGACAAGTGTATTACAAAAAACATATTCTTCATCGAATCTATTTCGTCAATTTCTCATTTCAGTCATTCGGATTTGACACTTACAGACAATTTGTAGATTTCCTTTCCTTTGTTTCTGCAGACTTAACACACACACACTTCAGAAATGAGTGTAAGCCTGTATAGGCCCCAAACCACACTCTCCTCACTCTCCTTGGGGAAAAGTGAAATTCACTTAAAGTTTTAAGCGAGGATAAAACCGCCGAAATTTTTTTCGTTAGTGGTTCCTAGAAACTTATTTTCTTGAACCATTCCTCAATATGCGTTATTTTCTTTGCCTCCATTAGAAAAAATTATTCAATTCAGTTACCTATTAGTCATCCCAAGTTTTGTTCACCTTTCTCATGAACATACAAATTTCAATCTTCTTGAACTGTCCACAACTGAAGTCGTATACTGGCCAAAAGGACATTTTCCCCGCATTAATATTCAAAACAAATGGTACCGTATTTCAAAATTATCTAACTTAATGTTCATATTAAAACTTTCTCTTTCCACAAAATGAGTTCTACGAAAAATTAACATTAATAGAATGATGTCTCCGAGCTCTTGATAGCTTTGGCCAGAAAACCAACAAGGACAACTGTGGATGATAGATGTCGATGACAGATATATTGACATGACACAAAGATATAAACAAACTGTGATCACCATGTTTTGAGATGCTAATGATGTTGTTGTGTCATCATGTTAACAAAACTTATTAAATGTGAAACGTCATGGTTTTGGTGTCTATAAACAACGAGACACAATATAATTGCGGTGACCATCCGTTTTTTATTCTTAGGTAAAGAAAGAATATTTTTAATGAAATACATTTTTTGGTATAACTATATAGGTAGGTATAGAAAATTTTGCACTGACTAGAACAAAAAGGAAAAGTAGTCAGCTGGAGGAATTTCGTTTCTTTCTTAAATTAACATTATTCTTTCTAGAAGCTTAATTCCTTTAAAATGAATACCAAAAGTCAGAATTAAAACTTCAATAAATTTGGCTACAAGCTTTTTGGCATTTGCTTTAGAAGAACCAGTGCTTTGAATAGGAATACATAGATATAAAATACGTGAATGCTATTCTTAACTTTACCAAGTGTATTTTATTTATTTATCTATATAATACAGTAGACGCTCGATATAGTGAATTAATTAAAACCAGGCCTGTTCACTATATTGTGATTGTTCACTATTTCAAGAGAGATGCTATAAAGGTTTTGCAGAGTAAAATTTGATAAAAAATTAACATTTTGTCCGGCGTCAAGTTTCAAATAGGTCAAACATTCATATAAACATTATAAACAAATTGCAGCTTGAATATTTTTGTTAAGTACTGAAAAAATAGTGTAAATAAAAAAAATCTCGATATAGTGATTTTTTTTTGTTCACTATTTTGTGTTCACTATATTGGATAGTTCACTCTACCGAGATTCACTATATCGAGCGTCTACTGTATACGTATGAAAATAAATCTTTTTTTGTGTTTGTACGCGCATAACTCGGGTAAACATCATCCAATTTAGTTGGGGATTTTTTTGTTAGAATTGTATTGAACCAGATTAAAACATAACGGAGCCGAAAATTTGAAAATTTGATCGGAAATCAGAAAATTAGACCCAAAAAGTCGGCAAATCAAATCCTTGATATGAAATTGTGTTCGTACGCGCATAACTCAGTTAAACTTCATCCGATTTGGTTGCGGATTTTTTTGTTGAATTTGTATTGAACCAGATTAATATTCAAAGAGGCCAAAAATTTCAAAATTTGACCGAAAAACAGAAAATTAGACCAAAAAATTCAGTTGTGGATTTTTTTTTTTTGATTTGTATTGAACCAGATTGATAAATAAAGTAGCCAAAAATTTCAAAATTTGACCGAAAAACAGAAAATTAGACCAAAAAATTCGAAAAATCGTGAAATCACCTTAAAATTAAATTGTGTGTGTACGCGAATAATTCGGCCGAACATCAACCGATTTTTATAGAAAGGGACATTTATAATTTAATTAGTCTTTCGATGTAGAATTCTTCAAATAGGTATTTGTGGTACTAAGAAACGCTAAATACATACAAATTGTGCGACGAATTTGACCTGTTCGTCAGGGATTAAAAGACAAAAAAATATATTTGCTGAAGGAAGTAATAAGGGAACGTTAGGGATAAAAGGAAGGAAGTAAAGGGATAAATTTCGTAATCGATTTCATTTTTTTAAATAATAAACTCGGATTTAACTCTAATTATATAAAATAAACTGTAAGGCTGTTAGGCTGTGATGCACAGATTTTTAAGTCTAACTAATATATGCTGATGAAAAATTACGTATACGCCACAGTGACCCCATTAATGCTTATTTTGTATTATTTATTTTAAAGGGTCTGTAATATTAAACATAGGAACTAAAAACAGGCAAAGAACAATAAAGAGGATTTGTTCACCTCTCTCTCTTCTTATATCCACATGTAATAGATAACAAATCCCAAAATAAATCGAAATATATTTTTTTAGGGGTCATAACATTTGGTTATTTTCTTTTTCATCTAATGGTAAATCTTCTAGAAGTAGGTCCTCAATTTTTTTTAATTATATATTCCAATTCGAATTCATAGCTAAGACAGGACAACGTCTGTCGGGTCAGCTGGTTTTATTCTATTTTTAAGTCAATTTATGACAGTTTAGTTAATTAAAAACATTGTGTTCAAACTAATTTTGTTCAAAATTTTTATCTAGATTAAGTTGTTTTCAATTTTCTCAAAAATTTCAAGACATTATTGAAGCATGTAGTTGTTAGCGTTTGACTTAAAATAATTGGCGCAGAATTTTAGACGATTTAGTATGATGTTAAAACATTTTTAGTATGATGGTAGGTTAAAAACAGGCTTTTCCAAATTTTAAATGAGTTAGAATCGTATTATCTTTTTAACATTTTACTAAAGTTAAAGTCGCCAAATGGCTATTTTATCTTTTTAGTATCATACTAAATACAAGTGTCACTTTGGCAGCTACAATTGCAAAAATGGGTTGAAGTGTCACTGTTTTGGGCGTGTTCAGCTAGAAAAATAGGTTTAGTATGATACTATTTAAAAAATGTTAGAAAATTGTTAAATAGTATCATGCTAATACCTTAACATCAGGCTGTTTAAAATTTTGCGCCAGGCTGGTTAAAGTTTTGCGCCATTAATTTTAAAAACAGAATTACTGGATACAACGTAAAATTTTGAATAAAATTAGTTTGAACACAATTTTTTTCCTTTTTTTTTTCTATAAAATTTTGAGTTTTTTCAAAGAACAATTCACTAAAATAATTTGACCATCCGTTAATCTGTTCGTCCAGTGGACCAAGTTTCCTTAGTAAAGTGAAGATAAATGTGGATAATATAAGAAGATGTATGAAAAAGTGTCAGTTTGTAAATTTAACCATTCGCTCCCATTATAATGCCTACTACATTATAATATACTATACAAAGTCAGGCAGTTATACCCGATCAATTTGGTAATTAATTTCGTAAATAAAAATCTATTAGTTTTTTTTTTTTTTATTGAGACCTAAAAGTAATTATTTTCTTTTAGAGCGAGTAAACATACGATTAAGTTACTGTGTTCATTTCATTTGTTAGTTTTTGTAAGTTGCCTTCAAAAATATATGTAGGTATATGGTCACCGCTTATTCCTCAAATTTGGGTTGGTGTTTTCTTTATTCGACATAGTTTAGGGGGCGATTACCTATGTTGTTGTTTGTCATCTGATTAAATTTTGGAGCCTTGTATACCATTAGATATTTCTGCAGCATCAGTTAATTGAGTGAAATATTATTATGTTCGTGAGTTGATGTTCTCGATGTATACTCGTATACCTACTATATACTTGATCTGGAAGCCAACGAAGCTCATTTGAGTGATAACCGTGGTAACAATTGCGGGGGATTGTGGTAGCAATTTATTATAAATGTTCCATTTGTGCAAATTGAAACACACCTCCTAACCTAAAATATGCATACCTTATAGAGGTCTATTGCATTACGTTTATGCATATATGTAAGTACAGGTATAAAACCATACAGATATGCTGAGGGATTTGACATTCAATTTGATTAATTTAGTTGTTGATGATTACAAATTTAGTTAGAATCTTCCAAAGGCATCACAGATATGAACACATTATGTATACATCAGGTTATCCAGCACACAAAATATCAAATGCAAATTATTATGTTGGTAATTGATTGTATGTAATTTAATTATGTGTGGAGGTATTCAAATCCAATAAAACTACCTCAGTGATCAAGCGGTGATTGAATTGATATAATATTATGAATTAAATTGGCTTTGGTATACTCATTTTAATCCGTGATTAAGATCATATAAAACTATATATTTTCGGTTAAACAGTAGGTACAACACAAGGTGTAGATATAACCTATACTCTTTGAATTCGATTTATTATTTTTATCTGATGGCCATTTTCAATTTGTATTTTTATATTCATGAGTATTTTTGAAATAAGAGGGTACTTTTTTTTATTCAGACGCTGCGGTTCAAAGTCAAAAATAAAAATAAAAGAAGTAATATTTCATTGGTAGCGGCGGGTTTTAACAGTTAATTTTGTTTCTTAATAAAATATAAATAAATGGATAAAATACAATAATTCCTTTACCTAATCAAAATAAAATTCTCTTATTCTTGCATTTTATATACTTTTATAGTTTTTATGATATACCCAAATCATATTATAAAACGGCAAACACGAATTTTCTGGTACAATTTTCGCGGTCTAGAAAAGCCGAAGGGATATAAATTATATACCGTTGGAAAGGTTTTATACCACAGAAGTGCACAAAATATTAATTAATTAAATTATTAAACCACACATAAGTTAAATTTCGTATTAAGAGGGAGCGAGAGAGAATATTTGTAAAAAAAAAAACAATGAGTTGGAAAAGAACTCATTTTACACTATGCCTTGGAACGCACTTGCGATTTTCTGTCGTTGCGATTAAAAAATCGCACGAAATTATTGTTATACATGCACTTGTGATTTTCAGTAGCGTATTTCTTAATCGCAAACAAATACAACATACCTACATCATTTAATGAGAATTTTCGAAATTCCTACACATTTAAAACCGTGCGTGTTTCATTTCTTGTGACTAAAAATCATACGATTGAAAATTACAAGTGCGTGCATGTTTATTTCTTGTTGCGATTACGATTTTTTAATGTACATAGAATTTTAAATCGCAAACGCGATCACCTGTAGTTGCATTTGTTTCACTTTAACTTGCAAAGATCGCGTCGCCCGCAAAACAATCAAATTTCAGTCCTTTAAGTATCGCGATTTCTTGGTTGCTATGAAGTCTATTTTTATAACCTTTAAAACTTAAAATTGGCCTCCCAATTTTTTTTTTTAAATATATATGTATAAGATTTTGTGTTTAAAAACTGCTTCAACAATTTTTCCATTTTTTTGATGGCGCGTGCATTGGGTTGGTATCAAAACAATTTTAGAAGCTTTTTGATCTTAGTATTTCTAACTATGTATTATGATTTTAAAAAGTATTCAGTTTAACTATAAATTTCATGCATGCAGGTAACTCACATAATACACTACCGCTATAGGTGGTAAGACTCTTAATAAAAGCTCCCTTAACTAATAAATTTCTTATGAAATCATATGATTACGTTTATAATATTTAGTCTTAAAAACTACAGTGAATTGATCGTACATATTTGTGATCGTACATAAAGGCGAACTTGAGGCTAATCCGCCCGATGAATTTGATAAAAACCACTTAAGTTTAAGTTACAAACGCATGAATTGTATTTTATTTATTTTTTTCTTTCAGATTGAAGGAGAAACTATTAAGTACATATGTCCAAGTAGCTTATTGATTTTCTGATTTCTGTACTCATTGAACTGTATAGAATAAAGCCATGAACAAAAGAATTTCAACCCATAATCGTTTTTCTTTTGAAACAAATTTAAAACCTTGTCGTAATGATAAAATTAACAATACCGCACGTACCTATAAGCTTTACGTACTAATTTGTGTTTTTCATCCTCATTCAAAGTTTTCAGCTTAGCTAATGAGACTAGCAAAACGTGCATCGCATACCCCATTGATGTAGGTCACCAGGCAAACATTTATTATTATAATATACTAACTGTCAGTCATCAAAAGCCACCGTCATACATACCACCCTTAACCCGTATCCATTTCAAAACATCACATCCCCGATTAGCTCTTTTATCACACCATATCCATCACCTAAAACTATAATATATCGTATTTATGTACATAAAAGGAGAGTTCGACCTTTAGCCATCACTATCCGACCGCATCCATTCATAAGGCAGGTGATAAGGGGCCTTTAAATTAACTGTTGAAATACACCTATCGTCAAGGTTATCACCACTCTGCGTTTGCCATTAAATCGGTGCGCTTGCCAAATTGCTCACATTACAAAACCATTAGTATTCCGTGGCGTTAGTATAGTTTGGCTTTCAGATTCAGTTCCCTTCCGTCCCCTTCCTTCCTTCAATAACCAATGGATGTCTTCAGCTGTCTGTCTGCAGCTAACTCGATCGTAAATTAACACAAGAACCTCAAAATAGTATCTTAAAAGTTCCATCAGGAGTTACTTTGATGGCGGATGGTTTTGTGGTAATTGATGCTTGTTTTAGTCACGTTCCACGATTGACTGCCTCAATAAAAATTATTTCGTCTGTGCGGCTTTGCTTCGGCACCAGCCGCGACTTGGAAACACGTAAAAAAGGCACGCATTTTATCTTTAATGTTATCAATGCATTTAGCAACATTATAGTGCTTTGAAAATAAAAATAAACATTTTTGTTTGACGACTATTGTCATTTTTGGTAATCATGAAGAATTGTTTAGCTTTTTTTTCAATGAAATTTGAAAATTTACACTGTAAGGTGGGTTTTAATAAAATTTGGACGTAATTTGGTCATTCAGATTTGTAAAAACGCATATTTAAAGAGGTTTTCAACCCTCATCGATAATAAGTGTGCTTAAGCAGATGCAGACATACTTTCGGAAAAAACTTCAAAGAAGGGTGAATTAAATGCAGCTTTAATGACATATTGCATCGCTTTTAGTTCGTCATAAAATTCAGCGGATTTTATGCTATCAAGGGAGTTTATGGATGCATATAGGTCTACAATTCTACATTTTTTAATAGATCTTTGAGCACTGTGTGATTGACTTAGGGTGGTCCTGAAGTGTCCTGCATGCAATCCTGATCATTACAATCCCACATTGTACTGAGTACTCAGATATACGGGTAGATTGTCGGAATGCTCCTTAGTTTTATAACTGATATGGCACATCTGCATTTTCTGAAAACATCTTCAATCTAATGAAACAGAAATAGCTTTCCACATCTTGATTAGTAGGATCAGTGAAAATCGATGGCGAATCAAAAGGAATTTTGTTGGTGTTTTCAATGCGCCAACCATTGGGATATGTCTAATTGTATATAATACTTTAAACAACACACTTTGGCAACCTACAATCCATAGAAACTCTCAGTTTAAATAAGCGAGATACAATTTTTTAATTAACTCCGAAAGTGTTTTTGATTTCGATTTTGTCATAAACTCACCACAAATATAGGAAAATAAATTGGGACTAACACACAAGCGTGACATTTTACAGAATTCCATTTAAACTAACGGGTAAACAAGGCTTTGTCCGCAAAACAGTCTTTTTTTCTCTACCCACGATTTTTAACCTGAACACGTGTGAAAACAGTAAATGTTAAATTTCTCCACTTCTCGATGATCTAGAAAATTAATATAAATATTTGCACATAATTATATTTTATTTATCAACATGATTATGAAAAATTATAAGCCAAATCAGATAATTTTTACTTGCGATACAGGTCGGTACTATATAGGTCAAGTTATGGATTCGTGCAAAAAATCGAGCTCGAGATAACAATCAAACTTGGCATTACGATGATAGAGAACACGAAAAAAGTGGGTCCCGCAATTCCATCTGTCTGTCTGTGCTGTATGCATGTCTGTATGTCTGTCTGTACCTCGGCCTACACCATACAGCCTAAGCCCTTGAAGCGATTTTCTTCAAAATTAGAGCATAAGATTTTTTGGTAATTCCCTTTTTTTTAACTCAAAAAATAACGGTACTTGCCATACAATCGTTTTAAAAAAAGTTATTTATCTCAAAAACGGCTCTAACGATTTTTTTAAATTACCAAAAACCGTTATTAACGTACCTGCCATAGAACCGTTTTTTTATTTTCGATTTGATCGTTAACCGCTTAACCGATTTTGATCAAAATTTTTACTTAGGAGGTTGTATCAAGTGTGAATAATACTGCATACAAATATTTTCAAAAAAAATATTTTTTTGGATTTAAAAAAAAAAGTTCAATTTTTTTTTTGAAAAATAATTTTTTTTTGAAAAATGGTTGATGAATATTTTTGAAATTATGGTTTTATATTCTTAAAAATGGTTTACCAATTTTTTTTTTCTAAAAACTATCAAGAAATTTTATATATAAAAAATTATTTTTTAAGAAAACCGCTCCAACGATTTTAAAAATTTTGTCTGCAAAAATTCACATTTTTTCAAGAATTTAGATGGCGTTCTTTATTCTGAGATTCAAACATTTTAAGTACTTATTTTATCAATTTAAAGAACGTATTTCATGCTTTTTTTCCATATTAAAATTTTCGTTCTTCAATGTATTAAATGGATAAATACATATTCATATAATTATTAATTATGTGTTTTATATTACATTCAATCTTTTAAATTCGAAGAAACTTTTACTACAAGAGCAAGTGCGTGCGACGCAGTCGTGCATTTAGTGTTGAGTAGTGATTGATACAAAAATCTTTGATTCAAAACAACTTCAAATATCTGAAATATGAAAATATTTTCATTGGGCACGTATATGAAAACTGAGCAGTCGAATCCAAAATTTGTGTTGATAAGTATTTGAATTGCAATAAACTAGGAATCTTGCTCATATGATTGAGGTTCCTGAAGTCTCTATCTCAATGTCTATTTTTTTCCTTCGCTTAGATATTCAGAATGATTTTGACTTCTATGCGTGATTTTAAAATCTATGGAATTTTTGGCGGCCCAGGAAATATTTTAAAATACGTTTTTTTTTTTTTTAATAAATTCAAATCTTATTTATATCTCCAAACAAAATTATTAAGGTGGCATTTTTACTTCTTATTTGAGGTGTCAATATAAAATGAATCCCAGTTCAGTTCTTTGTTATGAACTAGATAAATATTTTTTATAACAATTTTTTTCATTGCAAATTTAATTAATTAAACTTTTTTTCCCCGCATTTCTATTCAGTCCCCTGGATCCTGGAATATTGAAACAGTCAAAAAATTCGTGACTACAATATCGATCGAATTTCCAGCGCTAGCAATGTCAATTTTTTTTATTGTCTCCTTAAAATAAGATCGTGTAACCAAATCGGTTCTGTTTGTGATGTGAGTTGTGAAGAAGACGAGATAGTATTTACAAAACAAATTTGTACAAATAAGCATTATTGTTAGCAATATACTCAATACCCATTCCCCTCGCTTTTCAATAAAGAAAAGTACTGAACATTAACCAGAAAAAATACAGTCGTGCGTTTTATTTCTTGCACACCAATACTGTAAACTAGGCTTGTTTTGAAAGCTTACAAAAAATGTCAAGTAGACTTTTGACAGAACTTAGTTTTTTGCCTATACGAAAATTTATTGGACTGAAGTTGCTTAAATTACATTTATTATACGGTAAATACATACATCTGTAAACCAAATTTATTTCGAATTCTACTAGCAAAGTTATATTGTTTTTTCAATATAAGTAAACCATCTTGGACAAATTCACATTATATTACATCCAAAGCTAAGTCCAAATGCAAAAAACTGCATTTTTAATTATTTTCTTTTGTTTAATTCCATTTCAGATTAACAATTGCTGAAACTGCCTTCAAAGCGGAACCCACATACATGCTCGCAGTAATTAATTATAAACATTTGATTGAAGCTATAGTTGTTTTAATAAAGTAATGCTAAAATTGTGCAAGATACCGACTTACCCGAACGGAACGCTTGGTCTACATTTAAGTCGCGCTCCATGGGATCCATACCCTTGGGTAAGTGGAGTGCAAGATGGTTCGAATGCGTACCAGGCTGGAGTGCGTACCGGTGATACGGTACTTGAGCTAAATGACTGTGATGTGCTAGGTCAGAAAATTTCTGAATTAGCAACTAAAATACAAACTCTTTGGAAAGGAGGCAGTCGTAGTGTTACAATGTTGATATGGCGAAATAAGACTGAAAATAGTGTAAGTATATGGAAAACATTTTAAACTCAAAGCTAATTAAGTTAAGGTTAAAATAAATAATATTGGAGTGTATGATCTTGTCCTTAATAATACGATTATAATTATTATAATTAAGCTGCATATATAATTCTAAAATAAATTTGGTAATTTTAAACCAGAAAGTCTAGGGGCCAGAGTTACAATCGACGACGAGGTTCAATATGTAATCCGTGGGTCAGCAATTTAAACTCGCTGATTTCGGCGGATAAACTGAGGTTCAACGATGGTTCAATGTTCAAGTATGTGGTAATACCCAATTATTTGCCTGAACCATTGCTAAGCTTCAGTTAATCTGACGAAATCGGTGAACTAAAATTCCTGAACCACTGATCAATATTTGAACCATGATTGTGCAACTGGCCCTAAGCCTGCTTAGAGCTTGACAGTTCTTCTATAAAAAGTATCACACTCCTCAAAACTGGTCTTTATTCTTTTTTTATAATTAAGATTTTTAATTTCTATATATACAGCTATTTTCCCAACAGAGTATTGATTTTCTTAAGCTCTGATTAATTAAAGGAAATTTCTTTTAACCAGGGGTAGGGTAAATGCAATACTTGGCTGTTAACTTAAAGTAAAATAAATAAAATAAATTTGGTGGCAAAACAGTTCATGAAGAACTAGGGAGGGCCTAGTGACTTACAACTCTCAACCATTCCTGTGTGCGTGTCTTCACTAAAGGAAGGGACCTACATTTTATTGCCAAAAAAGTTTGGTTTGCATTTAAAGAATCTAAATTTAGGCCCATCGCCCACTAGGCAACTTTTTGTTGCTAGCCCCAGCAACTTTTTATTGCTCCCAATCCAATTACATTAGCTTATATGGGAGAGCGCCCACTAGGCAACTTTTAGTTGCGCAACTTTTTGTTGCTCGGAGTTGCTCGCGGAACTTTTTTCCCGGCAACTTTTTGTTGCTTACCCTCGCCCACTAGGCAATTTCCGAGAAACTTCCAGTAACCTTTGGGAATTTTCCAAAATCTTTCCAAATGAGAGGCTTTTAACCCGAAAAACAAGTTTTATTTTCACACTGAACGAATTTTGTATCGTCATGGATCCAAAATACAAGGTCAATTTAACATTTTAATTAAAAATACTGAACTCAAAAGTTGCTCGGAAATTGCCTAGTGAACGATGGCAAGCAACTGCGAGCAACTTTTAGTTGCGCAACTAAAAGTTGCCTAGTGGGCGATGGGCCTTAAAGAAGCTTTAAATTTATTCTAGCGTAGAAATATTTGGAAGTTAGATTTTTCTAAGCCTTTAAAGCATTTTGATTTTTTTTCAATCGCAACGTAAATGCCAACGCGTTAAAACACTCACCTAATCTTCGATTTTTGCATTGACATTGGAAATCAGCCTTAAATTTACCAAATGCATGGTGGAATAGTAAAACACCGAAACATGCAGATTCTATGCAGATTCTTTCCTCCCCTTAGAATATACAGAAATTAATCTCAGTAGTAAATTTACGAAGTAAAAACTATAAAATTTACCAAAATACATGGTGGTTCTGAAATGAATTATGAAAACAAAAAAAAACAATATTTTGTGATGCTTTTTTTATCTCAGTTGAGGTAGCGTCAGCGGATCCAAGGTTCGTACCGTAAAACTCGGTGTGTTTGAAAGATCGGAACTCCGGTTACAAATCTTTCTTACAACTAATTCTAACAATTCATTATAATAAGTTTTACAATAATTTTAATATCTTACTTAAAAATACATAACAGAGTATTTCATATACGGTAGAGTGGTATTGAATCCCTTGGCTTGGCTGACCTAATTCAAGTCTGGGTGTAGAATGTGGGATTGACTCCCTCGGCTGAACTAAGTCAAGTCTGGGTACAGAATTTGGGATTGACTCCATTGGCTGACCTAAGTGAAGTCCGGGTACGAAAGGTAGGATTGTTTACTGCGCCTGTAGACTCTAAGACGAAACCAGTAATGGGCCTTAGCCTTAGTACTAGCAGGGTGCGAATATGGTTGTTTGGGATTAAGTCCCTCGCCTTAAATACAATTCAAGGCAAAACAGGGGAAGGGGAGAGAGGAGCGGAGATTTTATGGCAAAAAGTAGTTTAGAAACTTCTTACTGGTGTACTACACACCCAGAAGCTTGCTTCACGGTCCTTACTATGAGTCACGATCATGACCTAGAAGCTAGAAGCACCAGAGGAGAACATCCTCGAATATTCTGATTTGATGGGTAATTCTTACGGACCCTTATGAACTCTGCGGTGACAACTGAGTGTGAGTTTTTATAATTCAAACCAAATCATTGCACTGACTTCTTATGGGCTTCTGTTGTCACAATGTAGTGTCCGTATGCTGTTGTTGTACCATCTCTTCATAATCCTCGTGGGAGCCTTGAGGTATGTGATGCAAATCGGTGATGCGTTTCTTCTATCTATTTTATTGTATTTTTCCACAGTGGGCGGATAGGAGTTGTGTTGCGCCTTACAGTATGTATTGAATTCTCGGATTGGTGTGGAATAGTTGTCGGACGGGCGTATTCTCCTCACTGTTGTCGGATAGGTGCATAGTGTAACTTCGTTACAATTTATTTTCCCCCGTTTAGGCAGGGGGGGGGGGGCAACTTTCTATAAATCCGACTTGAAATAATTATTAAAAAACAACGGCAACACTTATAATGTCATGCTATACTTCTTTTTAAGGCCAGAAGATCGTTCTTTTATTTTCTTTTTCATTCAAATTATTTGAGAGAACAGTTTTTGAAAAATTAATTTTTAAACTCAAAATTTTGAAAAAAATAATCATCTCCTATCAATCATTTTTTGTCATGAATCATTGATTCATTGGACGTATTGATATGATATCAACACTTACAAAACTTTTTTTTTTAACAACAATATCAAATGAATTATGGTTAAAAAAAAAACAATTTTACTTTAAATCCGAATCAATCGTAACGCTTCCAACCAAAAAAAATGCTGGACGTAGAGATGTTTTTGAATCAATTTGTAGGTATAAGGACGTAGAGCATTTTTCATATTTTGAATCATATATGATTCAAAGCACGGTAAAAAAAAATTCTATGTATCAAATGTGATTCATGGGACGTGATTCATGGAAGAAAATATTGAAGGTAGAGACGTGTTTCAATCAATTTGTATGGGGACAGCGAAGTTGTTTTAAATTTCATTATTTCGGTTTTTCACGGTAACATATACAATTGATTTTACATTGGCATTGTATTTTAAAGACTTGACTTTCAAAGTATATAATAAGTAGTAAGAATATTATTACATATTTTAATTTTTTTAAATATATTTTTGTTTAAACTCTTTCTTTAAAATAGGCCTCTTCTTATTTACTTTCAGGTTGTGAACCAAGATTCATTGCAAAAATTTGCGAAATGTCTCCAGAATATCGCTCAACTCCTAGAATGTCCCATCTGCCTTGAGGTAATTTCTTTTTAATAACAAACTGGAATTTTTAATTTAAGTAGTACCAACATATTCCGACAGGCTTATATCAATAATTTAAATTTATTTCATCCTTTAACTGTGTTGTCATCTTGATACATTATGGGCTGTGTAGTGTGTATTATCCATATCACGTCAAGTTCGAAAATATCTATAGAGGAGTAAATGTTACAGCAGTGACCAAAATGCTCTTAGGCTATAATATACAAGTATATGTTGCTTGTGGGCTTGTGGCCTAAATAGGTTACGTTATTTTACGATAGCTACTGCAAATTTGAACAACCAACGGCCGGTGACGGCATTAACATTTTGAAAGGTATCTTCCGTTAATACGAGCTGCATACAGTGCCTGCAGGAACTAATAGTAGCTACACTAACCTAGTTTACGCAGACATTATAGGACAAGCCTAACATCATAAAGTAATGCAGTGCATTGTCGGTCATGAAAGGAAGAATTTGTGAGACCAAACTAAAGTAACACCAGACACTATTATTGCAAGTTTTAGTGTTTGGTGAACATCCTTGTATGGAGGATGTGCAAAATTTTGTGTATGAATTGCCACAAGGGATTTGTGATATATTGCGGTTAAATTTGCTTAATGGTGCAAAATAATTTGATGATGAAAGTATAAACCGGGACTTTGATAACTATACAGTTGCCTGGTATTTTTTTCATATTTCATTATAAAATATTAATATATGATTTTCTTCGTTCTATATACCTACCATACTTATTCCTTTTTTCTGAAAATTTCTATTGTATAGGTACCAATAACCACCTCAAAATTTAAAAATATTTCTTTACTTTAATTTTTATCAATTAATTAGTCTACAAAAACAAAAACAAAAATTATATTATTTGTACGGGGCCACCCAAAGAACTGTTATCAAGGAAAACTGTTAACAAAAGTGCTTGCCATAAATTAAAATACGCATATCGTCGGATAAAACAAAATTAAAAATACTTCTTATTTTATTGGAGTACTTCAACTAAATTTAATGAAGTTTTGAGTTTTGCTAACCCCGAATAAAAGATACGAGGTTTTCTGAGCAATCTTTTTGTTGAAGTTACGAGGTCTTTCAGACAACATGAGAGTAGTAGTGGAGTTACGTGCTATGCAAAATTTAAATTTAAAGGACCATGGGCATTTGGGGCCCATTTTTCAACAATGCTCAACAGTGATGAAACTTATGTCATATGAAAGCTAATAGAGAGTACTTTATTTTATTATATGGGGGCCTAGTTAAATTCGAGTGCGAAAATGGTGTATTTGCGCATTTAAAAAAAAAAAAAAGTAATATAGAAACATTTTATAAAAACATGGCTACACTTACTAAAAAGTGTTACGCTTTCTTGAAAGCCAGAAGTCTCTTCTTTCATTCCTTCTTTAAAACAACTTTTTTCTGTTTATAGTTTTCATAAAAATTAGTTCCAACTTAAAAATATTAAAAAACAAAAAATTGAATACTGATTTTCGAAGATGATGATTACAAAAGCCAGTTTAGAACCAAGTATTTAAAATATTGAAAAAAAAAATAATATTCAATTTTTTGTTTTTCAACATTTTCAAATCGGAAGTAATTTTTTCGAAAGCTGTTAACAGAAATAAGTTGATTTAAAAGAGGAATAAAAGAAGATACTTCTGGCTTTGAAAAAAGGCATAACACTCTTTAGTAAGTGTCAAGGGCGTACGCAGAGGGGCGCTTGCCCCCCCCCCCCCTAATAAATATTACTTTTCTACATTTTTTTTTTGAGTAATGCCACAATATTAATTTTAAAATTTTTCTTTAAACATGTCGTTCGTCATTACAAACAAAACCTTACAATACTTTCTTCAAAATGAACAAATAATACAAATTTTTGGTAAATTTTTGTACTAAGTAGCTACACTAGGGTGTCGGTTGTTTCCCAAACCAATTTTTTTTGATCAGACACCCCCTAATTGTATTGCCTATAAAAAATATATTTACAAACAAATTCTGTCATTAACCTCTGCCTCTTACATAAAAAAAGAATTAATTTTGAAAATATTTTCTATAAATTTTTTTTCTTCCATGAACTTTGAATGACGTTTTTTAAATGTATGATCATATAATAAAAATCAACAAGAAAATTAAAAATATCTGCAGTTGTTCGGGGGGAAAACAAATACGTAAAAAGTTCATAAATTCCGTAATAATTTGTATGGGAAGCTTGTGGCTTTAGAGGCACGGGTTAATGAGCTCGGCCAAGTTTTTTTTTGTCCATACATTTACTGTAGGGCATAAACTTTTTGTACAGGGGGTGTCTGATAACGGACACCCTAATATACATGAACAAGCTGTTAAAATTTACCTTTTCAGTCAAAATAATGAAAAGGAGCTTTTTTTTATAAATACTGAATATTATATCCACGTTACGAGAGTTGTCTGGGTCAAAATTCAGCTTACAAAATTTTGCTTTCAAAATTCTGCTTTTCAAAATTTTTTTTTAACAATGTTCTGCGTTTAACAAAAAAAAAATTCTGCTTTTCAAAATTCTGCAAAGAATAAAAAAAAAAAAGTTTTGAAAAATTAAAAAAAAATTTTAAACTTTTTTTTATTATTTGCAGAATTTTGTAAAACAGTGTTTTACAATTTTAAAAATTATATTATGTATTTTTTAATAGAAATAACGTTATTTTCTATTTTTTTTATCGTCGCTTAAGAGTGTTGGTTGCTCGGAGTAGTATAATTAAGTTTATTAAATCTCAATTAGAAAAGCCCTTATTTACTTTCAAACCTGGATAACACAGCCATAAAATGGAGAGTACATAAAAAAAAAGAAAATTCAAAATTAGAAAATAGACCTAAGCGCTAAAATAGCTAAAAATATCCCTTAGTTTTTTCTCCACTTATTATTATAATTTGTACCGACCGATATCTTGTTTAAAAAAATAAAATAAATGCGCCCCCCCAAATCGAAATCCTGCGTACGCCCTTGGTAAGTGTTGCCATTTTTTTAAATAGTTTTTTTTCCATTTTAAATACTTTTTTTATACAATGCGGCAACACACCATTTTTGCGCTCGATTTCGGCTAAACCGCCATATAACAAAATAAAGTACTCTCCATAAGCTTTAATTAAACATAATTTTCATCACTGTTGAGCAATGTTAAAAGTGGGCCCAAAGTCCCTACAAAAGTGCCCATGGTCCTTTATTTATAGTTGTAAGAGGGAAACGAAATTTTCTAGGATGCTGCGCTGACGAATTTTCTATAAAATAGCACTCATTTTCACAAAAAGGTGGAGTTACGAGTCCCGCTTATGAGGCCGACGATATTTTGATTAAAGTTAAGAAAGTGCTATAAAGTCCAAAATTTCCGTTTGGACTTTTTTTCATGGAACCATAAATGCCAATTGTACTATTTTCATTGCTTAATTTTGCTCTAAGACTTTAGCTTACAACTACGTCGGAAATCTGGTAACCTACTCGGTATTCATACTGTTGTGTTGTTGCCATTCATACTGGAATCGCTTCTATCACAGTTTTCTCAATGCTTACATATGGCAAGGATGAACTTCTCGCATGCATCCTCACCCACTTTCCCATACTTTAGCACATTTTCTCGCTGCAGTTGTATCATAAAAGGGAACGATTTAGTCAAGATTTACGACAATCATAAACTGGACCACATTTGCAATTGCATTATTGCAAGATATCTATTTTTGTGGAGCTAGATTTTAAGTTATTGTTGTAATAGAGCTTCAGTTTCAAACCTTTCGAAGTTCTATGAACAAAGTTTGGATTTAGGGGTTGGTATAAAATTTATGCTGCTCTCCTGTTGAGGAGTTTCTGCTCCAAAAGGCAATGCAGACAAATTTAATTTCAAGTTTTTTTTTATGAATATTTTCTTGAAATTTTTAAATTCATCTCACACAATTGAGTGTCAAGTAAGCGAAGCAAGGAAAAAATATTAGGCGGATAATTTAATAAGTTTAATTAAATGTGATAGTTTCAAATTTATCTTTCGATGTGTTCTTTAACTTATGGAGGCACCCCCTTAAAAAGAGTTTGCAACATTTTCTATGTTTTTTTTTCTATTTTTTTATTTAAAACCATTACCGATTCATTATCATTTGAATCTAATTATCATGTGGATACTATCTTCACTGATTTTGTCAAAGCGTTCGATATTATTTGTCATAAGGTTCTTATAGAAAAACTTCAAAATTTAGGTATTCATGGTTTGCTTCTGAAATGGATATCTAGTTACCTTAACAATAGAACGCAATGTGTTAAGCTAGGGAAATTCGTGTCCAATACCATACAAATTTCGTCTGGAGTTCCACAAGGCAGTCACCTTGGACCACTCCTTTTCAACATTTTTGTAAATGATATTCTTAAGAACGCTTTTTGTTTGATGTATGCAGATGACATAAAAATTTTCATTTGTATTAGAAATAGAATTGATCATCAAAATCTTCAAAATGATTTAAATAGTTTTTCTGTTTGGTGTGGAAAAAATTTTATTTCTTTGAATATCAAAAAATGCAATGTTTTTACAGCACATCGGACTCAAGTCCCAATGAAACACAACTATCAAATTTTCAATCAGATTCTTGATCGCTAATCTGAGATTCGTGATCTTGGAGTAATTTTTGATCCTAAGTTGTCATTTTCGTTACATGTAGACTACATTATAGCAAGGGCAAATTCTCTGCTTGGTTTCCTCAAGCGAAATTGCAGTGAGTTTTCCAACCCTTATGCTCTAAAATCGGTGTACATGTCTGTAGTTCGTCCAATTCTTGAGTATTGCTCAATTGTATGGTGTCCCTCTTCCTCTATTGGGATAACTCGTATTGAAAGAGTTCAAAAAGCTTTCACAAGATTTGTAGTTAGGCAGCTGAAATGGAGAATTTTTCAATTCGGTATGTAATGAACTTGATCTCTCAACAATAATAGTTGAATTTAAAATAAAATGACAAGATAGTTTTCATTACTTCTAAGTTAATACAATAATGAATTGTTAGTAGTTTGTAAGATTTTTTTATATCCGTAGATGAATAAATAAATAATATATAAATTTCACAAAAGCACCCCTCAAAAAAGGGTTAAAGCTTGTGGTATCAAAATGTTTATTGCTCTAGAATTTACTGTTTAGTCCTTAATTAGTGATAGTTTCAAATTTATCGTTCGATGTTTTCTTCAGCTTATCGAGGCACCCGCTTAAAAAGATTTAAAAAGTTCTTATATTGAATGGTTTATGGCTTGATAGTTTGCTGTTCATCAACTCTGAATTAGTTGTGACAATTTCAGTTTTGTCGTGCTATGTTTTCTATGTTTTTTTTCTTGTAAAATCGAAATAAAAATTCGAAATCATCACAACTATAATTTTCGAACAATGATTGTTGCTTCGCTAGCTTGACACTCTTCACACAAGCTGAAAATTCATCTCACAGAATTTAAATATTTTAAAAAATACTTCGTCTTTGGGCTAACAAAATTCTGTTTCCGGATTTTGGTTGAAAAAGTTAATTTCAACAGCTTTAACATACATATATGTACTAAAGGTAGTATTAGTGTAACGATATTCTATTTTTAAACTCATCTCAAAATATATAGTTTATTATTTTCAAAAAAAAAATATTTAATCAATTTGTTTGTAATATATTTTGTCATAAATTAACCATAATTTTGAAGGAAAAAATTCAACATAGAAAAAACATTATGCCATATCAACGCTGCCGCTCGTTTTCGTGCCATATAAAAAAGACCACATATTCTTTTTGTTGAAAAAGAATAACTATAAATTAATTTAAAAAAAATACTTGCTCGTCATATAGGTACTACTTACATATTCTTTTGTTTTGTTGGAAAAAAGAACTATACATTAATTTAAAAAAACATCTTGCTCTTCAAAAAAAAAAAAAAAAAAAAATATATGAGTTTCTCCCAATTTTTACAGAATTTGGACCAATTTGTATGCAATTTCGTGAAAATAAACTTTATTTTAAGTAAAAAGCAAAAGGAAATAAATAAAAGTATTGCGTTTTTCTACTTCTTAACATAAAAAAATTTTGTCTGTCAGTTTTTTATTTTCTCAGCAATAAAGGCAAAAATTGTTCGCGTTTATAAGTACATATGTATGTATACAGGAATTCCAGATCCGAAAGCTCTGTCCCCGGCTTAAAATTCTTTTGTTATTTAATGTAAACTTGGGAATAATACAACTTTCTTTTTTTTTTTCAAATAGATCGTTAAACCACCCGGATGGCAGTGCTGTAATGGACACGTACTCTGCAATAGTTGTCGAGGTCGTACAGTCAAATGTCCCATTTGTCGAGTCACACTTGGACCACGAGGAAGATGCCTACTCTCCGATAAATTGTTCACACTGCTCGCTGAGAGTTTTCCCTGCGACGGAGGTAAGGAAAGAAGCACACAATTTACTAACATAACACACTCACATCATTACAAACATACATTAGATACGAATTACTATAGCAAATTTTTCTCAGTCGGGACTATTTGGACTTTAAATGTTATCTCTATGTTGTGTAGGTACCACTGTATACCAGTGTCCAGGAGCATTAAGTGTCCTTCTTTATGGGTGCGAACACAATGGCATTGCATGAGCTATATGTCATGTTCGCCGATAGTAAACACGTAGTTCGGACACCAGTTCTGCAGGATATGTTCTTTTGGTTTATTCGATGTGTGTTACAACACACCAGCTTTAACCAGTATGGCAATAAAAATGTCCTGTGGGATTTCAATCATTAATCTATCTCTCTTTTGGTAAAATAACATTAGGCATAGATACATACCGAACTGCTTGTTATACCATACCTTCATACATTTATCTATATGTACATACACAATATACATATGAGATAACAAAACCAAGAACTCTTTTGCTGTACGTATGTATGTGTTTATCTATACCTACGTGTATAGGTAGTTATAGTAATTTATATCAAGTCAAAGGAGAAACGAAAAAAGCTTTTAGGATGCTGCAATTTGACCAAAGGGGTTTTCCCAAGCAGAACAAAAAGATATTCACATTCAGAAAGGATATAGCAGTTGGACCTGGGACTGGACGGCAAACAGAGAAGAAGGATTCGCTAGTTCTATTTAATGTGTGTTTCCCATGGCAAATCTGATTTGCCTCTAACTCTTCAGCTTGTTAGAGAGACTTCAATTTCAGCATCAAGAATCATATTTGTAGATGGACCGACAAAAAAATTTCCGCTAATATCCTTGTCCAAATGGGCTTGTGCACTCCATCTAATGGAGTGTGGCAAATGGAATCCTTTTTTGTTCTTAATATATATATATTTTTATGTTTTATAAATCAGACAGAAAATAAACAAAAAACAAAGTACCTAAAGGACTTTAGTGGAATACCCGTCTGGAGCTTAAATAAATAAAGGCTTCCATGTGATGGGTGAAAAAAGAGCTTCGATGTTAAATAACCAAAAATTATTTCGTAATAAATTTGTTTCTAGATTAAATGTGCGAAAAATAATGGAAATCAGAGGATGGTATTCGTTAAGGGGAAAATTTTAAATCATTCTTGTAACCCAATCCATATTACAGATTTTACAACATCAGCAATAATAAGAAACTCAGGTTGTTTCATATTTATTAAATTTGACGTCTTAGGCGTTAGGCCAGGCGCACACATGCAACTAATGAACTAAACAGTTTGGTTTCGATTTTGAGTACTATAGGATTATATGAGAGTCCCCGCACATAAACCGGCGCGCACTCCTATATAAGCCCATTGTGCTCAAAATCGAAACCAAACTGTTTAGTTGCATGTGCGCCCCTGGCCTTATGGTTTTGATGTGATTTCAGTCTAAAAATGAGAAAGATTGTGTGGTCGTAACTGAAATGTCATTTATGTATATGATCTAGACAGGAGTTGTGAATTATGATCCGGGAATCGCGATATAGGATGAATTAAAACTCCGCCAAATATGGCGGAAAAAAAATTGCAAAAAAAGTTTGAATAAGATAAGGCTTCCAACTTCTCTAGACCCCAGTCATTATAGTCTAAAGGGAATAAATGGCCGTAATTTTTTCTTTACGAATTGCCTATAGGAATTCTTTTTAGAGATTGTTGGAAAATTTGAGAGACTTATGGTTGGCGTTGGAGCTGTGTATAGACCACATAGATCAATATATTCCGGCCCCCTTATTTTCTTACAGGAAGAAATCACTGTTTCTTCTACAAAAGTTGTTGTGTGTGGTGACATGAATAGTGATTTACTTTTAGAAGGCCAATTATTGGAAAGCATATGCTAACTCTGAATTTATTTCCGGTCAATTTTTCATGTCCCGAACACTTCAGTGCTTACACAGCTACGCTTCTTGGTGTATTTTTCGTAAGTGACCCCAGTAAAGATGTCTTGTACGATCAGTTGTCTGTTACTTATTTCTCTAAACATGACCTTATTTACCTCACTTTTGATTTCAATAAGTACAAATTCCCCGTTTACATAAAGGGACTTTAATCTTATTAATCAGGATAATCCTCAGAGCGATGCTAGGAGTATTGAATGGGAACAAAAATATTTAATGACTTAATGTGATGAACAAATCGATTTTCTTGAAACAAATGTTAACTGTCTTTTTTAAGCTCATGTTCCTCTGAAGTCTAAAACTATCAAACCTGGACAGCGACCTTGGTTTACAAACGATATCCGTCCACATATTATGAGAAAGCGTGACCTGGCTTACGAATAGGCTTAATAAATACCGTATGAAATACCGGTCTCTTCGGAATAAAACTGTTCCTCTTATTCGCTCCTCTAAGGCCCTTATCTGCGCTAAACGGTTAGACCCTTCTTCAAGTAAAAATAAACTATGGAAGAATCTACGCAACCTGGGCCTGGGTAAACAAAAATGTTAACCTTTCCAAAATATTAATCCAAATGCCTTAAACGAGAAATTCGTAACTCTACCTTCTTCTTCGAAAGAATTACTATCTACTTCTCCAGATTTGTCCTTATGTGAAGCTTTTGAATCAGGTAAAAAGTTTGAATTCTCAGGTGTTGACCAAGCTTTAGTAGTTGAAATCATACTTTTTTTTAAATCCAATGCTGTCGGAACAGATGGTGTCCACCCTAAATTTCTAAAAGTAATACTGCCACTTATACTGCCTTATATTACTTTCGCCTTCAACACAATATTAACTACCATTAATATTGTTTCAACCGTGAATCACTCTCTTCCTTGCTTCCTCTGCTACTAAGTTTCTATTTTATTATCTTTCTGCTCAAAAAGCTGACTTTATCAATAATGTTCTGTCAAACTTCATCTATGTATGTACCTTCCGAGGTTCCCCAAGGTTCTATTTTGGGGCCCATCCTGTTTTCCCTTGACAATGAAACTGAAAATTTTGGAATGCAGTACTATTTAAATTTTTCAGAAGATTCTCCATAAAAAAAATTATCAAAATCAGCTTATTCCTTTTCTAGAAAAACGAAAATAAAAAAAAAATGGTTTTATTTTATTTATTTATGCGGTACATAAAACCATTTTTTGGAAATTTAATTTTGTTATTTGTAATTAGTCAAGAACCTTACTTCTTTACAATAATAAACATTATATTCAAGCCGTTTTTGAGATGTTTTCAGCTTAATTAAAATAAACTTAGCACTAGTTTATAAGATCTATCATCTTATTGAGTTTTAGACTACCATAAAATCAATAAATCTAAATCTATATACATTTCCTAAGAAGCAATGGGAATTGTATATATAATTCGTAGGTTTTATACATTTTCGTTAATTATCGGAAATTTGTTTAATCTGTCATTATATAAATAATACCTAGGAAATGTATGGAATGAAAAAATTCGCAAGGAAATGTGTCAAATAAATACATATTTTCTCTTTTTATTGGTCTCGTTCTTTACATGGTGGCTCCACGAGAAAGATTTCATGTATTCCATGCTATGAAAATTGCTCAGATAGTTATCTATGAAATATTTCAGGTGGAGACCCGGTGCTATGCAAATTACAAAAATAATTTTTTAAAGCCAATTTTTTGAAAATAGATCCTAATCTCAAGATGACGGGAGCCACACAAGCCCGAATTTCCCCGCAAACTCAGATTTTGAATGCACTAGGTGATACTCTTAGAAATCATAGTGTAAACTAACGGAACTATAGCATTTTAAAAATATATGTACATACATTTTATACCTACCACTCATGTGAAAATATTTTTGTTTTATAAAACAGTCGAAGTAAAAATTAACTTCAATCAAAATCTAGATTCATCCTAAAGGACCTCAGTAAAAGTTTTTTTTTTTTTCCATTCGAATCAAAACTTAAAACATTTTAATCTAAATCATATTAATGTTTTTTTTTTTATACTTCTCTTTCTATTATTTTAGTTAAAAACAACAATTCACTGTCTAAAAACTACACGAACGACTGCCATGAGACACCACTCATCAAAACCGAAATTGACAATTCACCACCATCGTCAATGTCTTGTTCATCTTCCTCATCATCATCGCCAAATTTAGAAAAAGTCTATCAACGAAAGCAGTTAACGGAGAACGCAATTTTAAATTATCTCAAAAAACCAAATAACAACAACAATAACAGAAACAACAACAAGCATGACAAGAATAAACTTTCTGTTGGTAGTAAATCAAGAAATCCTGACGACGAGGAACAAGAAGTCGACGACGACGACGACGAGGACGTCAACATTGTCGTCCTTAAACTTAATCAAAAGTCAAAGAAGAAAAACGATTTCGTCGACGACAAGCAATATAATTCTTCTTGCAGTTCGCCCCCCCACCAGCATCTTAGCCGGTATCAGCACCATCAACAACACCAATATCATCATCAAAACCTCCCTCAGTCCCATGGCTGTTGTGCACTCATCGGACAACAGGAGTTAACTTTTCATTGTCCAACTGGGAAATCATTGTGCTCCTCCTCCGATCGACCCGACCCCGAATTTGACCTCGATTCTAAAGTCAAGACGTTAGATTGCATCTGGACACACGATATCAGCCGTCCTCATCCTCGTCTTTGTCGAAGAAAACTAAAAGGTGAGGAGGCGAAGTTCGAAACTTCTGGAAAATTTATTACAAAATGGGACATCCTTTCCCATTTGACTCAGGTCCATCAAATTTCTGTTGCACAGTACTATACCGACTTTGGTCAAGCGGTCCGGTTGCAGTTGTTGCAGAATTTTAAGTCCATTCCATGCATTACAATTCAATCAGAACGCATTTGGACTCGGAATAAGGAGAACTTAATGCAAGCTTTTATATCATCAGGGATGTGTAGAGAAAAAGTCCAAGGACATGAATATAAAACGACATTTCATCCCAGGAATCTCGTCGACGAAACAAGTACAGAACTCTTCTTCGTCGCTTGTGTGCCTCTTCAAGATGAGGATGAAGAGGAATCAACGATGGCTGACGGCAACTTGAAAGAGGAGGAAGGATTCCTTCGAAATTCCATGAATGACGTCGTGCATGCAGATCCTAGAAATGATATACCACCAAGCTACGATGTTGTTGGTAATACCGCAGGACCTCCAACAGTTGTTGTTGCTTCACCCGAGGGAGCATATACCGGGGTCATTAAAACAGAAACGAAATCAAAATCAACCCGGGAAGGCACCCATAGTCAAACCACCGGCTATTTGATTTTGAATCCCAAGCCGGAGAAGTCCACAACCCCCTTGCAATCACGATATGTCAAGCACTGCCCAACCAATTCCCATGCTCGCACCGGTTACAGAAACACTGGCCTAGGGGTCGATACATGTACTTGGTGTTCCTTTCAATCTTCGTCCTTTTCCTCTTCTCCATCATCATCGTCATCGTCCTTGGCATCCTATTCGATGTCCAGTTCGACGAGCTCCCATTGTTGTTGTTCGTCTTCTTCCGACACTCTAGCGAACCGACAGTATGCAATTTTCATTTGGTATTTCGGCAGCGATTGCGACGTGAAAAACTTCCGAACTGTGATCGAATGCAAACGTACAGGACTCAAATGGACAGGTTGTGTTCACCCACTGACGAAAAGTTGGTCGTCCTTGCAACGGCAACAGCAACGGCACATGGAACAGCAATTTCTTGTACTGAATTCGATGCCAGATGGCGGTGACAATTTTTTCGATATTCTCATCGAAACTAAATAGCATCGTTCTCTCTCATTCCCTATACGTATTGGCATTGCACCTTTGTTACCAGTTTGATAAGGTTAATGTGAGGGGAAGTTCATCAGTTATTATTAGATAAATAAATATTGTCTTTTTAAACAAAATGCAAAGGTTAAAGAGCTTTAATTTAACAAAACAATTATTACATTAATTACTTACCTATACATACATTAAATTTTAAAATCTTTTAGTATTTTTCCAGTCTTACTTTAGTTAAAAATAGTATTAAATAAAAATGACTTACAAAAGATTGTGATCTTAACGTAAAATCTATTTATATAAAAATGTTAAATATATACTATATGCATATTATGTTATTAGAGTGATTAAAAATAAAATACCCGATAACTTAATTTTATTTTTCGAGACGATAAAGCAACAAAGAATGACGGAAGATGTGAGGTATTGGTAGAATCCGTAAATAAAAAACTGGAAACTCAACATGTCAAAAAAAAAAAAAAACATAATTCCTAAAAAACACTCCAAATATGAAAAACCAAAACTCCGGAAAAGCCGAATTTCCGAAAGTTATATTGGAAAAATATATTTTAGTAAGAGAAAATTATTATTTTACTATTTTAACTTAATTTGTAGTCACCATCAAATACACTTTGGAAGTAATGATTACAAAGTCGATTGTATTTACATGTAATCGCAGTAATTGAATTTTTCAATTATTATGAATTGAAAATTTCAGTTAATAATAATTACAAGTAATTGAAAAAAAGTAATTGAATACGGCAAGCCACATCATCTCACTCGTACCTCAGTGGATCCATTGTGCTTCCCATGATGTAGGTAAGGGTAAGGTAGGTATTAGCACGGGTAAGGAGTGGAGTCAGTTAAGCTGAGAGGCTAGGTATAGGGAGCTTGCCTACCCTAAACCATTTTGAGTTCTGAACTAATTTCTTACGTCAAAAAAGTATTTTCCGAGAGCTGTCTTTCTGGCTTTTGCTATGCTAGGGAACTCACAGAGAAAGTGATAAGAGCCCTCCTCCGCTTCTTCATTCTGACAACTTCTAGAAATCAGGTGTGGTGATACCCATTCTGCTCAAGTTTTGATCAATTGTTGATCAGCTGTCGTTTTCAGCGATGAGAAACACTGGTGAATTCTACTTTTTTCCTGTTCTAGTGGCATTAATACAGAGGAATCTATTTGGCTCGGTTCAAGGGATGATGCGTTCTTGGCCAATTCATCCGCCATTTCAATTCAATGTTTGTCACGGTATCCTGGGACCCAACGAAGGGTACCTAACCGTATTTGTTGCGACAACGATTTAAGGAACTTTTTGCCTCCATATCTTTCGTAAAGAGATGGAGTGGGGCTAGTGAATGGAAAGTTTCCCACGGCTGCAGTTGATGTAGTTTTCATGGCAATAGTTGTTAGTCCAATACAAGCCAGTCCTTGAATTTTATTCATGGTTGCCTTATCTAGGGTTGGCCAGAAAACAAACATGCGTAGGGGAACCCGGGGCATAACGGGCACCCGGGGCATAATGGGCCTTCATTGAATTTCTAATATCGAATAAAGGGTCAGCTCCGAAATGCAATCTACCAGTTTCAATACATGGCTCGCTATTAGGGGAAACCCCTTTTTTGAACAAAAATCGCAGTTGCTTTTCATTTTAAACGAAACAAAATTTTCGATAGTGTTTTTATTATTTTGAGGTTTTTTCAAGTGCATTTTTCGAGTAACTGGTCACTTAAATATTGGATTCTCATTATTTGATACCAAGATATGTAAATAAGTTTATATACCTAAATTTATTTTTCCATTAAGGTTAAGTTTTTAACTTATTTTTTAAATTATTATTTAAAAAAGAGGTTTGGGCAGAATGGGCGGGGCATAATGGGCATGGGTGCTGGGTGATGCTAATGTTGAGGAATCAAACCAAACATGCTTGCATTGCAATCCAATTAAGCGTCGTGCCAATTATACCCCACATATGCACATTATGCCTCAGCACCGGGGCATAATGGGCAAATTGAATGAATTTTTCAAAGCAAAAAAAATATACAAAATAATTTATTTATTAAAAACTTTCTTTCTTATATTTATTCCTTAATAAATTTTCTTTCTAATAAAAGTTCTTCAAAAATTCTTAATATATTTTTGCAGTTTTTATTAACGATACTCCTTAAGGGGCCCGTTATGCCCCGGGTTCCCCTTTATCACGATTGGCCTAACTATGGCAGTGTATATCCAATGAATGGTTTTGGGACTGGGACCCCATCTTTTTTTTTTTTTTAAATCGACTGCAGGTATAAAAAGGCTTTTTTTCATTCCTGATATTGTAGTTCAAGGCTACTACGTGTCATAGTTTATTAATACAATACATTGTTAAAAGGCCTTCACCTAAATGTGAGAACTACTTGTAGGCAGTATGGCTGAGTTCCAAAATTCATCAGATGCGCATTTACTGCGCAAACTGCGCATCCAAAAAAATTTTAGCTGCTTCGATTTATTTTTTTTTTTTTTTGCATTCCGAAACGTCAGACTTATGCAATGTTCCCTATTACTCTTTTAGACTCTTTTAGAGTCAATATATATATGAAAAATTTTTAAAAACTCTGCCAAAAAATAGTAATTCTGCTGAATAAAAAAAAAAAAAAAACTTGAATGTTTACCTTCTTAAACTAACTGACAGTACTAACTTTCTAGTATAATTAACCAGATTCAAGTTTTAATTAAACCAGTTGCCATGCTAAGTCTTCGCGATTTATGAGTTGGATTAACATGACAATATGTAAATTAAGCAATTCTCACCTGCGTAGCTTACCTGATAATCCCCTGACCATATTAAACCATTTGTCCGTTTAATTTAGCATGAATGAATCAACATGGCACAATGAATTATCCACTCAACCGTGATTTTTAGTATTATTTTTGAGGTTAAGATAGTAAAACGAAACGTCAAGAGAATTTAAAAAATTTTACCATCATTTTACTCTTTTTCGTAGGAGGAATAGGTTTCCAGAAAAGCTTGCGCAAGCGTGTCGATATCAGTCCTTTACGATGTACCTATAATCTTCGCACCAGAGTTTATTTTTTCTGGAAGCTAAATAAGGCCTACCTTCGGCTTAACCATGATTTTCCTTGTATTCATACTATAACTCAATTTAGCTCGCAAGATATACGTTACTCTATGAAATTCACCTTATTTCCTGTTCCAGAAATCTAACAAAAAAAAAAACAGACAAAAAAAAAACAACACCGGCAGTCCTTCGAAATAATAAAAACGGAAGAGAACGAGAACAAGGGTTCTAGTTGTATTTTCCTAAAATAAAGTCCTTGTGGATTGATCCCCGCCCACCTGCTCTTGCCCACTTTCAATCAACACAGGTACAAAAAAGTACATGGAACAACATACATCCTTTTTTCTTGTATTCTTCAAGGTGTATCTTCTCACGTGAAGCGATTTTTTTTTCCAGAGCCATCTCCAGCTCTCTGCCTCAACTTTTACGATTTGGATTGAATTCAAAATTAGGATTGGTGTTTAATGTTTTTTTTTTTTTTTTCATTTTTTTATTTTCAAAAGCAACGGTTGAATAGAAGTCGAGAGCTGTGCGATGGAATTGGTAATTGGCACTGAGACAGAACGAAATAAGTACAAATAGAGTGAAGAATTTCCCGAAGGACTTTGGTTTGTTTTGCTTTTGAGTAGTAGGTTTAGGTATGAATGAAAAAAGAAAGAAGAAAGGAGGGGTATGACAAGTTGTTTTGATGATGGGATTATTGGGATGTTTTCAGGTTAATTGAAGTAGATATATTTTAGCTCTACGTCCAGCCATAAGACACTAAAGTGAGATCGATTTGTATTTATTTAACTTTGAAGGACTAATTTTGTGGGTCATATTGGATTTTTCGATAGCCAGAGAGAATAACAATTTCTGAGTTGTATATTTTCTTTTTTAATATAAAAGTTATACGCATGTGGATGAAGGGTTTTAGGTTGTCAAATAAATGGAAAAGTTTTTCGTTCGATTGATTGAAGGAAGATTTATTAACTTCACATATTTTTTAAAGCATTCTACAGGTAGGAATATTAGACAACGTCCAATCGCCCACTGCACGACCGCGACGCATTTAATCATGAGTTGAGACAGGAAACACAATACGATTCCGAAGCATTGAGAGAAACCGTTCAAAGAAATGTTAAATCAGGAACAAAAATATGCCTAGGAATTCTTCATGAGAGTATAGTGAACGATGGAACTCCCGGTGGAACTGGAAAAACGATATTCGCAACGATCCAATCGCTAAGTGGAATTGCACTTGCTTCATCAGATCAGCTACGTTGTTGGACGGCGGCAGTCGAATAACTCATTCAGTACTCAAGTTGCCTTTCGAGGCATTCCGCCATTGCAAAAGTGTTGCAGCAGCAAAGAAAATTGATCGTTTGGCATGAATGCACGATGGGAGGCATTAGACCGCACAACGCAGGATTTAAAAAAAAAACCAAACCGCTTTTGTGGTGCGATGATTCTTTTACCAGATGATTTTCGACAAACACTGCCAATGATACCATTATCAACTCCAGCCGACGAATTACTCTGCCTGAACAGTAAAGCAAGCTTGATGGAACTGGAGCCGCAGTACGTTATTTTTTTTACGCGCCTACAATGCAGCAGAGTTGTAAAAACTGCAGTCTTTTCGGTACTGCAGTTAATTGACTAAAAAGACTAATTTCAATAAGTCTTTTAACTTACAAAAATACTTTAACTAAAATCGAGCAGTCAGCAGTCAGTACTAATATTCTGACTCTGCAGTTAAAAAAAAAAGTTAATTAACTTTTAGTTAATTAACTTTTAGTTAATTAACTGCAGTACTTTTTAACTGCTTTTAGTCTTTTTAGTCAGTAAAAAGTCTTTGTACTGCGATGATATTTTGAAGAAAAACAAAAGATTATTTTTGTGTACAAGCTCAGAATTCACATTTTCTGTTTCCAATACTCTTCCCTTTAATAAATAATTTTTTCCGCGATACAAATAACCACAATATTTTTTCCGACCCAAAAAGTTTTTTTTTTGTTCCTCCTACAATTTGAAACGTCAAAAGTGCCGTACGTGAAAAGTTAAAAGTGGGTAAACTCTTCCGTTTGCGGCTGCAGCTCCGTATACGGCTACGTTCCGTTGTCATCGCAATATTGAATTTGTTTGTATTCAATATTTTGACAGCTATTCCAGCTGCGGATCCAGTTCTGTCGCTGTCTCCATTCTGTTCAGGCAGAAATGCATGTTTGAATTTGAAGTTGTCTATTTTAAATTCAAATGAAAGATTTTTTGCGACTTTTAGTCCAATGCGTTTCGCCCAGATACGACAGTTGGGATCATCACTTATTCATATGCGAGTCGAATTACAGAACTACCGATCCGGAGAAGTTTTTTCCAAACTTTTGCTCGACATTGGTAATGACTGAATTCCCCTTGACACATCAATTGAATACATTACATTCCCTGCCTATTTTTGTCACTTTACTGAATCAAATACCGAACTTAACGAGATGGTGTTCCCAAACATTACTCAAAAATCAAAATTACAAAAATCGAACGTCTCATATCGGCTGCAAAAAAGTTGATGTCAACGGAATAAATTTTCAGATTCAGAATGGATGGGACCTACAGTTTACTGTCGAATCCGAACGGCTAATGTGAGATGAACTTTTCTATGAGAGGATATATTCTTTAAGGATTGGTCAATTTCTCGCAAAAAGGCAGTAGCCCTGAAAAACATAACATTTTTAGTTGGCAGAGGCTGGGAATCGAACCTCGACCTCCAGCATGACAGTCCAACGCACTAACCATTACACCACGGGCTACTACAAGATTTTGTCAACTATCCGACAGAATTTTTAAATTCGCTGGAATTAATCGGACTAGCACCTCATAATCTGCAATTAAAAGACGGATCGATAATCATTTTTTTGCGGATCATAAACCAGCTACGTCTTTGTAATGTCACCCAGCTTACGGTGAAGAAATTCATGAAAAATGTCATCGAAGCTACAATCTTGAAAGGGAAGTACAAAGGCGAAGACGCTTTGATTCTGAGTTGTTCCAAAAGACATGCCATTTGAATTTAAACGTTTACAATTTCAGTTGCAGATGGCATTTGCATGTCGATAGATAGATTACAAGGGCAGTTATTAAGTGTGTGTGGCAACAATCTTAAAAATCCATGTTTTTCAGATGGAAAATATTATATGCCACCTTTTCCTGTGTTGGAAAACCATCAACATTAGGTATTTAATTATGCGCCAGAAAAAAAAACTAACAAGGTTGAGTATCAAAAAGCATTAACGTAAACAATATGTTAAAAAAAAATTATAATTTATTGCAGTTTGAAATTGAATATATTCATAGCTAAGACAGGACAGCGTATGTCGGGTCAGCTAGTTATATAAATATATATAAATAGCCTTAAATAAATTTTGTGGTACCATTTTCTAAAAAAATTATTTGACCGATTTCGATAAATTGTATATGGTTGGAGAGCCACAATTGCGGTGATGTGCAGAATATACTTGAGACACACTGAAAAAAAAATGGTTCGTAAAATTTATAAACGGCGATAATAAACTTTTTATTCGTTGAATCAATGTACTATTCCCGTATTTAATGTACCATTAATTAAAAAAAAAAGCTGGAATTAATAATCGTTAATTATTCTCGTTTATTAAAATCTATATCTGCGTTTTTAAGAACCATACATTGATTCTATTAACCTGTTCACTGTCTCAATTAATGTATTCGTTAAAACAGTGAATAGCGTTTATTCAAATCAATAACCGTTTATTATTTTTTATGAACAGCCATTCAAAAAATGTTTTTTTTAATTTTTAATTAACGATTCTTTGATTCTATTAATCTGTCCGTTTAAACAATTATTACCATTTATTAAAATCAATAAACGTTTATTATTTTTTATAAACAGCCGCTAATAATCATTTTTTTATTATTCTGTTAATTGTGACAATTAACCTGGTCGTTAGGACAATTAACACCATTTATTAAAATCAATAAACGTTTATTATTTTTTATGAATAGCCATTTATAAAAATCTATATTTTTATTTTTTATAGAGGAATATTTTTTTTATTATTCTGTTGATTGTGGCAATTAACCTGTTCGTTAGGACAATTATTACCATTTATTAAAATCAATAAACGTTTATTATTTTTTATAAACAGCCACTAATAATCATTTTTTTATTATTCTGTTAATTGTCACAATTAACTTGGTCGTTAGGATAATTAATACCATTTATTAAAATCAATAAACGTTTATTACTTTTTATGAATAGCCATTTATAAAAATCTTTATTTTTATTTTTTAAAGAGGAATATTTTTTTATTATTCTGTTGATTGTGGCAATTAACCTGTTCGTTAGGACAATTATTACCATTTATTAAAATCAATAAACGTTTATTATTTTTTATGAATAGCCATTTATAAAAATCTATATTTTTATTTTTTATAGAGGAATATTTTTTTTATTATTCTGTTGATTGTGGCAATTAACCTGTTCGTTAGGACAATTATTACCATTTGTTAAAATCAATAAACGTTTATTATTTTTTATAAACAGCCGCTAATAATCTTTTTTTATTATTCTGTTAATTGTGACAATTAACCTGGTCGTTAGGACAATTAATACCATTTATTAAAATCAATAAACGTTTATTATTTTTTATGAATAGCCATTTATAAAAATCTATATTTTTATTTTTTAAAGAGGAATATTTTTTTATTATTCTGTTGATTGTGGCAATTAACCTGTTCGTTAGGACAATTAATAAAATTTATTAAAATCAATAAACGTTTATTATTTTTTACCGGGTCAACGCAGCCCATCCCAGAACCACTGGTCCCAAGACAACTCATCCCACGCAATTCATCCCAGGACCAAACTGGTCCCAAGACAACTCATCCCACGGACAACTCATCCCGGATATGGAATTAAAAATTCCATCGGAGAAAATGGTTCGTGCATTTAATAATTTCGGTCAAAAGAGTTTTTCAGAAGGTTTGTGAATTTGAGAGGGATTTTCTGCGAGGATTTTTCTGGGGCACTTAAAAGCAGGAAATTGGTGTAGCACATATAAAAGCCAGTGGAGTAACAAATAATATAAAAATAGGACGCTGTTATTTGTGATTTGTCCATTAAGAATCTAGAGATTGGGTGGCATGTGGGATGGGTTTATTTAAGTACGGGGTCGGATACAAAAAATGTTATGTCATTGGTCATGAAAGGGTGGTTCATAAAAATGTCAACTTCGTTGTTTCTTGACCGATTTCGATGAAATTGACATTGGTTATAGCTGACATAGAGTTATGAAGAAAAAAAATATTAAAAAATATTTTCAATACAGGGTGATTCGTAAAAATGTCAACTTCGTTGTTTCTGGACCGATTTCAATGAAACTGACATTGGTTATAGCTGACATAGAGTTATGAAGAAAAAAAATATTAAAAAATATTTTCAATACAGGGTGATTCGTAAAAATGTCAACTTCGTTGTTTCTTGACCGATTTCAATGAAACTGACATTGGTTATAGCTGACATAGAGTTATGAAGAAAAAAAATATTAAAAAATATTTTCAATACAGGGTGATTCGTAAAAATGTCAACTTCGTTGTTTCTTGACCGATTTCAATGAAACTGACATTGGTTATAGCTGACATAGAGTTATGAAGAAAAAAAATATTTTCAATACAGGGTGATTCGTAAAAATGTCAACTTCGTTGTTTCTTGACCGATTTCAATGAAACTGACATTGGTTATAGCTGACATAGAGTTATGAAGAAAAAAAATATTAAAAAATATTTTCAATACAGGGTGATTCGTAAAAATGTCAACTTCGTTGTTTCTGGACCGATTTCAATGAAACTGACATTGGTTATAGCTGACATAGAGTTATGAAGAAAAAAAATATTTTCAATACAGGGTGATTCGTAAAAATGTCAACTTCGTTGTTTCTTGACCGATTTCAATGAAACTGACATTGGTTATAGCTGACATAGAGTTATGAAGAAAAAAAATATTAAAAAATATTTTCAATACAGGGTGATTCGTAAAAATGTCAACTTCGTTGTTTCTTGACCGATTTCAATGAAACTGACATTGGTTATAGCTGACATAGAGTTATGAAGAAAAAAAATATTAAAAAATATTTTCAATACAGGGTGATTCGTAAAAATGTCAACTTCGTTGTTTCTTGACCGATTTCAATGAAACTGACATTGGTTATAGCTGACATAGAGTTATGAAGAAAAAAAATATTTTCAATACAGGGTGATTCGTAAAAATGTCAACTTCGTTGTTTCTTGACCGATTTCAATGAAACTGACATTGGTTATAGCTGACATAGAGTTATGAAGAAAAAAAATATTAAAAAATATTTTCAATACAGGGTGATTCGTAAAAATGTCAACTTCGTTGTTTCTGGACCGATTTCAATGAAACTGACATTGGTTATAGCTGACATAGAGTTATGAAGAAAAAAAATATTTTCAATACAGGGTGATTCGTAAAAATGTCAACTTCGTTGTTTCTTGACCGATTTCAATGAAACTGACATTGGTTATAGCTGACATAGAGTTATGAAGAAAAAAAATATTAAAAAATATTTTCAATACAGGGTGATTCGTAAAAATGTCAACTTCGTTGTTTCTTGACCGATTTCAATGAAACTGACATTGGTTATAGCTGACATAGAGTTATGAAGAAAAAAAATATTAAAAAATATTTTCAATACAGGGTGATTCGTAAAAATGTCAACTTCGTTGTTTCTTGACCGATTTCAATGAAACTGACATTGGTTATAGCTGACATAGAGTTATGAAGAAAAAAAATATTTTCAATACAGGGTGATTCGTAAAAATGTCAACTTCGTTGTTTCTTGACCGATTTCAATGAAACTGACATTGGTTATAGCTGACATAGAGTTATGAAGAAAAAAAATATTAAAAAATATTTTCAATACAGGGTGATTCGTAAAAATGTCAACTTCGTTGTTTCTTGACCGATTTCAATGAAACTGACATTGGTTATAGCTGACATAGAGTTATGAAGAAAAAAAATATTAAAAAATATTTTCAATACAGGGTGATTCGTAAAAATGTCAACTTCGTTGTTTCTGGACTGATTTCAATGAAACTGACATTGGTTATAGCTGACATAGAGTTATGAAGAAAAAAAATATTTTCAATACAGGGTGATTCGTAAAAATGTCAACTTCGTTGTTTCTTGACCGATTTCAATGAAACTGACATTGGTTATAGCTGACATAGAGTTATGAAGAAAAAAAATATTGAAAAATATTTTCAATACAGGGTGATTCGTAAAAATGTCAACTTCGTTGTTTCTTGACCGAAATTCCTTCCCGGACAATATAGAACTCATCGAAAGAAAATGGTTCGTGCATATAATATTTCCGGTCAAATTCGTTTTTCAGAAGGTTTTTGAATTTGAAAGGGATTTTTCTGAGAGGATTTTGCGGAACTTAAAAGCAGAAAATTAGTGTAGCGCAGATAATAATAATAGTTTATTATCTGTGGTTGTAGGTATAAAACTTTTGTTGCCCTCTTCCTCAGAATTGTTATTAATTATATGGAGCATTTCTGATTGTTGTAGAATGATGAAATTTGGTACAAAGGTAGGGCTTGCAATGCCTTCAAAGAAAACAAAATTGAAATTGGAGATTTATCATTCAGGGGGCGTGGCATCCACCCATTTGTCTCACAATTGTTATCAATTATATAGAGCACTTCTGATTGTTGTAGAATGATGAAATTTGGTAATGATGAATGCAAAAATTGAAAATTTAAGATTTTTTATTAAAAAAAAAAAAGCCTGTATGCAAAAAGTTAGCCGTAAAAAATAATGAGCTATGAAAGTACGGTTTAATATCAATTATTTTAAGTAAATTAATATCGAAACAACTGGAAGTCATGAAAGCAGGGGCGAACACAGAAAAAATTTCGGGGGGGTTGAAATATGAGATTTTCATAGATATCTTTTTTATTACTAGGTACTCGTATTGAAACAATGTATTCAATAAATACATGAAATTTCACAAGAGTATATCCATACGTATGGTACTTTCACCATTAAAACAAGGTTCTCTTCATAATTCACTTCAAGTTTTAATTTAATCGCTCCGATCTGTAAAAAGCGATGTATTGTTCGATACAATAAACTAAGATTTTTAATCCCCTTCTTTATTCTAACACCAAACCGAAAATTTGATTCAAACTAATGAAATGAAAGAAACAGGAACAGAATCAAACTTTCTTTAGGAAAAGAACACACTTCTATGTAATTCAATTAAAACACAGGTTCAATCGACATTTAAAAACTTTAGCTCTTGTTATGGGATTGTGAAGACTAAAACTGACGTGTAGCGTTTTAGTTTCATAATGAGCTAAGTGTTAAATTAATCTAGATACAGAATGTAATTAGTTTGACATTTGAAAAATGCTATAACCTCTTATGGGCTAAAAAACAGTCTTATGGGAGTTTTTTTTTTTAGATTTAAAGAGCTTAACTCTGGATTTTGTTAGTTTTGTTGGAATTTAAAGAAATTATGGTAAAAAAATAAAGTCGTTTACTTTTGCTCCAACTTCATAATTTATTAAATATCCCTGTTTGGGTAAGTAAGTACAATATTCCTAACCAAAGCTTCAAATTTTTGTGAATTTTTAAGAAAATTGTTCCAGAGGAAAATCCTATTTTTGGGCCATAATAATATTGAAATATGGACCCATGTTCATATTTGACGCATGCGTCAAAACACTCGAGAAACGATAGAAACTGAAACAATTTTTCAGGGTTTCTCGACTGATTTTCTCGATGCGATATTTTTAAAAAGAAGTAGAAGAACTTGTTTTTTTCCTATGGCACGAAAATGACACAACGTTTTTTTTATTTTCAAGAAAATGAATCCTTAATTTCTCATTTCAAAAATTTCGGGGGGTTTGAACCCCCAAAACCCCACCTGCGTTTAGCCTGCATGAAAAAAAATGTATATTAAATAAAATTAGTTATCAAAATATTTTTTTTCTTCATAACTCTATGTCAGCTATAACCCCTGTCAGTTTCATAGAAATCGGTCAAGAAACAACAAAGCTGACATTTTTATGAACCACCTAGTATTCAAAATATTTTTTAATATTTTTTTTATTCATAACTCTATGTCAGCTATAACCAATGTCAGTTTCATTGAAATCGGTCAAGAAACAACGAAGTTGACATTTTCACGAATCACCCTGTATTGAAAATATTTTTTTTCTTCATAACTCTATGTCAGCTATAACCAATGTCAGTTTCATTGAAATCGGTCAAGAAACAACGAAGTTGACATTTTTACGAATCACCCTGTATTGAAAATATTTTTTTTCTTCATAACTCTATGTCAGCTATAACCAATGTCAGTTTCATTGAAATCGGTCAAGAAACAACGAAGTTGACATTTTTACGAATCACCCTGTATTGAAAATATTTTTTAATATTTTTTTTCTTCATAACTCTATGTCAGCTATAACCAATGTCAGTTTCATTGAAATCGGTCAAGAAACAACGAAGTTGACATTTTTACGAATCACCCTGTATTGAAAATATTTTTTTTCTTCATAACTCTATGTCAGCTATAACCAATGTCAGTTTCATTGAAATCGGTCAAGAAACAACGAAGTTGACATTTTTACGAATCACCCTGTATTGAAAATATTTTTTAATATTTTTTTTCTTCATAACTCTATGTCAGCTATAACCAATGTCAGTTTCATTGAAATCGGTCAAGAAACAACGAAGTTGACATTTTTACGAATCACCCTGTATTGAAAATATTTTTTTTCTTCATAACTCTATGTCAGCTATAACCAATGTCAGTTTCATTGAAATCGGTCAAGAAACAACGAAGTTGACATTTTTACGAATCACCCTGTATTGAAAATATTTTTTTTCTTCATAACTCTATGTCAGCTATAACCAATGTCAGTTTCATTGAAATCGGTCAAGAAACAACGAAGTTGACATTTTTACGAATCACCCTGTATTGAAAATATTTTTTAATATTTTTTTTCTTCATAACTCTATGTCAGCTATAACCAATGTCAGTTTCATTGAAATCGGTCAAGAAACAACGAAGTTGACATTTTTACGAATCACCCTGTATTGAAAATATTTTTTTTCTTCATAACTCTATGTCAGCTATAACCAATGTCAGTTTCATTGAAATCGGTCCAGAAACAACGAAGTTGACATTTTTACGAATCACCCTGTATTGAAAATATTTTTTAATATTTTTTTTCTTCATAACTCTATGTCAGCTATAACCAATGTCAATTTCATCGAAATCGGTCAAGAAACAACGAAGTTGACATTTTTACGAATCACCCTGTATTGAAAATATTTTTTTTCTTCATAACTCTATGTCAGCTATAACCAATGTCAGTTTCATTGAAATCGGTCAAGAAACAACGAAGTTGACATTTTTACGAATCACCCTGTATTGAAAATATTTTTTAATATTTTTTTTCTTCATAACTCTATGTCAGCTATAACCAATGTCAGTTTCATTGAAATCGGTCAAGAAACAACGAAGTTGACATTTTTACGAATCACCCTGTATTGAAAATATTTTTTTTCTTCATAACTCTATGTCAGCTATAACCAATGTCAGTTTCATTGAAATCGGTCCAGAAACAACGAAGTTGACATTTTTACGAATCACCCTGTATTGAAAATATTTTTTAATATTTTTTTTCTTCATAACTCTATGTCAGCTATAACCAATGTCAATTTCATCGAAATCGGTCAAGAAACAACGAAGTTGACATTTTTATGAACCACCCTTTCATGACCAATGACATAACATTTTTTGTATCCGACCCCGTACTTAAATAAACCCATCCCACATGCCACCCAATATCTAGATTCTTAATGGACAAATCACAAATAACAGCGTCCTATTTTTATATTATTTGTTACTCCACTGGCTTTTATATGTGCTACACTAATTTCCTGCTTTTAAGTTCCGCAAAAAAATCCTTTCAGAAAAATCCCTCTCAAATTCACAATCCTTCTGAAAATCTAATTTTACCGAAATTATTAAATGCACGAACCATTTTCTCCGATGGAATTTTTAATTCCATATCCGGGATGAGTTGTCCGTGGGATGAGTTGTCCGTGGGATGAGTTGTCTTGGGACCAGTTTGGTCTTGGGATGAATTGCGTGGGATGAGTTGTCTTGGGACCAGTGGTTCTGGGATGGGCTATACCCAACCCTTTTTTACGAATAGCCATTTATAAAAATCTAGATTTTTATTTTTAATAGACGAATAATTTTTTTTTTATTATTCTGTTCATTGTGGCAATTAACCTGTTCGTTAGGACAATTAATACCATTTATTAAAATTAACAAACGTTTATTATTTTTTATTAAAAGCCATTTATAAAAGTCTGTACTTTTATTTTTTATAGACAAATAATTTTTTGTATTATTCTGTTAATTATTGTTATTAACCTGTTCGTTAGGACAATTAATACCATTTATAAAAATCAATAAACGTTTATTATTTTTAATGAATAGACATTTATAAAAATCTGTATTTTTATTTTTTATAGACGAATATTTTTTTTATTATTCTGTTAATTGTGGCAATTAACATGTTCGTTAGGACAATTAATACCATTTATTAAAATTAACAAACTTTTATTATTTTTTATTAAAAGCCATTTATAAAAGTCTGTACTTTTATTTTTTATAGACGAATAATTTTTTTTTTATTACTCTGTTAATTATGGTTATTAACCTGTTCGTTACGACAGTTAATACCATTTATAAAAATCAATAAACATTTATTTTTTTTTACGAATAGCCATTTATAAAAATCTATATTTTTATTTTTCATAGACGAATAATTTTTTGTATTATTCCGTTAATTATGGCAATTAATCTGTTCATTAGGACAATTAATAACATTTATTAAAATCAATAAACGTTTATTATTTTTTATGAATGGCCATTTATAAAAGTCTGTACTTTTATTTTTTATAGACGAATAATTTTTTTTATTATTCTGTTAATTATGGTAATTAACTAGTTCGTTAGGACAATTAATAACATTTATAAAAATCGATAAACGTTTATTATTTTTTATGAATAGCCATTTATAAAAATCTATATTATTATTTTTTATGGAAGAATATTTTTTTTTATTATTCTGTTAATTGTGGCAATTAACCTGTTCGTTAGGACAATTAATAACATTTATTAAAATTAATAAACGTTTATTGGGATAATAAATAGCCATTAATAAAAATATATATGTTTAATTATTAGTTAACGATAAAGCTTGACGAAACTATGCACAGGAAGAGTATTTCTATTAATCGTGTTCATTAATTTTATAAACCATTCATTAATTTATTGAACCATTCAAATTTTTAATAAACAGTTTATTATTTTAATGTATGGTTAATAATAATTTAACGAAGGGTTAATTTTGCGCCAATTTTTAGTTTCAACTAACGTGTTGCAGTGATCACACTTTAAAAAGAGTGTATCGAACAAAAAATAAATTGAACAAGGTTTTTACCTGTTTGATGTAAGGAAATAACTAAATTGAAATTCTCTTCGATGCGTCGGAAAAAAATTACCATTCGAGGAAATGCCTAATTATCTTACCGACAGAAAAACAGAGATACCCCCGACAATAGGTATGAGAAAAATATCAATTTTAAATAGTAACTATTTCATTTGCCACGAAAAATCTATTTCTGATCAAAATCTGAATTGAAGCTTCAAGGTGTTACTTTCATTGAGGGGGTCGTTCCACTTTAGGAAAAATGTAATGTACCTGGTAATGAAATTGTTTGGTGTATATTTTGACTTTAAATTAATTCTTGCCACATTTTATTGTTTCTTTTATTATTTTAAGGGCTTTTTTCACAATGTCTAAGTAAGTTCTGAATTAGCAAATCAGAACTTTACATGATAGGTTTTCCTACAATTTTATGTCAAAAAAGTTCTAATTAGCTTACTTAGAACTTTAGACATTGTGAAACGAGCCCTAAAAATATTTAAGTCTTATTGTGTTGTTTCCCGTTCTCATTTGCAAACTTTTGTCGCTCGCGCAAACAACGCATACATAAATACTGTTTAACGAACCTACTATTTTGCTTTCATTCACAACTCTGAAAAAATGTGGAGGGTAAAAAGAGACGAATGGACTCGTCTCTTTTTATCCTTCATATTTTCACAGAGTTGTACATCGCAGTATGAATTTAATTAAATTTGATGTTGTTAATGTTTATTCATACAAATGTAACTGTTCGTTAAAAAAATGAATACATTTACTAAAATCAATAAATGTTTATTATTTTTTTATGAACAGCTATTCATAAAAATCTAGTTTTTATTTTTTTATTAATCTGTTAATTGTTTCAATGAACATGTTCGTTATAACAATGGATAGCATTAATTAAAATCAATAAACGTTTATTATTTTTTATAAACAGCCATTCTTAAAAATCTATTTCATATTTTTTATTAATCTGTTCATTGTGCCAATTAACGTGTTCGTTAAAACAATGTATGCTATCTATTAAAATCAATAAACATTTATCATTTTTTATGAATAGCCTAGCCATTTATAAAAATCTTTCACAGTATGTATGTAATAAAATTTGATGTTGTTGATGTGAATTAATTCATATAAATGTAACGACTATAAATCAATTTTGTAAAAAAAGCAGAAAGCTTGTAAAACATGTATGTTTCTTAAAAAATGTTAAAATGAGTACATTCACATTATGGTCGTTAAGAAATATGCTATCTTCTACATTTTTCAGTGCAATTTAAAAAAAATCAACGTTATTTGAAACAAATAATCAATGAAAAAAAATTTCAATTAGGCTGGTGCTTAAACATTTTTCTGCACTTTTCAATAGAAATTCCGTCATAGCATACCTTAATAAAATAATTCTGTGTCTACTCCTTTCTAAAATTGAAAACAGAAAAACACTTCGGAAACATTGTTTGGAACAACCAATCGAAGGCTTTTGGAGTAATAGGAGCCAAAAAGGAGTAATTCCGAACTCCCAAACGAAAACGACATAAGGTTCGAAAACAATCCTATTTCGATTCGATTCGCCATATAAACGTAGTTATCTCTCCGAGTTGTGTTCAAGTTTCGTTAAGCACACATATGCTGACTCAGGATTTATATGGCTCATGCTTTCATGCACAACTTTGAAAAAATGTGGAGGGTGAAAAGAGACGAATAGACTATACGTATCTTTTTATCCTTCACATTTTCACAGAGTTGTGCATCGCAGTATGTATGTAATAATACAGTATGTATGTAATAAAATTTGATGTTGTTGATGTGAATTAATTCATATAAATGTAACGACTATAAATCAATTTTGTAAAAAAAGCAGAAAGCTTGTAAAACATGTATGTTTCTTAAAAAATGTTAAAATGAGTACATTCACATTATGGTCGTTAAGAAATATGCTATCTTCTACATTTTTCAGTGCAATTTAAAAAAAATCAACGTTATTTGAAACAAATAATCAATGAAAAAAAATTTCAATTAGGCTGGTGCTTAAACATTTTTCTGCACTTTTCAATAGAAATTCCGTCATAGCATACCTTAATAAAATAATTCTGTGTCTAAATAAATAAATAAATTTGATGGCACAACAGCTCATGAAGAACTAGGGCCTAGTGACTTACAACTCTCAACCATTCCTGTGTGCGTGTCTGCAGGAATGGAGGGGACCTACAGTTTATTGCCGAATCCGAACGGCTAACGAGCGGCACTTTTCTGTGACAGGAGATACTCTTGGAGGATTTGTCAATTCCTCGCAAGAGGCAGTAGCCGTTTTTCTTTTAAATAAATAGATGGCGAGGCTTGGGATCGAACCTTAGACCTCTGGCATGACAGTCCATCGCACTAACCATCACGCCACGGCTACTACCGTGTCTACTCCTTTCTAAAATTGAAAACAGAAAAACACTTCGGAAACATTGTTTGGAACAACCAATCGAAGGCTTTTGGAGTAATAGGAGCCAAAAAGGAGTAATTCCGAACTCCCAAACGAAAACGACATAAGGTTCGAAAACAATCCTATTTCGATTCGATTCGCCATATAAACGTAGTTATCTCTCCGAGTTGTGTTCAAGTTTCGTTAAGCACACATATGCTGACTCAGGATTTATATGGCTCATGCTTTCATGCACAACTTTGAAAAAATGTGGAGGGTGAAAAGAGACGAATAGACTATACGTATCTTTTTATCCTTCACATTTTCACAGAGTTGTGCATCGCAGTATGAGTTTAATAAAATTTGATGTTGTTAATTCATTTAAATGTAACTGTTCGTTAAAACAATGAATACATTTACTAAAATCAATAAACATTTATTATTTTTTCATGAACAGCTATTCATAAAAATCTATTTTTTATTTTGTATTAATCTGTTCATTGTTTCAATGAACATGTTCGTTATAACAATGGATAGCATTAATTAAAATCAATAAACGTTTATTATTTTTTATAAACAGCCATTCTTAAAAATCTATTTCATATTTTTTTATTAATCTGTTCATTGTGCCAATTAACGTGTTCGTTAAAACAATGTATTCTATCTTTTAAAATTAATAAACATTTATTATTTTTTATGAATAGCCTAGCCATTTATAAAAATCTTTCACAGTATGAATGTAATAAAATTTGATGTCGTTGATGTGAATTAATTCATATAAATGTACCGAGTATAAATTAGTTTTTTAAAAAAAGCAGAAAGGTTGTAAAACGTGTATGTTTCTTAAAAAAGCGTCGTTCAGAAATATGCTATCTTCTACATTTTTCAGTGCAATTTGAAAAAAAAAAAAACAACGTGATTTGAAACAAAATCGTTGAAAAAAAATTTCAACTAGCCTGGTGCTAAAAAATTTTTCAGCACTTTTCAATAGAAATTCCGTCATAGCATACTTTTGTTTGAAAAAAGCAAACAAAAATTTTGAACGACCCTAACAACTTTTTTATTAATTAAGTGAGAAATTTTGCCGAAACTTGATTAGCGTCATCTATAAAAGCTTAGAATTGAAACGAGCTCTCCATATTATATCGTCGTCGTTCTATAAAAACTCTTTAAAACCTTTCCTAAATAGGGCATAGTTAATTAAATACCAAAATTTAAGTTTTGTAAAAAGTACCAAACTCTTTTGTTACTTTTATTTCAAGTTCTTGTCAGTAAAATTCTATAACAGATGAAAATGTTACAAAATTAAAATAAATGGACTTAGGGAGTTTTTATAGAACGACGACGATATATTTTCTAACCTGAGGTAACACAGGCAAGTAATGACAAGCAAGTTTGGTACATACACTGCCTGCCAAATTCGTATCTATGTACTTGCTGTGACGTAGGCGGCACGCAACCTGCCGAGTAACTTGATACTTCGTTCTTTTTCTCTACTATTGACGGTGTTCATATTGGACTCAGATTTACGATTTTTTTTGACATAAGTCAGTCAGCTCGTTTTCAGACACAAAGTAATGTGAACACAACCGATTCGCTCTGACGTTCAGCAGTCGTTAAAACAAAACTCAAATTTTTGCTCTTCTGAAAATTAATTAGACCTGTCTCAATAACAAAATTAACATTTCACTAAATAAATAGTTTTCCAATTGAAAAAAACTTGGATTCTGTAGTATTTAAGTACCAAACAAAAACCTTATATTGAAAAAACAGATGTCACAAAAGGAAACGTAAAAAAATAAATCCCGCCTTGACCGTCTATTTCTCACCACAAAGTGGGAAGAAAATCAAGAAAGCTATGAATAGTATTTTATGAAGAAGCAATTTTCCCTTTCGACATTTTTTGTTTTGTGTTTTTTTCGAATGTAATTATTTAATTGTAGTTTTGGTCTTTTTCTTGTGGATTTAAGCAATGTTAACAATAAATCAATTTGTTTAATTGTTTTAACTTCATAAATTTGCCCTGTGAAATTTTTGAGATAATTGAAATAGTAAGCTATGAAAATGCCCATCCAGCATTTTATGGTACCTATACTATAGGTTTTCCTTTCTATCAAAAGTGAAAAGTAGTAATCTATGAAATCCTTCTCGTGGAGCCACCGTGTAAAAACTGTCAAAGTGGGAACACTTTATTTGCTTGGTTGAACGAAAGAATTTCTTTCGTTAAATGATGTAGCCGGCAAAAGCACGCCAAGCCATTCAAAGTTAAAGTGTGACTGTGAAACGAGTAAGAGAAGAGAAAACCCTGAGCATACAACTGCAGAAATAAAAAGTAAGTTTTTTCGTTTAAATTTATTTAAAAAATAGTATTTAATTGATTTTAATTTTGTTTTTGTTGCTGCCTACGTTATTAATTAATGTATGGTGGCATTAAGATTATTTGTTCCACTGAAAAAACGTTCGTACATTAAAACAATGTATACCTGTTTATTATTTGCAGTTCATTGTTTCAATGTACAAATTCATTGTTTCAACGTATTTATTCATTAATAACAGCCTGTGTTTAATGGTGAGTTCATTGTTTTAATGAATACCCATTCATTAATCACATCCCATACAAAATAATGGCCATTGTTTTTAATGTTTGTGTTTAATGAGAGCATTCATTAACTGATGTTTGTTTTCATTAAAAATTCGTGCATTGATTTAATGAAAACTAACATTTTTTAATGAATGTTTCGAACATTAATTCCAAAATCAGAGCGTTCATTAAATTAATGAACCAGTTCATTATTTAATGAAAAATTTACATTATTTTCATGAAAAAAAAAATTGTAATTAATAAAAATTGTCCATAATTTTTTTTTCGGTCGTACATTGATTAATAAACTCCAACATTGTTTTATGAAATACTTGTGCATTATTTAAAACGTCAGAACATTCATTGTATTAATGAACCTGATCATTATTAAATGAAAAATGTACATTATTTAATGAAAAATGTTCATTACTTTCATGAAAAAAAATATTAATTCATGAAAATAATACATTAATTTTTTTTTTGTCTTACATCGATTGATGAATGCTCACATTAATTAAAAAACTATTGTGCATCAATTCCAAAATCAGAGCGTTCATTGTATTAATGAACCTGTCCATTATTAAATGAAAAATGTACATTATTTAATGAAGAACGTTCATTACTTTCATGAAAAAAAATTATTAATTAATGATAATAATACATAATACTTTTTTTCTCGTACATCGATTGATGAACGCTTACATTAATTAAGGAAAATATTGTGCATTAATTTCAAAATCAGAGCGTTCATTGTATTAATAAACCTGTCCATTATTAAATGAAAAATGTGCATTATTTAATGAAGAACGTTCATTACTTTCATGAAAAAAATTTATTAATTAATGATAATAATACATAATACTTTTTTTCTCGTACATCGATTGATGAACGCTTACATTAATTAAGGAAAATATTGTGCATTAATTCCAAAATCAGAGCGTTCATTGTATTAATAAACCTGTCCATTATTAAATGAAAAATGTGCATTATTTAATGAAGAACGTTCATTACTTTCATGAAAAAAAATTATTAATTAATGATAATAATACATAATACTTTTTTTCTCGTACATCGATTGATGAACGCTTACATTAATTAAGGAAAATATTGTGCATTAATTCCAAAATCAGAGCGTTCATTGTATTAATAAACCTGTCCATTATTAAATGAAAAATGTGCATTATTTAATGAAGTACGTTCATTACTTTCATGAAAAAAAATTATTAATTAATGATAATAATACATAATACTTTTTTTCTCGTACATCGATTGATGAACGCTTACATTAATTACGGAAAATATTGTGCATTAATTCCAAAATCAGAGCGTTCATTGTATTAATAAACCTGTCCATTATTAAATGAAAAATGTGCATTATTTAATGAAGAACGTTCATTAAATTCATGAAAAAAAAAATTATTAATTAATGATAATAATACATAATACTTTTTTTCTCGTACATCGATTGATGAACGCTTACATTAATTACGGAAAATATTGTGCATTAATTCCAAAATCAGAGCGTTCATTGTATTAATAAACTTGTCCATTATTAAATGAAAAATGTGCATTATTTAATGAAAAACGTTCATTACTTTCATGGACAAAAAATATTAATTAATGAAAATAATACATTAATTCTTTTTTTTGTCTTACATCGATTGATGAATGCTCACATTAATTAAAGAAACTATTGTGCATCAATTCCAAAATCAGAGCGTTCATTGTATTAATGAACCTGTCCATTATTAAATGAAAAATGTACATTATTTAATGAAGAATGTTCATTACTTTCATGAAAAACATTATTAATTAATGATAATAATACATAATACTTTTTTTTCTCGTACATCGATTGATGAACGCTTACATTAATTAAGGAAAATATTGTGCATTAATTCCAAAATCAGAGCGTTCATTGTATTAATAAACCTGTCCATTATTCAATGAAAAATGTGCATTATTAAATGAAAAATGTTCATTACTTTCATGGACAAAAATATTTATTAATGAAAATAATACATTAATTTTTTTTTTGTCTTACATCGATTGATGAATGCTCACATTAATTAAAGAAACTATTGGGCATCAATTCCAAAATCAGAGCGTTCATTGTATTAATGAACTAGTCTATTATCAAATGAAAAATGTGCATCATTAAATGAAGAACTTTCATTACTTTCATGAAAAAAAAATTATAAATTAATCATAATAATACATTGTTACTTCCACAATATTGAAATTGCGACAAAATTGCAACAAAAATGGCTCACGATAAATTTCCTAAAATACAAGTTTTTCCTAAAAAATCGACGGTAGGAAGTTCAAGTGCCTAAAAGATTTGTTAAAAAATTGATTAAACACTTAAAATGTTTTTATTTAAACCTTATTTCTTTTTTTCTGTCTTGCTACTACTTAATATTGAAGTTGCGACAAAAATTGCGACTAAAATCGCTTACGATTTTTCCGAAAAAATCGACAAAAGGAAGTTCAAGTGCCTCTAAGATTTGTATATTTAACCCATTTTCATAATTTCGGGGCGAAAATTCAACAATATTTAAGTTATTGCAACAAAAGATATGTTTCGATATTTTTGACATTTATTGGAATGTCATATTTTTTTCTACTTTAATGACATAAATTACCTAAAGCACCTAAAATGTTCTTATTTATAACATGATTTCTTTGTTTCAGTCTTGTTACTTCAATAATATGAAAGTTGCTTTAAAAATCGCTTTCGATAAATTACACCTACATCGCACTGTTTTCACAACAAATGTGTAATTTCATGTTTTTCGACGGAAAAAAGTTATAGTGCCCATAAAACTTACATTTTCAACCTATTTCTATAATTTTAAGGTGAAACTTAAACAATATTTACCTAAGTTACTGCAAAACTATTTTTCGATATTTGTATCGATATTTTTTGATATTTATTCTAATGTTGACAAAAATTATCTAATGGACTTAAAATAATTGTTTTTATAACTTACTTCTAAGTTTCTATCTTGTTACTTCCATAATATTAAAATTGCAACAAAATTGCAACAAAAATTGCTTACGATAAATTTCCTTAAATACACGTTTTTTCCTAAGAAATCGATGGAAGGAAGTCCAAGTGCCTAGAAGATTTGTATAAAAGTTGACATAAATGAGCTTAAACACTTAAAATGTTTGTATTTAAAACTTATTTCTTTGTTTCTGTCTTGCTACTTCCATAATATTGAAGTTGCGACAGAAATTGCAACAAAAATCGCTTACGATTTTTCCTAAAAAATCGACAGAAGGAAGTTTAGGTGCCTCTAAGATTTGTATATTTAACCCATTTTCATAATTTCGGGGCGAAAATTCAACAATATTTAAGTTATTGCAACAAAAGATATGTTTCGATATTTTTGACATTTATTGGAATGTCATATTTTTTTCTACTTTAATGACATAAATTACCTAAAGCACCTAAAATGTTCTTATTTATAACATGATTTCTTTGTTTCAGTCTTGTTACTTCAATAATATGAAAGTTGCTTTAAAAATCGCTTTCGATAAATTACACCTACATCGCACTGTTTTCACAACAAATGTGTAATTTCATGTTTTTCGACGGAAAAAAGTTATAGTGCCCATAAAACTTACATTTTCAACCTATTTCTATAATTTTAAGGTGAAACTTAAACAATATTTACCTAAGTTACTGCAAAACTATTTTTCGATATTTGTATCGATATTTTTTGATATTTATTCTAATGTTGACAAAAATTATCTAATGGACTTAAAATAATTGTTTTTATAACTTACTTCTAAGTTTCTGTCTTGTTACTTCCATAATATTAAAATTGCAACAAAATTGCAACAAAAATTGCTTACGATAAATTTCCTTAAATACACGTTTTTTCCTAAGAAATCGATGGAAGGAAGTCCAAGTGCCTAGAAGATTTGTATAAAAGTTGACATAAATGAGCTTAAACACTTAAAATGTTTGTATTTAAAACTTATTTCTTTCTTTCTGTCTTGCTACTTCCATAATATTGAAGTTGCGACAGAAATTGCAACAAAAATCGCTTACGATTTTTCCTAAAAAATCGACAGAAGGAAGTTTAGGTGCCTCTAAGATTTGTATATTTAACCCATTTTCATAATTTCGGGGCGAAAATTCAACAATATTTAAGTTATTGCAACAAAAGATATGTTTCGATATTTTTGACATTTATTGGAATGTCATATTTTTTTCTACTTTAATGACATAAATTACCTAAAGCACCTAAAATGTTCTTATTTATAACATGATTTCTTTGTTTCAGTCTTGTTACTTCAATAATATGAAAGTTGCTTTAAAAATCGCTTTCGATAAATTACACCTACATCGCACTGTTTTCACAACAAATGTGTAATTTCATGTTTTTCGACGGAAAAAAGTTATAGTGCCCATAAAACTTACATTTTCAACCTATTTCTATAATTTTAAGGTGAAACTTAAACAATATTTACCTAAGTTACTGCAAAACTATTTTTCGATATTTGTATCGATATTTTTTGATATTTATTCTAATGTTGACAAAAATTATCTAATGGACTTAAAATAATTGTTTTTATAACTTATTTCTAAGTTTCTATCTTGTTACTTCCATAATATTAAAATTGCAACAAAAATTGCTTACGATAAATTTCCTTAAATACACGTTTTTTCCTAAGAAATCGATGGAAGGAAGTCCAAGTGCCTAGAAGATTTGTATAAAAGTTGACATAAATGAGCTTAAACACTTAAAATGTTTGTATTTAAAACTTATTTCTTTCTTTCTGTCTTGCTACTTCCATAATATTGAAGTTGCGACAGAAATTGCAACAAAAATCGCTTACGATTTTTCCTAAAAAATCGACAGAAGGAAGTTTAGGTGCCTCTAAGATTTGTATATTTAACCCATTTTCATAATTTCGGGGCGAAAATTCAACAATATTTAAGTTATTGCAACAAAAGATATGTTTCGATATTTTTGACATTTATTGGAATGTCATATTTTTTTCTACTTTAATGACATAAATTACCTAAAGCACCTAAAATGTTCTTATTTATAACATGATTTCTTTGTTTCAGTCTTGTTACTTCAATAATATGAAAGTTGCTTTAAAAATCGCTTTCGATAAATTACACCTACATCGCACTGTTTTCACAACAAATGTGTAATTTCATGTTTTTCGACGGAAAAAAGTTATAGTGCCCATAAAACTTACATTTTCAACCTATTTCTATAATTTTAAGGTGAAACTTAAACAATATTTACCTAAGTTACTGCAAAACTATTTTTCGATATTTGTATCGATATTTTTTGATATTTATTCTAATGTTGACAAAAATTATCTAATGGACTTAAAATAATTGTTTTTATAACTTATTTCTAAGTTTCTATCTTGTTACTTCCATAATATTAAAATTGCAACAAAAATTGCTTACGATAAATTTCCTTAAATACACGTTTTTTCCTAAGAAATCGATGGAAGGAAGTCCAAGTGCCTAGAAGATTTGTATAAAAGTTGACATAAATGAGCTTAAACACTTAAAATGTTTGTATTTAAAACTTATTTCTTTCTTTCTGTCTTGCTACTTCCATAATATTGAAGTTGCGACAGAAATTGCAACAAAAATCGCTTACGATTTTTCCTAAAAAATCGACAGAAGGAAGTTTAGGTGCCTCTAAGATTTGTATATTTAACCCATTTTCATAATTTCGGGGCGAAAATTCAACAATATTTAAGTTATTGCAACAAAAGATATGTTTCGATATTTTTGACATTTATTGGAATGTCATATTTTTTTCTACTTTAATGACATAAATTACCTAAAGCACCTAAAATGTTCTTATTTATAACATGATTTCTTTGTTTCAGTCTTGTTACTTCAATAATATGAAAGTTGCTTTAAAAATCGCTTTCGATAAATTACACCTACATCGCACTGTTTTCACAACAAATGTGTAATTTCATGTTTTTCGACGGAAAAAAGTTATAGTGCCCATAAAACTTACATTTTCAACCTATTTCTATAATTTTAAGGTGAAACTTAAACAATATTTACCTAAGTTACTGCAAAACTATTTTTCGATATTTGTATCGATATTTTTTGATATTTATTCTAATGTTGACAAAAATTATCTAATGGACTTAAAATAATTGTTTTTATAACTTACTTCTAAGTTTCTGTCTTGTTACTTCCATAATATTAAAATTGCAACAAAATTGCAACAAAAATTGCTTACGATAAATTTCCTTAAATACACGTTTTTTCCTAAGAAATCGATGGAAGGAAGTCCAAGTGCCTAGAAGATTTGTATAAAAGTTGACATAAATGAGCTTAAACACTTAAAATGTTTGTATTTAAAACTTATTTCTTTCTTTCTGTCTTGCTACTTCCATAATATTGAAGTTGCGACAGAAATTGCAACAAAAATCGCTTACGATTTTTCCTAAAAAATCGACAGAAGGAAGTTAAGGTGCCTCTAAGATTTGTATATTTAACCCATTTTCATAATTTCGGGGCGAAAATTCAACAATATTTAAGTTATTGCAACAAAAGATATGTTTCGATATTTTTGACATTTATTGGAATGTCATATTTTTTTCTACTTTAATGACATAAATTACCTAAAGCACCTAAAATGTTCTTATTTATAACATGATTTCTTTGTTTCAGTCTTGTTACTTCAATAATATGAAAGTTGCTTTAAAAATCGCTTTCGATAAATTACACCTACATCGCACTGTTTTCACAACAAATGTGTAATTTCATGTTTTTCGACGGAAAAAAGTTATAGTGCCCATAAAACTTACATTTTCAACCTATTGCTATAATTTTAAGGTGAAACTTAAACAATATTTACCTAAGTTACTGCAAAACTATTTTTCGATATTTGTATCGATATTTTTTGATATTTATTCTAATGTTGACAAAAATTATCTAATGGACTTAAAATAATTGTTTTTATAACTTACTTCTAAGTTTCTATCTTGTTACTTCCATAATATTAAAATTGCAACAAAAATTGCTTACGATAAATTTCCTTAAATACACGTTTTTTCCTAAGAAATCGATGGAAGGAAGTCCAAGTGCCTAGAAGATTTGTATAAAAGTTGACATAAATGAGCTTAAACACTTAAAATGTTTGTATTTAAAACTTATTTCTTTCTTTCTGTCTTGCTACTTCCATAATATTGAAGTTGCGACAGAAATTGCAACAAAAATCGCTTACGATTTTTCCTAAAAAATCGACAGAAGGAAGTTTAGGTGCCTCTAAGATTTGTATATTTAACCCATTTTCATAATTTCGGGGCGAAAATTCAACAATATTTAAGTTATTGCAACAAAAGATATGTTTCGATATTTTTGACATTTATTGGAATGTCATATTTTTTTCTACTTTAATGACATAAATTACCTAAAGCACCTAAAATGTTCTTATTTATAACATGATTTCTTTGTTTCAGTCTTGTTACTTCAATAATATGAAAGTTGCTTTAAAAATCGCTTTCGATAAATTACACCTACATCGCACTGTTTTCACAACAAATGTGTAATTTCATGTTTTTCGACGGAAAAAAGTTATAGTGCCCATAAAACTTACATTTTCAACCTATTGCTATAATTTTAAGGTGAAACTTAAACAATATTTACCTAAGTTACTGCAAAACTATTTTTCGATATTTGTATCGATATTTTTTGATATTTATTCTAATGTTGACAAAAATTATCTAATGGACTTAAAATAATTGTTTTTATAACTTACTTCTAAGTTTCTATCTTGTTACTTCCATAATATTAAAATTGCAACAAAAATTGCTTACGATAAATTTCCTTAAATACACGTTTTTTCCTAAGAAATCGATGGAAGGAAGTCCAAGTGCCTAGAAGATTTGTATAAAAGTTGACATAAATGAGCTTAAACACTTAAAATGTTTGTATTTAAAACTTATTTCTTTGTTTCTGTCTTGCTACTTCCATAATATTGAAGTTGCGACAAGATTGCAATAAAAATTGCTTACCATAAATTACCTAAAATACACGTTTTTTCCTAAAAAATCGACGGAAATAAGTTAATTTGCAAAAATTCAACAAAATTTAAGTTACTGGAAACATTATTTTCGATACATGTCTTTATATTTGTATGAATTTTTTTAATGTAAATTTTTTCTATGAAGTTGACATAAATTAGCTAGAGTACTTAAAACATTTGTATTAAAAATACTTTCTGTAATTCTGCATTGTTACTTCCATTATTAAAGTTGCAACATAAATTATTTTTAATACAGATATCGCCTAAATTACAAAATAATATTTTAATGCCTTTTTTAATGAACAAGCTTCCTTAATTGACGAATCAAAACATCAAAAAATGTTTAAATTCATTAAGCAATAACCAAAGTTTGATAATTAATGTACTAAAACTTTATACAATGTAGAAGTTCATTAAACGATGGATAATATAGGGCAATTTTTTCAATATATCAATGAACACACTTCATTACTTAACGTAAAGAAAAATGCAAACAATAAAAACTTTATTAAATAATGGAATATTCATCAAAAAATGGAAAAAAAACATTAAGCCAAAGTATTTTTGCATTAAACTATGAATAGTTACATTAAAAGCAAAACTTTATTCGAAGAAGTGTAGTGACGCCTTCACATCGCTGTTTTCCCAAAAATTATCGATTTTTCTATAAAAAACCAAATTAGCCCATCTCTATCATATTGTCAGTCAGTTGTCAAATGCAGTTGCGCGGTTAAAATTTTCGGTGGCCATTATTCGTCGTGTTAATTTTTCGAGACGTAGATATTTTTTTAGTGTTTGAAGTGGCGACATCCAGAAGCGTCCGAAATACTTCTGAAATTAAATTAAGATTAAAGGATTATTTCAAATCCCCTATGAGTTTCTGAAGGTTTTGAAGATTTCAAAAGCATTCCTGACGCTTCTGGATGTCGCTGATTGTCGAACAAAAAATCACGTGCCAAGAGGTCTGGCCACGCGTGTGTTCCCGAAAATTTCTTCTTTTGTTGCTGTTTGGGTAAGAATCTTACTTTTTTGTATTAACAAATATGTCTCTAAAATAAAAAAGATGAATCATCCAGAAGCGCCCTGAACTCTTCTGAAATCGTATCCAAGATTTTGTTAAATTAAGTAGAAACCTTTCAATTACCTATCCATAGTTTTAGGAGCATTTCGTGCGCTTCTGGACGAGCGCAGTTACGTCAGATAAAGTTCTTTTCCTCGGGCCACGTGCTATTCACAGATATATGATCTTTTGGTAATATTCTAACAGGTAAACGTAAAAATAGTCGTATTCTCTCACAAATGTAAGGCCAACTAAAGCTTTTTTCTATAATAAAAAAGATTCATCGTCCAAAAGCACCCGGAACTCATCTGAAATCAAATCCAGGAGTACCTAATTTTCATTCTATTACGCAGAAACCTCTCGGTTACTTACCAATAGTTTCAAAAGCATTTCGTGCGCTTCTGGGCCAACGAAGTTACATCACGTCAGATAGACATTGTTTAGATTGGGAATACTAACTACGCCATGATGAAGGTTTTGTGGGCCATCATATAGAACTCTTTTCCTCGAGCCACGTGTTATTTGCAGATATTATCTTTTGGTGACATAATAAGAATATTAACCTTTAAATATTAACTTTTCAATAGTCATATTCTCAAAAAAATGTAAAGATGCATCGACCAGAAGCATTTTTCTGAATAAAATCCACCAGTATTTTCGTTTGAAACTGGGATGATTTTCTTTTGGTGAAGTCCGATCGTCTGCAATCATTCTTGAATCTAATTCTGAAGTTGGTAAGTTTTCATTTTTGTAGACATGTTCATAATTCTGAAATCATTCATGTCCAATGGAGGCGGCATGTTAACATTGACGGAAGGAAGTTTGTTTCACTAAAAGAAAACCATCCCAATTCTGAACGAAACGGATTTTATTCAGAAAAATACTTTTGGATATTTGCATTAAAAATACTTTCTGTGTTTCTACATTGTTACTTCCATTATTAAAATTGCAACATAAATTATTTTCGATAGAGAAATCACCTAAATTACAAAACAATATTTGAATGCCTTTTTTAATGAACAAGCTTCCTTAATTGACGAATCAAAACATCAAAAAATGTTTAAATTCATTAAGCAATAACCAAAGTTTGATAATTAATGTACTAAAACTTTATACAATGTAGAAGTTCATTAAACGATGGATAATATAGAGCAATTTTTTCAATATATCAATGAACACACTTCATTACTTAACGTAAAGAAAAATGCAAACAATAAAAACTTTATTAAATAATGGAATATTCATCAAAAAATGGAAAAAAAACATTAAGCCAAAGTATTTTTGCATTAAACTATGAATAGTTACATTAAAAGCAAAACTTTATTCGAAGAAGTGTAGTGACGCCTTCACATCGCTGTTTTCCCAAAAATTATCGATTTTTCTATAAAAAACCAAATTAGCCCATCTCTATCATATTGTCAGTCAGTTGTCAAATGCAGTTGCGCGGTTAAAATTGTCGGTGGCCATTATTCGTCGTGTTAATTTTTCGAGACGTAGATATTTTTTTAGTGTTTGAAGTGGCGACATCCAGAAGCGTCCGAAATACTTCTGAAATTAAATTAAGATTAAAGGATTATTTCAAATCCCCTATGAGTTTCTGAAGGTTTTGAAGATTTCAAAAGCATTCCTGACGCTTCTGGATGTCGCTGATTGTCGAACAAAAAATCACGTGCCAAGAAGTCTGGCCACGCGTGCGTTCCAGAAAGTTTCTTCTTTTGGTGGTGTTTGGGTAAGAATCTTACTTTCTATATTAACTAAATGTGTCTCTAAAATAAAAAAGATGCATCGTCCAGCAGCAAGATTATTATATATTGAGTTGCGCGGTTAAAGTTTTTTGGTGGCCATTTTAAATGCGTGTTAATTTTTTGAGACGTAGATAGTTTTTTAGTGTAACTGAAGAAGCAACATCCAGAAGCGCCCGGAATACTTCTGAAATTAAATTAAGATTAAAGGATTATTCCAAAACCTCTGAGCTTATGAAGTTTTTGAAGATTTCAAAAGCATTCCCGACAGAAGCGCCAGGATGTCGCTGATTGTCGAACAAAAAATCACGTGGCAAGAAGTCTGGCCACGTGTGCGTTCCAGAAAGTTTCTTCTTTTGGTGCTGTTTGGGTAAGAATCTTAATTTCTATATTAACTAAATATGTCTCTAAAATTAAAAAAAAAGCATCGTCCAGAAGCAAGATTATTATAGGTATATTGAGTTGGGCGGTTTAAGTTTTTCGGTGGCCTTTTAAAGTCGTGTTAATTTTTTGAGACGTAGATAGTTTTTTAGTGTTATTGAAGAAGTGACATCCAGAAGCGCCCGGAATACTTCTGAAATTAAATTAAGATTAAGGGATTATTCCAAAACCTCTGAGCTTATGAAGTTTTAAAAGATTTCGCTGATTGTCGAACAAAAAATCATCACGTGCCAAGAAGTCTGGGTAAGAATCTTACTTTCTATATTAACTAAATATTTCTCTAAAATAAAAAGATGCAGATATTATCTTTTGGTGACATAATATGGATATTTACGAAATATTAACTTTTAAATAGTCATTCTCAAACAAATTTAAAGCGACATAAAGTTTGCTTCTAAGACGAAAAAGGTGCATCGTCCAGAAGCTTCTTCTGAATAAAATCCAGCAGTGTTTTCATTCGAAATCGGGATGATTTTCTTTTGGTGAAGTTCAAGAATAGATGGACAATGTCGAGCGTCCGAAATCATTCTTCAATCAAATTCAGAAGTTGGTAGGTTTTCATTTTTGTAAGCAAAAACATTTCCAGAATCCTCGATGTGGTTCAAACTTGCAGAATCCTCGATGTGGTTCAAACTTGCAGGTGGACTTTTAAATTGTTGGAATTTTTTGAGAATTTAGTAAAATTCAAAAAGCGACAAAGAGACTCGTATGGAATACTTCTGAAATTGAATCCAGATTAAGGGATTATTCCAAACTGTAACCTTTATGAAAATTTATTGTTTTTGAAGATTTCAAAAGCATTAAAATCACGTAGCAAGAAATCTGGCCACGCGTTTTCGAAGGTTTTTTCTTTTGTTGCAATTTGGGTAAGAATCGTATGTTAGTTTCTATTGTAAATAAATATTATAAACGTATTTATCTCAGCCTTTTGTTTGGTTATCTAAGTTTTTTTTGTTTAAAATCTTCAAAAACAAAGCAACGCATAAATACATCATTTAATGTTAAAGTTCATTAAAGGATGAAACAATATAGCTTTTTTTTTTTCTAAATTAATGAACATAGACCATTACTTAACGTAAAACAAAATTCAAACAATAAATATATTCATTTAATAATGGATTGTTCATCAAACAATAATAAAACTACGTTGAACCAAAGTATTTTTGGATTAAATAATGAAAATTTACATTAAAAGCCAAGCGTCTTTCGCTAAATCCGTTATGAATCAGTACTGTATTCATTTGTTAAGTGGTTTTTGTTGAGTTCGGTACTTCGAAACTTGATATCTAGTAAAAATCTTGAATTCAACGCAGAAAACAATCGTATTAGTTAAAAATTATAGAGGATATTAATCAAGTTTTTATTAACTATTATATAACTTTAATTGGTGAAATTTTGGTAAGATAACACATAAAATTATAAATTGTGTAGTGTCTTAAGTCATACAAACGTATTTGTTTAGCCTTTTGTTTCTGTGGAGTCTGAAAACAATTAAGTTTGCTCATGCTTTGTATTTATTCGAATATTGTTTCTTTGTGTACTATTTAATCGAGATTTTTATATTCCACATTAATAAAAAAAGGTATAGGTTCGAATTGTTTTGTTTAAAATCTGCAAAAAAAAGCTTGTTCATTAACGCATAAATACATCATTTAATGTAAAAGTTCATTAAACGATGTATCAATAAAGCATTCTTCTTACTAAATTAATAAACATAGATCATTACTTAACGTAAAACAAAATTCAAACAATAAATATATTTATCAAATAATGGATTGTTCATCAAACAATAATAAAACTACGTTGAACCAAAGTATTTTTGGATTAAATAATGAAAATTTACATTAAAAGGCAAGCGTCTTTCGCTAGACCCGTTATAAATCAGTACTGTATTCATTTGTTAAGTGGTTTTTGTTGAGTGCGGTACTTCGAAACTTGATATCTAGTAAAAATCTTGAATTCAACGCAAAAAACAATCGTATTAGTTAAAAATTATAGAGGATATTAATCAAGTGTTTTATTAACTATTATATAACTATAATTGGTGAAATTTTGGTAAGATAACACATAAAATTATAAATTGTGTAGTGTCTTAAGTCATACAAACGTATTTGTTTAGCCTTTTGTTTCTGTGGAGTCTGAAAACATTTAAGTTTGCTCATGCTTTGTATTTATTCGATTATATTTTCTTTGTGTACTATTTAATCGAGATTTTTATATTCCACATTAATAAAAGTAGGTATAGGTTCAAATTGTTTTGTTTAAAATCTGCAAAAAACAGCTTGTTCATTAACGCATAAATACATCATTTAATGTAAAAGTTCATTAAACGATGTATCAATAAAGCATTCTTCTTACTAAATTAAAAAACATAGATCATTACTTAACGTAAAACAAAATTCAAACAATAAATATATTTATTAAATAATGGATTGTTCATCAAACAATAATAAAACTACGTTGAACCAAAGTATTTTTGGATTAAATAATGAAAATTTACATTAAAAGGCAAGCGTCTTTCGCTAAACCCGTTATGAATCAGTACTGTATTCATTTGTTAAGTGGTTTTTGTTGAGTGCGGTACTTCGAAACTTTATATCTAGTAAAAATCTTGAATTCAACGCAAAAAACAATCGTATTAGTTAAAAATTATAAAGGATATTAATCAAGTGTTTTATTAACTATTATATAACTCTTATTGGTGAAATTTTGGTAAGATAACACATAAATTTATAAATTATGTAGTGTCTGATGTCATACAAACGTATTTGTTTAGCCTTTTGTTTTTGTGGAGTCTGACTGAGAAAATTTAAGTTTGCTACTGCGTTGTATTTATTCGAATATATTTTCTTTATGTGCTACTTAATCGAGATTCTTATATTCCACATTTTGTTTAAAATCTTAAAAAAAAAGCTTGTTCATTAACGCATAAATACATCATTTAATGTAAAATTTCATAAACGATGAAACAATAAAGCATTCTTCTTACTAAATTAATGAACAAAGATCATTACTTAACGTAATTCAAGCAATCATTTTATTTATTAAATAATATACATATATTTATTAATAATGCAATGAAAAAAGCCATAAGCGTCTGTCGGTAGATACGATATCAGCATTGTTTTCATTCGTTAAGTTGTTTTTGTTGAGTGCGATACTTTGAAACTTGATATTTAGTAAAAATCTTAAGTTAAATGCAAAAATCAATCCTATTCGTTAATCATCTTACATACTTAGACTTGTGTTTGATTGAAGTTTGGCCATTATTTGTATTTATTAGAAGATTTTTTTTTAAGTACAGTGTTATAGGTTTCAATTTTTTTTGCCTAAGTTGCAATACAATGACCGCTTGAACTGCCTTGATCTTTGGTGGTGGGTAACTGTTAAATGTAAAGAGTGGATGTCCATCGGAATCGAATAAATTATTAAATACTTTGGACAATTATAAACTTTAAATTCATTGCCTATCCCTGAGGGCAAGACAAGTACCGGCAAGCAATTTATTCAGTCACTTAAATCTGGTTTTAAATGTACACCTGTAATTGAAGTAAGTCAAACCCAGATGCCCAATATAAGCTCTTAATATTCACTCGTTATACACGGAAATAAACCTTTTTTCAACTTTGTCAAGTTTAATTTGATTTAATGTAAATAGACTTCCAGCTTCCTGCAAACCGAAGCATCTTGCTGGTCTACTGGCTTGCCTTTTTCCAAGCCAGTAGACGTGAATACGAAATACGTTCTTTTTCTTATTAAACATACATAACTAAAATTAGCTGTCATCGATCTTTTAATTGAATAAAATTATTCCAAATTTATTTTTATTTTTTTTTAAATACATTTTGTTTGACAGATCAATCACATTTTTAATTTTGATTGGTTTCTAAATGATAAAAATTGCATGCCCAGAAATATGGAGCTAGTATGAAATGCTTTTAGCAAATCGTTCACCACATTTCACACTAATAGTAGAGAAAAAGAACTCATCGTCACAGCAAGTACGCAGAAACGAAGTTAGCAAGAAGTGGATGTACCCAACTTGCTTGCCGATAAATGCCCAAGTGGCCTCGGGGTAAAGCAAAAATTCTAAAGGCCTTAAAAATTTTTCCAGTGGCTACCTATTATTAAAACCAAATTTTTTTTTAGATACACCATGATCTGTTACGTGTGTAAAAAAAAGTTTGAAACTATCAACGTTCTTATACTTCATTTTAAAAGGATTCATGATCTTAAGACAAGAAGCACATTTAGGTGTATTGAAAACTTTTGTTATCAGACATTTCAAGATTTGGGAAGCTTTAAAAGACATGTATTACGAAAACATGCATGCAAAGCGGAAAAAGAAACACCTAGAGATAAACATGAAATAACTTATAAATCGAACAGTACTTCCTCCGAACCCGAAGTACACAATGCAGAAGGCGTTTGTGAAGAAATGTACGAAAATTATGAGGAAGAGTACAATCTGACACTTGAATTAGAAAATTTTTTAAAATCTGCATTAAAATTATCATTAAAATTGCATTCGAATAATAATTTTAACAGAAAAGATGTATATGAAATACAAAAGTGTGTGAAAGAGTGGGTCACTGATCCACTTTTAGAAGTATTCAAAAAATTTTCCACACAAAAATTAAATAAAGTTTGTCCAGAATTACATAACGAAATTATAAATATAGTATCGGAATGCAGAAATCCATTTAAAATTTGTAATACTGATCACTTATTATTTAAATGGCTTAAAAATGAACAATATTTAGAAGAAACCCAAGAGTTCACCATAGACAGAGCAATCGATAAAGTTTTCCATAATGGTACTCTTGTGTATGATGAACAAAATATTACTGGCGTGGTTATGCCATTGCGCTTTCAGTTTTGTAAAATATTTGAGCAGAAAGGTTACTTAAACGATGTTTTAGAAACTATGAACAAATACCAAAAAGCTTCCAGAGTTTTCAATTTTATTCAAGGTGAATTATGGAAACAAAAAACTAAACTATATCCTGACAAAAAACTCATTCCCTATTTTCTATACAATGACGAATTCGAAATAAATAATCCATTAGGATCTCATAGCGGGCAGCATTCTGTGAGTAATATATATTACTCTTTTCCATGCCTGCCTAAAAAAGAATCGAAGCTTGAAAATATATACTTGGGAGCAGTGATTAAATCAAAGGATGTGAAATCGTTTGGGAATGAAAAATGTTGGAACAAATTAATTGAAGTTTTATTGGATCTAGAAGTAAATGGCGTTGATATTATAAATGAAGATGGTACCCAGCATGTACATTTTATTTTAGGATTGATATTGGGAGATAATTTAGGTCTAAATTCATTTCTAAACTTTAATAGATCATTTGTAAGTAATAGTTTTTGCAGGCTTTGCAAAATGAAAAAACTTGAAACTCATGTTGCAAGCACCGAAAAAGAAAATTTAATGCGTAATCGAATAAACTATGCGGAGGATATTGCAACTGACGAAGCTTCAGAAAGTGGAATCAGAAAAGATTCATTACTGAATAAAATACCATCTTTTCATGTAACAGAGAACTACAGTGTTGATGTTATGCATGATCTTTTTGAGGGAGTTTGCCATTATAACATATGTCATGCAATTATCTATTTTACACAAACTGCCAAATATTTTACCCTTGGAGTTTTAAACTCAAGAAAGCAAAGCTTTGACTATGGTCCTATTGAAATTGATAATGTCTCAGGAGAAATAACAACAGCTCACCTAACAAAAAAACATTTAAAAATGTCAGCAAGAGAAATGAAAACCTTTATGTATTGCTTTCCAATTTTGGTTGGTGATTATGTTCCTGATGATGATTGTGTTTGGAGGTTTCTTATCAATTTTTTTGAAATAATTGACATGATCCTTTGCTTTGAAGTACACTCAGATTTTATATCTATTCTAAAGAACAAAATTAAAACACACAACCAAGAATATGTTAAGCTTTTTAATGATACACTAAAACCAAAACATCACAACCTAATTCATTATCCAACAGTTATGGAAATGTCCGGGCCTCTAAAAACTTTTTGGTGTTTCAAATATGAGGCCAAGCATAGGCAATTTAAAGTATATTCGAATGCAACAACATCACGAAAAAATATTTGCGTGACATTGGCTAAGAAATATCAACTTCAATTTGCTTTTTCGTTAATGGAGTCAAAAAAAAACGATAATTCAGGATTTTCATTTAAGGAATCAGATAGAACGAATAGTTCTTACAACAAAATTATCTGCACGATATTGAAAATGAGTAACCAATCTATACAATCATATAATCAAATCGAATTTAATGGATATAAATATAAAGATGGCTTTTACATAGCTGTTTTGAAAGATGATATTGAATTATATATCATTTTGGATATTTTCCGTACTGAAAATTCAGCAGTATTATTATTTTGTCAAAAACTAAATTTTATACAATTCAATCCACATTTTGCGGCGTATGATATTTCTACAAATTCCTTTGGAGAGTTTTCGATCATAGACATCAATGATATTGTAGGACCTCCTATCACTCTTATTAAAACACCGAGAGGAAAAAATATGCTACGAATTAAAGATTATTACTACCCAGGAAGGATATAACTTAGCATTTTATTCTTTTTTTTACTTCCAAAAGATCTAAACGTAAATTATGGATACATCTAAGGACTCTGAGGTAGAACAAAATTCTTCATACAATTTTAAGCAAGGCGATGGTGGTGAAATTAATGTAGAAGAATCAGATTTATTACAAGGTTCCAGCCAAGACATCATAATAATTAATGTTCCCAATGACGATACCAACACAGAAACGAACAGCCATTTTTCTGGAGCATCAGATTTTTTACAAGACGCCAACATTAATATACAAAGAGAAGAGTTGGTATCATTGCTAAATAGTTGGGATATGAGCTATTTGGCCGATGTTTTAATACGTAAGTATTTTTTTTAATTTAAGATGTTGATGTTCGTAGCTACGAGTATGAAATATTTCCTTATAAATACTTTATTTATATACATATGAACAATTTCTATCTATTTCTAAAATATTTAAAATACCGAAATTTGTTCAAATGTTCCAAACAGATGTTATTCATTCCTGTTCTGAATTTCTTTTTTATGTCCATTCCGGTTTTTATTTTATTTTAACAGGTATTTTTTACATAATTCACAAAGTAACAATATTTTTATTATTCGTTTCTTCTTTTTCCCGCGTTGATCTGAAGTACAAAAAAAAGTTGATTTAAGTTTGAAATTATGTTTTAAAGAATTTTAAAAATTTAACGACCAAAGAAAGTACTACAAGTAATTCAATTTTTTCTCTGTGATACGGCTGCTACTCGAGAAGTTCCTGACAAATTATAATAATTCAAATGGTCCATTTTGTAATATAAAACCAACAGATGGCATGGGGTTAACTCAATAGTAGTATACAGAGTGTCCCATCAAAAATGAAAGGTACTTTTTCCCAAACAAAACCCGAAAACATAGTTTTAATTATAAATGGTAATTTTTTCTGTCTTAAACTTAACAAAACAAACATGCAATACAAAAAATATGTACCTTTCGTTTATTTTTATCTATTGAATCTGGTTTTCAGTACAGAGCATTAAATATTTAAAAAAAAAATAGGGGCACTTAATTGCGCACAATTTTGACAAAAAAAATCGACTTGACGAAAAAACATACATTTTTTTTAATTTGACTTTGAAATTTAATTTCTTAAAAACTTTATTTGAAAATCAAATAAAAGTATGGAATATTTTCTGTTTTTAAAGTTACAGCACATCATTTTGTGTACTTTCGTTAAGTTTAAATATATTTTTTTTAATTTAGTCAGTTATTCAGAAATTTTCCCTTCCCGCCTCAAGGGGAGGAGAAAGAACTTTTCGCCTAAGCAATTTTTTGCTTAGAATGATCCCACAAATCATCTCCCAAGATATCAGGAACGAATTGGGGGATACCCTGTATACTAAATTGTAACAAATCGAACTGATTATGAAACTAAGTAGCAGTCATATCTTTCAGGTAGCGGAAGAAATCTTGTAGATGATATTCCTCGTTGGCAATTATGACCTCTATTAAAGAAGCGGGTATTTATTTGCTTAAAAACCACAATGTATGCAATTTTTTTTTAGACACTAGTTTTTTCACGTCGTGTTCAAAAATTGCTTAAGCGAAACTTCACCAACCCCGTCATGGTACCTGAGAATACGAGCTGGTAGTTTCTCATTTTCTATCTAGAATTGTTTTAATGCTTCCATTAGCCCAATTTTTAATGGCTTTAACATAGGAATGCTTTCGTTCGTTATATCCGTGTTGAACTGTATTTATTTCGTTGAATTATTGATTATGATGCCAATGACATACTTTGGCACAACTGAGGTTTAAAGACGTCTTGCTTTAGTTTATTATTATTACTTTTTCTAAATACATAGTAATAAAGTTCATATTTATGGGCGTAATATATGATTAATAAATGTATGCGATATTTCAATAGAATAAATACATTTTTTATATATACACTATTTTTTTATAGGAAAAGAAGTATGGGTATCCGTTCTAAAGGTAATAAAGGTATGGCATATTGCAATGATTTTGGAAGCGTTTCCCGATGGAATAAAAATAATGTTTGAAGATAATTTGGAAAAGTGGCGAAACTCCATCGGTTTGCCTCTTGCAAACAACTTCAGTATTCAAAATACTTCGTTACTAAGGACACCAGTTAGCAGAAGTAGTTCTTCATTAGCAGTACATTCCAACTGCAATACTCCATACTCTTCATCGAATATTCATAGCTCGAATAATTCATCAATATCTTCTCCAACATCATCTTCACCAAAATCTAGTACAATTAAAAATAAAATAACACTAAGCGAAATCCTGAATAATACTTCAAAAGGTAAATTATTAACAGAGTTCTACGAACAGAAAAAACAATTCGGGGAAGAACAAAGGGCAATGCTAGTGAACGCAATTGCGTTCTATTTTGAAGAACAAAATGTAAGGCTGGACCTGAGAACAAGTTATGAAATCGAGCAGGAAATTGTTGAACGATTTCCAACGGAAATGCTGGTAATGCAATTGAATTTTTTATTTTTTACTTTTTGGCAGATAAATAAATGGTATTTGCTACATATGAGCGGTTTCTGAAAAGTAAAATGAGTCAATTTTTGGAAAAAAATGTTTTTATCATACATTCAATAGATCACGGCGCGATATTAGTCAAAAGAATTGTACATATGTTTTAAAATCGATCACGAAACATGTTACTTTTTTAACGAGTTTTTGTTATCTTCAACTTTGTAAAATACTATTCGACTTTAAATTGATAACAGCATTTAATATTAAAGCCTAATCTGTAATAGCTAAGCACCTACATACGTAAAATTTTGAAAAAATCACTATAATTACATTTTTTAAACAACTTTGTACTACGGGTGTGAATATTTTAAATTTTTTGTTTAATCAATCATTTAATTTCAATATAAAAATATGGACTTAGATTTCCTATTTTGGGATTGAAAAACAGTTAATGTTCTTTGATAATTTTAGAAATTATGTACATAATAAAATTTAACATATATACAGTCATCATTTTTACTTTTATTCGAATCATAGCTATACATGAACAAATTGACTTATTACACTTTCAAAAATATCGGCTCTATATCTGGTGGAGGGAACAAGGAAAGAACGATTAAAGTTAGTTTTATTCTCAAATAAAAAACTTTGTAGGCCATTTGAGTTAAGTTTATACCAACCATGTAGGTATTTTTTTTTAAAGGGCAGTAAATCCTCAGCTTGGCGCCTGGATCTAAAAACCTCGTTTATAAATTGAAATGGGTCGTTTCTATAAAGACAATTCTATAAACTAAAATCGTTCTTTTCTATATTAGCCGTAATTTTATGCTCATTTTTAAATTCGCTTAGAAAAAATTCCATCCCAAACATAGCAACAATTTGGTATAATTCCGTATTGTTGTTGTTTATTTAACATGAAGTTTTATTAAAATTTTAAAAATGCTCAATGAACACGGCTATTAGTTCCCTCGTTATAATATGTCTTTTAAAATCGTTTAGATATTTATATTTAGTTTGATTTATAACAAAAAGTATAATCTTTTCCATCATGCTGTTTGATAGGAATATTATAGAACATGCAAGAGGGGAAAAATTTATAATAAATTCAGCAATCTAAAAACCTGTTTAAGAACAACTAAATCAAGCCCATCGACTTCACAATTTAACGAAAAGTCTAAGGAAAATGTACTTAGTAAGTCCAACGTAATTTTGGCATGTGTATCGTAAATGTAGAACAATAGACTTGAAACTAATCAATTTCCAATTCCCAATTAAATAAAACCTGGATTCAATACTACAATTGTGCAAGCACAATATCATATTGCTCTCAGCTGAAAGTATTTCTTACATTACATTAAATTAAGTATTGGTCTCTACTTTTTTGACGTATTGTATGGCAAGCAAAAATAAAGGCTCTCGCTCTCTCAAACAAGCGCTACAAAGAAAACTGTCAGCTGTAACATTCTTTTAAGGCGGAATTTTTATTGCAACGCCCACACATTACATTTATAGAATGACACTGAAAAAAATGTCGCTTTTTCTGTTCGGAAACGTAATTGTTGTCATCGATCTTTCTCGAATATGCCGGTTTGGTTTCTGATTTTTGTCATGTTTTAAAGCATAGCATTTTTGACAGAATTATTTTAATGTTGGTACAAAGCAAAACACCGTTTCTTTTATATCACATATCCGTTGTTTGTATAAAAGAAAATCTCGAATATAAAAAGAAAATTTTTTTGACTTAAGAGTTTCTTATATCCACGTAGAACCTACTGCATAATTTACTTTTATAGTTTTCGAAAAAAAAATAGAAAAGTAGAATCACTACTTATTATTTTAACTTTTTTAGAAAGAAACGCTTCTTAAAGTTTACTATCAAAGATTCGCAAGAAGCTTTCATTTTTATCGCAACGTCCATTCAGGAAGCAGAAGATCATTTACTGCATCTCTAGCAAAAGTCAGAGTGCGTGCAGCCTTTCATTATCGCCATTGGAGAATCAAAAAGTAACCTTCAAGATTTCTACGTCTATTTTGATGGGGTTAAGTTTTCTTTTAAATTCTGCATACGGGCTGTAGACATTTGCTTTAAAACTTTTCAACCTTGAATATCCTGTAGCTTGTTCAACTTTCTGGTCGTTTATTCAAACTTTTTTCTATAATTTAAAATGTAATACAAGATTTTCAAAAGTCCAAATACTAGTTTCAGCCCTTCAAGGTAATAATATGTAATCGGCAAATATTTTCTTCTCCATTTCAAATTAAAAATTCTCTTTAACTTTCAAAATTATAAACTTAGGGTTTGTTTCAAAATGTCTGATTAACTATCCATAACTATCCGACAGCTAAATTATCCGCAACTTAAATCCTCTCATTAAAAAACTTTGCGTTACACAATCATAAATTTATGTGTCGATTAGCTAGTTGTCAGTTATTCCAGTTTTCCAAAAAATTTGACTGATTGAAAGTATTCGATCAAATAATAATTATTAACTTAATTCTTCTTAAATGTGATTTTGAAGTGTCTTATCTAAACTTTTAAGACCCCGAAGCGGACCAAGGCCCGTGGTATCGCTGCAAATTGATGGAATTCAGTTTGAATAGTTAGAAAATGTACGTTGATAAGTGGATTTGAGCGTTAAAATACTTTTTGCATTATAAAAGTGAATTTTTGTGCTGTTAGGGGGTTGTATTTTTAACGTGAAGTTGCCCATAACGCAAAATACACGATTTCTTCTCGTCTCCGTCATACAAATATCCGTTATATGAAAGTCCAAACTATTAAATTTATGTACATATTTGTTCTATGAGTCACATTGACAGCTGTAAATATTTTATTTGCCAGTTTAATTTTTTAATCAGCACCTCAACTGGCCTGTAAAATATTCAGAACTTGAATTGCCACTTAGACCTATTCAGATATTGTGAAACGTAAATGAGGTCTTTAAATGCCAAATAAGTTTCGAATAGCTTATTTGAAACTTTAATCAGACATTGTGAAACAAACCCTTAAATTTTTAAACTACAAAATCTTATTTAAAAATTCTCTTTAAATTTTAAAATTACAAACTTAACTTTTTAGTACTGGATTTTTAAATTAAAATATTAGTTTCAGTTTTTAAAAGACAACTGAAATTCCAATATTCAATTTTCTTCTCTATTTTAATATTTTTCACTCTTGCCATTGTAAATTGATTCAATTAAAAATTGTTCACTATTCTAAATTAATATTTCGGATTTACCATTTTTACTATCTTATTTTCTTCTACACTTTAAACTACAAATTTTAGACCATTTGAAATTTTAAAATATTTTTGGTCCGACTCAAATGCAAAGCATTTATTAAAAAATTACTTTACTTCACACAGTTAGTAGTTATTTCACTTATGATTTTTCGACAAACAGGAAATAAGTTCACTAAAGATTTTCTTTTAATTTGCTTGCCATATAAATTACCCATTACAGAAACTATGCTCTATATTGTACGACACTATGCTTTTATTTTGGTAATCTATACCTAGATATATTCATAGAAAATATTTCAGTAATACAAAACAACAATCAATGAATTTTAAATGTATTTTCTATTGAATTTAAACAATAATAACTATAATAAAATACCATTTAGCAACTAAACTATCCATTTATCGCTAGCCTAGATGCTTATCAAGACCTTTTTTCTTAACATTTTCCTTAGCTTGGGAAAAAACTTGAATTGATAAATATTTAGTTTTGATATTGATACAAGTTAAAGACATACGCCTTGATTGATATCAAGACAATCTATTCAATTTAAAAAAAAACACGCTTAATATTGGTTTATGCTAGTGTAATACTACGTTTAGTATGCAACAAGCATTTTTTACTTGTTATTTTAATCTACATTGTTGAAATTGCTTTTTGAAATCTTAATCTCCTAAGCAGTTTATCATTAAGCCATTTTATAACAAAAACTGCAGAAAATATAATTGGAATTGCAAAAACCAATAAAAAAAAATATCATTGAACTTATCCTTTATGACACAAATCACTTATAAATTTCGTTGAAAAATTTTCAAAAATTAATAGATTTTTGAAAATTTTTAGTTCCAGAAATAAATGCAGAAGAATATATCAAGTCACTTAAGTTTGACAACTTAACCTCAGAGGAATTCGATAGATATTGGCAAGCATGCACAAAATATCGGCTGAGCGAAATGAATACTTCCAAGTCAACGAAGGAAACGTTGGAAAAATGGCCGCATTATAAAATGCCCTACGGGCATAGATTGGTAAGATTAATAAAAAACTAAAACAAAGTTTACTTTTATCAAATGTTCAGTCAAACCCGCTTATGTGAAGCTACAAAAAATCTTAATTATTATTTCACATAAGCGGGTTTTTCACTTATCTAAATTTTTCTAAGTCTTTTTCCCGTAGAAAAAATATTGAAAATTTTTTTAAGTCCAAAAATTTTTCAGTTTTTTTCCCGAAGAATAAATATTGAAAAATTTTTGAAGTCCATACATTTTTCTAAGTCTTTCCCAAAAAAAAAATATTGAAAATATTTCTAAGTCCTAAAAATGTTCTTAGTCTTAGTCTTTAGAGGCTTAATGGAACCGAGAAATAGTTTTGTCTTATCTGAATTACTATATATGCACCGAATGTGATCATAGTATTTTGCTGTTGTTCGGTTTCATTTTTGTAGTTATGTCACTTTTTTTTCACTTAACCAAGTTTCTTACTTTAAAAAAATTTAAAATCTCAAAGGAATATTTTTTTCAGACATCTGGGTTTTTCACTTTGGCTAGTTTCAGAAAAGCGAAGTTATTTATGAGAAATTTGTTAAAAAATGCACGGGGTCTAGCCAAGTTGTTTACTTATTCAGTAAGCGGGTTTTACTGTAATATATAATGAATTATAATACTCAATTGTTTGCTTGTATTATTTGCTTTATGATTTGTTTTTGGTTTATCTTTTAATGAGCTGTTTTCTTCTTTTATAATACGTTCTTTAAACAAATATTTACATCGTAACTTTAAATGAAATACATTGATCACTAGGTTGACATGGACTTCAAAGCGTTATTTAACACCACCTATTCCCTCCTGGATAATTGGAATGACTATTATGGGAAGATATACGATTTTTTGAAAACGGAGCATCACATTAAGGACAGAGAAACTGTAAAACTTCTACAATCCTTAAATGACAACAACCTAAATGAAAGTAAGTGTTTCAAATCTTAAACTCCATTCCATCCAATACTATTTAAACAGCTAAAATTTCGTTTTCATATAACTTGTATCATCTTGTATTAGTTATATGAAAGCCTCTTTTATCATGACCATGACACTAGAGATTAATAAAATTGCAGTTTTAAAGACGTTTTGATAAAAGCACACGAAACGACGACCATGAAAATAATTTTTACTTGCGATATATATATAGGTACTATATGGCAAGTTTTGGATTCGTAAAAAAAATTGAACTCGAGATAACAATCAAACTTGACATTACGATGATAGGGAAGACGAAAAAAGTTAGTCTCGCAATTCTGTCCGTCTGTCTGTCTGTGTGTCTGTCTGTCTGTGGACTCGCCTACAGGCTAAACACATGGGCCGATTTTTTAGATTTGTTTTGTGTTAATATAATTTATAATTTTTATTTATATTGATTGTTTATTCTTTTCTTTAATTTTTTTTTTATTCTTTTCTAATAAATGCCATAATTATGATATTTTCAGATAGCCGAAATGCGATTGTCCTCAGCTGCCTCCATGCGTATTTGGTGCCTACCCAGAAAGTGCTTACAAAGGAGAAAATTGGCAAGAAAAGCTTCCTTAAATTCACCATCAAAGATTCGCAAGAAGCTTTCATTTTTATCGCAACGTCCATTCAGGAAGCAGAAGATCATTTACAGCATCTACAGCAAAGGTCAGAGTGCGTGCAGCCTTTCATTATCGCCGTTGGAGAATCAAAAAGTAGCCTTCAAGATTTCTACGTCTACTTTGATGGGGTTAAGTTTTCTTTTAAGTGCTGCATACGGGCTGTAGACATTTGCTTTAAAATTTTTCATCTTTTCAACCTTGAATATCCTGTAGCTTGTTCAACTTTCTGGTCGTTTATTCAAACTTTTTTCTATAAATTAAAATGTAATACAAGATTTTCAAAAGTCCAAATACTAGTTTCAGCCCTTCAAGGTAATAATATGTAATCGGCAAATATTTTCTTCTCCATTTCAAATTAAAAATTCTCTTTAACTTTAAAAATTATTAAATTAACTTTTTAAACTACAAAATCTTTGTAACTCGTATTTAAAAATACTCTTTTAATGTTTGGTAATTTCAAAATAACGAACTTCACATTTTAAAATACAATATCTTTGTAAAACTGAACAATTCAAATGCATCAATAAAAACCATAACAAGATACAAAAATTTAATCTTTTTCGTGGCTAAATATTTAATTTCAGGTTTTTATATTTTTTTTCAGATTTTTTATGAAATGATTCCAGAATTTGCTCAAAAACAACTCACGTAAGCTTTGAAAACATACTAAGAAAATTAATTTTATTAATTGGCTTTATTTAATTATAATAACATTGCAAATTGATTAATCATTTTAACGATTTCATTAAAATTTTCAGTGCACCAATTAATAAGATTCGTTTTTTTAGGAATCGATTCGCAAGAAATACAGCACTTACATCAATGTATAGGCGACATCAAAGCAATGAATATAGCATTAAATAATCTTTTAAATTCGATATTTAATGTATAATATTTATTACTTTAATGTCACCCTTACATTAAAGCAATGCATCTTGTTAATTAAGTAAAGTATCAAATTCGTTATTTAATGAACAAGATGCATTGTTTTAATGTACGGGTGACATTAAAGAAATGAATAATTTTTATTAAATAACGAATTTAGTGGGTTATTTAATGAGCAATATGCATTGGTTTAATGTATAGGTGACATTAAAGAATGAATATTGTGCATTAAATAATGAATTTTATACATTATTTAATGAACAGGATACATTATTTTAATGTATAGGGGACATTCAAGAATGAATATTTTACATTAAATAACAAATTTTATACATTATTCAATGTACTTTATACACTACTTTAATGTATGTGGGACATTAAAAAATGAACATTTTACATTAAATAACGAATTTTATGCGTTATTTAATGAACAAGATACATTAGTTTAATGTATTGTTGACATTAAACAATGAATGTTATACATCAAATAAAGGATTTTATACATTATTTAATGAACAAGATACATTGGTGTAATGTATAGGGGGCGTTAAAGAACGAATAATTTACATTAAATGACAAATTTTATACGTTATTTAATGTACAATATACATTACTTTAATGTACAGGGGACATTAAAGAATGAATATTTTACATTAAATAACGAACTTTATACGTTATTTAATGAACAAGATACATAAGATTAATGTATGGCTGACATCAAAGAATGAATATTATACATTGAATAACAAATTTTATACGTTATTTAATGAACAAAATACATTAGTTTAATGTATGGTTGACATCAAATAATGAATATTGTACATTAAGTAACGAATTTTATACGTTATTTAATGAACAATGTACATTACTTTAATGTACAGGGGACATTAAAGAATGAATATTTTACATTAAATAACGAACTTTATACGTTATTTAATGAACAAGATACATAAGATTAATGTATGGCTGACATCAAAGAATGAATATTATACATTGAATAACAAATTTTATACGTTATTTAATGAACAAAATACATTAGTTTAATGTATGGTTGACATCAAATAATGAATATAATACATTAAATAACGAATTTTATGCGTTATTTAATGAACAAATTACATTAATTTAATGTATGGTTGACATCAACCAATGAATATTGTACATTAAATAACGAATTTTATACGTTATTTAATGGACAAGATGCATTCTTTTAGTGCCCGTTTGACATAAATTTAATGAAAATTGTACATTAAATGACGAACTATGTACGTTATTTAATGAACAAGATACATTTTTTCGATGTATAATTGACAAAAAATTAATGAACATTGTACATTAAATGACGAATTTTAAACTTTTTTTAATGAACGAGATACATTGATTAATTGATTATTATCATTAACTAATGTTTAAATTCATTAAATGATGTATTATATACTCATATCTTATGTATCTAAATACATAGCGTTTAATGTACAAATTCATTAAATCATGAACAATACGTTATTCAATACACGACGGTATTGAATAATGAACAAGCAAACGTTAAAACAATGTACTTTTACATCGGCTGAGAATTAATGTACAAAACACGTTATTAATGTACTTTTTTATTAATACTACGTACCTTTTTGGTTCAGTGTCGTTTGCTGCTGCTATACTACACCACCGCCGCCACGCCGCCACGCCGCCATCACGTTTTTCTTGTCTCCAGAACTTTATGTGAGTACCCCTAGTGTATTTATAATAATATCTATAAACATTCAGATAAATGTTAATTCATTTTTGTTTCTAAAAATAATAAGATTTTATGTACTTATCTAGTGCTCTTCTTTCACCACGCCGCCGTCACGTCGTCGTCTGCCACAAAAATTAAAGCCTGTCACAACGTAGTTCCTGGTGGCATTTGCGTTTTCCACCGTGCCGCCGCCATATTCATCTTTCTGCCTCCGTCATCGTCGCCACAAAAATTTAAAATTAGCTGCTGGTGGAATTAAGAAGGTTGTGCGTTTTCCACCGTGCCGTCATCAAGCCGTTGCCTGCTCCAGAACTTTATGTAAGTACTTCTTAACGTTGTAAAGTCGTAAGCTTCGTAGATCTGTCAATTTTCCGTCCAAATTTTGATAAATTTACGCAGCTTAAACTTTAATTTTGTTTTGTTTCAAAAAAAAAAAAAATACATTTAATACATTTTTGTAGCGATCTTCTTTCACCACGTTATTGCTGCCTCCGTCATCGTCGCCACAAAAATTAAAAGCCGCTGCCCCGTTGTTCCTGGGTTGGTTGCCATCACCTTCTTGCCGCCATCCATCATCACGTTCCTGCCACAATTGCCACAATCACCATTTTGCCATTTTCTATACAAGGTATGTCCTTTTTTTATTATTTGTCCAGTTTATATTTTTTTTTAAATTCTGAGATTTCTGAGAACTACCCCGCTTTTGCTGTCGAACAACTGAGAAAAACAAATTTTTACTCTCAGAAATACCAGAATTTTCAACATATAAACTGGTCAGTTATTTATATTGGTAATTATTTTTAATAAATGAAACATAAACGAAAATTTGAAAGAAATAAAACTAGAATCACTGTCTAGGATCAATTTCATAAACATTTTAAAAACTTTTTGCATTTTTTCATTAACCCTCTACCGCATCCGAAGTCAAGTATGAATTACATTTGAACAAATTAACTTTCTAAATCTTATTTTTTATAATCGATTTTAAAACAATCCAAAGTAACTATTTGAAGTTTTTTTTTAGTTTCATTTTCTCTTCTGACAATAACATTTACGGTAGAGGGTTTACAAAATTTGAATAGGATCTAGATTTTTGGTTTTTTTTTTAGCTTATTGAGAGTTTCATATACCGAAAAATGAAACCAAGATAACTGTCTAGAATCATATTCTTAAACTTTTTTTAACTTTTTGATTTTTTACCATAATTTGCGAATAAATGAAACTGCAATCACTGTCCAGGATCATTTTCATAAATATTTTGAAAACTTTTTGCATTTTTTTACTAACCCTCTACCGCATCCGAAGTCAACTATGAATTACATTTGAACAAATTAACTTTTTAAATCTTATTTTTTATAATCGATTTTAAAACAATCCAAAGTAACTATTTGAAGTTTTTTTTTAGTTTCATTTTTTCTTCTGACAATAACATTTACGGTAGAGGGTTAACAAAATTTGAATAGGATCTAGATTTTTGGTTTTTTTTTAGCTTATTGAGAGTTTCATATACCGGAGAATGAAACCAAGATAACTGTCTAGAATCATATTCTTAAATTTTTTTTAACTTTTTGATTTTTTACCATAATTTGCGAATAAATGAAACTGCAATCACTGTCCAGGATCATTTTCATAAATATTTTGAAAACTTTTTGCATTTTTTTACTAACCCTCTACCGCATCCGAAGTCAACTGTGAATTACATTTGAACAAATTAACTTTTTAAATCTTATTTTTTATAATCGATTCTAAAACAATCCAAAGTAACTATTCTATTATTCTCTTCTGACAATAACATTTACGGTAGAGGGTTAACAAAATTTGAATAGGATCTAGATTTTTGGTTTTTTTTTTAGCTTATTGAGAGTTTCATATACCGAAGAATGAAACTAGGATTACTGTCTAGAATCATATTCTTAAGAATTTCTAAAACTTTTTGATTTATTATCTTAAATTGCGAATAAATGAAACTACAGTCACTGTCAAGGATCATTTTCATAAACATTTTGAAAACTTTTTGCCTTTTTTCATTAACCCTCTACCGCATCCGAAGTCAAGTATGAATTACATTTGAACAAATTAACTTTTTAAATCTTATTTTTTATAATCGATTTTAAAACAATCCAAAGTAACTATTTGAAGTTTTTTTTTAGTTTCATTTTCTCTTCTGACAATAACATTTACGGTAGAGGGTTAACAAAATTTGAATAGGATCTAGATTTTTGGTTTTTTTTAGCTTATTGAGAGTTTCATATACCGGAGAATGAAACCAAGATAACTGTCTAGAATCATATTCTTAAATTTTTTTTAACTTTTTGATTTTTTACCATAATTTGCGAATAAATGAAACTGCAATCACTGTCCAGGATCATTTTCATAAATATTTTGAAAACTTTTTGCATTTTTTTACTAACCCTCTACCGCATCCGAAGTCAACTATGAATTACATTTGAACAAATTAACTTTTTAAATCTTATTTTTTATAATCGATTTTAAAACAATCTAAAATAACTATTTGTAGTTTTTTTTTTTAGTTTCAGTTTCTCTTTCGACAATAACATTTACGGTAGAGGGTTAACAAAATTTGAATAGAATAATTTTCTTAAGTATTTTTATTTATTTATTTGGGATCATTTCTAATTACGAAGAAATGAAACTTAGGAAATTTTAAGATTGTAAATATTTTCATAAACATTTTGGAAGGCAAATATGAATAACATTTTTATTGCAAATTTTTTTGAAATTTTATCATTGAAGCCAGTAATGCTTCAATTAACTAGTTTGTGTGTTTTTTTTTATTTTTAGAACTTATTTCTCATCCGCTACTTTGTCTACTACGTCAGCAGTCTCACAAGTTGTTATTTAAGGTTATCAAAAGTAAAGTTAGTAATAAAATGATTTGTTTCATCTGTAAAGAAAAAATATGGTCTATGAACGCGTTTATAGAACATTTAAAAAAAATTCACGATTTAAGTACATATAGCACTTTTAGGTGTATGGAAAACAGTTGCACGCAATCTTTTCAAAACTTAGGAAGTTTTAAAAAACATTTAAATAGAAAACACGTTCAAAGTTTAGCAGAACCCATAAATGTAACTAGTCCTGGCTCTTATCAAGGAAATATAAATCAGAATATGTTTTTTGAAAAGGGTGTGACACATGATAGTCTTCAAGAAGGCTCGGAAGCATGTGAAAGTAAAATTCCAGAAGTAAAGAAATTCAATGTTGAAGACGCCCTTAATGAACTCTTTACATCTGCGACTGGGTTTGTTTTAAAATTACATGATAATAATAGTTTTTCAAGAAAAATTATCATAGAAATACAAGATGACATACAAAAATGTATTTTGAATCCTATTGTTGAATTGCTTAAATCCTTTTCAAATGAACACCTGGCAAACAAAAACATAGAAATCCATAATGAGTTTTTAAGTCTAATATCAAAGTGTCGCAACCCTTTTAATTATTGCAATACTGAATATAAACTATTTAACTGGCTACAAAAATAAAATTTTTTAGGAAGCTTACAAGAATTTTCAGTAAATAATGAAATCGATGCAGTTTTTCGAAGCGGGAACCTAGTGTATGACGAAAAAAACATTAAGGGTGTCTTAATGCCATTAAAGTTTCAATTCAAAAAATTTTTTGAAAGCGGTGAAATTTTCAAAAAAACTATTCTTCATATGCAAACCTTAAGTAAAGAAAACAAAATTTCAAGTTTTATTCAAGGTGATCTTTGGAAACAAAAAAGTAATTTGTACCCGGAAAAAATAATTATCCCATATTTTCTATACACTGATGATTTTGAAATCAATAATCCATTAAGTTCTCATGCCGGAGTTCATTCAATATGTAATATTTACTATACTTTTCCCTGCCTCCCGTGGAAAGAATCAAAGCTAGATAATATTTTTTTAGCAGGAATCATTAAGTCAAAGGATTTAAAGTCGTTTGGAAATGAAAAATGTTTTCAAACTTTGATACAAGAGCTTAAAAGTCTTGAAGTTGATGGGGTTGATATTAACATTAACGGTCAAGATAATAAAAAAATTTATTTTGTTTTGGGGATTGTGTTAGGTGATAATTTGGGCTTGAATACATTTTTAGATTTCAGTAGATCATTTTCAGCTAATTCTTATTGTAGGTTTTGTAAAATCAAAAAATCTGAAGCGCAGACGCTATCAGTTGAACGAGACGATTTATTAAGAAACCGTTGTAACTATGAAAATGATGTTCTTCTAAATAATTCTTCTGAAACTGGCATACAAAAATATTCCCAACTAAATGAAATACCATCATTTCATGTTACTGAAAATTATTGCGTTGATCTCATGCACGACTTGTTTGAAGGTGTTTGTCATTACGACGTCAGCCATATTATAACATATTTTATCTATACAGCTTCTTATTTCACTTTGGAAACCTTAAATTTAAGAAAACAAACTTTTCACTACGGCCCAGTAGAGATTGATAACATGTCAGGTGAAATAAAAAGTCATCATTTAAAAAACAAACATTTAAAAATGACAGCAAGAGAAATGATGACTTTTATATCTTTTATTCAGATAATGGTGGGAGATTTAGTTCCACATGATGACGAGGTATGGAAATTTCTTCTAAACTTAATTGAAATAATTGATATGCTGCTTTCTTTTGAAATTTGTAATGACAGCATCTCAATGTTGAGAATTAAAATTAATATTCACAACAAGGATTACGTTCGTCTGTTCAATGATACGTTGAAACCAAAACATCATAATTTAACTCATTATCCTACTGTTCTGAAACAATCAGGACCCATTCGGAACTTTTGGTGTTTCAAATTTGAAGCTAAGCACAAAGAATTTAAGCTTTACTCTAATGCCATTACGTCTCGTAAAAATATTTGTTTGACATTAGCAAAAAAATATCAGCTAAAAACCGCATTTAAGTTATTTAATACTTTAGATCACCTTCACAGCTACTTTTTCTTGTATGAAACAAATAAAAAAGAAAGTAATTTTAGTAGTCTTGTATCAGAAATTTTAAAAGTACCTAGCATGGACATAGAGTTTTACTCTAAAGCTGAAATCCAAGGGTACAAATACCAAATCAAATTTTATATAGCCCAGTTCAAATCAGATGTAGAATTGTACGTTATAATAGACATTATTCTTTTAAGAAAAGAAAAAGTTTATTTGTTATGCCAAAAGGTTAACAAAATCCAATACAATCCGCATTTATTATCTTTTGAAATCGACGAAAACCAGTTAGGGGGATTTTCAATTATATCTTTAAAAGATCTTATAGGACCACCAATAACTTTAATAAAAACTGCTAAAGGTAAAACAGTTCTAAGAGTTAAGGAATATTTTGTTTCAAATTATCAGATATGAAAATTTAGCTTGAATCGACGAGTCATTATTTTTCTTTCTATAAATCAAATTTTTGTTAGATACAATCATGAGATAGTTATAGACTTTAAAATAACTTATAAAATACATTGAAATTACAGATGATTCAAAACTTTACATATAACTTAACTTCCAATGATACAAAACTAAATATAACAATTAGTGAAAACTTAATACCTTAAACATTTTGTTAAACAATGCAATAGTTTCAATCTTCGGAAATGGCAACACCACAATCGCCACCACAGCCATCGTCGCAACTGCTCAATACTGCTGACGATGAAGTTTTCGATGAGGATTTGGTTGAGGATGTTTCATTAGAACTGCCAGTAATATCACAAATGGATTTGGATTCAATTTTAACAAACAACCAGACAACAAAAACAGTAAAAATAGTTTCAGATGATGAGCTCACAAATTTATTACAAAATTGGGGACACTTAGAACTACTGGATCATTTTAAAAGTAAGTTAAAACTTTGTAAGGTTCCTTAATTTGCGGAGCAATATGCCTTAAATATTTTATCTCGATAACAATAATACAAATTAAAACTTAATTATAATAATTTTCTGGTATGTAGGTAAACTCGACCCAAATTAATAGCTATAGTTTTTAAGAGTGTTCCGGATTGAACAAAACCAGTCATTTGCTAACTTTTTTTTGCAGATGTACATAAAACCGTCATCAGATACTTTGTTTTATAAAAATTTGTATTTTTACAAATTGGTCACTTGTAGACCTATTCTTCTACTAAAAACCAATTTTGTAAAAGTAACTGATTTAAACTTGCAAATTTACGTTAAAAGTGCCTTTTTGTAATTTTAATAAATAAATAAATAAATAAAAAGTCTAAAAAAATTGTCAAAAAAATGCCGTAAGGTATAAATAATTGGCTGCCAAGAATGCGTTTTTTCAGATTTTAAAAACATTTTTATTTTGTTTTATTAAATCTTTTATTAGGTACAACATTCAAAATTTGCTTCAACAGTTTCTTAACAAAAATATGAAATATTATGTAGTCAAAATTTTTTGGCAAAAAATGCTATAGTTTAAGTTGAATTCGCGTTACAAAAGAACAATTTTCGATATAGTCTCGTTTCCCTTAGGACATTTACCAAATAATAGAGCAGAAAATTAAATTTTTATTCAAATAATTTTTTTAGAAAAGAAGTTTTTCTGTCCGTTTTGATCGGACAAGTACACGCTTCACAATCTTATTTATTAAATCGCCATTAAACTCCGGAACACTCTTAAGTGGCTTTCTTTTTTAAAGAGATGATCTTTGAGTCGAAATTATTTAATCAAGAGCTTGAGTTAGTTAGTCTTTTGCACAAAAAAATGATAGGTTCTAGTTTTTAGCACGACAACCATTTGCCTTATCATAAGTTTACCTAGTGATTTTAAAAGTGTTTTTTTTAAGTAAACTAAAAGAAAAATGAAAGTTCTTTTTTTAAAGATTTTTCATTTGATTAGATAATATCGCTAAACAAAGTTATTAAAATTAAACTAAAATATTAGACTATAAGTTAACTCCACCCATATGTTCATGCCAACTTTGCTAAAGATCAAGATATTTAATTAAACTCTTTCAGAGGAACACATAAATGTTGAGGTTTTGAAAAATATTGAGTGTCATCATCTAGAAAAACTTATGCAACCGTTTTCGTATGCAACATTGATTTTGTTTGAGGCCAAATTAAGAGAGTGGCGAAACGCAATTCAAAAGCCCCTTCTAATGTATGCCAATATTGCCAATGCAAGATTAATGCGGCTTCCTAGCTCACAATGTTCATCTGATGCATGCTCCTCTTACGCATCGACACAAAATCGAGTAAATTCTCCAACTACGCCAAGATCATCTAGATCGGAAAGTTCGTCAAACTCAATATCTTTGGGAGAAATTTTGAACAATAACCCCAAATCCTTGGCTTTAGCTGAAAGCTACGAAAAGTCGAACAAATTCAGAGAACTCGAGAGGAAACAACTTATTAATGCAATAGCCCTATATTTTGACCAGAACAAAATTCATTTGGATTTACATACAAGTTACAAAATTGAAACGGAGATTATAGAAAGATTCCCGACTGAAAAATTGGTAAACCTTATGCATATATACAACATAGAGTATACAGATAATTTATTTTAAATTTCTTAAACTTTTATAGGAATATTATCGAACAGGTAAAAGGGGTAAAATTTACAATAAGTTTTGCAACATTAAGTCCTCTCAAAAACCCATTGCAAGTTCTTCTCCAATCCCCTCGAGGATCGTAGAGGCAGAAAAAAATGAAGAAGAAGAAACTCCGAGTTCTGAAAGAGGTACTTTATTTTTTACATATCTAGACATTACATTTTTTCAGAACATAAATCTACGCAGTAGAATCACTGTTTTCCATAGGTAGGCTAAACTTTAATTAACGAAAAAAAGGAAACAGTTTTATTAAATGATCACAGTAAAAATTTGTCTTAATTTATTTAGTACAACGCAAAATCGTTTGTTTCCGAAAATTATTGTTGCTTATGTTGTATGATGCTTGGTTAAGTGCTTTCGACTCAGATTTAACTGTTTAGTTTTTTTTTCCATACTATTCCATTCAAAGAGTGTCGTAAACATGTTACCAGATATACTTACCATCAAGGACTTGCAAGACTCTTTTATTTGAATAGGCAATACAATTCAAGCCATAGAGAACCATATGGATTTCCTCAACAAAATTGTTAGGGCTAGCCACGAGACGAGACCGTCAAATTTTAAAAATCTCAGTCTCATTTCGGTCTCATCCTGGCACCAACTCAGAATTTCTCCGTTTTGGTACCATTTATTCTAGAAGCTGACTAATATTTACATTGAAATCTTCAATTTTATGTTTAAAAACACAATTTTGGAAACACCACCGTACTCTCAGGAAGTCTCGTTCCAAAAATTGGTCTCGTTTCGGATGCTTCTAAGCTATTCTCATCTCGGTCTCGCGGCCAGGCCTAAAAATGGATTAGAATGTCCAACCATTCATCATTGTGCACGGTTATTCAATCCTGAACTTTACTGCAATTTTTTTCTATTTTGATGGAGTTAAATTTAAGTTTAACAGTTTTCTCCGAGCAGTGGATATCTGCTTCAAAATTTTTTTTTTATTTAATCTCGAGTATCCAACCGCTTGTTCGTCATTTTGGGGTTTTGTAGAAACGCAATTTTTCAAAGTAATAAAAAGAAGGTTTGTACAAGGACTCATGTTTTGCTGAATATGATCCTATAATTTCACTTCTTATTATTTGTTTATAATTTCATTTTATTTCACTTCTTATAAATTGTTTCACTTTTTATATTGTCGCTTAAATTTGCATTAAATTTTTTCCGGAGATAAATCTACAGAGTAATGTACTTATTTGCATTTTGGTTAGAGAAGTAGCGCTTTCAACCTTCTATTTTTCTATTTGACTGATATTAAGCACTGAGGTTTTTGAAATATTAAACATTTTGATATTTCTGATGAAGGGTTACTACATTTGTATTATTATTTATGAAATACGATAAAAACTTATATCTACTTATTCTTCCAAAAAGAAGCAATGCATTTTGAGTAAGAATTATTTTGAAACTACATTTTTTTTAAGTTTTACTGATTAATTAAAATTAAAATGAAATGAGTCCAAATAAGTTTTCATCGTATTGCATAATATTTTATTTAAAATCGAACTCTAATGCGCTCAAAAGTGAAAAACGTAAATTTCATAATACCTTCCTCAACGAAATGGGTGACAATGTCTAACCATTCATCACTGTTCACGGTTGTTCAATTCTGAACTTTACTGAAATTTTTCTCTTTTGGTGGAACTAAATTTACGTTTAAGTTTTATCCGAGCAGTGAATATCTGCTTTAAATTTTTGTATTTATTTCATCTCGAGTATACCCAACCGCTTGTTCCTCATTTTGGGGTTTTAAAGCAACGCAATTTCTAAAAAGTAATAAAAGTGTCTACTTACTTAGTCTCATGTTTTTAAATCAGCCCGATTCTAAATGAAAATTTCCGGGGAATATGAAATGGGAGAAAGGCTTTCAAACAAGAACAACGCAGTGACTTCAATTATTTTAAGCTTTAACATAACACACAAACATTTTTCAACAAATAAAAAGCAGAAAACGTATAGGTATAGTTTTATATAGTAAAACGGTTCTCCAATTTTAAATGCCACGGGAATTTACATTTAAAAAGGGGCTGAATGAGTGAACACATTTATTCTTGCTTACACGTCCTGTATAGGTACCAAGCTTAAATTTTGTATTTAATTACAGAAAGCTTTAAGGGCCAAGTTGTAGGAATCATAAAAATCCATCGTTGAATTTTTGTTTTCCAATGAGAGTGCTGTTTTTCAAAAAAATTTATTCAATAGGATAATAACTACTTTCGACTGTTTTCATTTTAATGAATCAGTAAAACTTCAAACAAAGTAGGTACAAAATAATTCCTACTAAAAATGCATTGCTTCTTTTAAAAAAAAAAAAAAAAAATAGTCGACATAGTTTTCATCGTATTGCATAATATATTAAAAAAAAAAAAAAACGAACTCTAATGTGTTCATAATTTGAAAACAAAAATGGTAATGATGGATTTCAAAGATAGGTATTACTGGCCCCTTACTTCCTTCTCATTCCACAAATTTTTTAACTAAACTTACTAATTCATGAAATGAAAATTGAAATTTAGGCAAAAAATTTATATTTTTAGCTCCAGAAGAAAATGCAGAAAGTGCCTATCGGGCATTAAAATATGATAATTTGTCATGTGAGGAATTTGACCGTTGCTGGAAAGCATGTACAAATCATAGACTCTTGGAAATAAAAAACTCTTCTTCCACCTCTGAAATTTTCAGCAAATGGCCTCAGTATAAGCTCCCACGTGGCCATCGCTTGGTACGTTAAAACATTTCACCACCTTCAAAATTAATAAAAAATTTTAATTCCTAAGGTTGATATGGACTACAGTCATTTGTATCCCAATTCCGGTTCATTTTTGAACAACTGGGAAAAGCTGGGGGAAAAACTTCTTAAATTTCTCTCTGCTGACAACAATGTCAAAGAAAAAAGTATAAAAGAGATTTTAAACGAAATCGCGTCAACAGAGGCACCTGAAAGTTTGTTCCTTGTCTAAATGTTACTAATAAACACATTAATCTAATTACATTGCAGGGTGTTTGGTATAAGGTGTACCAAAAAGCTAGAGCAAGTTAATTTGGTCAAGACAAGAAAAAAATTGTATAGGAGAGGGGGTCTATTTCCCCTTGTTTAGGCCGGAGGGGCAATTTTCTAAAAAAAATCGAGTTAAAATAGAAAACAAATTATTATAAAACAGCAACACTTATAATGTCAAGGTATACTTTTTTAAAGCCAGAAGTCAGTTCTTTTATTATATTTTCGATTTAAATTATTTGAGAAAACAGTTTTTGAAAAAATAATTTTCAAACTCAAAATTTTGAAAAAATAATGAAAAAACTTGTGTCCAAACTAATTTTTTTTCAAAATTTTACATTACTGCACATTACATTACATTACTACCTAATAAATTGTAGTTTTGTTTTCAATTTTCGATGTCTTTTCTTTTTTGAGAAAATTGAAAATAATCAAATCTACTTTACTACTTAGTAGGAATAGTATCTTTGGAGCAATAAAGTAATGTATGGAAGTCGAATTGAAGGAAATCTTACTTTTGTTATTTTCAATTTTCTTCAAAACAATTTTTTTTTTTTTCAAAAATTTTAGTTTGAAAATTAAGTTTTGAAAAACTGTTCCTTAAAACAACTTAATTTAAAAACAAAATAAAAGCAGACATTTCTGGCCTTACAAAAAATTATAGCATGTCGTTGTAACCATTACCGTTGCTTTTTATTAATTTTAAAGAACAGATATCTGGCTTTCCCAAAAGGTATAACTTGGCATTGTAAAATTACCGCTGTTTATAAATATTTTTTTTCTTTTTTAAGTAATTTATTTAGGAAATTGCCCCTCCCGCCCAAACGGAAGGAAATAGTCCCTCTACTCCCATACTGTTTTTCCCTTGTCTTAACACCTTATACCGAACACACTATATTTACTTTTCCAATTAATTGGTATACATAAAAATAAAATGTCACACGTTTTATAATAACTATAAATATATAACTATATAAATACATAATAAAGTTTTCTTTTAAATTCACATTTAAAGCTTTACTAATTCGGTAATTTTTGTTGTACTTGGCTTTTTTTCAGATTGTAAAGATGCGGCATTGCTTTGGGCTCTTCATGGATATTTTGTACCGTTCCAAAAAGTTTTCAAAAAGGACAAAGAGGGTCAGAAGCATGTTACCAGATATACTATAAAGGACTCGCAGAACGCTTTTATTTGGATAGGCAGTACAATTCAAGCCATAGAGGACCACATCGATTTCCTCAACAAAATGGGTGAGAATGTCCAACCATTCATCATTGTTCACGGTTATTCAATCCTGAACTTTACTGAAATTTTTCTCTATTTTGATGGAGTTAAATTTAAGTTTAACAGTTTTCTCCGAGCAGTGGATATCTGCTTCAAAATTTTTTATTTATTTAATCTCGAGTATCCAACCGCATGTTCCTCATTTTGGGGTTTTATAGAAACGCAATATTTTCAAAGTAATAAAAAGAAAGTTTGTACAAGGACTCATGTTTTACTGAATGAGATCCTATAATTTTAATTTTAATTTGTTTCACTTCACTTTAACTGTAAATTTTTCCTGCCATTTGGCTTCTCTGAACAATAAAAGAGCTTTTTCTTATTTTGGTGCTTTATAGAAACGCAATATTTTCAAAGTAATACAAAGAAAGTTTGTACAAGGACTCATGTTTTCCGAATGAGATCCTATAATTGTAATTTTAATTTGTTTCACATCACTGTTAGTGTATATTTTTCCTGCCATTTGGCTTATCTGAACAATAAAAGAGCTAATATAAAAATGTAAACATTTCTTTTATTTAAACTTTAAAATTTCAGAAAAGAGAAGATATGATATAAAAGAACGAAGCTATTAACAGGTTTGTAAGAAATGAAAAAGAAAATTCGCACTAATTTTTCTTTCTTTTGTATTTTGACAGAGTTCGAGCAACAAGACCTAATAAATTTACAAAGCTAAATTTCCTTGTCTTTTTGTTATTGTTAATTGATTTTTTTAATTTCTTAACAGGAAATTAAAAATTCGATAACAATGGAATAAGACTATGAAGTTTTACTTTTTAAATTTACTGGTCATTGTTTCTAATATATTTTTAATATACGCGTTTAATTAAAAACAATAAACGCGTTTATTAAAAACAATAAACGCGTTTATTAAAAATAATAAACGCGTTTATTAAAAATAATAAACGCGTTTATTAAAAATAATAAACGCGTTTATTAAAAATAATAAACCCGTTTATTAAAAATAATAAACGCGTTTATTAAAAATAATAAACGCGTTTATTAAAAATAATAAACGCGTTTATTAAAAATAATAAACACGTTTATTGTTTTTAATAAACGCGTTTATTGTTTTTAATAAACGCGTTTATTGTTTTTAATAAACGCGTTTATTGTTTTTAATAAACGCGTTTATTGTTTTTAATAAACGCGTTTATTGTTTTTAATAAACGCGTTTATTGTTTTTAATAAACGCGTTTATTGTTTTTAATAAACGCGTTTATTGTTTTTAATAAATGCGTTTATTGTTTTTAATAAATGCGTTTATTGTTTTTAATAAACGCGTTTATTGTTTTTAATAAACGCGTTTATTGTTTTTAATAAACGCGTTTATTGTTTTTAATAAACGCGTTTATTGTTTTTAATAAACGCGTTTATTGTTTTTAATAAACGCGTTTATTGTTTTTAATAAATGCGTTCATTGTTTTTAATAAACGCGTTTATTGTTTTTAATAAACGCGTTTATTGTTTTTAATAAATGCGTTCATTGTTTTTAATAAACGCGTTTATTGTTTTTATAAACGCGTTTATTGTTTTTAATAAACGCGTTTATTGTTTTTATAAATGTGTTTATTGTTTTTAATAAACGTGTTCATTGATTCAATTAACTCGTTAATTGATTTTAATAAACGGTTCATTGTTTTAATGAACGGTTCATTAAATATGATTCGGAAAAATAATTCGGAAATATTTGATTTTTATAAACCGTTCATTGTTTTAATGAACGGTTTATTAAATATAATTCGGAAATATTTTTACGAACGAGTTTATGTACGTCCATTGAATCAATGAACGTTAATTAATTTTAATAAACGGCCATTCATATTTTTTATTATCAAGTTCATTGGACAAATAATAATGTACCATACATTGTCCCAATTAATTTTTTAATTAATTCCACGTACCTTTTTGGTTCAGTGCACGCATTTATACACTGCGTGGGTCATTTATTCAGAAAAGTTATTTTTGACCAAATTTTGAAAAGTGTCATGCTAACTTCATATGAAGAATTTGTACGAAAACCATTTTTGGGAGAACCACTTCCGCGGCAATTTTTTTCTTTTCACGGCATATTTACGGCAATTATTTTGAAGGATATGGTATTTTAAAAGTTATTTTTGACCAAAATTTAAAAAGTGTCATGCTAACTTTATATAAAGTTAAATTGCTTATAAATAAACTTTAATAAAAATTAGCAGTTTTTGCTTATCTTTAAACATCCATTGTTGATGTCCGTTCTAAGAAGTTTATCTTAAAGAGGATATAAAATAAATAAAATATTATAACTTTTTTGTTTTCAATTTTACGATAAAAAATGTGTTAACATAAATTGTAGAAAATTTAATTCTCTACACAAATGTGATAAAATTTTGTTTGTGCGGTGTATGGTTGAGGTGACCCATAAATATTTCTCTTCAGAGCGGTACGCATGTAAATTTGAATACTAAAAACATCAATTTTCAATATTTTTATTTCGTAACATAACATTAGCAGCCATAATATTGACTTACTTCAAAGCTAGTTTTACGGCAAAACTAGTTAAAAGGTTTTCGAGTTTTAAGTTTTCCACATTTTTTTTATTATTCAATCATACTTTGCCATTTAAGGTCTAAGGTTCGATCCCCAGCCTCACCACCTATTTATTTAAAAAAGAAAAAAACGGCTACTGCCTCTTGCCAGGAATTGACAAATCCTCCAAGAGAATCTCCTGTCACAGAAAAGTGCCGCTCGTTAGCCGTTCGGATTCGGCAATAAACTGTAGGTCCCGTCCATTCCTGCAGACACGCACACAGGAATGGTTGAGAGTTGTAAGTCACTAGGCCCTAGTTCTTCATGAGCTGTTGTACCATCAAATTTATTTTTTTTTTTCTTTACTCACACATATTTTGACATTTTAATCAAAAGATGTTTCAATAAAAATTATTTTTGACAAAATTAAACCTCGAAAGCTCTATAGAACTGTAAAACTAACTAACTAAAAACAGAAATTATAAATTACAGAAATTATAGGCTGTCCAGAAAAATTAAATCTGAGCTATCCCAGACATTTGAACCAACTATTTCTCAGCTTTGCTTTCAAATATTAAAGACAGCTTAGTTTTTAATGGAGCAGAATTTTGTCAGATTTTATTTTCAAATTTTATTTATTAAAAATACGAAAATGAAAATAGAACTGATCTTGACCTGTAGATTTTACGATGCATAGCAAACAACCCAAATTCAGATCTGGAGAAAATTGTTTTAATGTAGTCAAAAATCTGCAATAATTTTAAAACCTTTTTCAGTGGAGGCATCTATTTAAGATATTTAGTTTTACTACAGGCCAGAAGATTTTTTATCAGCTTTATTAAAAAGAATTCTTTAGGAGATTTATCATATTATGTTTATTGATCGACTACAGCGGGACACATAGCTCGAAAGCGGGACTGTCCCGAAAGCTGGACTGGGGGGGGGGGGGGGGGGGGGTGGCTAGTTCAACGCCAAAAACTCGTTTTTACACTCCACTGACATTTTTTTGTCCTGTATGAAATGTAAGGTTAATGTAACATTTCAATTGACTATAAATTCTTTTCGAACATTAAATTTTCACTGTTGAGTTTCTTATGCAAGATATTATCGTTGCACTTTAACATGGAATATTGAAATGTCTCCGGCAAATGTCATCAGATGGAAATTGCTTTCTACTTTTGCAAAGTGAAATGATTAAGTCGTAGAATTCTGATTCCTCCCCCACGAAACCATGTTCTTTTATAACGGAAAATCGAAGCCGCAACAAGGCAGGCGAACGCACAGTGTTGTCGGTCGGTGGGGTGGGTGTGAACCCCGACAGTTTCGCGTAAGGATGGGAGATATTTTGTTTTTCAGCGATTTTTTTTTTCTTCCTCTTTTTCGTACATATATCCTACTGACGGAAACTTCTTTTTAAAATTAATTCCGCGCACTTGCAACTTGCATGCTGCCGTCGGGGAATGTTTAATGGCATGTCAATAGAATACTATCAGTTGTTGGCCCCCGTTTTGCTTTTCGTGAAAAATGTGAAAATCCAGCGGTTTTCTCAAATTGAAAAATTGCATTTCATTTCCGATTTTCCTTCTTGGTTTTCTTTATTTTCTGACTTTTCTGTCACATTTAAAAAGATACTTTTAAAATCTATTCTTTTTTTTCTTGTTCAAGGATGGAAAAAGCTATATTTGTATACAAAATGCCAAGTGATGGCTTCCTCTTTGCCTTTATTTTTTTTGAAGAATTTTGGGGTATCAGTTTTTGAGGGAATACTGAAATGGAAACTATATTGAATATATAGGGTGGTTGTGGCCAAAACAGGGCGAAAAGAATTCCTTGCTTTGAGTGTGTGAGTAACTTTTTAGTTGAGAAAAAGTTAGGGAACTTATTTTTGCGTTTCAATTTGTCTTTTCTTTCTTTAATTCTATTTGAATTTAAAAAAACAAGGATAAGTTCATGGTCTCCATCTGCTTACTTACTAATTTGAATTCTTTTGAATTCGTAACTTCTAATGAAGTTTTAATTTTTTTGCCCAACTGAGCTTTTGTTTAGCTGTGTTTTATTTATTATAGGTATTGACAAAAAATTAAAAAAAAAAAAACTCAGATTGTTTTGCAATATTAAAAGTATTAGAATATTAGGTTAGGTTAGGTTTAGGCCCATTTGCTGAAACGAAACTTAAATACTTATGTTCAACATATGTAAGAGCTTATGTGACAGTTTATGCTGAGGAAAAAGTAGAACATAAGCGTTTAAGTTGAACATAAATATTTAAGTTTCGTTTCAGCAAATGGGCCTTAAAGGGGTGATAATACGACAAGCCGCATTAATCTCACTCGGATCTCAGTGGATCCATTGTGCTCCTTAGGATGTAGGTAAGGTAGGTTTAAGGGCGGATAAGGATAGCAGTTAGTGAAGCTTAGAGGTTAGGTGTGCGTACGGGAGCCTCCCTGAACCATTTTGAGTTCTGAACGAATTTCAGAATGTTTCTTAGTGACAAACAGGAGATATCGCCCAATTCGTCAAAAAAGTATTCTCCGAGGGCTGTCTTTCTGGCTCTTGCTAGGCTGGGGCATTCACAAAGAAAGTGACAGGTAGGGTTCCCAACTTTCTTCGAAATCAAAGGAGGACACATTTTTTCTTAATAAAAGCAAAACAAAAAATTTGAAGCCCCGTCTGGAAAAACAATTTGGTTTTAGATAAGGCCCTAAAAAGTCTTACATAGCTGGTTAAAAGAGGTCAGCAAGGGTTAATATCGAAATCATACTAGGCCCTCGCCTGGTTTTTATTTATTTTTGCCTCGAGACAAAAATAAATAAGAAACTTGGTGTATTTTAGATTCGGTACTGGGGATTTTTCGCTTACTGGTCTTATATGCTAACTATTTCTGGCCTTATTCGGAATACAAAAGTTCAATGTTGAAAATGAATAACTATAAATATAAAAGGGTTATTTCTGATGGGACAGCAAAACGGTCACAAAGAGTTTTAACTATCAAGGGCCTATCGTTTTCCTCGACAGAATTTTCCCTACTGTACATTTTTGGGGGCGCTGGTTACACTTGGAAAAACTTACCTTTTTTGCAAGCACGTTTTGGTATGCTTAAATTAGAAAAAGGCATAAATAATATGAAAATAGAAAATTTTATAATGTAATTCCTTATGCTGATAAAAAAATTATAAATAAAGTGAAAATAAATTTGAAAATTTCTAAAGATTTTGAGGAAAATTATAATTTGTGGCTAAACTTTTCTTATTCATAAGAACTTAAACTGTATTTCAAAGCAGCGTTGCCGAAGTGACTTGATCGTGCTTTTCTGGGAAGATATTTTCCTCGTGGCACGGTGACACAGAAAAGTTCAAATTGGCACGTTTCTATTTTAATAATTTTACTTAAAATGAAGCAAACTTCGAAAAAATTAAATGAAAATTGATCCAAATTTTGCAAAAAATCGACAGAAACTCATATTTTCACAATTCACGAACAGAGCAATTGATTTCATTTGATTTTTTTTTGTTGTACTACACCCCGTAATAAAATTGATTACTTAAAAAAAAAATAGAAGAATTTCTGGTTTTTTTTCACAAGGCACGAATTTTGGAAGGTTTTTTTCAGAAAATATGGCACGTTAATTTTTTTTACCGGTGGTAACGCTGTTTCAAAGCCTAGCATTTTTGGCAAAAATTATGAGATATTTTCACACACATAGAGCGAATGCGTCCAGCAATAAAAAATGTGCATTCCAAATGATCCTGCGAGATATGTAGTAGCCAGTAATAAATCAAAACTACATTTAAGATTGAGAAAAAGTATATTTGGAAAAGTTTAGACGATTGACAAAATGTTATTTTATGTCAATTGTTTGTCATAAAGCAGGATTATGACAAACAATTGGTATAAAATGACAGAAATAATGACATTTTTACACATAAAACACCAAAGGTACATATCAGATTTTTAAAAAGGAGGACATTTTTAAGTTACGAAGGACGGGAGGACAAATAGTTGAAAAGGAGGACTGTCCTCCCAAATGGAGGACAGTTGGGAACCCTAGTGATAGGAGCCCTCTTCCGTCTCTTCATCCTGACACTCTCTGCATAAATCATATGTGGTGGTACCCATTCTGCTCATATGGGTTCCCATTGAGCTGTGACCCATTAGGAGAGTGACAGCTGAGGTCTGCTTAGCTTGAAAAGGTAATTTGTTGTTTTCTTATAGATTTCCAGCCATAGATTCCTCAAGACCCGAAAGGTATCGGTTGCTGACCATCTTTCATTCGTGAATTGTAGGAAACTATTGTGAATTCTACTTTTTTCCTGTTCTAGTGGAATAAATACAGAGGAATATGTTTGGCTCGGGTCAGGAGATGACCCGTTCTTAGCCAATTCTTCTCCTATTTCATTCTCACGTAAGTCACAGTGTCCTTAGCTCGTTACGACAACGATTTACCAGTTAAGACTATGTGACGATGTAGAATATAGCTTTAATAGCCGCCTGATTTTCAATAAAGAAGTAGATATTACTGTTTACTAATTCGAATGTGGCAAGACTCCTTGCGGCTTCATAAACTGCTAGCGGTGGATTGCCTGAAAAGATATACCTGACCCTACCACCCCCTTATTGGTCTCAGAGCCAAAAAACTTCCTTTAAAAGCACTCCAGAACTCATCCGTTTTTGACATGGTCCATGCTTCTGCCCCATACAGTATGGACCGGGATGATCACGGTCTTATATAAGGTTTCCTTGGTTTTTTGAGAGAGGGCCTTACTACCTAAATGGTGGTGTTCTTGCCGATTTTGACAGGGCAGCGAGATTTATCCGTTGTCATCCTGCAGAAGCGGACGAGTTTGGCAGGGATGCCAAGATGCGACATGGCTCTGTATAGCTCGTCTCTGTCTACGCTATCTTATGCGACTTTGAAATCGATAAAGAGGTGGTGTGTATCGATTTGAAACTCCTGGGTTTTTTCTAAAATATGTCGGAGTGTGAACATTTGATCGACGGTTGATTTGCCGGGCCTAAAAACACACTGATAGGGCCGATCAGATTGTTGACAAACGGTTTTAAGCGATCACACAGTACAGATGACAAGATTTTGTATGCGACGTTAAGGAGACTTATACCTCTGTAGTTGGCACAGGTCAGAGCATCTCCTTTCTTGTGGATGGTGCACACTATACCTAAGTTTCATTCATCGGGCATACTTTCCTGTGACCACATTTTGGAAATAAGTTGGTTTATACTCCCTACCTTTAAGCTTGGCTATCGCTAACCGCACTTCATTTATGTCGGGTGAACAGAAATTTTGAACACCATCGTCCAGGTTGATTGGAGTGTTCTCTCTAAAAGCGGAATTTGGCCATGTTCGCCGTTTAGCAGTCAAAAAAAGCGTTCTTTCCCGATCCTTAACACCGACTGTCCCACTCTCGTCTCGGCAGGCTTGGCCTTGTAGCCCTGGGTATAGATTGCCGCACCCTTCGGTAGAACTTTCGAACATCCCCCGTGCCGCTACAGTCGTCAATAGACTCGACCGCCCGCTTCGCATGCTCTCTTTTTCCTCCTGAGAAGTCTGCGTATCTCGCTTCGTTTTTGTCCCGAGCTCTCCGGCAGCTCTCTCAGCAGCTCTGGTTCCAGTTTACAGCATTTCTTCATCGAACCAGTGGTTTCGTTGTGGTGGAAACCCAGCCCAACAGTGGCGGCACTCCTGGTGACATTTTGGCCACCAAAGTAAATGTCACACGATTTCATCCTTCGTATGCCCTCTCCATCCCATCGCACTTCCCGGATGGCTGTAATGTCAGCTTTTAGCCTATCAAGGTTATCCATTAATTGTTCGGCTGCACGTTTGTTTAAAGTCCGAACTTTCCACGTGCATATCCGAAATTCATTGTCCTTGTTTCGTTTGCTTGGGTCGTCAACATTAAAATCATCCATATCCGAGGCTTGTTGTTGTTTCGGAACCGTTGTTGTTTTCCGTGGTAGGGAATTTACCCCGACGCACAACCCACGACCTGGAGGACGAGATCCTTAATATAACTCCAAGGGTGGGGATCCGGATAAACCGCTCCTTATAGGCCTGAGCTACGAATATTTTCACTAAATAGTTCAACCTGACTGAAATGGTAGACGCCACCGTTGGCGTTGAGTCCACCTGGGGAATTCTTCAGCTGCCGCCTGTATGAAGGAGGAGTGCCTTAGTGGGAACACTCCCCCCTCCCCCCCTTCTCGTTTGCTGCCACCTAAAACCATCCACAGGGATTGGAACACCATCTTCAGTTAAAAGTACATACTAGACACCCGATTTTCACCACGGGGAGGTGTGAGTAGGAAATAACTACTTTGAATGAAATGAGTAATTCAATCTATGCCTGGAAATAAAGTCTCAATATGTAATTCTTTTATGTTATCATTTGACCCAATTTCAAGAAAATTAACTCATTCATTAATGCTCAATATTTTTTTCAATTAAAATAAAAACCAAATTAGTATTTTAAAAATATTTGTCCTCTTATTTTAATGTTTGTTTGTTTGGCTTAACTTTTAAGTATAAAGCGGACCAAATTTCGATTGATTTTCATAATAGGACTACAAATACAAACAGCCTTTAGCTTGGCACTCTCCAATTAAACTCTTCTGTCTAGTGTCTGTCATGTTTCCTCTGGTTTTTAATTAAACTCTTCAGCGTAATTTTATTTCGAAACGGAAATGCTTTCATCAGCAGAAATCGATATGAAAACATAAGGTAGGCGTTAAAATGCTTTCACAAATGAAAAAATAAACACACATAAAAACACATACATAAATAAAAAAAAGGATAAAATTGTTCAAAATCATAGCTTTCTGTCTGTGATGATAAATGTGCACTTTCAGCAAAAAATGCAATATTTTAATAAACACGCAACCGTTATCGTTTGTTAAATTGTTTTTCTGCTGAATGAAAAATTTGATCGACATGGTTTGCTATAATGCCAGGGCCCAATATATATTTTTGCACATTATTTAATTCTTTTTTTTTTTTAAACGAACACCTCTATCCGCGGGTAAAAAAAATCATCTTTGTGTCATTTCTACATATATGGTGACCATTCGTACCGGGTTTCCCGGGAATGTCCTGTAGGTAGTTATATAGCCTGGCGATTTTTTTTTTTCAAGAGAAACTCGGGACGTTTAAATGTCCCGCATTTAGTTATTTGCCCAGTATTTGCACATTTTCTGATGTGCTTTATGAATGCATTTAACAATTATTTACTTTTTCAAAATTGTAAAATTTTTTTTTCTGCAAAGGAGTTTTAGAGAAAAAGAAAAAAAAAAGTACATTGTAAACTTGGCTTCATCGCTTCATGTGCATTGCGAACTAATCAATTTTATACTTTTGTAGCTTTTTAGCTTATAATATTAAGGCCCATTTGTTGAAACGAAACTTAAATATTTATGTTCAACTTAAGCTTACATTCTGCTTTTTCCTCAGCGTAAACTGTCACATAAGCTCTTATGTTGATCTTAAATACTTAAGTTTCGTTTCAGCAAATGTGCTTTAAAGACTTATTTGAATTGTTAACAACGCTGAATTATTTTAGTAATGAATTTAAAAATGGTAGGTATCTAAGTTTTAATTTTTTTTTTAGTATTGAGGTATATGTATATATGTATGTACATATGTTGACAAAACATTACAATTAATTTTGTAGTTTCTTTGTTTTTAGAAATTTCACTTCATTTGTGCTATTATTTTTTTCTCTCTATATCTTAATAAAATCTCTGTAAATATGTTTAATGATGAAAAAAATGTATAATAATTTAGCTACAATAAAGAATAAGAATAATAATAAGAAAAAAACTAATATTTTTTGAAATTTTAATTTCTCACAGAAATATGGTCACCGTATTTATAAAGGCAGTGTAAGATATGACAGTAAAATATATTTTAGATTTTTTTTTTATTAAAAAAAAATTTAATATGTATAGTTTAAATGTTCATTGAATTTATTTTAAAGTTCTTGGCTCTGTGATAAAAAGGAAGCTGCAAATATTTAAATCCATAATATTTTATTTGTCAACTTAAATTGAATCACTTTTTTCGTTTTTGAATAAACAGGGATGGCGTCATCATATAAGGACACCCATTTCCTCGCAAACCAAAACAGCGTAACTAATTAGCAATTAAGTAGTTTTCAATATATATCCACTCCCGGACCGTTTATCTATGTTTTTGAAAAAGATGAGCTGCTAAGTTGACGCCAAGTAGGACACCCATTTTCTCGCAAACCAAAACAGCAATCAGTTTAAGAAGATATTTTTAACAAATTTATCTCGTTGATTTTTAATAATTTTTCAAAATAAGCTCTAAGTCCCATGTATGTAGTACATATGTACATATGTATATGTTATGTATATGTGCAGTGTGCTATATTGTTCATTTTTGTATATTAACAAAATACTACCTTTAACTTACTCATAATACACTCATTCTTGGAAATTCTAACTTTAACTACAAGAGCAAGTTCGTGCGATCCAGTAGTGCATTTTATTTATTAGAAAAATAGAAATACAAATAGAAAAATATCAAAAAACAACTTTTTTACATTTTAGTATTTCATATGCTTTATCACAAGTATTAGTAAAATCAACTTTTTGCATCCTTTTAAAGCGCCTTGTGTCTTGGATCTCCATACATTCGTTATCAAAGGAGAAGCTTCTAGAAGTGCGAATATTATTTCTAGTTTCTATCACAATTTATTTATAGAAATGGTTTTAATACTCTCCTTTATCTTCTATATACAAACGGTGGTTCTTGAACCCCCATATTCATATCTAGGGCGCTCAGCACTTTTATTAGGCACTATCTTGAATCTCGAGGGGAATTTTGTTTCCCCGGAATATTTTATTCCCTCGAAATTATTTTTGCTATCGTGATTCTCCCCCTGGCGGTCGGCGCGTGCGCGTGCAGTGTGGTCGGCAGCGCGTACGGCGGGGGCGTGTCGTGACGTGACCGCGCCACCCGCACTCGCCATACATCAAAATACATTTTTTTCTGTTTTCATTTTTGGGCGATTTTTCATTATTTTTTGGGTGTTTTTGAAAATATGTTTTTGGGCTTTCTTGCATTTTTCAAGTTCGCCCGAATGTTTTGGGTGATTCTTCATTTACATTTTTTGCCAAAAATATGTTGGGTGATTTTTCATTAAAAAAAATAACTGTTTTGGGCGATTTTGCAATTAAAATTTTTGGGCGATCTTTCACTATGAAAAATCACCCAAATAATGTAAAATGAAGAATCGCCCAAGAATAATTTTGAGCGATTTCTGCTTTTTAGGTTTTGGGCGATTTTTCGCATAGCCGTCAAAGTTATCTCGAGAGTTAACAAAAAGGTTCTATAAGAATTCTTATGAAATACAACGATCTTGTGGTGCATACCTTCACAGAAAATTTGAAAATTTGGGGTTTTCCACGTATAGGTGGCGTGGTATCCGTCTATTTTCTTAGAATTATTGTAATCAATTATATGGAGCACTTCTGATTGTTATTGAATGATGAAATTTGGTAGAGCTGTATAGGACTTGCTATGAATGCAAAAGGAAATATTAAAAAATTTAAAGGAGGTACACCTATGAGACTAGTACCAAATGAAAGCTCTATCTGCCAAATATTTTTGAATTTCGCCGTGGGGATTTTGAGATAATTGGATTTGAAGTTGAGCGTCAGAAATGGGAAATAATTACGTATACTTCAAAAAGTATAGCACGTAGGATAATGATTTAGGTATCATATGAAATATCATAAAAATATCTTTCATTTGATGCGAAAAACTTTTTTCAAAATGCCTTGTATTTCGAAAAGAACAACATAAGACTTTGTTTGAAAAACAAAATTTTCGATTGACGTTCGACAGCCAATATCTGGAAAAAATTAGTGATGACCTATATTTTTTTTTTTGCACCACTGTAATCCTTAATCGATAGCGTTTAATTTGATATATAATAACTCTCTTGTGCACTAAGTATATCACGTAAATTATACACAATTCATAAAAAAATTAACCACAAAATATGTTCTACAGCAAATGCATTTTTTCATTTAATTTTTTGCAGTATCTACTATTTTTTTTTACAAAACATAAAATACACATTAATGTTACAAACTAGTCTTCGTTTATATCAATTAAAATGCCATCCAAAAACAAAGCTGATACTATCTTAAAAAAATTGTTGGTTCTAATAATGGGCGCCTTAATTTACCCTAACTTTTCCATCAACCATCAGGAACTCAAGAACTCTTGGTTTTAAATTGAAAAACATTCTCAGAACTCTTTTTCTCAAAAAAGTCCTTGCTGCATGAAGTTAGTATAAAAAACTTTTTTTTTTGAATTTTAACACTTCATTCGCCAGAACTATTTTAGAACTCTTTGTTTGCTACCGGGAACTCTCATTTTTTTATTCAGTTTTAAACAATTATTTTGCTAGCTCCAGAGAACTATTTAATTTTGACCCCAAAATGTTGGTACTTTGATAAAATATAGCCCTTAGATATAGAATTTGAGAATTCCGGTTCTAAAAGAAACAGTAATCGATTTTCATCAATAACTTTCTAAGATATCGGCACAGATGTATTTTATAACAAAATAATCTGTTACCCATACATTTAACTGAATAGCTTCTATAGAGATGCAACAGCAAAATCTATACTCCTTGTTTGTCAGGACTAACCTAGCTATATTCATACACACAATTGTATATAGTTTTGAATACTTGGTACCTATGTAACTAGATATACAAAATATGGAAGGTACTCTTATTTTTACCAATCTTTATTCATAATATATTTATATATTTATAAATTGATATAGGATACTTTCATACTTTAGACATCTTTCGAAGAATATACATATGTAGGTAAGGTACTCGTTAATGCCAATAACCAGAACTGTCATTCTGATAAAGGATTTCAACTAAATTTGACAAGCTAAACTTACAGTACAGTTTAATATTTTTTCCCAAATGCCGCGGCCGATTCGTGTTAAGATAAATTTAAATACTTAAAAAGTAAAATTTTGAACAAAATTAGTTTTAGAACAATTACAATTTTTGTTTCAAAGCTTTGAGTTTGAAAATTAGTTTGAGTTTAAATATAAAGGCGCAAAATTTTAGACGATTTAGTATGATGTTAAAGCATTTTTAGTATGATGCTAGGTTAAAAACAGGCTTTTCCAAATTTTAAACGAGTTAGCATCATATTCTCTTTTTAACATTTTACTAAAGTTTAAATCGCGAAAAAGTGTCACTTTGACAGCTACAATTGCAAAAATGGGTTGAACTGTCACTGTTTTAGGCATGTTCAGCTAGAAAAATAGGTTTAGTATGATACTAGTTAGAAAACGTTTAAAACTAAAAATATTTTAGTAAAGAGTTTTAAAGTTAGAAAATTGTTAAGTAGTATCATGGTGTTTCAAATTTTGCGCCAAAGATTTTTTAGTAATACAAATTATATATTATTATGTACTATTAAAATAAATCAAATAAATCAAATAATTACAATTATTGATTCAAAATAGCTTTTAACCGTCTTTAATCCACAAAAATTGGCGTTTCTTCCCTGGGTGCGCGCGCAGCGATTTTACTGAGACTCTTTACTTGACTACAAGATATTCGGTTTTGAAGAAAAGCATTTAGCAAAATCTTTGTTTAAAAAAAAATAAGAATTCTTCGTTGATTTAAGAGCAGCATAAATGCAATGTTTTACAAGCTATCTATCGGAGTGGTTCGAAACTAGAATCGGAGTAAAACAGGGCTGTGCATTAACTCCACAACTGTTTTCGCTTTTCCTAGACGATTAAAATATGGAAGTAAATCTCCAAAAATCTCTAAAATCAACACAACGTGGAAAGGGTGTTTTGGTAATTCTTATGTATCTCATAGTAACAAATTTAAAGTTTTTCAAAGCAGTTGCTGAATCAGTCTTGCTATATGGTGCCCAAACATGAACGAGAGGATATTCTGCATTTTATGTGTAAAGATAGCCGGTGTCTCGTGAAACAAGAAGTAGTGTTTTTGGAAAATGCTTAATCGAGTAATACTGAATGTATACAGCTTTTAAATAATATAAATGTTCAACAAATATACACTTATTTACTTACTGTAGATGGCGCTAACAGCCCAGGATGGACTACGGCCTCAACCAACAAGACCCTCCAGCCAGCTCGGTCCCTAGCTAGCTGCCTCCAGTTACGCATCACTCCAAGTTGGTTGAGGTCGTTCTCCACTTGTGTGCGTCACCTAAGGTGGGGTCTTCCTCTGCTGCGCACACCGTCAGGGGTAGATTCGAAGACTCGTCGGGCTGATGCGTTGGTGTTCATACGCTCCACGTGTCCCAGCCATCTCAGCCGCTGTATTTTAAGCTTTTTGACCAGGTCGACGTCGCTGTAAAGCCCGTAAAGCTCGTTGTTGAATCTTCTCCTCCATACACCACCGATACAGACTGGACCGAAAATCACCCGAAGAATCTTCCTTTCAAAGCACCCAAGTAGATTCTCATCCATTTTTGACAGGGTTCATGCTTCTGCCCCATACAGCAGGACCGGGATGATAAGGGTCTTGTATAAGGTCTCCTTTGGTTCTTTGAGAGAGGGCTTTATTACTCAAATGCCTTCTTAGCCCGAAGAAACAGCGATAGGCAAGAGTAATTCTTCGTTTGATCTCTGCACTGATGTCATTTTGCGATGTTATAGTGGAGCCCAGGTAGACAAAGTCCTTGACGACTTCGAAGTTGTATTTATGCATCGTTACGTTTTGCCCGAGCCGACGATGTTGAGATTCCTTTCTCGATGATAGCATATACTTCGTCTTGTCCTCATTAACGCCTAACCCATTTTCGCCGCCTCCGATTCAATACTTGCAAACGCACCGGTAACAGCTCGCTTCGTTCTTCCAATGATTTCAATATCATCTGCATAAGCAAGTAGTTGAACAGACTTTTGAAAAATTGTACCTCTGTTGTTGACTTGCGAGTTGCGTACAATTGCTTCAAGAACGATGTTAAACAGGTTGCATGATAACGCGTCGCCTTGCCTCAAACCTTTCTCGATATCAAAGGGTTCGGTGGTGTTCTTGCCAACTTTGAAGGAGCAGTGAGATTTCTTCATCGTCATCCTGCACAAGCGGACGAGTTTGGCAGGGATGCCGAGATGCGCCATCATGGCTCTGTATAGCTTCCCCAAAATTGCTTTGTCTTATACAGCGATAAAATTATGAGGGAAGCTTTCAACTGTAGTATTTATTATTCTCTTATTGTTTATTTTATTATTGTTATTGCTATAGACAAATGTTTTCATATGAAAATTCGTAAGCTTTAAAGAAATACAATTCAAAACAAAATTGTCAATCTGGCAGACGGCAAAGCCACGGTAAATTGTTTTTGTACTTAAATATTTGTTAAGTTTTAAGAATTTAAGGGCCATTTGCTGAAACGAACCTTAAATATTTATGTTCAACTTAAACGCATATGTTCTACTTTTTCCTCAGCGTAAACTGTCACATAAGCTCTTATGTTGAACTTAAATACTTAAGTTTCATTTCAGCAAATGGGCCTAAATAAAACAACCTAAGCCGAACCTAAACCTAAAAAATATAATTTATGGACTATTTTTATCATAAGTGATTTTGATTTGGATATTAAGTTGAACAAATTTTTCGCACCCCACTCTGTAAATGTTTTATAGCAACATGAGAATCTCTCGATTTCTCTACTTTAACCATTAATATTCGAAAATTTTATGGTGTTGAATTTGTAGAATAAAAGGACATCATGCTGGAGAATCACTCCTTTTACTATTTCTTTATGCTTTATTTACAATATCATACACAGCATGTAGATGTAGATGTAGGTATTATTATATGGAGCACGGATTGAAAAAGAGCATACCTAAACGAAGGAGGTAAGGTAAACAAATACATAATAATTTTTGAGGCTACATGATGGTTGACAGTCTTCGAAAAATATACCTTGTTGAAATATAAGCTCTTTACTGGGTCTTTAGAAAATATGGTCTAGTGAATTGTTTTAGAGTGATGTTAGGAGTAAAGATATGGTATACCTAACATCAATATATTGATGACTGATCGGCAGTGTTGCCATATTCTTGTGGATGATTATCATACAATTGGCTATTTTAGGATCATACGAGAGGGTAAATTATCAACATTGGAAATGGAAGCAAACAAATTTTAAGTATTTTAAATTTACTCAATAGTATAAAATTCGAAGATTGGCTATCCACTTGAATATTTTATAAAATAAAAGACGGAAAATATTACTTTTGATGAGTTATGTGAATTGGAGTTCAAAAGTTTCAAATTAAAGATTTTCTGAAAACAATAAATACATGCGTTCGTTCATTTTTGCTTTCGGAGGGGAAGATCGCTCCTCGAGCACCCTTACGGAAGAAATTTGACAGCTAGCTGTAAATTGGTGTAGTAAAATAGACATGCATTACTGCCTGAACAGAATGACGACGGAGATGGAACCGGAGCCGCAGCTGGAATATCTGTCAAAATATTGAATATATACACAAAAATTCAATGTTGCGAACACAACGGAACGTAGCCGCAGCCGCAGACGGAAGAGTTCGCCAACTTTTAACTTTTCACGTACGTTTCAAATTCTTTTCAACTTTTTGGTCGGAAAAAAATATTGATGGGAAAGTTATTTGACTAAGTTGTTGAATTATTATAATGTGTTTGAGAAATTATTTCTCATTCGGCTTTTGAGAACGAGAAATAATTTCTCAAACACATTATGGAAAAAAATATTGTGCTTGGAGTACACAAGAATATTGTTTTGTTTTTCTTCAAAATACATTCAAAGCTGAATTGGGGGCACGTAAGAAAATAACTTACGACGTTTTTTGACAGTTCTTCCAGTTTCGTCTGCGGCTCCAGCATTAGATTCCGAGAGCGTCTGCCTATTATAGTTCGATCTTTAAGCCTAGTACGCTGCTGATACGAAACGAAATTTTTTGTTGGTCTCCAACATGACAACGAAATGCGTACGAAAACCACAACGAAAAATTACCCCTTGAAAGTATCACCAAAAACAAAAAACAAACAAACGCATACAAATCACAGAAAGCCATATGAAAGAAACAACAAATATGTACAAACACGAAGAGAGACCAAATGTCACTTATTCGCAACAATTAATGGTACAGGCAATTAATTCTGTGCGTAAAAAGAGGGGATAATCTGCTACCATCAGGGTTGGCCGAATTAACTATACTACATTTTCTACATGATTAACTACGCGTAGTAAATTGAATATACTACATACATGAATATAAACTATACAACTTTAATAAATAAGACTAAGGAATGTTGGAAAAAAGAATATAAAACAGCGTATAAATCCGATTTTAAAATTAAGAACTAAACGAACAAGTTTTTTCGTCGTTTATACTATCGTAATTTTCAATTTGCTTCGATTTCATCTCAACATTCAATTTTCAAACTGACAGCTGACAGATTATTTGACATTTGAGACATAAAGAACATAAAATGGTAGACCGACTGTCTTAAAAGTATGCAGACAAATCATTTTTATATACGTGTGGTTGCCCCTACAAAGATTTCGATTTTTTGAAATTTTTTTTGAAAACGGTTAGCTAAGGACTTCGTATGTATATGTATGGAATAAAGTCATATATGCGTTTCGGGTTTTTGCAGAAATATTCACATTTCGGAAATACGGTTTGAATGGTTTAAAAAAAAATTGTCCTATTTTTGAATCATGAACGTATATAGATCTTGTCATAGTTTTGCAGTCTTTTGATTTTATAAATATTTCAAGTAATATTGCATTCAAAAATTTTAGGGAATCACTTAAAAAAAAATAATTTCTTAAGTATGCTTTGATTTGTTTAACATAATCTCAGGTTAATTGCCCCCTAGCGCAAGTAAAACACAAATTATTTCAAAATATAAAATTTTAATTAATTAAAATTAGTTTCGAAGATTTTTTTTTTTTTTTATAATAATACAAATTCTATATACTACTGAAATAAATCAGCCAAGTAGAAGACTTAGCACTATTTTATTGGACTTGTTGAATTATTGATTCAATATAGCTTTTAACGGCCTTTAGTCAATGAAAATTTTTTGGCGTTTCGTCCCGGCGATCTCACTTGAACTTATCAGTTGACTAGTGAGGGCCTTGTCAATACGCAATTTCCATTAAGTTCAGTTCATCTTACATAGATTTCACGGTGAATACCTAGTGTGAACTATATCTAACCAGATTAGAATTCCTAATCATTAAAGATTTAATGAGAAACATTAAATTATTGTTTCAATTATCATTGATAAGGTAGTGGCAATTATTCAAATAATGTCACTTTATGTGGAAAGTTTTGTTTTTTTGAAAATTAATATTAAGCTTCATATTGGCATCAAAATGATCACTGATTTTGATTTAAGCTGCCTAAAAACTTAAATTAAAAATTTTTAATGATGGGTTTCAATGAAAGCCATAACTGGCACCTATAAAGGAGATTCGGTGTTCGGGGGTTAGAAATGTCAACAAATGTGAAAAAGCATTAAATGTTTATTGAATTGATGTATTTACCTAAAAATAACCGAAGAAGTAAACATATTTATTAATAATGATCATTCCATTGAAGTGATAAGTAGGGGTTGGGAGGTTTGAAGAAAGTGGTTGAGAGATAAAATGTCCCTATTTATGTTATTTGATTTGTTATTTATTTTAAAATAAAAAATATTGTTTCTTTAATGATAGGAAGTTCACAGGGTGTTTCCAAGCTATTGACCAATACCTACTTTGCGAAATAATAATTTTCAGGCCATGTTTAAAGAAAAAAAAAAACATTTAAGAGAAGGCTTAAAACTATTCAAAACAATGGAAATTACTTACAATACTTATATCCAAGAACCTTCTTTTAATTTATTGCTAAATAAAGTTATTTAAGTGAATTATTTAAAAAAAAAAAAAAATGATTTTGAATAAAAAAAAAAAATAAAGGATTAACATTCAAAAATTTTTTTTTTTCAAAAAATGGAAAAGTGCGCCAAGAATGCTTCCATGCAAAATTAGTATAAAATTTATGTTTTTATAATATTTTTGAACACAGGCATCTCTAGGATATGTTTTCGTCACTTTTGCCACTTTTTTGCAAAAGAAACTGAATTTCCTAATTTTTATATAATATTATAATGATTTTTGAAAAATTTAATATTTTCATTTAATATTTTACCCTTAAATAAGAAAATTGAAAATTATGAAAACTCCTACTTTCGAGAAAAAAATAAATGCCAAATATTGTGTAAACATTATAGTCTGGCTTATTGACCTAAATGTGGTAGAGTGAGTGAGGGCGGCAATCTTTGCTTTGGTCAGGAGTGGGGTGAAGGTTATTTTTCCTAGAATTTGTCTCTAATACGTTTGGTTTTCAAAATATTCACCAAAAACTGCAGGAAAGATGATCTTTGAATCTACCCCTCTCCTGTCTTAAGCTCGAATCTCTGGGGGTTTTTTGCTAAAAATAATAACCCAGACTGCAGAACTTTTTGTTATTTTTTTATGATTTTGGGTTTTCGTTGTCGGCACTACAATTGTGTCGCCATCAGCAGTCGTCATCAGTATCTCCTTTCAATCTTTAATCCATTTTTCTAACCCTGGGCTTCCACAGAAAATAATTAATTTCATAAAATTGAACCTTGGCTGTGATCTGTGTGCCTTTTCTTCTGCTCCTCCGTTAAATATTTTAATTTTTGCAAGTAATATCTATTATAAAATTTCAAAAATCTGATCCAAGTGTTTATAAACATGCCTTAACATTGAACTTTTGTTTAAAGTGTACATTATTATTGTTTTTTTTCAAAGCAAAAGTTAAAACAAAAAATTCTAAATTCTAAAGTTTATTATTTCTATTAAACTTTTTTTTTTTAATTACTCGAGTGATTCTGGAACGTCAAACTACTTCTATCTCGTTCATTGTCGTATCTAATACCATTGATAGGTGCTCTATCTCATCCGACCCGGTGAGTGAATATATCTTTGTTTTGGTATATTGTTCTGCCAAATCCGAAGCACGCAGAAATCTACACAAAATCCATTTGCTTTCCTTTTTTGTTTTTTGCATTTTTGGAGTAATCTATCGATCGCTGAAGAATTTTCTGATAACCATACTTATGGGAGAACATCTATAGATCAATCATCAATCTGTACTCATCTTCGTTGAGAAGTGGATGCTTGATACTAGAGACATTTTTGTCTCATCTGTGGTATTGAGCTTTTATTTCAATTCGCCGCATTCACAATCACATTAAATTTACTTTTATCTGGTTCGCGTCATGGCTAAGTGCGATCACATGGATTGCATAGAAACATCTATTTCATATACAAACCAAAATGAGTTAATTCATTGTAAAGGCAACTTGTGCAAAAAAAGCTTTCACCCATGCTGTATCGGGGTGACCAGATTAGCTACGAAATATATACACGAAATCTCAAACAATTTTCATTTTTTTTGCGAAGGTTGTCGTAACAAATACTTTGGTGCTGATTCAAACCCAAATATATTATTTGACGTTTTTCAAACCTGGAAAAACGAGTTTGAGGCTCATAATATGAAAAAGGCTAATGAAGACAAGTCGAACCATCAATTACTTGTGCAATACATTGACGAATTATCTAGCATTATAATACGACTTTAAAATAATAATAATGTCCAATATGACAAATTAAGTAAATCCCTCGAAAAACTTGACGGAGATATTATTGAAAAACTAAACACATGTACTGACGAAATCAAAAACCTTCACAGTCGTATTACACATTATGCTAATTCAAGTGATGAAAAAAAAGAACGTGATGAAATGTATTCAGAACTTCTTTTAATTAAAAATATCACTGCAAAAAGTTCTCAAAAAATAGAAACGTTGTTATCCAATTCTATGAAGACCAAAGAAATTCTATCCTCGGCATTAACAACCATTTCTCGTAATGAAAATTGCAAAGATAGTTTAATTTGCATTACAGACGAAGTTTGTGCAACGAAATCGCTTCTAAATGAAGCTATTGACGAAATAAAATTAGCGAACGCTAAGATTGATAACGTTACCAACTTATCATCCGTTTTTGACAATTCCAAATCTGTTACAATTTATGATGAACTTTCAAACTCTGTCAATATTGATACTAATAATGAACTTACCAATGAAAATAATATCCAAAATGTTTCCGATACAACTCTAACTGAAGACGCAGATAGTTCAATTGTGAATATTACGGACAAATCAGGACCAAAAGAAAAAGAACTTGTCAATATTGGATGTCAAACATCGAATTTTGCCGCCAAACACAAAAACAAAAAAGTTAGAAAAAGCTCAATTAAAGCTCCATCCCAGAATTCGAATGAGTCGACTGTTTTAACATTTCCTCAAAATACGCAAACTCAATTATCATTTTCTAACTCCAGCTCCAACCAACAATTTTTAATTCCACCACCAAACTTCACTTTTCCATTACATGCACAAACTCTACCGCCGCCGCCGCTGTTACATTTTCCACCACCTTCTTTGCCAAAAGATTTACCAACTTTAAATCTTAACAAACATCCTAATAGTAACTCTGGAAGTATAAAACGTAAACAGATTTATATACAAAATGCAAAATTTGGTACAACCGAAACTGATATTGTCAATTACGTTATTAGGAACTTTAATTGCTTTGACGTTGTCTGCAATCAAATTGTACCTTGGAACAAAAAAAGATCTGAGCTAAAGCATCTTAACTTTAAGATAAGTGTTCCCGAAGAACTCAGCCCTGCGCTTCTAAATTCCACAATATGGCCAAAAGAATGTGTGGTACGTGAATTTTTATTAAAAAAACCCAATGTTTCGAAACAGAATTTTCGAAAAATAAGACACAGCTCCGCAAGGAGTTAAGGATTTTTTACCAAAATATGTCTGGAATGAGAGGAGATTTAGTTGACCTTCGTCGTGCTACCTGTTCTAGCGAATACAATGTCATAATACTTGTTGAAACCTGGCTGAGAAATGATCACCTTGATGCAGAAATCTTCGACTCCATGTGGCAGGTGTTTAGATGTGATCGGACTCTCCTTCCTGGACAGAGCAGAGGAGGCGGTGTTTTATTGGCAATTCACACTTCCTTGCCCTGTTTTCCTATAACTGTACAACCATTTGCATCTGATTACAATTTACACCAACAAGTTTGGGCCAAAATTGTTGTAGAAGACAAAAATATTTATGTTGGCTGTTGTTACATTGTTACAAGCCTCGGATATGGATGATTTCAATGTTGACGACCCCAGCAAACGAAACAAGGACAATGAATTTCGGATCTGCACGTGGAATGTACGGACCCTAAACAGGCCACGTGCAGCCGAACAACTAGTGGAGAACCTGGATAGGCTAAGGGCTGATGTAACAGCCATCCAGGAAGTGCGATGGGATGGAGAGGGCATCCGAAGGATGAAAACGTGTGACATCTACTTCGGCGAGTGCTGCAAGGAGCAAGGTCAGCGGCTCTTTGGTTGTGGTTTTGTGGTAAGGGGAAGACTTAGGCAAGAAGTCTTGGGCTTCAGAAATGTAAGCGAGCGCCTGGTCACAATCCGCATCAAAGCGAAGTTCAAAAATATCACGTTGATCTGTGCCCATGCCCCAACAGAAGAAAAGGATGACTCAACCAAAGAAGAATTCTACGATCTCCTCGAGGATACGTATGATAGGTGCCCCAAGTACGACGTCAAGATTATTCTTGGCGACTTCAACGCCAAGATTGGAAAGGAGGGCATCTTTGGTTCGATAGTCGGAGGACACAGCCTGCACGACAACACTTCCGGTAACGGACTCAGGCTCATCGATTTCGCGGCGGGGCGAAATGCCATCATAGCAAGCACTCTATTCCCACACCTCAATATACACAAAGGGACCTGGCGGTCTCCGGATCAACGAACCGTCAACCAGATTGATCATGTTGCGATAGACGCCAGACATGCTTCCAGTATCCTGGATGTCCGAACGTTCCGAGGTGCCAACATAGACTCGGATCACTACCTGGTGGTAGCGCAAGTACGTATGCGGATATCTATGGCGCCACACCGACGAGCGGATGCTGTAAAACGATTTAACGTCGCGAAGCTAAAATCGCAAGAGATAGCCAGGACTTTTGCAGACCACGTCTCTCTTGAACTCTCAACAAGCCCGCCACAAGCATCATCTGTAGAGGACCAATGGAAACACTGCCAAAATGCCATCAAAAGTGCCGCTACTGATGTGCTGGGTTTCACTAGGCCACCACAACGAAACCCCTGGTTCGATGAAGAATGCAGACTAGCACATGAAGCAAAGAACGAGGCCTACCAAGCAATGCTGCAGACTAGAACCAGAGCTGCTGAGAGAGCAGCCCGGGAGCTCTACGGGCAAAAGCGAAGGGAGGAACGCCGACTTCTCAGGAGGAAAAAGAGAGAGCATGCGAAGCGGGCGGTCGAGTCTATTGAGGACTGTAGCGGCAGGGGGGATGTTCGAAAGTTCTACCGAAGGGTGAGGCAAACTACCCAGGGTTACAAGGCCAGAACGGAAGCCTGCCGAGACGAGAGTGGGAATATGGTGGTAGACACACAGTCGGTGCTGAGGATCTGGAAACAACACTTTTCTAGACTGCTAAACGGCGAAGATGGCCAAAATTCCGCTGTAAGACAGAACACTCCATTCAACCTGGACGATGATGGTCAAAATTACCGTCCACCCGACCCAAATGAAGTGCGGTTAGCGATAGCCAAGCTTAAAACGTACAAGGCTGCTGGTGCGGATGGCCTGCCAGCCGAGCTATTCAAAGCAGGGGGAGATGACTTGGTAGGGAGTATACACCAGCTTATCTCCAAAATTTGGTCGGAGGAAAGTATGCCCGATGAATGGAACCTCGGTATAGTGTGCCCCATCCACAAGAAAGGAGATGCTCTGACCTGTTCCAACTACAGAGGTATAAGTCTCCTCAACGTCGCATACAAAATCTTGTCATCTATACTGTGTGATCGCTTAAAACCGTTTGTCAACGATCTGATCGGCCCCTATCAGTGTGGTTTTAGGCCCGGCAAATCAACCGTCGATCAAATGTTCACACTCCGACAGATTTTGGAAAAAACCCAGGAGTTTCAAATCGATACACACCACCTCTTTATCGATTTTAAAGTCGCATATGATAGCGTAGACAGAGACGAGCTATTCAGAGCCATGGCGCATCTCGGCATCCCTGCCAAACTCGTCCGCTTGTGCAGGATGACGATGGAGAAATCTCGCTGCTCCGTCAAAGTCGGCAAGAACACCACCGAACCCTTTGATGTCGAGAAAGGTTTGAGGCAAGGCGACGCGTTATCATGCAACCTGTTTAACATCGTTCTTGAAGCAATTGTACGCAACTCGCAAGTCAACAACAGAGGTACAATTTTTCAAAAGTCTGTTCAACTACTTGCTTATGCAGATGATATTGACATCATTGGGAGAACGAAGCGAGCTGTTACCGGCGCGTTTGCAAGTATTGAATCGGAGGCGGCGAAAATGGGTTTGGCTGTTAATGAGGACAAGACGAAGTATATGCTATCATCGAGAAAGGAATCTCAACATCGTCGGCTCGGGCAAAACGTCACGATGGATAGATACAACTTCGAAGTCGTCAAGGACTTTGTCTACCTGGGCTCCACTGTAACATCGCAAAATGACATCAGCGCAGAGATCAAACGAAGAATTACTCTTGCCAATCGCTGTTTCTTCGGGCTAAGAAGGCATCTAAGTAATAAAGCCCTCTCTCAGAGAACCAAGGAGACCTTATATAAGACCCTAATCATCCCGGTCCTGCTATATGGGGCAGAGGCATGGACCCTGTCAAAAACGGATGAGAATCTGCTTGGGTGCTTTGAAAGGAAGATTCTTCGGGTGATCTTCGGTCCAGTCTGTATCGATGGAGTATGGAGGAGAAGATTTAATAACGAGCTTTACGGGCTTTACAGCGACGTCGACCTGGTCAAGAAGCTGAAAATTCAGCGGCTGAGATGGCTGGGACACGTGGAGCGTATGGACACCAACGCACCAGCCCGACGAGTCTTCGAATCTACCCCTGACGGTCTGCGCAGCAGAGGAAGACCCCACCTTAGGTGGCGCACACAAGTGGAGAACGACCTCAACCAACTTGGAGTGCGTAACTGGAGGCAGCTAGCTAGGGACCGAGCTGGCTGGAGGGGCTTGTTGGTTGAGGCCGTAGTCCATCCTGGGCTGTGAGCGCCATCTAAAGTAAAAGTAAGTAAAGTGTTGTTACATTCATCCAAATCAACCTGTCGAAGTTTACGAAGCAGCGACAACCATTATTTCATCCGTTTTGACTTCCGTTGATGACTCCGACGATTTCTTCTTTTTCGGAGATTTTAATCTACCTGGACTTGACTGGATTACTTGTGATGACAACAACACATGCTTTGACGCAATCAATATTATGTCTGAGCAGCAATCTTCTATTATTGAATTTTTTAATACTCATGGTTGTAGTCAAATTTGTAACTTAAAAAATAATTTTTCTAACGTTCTTGATCTTGTCTTTACCAATGTTTGTGATAATTTCATTTTGGAAGAGACTTCATCTATTGTTATTAACAAAACAAGTGTCTTTCATAAAACTTTTAAGCTTTGTTATTTTTATCGTGATAGAACTCGTCCTAATGTTAATGAAAAAATATTAGTCTTAGATTTTAAAAGAGCTAATTACGAGCTAATTAATTCGTTTTTGAGTAATGTTGAATGGTTTGTCGATTCAACGACGGTTGATGAAAAAGTTCATAGTCTATTATCAGTTTTATATTTCGTTTTTGATAATTACATACCGAAAAAAGTTGTTACATCCAATAAATCTCCTCCTTGGTATGATAAAATATTGAAAAATTTAAAAAATCGCAAAAACAGAGCTCACCGCAAATGGATAGCCTCCGCTGATTCCAATGATTATACTATCTTTCGTAGTTTTAACGATGAGTTCGAAAGCTACGACAAATTGTGCTATGATAGATATATCCTTAAGACGGGGTCAACGATCAAGAAAAATCCACGTAATTTTTACAAATTCGTCAACATAAAACGAAATGTTAACAACTTTCCATCGTCAATGCATTCTGAAAATGTGGTATACTCTGAAACTAAGGAAATTTGCGAATTATTCGCTTCTTTTTTTGAAACTGTTTATCAAACTCCAATAGTATTTAACAACAACGATTTCCATCATATTAATGAAAACAACTCAATTTTGAGTTATATGTCAATATCTGTGTTCGATCTTGTCAGTGAACTTACAGCCCTTGATGTCAGTAAAGGTAGTGGTCCTGATGGTATTCCACCATTGTTTCTCAAGAAAACAGCCGATACTATTGCCAAACCATTACTTGAACTTTTCAACCACTCGCCTTCCTGTGGCTATTTTCCAAAAACATGGCGAAATTCTTTTTTAACGCCAATTTTTAAGAATGGTGATAGGTCCAACATAAAAAATTATAGAGGTATAGCAATCTTGTCGACTATTCCCAAATTATTTGAAAAAATAGTCACTGACAAGTTGAGTGCTGAACTGCGGTCGGTTATTAGTGAGCATCAACATGGTTTCTTTAAAGGTAGATCAACTACTACTAATCTTGCAGATTATACTTCATATATTCTTTTGGAAATGGAAAAAGGAAACCAGGTTGATGCAATCTATACCGACTTCAGTAAAGCTTTCGACAAAGTTGACCATCGCCTTCTTCTCTTCAAATTAAAGAAGTATGGCATACATTCTACATTGTTAAAATGGATTGAATCATATCTGTCAGACAGAACTCAGTGTGTTAGATTTTGTGATGTTATTTCTCGGCAAATACAAGTTACTTCAGGAGTGCCCCAAGGAAGCCATCTTGGTCCCCTTTTTTTCCTGCTATTTATAAATGACTTGACCTTAATGTTAAAAGGGTGTAGATATCTTTTATATGCCGACGATCTCAAGCTTTTTCGAAATGTTAACAATAATCATGACGGAATAACACTACAACAATGTTTTAACAGTGTTGTAAACTGGTGTAAAGCCAATGGAATGGTGCTAAATGTGGAAAAATGCAATATTATTTCTTTTTATAGAAAAAAAAGTGCAATAACACTTGACTACACTATTGACGAAAATATATTAGCTCGAAAAGATGTGATAAAAGACTTAAGTATTATTATTGACAAAAAACTAACGTTTAAGCACCATATCGACAAAGTACACTCAAAAAGTATGTGTATGCTGGGCTTTGTTAAACGTAGATCTAAGGAATTTAATGATCCTTACATTACCAAATCTATCTACTGTTCTTTGGTTCGTTCCCAGCTTGAGTATTGCAGTGTTATTTGGTCTCCGTTTTATGCTGTTGATGTCAATAAACTTGAATCCGTGCAAAAGCAATTTCTGTTATTTGCATTAAGAGGTCTAGGTTGGAGTTCTGACACGTTTTTGTTACCCAGTTATAGTCGCCGTCTTAAACTCCTTAGTATGTGTAGTCTTGTTTGTCGTAGGGAATTATCTGAGGCTCTATTTGCGTTTGACCTTTTTAAATGCAATATTGATTCTTTTTCTTTATGTTCCAAAATTTCTGTAAATCAAAATGCTCGTTCTCTAAGACATACAAGATTTTTAACCGAAACAAACTCAAGGACTAACTATGCCTTAAATGAAACATTTAATCGTTGCTCAAAAACATTTAACAAATATTTTGACGTCTTTAATATGAACATAAGCAGAGATTGCTTTAAAAATAAAATTCTCCAAAAGATGACGGCTGAAGTCTCTTCTTGACATTGTATTTATAATAACTTAAACTTCTTTATATTATACATATATATTTTAACTTATGTTTTTATTTTTTATTTGTTTTTGCATAGATATTTATATATTTTTTAACAACCATGAAACTTTTAGAAAATAATTGTTAAATAATTTGTTGTCTTGTTTTGGCAAAAAATAAATAAAATAAAAAAAAAAAAAAAAAATAAAAAATAGAACAAGCAATGGATAGTTCCAATGGAGGCCACGAATTTCATGAAATTAATTTCTTTTCATTTTCTTACAATCGCAGAAGAAATTAATGAGGAAATAATTTGACGTTTACTTCCAGTTGGACTGACATAATGTTCTGCTTTTTAGCTTTACATGACGGTTGAGGAGTTGACTTGAAATTTAAGGTGGTGTATTTTGTTTGTCTCTATATTCAATTATCAATAAATTGAAGCTTAGAAGTCAAGCTATTCTCTCTTTGCCCAGAAATACAAATTTCTGAAATTAGTAATAAAATTAGGTAAGAAATAATAATTGCTTGTGGGGGCGTGGGGTAACGTTCGCATTATGTTCTTTATGTTTATAGTAGTCATCATAGTCATGAGTGCTCGTAATTTATGTAAACCTCTGTAGAAGAATATTAAATCGCCAAATTCAACTTCAGCATTCATTCGATCCATTTATGAGCAAATCCCAATATAATTCAGTATCTATACGTTTCCTTAAAAAGACTTTTCTAATTGCGATTTTGGTCCGTTGATGAAAAAGAAACGAATTTATAATTTGACACGTAATGGTTCAGCAGAGAATGTCCTGATGGCCATCAGAGAGAAAACTACTCCAGGGAGGACCATAACATCGCCAGCGTGCGGCAGCATGGGTGGTGACGACGTCAGAAAGACAGACTGTCCTTATAATTTCTTATGCAATCTGATTTCTCCAAAATAAATTGAGGCAGCTAAGGTGAGGGTTGAGAATTTGAGCAAGCAATAATGATAATCCCATGCAGTATGTAAACGTGTCCTGAAATCGATCCTAGATTGGCCGGCTGCTTGGCAAAAGGATTATATTCTAATGGATTCAAATGAATTACTTTAGTTGCTCAGCCAACACAGGAGAAGAGAACACTTTGGGTTTATTTCATTGGAAAAGTTTGTCTATCTATCGGTCTAATTTTGGTCTCTGCGGTGCCACAGAAGCTGAATAACCAGAATATATTCTTATCCGTATGGCAAATACCATAAACATGTATACACATATAAATGTAGATTGCTGGACATTGATAGTTTCTGGAGTTCTTAATTTCTTCCTTAGTAATTTCATTATTTACGTTTCAAATGTTTGTGAGGATAAAATTTATTCCGACAAACGAGCAGAGTGACCGGATGTTATTTTTTTTATATGTTTTTTTGCTTTCTCTTCTGATTTTTTTTTTTTTTATTATTTTGCATTAATTTGGTCCTCTGATGATGGTATAGTTTGAGCACTTCAGGAATGGAGGAGGTATTTTAATGGACTTCGTTTGACTGTTTGGGATGAATATTAAATAGTTTAATGGAAGTCCTATTGAGTTGTGTAGGAGTTCAAGAATATTTGCCTTAAATTCAATATCACACAGGATAATATGTATTTAGTATACTATGTAGGACCAATGTGAAAGGAGTTTCTAAATAATCGTATTATTATTATTATTTTTCTTTGGCTTGCTTCATTTACCTTCTTCTCTTTCAAATGTTTTGAAAAGCTTATTTTTTTTTTGTAAATTTGAAATGGAACTAATATTGTCTCTAGAGATGGGTGATATATGTTTCGAATAGTTTTAAAAAGAAAATAAATATAAGTTTATGTACATTGACCCAGGACACAATTGAAAAGTTTGAAAAGGATATAAAGATAATAATTTTGTTCATATTATTCCCTCTTCAGCACCGCACTTATCATAATTTTTAGTCTTTTTTCAATTCCATTTGTATTATTATGAGTTTGATGAGTTTAATGTCAAATTTTACATTTTATATATGAGAAGACACAATCAAACTAGTCTTTGGGTGGTATTCATGAAAGACAGTGAATGCTTTTACTGCGGATTTTCTAAGTAAATACTAATTTTGCTATGCATAAAAATGGAGTAAATACTAAAAAATAAGTATTTATACTTTAAATAAAAGTATAAACTTTTTTGGATGATATTTTTTAGTACATATTTTCTTCGAATGCATAAAAACTAGTACATACTTTTTTTCCGCAGTAAATACTGCAATTTTATCAGTTTGTAATGGACCAACTTGAAAATTCCATAGCATCTACTTTTGATTGCTTTTGGTATTTTTTTAAGGTGCAATACTAAAAGACTTCAGTCTCAGATCAAGTTTAAAGCGTGAAAGGTCGTACAAAATTCAAATTTGTAAAAGAAAAATTTATATTCTAATATCAATGGCAGAGTATATACGTGTTAATTCTAGAAAAGTATATAAAAAACGAAGATCGGGAACTGATTTAAATTTTAAACAACTGCATCGCTTCGATCAAGAAAATGTAGAGTGGTTAAGTGAATATTTCATTGGTCAGTTTTAGAATTAATTTGATTCATTATAATTTGAATAAATATTATTTTTATTACTGTTATTAATTTCAAAGGTTTTCACACTGAAACAAGGGGTGGTGCTACTACCCCTCTCGTAAAAGATGCGGATGTTCTTGCGGTACGTTGGAGATCCTGGATTTCAAACTGGTGTCGGTAAAGATATAGGCGTGCACCAGAGTACTGTCTCTCGAACAATTCACTATGTTGCAAAACTCATAAAAGATAAGGCATCAAATTGGATAAAACTTCCATTGAACTATGAGGAACAACTAAGAGCAAAGTAAGAATGGAGTGGAACATATCGTTTCCCAACTTGCATTGGAGCCTTAGACTGTACATGTACATACTCACGTAGAAATTTTGAAACCCCATTCCCATCAAGAAGAATACATAACTGGCTGAACAGAATAGAATGACGGAACTGAAGCCGCAGACGGAACTGGAAGAGCTGTCAAAAAGTGTCGTACGTTATTTTTTTTACATGTCCACAATGGAGCTGTACAGCTTTGAAAGTATTTTGAAGAAAAACAAAAGAAAATTATTGTGTACAAGCTCAGAATTCACATTTTTTGTTTCCAATAATTTTCCTTTTAATAAATAATTTTTTTTCGCGATACAAATAACCACAATATTTTTTTCTGACCCAAAAAGTTGTTTTTTTTCTTCATACAAATTGATGCGTCAAAAGTGCCGTACGTGAAAAGTTAAAAGTTGGTGAACTCTTCCGTCTGCGTCTGCAGTTCCGTATGCGTCTACGTTCCGTTGTGTTCGCAACATTGAATTTGTGTGTATTCAATATGTATATTTTAATCCATCAGATTACGATATACCAACAATGTATACCCTATAACAATAATATAATTAACGACAGCAACAGCTTCTCTGTATGCTTTATTTTCAATTTATAGTTCCCATGATAGTCAGCAGTTTTCTGCTTTCAGACTCAGCGACAGCGTTAATGTATTATGTTTAATTTTTGCATTTCCGTGTCATAGTATTTTTGTATATTTTAGGTATTTGTAAATTTAGCTAAGTAAGCATAATTATTGTATAAATAGTATTGTAAGCTAATAAAATTTTATAATTTCTGATCAAAAGGTTGTCGAGTGTAATTATATTATTGCTTCCCCCCACCAGTGGTAAGGGGCAATAATACTTCAGAACAGTAACATCGCAATAATTTAACAACCATACAAAGGTACAAGAACCTTTTGTATGTTCCACGGTTTGGTCAAGGTTTATGTACCCTGTCCAGCCAGTCGGTTCAAAACAGTTCCGACTCAACACAATATTTTGACAGCTATTCCAGCTCCGGCTCCGTCTCCGTCTGCGTCACCATTCTGTTCAGCCAGTAAATCGAAAAGGTTATGCTTCTATAAATATTCAAGTAATGTGCAATGCGGTGAAATATTTTACAAGCGTTGATTGTAAGTGGCCAGAGTCAGTGCATGATTCCAGAATTTGGAGAAATAGCAGCGTGGAATCAATTATGCGAAATTCAACAGACGTTGTTTTGCTCGGAGATGAGGGCTATGGAATTTCACCGTGGCTTATGACCCCTTTTAAAAATGCAAGGACGAATCAAGAAAAAGCATTTAATAAACTTCACTGTAAGGAGAGAGTCTTAATAGAAAGATGTTTTGGACAATTAAAAAAAAGATTTCCGATTCTTAAAAACTGCGTACGGCTCAATTTGATAAATATTCCAAATTTAATTGTAGCTTCCTTTGTCTTACATAACGTTGCAAAATATTTAAAAGACAACTAAGATTTTCAACGATTTAAAGAAACAGAAGATAATACACCTTGTACATAAATTAAACAAAAAATAAATAAATTGTCAAAAATAAAATTTTTTTCCACGCATACATATATAAAATCGAAAAATGTTTTATTTACAAATCAAAAAAAGTTGATCAACTATCTGTTATGATGTTGGTGGAGCTATGGGAAGAGTAAGTTCTTATTGGTTCTTCATTGTTGCTATGTTTTCTGTTTTCGATTTCATCTTGCTAAGCGTTGGAGCTCCCCATTTGTTAGGTTTTTCGTTTCATCGGTTTCGTTCAACTTTTTTTTTTTAGGTGCTGGAACTCCTCCAGTTTTCTGCAGATGTTGCGTTAGACGCATCTTCTTCCGCCCGTCGTTAGTTGGCATCATCATCTGCTACAACAGATAAGCCACCTTTATAAAATTAAAAGTGTTGTATAATTTTGATTTTAAAACTAACCAGGAATACAATTTATTGTTGGTTTTCATGGGCGCGTTAAGAATGTCAAGGAAACCCTTCTCCTGCATTCTTTTAGTTTAATGGGCTTATTCTTTGGACTGGTTTTGGGCAGGTGACATCCAAGGCTACTGTTAAAAATTATATACTGATTACTTTACTTAACATATAACCTATCTCTTTTTTAATATCTCTTTCTATCACATCTGAATTGTAATTTGACTTAGAGTAACTTATTTTACATGATCAGTCACTATTCAAAGCTCATAGAAAGAAGTACCTAAATAAATACTTGAATTGTTGTAATCGTGTCTTGGTCTTTCTTTTAAAGTTCGGCCGGGTTCACTCTAAAAATCAATATATTTTTTTTCACAGCTACTATAAAAAAGAGAACTTCTTTATTCGAAGAAAACTTTGTGTAAAGCCAATATGGGGAGGAGAATATTTTTATTTTATTTTTAACTCACGCCAACGGCCACTTAAAATCCCGGATTTTTAGCATATCTCAAAAAAAAAAAAAAAAATTACATTATTCCATCAAAAAAAGCTGCTCTTTTCGAGTTTGATTATCTTGTGTTATAATATAGGAAATACGGATAAAAAATTCCTTGACCCCAATAAATTTTAAGTGAAATTTCTCAACAACAAAATACTCTCTTTACCATTCAACGTTTTCTTTTTCAAAACGGTAAAGCGTTTTAAAATTACTACATCGGGATCGTGGCACTCTTCTTTCTTAATAAACTTTTTTTTTTACAATAAAGTGAAAATTTTTGCTTGAAAATTAGATTTACGAACTTATTAAAAATACGGAAGTATTTACTAGAAAATATTCAAGTTGGTTTTTACAAACTTGAAATTTGCAGTAAACACTATAAAGAAATAGTTTTTATACATATCATTAAAAGTATTTACTCCACAAATTCATCCAAAAACAGTAAATACTATTCTCTCCAGTAAATATTAATTTTTCAGCATTTACTTTAATTTTATGCATATTATGACAAATAGTAAATACTACAAAAATTTGCCAGTAAAAGCATTTACTACCGTTTATGCATATGGCCCAATAATCTGTGAAAAATTTGGTGGAGTACATACTTTTTGTTTTTATTTTCCACACTGCACAAAAATCAATAGCCACTTCCCTGAGATTTAAAAATAGTTTTGAATCATTTAAGTAAATCGAGACCGAAATAGAGATGCAGCGATTCCAACTAAGATTTGTTCATGCCTTTTACTGTCTGAGGCAATTTGAGGAATTTTTTTGTGCCAAGTAGGCATTTTATTTTTTTATTAATGATTTTTAAAAATGAATATCTTGTTACCAATTTAACAAAGACATATTTTCGAGTTATGGAGAAGGGAATTTAAATTTGAAAATGAAGATACTTCGTTTTAAGATAGTTCCTTATCTTTAAAGATTGGTTATTTAATTTCGAAAATTTGAAGAATTTCAAATCACGCTTATTCTTGGACACCTGTGAAAATTCCATACTGTTCTCTACACGTAAGGTAAGGAGCATGTCCAACTACTTCCCTGACAAAATCCCTCATGAAATTGGTGTGACGTTTTTGGATTGTTCTTTGAACGAGAACCACGAAGTCCCTTTCTTATCACCGGTGTATTTAGCATTCTTTATTTTGGTTGTTTTTTGTACCTGGTTGAGACCAGTACAAAGTTAGGTTCGTACAACGTATAGTATGGGAGGCGACCGTAAGATTATCTACCTCATCGGGGCAATACGAAATTCAACTCCTATTTGATAAAACATGGCTTGACATTTACAAAAATGATGGGCGGACAAACATTTGTTGGGCCGTTTGGGCAGAAAATGGCCATTTCCAATAAAAAGTCTTAATGGAATTATATAGAGTTTTTGTAGTTGATGTCAAAACTTTTGGGCGGGCAAAAAAAATCCAGGCCTTTCAGCCATTTTTTTAATGTAAATCTACCTCATCGGGGCAATGGACAAATGGGGTATCAAATGAAAGCTTAGACTGTCTACTTTATGAATCCAATGGGCGGACAAACTTTACTTGGGCCTTTCCGCTTGTCCGCCACTTTTAACCAAAAGAAGTCATTAAATTACCTTAATTTATTTATGCTTCAAATCTATTTAATTGATGCTAAATCACTATGAAAATGCTCACAAAAGACTGCCTTATGTTCCTTTTTTTATTTAAATATATAATTTGTGTTCAAAAAAGTCAACCATAATTTTTTGTCTAAACATTTTTTAGTTTTCACACAAAAAAACAAGGTTTTGTATTTTTAAAATGTCTTCCCCATAGGAACCAGTAGATAAATATAGATAAATGGGGTATCAAATGAAAGGTTAGACTGTCTACTTTATTAATCCAGTGGACGGACAAACTTTACTTGGGCCTTTTTGCTTGTCCGCCACTTTTAACCAAAACAAGTCATTAAAATACCTTAATTTATTTATGCTTCAAATCAGCTTAAGTGATGCGAAATTATTTTGAAAATGCTTAAAAATGACTGCCTTAAGTTTTTTATATATAACTTGTGTTTTAATGCTTCGTCCAAACAATTTTTAGTTTTTACAAAAAAAAAACATTTTTTAAATAAATAAAATATCTTTTTCATAGAGACAATATATAAATGGGGTATCAAATGAAAGGTTAGACTGTCTTCACATTAGCAAATACCTCATTCAAACATATTAGTTAAGGCATCCGACACAGATATTCTGATTATTTTACTGGGATATATGCATAAATTAAAAGACTTGCACATTTGGTTAGCAAGTCGAAATTCAAAAACAAAAGATATAAATTGTGTTATAATTGTGCAGAACTGGCATCTACACTGGGCAGGAGTTTATGTGCTTCACTGCCAGCATTTCATGCATTTACTGGTTGTGACTATACTGCGTGTTTTTTTAGGAAGGGTAAAGCAAGACCACTTGCAATTTTGGAAAAAAGTGAACGCTATCTGGCGGCCTTTGCAGCGTTTAGTCACCAAACAGAATATTTAAATGATAGGGATAATATAGCTATTCAATACTTTACTTCACAATTATATGGAGTGAAAAACTGCAACAGTGTAAATTTAGCGAGATTTCAAATATTTCAAAATCTATATGCTGCAAAAAATAATGCTGCAGGAATTTTTTTCAAAAATATAAAAAACTTTGACTCCGGACTAGTACAGTCATTGTACTCTATAGACGTCAATGAGTGCAAAGAGTACATTATGCTTATGTAGGTATTTTCTCTGGCGATAGTTGGAACAAGATAATTTTTTCTTATATTAATTTAAATAAAATATATATTGGGGTTTTGTATGAACAAATCAAGCTCCAGGAATTGATTAGGGGTCATAATCAGGAAAATGAGATTTTAGAAATTTCGCTCCATCAAATAGTGAGCAAGCGAATCACCAGGGCCTAGTGACTTAGAAGACAACCCTCATCCTATTTGGGTATTATTACCAGAAATGGAAAGGGCCTACACTTTTCTACCGCAATTTTGGAGGATTTATCACTTCCTCCAGAGAGGCAGTATTTATTTATTTAGGCAGCAGCCATGAAAAAATATTTTTTTTTTTAAAGGGGGAAAAGGCTGGGAACTGAACCCAGACCTTCAGCACTACAGACCATTAATTCACGGCTAATTCTATTGCTATACGAAAAATCGATCAAAAAAAAAAAACGCCCAAAACCTAAAAATGAGAAATCGCCCAAAATTATTGGGTGAACTTGCATAATAAAAGAAGACCCAAAAAATTAATGCAAGATCGCCCAAAAATTGAAATGAATAATCGCCCAATTTTTGTTTTGTTTTAAATAATAACAAAACGCAAGATCGCCCAAATGTTAAAATGAAAAATTAAAAAATTACCAAAAACCGATTTGGGCGTTTCTTCATTTATTTTTGGGCGATTTTTCATTTTTGTTTTTTGGGTGATAATGAAATATCGACCAAAATATAAAATTCTCCAAACATAATTTTGGACGAACTGCCTCGCCAGAGTTGAGCTACAGAACGGTGTTTGTTCTAAATCTAAAAAACAAAAAAATGAACATAACCACAAAAATCAAGAGCCCCAATCCCCCAGTATCGGGAAATAAATAGTTTAAACGGGTTACGAAAATACTGCTCAACAGCATTAGGTGTACTAGGTGATTTGTAATGTTAATGATTTTACTTACTTTATAAAACCGCACGTCACGTCACGACTCACGAAACGCCCGCGCCGCTAGCGCAACCCGCGCCGACTACGCTGCCCCCCCCCCTCCCCTGCCGCCACCGCTGCCGTCAAAACTTTGTTTTATAAAGTTAGTGTTCATTTTTGGGCGATTTTTCATTATTTTTTGGGTGTTTTTGAAAATATGTTTTTGGGCTTTCTTGCATTTTTCAAGTTCGCCCAAATTTTTTGGGCGATTCTTCATTTACAATTTTTTGCCAAAAATATTTTGGGTGATTTTTCATAAAAAAAAATAAGTGTTTTGGGCGATTTTGCAATTATAATTTTTAGGGGTTCGTTCATTATGAAAAATCACCCAAATAGTGTAAAATAAAGAATCGCCCAAGAATAATTTTGGGCGATTTCTCATTTTAAGGCTTTGAGCGTTTTGTTTTATGTGTTTCATGACACAATGACTATTCTGGGGTAAAAAAGTATCGAGAAAAATTCCAAAAAAATTGTCTGCTTCAAAATTCGAAAGTTTGGTAATGAAGACAAAAATATTTATTTCAAGGGCCAATTTTTCAATATTTTCAGATAGGTAGTGCAAAAATTACTTTTTCAATTATTAGTCAGACATAATATGTAAATAATTATTCATAAGAATAAATGAATAAAGCTATCTACTTATGCATTTCAGAACAAAAACCTAAAACACCTTCCGTCAAAATTACTTTGAAATAAACGTTAAATAAAAATTAAATTCTTTGAAATGTATTAAATATAAAAACAAACACAAATGAATTTGATGTTGATTTTTTAATTATTGAAAAATTCGATTTTGTTATTATATATGTATGTATGTATGTTTAGGAGTCAATTAACTTTATTTTTCGGGTACATTTTGTACATAAATAATTGTTTAACTGATGATTGTATTTTATTAAATTATAATTTGCATAGTTCTTATTTTCTCATTTCTGTGTCATTAATTGTGTATATGCACTTAATTACATTTATACGATGTATAAGTCATAGATACATAGACATTATTCTCTATAAATTAAAATGCACTATGTAGATGAATTCAAACCTATTATTTATATGAGCATTGTAATAAATTCAATAAGCAGATAAAACCAATTAGTTAGGTATCGCTCATGAATCAATTGTGCGGTGAGCAAGTAATCAATAGGTTTTGCGGTCAGTTAATTTGCTAATAAAATATATGAATTCAAATTTCACAAAAAAAGGATCATTATTATATTATATGTATGTTCTTGTAAAATAAAATAAAATCGATTTTGATAAAAATTACCTACTTATTAAAAATAATAAATATAAAAGCTAATTGGTTATTTTTAAAAAGTCTTTTGTTAAGTAAAACATAATTAATTGTAATCGAGGAACTGGCGAACAAAAAAAAAAAAACAGACATATCCATGTCTATAGCAACCAAAATGTGGAATGTACATACATAATTTCAATAACAGGGTTTCGCAAAAAAAAAAAACCATAGAGATTTCAAAATATGGAAGTATTGTGATGCTTTTACTTTGTGCCTGAAGTAAGGGTACTCTTTCCAAAAAAGCAATAAAACTCGGAGGTTCTAAAGCGCGAATAAAATACATATAGCTTTAATTTAATTTGTCTAAAAATGTCCTTTTGCGTGATATTTTCTTGTAATAATATCTATAAACCTCCTTAGAAATAAAATTATTATTAAAACTATAATAAAAAAAAACATATACAGTAAGACCCGAATAAATGCCTCACCATAAGTTATAAAAAATGCATTAGATACATCAACTGACTAGTATCGGTTACCTTTTAAAAATCGAACTTTGTATTTACAATGCAAAATAATCAGTTATTTCGGTTTGGGTTGCATTATGGAATCTGATTTAAAATTTTTTCTTCAAAACGCTATCGATTTCACCATCATTTATGTATGTTGTTATGCTCAGTAAATCTTCTCAAGATCGTTAGCGCTTCTAAAGTTTCGGTGATGATGAAAAGAAGCTTTTGTCTTTTTCTGCTGATTTTAATTGTGTATGTACTTAAAAGAATTTTTTCAGATAAATTTCAATAAAAGTTTACAAAATAAAAGGCAATTAAGCGGGAAAGGTAGTTAAAAGAAAGGTAGATAAAACTATTAGATAAGTTTTATATGAAAAAATACTCAAAAGTTCGGTTCTAAAAAAAATCAGGTACGCGGGTTAGGCACTTATGCGATATGCACTTATCCGGGTTGTACTGTAAATGAAAACAAACAAGAATAAGAAAAAACTTTTATTTAAAGCGTGTAGAATGAGCAGAGGTCAAGTGACATTTTTTGATTTGTGTTTTTTTTTTTTATAGCACCGTGCGTTGGTTCTATGAAAAGGACATGGCGGTTCTTGATTTTTTTCCATTTTATTTTTATTTAAAATTGTACCAACGCAAAGACACATTAATTACAAGTACGATAGTACCATATTTTTTCAAAAAACCTTGTCAAAAACTCAAAATTGCCGAAATTTTAACTATCGATATTTTGAAATTTCTTAATGTGTTAGAGGAAAAAACTCACCTCAGAGAGGTGACAGCAAATTTGGGGAGATAAAGTATAACAAAAATGTAAGTACGTGGGTAAGTAGGTACAAGTTTCATGATATTCAATACAACAATCTGGAAATTTTTTTTTTCGAAGCTTGTGGTGGATATGGGAAGTTGAATATGGCGATTTTTCCAATTATTTTGTCAGAAATATAACCACTTATGAATGTTTATGTATTAAAAACATAAAATGGTGCTCTGTCATTTTACTTAATCTTAAGAGTTCAACTTTTACCATCTGATCAATAGAACTGAAGATATAAGGATTTTAACGCCCAATTTCTTCACAAAGGTACTAAGTTAGCTTAGAACCCGGTCTAGCTGGACCAGGTATTAGCTCTGGTACTGGGTCCTAACGAAAAGTTAGTACCTGAGCATTTCTTCACATCCCTAGTACCCGATCTAAGTTCACACAGCGGTACTAGGAACCTAATACGTCTAAAACTGGTCTAATACTGATTTTGACAACATTTTGGCATTTTAAAAATTATCCATTTGTTAACAACGTTTAGTCCGCCAATGATATTTTTCGGTTACACTAAGGGTCAAGGAATCGGTTAAATGCATAAGCAGCCACTTCAAACTTTGAAAATGTTGCTGGCTTTTATCCAAAGTTGAAAATCTAAAAACCAATATAATTAAAAAAAAAAAAACGCTCTTATGTTACATTTATTAAAAAAAAAAAAAATAGTCAAGAAGTTATCAAAACTGAGCAATATCTCTCGGACGAACAAATTGTGACCACCAGAAACTGAATCCATTTTCTACACAAGAACATCACCGATTAAACAAAATTGAAAAAAAAAAAAATAGAATTAACAATATTAACAAAAAAACCCACTTATTACCTATTTCTTCAGAAAAAACAGGCAAGAAATGGTCAAACTAAATGAAATTAATTGCCCGATTTGAGTATTAACCTGCTAGACTGTCGATTTCGAGGTCCTAGCTTAAACCAAGTCCTAACTAGTACTAGGTACCAATTTGACAGGACTAGGGCTTAGTACTTATGTGAAGAAATCATTTGGTACCGATTTGAGTACTAACAACTGGTATAATAACCAGGTCCTAGCTGATTTTGAAAAGCTAGCTAGTACCGAGTCTTAACAAGTACTCGGTACTAAATTGACAGGACTAAGCCTTAGTACTTGTTTGAAGAAATGAGTTGATACCGATTTGAGTACTAACTTTAGGACTAGTACCGGTACTATCGTTAAGACTCTGTGAAGAAATTGGCTGTAAGCGAACTATATGGGCTCCACAAATAAAAGAATTATTTTTGTTTTAGTGGACAGTCCACTACAACAAAAACAAAAATAATTCTTTTATTTGTGTTTTCCTTCTTCTTACATATGGACTCTTGTTTGTTGATTTTGTTTTCAGTTGGTTATTTTATATACAAAATTTCCAACGAAAACCATATGGTTCGCTTTGAAAGCTTATATCTTCTGTCTTATTGAATATTGATCGGATGGTCAAAGTTGAACTCTTAAGATTAGGTAAAATGACAGAGCACCATTTTATGTTTTTAATACATAAACATTCATAAGTGGTTATATTTCTGACAAAATAATTGGAAAAATCGCCATATTCAACTTCCCATATCCACCACAAGCTTCGAAAAAAAAATTTCCAGATTGTTGTATTGAATATCATGAAACTTGTACCTACTTACCCACGTACTTACATTTTTGTTATACTTTATCTCCCCAAATTTGCTGTCACCTCTCTGAGACTATCAAAGTTTTTTCCTCTAACACATTAAGAAATTTCAAAAATCGATAAATATAATTTCGGCAATTTTGAGTTTTTGACAAGGTTTTTGGAAAAAATATGGACGATAGTACCATAATGTAATTAATGTGTCTTTGCGTTGGTACTATTTTTAATGAAAATAAAATGGAAACAAAATCAAAAACCGCCAAAAAATGATAAAAAAAATTTATATTTTTTAAAAATTCACTTAGCAAAAAACTGAGATTAAATAAAAAAAATTGGGCAAAATTTGGTCTACCTTCTAAAAATATAAAAATTATTACCAGAGAACATAACCATGATTTATGGTAATTTTTTTCTCCAATGTATTTTTTTCACATTTTTGCTTTCAAACGTTCATATCACGATTCGTAGATTTTTCACATTTTTTGTATATATCCATGACTTTTTTATATTAAAATAATCTATCGATTACAAAATCAACCAACTCTCTAAAATTTTTCGTTTAGAAAATAGATTCTAGACTTTTATCTTTGTTTACCCTAATTTACCCTATTTAAATTGTGACAAAAAAAAAACACCTATTTTGAATTTTTTAAATAAAATGTCCTTTTTTATGGTATTTTGTTTATGTCCGTTGTTTATGTCCGTAAGACAAACCAACTGAGCTGTGTCACATAATTGTACAAACCCGAAAAATTACGTTTAAAGTGTGGCAACCCTATGCCTTGACCACTTAAGGCTAGGCAACCCTTTCGCAAAATGTTTGTTAAGACACTACCTACAAAACTGTATACTTCTTATTTGAAACATCGATGGCGGGATCTTAGACTTAGACTACTACTCAAATTACCTGCTTAAAAACAAAAACTTAAAAAAAAACGAGGTATGGATTTCTCCAACTTATATGCGCTGCAGAGCGAGAACCGTAGCTCATATTAGAAAACTGTAAGGGGGAACATTTTAGATAATTAAAGGATCTATAACTTTTGTTATGACATTTTTTTTTTTAAATGAGAAAATTTTTTTTTGATAAAATTAAAAAAAATTACCCCTAGATTTTTTAATAAAATGCACTTTTGAACTGAAGGGATTATCGAAAAAACTTACATACCATATTTTGTAGGAAATTTAATTCTCTACAAGTTTTCCCCCAGTTTAGACAGGCGAGTAGAACTAGTAGCCTTTATGTGTGTTAGTGTATCCGTACACGAAAGAGCCGACTAGTAGCTTTAATAGCATAATATTTTTGCCTGCGAGTTGGTTGCTAATTAGCCTGCTAGTGATTTGACGTTTGTGTATTGTTTTCCCTTTTACTTGTGCAGTATTTGTTTTCCGTTTCAGTCGAAGAAACATTTTTCGTTGGAAATATATTTTTTGTAGATTTACGATTTGAATTTGTCGTGTCGTAGAAATACAAAAACAATTAAAAGGATTTATCCATCTTTTTATTTTTTTTTTCAGCATTTTGAACTTCTCCTCATTTTTGATGTAATACCTATTTCTAAATTTTTTTTTTTCGAATATCTTCCATTTGAATTTTTTGAAATAATTATCATACTAGTTGATCGAACACGCAATGAGCTACTAGTTACACAAACATTAACACAACTAACACTACGATACAAATCCTACTAGTTCTACTCGCTTGTCTAAACTGGGGGTTTAGTACAACTTTTTTTATCTAGGACCAAACATACGGAAGTTACATGCGAAAATAAAAATAACCGTTAAAAACAAGATGGCGGCCAAACGACACCAGCTAGAGTTGTGAAGAAAACAGTTTTCAGCTCGTGTACTAATACACTTTCGAATATTGGAGTCAAAATGCGTCTTATTTCCCAGCAAAAGTCTAAATGCCCCGGACTACTGTTCAGTGAAAAATTTTCTGTTCTAAACTGTTCAGACTTGCTGTTCAGTGAGTCTAGTTTGTTACAGTTTAGAGCAGGATTTTCTGTAGGTACTTGCTTTTTAGGTTAGAACAACTTAAAACAGATTTGTGAGAAATATCAAAATCAGTTGTTGTTCTGTTCTGTTCTGACTATATCTTCATTGAAAAAACCTAAGTACTAAGCACTATTGTACCTCCAATGTAAACAGAAAGTAAATGCTTTAAATTATCAATAGGTAACCAAAATAGTAAATGAAAGCAAGAACAAAAAAAGCTTTCAAGAATGAAGCAAAGCAAATAGACAAAAACAATCTTTGAATTTAAAGTTCAGGTTTAAGCACGTGCTTCATATAGCCTTTTGCCTATGCGTTTTAAATAGACTCCCATTGTTTCAGTGCCTGTTGCACAGTACGGTGTGGAAGCAACATTCTCGCGAAACAATATACAAATACAATTAATTCGTTATGTTCAATGCCATATCTGTCTGTTTTTAACAAGCGTCAAACCGCAATATTAATCAATTATTTCGAGTTGTGCTATGTATCGAAATTGAAACTATACAAAAGTGTAACTACTGAAGAAGTGAAGACGATTGAGCGTTATTTCCACTTAAATCTTATACAACTGAAACTGAGTACTTAATTCAAGGAATAAAGTCCAATTTTCCACTTCATTCCTCAAAAAAAAAAAAAAAAACAATATACAATGAACGAGAACAACTTGAATTCCAATCGAACAGGTAAATGGCACTTTGAAGAAGTGGGGGCTTTGTGTTTGGCATTTGAGTTATTTTATGTTTTGTATTTACATTTCCCCGGGAAGGTATACTTTGGTATTAGGGAGTTGGTGGCAGCAATTTAACTTTCTCAGAAAATATTAAAACCCTATTTCGGTTACGAGAAGTTTTTGGTAAAAACCTAAAATGCAGTTTTATTTCAATATTGCTTCAGATATTACATGCTAAAGCCTAGTACGCAGATCGGGAAAAATTTTTCTTTTCATACAAAATTTTTCCCAGGACAAATTTTGTCTTCAGTTTTTTTCCAGACAGTATGCAGTTCACGCCCAAAATTGTAACGATTGTACCCGCATTAGGGTGAAGTTTCCACTAAATTTTGCCAGGAAAAATAATGTTCGAAGCATTATTTTGCGGGAAAAATTTTGACAGGTCAATAATTTTGCACGATAAATTTATTGATAATTTTACAAAAAGAAAAAAAGAAGAAAAACATTAATTTTGCGCAATTTTTCCAACGTTTTTGTAGAGATTAGAATTGTAGAGATAAAATTTGTCTTTTCCCGATCTGCGTACTAAGGCTTAATAATAATAAAAACTTTTGGGTCCGGTTTTCAGAAAAGTTATCAGTTCGAAAAAATCGAATTTATCTAATAAGTACTCACCTAAAAGTTCTTTTCTATATCAAATTTCAAGCAAATCCGCTCGGTGTTTTTACCAGACGCACCGAACCGATCGACGCAGCAGAATGTTGTCTCATATCGAAAACTTCTTTTTCAAATTTCTCCACTATTCTCTTCTGTAATGTAAGTTTTGCTCTGGTTTAAAACTTCAAACTTTTTGTCGCGGCGAATAATCGCGTTGGTTTGGGAAAGCCTTAATAATACCTATTTAATAATTATAAAATGATTTTTTTTCAATAGCCATCAGCTCCGTACTAATTGAAAAAGTCATCAATGAAATCGAAGTGCCAAAGAGAAATTATTCATCATTTATGTTTTCATATTTTTGCATTTTTTAGCTGTCGCTGATGGAAGAGGTATCGTCAGTACTGCTGGGGCTACTGGTGACAATAACGCTGCTGATGCTGACAATGACAATGACAACTCCAGCTCGGCAGATGAAAACATTGCAAAGCACTCAAATGGAAATGAGGATCTTGATATTGAAGAGTTGGAGGTTTTACTTAATAGTCAACAGCAACAACAATTGCGTGATTGTAATCTGTTGCAAAAACAACAGAGTAAGTAAGAGACATTTTTTTTTTTATGTGTTTTTATAATAATTTTATTATTTTTTTAAATAATAATTATCAATAATGTGAATACTTATATGTACCTATGTATATAAAAATTAGCTCTAAGTGCCTGTTTACATTGTATTTTTGACGAACGGCGCATCCAGTGAGATGGGTAGATTTTGTGTGAGTAAGAAAGAGAAGGGTTAATTCCACCCACATTACGCCGATGCGCCAGTGTCAATAAATGTTTTCGGATTGAGCGTGAAGAATTTTTTTTGTGTGAGTGAGAGATACATGTTTGTTAAGGATGTGAGATAGGGATGGGTAGATTGAAATGAAAGGATTTTGTCTCTATAATATAAACACGAGGAACATTTTGATGACCGAAAATATGCTTCATCAAAAATACAATGTAAACAGGCACTAAGAACTCAGAAAACTAAACAATATTTACCTACATATGTATTTGTTGTCAAGTGAGAAGTGCTCGTAAGAAAAATGTTTTAAAGTTTTGCGATAGATGGCACTTTAAAAAAAAAACTACCGTCTGATTAAGCACAACCTTTCACAATATACCTATCTATTTGTTTTGAAATTTAATGTACCACGTAAGTAAAAAGATTTTCGGTAGGTGGCGCTGAACACCGATGCGTAGGTATATTAAAATTAGTTAAAACTCAAAACTGTTAACTGTCCAAAATTGAGCTAAAACTTACACAGTAAGTATCTACCTTTACTTGTTATCTAGAGAAAGAAATACAATTACCTACCTAGGTCTTAAGTTTTCGAGTTTCCCGATACTCAAAACTCAAAAATTATTAATCCGATTGTGCTGAAATTTACATAATTTATTTTTATATGACGTCTTCCGATAGCTTGTGTATAGAGCAAAGGGAGCGCACAGGGAAACGACTAGTTTCTTGGGAAATATCGATGAAAAGTATGATTTTTGTATTCTATTATTTGCTTGACTTACTATATATGTAGTAGTAGCCGTGGCGTGATGGTTAGTGCGTAGGACTGTCATGCCGGAGGTCTAAGGTTCGATCCCCAGCCTCGCCACCTATTTATTTAAAAGAAAAAACGGCTACTGCCTCTTGCGAGGAATTGACAAATCCTCCAAGAGTATCTCCTGTCACAGAAAAGTGCCGCTCGTTAGCCGTTCGGATTCGGCAATAAACTGTAGGTCCCCTCCATTCCTGCAGACACGCACACAGGAATGGTTGAGAGTTGTAAGTCACTAGGCCCTAGTTCTTCATGAGCTGTTGTGCCATCAAATTTATTTATTTTTTTTACTACATATGTATGTACCTATATATTTGATTGGCTTTAAGCGTCCTTGGATTCAGTTTTATCTTAAGGCGCGTGGAGCTTCCCCGGGAGTCAACCCACTCGTTTGCTTGTCTGTGTGAGTGGGTTCAATTGCACAACTTGGCTAGCAATCGCAAGAAAATATCTAATTACCTTTTTGAAGCACATGACAAACCCACTGTCACTAACATACGTCTTCATCTTTGAGTAAATGTAGATTGATAAATTAAATTGATGAAGCAAATATTTTTATTTTTCCATAAAGAAATAAATTTCTAAAATACATAAAAGCGATTCTCGTTCTGTGCAACCGTCAAAAAAACATAATGAAAAGGTGAAAAGTGTTTCGTTTCCAGCTCTCTAGCTTTTTGTTACACCTTAGCTGAATCACCGTATACACATAACGGTCAATTTTGAAAAAAAAAATATATATGTATAAAAAAGTTGATTAATTTTTAACTACAATAATGGAATGAATAAAAAAACAAAACTAAAACAAAAAGAATGGCAATCCAGTTGTTCGGTGAAATGTCAAAACAATCGAATAAATAATGTTTTTATTTTTGGTATTTATGTAAAGGCCATATTATTCACTCAATACATCCAGATTAAAACTTAAATCTGGATGTAAATCATACAAATTTAATGTAAATTCATCTGGATTTAAGTTTAAACCTGGATGTATCGAGTGAATAATATGGCGGTAAGTATTCTAAAAGTCAAAAGTTTATTAAATTTTACATTAAATTAATTAATATATACTTTGGTGCGTTTTTTTGCGTTATTATGTTGTTTTAAATAATTAACACCAATGTGAAGCTGCCATAATAGAGAACAAGAACGTCAGTTATATGGAACGCGCCCATTATTCTTTTTATTTCACACTTTACGTGGAATAAAAAGAATGCATTCCAAATGTTTCGGAATGAATAAAGAAATAACAAAATAGTTTATCCGGAATATTCCGTCGAATAAAGAAACGCAAAACTGGTATTCCAAATATTCTTGACATCCCAGAATGAATAAAGAAACACACTCACTATGTCGAACAAATAAATTCATAATAATAAAGCGGTACATCCAATAGCTAAGCGATAAATTACGATTTTCAACGATGTCTTACATTTCAATGAAAAAATTCTTATTTTCAAAATAATTGTCTCTTCTTTTAAAAAGGATATCATAAAATGTAATTAATTCAAGGAATGTATTAGTGTTACATTATAACTCCAACTAATACAAACAAAATATGCATATGCATAATTACCTATACCTACCTACTTTGCGTGACCTAAAATTAGTTCTTTGCGTTTAACCGACAGAATTAAGATTTTTTTTTTATAATAAAAAAAGAAACTAATATGAAAATCTACCTTAATTAAACAACGAAGTTTTGAACTGCGAAAATTCTGATTAAAAATTCCAAATAAACGGAAAAAAAAACCAAAGCTTATTAATAATATACTTTCAACATTTCCATGCCTTGAGGAGAAACCTACATTCTATTTCACCATTTCAACAGCAGAAACCTGACTTTAAACTTTTATCGCTCACTGCCTCCGGAATAAGTACCTATGTATGTATATACCAGAAAGTAGTAGTAAGGTACTTATATCTGTAGTATATAGGTACTATAACTGAACTGCATTATAGCAATAGCAGCAGCAGCTCTTTTATTATTCCGTTCCAAGTTCCAAAGTTATTGTTGAAAATTATGAACACAAAATCATGCATAGAGAGACCCACTTTAGAAGTATAAAGACTCTAAAAGTCGTCGGCGTCAGTAAGTCATCTCTTTCCTGAGGAAGAATTTCCATTTGAAATGATGTCATGCCCTTAAATGATCATTTTGCAGAAAATACTTTTGAGAGTTCAAAACCTGAATAGCAGCAGATGCAGCAGCAACAACACAAGAGTAAACCTATATACGAAACCATCTAACAAAAAATACGACTTTTCTATGCAAATAAAATGTTTACAGTATCAAGATAGCTTTCATTCGTTTACTTATTCCACCACTCTTTTCAAACTTCTGAGGGAATTTCTATAGAAAAAGACACCCCCATCCCTCATGGTTGTGAGGCAAGTCAAACAACACTGACTGGTAGACGGTCCAATGAATTATAAAACGACACCAATGCGAGATGCAAAACTTGTGGGTTGTGGCGAAGTTAGGCTGCAGCATAGGTCCTGATGGTGGAATGCATCAAAAGAGTGATGGTTTCGGTATATTAGCCTCGAAACGTGTAAATACATTTTCTATTCTCCATTTGAATGAGCGTTATATGTCATTTGAGTATACAGAGGGTGTGTGCTCTCGACTCGAATTGTGAGAGGCCTATAATATCAGAAAATCCTATATCTCATATCCCTTCTGCAAATCTAGTTCCTATTTGCATAGCGACCTCTTACCACCGAGCCTCACCCTCTTCCCACCCTTTCTTCAATTCCAACACACATTAAGAGCAAATAATGAAAAAAGTCACTGAATTGAGTTCACGAGATTACGAATATTAAAACGGATATAAATGAGTGCTTTTGAGATGGCGCCCATTCACAGGATGTCAGGATATACATACATACATGCACCCTCTCATGTCTCATCTGATGATGGTTGCATGGATGTGTTGCACAAACCTATTTGACGCTGTTTTAACTTTTCCATTTCCTATTCATTTTATCAAATACCTACCAACATACATAAATACCATACCTCTATAGTATTTATTTACGTATTCTTTTTTTTCTTTCGGTTTTTCATTCCCTTTTCAGTGAATTGAAATGGAAACATTTTCTCTGTGGTATTAAATGATCTCGTTTTAAAAAAGATACATAGAGTAAGTATGGTAACCAGGGAAAGAGACTTGGGGGAGGCTTGTGTTAAGGGTTTTCAAAATACTTTTTTCCAAACTCCCAGCAGTACCTAACGAACGCGTTTGCTAATGAAGCACAAGTAATGAAATGTAAATCAGCAGTTTTTTTTTTACCACGATGACATTTCACATACACCATCCTCTGTGTGATTCTACAAATTGTAAAGCTGTTAATGGAGTACAAGTACACAAATGACAAACAACATAAAAAGTTGCAACTTTTAAGCCTTATGTACAATGTATATGCGAACAGATCCCTGAAGGTGCCAGTTGGATATAGGACCTTATGAGATAATTTTATACTCTTGAACAAGAACATACGACTCATTCTTGTGTTTTATTGAGACACTGGCTTTCCCGCCTTGGATTCGCACGGGAAAATCTTAGCTGCGTAAAAAATAAATAATAAATAAATAAATTATAAAGTATTCGAAGTCAAAGTAACAATTTCATATGATTTTTTGTAGTTTTTACCAAATTTTAGTATCGCAATTTTATACTATTTTTAAGGTATATGTAGTTTTTACCATATTTTAGTAATACATATGGTTAGGTTAGGTTGACGTGGTAGCCAGCAAGAGCCGACTCACTTAGACCATACTTTGGTCTAGGGGACTTCCTCACTAGTCGTTGAACCACTTGGAGCTTCTTACGAAGCGAACGAGATTATTTATATCTATATTTGCCATATCACTAGGATCATTGTAGTAGAAGTCTCCAAGATGGAGTCTGCGTCTTTAAGATAAAACAGGGCATGTGCAAAGAAGGTGAGGCATCGATTCCTCTTCTTCTTCGTCCATGCAGCTTCTGCAAAAGTCATTAGAGTAAACACCAAGCCGCGTTGCGTGCTTGCCTATAAGACAGTGTCCTGTTATGACACCTATTATGGAGCAGATATGTGATCTGCTTAAAGCTATCAAACATTTAGAGCGCTTCAGATTCAGTGTTGGCCAAATCTGTTTCGTCGCCGAACAGGTGGTGATGTTGTTCCACCTGAGGTTTGTTTTCTGTATAGCATCCTGCTTCAGCATTAGTTTACATGTAGCGATAGGAGTGCCTATATTTAACCTGTCTGGTAAAATAGTTAGTATTGTTCCTTCTTTGGCGAGTTCGTCGGCCATACAATTTCCTGGAATGTCTCTATGGCCCGGCACCCAACAAAGGTGAATTTTAAACTGCTGTGCCATCTCCATGAGAGATGATCGACAATTGAAGGCTGTTATTGAGTTGGTAGAGACAGAGTCCAGTGATTTAATGGCTGCTTGGCTATCTGAAAATATGCGGATATCCGTGTTTGATATCACGTTTTTCTTAAGCCAAGATAGGACTTCTTTTATCGCCAATAGTTCCGCCTGGAATATGCTACAGTGATTGGGAAGGCGAAAAGAGAGACTTAGATTTAGTCTGTTTGAGTATACACCTCCACCAACCCCGTCACTAGTTTTTGATCCGTCAGTGTAGAAATCAATATATTCATTATTCAACAATGCCGAATCCTCCCAGCTGGATCTGGAGGGGATGGTTACCTGGAAGTTTTTATCAAACTGTAACTTTGGGATGGTGTAGTCGATGTTACTGGGAATTGATCCGAATGAGTTCAGAATAATGGAGTGACCAATTGCGTTAGTGATCCACTGCGACGAGGCCGTAAGACGAATGGCTGTGTTAATAGTAATACATATGTACTTGTTTAAAAAAAAAATAAAACGATTTGTGCCTCAGATATTTTGACTTCAAAATGTCTACTTTTTAGACTCATTTTTTAAGGGGCAAAAACCAATATAAGAGAACTGAGAAAAGGTGCATTTTCCAAAAACAAAAAATGCTTAATTATTTGATGCCACGAAGCGGGCCTCCCAAGGCAAAACTGTGAAAAAAGTGGACAAAAATTGTTCATTTCTTTTCCATTTTGATGACGATTTCACAATGTTTAGAAACCATACAATTTGTTCCTTTACTTTGTTTGTACAACTTTTATTAGTTCGTTATTGAAAAACGGTTCGATATATCAATTTGAAATTTAACAATACTGGCTGCTGCTGATATATATTAAGGTCTTAAAAATGTGTAACCAATTTAAGTCCTTCGATAAATAGCTGTAAAGCACTGAAAGATTTATGCGTGAAACGGATTAAACCATCAACAACAGCACAAGCACGGTTAACAGCAAACAGCACGCTGGCCAGCAAAAATTTCTCAAGCACATTACCACCAGCAACAGCATCTACATTTATATCTATTTGACATATCAAATCAAAGCTTTTTTTTCTGGTCCCGCACACCAGCAAATGCAAATTTAGGACTTAGGCCTAACGGTGCTGTTGACGTTGCCATTGCTGTTCGTATCTGTGTTGAACAACGTAGTTCTAAATTAATGGCGGCCGCTGTTGCTGTTGACGGTGCTGTTGCTGTTGTAATCTGTTTCTCGCTTTATTAAAAGCCTTTAAAAAGTCGTTTTTTGTACTTTTTTTTTAAACTAACGGTGTTGTGCGAAAAAAATTCGCAACATAAGGTTTTGAAAAGATCTTGTAGGGAATTAATTAAGGTTTTTAAAACTGCTCTCAAATTTTCTATACAACCATTCGTCGCTTAGATTCTTGTAACAAATTTTAAAATAGTATTTTTTCATTCAAAGCCAGATATTGGCTGAGTTCCAAAATTCATCAGATGCACATTTACTGCGAAAACTGCGCATCCATAATTTTTTTAGTTGCTTCGATAAAATTTTTTTTTTTTTGCATTCCGAAATGTCAGACTTATGCAATGTAATATTTCTACAAAGCATCGCATTTGGGTTGCTGATGCGTATGAAAAATGTAGGCATTTCCATTTTCTACATTTTGGAATTCAGCCATTTTTTGAAAGAAAAATTCTAGCACAACGAACAATGAGGAAAACTAAGTTAAATAAACAAGTTATCGCATAAATATATATTTAATTGGTTAAAAACAAAAATTTTCAAAGAAAATAACACTCCAAAAAAAGAAAAAATTAAAATTTTTTGCTCGGGCTCTTTCTTATTTTTTTTTTACGCTGTCTTAAAAAATCATTTGCTAAAATCTCGCAACACAAAAAAATTGAGCTTTAAAATGCTTTCTGTTTCATCTGAATATGTCCACTTTTTAGAAAGATAAAACTGATAGCTCTTCAAGAAATACTAATAAAACCGTGTGCCCTTAATTTTTTTTGACTACTTAGTATACAAGAAGAACATGAATATTTTATAAAAGCAGGCGTGAGAGTGGAGAAATTCTGAAAATTCCACACAAATCGCTCAAGTATATTCCAAGATATGGATTTAACTACAAGCCTGTATAGCATTTGATTTTTATATAAAAACGAGCGAGGCGAGAGGCACTATAAAATATATGTATTTTTTTATTATTAGGTTCCAGAAAACTCAATTACAAAATTCTCGTATTGAGAAGTTATACTTGAATAACTCGAAAATAAGGCAATACTTGCCCTACAAGTAAAAATTTTGTCTCCACTACACCAGACCAGTAAGCAAAAGTTTATTTTCTTTCGTTTAGAAACCAATACCCTTTTTTTAATATTTTAACTTTAATTTTTGCTATCTTCCTTAAAAATGTATTCATTACTACTCTGTTTTACAATCAAAAAGCTATTGGATATTACTGTACCTATGCGACTCACGCTATTACCAAAACTTTAACTCTTCAACTACTATGTAAACCTTTCTAAGAGTGTTAAAGAAAAAATCAATTTGTTTTCTTTTCCAATTTTAGATTTCGAGAACCTTATAATGAGATTTGTGTTATCCTTTATACTTTACACAATTTGAACATTGCAATGGCTTTCATTGTTAGGGACTTCCTAAAGCCAACATAAAGGATTTAGTTTATTTAGGCTAAAATGCAGCTCCTGTAAAATATCATCCAATTTTAGAGAACTTTTGTGTGTTTTGACAGAAAATCCAAATTTCAATCACACAAAGAAATTCAAGGGATTTCTTGAAGAGGCGAATAGTCTATTGGGAAGCCTTATTCAAACCCAAAGAACGACAAAATACCCACGGGAATAAAAAAAAAAACAAAAAAAATGAAACAAAATAAAATTTATTTTCCTTTGTCAGAAGCAGAACATACAAGTTGGCACAGCAGTGGAACATTTTAAATTTTAATACCGTAATTGCATTGCATTCCCGTGAAAACGCAAATTCCATTTCGTTGAATTTTCTCAATCGGATATTTATACGGAATTATTTTCTTGTTGTATAATGTATTGTATATGTATAGGGAACGTCATATTCCGCGTGAAAAGTTGTGATACTATACTACTGAAATTTTACGAGCATGAGTATGAGTAGATCTAGATATAGGGTATGGAAGAAAATAGCAAAACGCTGCTGTTGATGGTATTTTTTTAGTGAATGCGGTGTTGGTCCTCATTGTTGTATAAACTTAACAAGACCAAATTTTCAAGTCCGACTATACCCTTTGACAGAGCTTCAAAAATAACATGAGCAAAAAGAAAAAAAAAAACAAATGCAAGTATTTTTAAATAAACGAGTGAGTGTTCTCAAAGTGCATTTTGGTTTCGTGAATAATCCATGTGAAAAGACAGGCAATGGTATAAAATTAAATGAATGAGAATTTCTACATTTCTACAAATAAAATAATTCTTTGTTTGTCCGTCTGGAAAACCATCGAGAGTATGTCTTATACAAAACAGTTTCTTTTAATAAAAAAAAAATACTATTAAATTTTTTTTTTAATGAGAATCTGAATAAAGAAATTATTAAGAATTAGGTGTTGACAAAAAATTATTCACAGAAATCATACGAAAAATACCTAAACATTAAAAGAATAAAAATTTATTAAAAGACCTGTGTAATAATGTAAAGCCAAAAACAGATGTGCAGCTTTTTCCCATGCAGCAAAATTAGAAATAAAGATATCGTGCAGCGAAGGCTGCATGCAGAGCCTGGAATATGTCAATCCTTATAAAAACTTGTTTAAATTTATTTACGCTGCATTGGAAAAAGCTGCTCATCTGTTTTCGGCATAACACGGTTTCACAAGGTATTTTTAAAAATGGGACAGAAAAATAATTTCAAAAAACATAAAAATGACAATTTTCAAATGTTTCAATGCTGGCATGGGGTGCAGGTAAGTAAGCGAAAATCAATTGACCTTAGATTTCCATCTTTGAAAACCGAATGAAAATTCTCACAAAGTTTGAGCAAAACGAGCTTGCTTTTTTTGACTATACGCCTTATGGAATGACGATATGTATGAAACTAAAGTATTATTTTCGAGTTAGGTAAGCCAAGTTCAGAATTTTGTGAAAAAAACAAAAATTAAACCATCGATAATTATTAGGGCTATGATTTTCATGCACTAAAAAACGGAAATTCAGTGTGGACGTCCGAGAGCGCACATAAATTTTTGTGTCACATTCAATGCACGCTATTCAATTTCGGTGGATTTTCGGCGCACACAAAAAATTTGTCGTTCCACAGTTATTTTGGACATTTATTTGGAAATAAATTTGAATTTTTCGCAAAAATATTTAGGGCTCATACAAAATTCTAAGCGTACGTACGGCCGGAGCGGCGCACAACGAATGTTTTTATTGATCTGGACGCGGCTTTATACATTGAAAAAAAAAAAAAAACCTTACACGTCAACTGACGTAATTTATACATTTTTCAAAGAACAAGTTTCATCGATAGTAAAGTTTTCAAAATAATTTTCCCCGCATTCAAGATCAATGCGAGTGCTTTAAATACTTTTTTCATTGTTGAAAATCCTTCAATTTTTTTTTAGAACTGAACCAGAAGATCCTTCAACACCCGTAAGAAATTTTTAAAAAATCATCTTCAATTCAGTTCTTTGATTCTTAATTAAGAAATTTAATGGGTGCGTCTGTTTCTTTGAAACCGATGTTTTTATGTTTTACGTTTATTTTATTGAAAATATGAACGTAAAATATGCATTTACTATTAAGAAATGCAAAAATATGGAAAAATATGCAAATTATATGCATTTATAGTAAAATATGCACTTAACGATTGAATGCCATATTAAAGGAAAACTCGTGATTCGTAAAGATGATTTGCTATCACGCTTCTAAATATTATCATAAAATATATGCATTTTGCATGGAGATCTTATATATTTAGGTAGGTGATGCTTAAAAATTGTGTTTTAAATTTCTTTTTTTTTTGCTTACATGTAAATCGACTCCAGGGTAATCAGGGTATATAAGGGATGAGAGCATATATTGGTGTGGCCTGGTATAGTCTGTTCAAAAACAATATACCTCCATTAAGATCACGTTTTGTTAGCGCGATGCTAAGGGCATAAGGCTATACCTATTAAGGCGCTTGGCGGTTTTGGTTTCACTCGGACTGAAAAAGTTTTTCAATTAAAAATTAACATACAAGGCCATGCATTGAAATGTGTCTGATGACTTAACTTCAGGATATATTATCTAGCATACTCATATTTTCATTGTTTCATTCAAACCTTCAATATTAATAAAATGATGGTTTGAGAAGGTTTGTACAGTACAACCATTACCCTTATGATATGGTATAATACAAAAGAATCGTTCCATGAAAAAAAAAAACTCTGAATCGATTGATTTTTAAATATACAGGGTGATCGGTATATAAGATGCACCAAACTGCTGAAGCGAGTAGGTTGGGTTAAGACAAGAAAAAAATCATATGGGAGGGGGTATATTTCCTTCCGTTAAGGCAGGTATAGGTAAAGCATGGCATTTTAAATTGTACCGTTGTTTTTAAATATTTTTTTTCTGTTTTAAGTCAATTTTTTAGAAAATTGCCCCTCCTGCCTAAACGGGGGGAAATAGATCCCCCCTCCGATACGATTTTTTTATTGTCTTAACCCAACCTACTCGCTCCAGCAGTTTGGTGCATCTAATACCGATCACCCTGTATATACATAATTGCTTATTGCATAGACAATAATTTTAATGAAACATAAAATTTAAGGGACACGTGTTTGAGTTGTAGCCTCTTACCTTGGCCGTTCGGATTAAGTAATAAATTGAAAGTCCCCTCGATTCTTGCAGACACGCACACAGGAATGGTTGAAAGCTTTGAGTCGACTAAGCCCTGTAATTCATTAGCCGGTGTGCCACCAAATTTATTTATTTTTAATAACATCAGATGACTTTTACTTGTAAGCCTAAGAAATCACTGCGTTGCCATGGGAAAACGCCAACCAAATACCTGAAATATCGAAATTTCATTGCCTTGAAACTGATATTTTTTTTTTTTTTTGAAATCTCAGAATTCGAAAACGACTTAATCGTTTTTTTTTCTTAACTTGGTAACTCTGAATTTCCTCAAAAAATAAGATTTAAAAAGTGGATTTCGTAGGCAAAAATAATTGTTCTTATGTTAAAAAAAAAATTATGATCAGTTTTCATAATCAGTTTATTAATGCGAAGAAATTGAAGACTTCAAATTCTCTGCCTTATCCGAAGCCAACCGGCTAAGATGAGAGGCAAGAGATTAAAAAAAATTAGATGTACCTCCAGTAGGGCAGTTCGATTTTCTCGGAAATTTTTTTATTTATTACTAAAGTAATATAATAAGCCCTATCACAGATTCCATCGCAACAAAAATCTCCGAACCAGCGTTGCCGCCCGAAAAAAAAATAACCTGCCATATATTTTCTGAAAAAACCGCGTCATTTTCGTGCCATATGAAAAACCACAAATTATTCAATTTAAAAAAAAAAAAAAAAAAGAATAATAAATTTTGATACGGGGTGTAATACAGCAAAAATAAAATTAAGGAAATCATTTGCTCTATTCCTTTGTTGTCCAAAAAATATGAGTTTCTGTCGATTTTTAACGAAATTTTGGACCAATTTTCATTAAATTTTATCGAAATTTGCTTCACTTTAAGTACAATAATGGAAATAATAACTCGTGCCATATTGGCATCGTGCCATGGGGAAATCATCGTGTCAAAAAAGCACATCCGTGCCACTTTGACGACGTTGCTCCGAACGGATTGTTACGCTACAAATTACGAAAAATTGTGTTCATAATCCAAATCGAAAAAATGAATTGCTTCATTCTTGAAATCAGCTGTTTTATGGATAATTATTCAGAGTTGTAGTAGTAGCCCGTGGCGTAAAGGTTAGTGCGTTGGACTGTCACGCCAAAGGTCTGGGTTCCAGGGAGCAGTTAAAAAAGTTAAATTGGGATGTAAAATAAAAATGCAAAATACAAAAGCAAGCGACAAAAAACTAGAAGCATAATTGCAAATGTCAAATTTTTGATATTACGCAGCTTTTAAATGAGTTTTAAATTAAGTTTAAACGGTTTAATACTGCGTTTTCATTAGAGCTGAAATGATTTGGCAAATTACAAAACAAGTGTTCACATTTCAAATTTTCTAATTTTGTTTGACGGTCCAGATTGTCAATCGCTTTTTTTTGTTGTTTTTTTACATTAAATTCTGTCATTTTAATTGGTTCCGTTTTGAATGGATTCCATTTGGTTGTGTTCATAAAAGTTTTACGTTCCTACCGAATTTCGTGCAAATTTGGTTGAAATTACCTCATTTGGAAATTCGACAACTTGTCTTAGAGAAGAATGACTTATATTTGTTTCATTCTATGATTTAAAGTTCAATGAATTTCGAATTTCATATATGAGATTTTTCACTACGAATTGATTCTGTGATCATTTTTTCTTCGTTCGGAGAACATTTTCGATTACGATGGATTCTGTGAAAGGGCTGAATATTATTTGTATTCATTAAAATAAAATGGACTTTATTATTGGTGCACCCTATTATTTAATTGTATTCTTTAACTATGTGGATCGATCTTATGAAACTCACTTGAAACTGGATAAAAATATGCCTATATTTTCCTTGCAAAATAAATTAACTAATTAATATTTCTTGGTTCACTCGGGCGTATACGCACTTTATTTTTTCATTTTTCAATACAATATTTTACGATTAATAAATAATGATTTCCTTCCATAAAAAAAAAAAAAACATTTTAAAAAACAAGAATTGAAACGTTTCCTTTAAACTTTTTAAATTTATATTTCATTCTTGCTTTCAGTTTTCTATACAAGCAGAGATATGTTACTTAGGCCCATTTCCTGAAACGAAACTTAAATATTTATGTTCAACTTTAACGCTTATTTTCTACTTTTTCCTCAGCGTAAGCTGTCACATAAACTCTTACGTTGAACTTAAATATTATTTAAATTTCGTTTCAGTCCTTACATTTATAAATCTGAGGTAAAAAGGTAAGAACAAACTATTTACATTTTTTCTGTCAACTCTTTAGCGACTTATCACTTTGTTACCTGAATCTAAGGGCACATAACTGCACATATGCGATTTCTTCAAATCCCACAAAATATAATATGCACCAACACACACGGATTGTCAAATTAAATTAAATTTATTTTCGAAATTGCCACTTTATTTGAAATTTATTAACAAAGTTTTGCCTGTCATAACAATATTGCTCCCAAACGAGGACGTTAACGATACGTTCGTCGTTGTTTTCTATGAGGTTTTAAGCCACCCGGGACAAAAGAGGGGCTGTGGCTCTCCGCTTTGCATCAGATTCATACTTCTATATGTATGTATGTATGTACTTCATTGCCAGAGCTACTGTCTTTGCGTTTATGCATAACTGCATAACTGCAACTACAATAACCCATGGCAGCCACAACAAAACGAAATTTGGGTTGTCGGAATTTGTTTTAATGAAACCGGCAATTTAACTTCGCAAACATTGGATGGTGGCAAAGAAGAGTAGCGGGAAGAGAACTGAGAGCCTGAGGGTGGTACATATCTACTAAGGATTTAAGGAACTATATGACTATAAATGTTATGTATATGCAACGTCGTCGTCGACACGATGATGGTGAAGGCCAAGAGTTGCTGCAAGTTTTTAGAAATGTTATTTTATTTATGATATTTTGCTTGAAACGTTACCATTATGACACATGCACACTGCACAGAGCACACACACACACTCTCAAATCAGGCAAAGGATCCTTGCCACTGAAAACAAACGCATGTCTCATCCAACTTATTCTTGAAACTATACTCCGTGTTCGTGCCACTCGAAGTTGCTTAATTGAAATGAACTTAGATGAATCCGCATGTGTTGCAATACAACTACGGTCCGTCTATGGAAAAATTAGATATATGCATCTGTCGGATGGGTGTCTTTTACTAACTAGAATATGATTGCCAGGTAATTTTTTCTATCAAGTAGCAAAATGATTAATCAATTAAAATTATTTATGTGCAAAATAAAAAAAAAACTATGATGAGGAACGAAATAGGATGTATTTGTTTAACTCTTTTCAGAGTAAAAAAATGAAAACAAAAAATTTTGTTTAGTTTAGTGGCTTCCGCCATACCGCCATCTCGGTGTGTGAGCCTGTACGTCTTTGTGTCCGTGCGTCCACTGGGCGATTCCGCTATCACAAATGCACAAATACAAGTTACTAATTGTTATTACTTTTTTTTAGTATTATTGATTGAAAATATTCATTGTAAGTTTGTTGCACCCGCGATATAAAAGATACATAGAAAGGTTTGTTTTTTTGACAGAAATAAAGTGCTTACGTTTTGAAACTGTGTGTACTACGCACTCTGCCTCTGCTGACCACTGACACATACCTAAAAGTGCTTATAAAAATGCTGATGCTCCAAATGCATTTGATAAACAAACCTCACATTGCGCCCTGTGACGTCAGTGGTCAGCAGTGGCAGTATAGTGCACACAGCTTCGAAGACTGAGCAAATCTGATGCGCGGGTTCAAATACCGCGTGATGTGTAGAAAGTTTTTCAAATAAAATTGGATTTAAGCTCAGCACCACTATAACTGGCTGAACAGAATTGTGACGCAGACGGAACCGGAGCCGGAGCTGGAATAGCTGTCAAAATATTGAGTACACGCAAATTCAATGTTGCGAACACAACGGAACGTAGACGCATAGGGAACTGCAGACGCAGACAGAAGAGTTCACCAACTTTTAACTTTTCACGTACGGCACTTTTGACGTTTCAATTTGTATGAAGAAAAAAAAACAACTTTTTGGGTCGGAAAAAAATATTGTGATTATTTGTATCGCGAAATAAATTATTTATTAAAATGAAAATTATTGGAGACAAAAAATGTGAATTCTGAGCTTATACACAAGAATATTCTTTTGTTTTTCTTCAAAATACTTTCAAAGTTGTACAGCTCCATTGTGGACATGTAAAAAAGATAACGTACAACACTTTTTGACAGCTCTTCCAGTTCCGTCTGCGGCTTCAGTTCCGTCATTCTATTCTGTTCAGCCAGTAAAGGAGACTGATGATAGGGCTTGGCACCCCTTGAAATAGCTATATCTCCAGCCAAATAAAAACAAAACGAATTAAAAATTCCAACAAAATTATTTCGTAAGTTGTTGTTGTTGTTCACAAATTCAATGAAATTGACGGAATAAATAATGGTCAAGTCTAATAAACTGACATTCAAGTATGAATAATACAATAATAATAATAATAACTTAAGCTTTAAATACATTGGCCACTTTTTGCAAAATTACAAAAAGGAAAAATATTTTGTTTCCCGCTATCGTAGTTTTTTTTGTGAAAAAGAATATACACAATTTTTTTTAAACCAAAATTTAATTTTTCTGCATCATTTTTATAAGTTTTCCAGTGAGAAGCACTATCCCAAAATGAGTGTGAAAATGTTCACTTTTGTAGTTTTTCACTTTTTTGGCCAATGTAGTTAAGGCTTAAATTATAGGAGTAAATTATAGGTTGAACTTTAAAAAAAACGTTGATTCAAATTGGTGTCCCCCGCGATCACGATTTTAGGATCGCGGATGCACCTTATTGAATAATAATTTCTGCCCTTTAAGGTTGATTTTTTTAACTATTTAATAAAATATTTTGTTCTTTTTTATAAAAATATCAGGTTAAATGGCGGTGAAACAAAAAAAAGAAAGTACTTCAGAGAAATAGAATATAGGCAAACAATAACAGAAAATGCTAAACTTCATGCAGAGCACATTCGTTTTGAAATCGAACATTGAAATAGACATTTGGAGGATAACAGTTTGGAACTACTAAAATGTTCAGTGCACGACGAAATTCTATGATTCCTGATGTATCTGCATCCTCTGTATCAGGCGAATCCTGTCCCATATTAAAACAAAAACTTCGCGTTTTCATTATTACCAGCAGAGGTAGGATCGGATTTACAGTAACTAAGGCGCGAACCCCGGGGCTCGCACATGTTGAGGGCCTCCACAAACAATTTGATGACATATCGTAAAGTTGGAAGCAGCAGAGGAAAAGATTAATGGCAATAATATATACCAAGTTATTTCGGAAAACATTGACGAAATTGAAAAAAAAAAAACAAGGAAATCATAATATTAATAGCGAAGGGTACTGACTATAGCAATATACATTATTTGATCTCTTGTTTTGTTCTTTTATATAGTTTTATTGATATTAAACTACATAATGTGTATTCATTAAAGTAAGACGCGTTGCACCCGCGATAATTTGATGTTGCACCCGCGATTGCTTAAAAAGTGTATAATTCGTTTTTTATTTTTATTTTCTATCTTTATTTTTATTTCTTCAGTTGATTGAATCAATGTCGTTCAAAATATGTAAGAATACCATAGTAAATAGCTTTGCTCCCGACTTTTTTTGGGCAGTTTTGGGCAATCTGTAAAATTTTCAGGAGTATAAATGAAATTCTCTCAGAGAGAAGAAAACTACCGAAAGAGTCTGGAACGTTATAGGCAAACATTTCTGCTACTTTTTAAACGATGAACACAAGAATCGACTAGAGTTGCCATAGATCAATTCATTATAAAAAGTTCCAAAAAATTATAACCAAAATAAAAAAAATTTGGAAAATATTAATAAACTTGTAAAACATAAATTTTATTATATACAGGGTGTCCCGAAACTCAACGTCAAGCGGGCACCGGGTGATAGGGCAGGTTGTGCCCGTTCTTTAATAAGTATGAAAAAATAATCCATCTCGCTTGGTTTAGTAGTTATAGCAATATTAAGAAAAATAATGAAAATCGATACCCTAGCGATTGCTTTTTTATTTGCAAAAGGACCTCAGTTCACTTCATATCACTTTTACGTAAATAATGCTTTTTTGTGCTCAAAAATCGGTTTTACCGAGGTGTATGTAAGATAAACAAAGGCACTTGAATAAGACACTGTTTGCAGTAAATTAGAGTGAGACAGATCAACATTACACACGGTACGCTACGATCTACGTTCTGTGATGGGCTTTGTTCCTCCTTTTACTAGCAATGTCTCGTAATTGTGCGCCTTTGTGTTACCCTAGACTCGATTAGTGTTGTGAAAATTATGTTAGTTAGTATCTAATAATACATAGGTCCTTAAAACCTTTCACGAATATAGCGTATTTGTCGAAGCTCAAGAATATAAGAATATCCATACTAGCTCATTGAAATGTTACATTAGCCGGGCATTTTGTTCAGGACTAAATGTTTGTGATTTATGGGAGGGATAAGTGTTAGTGTAAAATGAAATTTTCGGGGATTAAGGCCCCTCCCTCTTTTGGGCGCCATTTTGGAAAATGGGGTGTTAAAAGTTTTTCGCTATATCTTGAGAACCATGCGTCTTACAAAAATAATTTTGCACATTTGTGTATGAAATTGAATTCTGTACAATAAATGGTAAGGCACTTTTTATCGTAAAATTGATAACAAATTGAAATTTAAAACAGATGAAAGTTTAAAGAAAATTATAATTAAAGGGATATAAAATGCCAGGTTACTGTTACTTTCAATGGAGGATGTTTTCATATTTTTGAGCCATTTACTAATACGCTATTCGCGAAAGGCTTTTATTACGAATTACCAAATAATAACTAACATAATTTTCACAACACTAATCGAGTCCAGGGTAACACAAAGGCGCACAATTACGAGACATTGCTAGTAAAAGGAGGAACAAAGCCCATCACAGAACGTAGATCGTAGCGTACCGTGTGTAATGTTGATCTGTCTCACTCTAATTTACTGCAAACAGTGTCTTATTCAAGTGCCTTTGTTTATCTTACATACACCTCGGTAAAACCGATTTTTGAGCACAAAAAAGCATTATTTACGTAAAAGTGATATGAAGTGAACTGAGGTCCTTTTGCAAATAAAAAAGCAATCGTATTTTTTACGAGTAAATAAGTAGCAAGTGTTGTACCATTTTGAAATTTTGATGAAACGGGCCATTTTTTTAAATAACTTGCCGAGGGTAGTGTAGTACATTTTTTTTAAAAATATGAAGTATGAAAGTTAGCTTACAAAATTTTTTTGAACAATGACTCGGTCAAACTTTATTTTTCTTACGAAACTGACAATATTAATTCTTGGATTTGTGATTGCGATCAATAGCATGGTTATTAACGATTACGTAAAAAAAAAAAACACAACTAAATTTTAAAATTTGTAACCACTGTATCTAAAAATGTGAGCTAGGGTATCGATTTTCATTATTTTTCTTAATATTGCTATAACTACTAAACCAAGCGAGATGGATTATTTTTTCATACTTATTAAAGAACGGGCACAACCTGCCCTATCACCCGGTGCCCGCTTGACGTTGAGTTTCGGGACACCCTGTATAGTGAAAACACAATCTAACTCAATTCAACATTGAATTATAAAATTAAATTTATTTTGCTATAGAAAAGTATCTCATAAAAGAAATTCATGATTTTAAATTACATTTTCTTCTTTAGAATTACTTCTGGTAAACGAATGGTAAATTTTATGAACATAAATTTACTAATTAATAGATTGATAAAACAATACGAAAATAACACATCTACCAAAACTAAAACAAAAATAAAAATAACACTTAGGCATTACTAGCATTAGGCAACCCTTAGTCAACAGCGTATTTGAATTTATTTGAATTGAAACTGAACTTTTTTGACAGAACTCAAACTTGCCAATCTCTGCCCAAAGAAATTTCTTGGGCAGAAATTTTCAGGAAGGGGGAAATGTTTTTCTCTTTCGAGAGCGCTCTCTTTTGCCCAAAACTGCCGAATTTATGAAGAGTTGAACAGGATTTGGGCAACAATTGTTGACCAATTGTGACAATTGGCAGTTTTGGTCAAGGTCTCGAACAAAACTAATATTTCCCAATTAACAGACTCTTCGTCGCATGGGAATTGTTTTGTCCCATACGCCATTGGCACTATTTCCAGAAAGACGAAGTTAAAGGTTTGCGTACTTGGTGTTCCAAATGCGTGTGATAGGATTTTTTTTACCCAAAGTTCTACTTATTTAGTGAGTTTTCCTACTAAATTTCAAAATGTTTTACTTGACCGTTAAGACGTTACGCTAATTTACGTAAAAGCCAACTTTTTCACGTGTGTCCCACCGCCTATATTTTGTTACTGAAAAGCTTTCTCATACACGTGGGACACACAATTGTTTTTGTAATACGTGTTAAGAAATGATTTTTATCCTGATCCTTAGATAATAAAACGCAGCTGCTGTAATGGAGGTGGAACAAACCAATACTAAATTTTGTTTTGCGATCAGTGTCCCACAAACATTGCTATTCTTTAACACGCTATTCTTTAAAAAAATGTGTCCCAATCCCAAACGCCAAAAAATTGTTTATGGGACAAAACAATTCTACAAACTGTTGATTTTCCTGGATATTGGACAAAGTCGTTGTTTCTCAGGATTGGTAGTACATAGCGCAAATCGGATCACAGATTTAGAAAGATCATTCCACATTACCATAGAATCCGTCCCTAACTAAAAGAACCACAAAAGTGGCGTATGAGACAAAACAATTCTCAGGCGATGTCTTGTGTTTTTGTATTATGAATTGATCTAGAAACTTGAGGCCAATTCTTTTGTACCCGAGATCGTACTTTGAAGCCTTTTTTGGACGATTTATTTATTTTATATAATCTTTATAAAGGAATCTTAAGTGAATAGGTTAAAATGTAATAATTTTATTAAAATATCTTTTTTTTTATTGTAAATATACTTCAAATGAGTCTAAATGTTGCACCCGCGACAGCGTTGCCACCCGAAATAAAATTAAATTGCCCTATTTTCTGGAAAAACGTGCCTTTTTTCGTGCCACATGAAAAAACCAAAAATTCTTCTATTTCCATAAAAAGCCTGTAATCAATTTTATTACAGATTGTAACACAATAACAAAAATCAATGGAAATCATTTGGTCTATTCGTGCATTATCAAAAATAATGTGCTTCTGCCCACTTTTTACGGAATTTGGATAAATTTTCATTAAATGTTGTTAAAATTTGCTTCATTTTGAGTAAAATAATGGAAATAAAAAAACGTGCCATATTGAAATTTGTCGTGTCACCGTCCCACGAGGAAATTATCGTGTCAAAAAAGCACGATCGTGCCACTTCGGACACGCTGACCCGCGATAATGGAATCGCCCCACTGACTGCCTAAACGGGTGAACCGATTTGCTTAAAATTTAGTACAGAGCATTTTTATGTGATTCCCTATTTTCGAGTTATTAGCGAATGTAGGTTTATCTTTTGGACGGGTTGATCAATTTTTTTTTTTAATTTTGGAGTATGTTGTTTTTGAGTTGTTCGAACAATATTGCATTAAAAATAGTTTAAAAAAAAAAATCAAACATAATATTAATACATATTAACTATGTGATAGTGTGAACTAATTAAAACAAAGAGTTTTCGGATTTTAGAGGGATTAACTTTTTTTATTGCAAAAATATTGTCTTAAGTCTTACTATTTCTATGTTACGTCGTATAGAAAGAATAAAATTAATCGGTAGCATTATTTCCTCTCCGCAGGTATTCAAGACTTAAGTCATTTTAAAACTTTTTTTTTTAATTACTACAGATGATGGATTCATATTAGAGAGACTGGAAAACGTAGAAAAATGTCAAAATTTTCGCTTCGACAAATTAGACCAGTTTCCATAATGGGAAGTTAATAAATCGACATTTTAAAAGTTCATCAAAAGCTTTTAGAAAGAAAATGCAAAATATAAATTTGTTCAATAAGATCAACACTTGGTAAAAGTTTTTGGTAAAACTATTTCCTTCCCAAAAAATGCAGTAGTCATAAAATAAAAAAAGAGAATATTGTTAGTGCGACAGCTTGTACAAAACCAAGACGCAGTGACTTAAAGTTCTCGTATGCATGTTTCGAAATGCTCCATTCATGCAATATGAATATGCAGCATGAATGGAAAATTTCGAAATCAAAATGTTTAAATCCTTTTCTAAGCAAAATAAGCAGGACATTATAACTAAAAATCCTTTCCATAATTTTGTTGGTGTCTATCAACGTCTGAATTAACCTACAAATCTGGCAACTTTACAAAATTTCCTTTACCATAACATTAGATTTCCACTCCTTCATAGTATCTATCTAGTCATAGTAGTTATCGTCATTATTACAATGTCAGAATAGTGTTAACTTTCATCAGAACGCTCATTGGAAGATAAGTCATAAGAGAAAGTCATCGTCCTGCAGCTCATCCACCATCATCATATCAAGTCCGGATAAGAAACACATAATAATGGAGTCCATCCATTCTGATGGATGAACACAGCAACAGTGATGATGAAAAACTTCTTGTCCAGAATCAGGACGATACCATACAGATGAAGTCAAGGTATGTGAACACTTGCACCGCAGATTTGTTTAAGGCTGAACAAATACACTCGACATCCTAGGTATAAGGACTTAAAGTAAGGACTTTCCGCAGGATATGTCTGTGAATACATATACAATGCATATACACTCACTTAAGTTATGAAAAAGAATTCCAGTTATTGCAACAACATAAAATGTATACATTTTTTCCAACAGAAAATACTTTCGAGAGCGGAAGAAAAGCTCTTCATTTTGCACACTGTGTTAGAGTTAAAGGCGGTGAAGAAGGTGGAAGTGATGGTGGTGGTGGTGGATGGTGGTGCGTCCTTCAGCCAGTTTCTAATGTAATTTGTCTGAGTATTTTGAGAAAGGTGGCAGGGAGGTTCTGTATATAAGTATATATTTTCTATAGGCTTGGCATCACTTGCACACAAAGGGTATGATGGATAAGAGTGGGATTTAAAGCAAGTTAAAACAAGAAATCTAATTACAAACATTCAAGTGAAGAAGAGATTAAGATGAACAATGGAAAAAGGATGCTTTTAATAACTCGCAGCACACATATCCGCTCTTATTTGCACTTGTTTCATAAGTGAACATTTTGTTAAATTGCTTAAAATGATATATAACGTTTTTGATGTATATGAGTGCACGAAATACGTATTTTCGTTTTGGAAAGACATTGAAATAAATGGAATATATGTGAAATTAGTTTAGTGAAAGAATATTTTTTTTTTTTGTGGAAATAACTTCAAATAGTGAAATATATCGCTGTTATTGAAATAAATGTTCTCTATACTATTTCCTTTTTCTCAAAAAGCAAAAAACTGAAACCTTACAATTAATATTTTCATCATTATCCAGGTGCGAAGTTTAATCAAAATCGTGAGAGCCGTTTTTGAGAAACAAAACCCGAAATATTTGTATGGCAGCCTTTTCTAAATAAGTTAAATCAAAAATTCGTATTTCCAATTACATAAAAATGTTTTTTTACCAAATTATAAGCGAATTACTCCACCTGTTTATGCTCTAGCTCAAATTACAGTGTCAGTGGACGATATGGCGAAACCCACTTTTTTCGACTTCTCCATATCATGGTATAGTGCCAATTTTCGTTACAACCCCAAAACTTTTTTTTACACAAAACAAATAAAAATAAAAATGTGCAGTAACAAAATAACTTTCTCTCAAAATAGCTATTAACGTCCTTTAGTCCATACAAATTGGCGTTTGGTCCTGACCTGTATTAATAAAAATATCTTTCTTCTAATTTTATTTTTATTTATCAATAATAATATTCCTTAATATTGTGAATTTTTTATTTTGGCTTTATTTGATCATAAATTTTTAATGCAATTAAAAAATTAAACCATTAATTTTCCCTAATTAATGAATTAGTCTTTCAATTGCTTTAAAAATTAATGATCAAATAAGAAAAAAAAAATAAATTTGATGGCACAACAGCTCATGAAGAACTAAGGCCTACTGACTTACAACTCTCAACCATTCCTGTGTGAGTGTCTGCAGGAATGGAGGGGACCTACAGTTTATTGCCGAATCCGAACGGCTAACGAGCGGCACTTTTCTGTGACAGGAGATACTCTTGGAGGATTTGTCAATTCCTCGCAAGAGGCAGTAGCCGTTTTTTCTTTTAAATAAATAGGTGGCGAGGCTGGGGATCGAACCTTAGACCTCCGGCATGACAGTCCATCGCACTAACCATCACGCCACGGCTACTACTGATCAAATAAACCCCAAAAAAAAATGTTTCCTTTTAAATTAAAAAAATAAAAATTTCAATACTTTGAAATCAATCAAGTCTAAAATTTTCTTTCAAAAAAAAAAAATAATATTAATAATAATAATAATTAAAATAGACACAAAATGATACCTACAGCAAGCTCCCTATTTTTCGGCGTTCTTTAAGAACCCGATTAACTGGAAAATTTAATTATACCCGCAATCGATTATCCAAACTTTGGTACATTGTCCGTAATATTTATCGGCAAAATTTAAATCGTCCCGCGAGTAGAGATTCCAAACCCAGCATGTATTTTTTTTAATCAAGCGATTGTGAATTTTAAATTCTAAATATTTGCACCCGTTGTGCGTCCGTAAATTTTTAGTAATATTTTTTTTTAAGCAAAATGAAGAAAAATACGCTAAGGAAGCCATAGATAAAAATTGTATGGCGAAAATATGAAGATTTGTTAATTGTGAGGGGCTCAAAATGAGATCAAAATTTCGATAGTTCTTATAAGGCTCACACAAATTTGAAATAATACCTTTTAAATAGCAGTGTTTATTTCTTACTAAGTGAAAAAATAATATCAAGGGCGTAAGCAGGATTTCGATTAAGGGGGCAAATTTGTGAAAAAAAATTTTAGTAGCCCGTGACTTCTACCTTATGTTTTTTCAGGGTTACTGCCTCTTGAGAGCAAATCCTCCAAGAGTATCCTCCAAGAGTATCTTTTTTCATTAAAAATTTCCGTTCGCCTTAGCCGTTCGGATTCGACAATAAACTCTAGGTCCCCTCCATTCTTTCCGACACGCACACAGGAATAATTGAGAGTTCTAAGTCACTTAGCCCTGGTTTTCATGAGCCGTTGTGCCATTAAATTTATATATTTATGATATTTTTTAGCTATTTTCTTAAGAAATCTTATTTGTTTTAGGCTTAGCGCTTAGGTCTATTTTCTATTTTCTAATTTTTAATTTTTTTTTTTTATTTATGTTCTTTCCAATTTATAACTCTTTTTGGTTATCCAGCTTTGAAAGTAAATAAGGGCTTTTTTATTGAGATTTAAAATACTTAATTACATGACTCCGAGAAACCAGCACTTTTAAGCGACTCAATACCAATAATAATAACATTACTTCTATTAACAAATACATAATATAATTTTTAACAAAATTCTGCAAATAATAAAAATTAAGTTTAAATTTTTTTTTTAATTTTTCAAAACTTTTTTTTTGTATTACTTATTCGCAGAATTTTGTTAAAAAGATATTTGAAAAGCAGAATATTGAAAAGCTGAATTTTGAAAGCAGAATTTAGTAAGCAGAATTTTCACCCTGACAACCCTCGTAACGTATAGATATAATATTCAGTGTTTATAAAAAAATACTCCGTTTCATTATTTTGACTGAAAAGGTAAATTTTAACAGCTTGTGTATGCATATTAGGGTGTCCGTTATTTCTTAATCTCACTTTTGCTGCTGCCTCGGTATTAAGAACAGATTTTATTTTTTAAGCCTAGCTCCATTGCGTTGGCCGCTATCTTGAATTTAATGAAATTCGGTTTTCATTGAATAACTCGTTTATTTTCAACTTTTGACTAAACATGCACTTAACAAAAGTTGTTCAGAATTTAATTATCTACAACTTTGGTTATAACAATTTTTTTCCTAGGATCGATATTTTTCAAATTAATCCGGAAAATACAATTACAGTCGTTTTTTCATGTGTATTTTGAAGTTAGCCGCGTTAGTTAACATTTGTTTAAATAAAAACAAAAGACAAAATTGACTTTAATGCACTATAAGAGTCAGGCAAGAACCTTTGTCAAAAGTTTTCTTAGAAAACAGTACCTGGTTCGTTTGTCCCTTCTCTAATTAAAGTTTCGTTTTTGTTATATTTCATTTTGTTTTGTATATAATATTTTTATGTTTTTGTTCAATAAAAGTTAAACAGTCGATTTTAAGGTGCTTTTTTTATTTAAAAAAATTTAAAGAAAATATACATACAGTTTTCTATTTTAGTTATAGGATTTAGGCCTTTTGGGATTTTGGGTTTTTGGGGTTTCGGGTTTTCGGGGTTTGGGTTTTCGGGATTTTGGGTTTTCGGGATTCTGTCCGTCTCTTATATAATTTTTTGGGATTTTGATTTCGAGATTTTGGGATTCTGGGTTTTCTGGATTTTGGGTTTCCGGGATTTTGGGTTTTCTGGATGTTAGGCTTTTTTGAATTATGGTTTTCGGGATTTTAGGTTTTCGGGATTTCGGGATTCCGAGCCCAACTCAATAGTTTCATATTATTGGATATCATTATGATGTTCTAAGCAATACCATGCCAGCACATTTTTTTTTTAAAGCAAACAAAGATGAAAGATGTAAAACCTTTTTGATATTTTATTTTGTTTTTATGCAAATCTGAATAGGACGTCTAAAAGGCTTCATGTTCAAATGAAGATACTTTCAAAACACATGTATAATTTTACATTTCACTCAAAGAGGCAAAAGTAAAACTTAAGGAAAACTTTTTTTTTTATCTATGTCTGTTTACAAAACATTTATTAACATTGCGCTAATGACGCGGAAGCTATTTGCTAAGAATTAACATTCAAATTCATCTTCCGCTTTGAATTTATGGTCGTAAAGTTTTAGAGCAAACATAATTTAAAATTTTGTACTTCTAGGGTATACATAAGTTGTTTAATGGGCACGACAACACCTTAAAGAACGCCCCGACAATCAGTTCGCTTATCGCTTTGAACAAATTGACTTAATTTCTTGCCTATGGGTCTATGGTCTTGGTCTCGTTGGAAAGCGGTGGCAATTTTAATTAGGTGCCTTCACGCAAAATACACGTCTCCAATTCCTTACCTTTAATTCAGCCTGAAAGATTCAACCAACAAAACCACCGCCTCTGCCGCACTGCCACTAACACATTCAACTAATTCCAAATTTGGTAATTGAGTTTTCCAAACACAAACATTGTAAAATATTTATAAAGATAAATATACCTTGTGTTTTAAGACGTTCGTTTTGGCTGCGACTTGGATGGTTTGGGTCTGGCTCTTAACTACTTCTTGTTTCCAGAATACTTTCCAAGTTATTATTACCTTCGGCTTCCATATGCTTGTGTGCCTTGACTTTAAAAAAAGGGTTGCGCGTTTTCTGTGCGAAGGTTGGTAAAGAGGTGTAATAGGTATAGGGCCCATGTAAATCTTTTCTGTGTTTATACAGTTACTTATTCTCAACAATTAGGAGCTCTCATTAATTGAGGTTTATTTAAACCGTGTGAGGATTAAGAAATATAAAGCTATAAGTTTCTCGAATCAAATATATATGACAGGATATTTCTTATACATAGGGTATTTGCTTTTAAAATATTTGGGGAGCTTATTTTGTGCGGTAAGCGAGTAAGCTCGTTAAAATAATGTGTGCAATATATTTCCTTATTATAATGCTTTAAAGCTCTATGAAATCTCTGCTCTGTGGAATGTAAATTTTTTTCATTTAAAATGTATCTGGAAACTCGCAGTCAAATATTGCCCTGATTGACTGCCATCTTTACATAATGTAAAACTTGACGTATATATAAATAAAAATTTTAGTCAGAGAAAATCAACTAGCTTTTATCTTTAAATTACGATACATCTTTTGATTAGTCGACATTTTTTTTATTAAATCATTCGGTGAATTTAACATGGCAATCTATTGGCAAATAATGTCAATTTTATAGAGAATGTTTATTTTCGATTAAAATGTAACGAAATTTCAATCGTGAAATCTCTGGACGCAATGAAAAATTTGTAAAAGATGATAGATTACGCATTATGAATTACTGTTGCTGCACCACAGAAATCTTACAAACTTTTGGGTATTTTAAATATACTTAGTTTGATAGAGCTAGAGTTTTGAAAGAAGATATCTAGAGACAAAATAAAACGACCACGTTAAAATAAGTAAAAGTACCTAAGGAGTATATTGATTTTAAGCCCTTTTTGGTGGCATTTGGAAAAAAATATTATCCAAACGTCAAAATAAAATACGTTGCCTACTTGTCAAGCCATGAGCTGTCAAAATGCATTGACATTTTCTTCGTGCTTCGCACAAGACTCCCACACCCCGTAATTTTCTTACCACCAAACTGCTGAGATACCGTAGGTACTTTATATTATCAATCTGTCGTATTATCTTATATCATTTTACTACCAAAAACCACAAAAGAAACCAAGACTATATGAGACAAAAACCGAAACCGAGACGAGACTGCACATTAAAATTTTCACGAGAAAAAGGCGAGACCAAGATCGAGACGAGACTTGGTTAGGCTAGACCGAGACCGAAACCGAGACGAGACCGAAATTTTTCGATTTTGACGAGACCGAGAAGAGACTAACAAAAGTCTCGCGTCTCGTCTCGTTGCCAGCCCTACGCATGGGCTGAGCTTATGTATTTTATAAGAAAAAGATACCGATATATACTGCAGACTGAGATGGGGTTCTTTTTATACACTCGAAGGCTTTGCATTCGATACACACACCAAAGAGAATACGAGAAAAGTGGATCCCGCAATTCCGTCTGTCTGCCTGTATGCATGTCTGTATGCCTGTCTGAAGCGATTTTCTTCAAACATGGAGCATAAGATTTTTGGGTGATTCCCTAGAGGGCAAATCGAGATTTTTTTAGCTTAAAAATTAACGGTACTTGCCATAGGACCATTTTAAAAAAAAGTTATTTATCTAAAAAACGGATCTAACGATTTTTATTTAATTTTTTGTGTGTACTAGCAGATGGTATATGGTCTATATTTTGGTAAAAAAAAAATGCACCAAAAACCGTTATTACCTGTATACCTGCCATAGAACCATTTTTTTGTTTTCGATTTTCACGTTAACCGCTTTACCGTTCAAAATTTTTAATTAGGAGTTCCTACCAAGTTACAATAATATAAAAATATTTTGGATTTTTTAAAAAAAGTTAAAAAAAATTTTTTTGAAAACAGGTTGATATTTTTTTTTTAATTATGGTTATAGCTGTATTATTATATACTTTAAAATGACATACCAAATTTTTTTGGAAAAAGTTCAAGAAATTTTATATGTATATAAAAAATTATTTTTTAAGAAAACCACCCCAAAATTTTTAAAATTCTTTCTGCATAAATTCACATTTTTTCAAGAATTGAGATGGCGTTTTTCATTCTGATATTAAAACATTTTAAGTACTTGTTTTATCAATTTAAAGAACGTGTTTCGTGCTTATTTTCTATTTTGAAATTTCCATTCTTCAGTTTATTAAATGGATAAATACATATATAATTATTAATTATGTGTTTTATATTACACTCAATCTTTAAAATTCGAAGAAGCTTTTACTACAAGAGCAAATTCGTGACACCCAGTCGTGCATTTTATTTTTTTAGGTTTATCATTGTTTAGTGTTAAATGTCTGCGAGTGTTTCGTACATTTCAAAATCCAAATTAAGGTATTTGTTTAAAGTTGATAGCTTTACATTTTAAAATCCGAAGATCAATTTATAGAATTCATATTAAATTTAAAATTTAATTTTCTTCAATTTTTATATTTTCAATTGTTTAGTTTCAAAGATATAAGTAGTATTAAGATTTTCTGCTGCAAGTTGATATTATTATGTTTTAGTTACCGAAACCAACAAAATCTTTAACTAACATAAACTTACATTCGAATCTGTAGTTAACAAACACGTCCTCACACAACTATAGTGCATCTCCTGGCAAAGAGAAGTTTATTGGGAGCATAACTTTTGCCCTTTGGAGGAGCAAATTAGCTTCAACAAATTTTTTGACCACCACTAGGTATACTAACCATAGAATCATAGCTCATTGCACATCTAACTTACGACACTGAAAAGTAAATAAGAACTTTTTGAAGTTATTTTCTTTATTTATACGTATGACCAGACCACCACAAATAATTCTACATACAGAAACGAAGAAAATTTTATCTCGTTTTTTGCTTTTCGAGAAGTTTTTCTCGCCATGAGTACCTACTGCATCTTGTCTAAATAAATACATAAGTCTACTCCTTGATGTTGTGTACCTTTCCTTTACCTATTCCTATGATAAAGTTCCATTTCCTATATAAAACTTTCCAGCTATAGGTGCTTCTTCAGTGCCGGATTTTAATGACTCCATTTCCCCTGTATCTTTAAAATGTCTAAAAATGGGAAAAAGTCATGACATGTCAAAAACTAGTGTTCTATGTTCTCCCTAACATGGTGGCTCCACGAGAAAGATTTCGTAGAATACTGTATTGCATGCTAGGAAAATTGCTCATGGAGGCTACTCATAGTATTCTATAAAATACCCTTGGTAGATTGCCCTTGTGGCACCTACCGAACATGGATTACATGTCTTATGTGTTATTACGTGAATTAACGATATGGGAAATACGCGTAGCGATGCCCTTTTTCAAACCCTATCGAAAGAGATATCAATGACGTCAGTGGCACTTGTTTTCGTGACGGTCCTCATTTCGCTACATCACACCCAACCGTCCGAGAAAGACATGTAATCCATGTCAAAAAATTTCTTACCACATATTGCTTTGCTCATAGAAAGCTATGAATAGTATTCTATGAAGAAGCAATTTTTCCTTTGACATCTGTAGGCTTGTTTCAAATTATTTTTAGTTTTGTGTTTTTTTTCAAATGTAATTAATTTATTGCAGGTGCCAAAAGGAAGTTTTGGTCTTTTCTTATGGATTTAAGTAAAATTAACAATAAATCAATTCTTTAAATTGTTTTAACTTCATAACTTTGCCCTGTGAAATTTTCGAGACAAATGAAATAGAAAGCTATTAAAATACCCAACCAACATTTTATGGTATATTATCGCTCTTTCTTTCTATCGAAAGTGACAGATAGTAATCTATAAAATATTTCAGGTGGAGACATCGTGTAATGTTTTGAATGGAAAAAATTTGACTTATTTTTGTTTCATTTGTTTCGTGTATTTACCATACTCTTATCTTCTTTCCCATTGGTTTTTAAGGTGTATTAAATTGGGCTACACATATTTGAAATTATTTCATTAATTTCTCCAATTATTTTTAGGGCTCCTAAGTCCTAATGTAGTTTCCCAACCTCTATAAGCTCTTATTTGCTTTTCATCGAATCCGCCACTGTCCTTTGTATACCTACAACAGAACACCAAACTATGGAACAACTTTTTTATACGGAGTTCCCTCTCTACCACAAGAACTTGAAATATTTTTGTTAATAATTTATATCACCTGAAAGCTAAAAGTTGGATAGTATTTCAATTTAGTGCTCCTCATGTGTTTTGGTTGTTGCCGCTATCAGTGCAGGTCATCCATTGCACGCCATTAGTTTAGTTCGGGCGCACACCTTTGCTTCCGTTTTTATTGAAGGGGTGGATTCTGCATCATGAGTGTATGTTCGTTCTCTCTCAGCAGTGTTTTGGGAAAAGGTCTTCAGTTTTCAACAAATTTTCACAAATTATGAGAGAGTGAGGACTTTTTCACCGGTTGTTTTGGGTCTGATTTATTGCGAAACAGACCCCGTATATGTTATTTTTATTACACAGCCACATAAAATAATAAATCTCAAGAAGAAGGAAAAATTGAAAATAACAAAAAACGAAAGATAATATTTTGATTAAATTACATTATTAAATTTAAGCACAGCTTACATCATTTTGAACCTGAAAAGCCATTATATCTTAAGTGGTATACAATTACTCTATCCTAGGAATATGTTAATGGCTTTATCAGCTTTCCTTCAATTAAACTCTAAAGAGATTTTTCCATAAGGAAACATTGACACTCATGTGGCAAGTGTTTTTATTTTTTTTGGGTATAATATAAGTTAGTATAATTCTTTAGATGCGTTTGTGCATCCAGGCAATAATTGTAGAACGAAGAACGAATGGATTTGTTTCAAGGGATCATGTATGGAGGTCGGTCAAGCTGGGTCCACCAAAACGGAAATTCAAAAATCTTACTATAACCAGGAATTAGGGGCTACTTTGGGGCTAATTTAGTACTCAAATCCTGAAAGAGCCCCAAATTCCCTTCACCGTTTAGAGAGCAAAAACTGATTTGATGACGTCATCATGCCGTCAAGCTGGGTCCACCACAACCCCCAGTACAGTATTTCAAAAATCTAATGATGCAGGAATTAGGGGCTAATTTGGGGCTAATTTAGTACCCCAATCCCGAAGGAGCCCCAAATTCGCCTCAACGTTTAGAGAGCAAAAACTGATTTGATGACGTCATCATGCCGTCATGCTGGGTCCACCACAATCCCCAATACATTATTTCAAAAATCTAATGATGCAGGAATAAGTGGTTACTTTGGGGCTAATTTAGTACCCCAATCCCGATGGAGCCCCAAATTCCCTTCACCGTTTAGGGGGCAAAAACTGATTTGATGACGTCATCATTCAAAGATCCAACGATGCAGAAATTAGGGGCTACTTTGGGGCTAATTTATTACCCCAACCCCAAAGGAGCCCAAAATTCTCTTCACCCTTTAGAAGGCTAAAATTTATTTGATGACGTCATCAAATCAGTTTTTGCCCCCTAAACGGTGAAGGGAATTTAGGGCTCCATCGGTATTGGGGTACTAAATCAGCCCCTAATTCCTGCATAAATAGATTTTTGAAATTGTGTATTGGGAAGTGTGGTGGACCCAGCTTGATGTCAAGCTGAGTCCACCACAAGTTTTAGGGTGAAGGGAATTTGGGACTCTTTCGGAATTGGAGTACTAAATTAGCCCCAAATCCTGCATAGTTAGATTTTTTAATTTCCGTTGTGGTGGACTCAGCTTGACGGACCTCATATATGGGCAAATTTGTATGGACTCTAAGCCCACTTTCAACATTTTGCTGAACAGTGATGAAACTTTAGTCAAATTGTTACATTCCTAGAACATACTCACATCACATTAATTTAAAAGACCCTATTATTTTATAAACAATATGTGATGCGATCACAAGAAATTTCTAATAGTGCATATCAGCAAATTCTGCCCTCAGCAATACAGATTTCTTGTGTGACCAATCAAAGCAAACGGCAGTATATCTCCAGTCAACATAGATTTACTGAGTAGACAATTTAGTAATATAAAAAGCGTTTCTTTGACCATTGTAAGTTCAGTTTTTTTTCCTCCGCTCCGCTGAAGATTTCCCGCCATTATATAAATTATTAATAAATATCTAGTTTCAACAAAGTATTTGTGCTTCAATATAGCTTTTAACGGCTTTTAGTCCATGAAAATTTTTGGCGTTTCGTCCCGGCGATCTCACTTGGACTCATCAGTTGACTAGTGAGGGCCTTGTCAATACGCAATTTCCATTAAGTTCAGTTCATCTTACATAGATTTCAGTGTGAACTATATCTAACCAGATTAGAATTCCTAATCATTAAAGCTAGAAGTTTTTTGTGCCCGTGGCCTGGCAATGTTTATATACGAAGATTTTTTTTTAATAATACAAATTCTATATACTACTGAAATAAATCAGCCAAGTAGAAGACTTAGCACTATTTTATTGGACTTTTGTGCGTTTCATTTGTTGGAGGTGTTCTCCCACGAGTACAGAAAAAAAAATATTTTTTTTTTATTAAATTCGAATTTTTAATTTAAATTCGAATTTTTAATTTAAATTCGAATCGGACGCAAAAATGGCACATTTTATAAAAAAAGTACTTATAATTAAAGAATATTAAAACAAAATGGCAACACTTTTACGCAAGGGTTTTAACTTTTTTGGAAGCCAGAAGAAGAGTCAACTAATTTGTTTTTTTACACTATTAATAGAAATCAGTTGATTTAAAAATAAAATCTTTTTTTATAACAAGCGGTTAGCTGCCACATAATGACACAATGCTTGTGTTTTTTTTTTCAAAATTTTATCAAAAATAGTCCTTTATAGTCTTGTCTTAGTTGAATACTTTGCTCTCTACCCTTAGACTAGGCACGCACTTGCGATTTAAAATCGTTGCGATTACAAAATCGCGATCGCAACAATTTTTTGCTGTGCACGCACTTGCGATTTGTAATCGCGTGATTTTTAATCGCTATCGAATGAGTTACGTCTGAGCCTTCACTCGTAACCGTAAACCGATTGTTCCCCACACGCCCCCTTGCCTAACGGCACATTAATAAATCATAACAGGTTCCCACCATTTTTGCTTACGCAGCAAAACCAATCCCAAATGGATACACCCCTTTTCCCCTGCCGCCAACTAAATACTCATATTTCATTTTATTCAAATGAAATATGAATATTTCATAAACAGGTGCATTCCTTTCCCACGGGAAGCACCTCGTGCAATAAGTTTGGATACCTGTGAAGCATTTGTCAAATATATTTTAAGTTAGTCTTTAACTCACCAAGCTATCGAGAAGTGCAGCCTCGCTTAGGACAGCGGCTTCTCCTTAGTAAATAATAAAACTTATAATTTGTAAAAAATAATATTATATTAAATAAAGTAATGAATAAATAAATAAAAAAAAAATATAAAAAAAAAACATTTTGTTTTTTTTTTTTTTGACCAAAACCATTCGGTCCAACGTAAATAATGCAACATACATCTTTTTAAGGCTGTGCACCTATTTGCGATTTAAAGTCGTTGCAACTGAAAAGTCGCTCTTAAAATGAAACCTGTTTAATTTTTGTTTAAGCACCGCGCTTTTTCAGTCGCATGTGCGTGCACTCCCACTAAAAATCATGTGTTTCATTTCTTGAGACTGAAAAATCGCGCGACTGACAATCGCAAGTGCGTGCATGTTCATTTCTTTCCGCGACTACGATTTTTTAATCGCCGAAATTTCAATCGCACGTGCGGTCGCAAACATGTAATTGCATTTGTTTCATTTTATTTTGCGACAATCGCGTCGCTCGAAAAATGGAACAAATTTCAGTCGCAGTTTCTCGGGCGCAAGTGCTGTCACTTACATTGAAACTCATTTGTTCTATTTCTTGCGACTAAATAGTCGCGCTATCGAAATCGCAAGTGCGTGCTCAGCCTAAAAACTCTGAAAACACAAAAGGGTGCAGGTGCATTGTTGCAGTAGAAATCGGTTTGTGTAGGCAACAAAGCTACTCGTGTCGGAACTTTCTTATCAAATAAAACACTTCTGTGTGCCATGTGATTAAAAATATAAACTGTCTAACAAATTCGCATTAATTAATTAAAAGGCGCGTGTAACAACAAACTTCACAATCTTTAAAGTTTACAAAAAGATAAGAAATTGCATGTTAAACAATATAATTAGTTTTAGAAGATAACAAAAAATGTTTGTGCGTTAACAAAAGATTTCCGGAAAGTAAATATTAACACAAATGTATATCTTTTTTTTAGCAAATAATTATCGATATTATTTGTACGCAGGAACGGATGAAAAGAGGGATGCACAGGGCTTAAGCACACCCTCTGCACTAAAATGAAATGAATTCGTACTTGTATTTTTAATTTTTGTTTAATGAAATAGTTTTAGCATGGGTATTGCTTCTTGTGAGGAATTGAAAAATCAGCAAAAAGATCTAAGCGGTTTGGATTCGGAAGAAAATTGTAGGTCTTCGCCATTCTTACCGCACACCATGAATAATTTATTTATTTTTATGTATTTACATGTCGGTATTATGCTTTCGTTAAAACAATGGAACTTAAAATTTTGATCAAATTTTACATTATGGTGACGAAAAAAGTGGGTCTTGCAATTTCGTCCATCTAAACCTTCCCTGATTTAAATTGATTTTGACAATTTTATTTAGAAAATAAAAATAACTTTGAACCTATAAATTTTGGATTTTTTCAAATTTTATTATAAAAAAACTTAATATTTCGAAAATGACGCCGCCCCGTGTCGATTAGTCTGAATGTTGCAAGCTTGATTGAAAATTTATAAAGTTGATTCATTATTAATGAGATTTTTTGAGCTCTTCAGTTTCCAGCCGTTTATAAATCCGATATGTCTACATTATATACCTGTGCTGATGTGAAGTTGACAAGTTTTAATTTAATTGAAATTTGAATCCAATTCGCACACTGCCATGCCATTGACTAACACCATGGTTGATTGCCTCAGTCTATTGGCGTAAATATAAATTTTAAAGTATTCTACAATAGCACCCCCAAATTCAACTTTGGGATACGGGCTTGGATTACCGTGACAACAAATTGGTAACTGTCAGCCTATGACGCGGGCGGTGCTGCGCAAAGCGGTGTGTGAACCACAAAATACATACCGATTACTCCAGACGACAACAAAAATAAAACAAATACAACTGTGGTGAAGATGCTCTGTTTGTTTAATTTATTTCATTTGTTTGCATTATAAATAATTGATCGTCGCATACTCAGAGATTTTTTATATTTCTAAAAAAACGAAAACTGTTAAAAGCGCATGACAAAAGTGGTTTGTTTACTTTGAGATTTTAGAATGAGATAATTTTATTCTGAACAAATTGAAATGAGATGAATTTTTTTCACTTGTAGTTATGGATTCAAGTTTGGCGGGATCGGTTTTTTTTTTTAGTCGCGTTTAAGGTTAATGATTGTTGTGATACCTATTCTGAGTATCTTTAGATTTTTGATATTTTTAATTTATTTAAATAGTATTACTTCGAATATAAAAGTTTATATTTCAAATAATAATCTTACGCAAACAAAAAACAAGCATAATGTAATAGGTGATATTTTTATATTGATTTATTTAAATAAACAAGTAAGCTGGATGTTTTGGATTTTGGTTAGTGAGTATCACAAAAGACTTATGCTTCGTATATGATTTGGTAAACACATTTAATTAAAAAATTTGTAACAGTTTACTACCAAACTAGCAAAAAATTAAATTTTAGTGAGATTTTCTGCAGTTGATAAGCTGCTGTATGCAATGGTTAGGTATAGGGGGGAAAACATTATTGTCCAATACAAGTTAAATTATTTTGCTGCATTTATATTGACAAATAAAAATATGCACGACTGGATAACTGCCTGAAAAGAATGGTGACGGAGGAGGAGACGGAGCCGCAGCTGGAATAGCTGTCAAAATATTAAATACACACTAATTCAATGTTGAGAACACAACGGAACGTAGCCGCATACGGAGCTGCAGCCGCAGGGGGAAGAGTTGACCAATTTTCAATTTTTCTCGTATGGCACTTTTGACGTTTTAAATTGTATGAAGAAAAACAAACAACTTTTTGGGTCGAAAAAAAATATTTTGGTTATTTGTTTCGCGAAAAAAAAATATTTATTAAAAGGAAAAGTATGTTGGGAACAAAAAAATTTTACTTTTAAGCTTGTACACAAGAATATTGTTTTATTTTTCTTCAAAGTACTTTCAAAGCTGTACAGCTGCATTGTGGGCACGTAAAAAAAATAACGTACCACACTTATACGAAGGTTTTTTAATAATACAAATTCTGAAATAAATCAGACAAGTAGAAGACTTAGCACTATATAATTGGACTTGTTGAATTATTGATTCAAAATAGCTTTTAACCAGCCTTTAGTCTATACCACACTTTTTGATAGCTCTTCCAGTTCAAACGGTGGCTCCGTTTCCAGTATTCTATTCTGTTCAGGCAGTAACACGAACTTTGAACTTCGAATTCAAGTCAAATGGATTTTCAAAAACATTTGAAAAAGTTTGGTATGTTAATTTTATGTATGTGTATTGTATATTTAATAACACACCACCAAAAAAGCTTACTTAAAAAGACCTTCTGTATGGGTCATAATCAGTGTAGGTAGCCATCAAAGATTAATTCGAAAGTCTAAATATCGATTCTATGGCCAGGTACCTAACCATTAATAAGGTTTTTTGTATACCTTTTTTTGCAAAAATGTAGGCCAGTCAGCAGTACCTTTACAATTTTTTATCGAAATCGTTATAGCCGTTTTCGAGATAAATAATTTACATATACATATGTACATATACATCAGGGTGACCAAAAGCAAGAGTGTGTAGGTTGAACCAATAGGTAGGGAGGGGGAGGTCTATTTCCCCCCGATTAGCTAGGAGTTGAATACAATTTTTTCATTAATTTTTTTTTCAAAATTTCGAGTTTGAAACTTAATTTCTCAAAAACTTTTCTTTTAAATAATTTGAATTACAACTAAAATTAAAGAAAAAAAAAGACTTCTGGCTTTTAAAAAAAATTGATAGCATTACATAATAAGTTTTGCCGTTTTTTTTTAATGATTTTTTTTATTTCAAGTCGAGTTTTTAGAAAATCTCCCCTTCCATAAACGGGGAGAAATAGACCCCCTCCCATAAGATTTTTTTTACTGTCTCAACTCAATCTACACGCTCTAGCTTTTTTTTTACACCGTATGCGAATCACCCTGTATAACGGCTGAATGACTAACGTTATTTGAAGCTAAAAAAATATTCGAATTTCGCTTCTGGGGAATCACCTAAAATTTTTATATTCCAAGTTTTAAGCAACTTCAGTGATGAATAGGTTTGAGCTTTAGGACGAGGTACAGATAGACTGACAGGCAAGCTGGTGCATATAAATTTTTTTTTTAGTTTCTAACCGAGGCCCCTAAGGTAATATAAATATTATAAAAATTTAAATATTCTTTATTATGTAAATGTTCTATGTTATGAAAAAACATAGAAGATTGTAACCAAAATTGACACCGCAGAAAATATTAAAACCTTCTACCGAAACGGTACTAAATTATGCGAAACTGAGACCGATACCGATTTTTCGATTTTAACTAGACCAAGACGAGAATTACTCATGTCGTGTCCATCTCGTATCCATATCCAAAACAATGAAGATTTCAAACAATTGTGAAATAATAACATTTTTCTATTGGCAGTGTTCATACAGGGGTTTGTGTATTACTGTTATTGACATGCATTGCTCTGTGACATTCCAATTATTTGAGTAAATATTTTCCGTCATTCTCCATTTATCACCTTAGATAAAAATAAAACCTACGACAATCTATATCATGTTCGTTATATTTATGTACATACATATTTCATTGCTAACTGGAGTGCTAACATAATCAGTATCCGTATGATATCTCATTGGTACCCCTTTCAGTTTCTTAAGGTACATTTTAGCTCTGTCTGTTGATAAAAGAGCACAGCTACTTCTCAAAATCTCAAAATCTTATTCTGTTTCTTTTTTTTTTTGTCTAAAGAGTCTTAAACGTCCAATATCCGCTTTGAGTTTATCAATTTCACTTCAGTTGTCGACCAGAAGTCATTTCAAAATTTAACTTTGTATCTCTATATCTATATAACTTATCTGAACTTTAAAATTACCATTTCCCAGAAACGTTCCTGAATTCTATCGCTCTTCTCACCTCTTTTGGCAGATAATAGCAGTAGCAGGGACACTGAGCTGACAACATATAGTCCTCAAACAGGGCATCAAAAGTCGGGCTTCCAATTAGAATCTCTAAAGTCTCCAGGCCATCAGGTGCTGAAAACTACCACGATGAACACCACCGACAATGAAAACCAAAACCAGTACACCGATCCAAATGGCAGAACAACAACGTCTTTGACTTCGCCTTCATTAAATATAACATCACACCATCTTCAGCAGAACCATCACCAGCCCCAAGAGAACCACCACGAAGACCACGAAGAGTACAAAGGACCAAAGATGTAAGTAGACAAATATCGATGTGAATTCAGCCAGGGAAGTAGAATGAGAATTTGAGTATAGTACATATAAACATCAAAAAACTATTTAAAGAATCATCTCAGTTTTTAATTCTTATTGTGCACATGCACATGACCTTTATTAAAAAAAAAATGTATTATGGTTCACAACGCTTACGGCTGCAGAATGTTTTTAGTTAAGTACACAGCACATCGACAAGGGGTTCGATTCAAGCACTTCTGTTTTCTTGAACTTTTCAAACCTGACGTCGCGTCGCTATGGTGTGATTTTTTTAAGCTTGATCGTTTTTTCCAAAAATTTCGATAGCAGATCTACAGGGTGTTTTGCATAAGATGTGAGAAAAGCAAGAGCAAGTATAGCTAGCGTCGAATAAAACGAAATAGTAGGGGAATATAGGGGCTGTGGGAGCTTAGGACCTCATATTTGGAATACTCGCAAGAAAAGTTCATGCCATCTAAAAATGGTCAGCTATTTTCAGGAAATTGGTGAGGCTTAGAAAATTTTTAAAGGTCAGGTCATTCAAGGTTATAAGCGATTTTTGGCACCTCATTTATGGGACATTCGAAAAAATATGTATACCATCTGAGAGGTTACTAAATCCTCATAAAAGGTCAGCTGGTTTCAGAAATATTTAAAAAAAAATTATTTAAAAAAAATAAAAACATCTATGATCAATAACTGAAACTACCTGACATTTTATCACTATCTGGTTGCCTTGCAAATTGTATACTTTTCTTTTGCGAATATCCCAAAAATTAGGTGGCAAAAATCGCTTATGACCTTGAAAAACTTGAACCCTGGATCAAAAATTTTCTAAGCCTGACCAATTTCGAAAATAGCTGACCTTTTATGACTAATAACTAACCTTTTAGATGACACACTTTTTTGCGAATATGTATTCCCTATGAGATGCTAGGGTGGGGAAATTTTTCTAAACAATTAGCTTATAGCAAAAACTAGAGGAAGCCGGGTCATAATGGGCACCCGGAGCAAAATGGTCCTCTTAGTATTTACATCGAATAATTCAAAGCTCTAAAACGCAATCTATCTTCTTCAATATATCGCTATCGCTTTAAACAAAACGGTTTTTGAATAAACTGCTGGTCAATTCTCTAGTTTTTTTTTCCAAAATTAAAAAAAAAAAAAATAATTAAAATTTTATGATACCGACTATAAATACTTTTGTTTTTGATGGCATATGTTTTTTACTTCTCGAGAAAATTAAAAACAGCCAATCTGAATTCCATAACAATGACAATGACAATGACCATGACACCTGTTCAAGAGTGTATAGTTTTAAGAAAATTTAATAAAAACTGTTGCTATAGTTTTTAGTGTTTGACGAAAAATAGATACAAATTTGTATGGAGCCTGGGCGTAAAACCAACAGAATTGAAATGCATACCAAATGAAATGTTGTTTTGTGTACATCATTTTTTACTATGGGGACAAAGCTCAAAACCGCCGAAGAACAGAGATAAAGCCAGTTGAATGACCGGATGTATAACTAAAATTATTTGCTTAGTAATAGACTTAAACCTGAATTACATGGATATCTTACTTCCTACAAGGCTGAAACTTTTGTCACAGAAAGAGCTATAATTAGCAAATATAAAAACCATAGTCTTACACTTCGGTTCAGTCAATTAGGTCGATTAGGCCGGTACAGTGTTGGGACTTCTACCTACCTACCACCTAAAAATCTAATTCTACCACTTTTTGCAACCCACCTTTCACCCACAGTACACAAATCTAAGGTAATATCTTGCGCAGGTTGTCAGAAATTAAAAAATGGTTGCTCGAGTGCTCCCACAAACTTCACTTCACTCCGCAATATTAAAAACAATAAAAAATATCAAAATTTTAAAAATGGTTGCTCGAGTGCTCCCAAAAACTTCACTCCGCAATATTAAAAATAACAACAAATATCGAAATTTGACATGTAAATGGGCACTGGATCCACCATTTTTGTAGATGCGCAGAACAAAACAAAAATGAAAACGCTAGTGATATTACCTTTAATATATATACCGTGCTCACCTATCTGTTTGGTTTTTTTGAATTTTTTGTCAATAAATCTGAAAATTATAAATGAGTTAAACAGAATATTTCAATCTGGGAACACAAAAATACACTTTTTGATCGAAAGTATGTTGAAGTAGTGACTGCTAACCTGGATGTGTGGGTTCGAGTGGAGAAAGTTACTTACTCCAAATTTTTAAAACACTATCACAATGGCGTTTGATAAAAGATGGTATGGAGAATTTATTGTTTGAAAGCATTTCTTCATGTACATATGTATGTTGGAGCTTTGTTGCTTACCGCATAGCAGTGCTGCTGCGGAACGTAATTTTTCCGATTTGAAAAATATAAAAAATGAGAAAAGAAATAAATTGGAAACAACAGCTGTTCACAACATTTTTTTTTATCATCCAGAAAATTTAGATTTTCTGACGGTTTATGTATAAACAAAAATAATTGTAATTTTTTGCAGACTTAACTCATTTTATTATTAATTCAAACGGCTGTTATGTGTTATATATTTAAGTTTTTGGCTTGGAACGAATCTAGAATGAAATTGTATATGTTTGCATATGACTTGCTTCCAGATATAATATGATCTTAAAAATATAAAGAACTGAAATGGTATTTATTTTATTTATGTACCTATCTGATTTATTTTCAATAAAGTTATTGAATATACGATTCGTTACATAAAAATGGCTTTTAATATCTACCACTTTTCTACTACTTTTTTGACAACCTTTCTACCACTCTCTGGCTTCTGCGAAGTCCCAACACTGGGCCGGTATGTATAAAAAACTTTCAAAATAAGGAACCGGCCTAATCGACCTAATTGACTGAACCGGAGTGTAAGAGTATGGTTTTTATATTCGCTGATCATAGCTCTTTATGTGACAAAAGTTTCATAATTTCAGTTATACATCCGGTCATTCAAGTGGCTATATCTTTGTTCTCCGGCGGTTTTGAGCTTTGTCCCCATAGTAATTTTAAGAAATTTTTTTTATTTCAAGAAAAAAAAACTGTTAATTGATTTTTTATTTAGTTCTAAGGTAATTTCATTAGAATTTCGAATTACGATTGTGGCGGACCCAGCTTGACGGACCTAATTTCTTCATTTCCTTAGAATGAATTTGAGCCGAAGTCATCAGCATTATTCATTCTCGAAATATTAACGGCCATACTATTGGCTTTCTTCAAAGCTAGTTTTGAGCAAAAACTAGTTCTATTCAGGTTTCGAGTTTTAATTTTTTCACTAATTCTTATTACTTTGTCATCTAAATCAAAATATTCATACATATTTTGACATCTAAATCAAATCAATATATTTTTTTGTAATATTTAAAACTTGAAACCTCTATAGAACTAGTTTTATAGTAATACTAGCTTTAAAGAAAGTCAATAATATGGCCGTAAGACATTTGACATTTGACAGCATTGCCGAAGTGGCACGATAGTCCTTTTTTGACACGATAATTTCCTCGTGGCACGGTTGCACGAAAAAGTTCAATATGGCACGTTTTGTATTTCCATTATTTTACTTAAAATTAAGCAAATTTCAACAAAATTTATTGAAAATTATAGTCTAAATTCCGTAAAATATGCACAGAAACACATATTTTTTTGACAATGCACAAATTTGACAGCAAATGAATACCTTTGATTTTTTTTTGTTATAAAATTAATTACAGTTTTTTCAACAAAATAGAAGAATTTGTGTTTTTTTTTACATGGCACGAAAATTGGCACTTTTTTTCGTAAAAATATGGCACGCTAATTTTATTTCGGACCTAGCTCATATACACTACCTACCTATACATTTACTATTATTTTGCATCTTATGAAACAAAAAAAAAAACACCCTGTATCACGATAAAATAATTTAAGAAAATTTTAGAAACTTATGGTTTCACCCTGTGTCTATTTTAAAACCTACTCTGCTGGTGAAATTTCAAGAAATAAGAAATTGTGATGACAAATAGAAGCCACTGAATGCAGTGCATAGTGTGAAACCCACTTGTCTACGAGATGCTATAAAATGATTGTTCTTTGGTGATCCCTTGGAACTAAGGTACAACCATCACTATCTATACAATTTGCTCCATCTTCGTCCTTTTACAAGAGGAATCCATGCTGCACGAAAGAAACTGATAAAGGGGCATTGCCGCAAGGAATGTGGCAGCTCACTTTCTCGCTTTCTATCTGCGGGAATTCGTAGAACGACATGCATCCGTGGTTTCATTCAATTAAATTGTATTATCACAATTCTTATTCTTTTTTTTCGGGACATACCTATATTCCAACGTCTTCTGCTTTTGTATTTTTCTGATCCTTTTCTTTTTGTGTGCTTTTGGGTTTTGCAACAGATGGATGAACTTTCTTAGAGACTGGCCAATTATTTCACAGCCCTTGGCAGTACTGATTATATTTCTGCTCCTTTGGATAATGGGATACGCTCAAGCACCCAAGTATGCCATGCCCGAGACGGTAATTATGAGGATTGCATTCTTGTTTGTCGGTGCACAGATCTCAGGGATTCTGGTGACATTTATGCGATTGCCCGATATGCTGGGTATGTTGTTCTTCGGTGTGCTCTATACAAATTTGGGACTGGCAGATTTTAGTGGATATGGAGCTTTGGAATTGTTTCTAAGGTAATACTAGAGCGAATTTAATTTGAAAAATAAAATTAAAAATTTTAAGACGTATAAACTGCGAGGATGTTGAAGTTTAAGTAATTGAATTCGACATCAATTGATATGGCCTTAGAAATTATTTTTATTTGTTTTCTTTCTAGAGAACTGGCTCTTATTAATATAATACTGCTAGCAGGATTCGGGCTAGATGGTTCAGCCTTCAAGAAGCTTTGGGTAATAATTTTGAAATTAACATTTATACCAACTATAGTTGAAACTGCAGTAATTTGTGTCCTTGCTTATTTCCTATTGGGCATGCCTTGGTTCTGGGGACTTTTAATGGGGTAAGTAAGAATTAAATCATTGAACTAAACGTTTTACCTAATTAACGTCCAATTAGTAGGTAATTGTACCTCTACTTTTAGAGTATGATGGTGGGCTCACGAATTAAGAGTATAACATTTTAATAATTTTAAATCCACCTTCGGTATTTGGTTTGAAAATTGAAAGAAGGATGTTTTAAATATTCTTTTTAAGCTCTCTTTTCCATATACGGCATGACATGTGAAATTTTCTTGTAACACTGACTCATCCACTTTACTTATATGCTTATACATTATGTATTTGCATTTGATTTTCTTTTCTTTTTATTTAATTAAACTAGCTGACCTAACCCGTCTATGCACGGGTAGAAAATCGTAAGAAAATAGCAAAATAAAATATTAATAAACATAACAGAATTATATGTTAGGTAAGGTAGTCAATATCAATAATTTCAAAGTCGAAAATTTACGATACAACAAATACATATTTTTGTATTATGTTTCCTGCTGCTTCCCTTGTCCCTGCTGCGCCACCCTCTTCATTAAAAAAAATATACTAAAGGTATAATCTAAATGGATGAAGGACAAAATTCCAAACAATTATCCTTAATTAAATTATTAACAAAATAAAAAAAAGGTAATTTCAGAAAATTAGATCATTTGAATAAAAACCAATAAAAAATTAAAAAATAAATAACCGTTAAGAAAACGTTACAAAGAAATGGATTCAAATATGTATTTAAATTTTCGTGCATTTCTTTATAACTTAAAATGCATTTGTTTTCTCAAAAAAATGTCAAGTAAGTATTTTTAAGAAAACAAATTGGGCTTTTAAAATAAAAATAAAAAAAAAAATGGTATTTAATTACGTGTATTTTTTGAAAAAAAAAAAATAATACCAAATTCAAACAACAACTTAGAAATACTAAAAATTGGGTCTTATAATAGATTGCGGGAAAATTGTTACCGTTAGAAAAAAGTTGTAGGGTGGGTAAAAAGTAGGGTGGGTAAAAAGTAAAAAGTAAAGTGCGTTGTAGTTTGGCGAAGGTTAATCACTTAAAGAAATGAGACCAAACATTATAAAAACCGTTATAAGTCGAATAGAAAGCGAAAATGAGAAATTTACCGATTAAGTTTTTCAACTTAAAATGACTTCAGGCAGGAACCCTTAGTTTTCGTCTGCATCGCCGACCGCGGGACACCCTGTATAATATATTTTATCACTTAACATACCTAATCTTTAAAAAAAACCTTAACGTTCCCAATTTGTATCAATTCCTTAATGTAATTTACTGCTAAAAACAACACGAATGTCACACAAACAGCTTGTTTCTCCGGTTTTGTCCAAAATTCAAAGAAAAATATCGAGTGTAAGTAGGTATGTAGGTATATCTTTAAAAGCCAGTTGAACAAACCTGATTAACTACTGATCTTCAAGCAGGCACTTTTTGAACTTATAAATTTTTATTCTTACATACCTGAACCTTGAACTAATTTTTAACCTCAGTTACTCCGCCGAAAATGGTGAATTAAAATTGGTGAACATTAAACAAAAATATTTTAACCACTTTTGTGCAATTATGGCCATTAAACTATTAATTTCCTTCAATTTTAATCCAAGTTCAATAGAAGTTAATTAACAAAATAAAATTGTACTAAAATTTGATAAATTTAACAGTTTTGGCAACGGACATACATATATCTAATATCCGCTGTACTTTTCGTAGTATTTTCAAATGTAGATACATGTATCAGGCAAAAAATATACGACCGGAACCATTTTCCATTAAATTAATGAAGAAATAAAATGCACGACTGGGTCGCACGAACTAGCTCTTGTAGTAAAAGTTTCATCGAATTTTAAAGATTATAATAGCCACTTGCACAGAAGTTTTTTTGACAGCATAAATAATAATTATATATGTATTCATCCATTTAATAAATTGAAGAATGGAAATTTGAATATGAAAAAAAAGCATGAAAAACGTTCTTTAAATCGATAAAATAAAGTACTTAAAATGTTTTAATCTCAGGATAAAGAACGCCATCTCAATTCTTGAAAAAATGTGCATTTATGCGGAAAAATTTTTAAAAGTCGTTGGAGCGGTTTAAAAAAAAAAAATTGTATATATGTATGAATAAAATTTCTTGAAAAAAAAATTAGTATGCTATTTTTAAGAATACCTATAATAATATACATTGACCTGTTTTCGAAAAAATGATTTTTCAAAACAAAAAATTTGAACTTTTTTTTTTAAATCCAAAAACATTTTTTTGAAAATATTTGTATGCAGTATTATTAACACTTCATAGAACCTCCTAAGCAAAAATTCTGATCAAAATCGGTTGAGTGGTTAATGAGAAAGTCGAAAATAAAAAAAAAAAACGGTTCTATGGCAGGTACACGTTCATTTCAGTTTTTGGTAGATTTTTTCTCACTAAAATACAGACCATACCACTACTAGTACACAAAAAAAAATCGTTGGAGCCGTTTTTTAGATAAATAACTTTTTTTTTTTTTTAAATGGTCCTATGGCAAGTACCGTCATTTTTTGCGATAAAAAAATCTCAATTTCCCCTCTAGGGAATCACTTAAAAATCTTATTTTCCAAGTTTGAAGAAAATCGCTTCAGTGGTTTAGGCCCAGACATACATACAGACAGACAAAATTGCGGGACCCACTTTTTTTGCGTTCTCCATTATCGTAATGTATAGTAGATACCTAATACATATCACAAGTACAAATTGTTTCCGTTCTTTTGATGGACAGACACGGTTAGTCTTACCTACTCTGCGTAATACTTGACCGCTTGACCCGGCTCTGTGAAATAACTCTCCAATGAAATAACCCCCCAATCCAAAAATGAAATAACTCCCCAAAATATTGTTTTTTTAAGTCCCTAAATTCAAAGATGAAATAAATCCCCAAAAGCGCATGAAATAAGTCCCCAAATAAAAAATGAAATAAGTCCCCAAAGAAATGACAAAATTATGGCGTATAAACAGTGACGTATGTATGGGGGGGGGGGGGGGGCGTGCTGCCACCAAGCAACCTCCCTGCTTGGCCCACCATAGGATTTGGGTAGGTGCGAGGTTGGGTGTATGTAAAGTTTTTTTTTACATTTAAGGAATCTGGATTTAAAGAAAGCAGGGGGGTTACAGGGGGACAGCATTCCCCCTCATACTTACCTCACTGTAATTCATACATACTGCGCAGTAATTCTGCGTGCCAGCACTGTATTTATCAAGGACTACTTACCTACCGGTAAATTCTAGAATTTCATTATTTCGGCCTTATTCCCCGAATTTACGGACTTATTTCATAGTTGAAATTGGGGACTTTTTTCTTCATGAAATTACCCCCAATTTAAAAATGAAATCCCCAAAAATACGAAAACACTTCCGATTTCCATATAAATTTTTGGGGATTTATTTCATTGTGTTTTTTCGTGGAGTTATTTCATTGGGGAGTATTTTATGGAGCCACTACCCAATAGTGCGAAGGCGGCATTATAATATTTTTTACACGAACATTTTTATAATACAACTTCTATGTACAAAGTACAACTACTGAAATAAATCAGCCAAGTGTGAGAGTTAATCGTTGGTTGAGCTCGACGGGCTAAGACATTGCATTTTCAATGTCTTAGACTTGCCTAACCGAACTTGGTGATCTAGACTTTCCCTGAACAATTTGTTTGACTTTAGTCTTTTCTCATAACTTTGTTAATCTTATCTCATGGCTGGAAGCCGTTGTTTAGCTATGCCCTTTTTCTCAAATATTTACCTGTAATTTAAATTATATGTAAATAAATAATAATAATAATAATAACAATTATCTCATGGCAAACTTGGTACATACCTACTATTCATACTCTACCCATAGCCATGTTAAGTCAATACAGCAATGGTCTTATTATAACGTGGATCTATTTTTCATAAATTTAAAATTTAGAAGAGAAAGAAAAAAATGTTTGTGGAAAAGTAACTTCTTGAAGATTAAATACCCTTGATTTGCATTTTTAACAAGATATCTACCTTTTACTGTAGCACCTTCCCTAATGCTACAAAAACTTTTGCATACTAGTAGGTTCACATATCAGAACTCTCTAAAGTCTATTTGGGTGCCACCAAAAGAAATTACGTACAATTGAATGTAGAGAAAGTACAATCAGAACTGTGCGCCTCGTTAAGTGTAGAGTAGTTGGTTCTTGCTATAGGTACGCTTTGCTATATATGTGTACAGATTCTATGCATGAAACACGAAGGACAACATCTAATATACCTCTCGTTCTTTTTAAGTCAGGAGCTCACCACACCACACCACAACAACCCGGAAGGAAACCCAAATCATACCGCTATGCAATGAAATACTCAAAAACTTTATATTGATTTGTATAAATGTAAGTTTGTATGTGTTTTGTGTGCGAATTATACAGGAAGGTGCATAAATCAGCATAAAATTTCAACTTCAAAATCTACAACTGTATTCTAATCTAAACATAACTAAAGTGCATCTAGAACATATCCCGTTCAGGCCGGAGAGGGTGCGGATGCGGTTGCATGGCGTCGTTGTTGGCGTGTTGTCCTTTTCCTTTTACCGGCATGTTATGGTTTTGTACAACATGAACGTGAACGTGTATCCACTATACAGGTACGTTTTATTCTCTCTTAGATGCTGTTTTGATTTTAAATTACAAAGAGAGAAGAATTTACCATAAAAGTTTGGCCACTGCTACCACCCATCTAACAGGCAGGCGAGGCAGATGGAAACCTAAAACCTCCCCTGTAAGCCTCAAACATACCTCGTTATGAAGGGAAAATTATATTGTTCCATCATTGCTGTCATCTTCATAATAATTGTTGTAATTCCAATATTATAAAACTATGTGAAACAGTAAACTTTACAATGCTGCTGATGTCTTTTGTTCAATTACGTAAAAAAAATCGTTATTCGAAGGAACGCACATAGTATGTATAAATTTTGTATTGAGCTTGGTTTTCCATGGAGTTTCCTAGAAAATACACTGGTCGACAAAATTAAATTATTTTTTTGTTACAAAAACCAAAATATACTTTTCCAAAGGTTTTTGGTATGCTGAATTCGAATATTTTGTCAAGGGTTGCCTATCGTAAAGTGGTCAAGGCATAGGGTTGCCACACTTTAAATGTCGATTTTCAGATTTTTACAACTATCTGACACAGCTCAGACGGTAAGTATTAGCAACATACAGAAAATACCACGTGAAAGAAAATTTTATTTAAAAATTTTCGAATAAGTGGTTTCTTAAAAAATTGGAATTTCAGCAGGGTAAAATAGGATAGACAAAGATAAAAATCTAGAATCTATTTTCTGATACAGAGTTGTTTTTTTTTTGTAATCGATAGATCCTTTCAATATAAAAAAGTCATGTATACACAAAATGTGGAAAATCTACAATTCGAGATATGAACGTTTAGAAGTAAAATTATGAAGAACAGAGTTTGGAGACAAAAATTACCATAAATCAGGGTGATGTTTTTTGGAAATTTATTTTATATTTTCAAAAAGCAGATAAGAAATAAATTGACCCGTATTTGCCAAATTTTTTAATTAAAGCTCTGCTTTTATTTAAGTAAATTTTCAAATAATATACATTTTTTTGGTGGTATTTGATTTTTCGCAATTCATCCGAATTGATATTTTCATGGAAAACAGTATCAGCTTAAAGATATATTTATAACAAGTACGATGATACTATACTTTTCAAAAATATAGTACCATCACCGCATGAGCTGTGACAGATAATTGTAAACACCGGAAATTACCTTCAAAGCGTATATCGTGACCACTTTACGCTAGGCAACCCTTGCGCAAAATGTTTGGTTAGACTCTACCTACAAAACTGTATACTTATTATCTGGTACCTCTATGAGGGTACGTCGTCGTTCAATGGCGTGATCTTCCTCTATCGACTTTTAAAATTGTATAGGAAGGATGAAGGCTTACAACAAAATCAAAGCTTCTAGGGGAAGGGAAGAGATATCGAAGAGATTTAAATAGAATTTAAAAAGAAAACTAGTACTTTCAGAAACCGCTACAAATTATAAAATTGTATAAAAAATTACCTCACGGTTTAACGTAACCCCGAAAACAGCGAAAAACCAATTTTTTTTTATTTTCTAACGGGAATTTCTCAAAGACGTGATGCGATATATTTATTTCTGACTTCATACCAAAAACCTTTGGAAAAGTATATTTTGGTTTCTGTAACAAAAACCTTGTCGACCAGTGTAATTTGTATGATTTTGATTGATTTTTGTTTGGTTTAAATTTTTGAGGTGACTTTTTTAATCATTTTTGATGCACTTTTGTCCACCCAGGTTTCGCTACCAAGTCAGATAAAAATACCGGTGCTGAGATAAAACGAAGAATTAATCTTGCTAATCGTTCTTCTTTGAACTAAGAAGGTAAAGAAACAAAGCTCCGTCTCGAGCAATCATAAGGTGAACTCGCGAACATATATTACGCAGGGTGATTCGCATAAGGTGTGACAAAGAGCGTGAATGTTGAGTCGAGAAAAGAAATAAATCGTATAGGGGGAGTCTATTTCTTCACCGTTTAGGCGTGAATGGCATTTTTCTAAAAAGTTGACTTGGAATAGAAAAAAAATCATTTAAAAGCAACGGCAACACTTAAAATGTTTTGTTGTACTTTTTTTAAAGCCAGAAGTCCGTTCTTTTATTTTGATTTTAATTCAAATTCTTTGAGAGAATATTTTCTGAAAAATTAATTTTCAAACTCAAAATTTTGAAAAAACTAATTTTTTCAAAACTATATTTTATTGTGTAATTTCTAGTCAAACACTAAAAACCGGATGCTTCCCTAAATGTTTTTTAGTTTTTGAGAAAATTGCAAACAACGAAATCTACTCTACCTACTATATTTAATTAGTGGAAAAGGATCCTTGAAGCAACAAAAAAAAAAAAAAGAACTGAAGCCAAATTTAAGGAAAACTTACTCAGTTATTTTCAATTTTCACAAAAACTAGAATACAGTTTGACATCTGGTTTTTAATGTTTGACTAAAAATTACTAGGAATTGAATTGATTAGATATTGAATATCAAACACAAAAACTTAATAACGTAAGGTTTGGAACACAATCAATTAGAACAACACTTTTTAATTATTGTTTTCTTTTTTTTTTAATTTAAGTTTGAACGAAAATTAATTTTTGAAAAACTGTTCACTAAAACAATTTAAATTAAAAAGAAAATAAAAGCAAAGATGTCTAACTTTACTAAAAAGTATAGAATGCCGTTAAAAAAATGTTTATTTTGTTATGTTTATGACGCAAAAAAAAACACCATTCATAAATGTAACCCTTTTGTTGTTAGTTTATCCAATTTATCAAAAAATAGGATAGAAGATTTTTAAATCTGTTTTTCAGAATTTGTTTTAGAACTGATAAAAGCATTGAATATTGGAAAAAAAGAACCGTGGCCCTTAACTAAGCAAGATTCAAATTTGATTTAAACTATTCCATAAGGCAGCTTGATAAACAGATAAAAGAATATATTAGCTTTCAAAAAAGTTATGGCAAATTGCAAATAAGTCAATTTTCAAAAATCGCCTCACCCGCATCAGGGGGAAGGATATATGAAATTTTTCCTCATACCATTTTTTTCTCAAAACCATCCCTGAAATCATCTCCCAAAATATAATGCACAAAAAAGTCGATTCCATTTAATCAATAAGTCCATGTCATATTATATTTATTCCATATTTGTTTATAAACAAAATATCAGGCAATTTTTGGCTGTGGGATCTTAGCACCACATCAAATGTCAGTAATTGGTCATGAAAAGTCAGCTATTTTCAGAAAATGGTCAGGCTTAGAAAAAAACTAGGGTCAAAGTTTTTCAAGGTTATCAGCGATTTTTTGCACCTCATTTATAGCATTTTCCAAAAAGTTTACACCATCTGAAAGGTTACTTAATCCCCGTAAAAGTATGGTTTCAGAAATTGGTCAGCCATAGAGAGATTTTTGTATGAATTTTTAAAATTGATTTTTTTTTTCAAGGTCGTAGAGCACCTAATCTGTGGAATTTACAAAAAATAATTATGCTATCTAAAAGTTAACTTAATCCTCATAAAAGGTTAGCTAGTTTCAAAAATTGGTCAGGCATAGATTGTTTTTTATAATTTTTATAAAAACAAATTGCAGGGCAAAGGTCAATCCAATGTTCTTTAGTTTTTTTTAAAGCTCATACCTAAAAATCTACAGCTGACTAATTTCTAAAATTTCCTGACCTTTTAAAAGGATTAAGTAACCTTTCAGATGGTATATACTTTTCTCGAAAAGTCCATAAATTAAATTCTAAAAATAGCTATGACCTTGAACAGGGCCAATTGCTGAAATTACCTGACTTTTTATCACTATCTAGTGTCCCTTCAAACGGTATACATTTTTTGCGAATATCCCTTAAATGGGGTAGCAAAAATCGGGGGTGACCTTGAAAAACTTTAACCCTGGATTCAAAATTTTCTAAGCGCTTCTGAAACTACCTGACCTTTTATGACCTTTCAGGTTATATAATTTTTTGCGAATGTCCCATAGCCGAAATTAAGCTAAAATCAAAATATTTTTTAAATCTTATCTCTTTAATTTTCCTTTTTTTAAAATATTAAAGTTTTTTTGCCAAGAATAATTGATTAGTTTTATTTTGGCATCAGAATTAAGTACATACCGATTTGAGTTTCTTAAATTAAAAATTAAATTGTCAATTATGGTTTTCAATGATAGCTATAACTGGTACCTAATAATCAAAAAATATTTGAGCGCTCTCTTCGTGATACGCACCTTACGCACGAGCGCATCTCTTTACATCATCACTAGTAGTTTTCGCTAATTTTAAATTACATTGAATTTTGTATCTTGAGGTGGCAGGGCATTAGGCTAGCTTCTTGCATTTGGAGGAACAAATTCGCTCCATATTTAGTGTGTGCTGAAGAAATTCTCCTAAGATACGTTAATCTCTGACCAGGTGTTGTCTAAAAGTCCGATTTTTCTTCTAATGCCTTCCGTTTCCTATTTTAAATTTTTAAATTAAGCTATTAAAGTTGCGATGCAAGTGGAACGGTATGGCAGCGGACCCGGATGTATATATGTATGTAGGTACATATAGCGAGTTACTTCGAGCACTGATCCTACTTCGGTAGTTTGGTAGTGCTGGTTGGCACCACACTATCATTAATGCACATGCAGAGGCACACCCATGTGCAACACTTAAAGCAGATTCATTAGTTGGTTCTTGCAGCAGGTTACTTGCTACAAGTATGTAATCAAATGCACGATGCTAAGCAAAAAATGTCCTAGATGAACTTGCACCACTTTGTTAAAAGCGTTCTAACTGCGACTTGAGGATTTGAGATTAAGTTTTTTTTTTATTATTTTTTTTTGGAATTTTCTTTTAAACTTTTTTTTTTTTTTTTTTGTTAAGTCCTTATGGGAACTTTTAGTTTTGTCTGTGTGCTGCGGTTAAGTCTTTTGTGGCAATTTTGCACTATACTATTGCATATTTTGTTTCAATTTTTATTTTTCTCGTTCGTCGTTCTCGTCGTCGTCCTTTGAGCAATTCTTCATCTCTAAAATGAATTTTTTTTCTGTATTAAAGTGGGTGTTTGGAAATGGAAACAGTTAAGGGTGCAACAATGACTGCGGGGACATAGCGAAAAAGGACTGCGGTCGGTAAAAGAGTGGAACATAAGGCGAAATGAGAGTTTTTACAATGCTTAATGCCAGTGTCCCTAGAGGGGTTTGATAACACTACTTGAATTTTCGTATATGCATATATAAAATAGTTGGTTGCAGAAGCTCACAGCAGTGCATAAATAGGTGGCAGAAGAATGACGTGCACCAAGCATTAAGCACCATGCAAGCACCATGTGTGTGAGGATAGTTTTGTAAATTATTCAATTTAATCTTATTGTTAGTGGAAGTCTGGAAGCGTATACTTAATTGTGGTTTATACCATGAGAGTGCTTGTGCGCTTATAATGGGCTTTTTGAAACTAAACACATATACATTTTACTTATATATGAAAGTAGTGCGTTATTTTAAATTTAAATTGTTGAAATTGTTGTATGTAACGTAGTTTAATAAGAATTATATTTTTGACCTCAAAATATTCTTAAGACTATTATAATGATTTTTATTCATAAATAAAGTGGTTTTTCATGGCATGCATATATTATGGTGTAGGTTGTAGGATATGAAGAGGCTCAAAATAAAGGTGTTGCACTTTTGCACAAAAAAAAATTAATTATTTTAAATTCATTTATTTTATAAAATTCAATTAAAACTATGAATATTTCATAATTAATAAACAAACCCTGAAAAATTAGGACAATTCAACGAAACGAAGGGTAAAATTATGGAATAAGCTTTTTATTTGAATTAAGAAAGAGAGTAACAAGGAAGCCTGATTATCTTTAAAACATCTAATTCAAATTCGTTGAAACAAAACACCCGAAAGTTGCAACAATAACTTAATTGGACTTGTTGAATTACATAAGATGCGGCAAAATGGTTAAGAGTGCAGGTTGGGTTCACAAAAGAAAAAAATCATACAGAAGGATGGACCATCAAACTTGACATTACGATGATAGGGAAGATGAAAAACATGGGTCTTGCAGTTCTGTCCGTCTGTCCGTTCTCTTACAGCCTATAACCGCATCGGTCAATTTTATTTAAACGCCTTTTTTTTAGCCAAAATAAATGTTAAAAAACCGTTACAGAAAATCTAAATTTTCTCGAAATCAACTACTTACTACGATTTTGATTGAATCTGTTCGGTCTTTCATTTACCAAAAACTAAATTTACAGAAAGCAATTATTAACAGTAGGTAACTCTTAGAGACCATTATTTTAAGGGTATGGTATGTTTCGCCAGAATTGTTTGGCAAATTAACGTTTCGCGGTGGTACATTTCGCCGTTTCTCGTTTCGCATTTCTTTATTTAGCATTTTGTTATTTCGCAATTTTCGTTTTGCAAATTACGTTTGGTTTTTCATATGATATGACAAACCATCATTTCGCAATTTTCACTTAATATTTTGTTTGATTGGCATATTTAAGTTTGGCAATTTTTTATTTGGCATTTTGTTATTTAGCTTTTTCTTATTTGGCATTTTATTATTTTGCTACTTTTCATTCAGCATTTTGTTATTTCGCTTTTTTTTATTTGGCAATTTGATGTTCAGCTTTTTTTTATTTGGCATTCGATTGTTTGGCAATGTTTTGGCTTCCATTAAATTACATGCCTTAAAATTTCGCGCGAAATTTTAAGGCATGTAATTTAATGGAAGCCAAAACATTGCCAAACAATCGAATGCCAAATAAAAAAAAGCTGAACATCAAATTGCCAAATAAAAAAAATCGAAAAAACACTGAATAGAGAATATAAAAAATATAATGCACCTACGAAAATAACTGCCCAATTGCTTAAAACCCTTTTTTCCTTGGAGTAAAATGTGAAAATCCTCTTTCTGTTATGTACTTACCTGAAATAAGCAAACAAACTGAAATCCTAAATCGCGAAAGTGATTACGGCAAAAATTGCAAAACAACTAAAAAAAATATTACCAACGCAAGCTAGACTAAGCAACGGTTCAGAAAAACTGTCTTTGATTTTCATTTTAAATCAAGTTTTGTTAGTGAATAGTTCTTGAAAAATTAATTTCCAAACTCGAAATTTTGAAGAAAAATGAAAAAAAAAAGTTTCAAACTAATTTTTTTCAAAATTTTATGTAATTAAGTATAATTTTTATAATTTGTATTGTATTATTCATACTAAAATGTCAGTTTATTAGACTTGACCATTCTTTATTCCGTCAATTTCATTGAATTTTGAACAACAACAACAACAACTTAAGTATAATTTTTGTTTTCAAAATTCAATGCTCTTATTAGCTTTCAGTCAAAAAAAGAAAACCGGATGCTAAAATGTCTTTTAGTTTTTGAGAAATTGAAAATAACAGGAGAAGCAATTTTCTAAAATAATTGACTTAATACAGAAAAAAAAATTATTAAAAAACATCGGTAATGGCTAAAACGTTGCTATACTAATGTGCTTCCATTTTGTTTATAAATTAAGTTCTTTTAGTGAACAGTTTTTTAAAACTTAATTTTCAAACTTAAATTTTTGAAAAAAAAAAAAATTAAGTTGTGTTTAAACAGATTTTGTTCAAAATTTTACGTTTTTTAGTAGTATTTTTATTTTTAATATTCAATACTCCGATCAATTTTTAGTCAAACATTAAAAACCAGATGTCAAAATGTAGTCTAGTTTTTGAGAAAATTGAAAATAACCAAAGTAAGTTTTCCTTAAATTCGATTTCCATCCGTTATTTTGTTGTTCAAAAGATCCTATTTCTACAAAATATGTAGTAAAGTAGATTTCGTTATTATAGCATCTGGTTTTCTGTTTTTTATTGAAAATTAATAAGAGCATTGAATTTTGAAAACAAAAATTACACTTAATTACATAAAATTTCGAAAAAAATTAGTGTGAAACTTTTTTTTCATTTCTTTTTTTCAAAATTTCGAGTTTGGAAATTCATTTTTCAAAAACTATTCAGTAACACAACTTAATTTAAAATAAAAATCAAAGAAAAGATTTCTGGCTTTTCAAAAAGGTATAGCATGGCATTTTAAATTGTACCATTGTTTTTAAATATTTTTTTTTTGTTTTAAGTCAATTTTTTAGAAAATTGCCCCTCTTGCCTTAACGGGGGGAAATAGGCCCCCCTCCTATACGATTTTTTTCTTGTCTTAACCCAACCTACTCACTCCAGCAGTTTGGTGCATCTTATACCGATCACCCTGTATAATTAATAAACACGAAATAATTTCATTAAAATTTAAATAAAGACGAAGCAAGGGAAGCACGGGTAAAGGTCTGCTAGTTTCTTAATAATGTAAGCAAGTAAATTGCACCGAGAGCCAATTTATCTAAAACTTCTTCCTCGTAAACTTTGTATCGTAAGAATATCCGTGCTTCGCAGATACATCAAAGAAATCATCTTATCATAAGTTAGTCATATGCTTCCTGGAAAAATTCCTATTAATTCCTTACAAAAATAAAAATGAAAAACACGAATTACATGAAATGAAATACAACACAACCATATCACAATCTGGGTCTACATTTGTTGTAATTGTTTGCGTTCATGATATAAGAATTCAGACGATCTAACTTGCTCCTCTTTCAACTTATTGGTTAGTTTAATTTTCCTGCAACAACCTCAGAACAACTAGAAAATGACGGAAAAACTTTTGAGTTTCTCCATTTTTACAAACTTCGTTGTAAAACTATACCAAAGTTCCTAAGAATAAAAGTTCTCACATAAAAATAAGATAAACTCATTAAACAACAAAGCGTCTTTAAAATTTCATGTGTTCTTTCCAAAATCCAAATCCTTAATACCTGCTACTTTCCCAACCATTCCTGTGAATATCTGTATTCCACCACCACCACACCAGCCACCATTACTGACTTATTCTTTGCATTCATGATGCTCTTAAACTTTCAGCCTCGTTATCACAGCTGTCTCTCCCAATGTTGTCGTCACCGTTATGCTGAAACTTAAGGAACAGAAACTTGGCCTCAACAATGGTATCCACACATTAATATATGCGATGACAACTTGCAACGATGTTGTGGCGATATTTACTTTTGGGGTAATTTTGGGTGTCATCTTCAATCCGGGTAAGTGCTCAACAATTGAATTTACTGAAATTTGATTATGAAATATTCATGAATGCAATAATTGTTTTTCCATAGGGAAATTGTCAGATCAGTTATTGCAAGGACCTGTTGGTATTGTTGTTGGTGTCGTTTATGGTTACATAATAGGGCTGACTTTAGTTTACTTTCCATCTAAGAGTTCGGTAAGTTTGTAAAAGGTACCTATATTGCAAGTCGAAGCAATATTCGAAGATAGACAAGAAAAATTAAAAAAAAAAAGCAAAAAACAAAGTGTTTGCATAGCTAATGTTGCGCGTTACGACTTAAAGTAGTTCTTTTTGAAAAATGTTTTTTTTTTTTTTGAAAATTATTAAAAAATGGGTTATAGACCTGAGAACGAGTTTTTGAACTAATCCCCTTTTTCGAAAATCGAAATTTCAAATGTTATTCCACATTGTTCAAAATTAGTTTTGAACAATAATTGTCCAAGTACAGTAAAATCTCCTATTGCGGGCAGCTCCCTTAAGCGGACAATCCCCTTAGGCGGACAAATTCTCACGACCGTGGATCTTGGATCTAAATTCCATACATTTTATGATCCCTTAAGCGGACACCCGGATGCGGACAAGAATATTAGCCGTGATTTGTTAAACTTTATTCCCTTAGGCGGACAAAAACTTTTTTAGTGAATTTCAACCCTTATTTTCAGAAATAAATACTTTTACATACCTTTTTTTGCATTAAAAACGCTCCCCCTAGTTCACAGCGACAACAGATGCGATGTCAACAAATCACTGTCTGTGATCAAATGCATAACAGATTTTAATCTGCAGCTGTAGTCTGTTTTTGTATTTTGTTTCTTGTACATATCTTCATGTTCATTTTTAGTTGGAATGAATTTCATGGCTTGTAGGTGCAAACATTTTTCTTGATGCCGCTACATACTACAGTGAAAGCTCTCTTAGCCGGACAGCGTAGGTCGTAACAGTTTTGTCCGTCTAAGGGAGTTGTACGTCCAAGGGAAAAAATAAAAAAAATAGTGGCATCATGAAACATTTTTGCACCCACAAGCCATGAAATTCATTCAAATTAAAAATGAACATGAAGATACAAGAACAAAGATACAAAAACAGAGTACAGCTGCAGAAATAAAATCCGTTATGAATTTGATCACAAACAGTAATTTGGTGAAATCGCATCTATGTCGCTGTAAACCAGGGGGACCGTTTTTAATGCAGAATAAATTTATGTAAAAGTATTACTAAAAATAATGGTTGAAATTTACATACTAAAAAAAAGTTTTTGTCCGCCTAAGGGAATTTAACTAAACAAATCGCGGCTAATATTCTTGTCCGCGTCCGGTTAAGGGAGTTTCCGCTTAAGGGATCATAAAATGTATGGAATTTACATCCAAGATCCACGGTCGTGAGAATTTGTCCCCCTAAAGGGATTGTCCGCTTAAGGGAGTTGTCCGCAATAGGAGCTTTCACTGCATATACAAAATGAGGAAATTTTTTAAATATTGGGTTTTAAAAGGAGGGGGGGTAGGGGAGAAATAAAGATTTTTTTTTTTATATCGTAAAATGGATTTTTTTTGAAAAAAAAAATTCTTGGATCAATGAGATATTGTAACTATTTAAATTTGTTGAAGAATAGATTTTGACTTGGGAGAACTTTTGGATTGTTATTTTAAGAAGCAGGGAGGGGGGCAAGGTTTAACAAAATTCAATTTTTAAAGCTTGTTTTAAATGCAGAGGAACAGTATTTTCTCAACATATATATTTGCATACATATTATTAAATTTTCTAGATCAATAGTTTTCTAAAAAAAAAAAAAACAATTAAATTTTGCAGACCAGTTTTTCGCATTTTCAAAAATAAGTTTGGCTGTTTTATTATTTTGGAATAATAGTAAGCGCATATTTTAAAAAGTGAGAATCGAAAAAGGGTTCTAAAATATTTTAAAGTTTTTGCAATATAATCCGAAATTTTTAAACATAAAAATCCAGGAACTAATTGGACTCCAAGAAAACCATTATTTTCGTACTTTCGACCGCTAACTTCAGGCTTATTTTAGCGGAAACTTTAATAACTCGGAAATTATGCGAGCTACAAATTTTTGGTTTGCGCAACAAATTTGCATTTAATTAGCTACAATTTCAGATATCAACTTTTTTTGATTCCAATAAAATGTGTCCGCCAAAGTAAGGGACGTAAATTTGATAAATTTGCTTTTTTTTGAGTCATTTTTTTAATGTTTCCCTTATTCTAGACCACAACAATAGAATTTCTCATTCACCCTCACTGAACTCTATTTGCACAAGATATCTCCTCGTGACCTGTTATCCGTTATTTTCGCATATTTTAGGGGTTTAATTTTCGACACTGATAACTGAACTATATATATATATATATAATAATAATACACCTAGAAAACCACAGTTAAGAGTAGATGCATAATAGGTACTGCTATATATCTTAAGGACGAATTGATGTACGAAAGCAAATATTGTGAATTGAGCAGCACCTTTCCAACCTTATTAGCAGTGAATAATTAAAAATGTTTAATAAGAGGATCTCACCCTCGCTGCATGTCCCTATAATCTTTATATTCGTAACCCCAAGGGAAAATTCACAACAATTCTAACTCCCTCAGTGAACTGACTAATAAATGCTCTTCAGTTCTATAAAACGAATCCTTGAGGCATAATATCCATTTCGTCGTCCAACGTTGACATTGTTGACATCGTTGACATCTTATGCTTCTCTCAACCCAATAGTGCTTTATAAAAATGAACACAGAAATAGAATGGGACAGACAGGTTAGCTTAAGGACTAATGTGAAAAACGATGCGCTTCTCCTGCTTTTGTTGACTGCTATATATATACTGATGATGATGATGCTGCAAGGTGAAATCCGTCACTCCGCCCTCTTCAACGAGTTGTTAATATATGCTGCTCGAAAAGGTCCTTCTGCAGTTGAGTGTAAAATTTCGTGGAAATGACTGAGGTGTTCTCCAAACGAACAAACGAATAAATTATTCAGTTGAAATCGGAATACAGAGAAAGAGAGAGAGAGAGAGAGAGAGAGAGAGAGAGAGAGAGAGAGAGAGAGAGAGAGAGAGAAAGTCAGTGAGCGAGCAAGGTAGAATCCGAATTTCATCTGCATATATTTTGAATAACCATGACGGAAGGATTAAGCTGAGCGTGATACTAAATAAAGGATTTATTTCACCCTTCCAGTTGATGCAGATTTTGGCTAAAATATTTCTGATACTTGATGGCTTGACACTTCGGCTGAAACCTCGTGGAGTGTAATATCTATTTTTTTATTTTTATTTTTTTTTATCGGTTTCTTTGGTTTGAGGACTATTATTATTTTAAGGTTTACGTTCAACGGAATCTATAATTGTGTTTCTAAGATTTAAAAGAAAATAAAAACGCGAAAATTAGCCGACTGTAAAATAGTAATTTTCCATGAAAAAATATTTTTTTTTTAATGTATAAAATATTTATATAAGCACCAGAAGGATAATTCAAAAATTAGTGTAATTATTTAAAATGGTTTACTTAAACAACACTACAATAAGGTAGTTTTTTTTTAATAGCCGCGTTTTATTATTTATGGATCTAGATCAGGACCATTCCTTGAAAATTAAACGACATGGATCACAATGACAGCAGGGTTATTTGTTTTTTACTTACGTTTTAATTATTTTCAGTTGTCTCTTTTCTATACACTGCACCCAACTAACAAACTCTCCAGAGCTTAGCTCTTGAAATCTGAAAAAAAAACTCCCATAAGACTCTTTTTTATCTCATATCTATACTTAAGAATTAGGATCTTGTTATAATACTCACATTCGTCTAATAACAATTTTATTATAAGAGGTTAGCATTTTTCAACTGTCAAAGTACTTAAATCCTATATATAGATCAATTTAAATCTTTTAAGTTTCTCGTTATGAAACTAAAACGCTAAACGTCATTTTAAGTCTTTACAATCCCATAACAACACATAAATAACACATAAATAAGAGTTCAGGAGTCGAATGGGAGCTTAAGTTTTTAAATGCCAATTGAACTGCTGTTTTAATTGAAATAAACAGAAGTGCGTTCTATTTCCGAAGAAAATTTGCTTCTGTTCATGTTTCTATCTGATACCCTATCAGCTAGAAAGAAGTGGCAAGTTTATTAATTTGGATCGATTTTTTGGTTTGGTGTACGTATAGAATTATAGAGGGTTTGAGAAACTTGGTTCATTGTACTAATAGTAGACACCATGAGTATGAGTATCAAAAAATTATATCTTAAATTGCTGTCATGAAGTATTTTCATTGTTTCAAATAAAAATCTAACAGAATTAAAGATTTATTTCTTATACATCAGCAATAGTTAGAATGTATAAAAGAAAAGAACGTACAACAGATATTTGTTTTTCGTAGTCCCATAAGAGCATTTGAATTCTCATAAAAAGTGTTTCGATTGTTTGCTAAACGTCAAACCGAAGTCTTATAAGAGCATTTGAATGCTCATAAGAAGTGATTTGTCTTCTAGCTCTCTTACTCACTGTGTGAATATAACAAAGGTCTCATAAAGACGTTAAACCAAGATTTAAAGTATCGGTGAACAGCAGCCATATTTCAATACGAATAAAAAGTGTTCTCTTTATTTTTAGGGTTACCGTAACATAAAAATATGGTCTTTGTGAAATATTTTTTTAAATAAAATCTTAAAAATGTATTATGTGTAGAAAATTATGTGCAAGTTATGTAAACACATAGTGGTTAGTTTTATATTAAAAAGGTGTTCGGAAATGTTAGTTGCTTACAGAATTCAATGAACCTCCATGTTTGAATATTCCTCAATATTACATATTTCTTTAATAATGGATTTACCAAATGCAATAATAGTATTTTGATTAAATCTATAGATATACTGAAGATATATGTGAGCTCATTTTTTCTTGTATTTTGTCTTAATTTCCTAAATAGAGGCAGCAGAATATTTTCGCAGTATTAGAAAAATTGCAATATTATTTAAAGTCAGCTGTTCTTATTGTCTTATTGGTTTTTGTTATACCTTAATAATAATAATAATAATAACAGTAAATGAAAAAAAAAAATTGTCTGTCCTAGTAAATCAAGCATAAAGGTTTTTTTTTTACAAAAAAAAGTATTCATGGTAACCCCTTTTTTGATAAAAATTAGAAACAAAACTATTTAAATACGCAATATTTTCAAAGCGCGTGTTATTTTTCGAAGTAAAATGTGCAAATTAGTAGATAGAATTTAAATTGCAACAAGATTTTAGTTTACATTATGCCACAATTATCACAATTAATATACCTACCTATTTCAATTTACTTTCCCGACAAATACTCGCATCAAAAAACACATAAGTTTTTTTTGATATGAGAGCATGATGCACATACACAAAAAAGGAATATAAAACATGAGAGATTTTTTTTTTTTAAGGTTGCGCATACTCGTTCTCTTTTAAGATACTCCTATAGGAAAACACGCAGTATCTTAGCAAGAGTTAAGCAGCCTTACAATGCAGGGTCTGTCTTCCCATAAGGAGAATAAATATACTACTATAAGTATGAAGAGCCTCCCATAACTAGGCCATTTAAGGCTTTTAACAGTCTGATAACAGTCTTGAAGTTATCTTCAAGAGGGCTTTTAGCGCCCATTAGTAAGTCTCATAAAGCTTTTGGAGCGTCTTATGAGAGCAAAAATGTTACTTGGGCAACAAACACTACCTTACAAAAGGCATCTACCCGGCAGAGTAAGAATTAATTTTTGGATCTTTGAAATAGATCCAAATTGAAAGCAGGATACGGAATTGTTTTTGATTTACGTGTTAAAAAATGATCCCGATTCAGATCCGTAAGAAATAAAACGCGGCTAATATGTAATAACTTAAGGCCTTCTACAAACGAGTCGTGTCAGACGCGTACAAGATTCGTTATGTAGCAAAGTATCCATCTACGGCTTGCTTATACTGCACACGAAACATCACTTCATATAGATCAATCACAACACATTTTCAATCAAATTCATACAATTTTTTTATCTATCCGACATTTCACCAAAATGTTCAGTAAAACTTCAATCTGTATAATGCCTGGCGACTGACGTGCTGTACGCCTGGCGATTTGCAGCTTCTGACGAATAGGTAAATGCAGCTTACGCATGCCTCGTGTGCACTTGTCTTTTGAAACAAACGTGAGAAACACGCAAACCGCAAACAATCGTAGTACGCGTCTATAACTAGATGCTTCATGTGCTATTACGAATTTTAATAAAAAAATATAACAAACATTGTTCCTGCTATTTTTGAGAATTTTCTAATTTTCCTTTCTAGGAAATCACATGAAAATGTTCTGAACCCAATTTAAAGCAGAATAATTCACCCTTTCAGGCTCTATCTCAAATTACCAGTGGAACCGAAGAGGCATTATTACAAAACCCACTTTTTCGGACTTTCGTAGTTCGAACTTTGACAAAAACAATTTTTTTTTTAAAACGATACCAATACCTGCACAGCAAGTTAAAATTTAAAATTAAATAATTTGTCGAATGGAATTTAAGAAATCAGTCAGAAATTATTATATGTAAAGTGGCCTACACAAGTCTTTCAGCTATACAAAATCGCTTGCTGCAATGTTCCTGATAATTTCAAACTCACAATATTTTATTTTTAATTCCATTTTACTTTAAGTACGACCTGATAAATAAGCTTCATAATTCTTGTAAGCAACTGGATAGACCGTCAATATAATATGAAAGCTGAATAAAATGAATCAGTAGTTATCACAAACTGACATCAGTATTGAGCTTATCTTATGTTAGCAACACTTTATTTGACAAACTCGTATATTAAAAAGCTCCATAATGAACAATTTTCCAATGCCATGAATCATTTAAGCTACACAATTCATTTTGAAGCAATTCATTCAAAATATGTCAACTGCTTTAACTCACTTTAATATTCATCTTCTGTTGTTGTTCTTCTTCTTTTTATCTACAGAAATATGTAAATGGACTGAGGTTCACAATGACTGTGTTGGGCGGTTGTGTGTCTGTAATGGGAAGCAGAGCGATGGGATATCCTTCGGCTGGAGCCTTGGGCTGTGTAACAGTAACGTTTGTTGCCGGAACTCTTTGGAGGAAACAACAAAAAGGAAATGAAAATGTAAGTTTCATTTAAATGTTAACCAGGGATATTGTTCTCGGTATTCAATATGATATCTTGCCAAAAATTTCAAAAAAAAAAAAAAAATAAGAACAAAAAAAAAGAAAAAGATGTGGCTACGTATATTGAAATATGTGTGTGTGTGTCCTTTAATAATGAATTTTTTGAACTCAAATTGATTTTTCTGTAGCCAAGTGTAACAAATCGTTTGGATTTGTTGTGGAAGTTCCTCAAACCAGTGTCATTCTCACTTATTGGCAAGGAAATTAATTTTTCTGTTTTGGATGGAAAAACTGTTTTGTATGGCCTCATTATTATTGCCATTGGATGTTTGGTCTGATATTGAATTCTCTCATAAATGATGATGTTGTATTTATTTATTTTATTTATTAAATAGTTTCGACTTGCTGCATCATACTATTCAACCAGAGGAGCAAATCTGACACCAAAAGAAAGAGGATACATAACAATTTGTGGTTTTCCGAAAGCAACAGTTCAAGTGAGTAAGCTTTTATAATATTTTCTTCTTTTCTTTTATTAAAGGTAAAGAAACATTTAACTTAATAAAGCAAAATTTTGAACAAAATTAGTAAAAAATGTTGATTAAAAAAAAAAAATTGCTCCTCTCGCCTAAACCTGGGGAGATATACTACATATTTTTTTTTCTTGTCTCGTCTCAGCCAGCAGACTCCAGGCCTATTATCGCACATATGCAAAACGCCTTTTATACCTACATTAAATTATAGAGATTATTTTTATATAATGGCTTCCAGTTAAACGGCCTGCAGCTTAACGTTTTAAAAATCAATAAATTACAAATGACTCTAACAAACCTAAAGCAAACCAAGAAAAATAGAAGGAATATCATTAACATTGAAAATATTAAAAAAGTACGTATACGCCCCCGTGTACAATTTTTCACAAAGTCACCTTCCTGGAAACAAGTTTATTTTTTTTAATTTTAAAGAAGAGTAGTTAAAATTTATACTTAACGAACAAATACTAAATCGGGACGGATGCAACTTTACGTTAAAATAAGCATAAGCTTCGCTTTTGAATTCTTTAAATGCGAATTTTTTGGCAAAAACCTGAAATGCAGTTTTCTTGCAACTTCTTTGGTTTTAACAGTTACGAAGTTCAATCAAAATCAGTAGAGCTGTTTTTCAAGAATTTTGGAAAAAATGGAAGCTATACCCGTTCTAGATGAGCAGAATCAAAAATTTGAAATTCCTCTTTAGGGAATCACGTACAAATTCAATACAAAAGTTGAAGCGAATCGGCCTTCCCGTGTAGCTTTAGATAAAATATCAGTGTATCAGACTGACGCGAAGCGCTGCGCACCACTGCCGAACGCTTTGACGGTACCCATTTCCTCCAAATTCTCCATCATCGTAGTGTCAGAAACAAGTAAAAAAAAGAATAATTGATTATTCTTTACAGCTTAAAATCTACTACACTAGTAAAAAAAAATCACTTATTTTAGTGTTTTTTGAAGAGCTGTATCCCTGTGGAAAGTGGTCGTATTGATATAAAACAAAAAACATTCTTAAAGCCTTATGTTTTTTGTGTTGCGTAATTAATTTCGTCTTCCTTCGTCATTCTGAATTTTTTTTTCAGAAGAACATCTGGCTTTGAATGCAAAAAAAAAAGACTTTTGACTTTGGTTACCTATACCAATGTCTCAGCAAAGAATGGAACATTTTAGAAAATTGGCATTCGCATTTTCTACAAGGTTTTTTCAAAACTTTATGACGATTATTTTTTTTTTTTTGGCCTTACCGTCTAACTAAGAAACGGTCAAAAAAACGACTTTTTAAAGGTTTTTAGTACATCTTTCACGGCTTTACAATAAATGATCACAGGACTTAATTTGGTAAGACCCCCAATATTCCTGTTATATCGAAACCAGAGAACTCCTTTCAGCTTTAGACATGCGTTTCCGAGCTTTCTTCATTATTGAATTACTATATTTTATAGCTTAATTGTAGACGTTAACAACAAGAGCAAGTTCGTGCGATCCAGCCGTGCATATTTTTAAAGTATATCGGGTGCAACAAAAGTGATAGTTAAGTTAAGGGGGCGTTTATTATAATTTTAAAATTAAAAGTATCATTTTAAAATAAAAGGATTTAAACAAAATAAAATGCACGAATTAACCGCACTAACTTCTTCTTTTAGTAAATTTTTTTTTTGAATTTAAATTTTAAAATCGTTTGAGCGGTTTTCTTAAAAAATAATATTTTATATAACGAAATTCCTTGAAATTGTTTAGAAAAAAAAATTGGTAAATATGCCATTTTAAGAATATAATATAATATAAGAATATAAACCATAATTTCAAAAAAATTTATCAAACCGTTTTCAAAACAAAATGTTGAATTTTTTTTTAATCCAAAAAATATTTTTTTTTATATATATTTGTATGCAATATTATTAAGACTTGATAGGACCTTCAGAGTAAACATTTTGATCAAAACCGGTTGAGCGGTTAACGACAAAGTCGAAAATCAAAAAAATTGTTTTATAGCATGTACCGTTAATAACCACAAGTAGGTGCACACAAAAATTAAAAAAATATTGCTATAGCCGTTTTTGAGATAAATTACCTTTTTAAAAACTGTTGTATGGCAAGTAGGTCCCGGTTTTTTTTGATCTAAAAATAAATGTCGATTTCCCCTTCAAGGGAATCACCCACAAATCTTATGCTCTTATATTGAATTCGTTTCAGTAGGTTTAGCTGTAGGCCGAGGACAGCCATCGACATACAGACAGAGAGACGGAATGCGGGACGCATTATTTTCGTGTTCTCTGTGATAACAATGTCAAGTTTGATGGTTATCTCGAGTTCGATTTTTTGCACGAATCCAAAACTTGCCCTACATGTATCGCAAGTAAAAATTGCAAAACAATTACAAAAACAATCCTAACATTAAAGACAAATTCTAATTCCTCCTATTCTTTTTTTTTAATTAAATTCTTAAAACCTATTCCAAGATTTAGACCAAAAATTAAAAATTCTGCTTCTCCAAAATACCAAGAAGAAACTCTCGCTAGTTTAAAGTGTATTTAAAGATAGAAAAGTATTTAATTCACTATTTCAAATGGAATTCCAATTGAATCACACGAAGTGGCAAAATTAATCGTAATTGAATAAAACTAAGAACTTCAACAACAACTGAGAACATATTTTACTTTAATCTTCAAATAAACACTTAAATCATTTAATTTATTTTTATGACTGTTTTTATTATCCTAATTCGTAGTATTTTGTTAATTCTTTTCTCATTTTTTCTTTTCATTTCAGGCAGCCCTTGGTCCCATCGCACTAGATATGGCCAGACAATTAAATGCGGGACCCGAAATCCTTTCGCTAGCTAGCAATGTCCTTGTGATTTCTGTTATCGCTATTATATTCACAGCACCACTAGGCGCTATCTTAATGATACAATTAGCCCCGCGCTGGCTTAAGCATGGTGGCAGTGATGGTTCTGCTGAAGGAACAGCCGAATTGGACAGTATACCCGCGCAATCACTAGATAACATCGCCATAATCACAGTTGGAGATAATAGAATCCTGACGGATTCTGCTCATTCAAACAATGGATTTAACCATGGCAACAGTGGCAGATAATGTCTTGTTGTATTGGGTATGGTGGTTGGGGTTGTATGACAGAGAGCGCTCTTGTTGGGAATGCTATGAAGCCTAATTAAGTACTTAGAATGACAAAATGGAGCAAAGGACGTGTATATGAAGAGAAGAGGAAGAGATATCATATTTTATGATGGAGGAGAAAAAACAACAATATTTCTTAAGGAAATATTTAATACTTAAAGAAAGTTTGAACTTAAAACTTTTTATTTATTTACCAACCTAAGTAAAGTCAAGTTGTTTTGAAATGGTTTTTTTTTGCTTATAAATGTACGCGTACTTAAGCATGTTTTGTCCTCAGCTTTCGTTTCGTCCAGAATGTCGTTATGAAATACTAAATTTATGTAAAAAAAAAAACTTTTCATAACAATCTGTTTTTTTTTTTTTTTTTTTTTTTTTTTTGTGGGAGGTGGTGCAGAACACTCAACAAAAAAAAATAAAATTCTTAAAGCATGCCTTACCAAAGGATATTTACATTTAAATTAGAGAGCTTGATGTGCGATTGTATGTGGGTGGATTTGAAGAAAGTTTACTTATAATTTTTAAATTTTCAAAACAAAATCTCTTCTTAGGCATTTGATTTAATATTTTTGTTTTGTAAACTGTTTACCGTAAAAAGGTTTTGTCTTAAATTTTTATAAAACCAATTAAACTGTTATAAAACTTAACATGGAAATAAAATAAAGTAATGGATTTAGTTAACATAATAGCCGCGTAATCGATTTCCAAAAGAATGAATCAGCTAAGTTAAATTAAAAACATACATGCATTCAAAAATAAGGGTTTTTATGGTTTTCTTTTAAAAATGTAGAATTACAAAAAAAAACTACATAAATGTATATTAATTAAAAACACATTCTGATTTTTAAAACTGTTGTGTAGGTACATAAAAAAACTACTGAACTGAATTAAATCAGAAAAAAGGAATTAGAAAAGAAGTAAAGTAAAGAAAGTGCCGTCAATAAAACTAAAGCTAGTATGTTACTGGTACTAAAAACAATTTAAAAATTATTTTTATTATTTATTCTTTAAATTTTTTTTTTTTGATTTAAAAATTAATTTAATAAAAGCTTCGTTCGTGTACTTTCTGCATTAAAATTCACAGTCTATCAAATATTGAGGAGTGGGGATGAAATTCTCTCAGAGAGAAGTAAAACTGCGAAATAGTACACGAACGCTTTGAACAAATAATTTTTACCGGTTTTTTAACGTCAAATATTTGAAAACAAAAAAAATAAATATCGTCATAATTTCTTTGAAAAGATTTTCAAAATAAAATAAAAAAGTAAGAAAAAGTTAATTTATTACATTAAATTAAATAAAACAGAGGAGTGTAAGAAAAGAGATGTTCTGGCAAATATCAAAGTGACTTTTGACTGAACTCATATTTCTGCCCGAAGAATTTCTTTGGGCTGAAATTAGCAGAAAGGGGAAATAATTTATTCTCTCGAGAGCGCTCTCTTCTGCGAAAAACTACACATTTATTGAGTAAACGAACACAATTTGCGTTAAATTTGTAGAAATTCGTAAAAATTCGTAGATTTGGGGAGTACGCGAACGAACCTAAAATGAATAAAATAAAATATTATTTGAACCGGTCAGAGGTATCAGATTTCAAAATTACAACAAAATCTGTCGACCCATGCGTGAATAACTCGAAAATAATAAAATTAACAAAAACCTGAAACCCATAACTATTTTGTTCATTACAGGTTTATTCACAGTTTATTGAAAACCGTTAAAGACCGTTTTTGAGAAAATTCGAAAAATCCGAAGGAATTTTGTATGGTAGGTAGCTACTAGAGGTCTCCAATCTGCATGAATGTATTCATTCGATTTATTCAAATGATTGCACTACTTCAGTAAACTCAATTCACAAATGGTACGAAATGGTACTCACAAAAAGAAACAAAACGAGGACAAAGAAACAGAACGAGTACAGTATGGTTGTTTCTTTTCCTCTCCGTGGGTACTTTAAGAGATTGAAATGAGTACTCATTTTATGAATACCCATATGAAATCACGAGTACCTAACCTATTCATTCAATGCTAAGCAAAAGCAGTGCACACATTTCATTTTGTTCAAGCATCGACGAAAGAGAAAAAAAAAGCCTCTTATAAAGAATAATTTGGTTTTGTGCGAGATCACAGATCAACTTACGTTATGCGCTTGGGCAATGGTCAATCATTTAATCCGAATTGAAGGCAAAAAAAAAGATAATTAATGCAGAGACCCACCCCACCCGAAATAAATTATGAGTATAACTTACCTACTCACAAATGAGTACCAACAATTTTCGGGTACACTAGAGTGAAATTATGAGTACTCACAAATTAATACTCATTCTTTGTGGATACAGCCAAAGAATATAAAGTTATCAAGAAGTCGCATCTCATACAAATTTTCTACTAAAAATGCCGGGTTCCAATGTTGGAACCCGCACTTTGGCTTTTATGGACTTTTCAATAATTCTCTCAGCGCTTTTAAAATGAGATACCACACACATTGAAACAGTCTGCTTTTTTGTCCTTCAAAAGCCCATAAAAAAAGCAAAAGCTCTGGGAGCAGGCGGCAATATTGGAACCCACCATATAAAAATGAGCAGTAAAAAAATTGTATGAGATGCGCTCTGTGTGCTTGTTCGTAAATAAAGATTCATCCACTGTTTTCAAATATCGTGTAATGCATAAAGCATAAAGCACTGTACAATGAGTTGGATGCAGCAAAAGTAAATGAATGTCCTAAAACTAGTTTCAAGACATTCATGCAGACCTCTAGTAGCTACCATTTCTTGATGACCTAAATCGAAAATTCGGAATTTTAATTCATTGATTTTGGCGAATTAACTAAAGCTCAGCGATGGATCACGGTTTGAATTGGCCCATCGTTGAACAACCTCAGTTATTCCGCCCAAATCGGCTAGTTAAATTTTCTGAACCACGGGTTAAATGTTAAACCACGACTATACTACTGGCACTAAACTAAACCCTGGATAATTGAATTATACAAAATTTCATTTAGAAATACTTTTACCCTGAAAAATTTAATAAATGTTCATTGTCTTAATAATTTGATATTCATGAAATTTATATGTGTGTATGTGTTTAGGTCTGTTATACATATCAAAAAAAAACTGTTTCTTGTTTCTAAGACACCCTGCACTTACCTGAATCAAAAACTGTGTTTTATTGAAATTTGCTGTCATGCCATGTAAGATTTGTAAAACATCGTGCGTTTAGGGAAAGAAAAACAAAAACGTATAGGTGTTTCCAAAGAAGACCTCCCTAAAACAAACCTTTAAAGGTGGAATAAATTTGATCAACAAATATGTACTAAGAAAGAACAGTGATATCTGCTGGTTTCCAAAAAGGAAAAACCCAATAGAGCCATTCAAATACCCAACCCTATCATAAAACTTAACATCGACACCTTTGTTCACTTTGAAAGAAATGCAAATGAAATTGAGATTTATAATGTATTCGAATCCCAATCCCAATAGACTTTTGGGGTCAACTTTAGTGAACAGAAAATTTGTTTGGCCCTCAACGGTAGCGTAAGAGATTTTATTTTTGGTATAGCGAAATCCACTTCCGCTGTCGACACATACACATAGCTAAAATCACAAAGGCATGAACCATAACGTATACTCTTATTTCTCTGCTCCAACTCGAACACCAAAAACATCCTGAAACTGATATAAATCAAATTCACATAAATCTGTTTCCAACTCGGAAGATGTCCACGGACACCAAAGGATACACGAGCCTTCCAACAACAGCTAGGGAAATAATGTAGAGGCACATTAGTCTCCCGAGACTTGAATACGTTCCACTTTGAAATTTCTTCCGGTTTTGCAATGACTTTTGTAAGATTATGTATCTAACCCGAGAACATAGCCTTGGAATAAGAAAAAATACGAAGTAAAGGAACGTATAATAATAATAAGAATAACTATAAAACTATCGTCTTCCATTTTCTTTCAAGCTATGAAGGAACATCGGTTTACACACTGGGAAACATCCCAAAAGCCAAAAGGATTGTGTACTGATGATTCCATCCGTGTAGGTACCTTTGCTATAACATAAGAAACTCCAAGGAAAACATCGATGCCAAAAGGATATAATAAGGCGAATAATATTTGCTCGTTTGAATAGGAAAGCTGTGTTCAACGCATTGGCAAGGAAGTTGTATGCGTCAGGCAGGGTATTTCATTTGTCTGCCGATGCAATGTGCTTACATGGTTTGACTAATCTTGGCTGACACTATTTACTTCAATTCATCGGATGGCCTTAGAAATCTTTGGTAAACACACCGTCAACACCATCTTTTTAATAATACAGAATAATACTTAGAATTCTGGAGCCTTTAATTTGTCCCGAATGATTTTGGGGATATACCCCAAAATCTACCAATCGCACTAGCAAGAGAGACCTATTGATGATATAATGACGAAAGCTTGTGTGAGCTGAGCGAGCATGCTGCGCTGCATGAGTGTCAACTTAGCAAAAACACATTCACCGATCGAAAAATTATTAATTGGGTAATTAGCCGTTAATTAGTCGTGAATTAGTTGTGACAATTTTGAATTTGTCGTTCGATGTTTTCTATGTTTTTTTTTCTTCTTCGCTAAGTTGATATATAAACTTAGCAAAGCAGCACCTCAAAAAAGGGTTAAAACGTCTTATAGCGAATAGTTTATTGCTTAATAATTAGCCGTTCAGCAGTTCTGAATTAGTTGTGACAATTTTAGTTTTGTCGTACAATACTTTCTATGTTTTTTTGCTGCTTTGCTAACTTGATGTCAACTTAGTGAAGCAGCCTCTGGAAAACGCATAAAAACTTCTCATTGCGAATGTTTTACTACTCTATAATTAGCCGTTAATTAGTCGTGAATTAGTTGCGACAATTTTGAATATGTCGCTCGATGTTCTCTATGTTTTTTTTTTGCATAATTGTGAAATTGGTATCAAGTTAGCGAAGCAGCCTCTGGAAAAGGGGTAACAAAATTTGAGCATCATAAACCGAAGTTATTTAAGACCCCTTTATTTAATTAAGCATCAAAAATTAATTACCGATTAAACAATAAAGAAAAACAAAAAGTTGGAAAAAAAGAACACCACTCGACTCGGGTTTAAAATGCAATTTATATTCAGTAATTGCTTATGCTCAACTCCATCAGCTCAACCATACGCATATATAATATACCACACAAACAGTTAAGTTTGATAAGTTTTAATGTTCAAAATTAATTTAATGCCATCTGCCATAATTGCAACTCTCATATGCTCGTTTCGATGTTACATTTAAATGAAAATTATACACATCCAATATATCCAAACACCAGAATTCACATCTCTTCCGTCCGTCCTCGACAAAATGAATACAAACTACTCTTTTGCAATTCCAGAATTAATCCTTGAAAAAGCCTGCCCGCAAATGAACTCTGATCTAGGACTTCAATTAAATAAAGCACTTTGTCGGGAGGATAATGATTTGTCGAGAGAGAGTGCATGACAGTTCGTGGGCCTTGTGCATTTTAAGCGATATATATTCACCCACACATAGTCGCTCACGCCTCACTTAGCATCGAAATGTCAAATTGTATCCAATTTCCAATGTCATCGACATCGTGTGTGGTTGGCCTTAAAAATTCTGCAGAAATGCTTTGCCACACACCTCAATGTTGGGACACAGGCCAAATGCTATTGGTATTGCCGTGATCACAATACGGCCGCACAACCCTGGACAGGATGTGAAGCAGATTTGCTCTTCATTATTTTTTTCCTGATTGTTTCGTCCAACCAACGGACTGACCGACCGACCGACCGACCGACCGACCGACCGACCGACCGACCGACCGACCGACCGACCGACCGGCCCAACGGACGATAGAAGTTAATTTTCAAAGCTAATCTATTGTAGTGCATGCACACAACCGGCCAACGACTCCCATCCATGAGTTCGCCAATCAAAGCCGTAAATACTTTCGTCCTTCCAGTGCACTGTTTACATGTATCTGTTTTTGCGGAGCACCAGGATATATAATCAATTTTTAATATCTATGAAAATTTATTGGATTTGAAACTGTTGCATGCATTCAAGTGATTTCTCGATATTTACGTAGAGTGCTTCTCGTATATACCCATCACTGACTGAAAGGATTGTAACCATGACCCATTTCCGATGAAACGAGCGGTGCAGTGGAAAAGTATGCAAGCAGAAAGGATTACTACTGAACTGACTTTATTGCAGATTTTTCGAGTGAAATGAGGTCGCTTTACTTGAAATTCCCGCGTAATTCTTCTGAATTCTTTAGAAATGCGGTAGCATTAACAGAATGTTTATTTCGTACCCTTTTGATATCAAAGGGATTTTTTTTTGTTTTATTATTCAAGGTCAACGATGAGGCAAAATCAAGCCTCTTAATTTTTTGTTTGTTTTTATTATTTTATACATGAATCTATTCAAAAAAATTTTATGTTAGATTCTTTTTGATATTTTGTATATGGCAAATGAAAAAAAATGATATGCAACTTTGTCTGCGTTGGTACGTTTATCTAACGAAACGAATATAGCTAGATCTGAAACGAAAACATAAAAAATACTGTAGTTCTAGTGAAATTTAAAGAAAATAAAAAGCAGTCAAGTCCTTTTAGGAAAAATTTCAAATTCCGAAAAAGGAGAGAGCCTAAAAATATATGGGCGAAAAACCCAGAGTCAAGTGTTTAATTAAGTTTTTATTTTATCTATTTCTATTTTATTTATTTACCTACATGTTATAAAAGAAAAGCCTCGCCTCTCGCATTGTGTTATGTATGTTTGTGCTTATAGTCCAGTAAGAATAGACGAAAAAATGCCAAAGAAAGGAAATAATTAGTTAGAAACTGACATTTGGTATGGACGTTGGTAATGGGACTCTTTAAAAAGTGAGAGAGTTCCTCGATCCGATGACCGCTAGGTCAGTTATAAGGGATCCAAGGGTCTAAAAATGAGTTTTTTCCAAATATCTCAAAAACGGTTTGTGCTATAGAAAAATTTTACTATTCAATCTTGTAGCTGAGGTAATTTTCAGTTTTATTGGTTTTTTTTCGTAGCATTAACCGTTAAAAAGTTACAGCAAATCGAAAAGTCAAAAAATCTTTAAAAATGGGGTAAAAAGTCATGAAAGTGGAAGTTTTTGGCAAACATCTCAAAAACGGGTTGTCATAGAAAAATTTTATTCCTCTATCTTGTAGCTCATTTCCAACAAAAATGCATTTTCACTTTTTTCGTAGAATTAACCGTTAAAAAGTTACAGCAAAGGGAAAAGTCAAAATATCTCTAAGAAAGGGGGCAAGGAGTCATGAAAATGTGAGTTTTTGGCAAATGTCTCAAAAACGGTTTGTGCTAGAGAAAAATTTCATTCCCCAATCTTATAGCTCATGTAATTTTTAACAAAAATGATTTTTCACACGTCTATAAAGCTAGCATATAAACATTAGCATAATCAATTGAAACCATAACTAGAATTTTGTGCTCTTTTTGTGCTATTTTTGTGTGGAAGTCCCGATTTTTGTACTAGCATAGTTTTTGGTTTATGTAAATCTATGCTACCTTAATATTAAGCTAGAAAAACTTCTAAACCGCCCAGCATAATAAATTGAAATAAAATTAGAATTTTGTGCTATTATTGTGTGGCAGTCCCGATTTTTGTGCTAGCATAGTTTTTTTTTTATGCAAAGTTATGCTGCCCATAAAAAGCTGGCAAAACTTCTAAAACGCCCAGCATAATCAATTCAAATAAAATTAAAATAAAAAAAACATATAGAAAACATCGAAAGACAAATTTGAAATTAACGCAACTAATTCACGACACAATTAAAATTTTTTCGATCAGTGAATGTTGTTTCGCTAAGTTGACACTCATACATGGAATGGAAAGGTGGCAACAAAACCTTTTCATGACTTGGGAATGGCACTCTCGTGATCTAGAGTGTGCCACCTTTTCATTCATGTATCGCATAATAGAAAATCAGAACCTTCAAAAAGTTCGATTTTTCATCTAGCGATACAATTGCCAGGAGTGAGTTAACAATTCCGCGCTTGTTGCAAATACGTCCCTAGATGAAAAATCGAACTTTTTGAGGGTTCTCATTTTGTATTATGCGATACATGAATGGACAGGTGGCACTTTCTAGATCACGAGAGTGCCATTCGAAAGCGGGTCAGAATTCTGGCTACCGAAATCCTGTATGACCGAAATTCTGGTTTTTCTTTTTTTGAAAATACTGTACGACCAAAATTCTGTTTTTCAGAATTCTGTATTTCAAAATTCTGTAAATCCAAAAATCTGTATATTCAAAATGCTATTTATGTCCAATTTCTATATTTCGAAGAAAACATTGTTAACAATATCATTTTTAAGCACGTACGTGCGGTTAAATTTCAGTATGAAAAATTGCTTTTTTTCATTTAGTTGGGGTCATTTTTTCATTTTGTGCGCACTTTTTTACATTATCAAAACAATTATACAGAATTTTGAAAAGAAGAATATTGAAATACAGAATTTTACTCAATCAAAATTTTGACCATACAGAATTTTAAAATACAGAGTTTTGTGTAACCAGAATTTTAAATAACAGTATTTTGAAACCCCAACCCGTGCCATTCCTAAGTCATGTAAAGGTTTTGTTGCAGAGATATTGTTCAAAATTCTGGTTACACAAAATTCTGTATTTTAAAATAATTTATGGTCAAAATTCTGTATGCTCAAAATTCTGTATGTTCAAAATTCTGTATAAGTAAAATTCTGTATTTCAATATTCTGCTTTTCAAAATTCTGTATTTAAAAAAATTGTTTTGATAATGTAAAAAAGTGCGCACTTTCTTACATTATCAAAACAATTTTTTTAAATACAGAATTCTGAAAAGCAGATTATTGAAATAAAGAATTTTACTCATACAGAATTTTGAACATACAGAATTTTGAGCATACAGAATTTTGACCATAAATTATTTTAAAATACAGAATTTTGTGTAACCAGAATTTTGAACAATATCTCTGCAACAAAACCTTTACATGACTTAGGAATGGCACGGGTTTACTTGAAACCGACCTGCAGTCAGGAAAGTAAATGAACATTTTATAAAAAAAAAATATCGATACATTTAGTTTATTTTGAGTCTGCCCCGCCCGCCCATGGAAAAAATTCAGCGGGTGCCTATGTCTGCTGAATATTTTGTTAATTTTAATATTTCCCTCCGTTTAGGCAGGAGGGGCAATTAAAAAAAAAAAAAAAACGAGATTCTTAAAATAGAAAAAAAATCATTAATAAAGAACGGCAACATTTAGGGGCCAGTTATAGCTATCATTGAAAACTTTAATGATTCATTTTAAGACGTTTAGGATGCAAAATCTATGATTATTTCGATGCCAAAATATTCAATCTTTCTCATGAAATGACTTTTATTACTTCATTGATCATTGATAAGGTAGTGCAATCATTGAAAACCACATAAATTGGTTTGTTGGAAGGTTGAGTCGTCAGCTCCGTACATTGGCGTCAAAATAATTACTGATTTTGAATTTTAAGTGTCCTAAATCTTTAATTAAAAATGTTCAATGATGAATTTCAATGATAGCTATAACTGACCCCTTATACAGTATCATCCTTGTACTTTTTTAAAGCTAGAAATCCGTTCTTTTATTATGTTTTTAATTGAAATTTTTTGAGAGAAAAGTTTGCGAAAAATTAATTGTCGAACACATTGTCTGAACGCACAATTTGTGTCATTGTCAGACGATTAGGACATTGTCAGACTCATTGGTCATTGTCAGATGTTTTCATTAAAAACATCTCACAATCGCTGACAATTTTTTCATTGTTCGAAATGTCAAACGGTTGGAGCCGAGTTGAAAGATAAAAAAAAAACATTTTTGTAGGAAATTTGTAGTTTTTCCACAACTGGATAAAAGAAATCTATACAGCAACTGGACTCACTTTTATATTAAATTCCTTGTGCTGTATATTTTGTTCGGAATAAATAAAACAATTGAAAGATATCTACTCAAATGAAGATTAAATACGATAAAAATAAAGTGAACAGCAAATTCCAACAAGTTAAACAAAAATTGGACTTCAAAATGGCCAAGAAACTATACGAGCAATTAAATAAATTTGAAGAATGCCAAAACGAGGGTGGACAGGGACACTACCTGAAAAAAAAAAAAAACCAGCTCAAGCAATTGGTAACAATAGGCAGCCTGCCGCCAACTCGCTCAGACCTAACATAGTCTCAAGGTCACTTTCTAAATCAATCGAACTCTCTAGAGTAAGCCTGCTGAATTTTTTGTACGCAAAGGTTTATTTTTTCTTCTTAACAATAGGTATAGTTCTATTATTGCCAGAGCTTCTCATTCTTACGTCTTTCAAAAAATAAATGATTTAAAATTTAAGTTCTTTTCTTTTGTTTAATAATTTGATACAGAATATGAACTTTTGTTCTTCGTAGCGCGTCTTGACGACCTCTCGTATATTTCTCCTTCGTAGTGTGTAAAGTCGCCCGTCGCCCCCGATGTCCAGTTGTAGTTAAATTGTTTCAAATGCTCGTCCAATTGTTTTGGCATTACCACTATGACACTAGATTTTCAAATCACTTTGAAAGTATCCTCTTCTTGGTAGTGGCTACATACATTAAAAAGTGAAATTCTATAAAAGTTTGTTTGATCTTGAAATCCTCAATTGAATTGAATTTTTATTGTGACTTGAATTTTTATTGGTCTGTCAACCGTGTGAACAGAAAATTTTCAAGCTGACAATATTGTCAGATATATAATTGTCCGAAAATTGTCAGACAAGAGCTGACAATTAAATTGTCAGACTTTGGCACAAAATCTACCAATCATGTGTACGGACAATTTTACATTGTAAGAAATTTGTCAGCTAATTGTCCGCTATTGTCAGACCCTTGAAAGATCTGACAATATTGTAAGATCTTACAATCGTCTATACTTAGCTTAAGTTTTCCTTAAATTCGACTATCCATTATTTTGTTGCTCAAAAGATCTTATTTCTATACTATTTTAGTAGTAAAAAAAAACTAAAAGACATTTAAGCATCCAGTTTTTAATATTTGACTAGAAATTGGTAGGAGCATCGAATATTGAAAATAAAAATATTACTTAATAACCTTAAATTTTTAAGAAAATTAAGTTTATTTTTAGTTTGTGAAAATTAATTTTTAAAAAACTCTTCTCTCAAATAATTTGAATAAAAAACATAATAAAAGAATGGATTTCTAGCTTAAAAAGTAAGTGTTTCCGTTGTTTTTTAATGATTTTTTTTCTACATGTTTAAGTCGAAAACTTGGGTTTTTCATGTGGCCAATATCATAAACGACTCAGCAAAAAATCTGACTTACCGGATCTAATGCATACGCTGATGTATAAAGTTACTGAACTATTATGCAAATCTAAAAAAAAAAAATATCACATCAAAGAGTTAAATTTATCACTACCTTGGTATGTCAATCTCGTCAATCGCTATGTTGTCCAGATAAAACTCTTTTGACATTCCAACATCAAGGCTTTTGGACTTGAATCGAACAAATCTCCTGTGATATTGTATAGGTACCTTCTGCATGTTGCAAATTCCCCTAAGGCTCAAGGATGTTGAATTTTAATCTAGACAATATTTAAAACCACATAACCCTTAACTCCCAATGAAAAGTAGAGCTTAACACTCACCATCAGAGTCACAATTTATACCTAGGTACATATACATTTTTGTATACATTGTTGAGTAAAACCTTTCAGGAAACGGTGTTCTTAAACAGATGCCGAAAGAAAGAGAGAAACCCTAAAATAGATGAACTAATCTACTTACAAACCAAGTTGACCAGTTTCGCAACAACTGTTACCCCCTTAAATTTGGAACCAGGCACACAAAGATGTGCGACATCTTTGATCCCCCATTTGCCTATATGCATATATTTGAAAATGCATAGATATGTGGGTTAGTACAAATACTATATACAGGCATATAGGAATATCCGAAGACCTGCAACGAAATCAGCTTATTTTGTGGTCTTTTGTTAAATTTCGTAGAAAATGCACAAAGTCCCAAAAGGGACAGACAACAACTATACTCGAAGGACCAAAGGCTCACAAACAATCCCACAAACGACTCTAACCACACACACACTTACACACACGTAAACGAGCGAAGTTCCGGGTTCCGGTGGACATGAAATTATTGTGAAACAGTGTAGACCGCACATAAACACGAAAACTTCCAACCAATCTGTGTGTACCGTGGTGTACAATACAACAATACAGTTTTATAATATTTTCCATTTTGGCCAAGGCGATTGTACGACTGTGACCGACCATTATCCTTGCTGCAGTCAGATTGCGTGCAGAATTGTCCGAAATTCGAATAGAATTCGAAGGTTGTATCTATTTGTTTTTTGATCAGTTGTTGGTGTAGGTGGGATGGTTGAGTAGAAGTTGGAATGTAGAAGCATTTTGGAAAATTATATGTGATGGCATACTGGGAAACAGCAGTTCAGCGGTATATGGAATGGAAATGCCAACTTGGGACCACTTCCGTTCAAACAGGATGTTACTGTATTTCACTTTGAAAATATTTAAGGACCATATACTTTATTGTTGGTACATTCGAGTAGGTATTTTTTGATGATGATAAGTTCTTCATGAGCCTATAAGGGCTATTGTTATCGTCTTAGGCCTGAAAACGTGTTGAAAACACTGACGCGTTTGTGTTGTCTTCTATATCCTTACCTAACGAGTCGTTTATGAAGAGAAAAGCTGAATGCGTCTAGTAATAAATACGACTACTAAATACGTGTTGGGGTCGTACATATAAAAATGTACATATTTTAAGAATGGATGTAGTTATGTGATGATGAATGATAGTAATTTTAAATGTACAATTTCAACATTTATGTATGTCTTGCGGGTGAGTGGACAATGGACATGCAAATCAGGAGAGATTCGTTGCTTGTCTTTGAAGATTCTGCACCAATATACACTTCGCTTCAATTGAATAAGCACAAACATTTTCTAAGGTTCGTTTTCCATTTTTTCCAAACCTTGTGCGTTAGTCATCTTATGATTACTAATTGTTGGCCTATGATGTTGAGAAAAGTAATCAGAAAGAATAATTCTCGCACTCTGGCAAAGCGTTCCATATGGAAAAATGCTGATTTTATTTGCGTCAACTGAATAGACACAAGGTCATTACCTTCATTATTAATGGGCGTTCTGAGATTTTGGCACACTAGATCAATAGTTGAAGTATTCTAAGTGAAATTTAATCGTTTAATTGAAATTTAAATAAAGATGAGTAGGTCAAAATCTCTAAATAGTGTTGAAAAAGTGAAAATCGTTTTATTAAGAGAACAAGGACTAACCGGGCGTGCTATAGCCAATAAAATTGAACGAAGTTTTAATTTGATCTATTCCCACTTTAAAAATTAAGATTCGTACGGAAAACATGAAAGGGGGTGAAAAACGGTAACAACAGCAGTCGATCGAAGAGCAATTTTAAGATATGCTCCCAATTCGTGTGACTCTGCGGCAAAAATAAAACAAAAAGCTGATGAAATAGTCCAAACCATCTAAAACGATTGAGACTCCAAAAGAAACCACTTCTAAACCAGCAACGGAAATGCATGCGTTTAGAATTTTCTAGACTCCGTATGAGTTGGGAAAAATGAATGGCGTCACGTGGTTTTTTCGGAAGAGAGACGCGACATCATAGTCGAGAAGGCGGTGTCATGGTATAGGGAGCAGTTAGCTACTATGGCACTATTGAGCATGAGTTCTAATCATCAAAAATGACCACAATTACTTACTTGGAAATCTTGAAAAGAAATTTTCCACAATGTTCGGATAATTTTGGTCCCATAAACTCGACTTTTCATTAGGAAAACGCCCCCATCCACACGGCACGCATCAAGATATCATCGATTAAAGATGTATCGCTCACTTTCTTTGCAAGTTCTTGAAGAAAAGAGCAAAACTTGTTGGAATTGCCTTTGGGTTTATTCTATTTGCATTTGGGTTAAATCTAATAATGTTTGGGTTAATTCTATTTGCATTTGGGTTAAATCTATTTGCGTTTAGGTTAATTCAATGTGCGAATGCTATATATTTTTTAAAATAAAAACAACAATTTTTCCCAAAAATTTTCACTGCAAAGAGGTTCTTTCTCAATTAAAGTCAGATACATATATGACTGACATCTTGACTCAGGAGGACCAAAAAGCAGTAGGTACCTTCAAAAATACTAAAAAAAAAAACATTACAAAAATCTGGTTCCCAAAATTTTGTGCAAGAATGTAGAATGTAGAAGAAAAAAGAATGTATGAAAAATATTTGTAATTCACTGCCGCACTGCTGTGTACTGCTTTTTTTTCCTTGAAGTACTGCTTTCTCAAAAACTGAAAGGACAGCCCTGAACCTTATTAAAAATGTATGGGAATGTTTAGTACGAAAAGCTTATTAGCCTGGCCGTCAGTTTTAGGACAGATAATCTCTTATTGTAGCCATTAAATGGAGTGCCTGGAGTGAAATTTCTCTAGATCGTGTACGCACTTTTTCTATTTCGTTGTAAACTATAAAAAAAATACTCACACGAATAACAGCTGACAGATAGGAAGACATTTTTTAGCTAGCTATCAAATACACGCGTGCAAATTTTTCAATCTTGTATTTTTCGGTTACAATGGGGTTCATGTATAAGTACAGTGAAAGTGCAAAAGTGTTGCAAGATTGTCTTCAGTATATTTTGTTGTTGGAGCCGTTCGGATTAGGCAGTGAACTGTAGGTCCCCTCCATTCTTGCAGACATGCACACAGGAATGGTTGAGAGTTGTAAGTCATTAGGCCCTGGTTCTTCATGAGCCGTTGTGCCACCAAATTTATTTTTTTAAGACACCTAACCCTCCCCCCCACACCCCCTTAAAAAATTGTAACATTTCAATGCCGACACTAATATGAATGTGAGATGTGATGGAGAAGATAAATAACATTAGTTTACCAATTTCGGGTAAATCAATGAATATCTATCTTATTTAAGCTGGAACCACATCTATCTCGTGTGGTATGTTGTGGACTCGTGTGTCGCTATCGCTCCAATGTATTTCATATGCGTAGAGCCATATTTGTCTCGCGTGATGTGTTGTGTCGAAATCTATTTTGTTACGATTGCGCCATACCACGCTATAACGCAGACATTTTTTTAGTGTGCGGGACAGAGAAAACAATGCTCTTGAAAACAGAATAATAAAAAATGTCAGTTTGTACATAAGACAGAAAGCTTCATTAGTGTACTCAGTCCACAACACTCCAAAACACACCACACGAGGCATATGTGGATCCGGATTTACGGTTTATCCAGTAAGCGTGTTGTGTTCGTTTAGTTTTAGGGAGTGCTCCATTCCTATCGAATGTATACCTAATTATACATTTTGTTCAGTCCTTCAACTCAAATTTTTTTTTAAATCGATATGAATGATACACTTCCACTATCACATCGTGAGAACTTACAAAAAAGTTATCCTAAAATGAATATCAAAAAAACCTTGTCATATATGTACATAGGTATCACGTATTATCATTTGGCATTATTAACTGTTCATTATAATTACCTAACAAATTATCCTCCCTCAAAACCATGTTATTTATTTAAATGTATAAATTCTAAATAACAATCATGGATAGAAGCGAGCTGCAACGTCTACTAAATTGCATAGAATTTGTGTCATATAGGGCAATCGTTCTACTAAGCTTCTTTCAATCTCATGAATTTGGTTGAAAAGAGAGTTTAAGGGTGGTGGTGGTGGTGGCCTACGTGAGGGAGTTAAAGGAAATATTAATTTGGGTGGTTTAGAAAGCTAGAGGAAAAAGCTTGCTAGAATTGTTAAAAAAATAACTGGAAACACGAACGTTTGCGTTTCAGTTCAACTAACCATAGTATAGAAATGGTACAAAACTGCAGATGGGATCAACCATATTACCATCATCGTCCTTGTCATCCGTTCGTCCTATTTTGCAATGCACCAAAGGAATTCGTAATTGCCGGCGTCGAAGAGAGCAGGCGAGTTGACGAGGGGGAATGAATACCTTATATAAAACATCAAGAGTCAGGATACTATTTATATGTGGGCAAATAGTTAGATATATTTGTCCTGTGTCTGCACATCGGTCTTCGGCTAATTACGAGGGAAGGGAAATAATTATAAAACATGGCCAATATGTCAACTGTATATGTTCTCTAGAGGCAGCAAAGGATAATATTTAGTAAATGTTCATGTGTTTTGTAGAGCTCGTCGTGGTATGGTAGTGTGGGAGTAGGTAAAGAGAAGGTTTGATTGGAAACATAACAATCAAAGTGGTGTGCCCCCCGATGGGTGATCTGATGCGGGATAAAATAAACTCTTTGTTTTTTTTTTTAGTAAATTTAACTCTACCTCCATAGGAACTAGGAGATTATTCTCTATCGGTTGTGCTTGTTGAAGCTGTGTAAAACCTTCGGGGTTTATTCTGTGCTGCAGAACCACCATTCACTAGCACCACATTGTATGTCCTTATGGAAGATTTGAAACCACGTAAATACAGAAAGATCTTTGTTTGCTTTTGTTATGTTTAATTTTCTTGCTTGACATTTTGTTAAGTTTACTCATGAAAAGCAAGTTCTTCAAGTTTACTTTTGTGATTAGTTGGTCAAGGATAATTTAAAAGGGATATGATGGTAACGTTAATATTAAATGTGTGTTGGTAGAATGTGGTGGAAAAAAAATCAATAACGAGTTAAATTTGATGAATTATTTAAATATATTTTCCAATAGAAATTTCATAAAACATAGTAAATTAAATATTATACCTACATTACTTACATCACTGAAAATAAAGTAAGTTTATTTGTTGCCAACGTTTTAAAATGTTTACTTGTGGTTAATGAACACCTAGGTACCTACTCTAAATAATTTCTAATCGGAAAAATTAAAAAAACATCAGATGATCTGTTGACGCTATTATTTCGTCAGAAAAAAATGTCTATTTAATAAAAAAAAATTAATTAAAATGAGTTAAATTAAATTTGAGATTAACCATTGTGAACTAGGTACATTTATTTTAAGTAATTTGGTATAATTTTTGAATTTCCCGCCCTAATCAGCCATCTTTATTTTATAGCCCCCGCACGTATCAATAAACAGAAAACAACAGAAGGATAAGACTAACACATCTGTCAGCTTGCATTCGTATTAATAAATAATTAATGGTCTGTGACATGGTGACAGCGAGCGGATAACTTTAACTCGTCGAATTTGGCGTCTAAGGGATAGATAACTTCAAAACACACACATGCTTACATTTTATAATAACCGGTTCAACTTCAAGCATATTTTTCATCAATCAGTGCATGCTTGTAACGTATGTATAAAAATACTTCTACGATTTGATGAAGGGTTGCCGTACATTAAGTCGTACAGACTGCAACTATTTTGATATGTTTATTAATAAAATTAAAGTTATCCAACGAACAAGTTGTCTATCCGTGTGCTATAGCTAATACGTGTGTTAAGGAGCGGACAGTGACTTTTTATTAATAGGGCTGTAGGTATTTAAGAAGAAAGAAAAAAGAAAAGAAAATTTCTATGTGAATATTCTTCAACAATTAAACTATCACGGATGCATTCTCGAATTTTGGATGGAAAGTTGTCCGTCTTTTTTAAATAACTTTTTTAGAAATTCTTTAAAATATTTTCAATATAAAGCTTGTTTGTAAAACACTTGCAAATATTTAGCTATCTTCCAGTAAATAATAATTATAAAAAACCATTCTGCCTCATGGTGTGGAATTAATATAACCTTTTCTTATTTTCCTGTTTTTTGCTGCACAGCAAAATACAAACACTTTTTGTACCTTTTTAAAAAAATTTGATATTTTACTTATTGCACTAATATTGTGAAATAAATAAGTCGATAAAATGCTAACCAAAATATTCATAAGAAATAAAAATATTTAATGAATTTTTAAGCCACCGCGCCGAAGGTGGAAAATGATAGCCTTATAGAAACTTGAAAGAAGAAGAAATTGGTCAGTCTTCGAAAATTTTTAGCTCCGTGTTAAGGTTTTTCAAGAACGCCAGCGATATGTGGCACCTCATTTATGGGAAAATTTAAAAAAAAATGTGTACCTACCATCTGAAAGGTAGCTCAATCGTCATTAAAATTCAGATAGTTTCAGAAATTGGTCAGCTGTATATTTTTATTTTATAAATTAAAAAAAAAAAAAAAACAAATCTAAATGACATTGAAATTTTTTTTTAAACAAATTAAATATAAAAAACAGGCTGAGTTACAAAACTCATCAGATGCGTATTTACTGTGCAAACTGCGCATCCAAAAACTTTTTGGCTGCTTCGATTTAATTTTTTATTTTTGCATTCCGAAACGTCAAACCCATGCAATGTAAAAATTCTACAAAGCATCAAGTTTGCGTTCCGCATCAAAACATTTTCTACATTTTGGAACTCAGTCACAATCTTTGACTGACGAATTTCTGAAGCTGCCTGACCTTTTTATACGGATTAACCTTTTAGGAGGAAAATACTTTTTTTGAATATGTCATAGGTAAATGAGGTGCCAAAAATAGCTGATGACCTTGAAAATATCCGGCCTTTAATGACCAATTACTGACCATTTAAATTATTTTTTTTTACGAATATTGGTGCCATGGATTGCTTAAATTATGATTGCTTGTAAAATAAAAAAGTTTTGTGCTGTTTTCTTAAAAAATATTTCTTGTATAAGAAATTTATTTAAAATAAAAAAAATAAAAACACGACTTGGTCGCATGAACTTGCATCAAATTTTAAATTATGACAACAAAAATGTAAGCAGTTTTTTTTAAAAATTATCTATATATATAAAATTCCTTTTTGTGTTCGTACACACATAACTCGGCTAAACATCATCCGATTTGGTCGGGTTTTTTTGTGTTGTATTTGTACTGAACCAGATTAAAACACAACGGAGCCGAAATTTTACTGAGATAAAATTCGCAATCAAATTCAATATTTTTAAACAACAAACTTTGACTTAAGTCTAATATTATAATTATGTATATAAAATGAACTGTAAAGCTTTAATGTACAAATTTTTAAGTTTAACTAATATATGCTGATAAAAAAGTACGTATACGCCACAGCGACTCCACTTTATTTATTTTAAAGGGTCTAATTTTATCCATAGGAACTAAAAACAGGCAAAAAATAATAAAGAGGATTTTTTCACCTCTCTCTCTTCTTATATCCACATGTAATAGATTATACAAGGTCAAAAAAAAATGCACGACTGGGTCGCATGAACTTGGTCTTGTAGTAAAGATTGAGTGTAATATAAAACACATAGTTAATAATTATATGTATATGTATTTACCCATTTAATAAATTGAAGAACGGAAATTTGAATATGGAAAAAAAGCATGAAATACTTTCTGTAAATTGATAAAATAAGTACTAAAAATGTTTTAATCTCAGAATAAAGAACGCTAACTGTAAATTCTTGAAAAAATTGAGAATTTTTGCAGAAAAAAATTTTAAAATCGTTGGAGCGGTTTTCTTAAAAAATAATTTTTTATATATAAATTTTCTTGATATTGTTTTAGAAAACAAAATTTGGTATGACATTTTTAAGAATATAATAATATACAGCTAAAAGCATAATTACAAAAATATTCATGAACCCGTTTTCAAAAAAATGTTTTTTCAAAAAAAAAAAATTTTAACTTTTTTTTAAAAATCCAAAAAATATTTTTTGAAAATATTTGTACGCAGTATTATTCACACACCTCCTAAGTAAAAATTTTGATCAAAATCGGTTAGGCGGTTAACGAGAAAATCGAAAATACAAAAAACGGTTCTATGGCAGGTACCGTTAATAACAGTTTTTGGTATTTTTTTTTACTGAAATATAAACCATACCACTACTAGTACACAAAAAAATTAAAAAAAATCGATAGAGCCGTTTTTGAGAAAAATAACATTTCTTAAAACGATTGTATAGCAAGTACCGTTATTTTTTCAGCTAATGAAATGCTTCGAGTTTGAAGAAAAACGCTTCAGTGGTTTAGGCTGTAGGCCGAGGTACAGACAGACATACATACACACAGACAGACAGACGGAATTGCGGGACCCACTTTTATCGTGTTCTTTATCGTCGTAATGTCAAGTTTGACTGTTATCTCGAGTTCGATTTTTTGCACGAATCCATAACTTGCCCTATAGTATCTATACATCGCAAGTAAAAATGGGAATATTAAAATTTATTAGTGTGTAACACATTTGGCTATATTTTTTTGTAAGTGTCACAAAATTCGGTTATTTCATTATTCACCTGATGGTTAATCCTCTAGAAGTATGTACTCATTTTTGTAATCATATTTTCATGTTAAAATTCATAGCTAAGACAGGACAACGACTGTTGGGTCAGCTAGTTTTTTATATATCTACCTACCTACATACATATGCATATGTACATAGGCAGGTATAGGTAAAAAAAAAGTTGGGAAGCCATTTTTAGTTTTTAATAAAAAAAATAATTTTACTATACCTACTACCTAAACTTATAGTCCAGTCAACGAAGACCTAAAATCATAAAATAAATGAAATAAACCGTGTAGTCTGGGTTATTTTTTTAAGTGGTAGGGGTGACCCTCAGGTCCAACATACCAAAAGTCCCCAGCCCAGGGCCGCGAGCTTAAGCCTGGAGAGGGGGTTAAAGGTCCCCTTTTTTAGGTTTTCGCGAATATTTCGAAAACCAAGGGCTTAACTGAAAAAGTCTGGACCAAGGAATTAAAGTAAATTAAATTTCCTACAAAAAATGTTATATTTATATTTTCGCTTGGAGCAACACTAAGGAAGATGCGGGGTGGAGAAATGTCAAGAAATCTAAAAAATCGGTCATTAGCCTACAAAATTTAGTGTTTTTAGATCAATTTTATCTAGAAATAACAGAAAAAATAAGTATATGTATTCAAAAATCGTTTAGGATAGGGGGGTCTATGTTCCCCCGTTTATAAGGGATGGACCATTTTCTAAAGCATTGACGTAAAGTGCATTAATAATTATTTTAAATCAATGGAAGTACCTATAATACAACACTATAGGTTTTTGAAAATCCAAGGACCTATTCATTTATTTTGTTGCTAAAACAAGTTTTTTTTATTAAACAGGTTATACAAAAATTGAACTTTAATTTAAAGTTTTGAAAAAAAAATTTATAATGATTTTATTTTCAAAATTTTTTGTAGCTTATTGCTAAATTTAATTCAGTATTTATTTAATTAATTCTTAGTTAATTCTTAGTCGAACGCTAAAAACAAGATAGCTGTAGGTCTTTCAGTTTTTGAAAAAATCAAAAATTATGGAAACTACCACTTTTTTAGAAAATTATTTCTCTTGTAAAACCGTCACTTTGCCAACGAAGGAAAAATCATGTGAAAGAGTTTTTTGTGTGATAAACAAAAAAGAAAAATCATGTAGTCTGGATTATTTTTTCATAAGTTAGGGGTGATGCTCAGGTATAATATACTGAAAGTCCACAGTACAGAGCCGTGAGCTTTAGACAGGAGGGGTGTAAAGTTTCTTTAGAAAAAATTTCTAAGAAAGTAATAAAAATAAATAAATAAATTTGATGGCACAACAGCTCATGAAGAACTAGGGCCTAGTGACTTACGACTCTCAACCATTCCTGTGTGCGTGTCTGCAGGAATGGAGGGGACCTACAGTTTATTGCCGAATCCGAACGGCTAAGGAGCGGCACTTTTCTGTGACAGGAGATACTCTTGGAGGATTTGTCAATTCCTCGCAAAAGGCAGTAGCCGTTTTTTCTTTTAAATAAATAGGTGACGAGGCTGGGGATCGAACCTTAGACCTCCGGCATGACAGTCCATCGCACTAACCATCACGCCACGGCTACTACTTCTAAGAAAGAAAGAAAGTAGTAGTGCTCATAATTTTTGTTTTTCTCAAAAACTGAAAGACCTACAGCTATCTAGTTTTTAGCGTTCGACTAAGAATTAACTAAGAATTAATTAAATAAATACTGAACTAAAATTTAGCACTAAGCTACAAAAAATTTTGAAAATAAAATCATTATAAATTTTTTTTTTCAAAACTTTAAATTAAAGTTCAATTTTTGTATAACCTGTTTAATAAAAAAAACTTGTTTTAGCAACAAAATAAATGAATAGGTCCTTGGATTTTCAAAAACCTATAGTGTTGTATTATAGGTACTTCCATTGATTTAAAATAATTATTAATGCACTTTACGTCAATGCTTTAGAAAATGGTCCATCCCTTATAAACGGGGGGACATAGACCCCCCTATCCTAAACGATTTTTTTCTTAGTATATGCCTGAAAATTGTTTTACAAAGTCATGGTCAGTAACTTGGAAAAGTCCATTATACTTTTTACCTTAAAAGAAACAGTATTTTTCATAGTGAATGAAAACACTATAGCAAATAAATTAAATTAGGAAATTCTAACCCTCGCCACCTATTTTAACCCCATAAACTCCCTTCCAAATCATCAATAGAATTATTTTGAATACATATACTTATTTTTTCTGTTATTTCTAGATAAAATTGATCTAAAAACACTAAATTTTGTAGGCTAATGACCGATTTTTTAGATTTCTTGACATTTCTCCACCCCTCATCTTCCTTAGTGTTGCTCCAAGCGAAAATATAAATATAACATTTTTTGTAGGAAATTTAATTTACTTTAATTCCTTGGTCCAGACTTTTTCAGTTAAGCCCTTGGTTTTCGAAATATTCGCGAAAACCTAAAAAAGGGGACCTTTAACCCCCTCTCCAGGCTTAAGCTCGCGGCCCTGGGCTGGGGACTTTTGGTATGTTGGACCTGAGGGTCACCCCTACCACTTAAAAAAATAACCTAGACTACACGATTTATTTTATTTATTTTTCCTTCGTTGACTGGACTATTACCCAATTTTAAAAATTAAATTTTAATTTTTTTTTAAACTAGGATTTTTTTAAAAATTTGGTCTACAATACAATATTGTTGGAACTTATTATACACTTTTGTTTAGTGTTTGCAGGGTGATTCATCTAAGGTGTGACAAAAAGCTAGAGCGTGTAGGCTGAGTCGAGACAAGAAAAAAATCGTATGGGTGTGGAGGGATGTATCTATTCCCCTGTTTAGGCAGGAGGGGCAATTTTCTGAAAAATCGACAACAAATAGAAATTAATTCATTTGTAAACAATGGAAATAAATGCCATGCTATACTTTTTAAAAAGCCAAAAGTCCGTTCTTTTATAATGTTTTTAATAAAACTTATTTGAGAGAATACTTTTTGAAATACATATTAATTTTAAAACAAAAAAATTTTTTTAAAATAATGAAAAAAAATTGTGTTTAATCTCGTTTTTTTTAATTTTACGTTATTAGGTGATATTTTCGTTTTTTATATCCTATGATCCTATCAATTTCTAGTCAAACACTGAAAACCGTTTTAGTTTTTGAAAAAAATTATAATAACCGAATCTACTTTACTACTTTATTAGTAGATCTGATCTTTATGATCTTTGGACCAACAAAATAATGTGTGGTCGAGTTCAAGGAACACTAACTTTTGTTAATTTCAATTTATTCAAAAACTAGAAAACATTTTGACATCTGGTGTTCTTTAAAATAACTTATTTTAAAAATAAAATAAGGGAAGAGATTTTTGGCTCTAAAAAAAAGTATAACATGGCAATAATGTAAGTGCTGCCGTGGTTTTTTAATGATTTTTTTTATTTTAAGTCGATTTTTTAGAAAATCGCCCCTCTTGCCTAAACGGGGGAAAATAGCCCCCCCCCCCTACTTTACGATTTTTTTCTTGCCTTGACTTAACCAAAACGCTCTATCTTCTTGTCACACCTTAAGTGAATTACCCTGTATAAGTATATGCTTAACAAAGATATAAGATAGCTGAAAATCGGTTCCAAAATGAATCGTTTTCAAAAAAATTAACACACAGAAAATGGTATATGGATTGATAATCAAAGGTACATTGCAAAATAAACTGTTAATATTTATGCAAAATGATATAAGATTTGAGATGAAAAGAAATGGAAAGTCAATACAAGTACAGTGAGTAAAAATCTAATGCCGATGAATATAGAATACTTTTTTTTCTATTTTAACAAAAAACACACTACAGTTAAATTGTTTCAGAAACTGATATCCCAAAAATAACAAAAAAAAAATGTTTCAAAAACTTTTTCCGCTTTTCAAAACTTTCCAAAAAAACAAAATCACAGATAGGTATATCTTATTTGCAATTAAACTAGACATTCGAACAATGCAGTTTTACCTAATAAAAATCGCTTATGTAGGTACCCCGTGTCTGAGAAAATCTTTAAAAAAGAATCAGATCCTTGAATGTTTTCAAAATTATGTACGTATTCAAAATCATGTACGTATACAAAAAAAAAACGGTTTTATTTTCGTTTTAACTTTAAAAATAAATAAATTTGGTGGCACATCAGCTCATGAAGAACCAAAGCCTAGTGACTTACAACTCTCAACAGGTCTGCAGGAATATATTTTTATATTTTATACATAATTATTTCATACGTAAATAAATGCTCTATTATTTGACATTTTTAACTCAAAAATAAGGCAATTTTCTCAAAAACCTTTTTTTTTTGCAAAAACCTGAAATGCAGTTTTTTTTTTACAATCACATTTTTGTTTTGCAAGTAGGTAATTGTTTTGTGAAAAAAATTTCGAGGTCATCTAAACTAACACTACGATGATGGAAATCGTTGAAACATGTTTGTAGGTACCTACCTACGAAAAAAAAATCTCTCTTAAATTAAACGGAACCATTTATTAAAAATTCGGTTCCACTTTGAGTACCTGCTTGCAATAAATTATGTAATCGAAAACTTTTTCATCATTAACCATGAAGATTTCCAATTCCATGTCACAGCACATACCTATAATATGCTTCCGTAAAATAAAAATACATACATATATATATACTTATTTATATATACATATATATACATATTTATATTTTATACCATTCACTTTGTCTACCACCTCCTATCATCGTCAACCTGATTGAATGCATGCATTCATGTGCCCTTACCACTCGCATAAATACAATCACGCATAGTCGCCTTCGCGAGCGTTAACTCTTTGGCGTTGCAGCATTAAAGGTTGTTCGTTTTTGGCGCAAATACCAGTTTGTGTGATATAGTGAAGTACCAACCAGGAATCAGCAGGACTCAGGCAGGACCACCCGATTCCATTGAAAATAATGAGAAAAACATTAAAAATCCATTAGTCGATATTTATAGATTGCAAGGGACCAACGAACATTGTTGGCACTGAGTTTGTGGTTTTTCGAATTTTTCTTCAAAGGTCCATGTGAAAATGAAAGAAAAAAAATCCTGACAGAAAGTAGTAGAGAAAAATAAATTAATTTATAATTAAATATATTTAATGGCACTGAAATGGTATGAATGGAAAGAAAGAATGTTCTTTATGTGCGTTAGCATTAAATTGAATTCACGAATTATAGCATCGACGGGAAAGCCCTCATTATTTTCTTGATATTTTATTTGTTTGTAAAAAATATGTTTTTGAAGTTTCAATATACTACATGATGTATACCTAGGTATCATTTAATTTAATTGATATCAAATCTGAACAATTATGAAGTAATTTTAAATAGAAGAAACATTTTTTGCAAATTTTAATTAAGTCTTTCAAGAAAATCTTTTAAGCCGGATCCGCACATGTCTCTTGTGCTGTGTTGCGGACTGATTACCCTAATCAAGCTTGTTGTCATACTAACTGATATTTTTTATTTTTAATAATTCTGTTTTCGAGAGCATTGTTTTCTCTTTCCCACACACTAAAAAAAATGTTTGCGCCATAGCTTGGTATGGCGCAATCGTTACGAAATAGATTTCGATACAACACATCACTCCACAACACACCACACGAGACAAATATGGATTGACGCTACGCATATTAAATAAATTGGAGCGATAGCGACGAGAAATCCACAACTCCACAACACAACCACACGAGATAAGTGTAATAGTATAGTCTTCTCTAAGGTCTCACTGTTGTTTTTCAAAAGCGTCATGTACCGCAGCCATATCAGTCGATTAATTCTCCGGAGCTGTACCAGATTGGTCATCCACCCTCCTCCGGTCATAAAATTGTTAAATTGTTAAATCTATACTCCTTTAAACCTCTTCAAGAATATTTCTATCCAGCTTCTGGCCCATCATACTAGATCAATGTGGATTGACTTCTTGCACAGAAAAGGGCTTAGTAGCTTGAAAGGTTTTTTTTTTTTATATGGAGGCTAGGTAAGGACTGGTAGCCGTGGCGTGATGGTTAGGTTAGTGCGATGGACTGTCATGCCGGAGGTCTAAGGTTCGATCCCCAGCCTCGCCACCTATTTATTTAAAAGAAAAAAACGGCTACTGCCTCTTGCGAGGAATTGACAAATCCTCCAAGAGTATCTCCTGTCACAGAAAAGTGCCGCCCGTTAGCCGTTGGGATTCGACAATAAACCGTAGGTCCCCTCCATTCCTGCAGACACGCACACAGGAATGGATGATAGTTGTAAGTCACTAGGCCTTAGTTCTTCATGAGCTGTTGTGCCATCAAATTAATTTTTTTATTTTTTAGGTAAGGACTGCGGTATTTCCTTCTTAAACTATCCTAGATATTTAGGTGCCTAAAAATTTAAATTTAATATTTTTTAACTTAAAACTTATCCTACCACCACGCCCAATTTTCATATGCTTAGACTTTTTCCATATGTTCCATCAAATCCAAAGGGAGGTACGCAGTTCAAGCTAAACTAAATTTTGTCCCTACAACTCTTATCTCTAAAATCGTTTGCTAAAAGCACAAATGTCAAAATTTATCTGTGAAAGAATGCGTTGAGCATTATTTCGCGCGCTAAAATATGTGGTGACTTTTTGAATTTAGCGCATGAACTGCGAACTGCCTATAGCTAAATATCCTCGCTAAAATTTATCTTTGGAGAAAATTTGTATGGAAGACAAATTTAAGAGCGATCTGCGTACTAGGCTTAAAACTAAAAATTTGTAACCAAAGTAATTGTATTTGTTTTTTTTAATTCCGCCTTCTATCACTTCCGCATTTTTCTCAGTTTCTTGCACGGAAATTATCGTCCCCTTTCCGCCAAATTATCGTTAGCAACATTTTCATATTGTCGCATAGAGTTAATTATTTCATTATTTCCTTTGCATTAAAAGCAATCGAACCTTATGATTTCTGTCAATTGTTAATAATGTTCAATGCTGAAATTCGGCCTAATTGGTTTCGTTGCTTACGCTTACGATACTTTTATTTTTTGTCGCTTACGATAATTTAGCGGATAAAGCTCGTTTTGAAGTCCTTATGTAAGAATAGACGAAAAAATGAAAAAGAAAGGAAAAAATAGTTAGAGGCTGAAATTTGGCATGCATATTGGTAATGGAGATATTTACAACAAAGTTATTTTTAAGACAATTGACCCCTCTGTAACTAATCTAGTGCCATCGGATTGGTGAGGAAGTCTCTCAGTTTATAGAGAGTCTCATTACCAATACTCATGCAAAATTGCAGTCTCTAAGTAATTTGTTTCCCAAGAAATTATAGGTACGTACATCCAGTGTCTATTATCTACATCCAGTGTCTATTATCGATTATTCGAAACCCAATTCGACTTTAATCAACCGCTGGTGAGCGACTTTTTAATACCTTCTGACTTTTAATTCTTTGGTCTTGATCTTTTAGTTTCTACTTTAACTTTAAATCCATTCTATATTTGATTTAAAATAAAGTGTTTTTCAGTCAGCTTTGGGATGTGGATTTTATTTCAGTAAATTGAAAACTTGAGTTAATTATTATTTTTTAGAATAACACGCGTAATCTCTCAAACATAAAAACCAAGAAATTTAAAAAAACACCATTAAATTGAGATTACTGATTTAAAAAAAAATTTTTGTATTTATTTATTTAAAATTTGTTTTGCTTTGGATATTGGATGCACATCGGCCGGTCTACCATCCATCATCAGCAACACGACTGACAGTAAATTCTCTTTTTTTAAAATGCTAACATTACATACATACATTGTTACAATTTTTGCAAATCACACAATCATAATATTATAAATGAAGCAAAAAAATGTTTAAATAAATAAATACAAAAAAAAATTTTAAAATTAGTAATCTCAATTTAATGGTGTTTTTTTAAATTTCTTGGTTTTTTTAAAGTCTAACATTTCACGGTGTTCAAGGGATATTTATTAAATATCTAAATGTTTTATTTTTGTTCAATTTTTATTGATTTCATATCTTTTAAAAATATCAACCAAAAAAAAAAAACATATTAGTTGAACTTTAGTGGAAACAATGCATAAGAAAATATTATATTCTCGACAAAGCAGCTGTGGTATACATAAATGGAAAATCGAATTTATTCAATTGAATTTATTGAAATTCACGGCGACAAGAAAAATCTTATTACTGTGTGCATATCAAGAATGTGCACACCAGATGACATTGAAATCAGAGCAACTGGGTCAGAAGAAAAGGATCAGCAAAAACTTCCTGCTTTCCGTATGCACACACTCAAAACGATAATATTGGCAGTTCAAATTCAGACTGTTTCCGAATTCGTTTTTTGACAGTTCGGCGAACCACCCACTTTGATGATTTGGATTTCCATATAAATCTTTTATCGATATACCATATGTACTGTGTATGTACGATAGAATGAATAATATTGTCATGTATGTAGTTACGTTACGTGAAATATATAGAAACCCGTTTTCCCAAATTTAATTTAAAGTGCTGTGCGTGAAATTTTGGCCTCCTTGTTTGAGTAGAAAATTTATTGGTTCAGTATTGCGATTCACATGGTGTAGACATTTAGTCATTTAGGCATCCAGTTTTTAGTGTTATATTTAAGTTCAACATAAGAGCTTATTCGACGTTGAGGAAAGAGTAGAACATAAGCGTTTAGGTTGACAATAATTATTTAAGTTTGGTTTCAGCAAATGGGCCTTAATAACTTAAAATCTTTGAGAAAATTTTAAAAAAATTTTTTTCAAAATTTTGAGTTGGAAAATTAATGTTTCAAAAACAATTCTCTAAATTAATTTAAATTAAAAACAAAATAAAAGAACGGATAAAAGTTTATAGCCTGACATTGCAAGTGCTGATTTTTAAGGAATTGTCCTTCTTATCTAAACGGGGCGAAGTAACCCCCCTCCCCCCTTCAAGCGATTTTTTCTCGTTCCAACTCTACATATGCGCCCTAAGCACAAAAACACTTTAACAATTTTTAAAATTTTTCTGCATAAATTAATACCTTTTCAAGAATTCAGACAACATTCTTTATTTTGAGATTAAAACATTTTATGTGCCTACATATGTACTTATTTTAGCAATTTAAAGAACGTGGTTCATGCCTTTTTATTTTCTCTATTCTCCAATTTATTATAAACTAATACTTACTGATATATATTTATTATTAGAATTATTTTTTATATGTATAAACACAATTTTGAAGGTTCCAAGCAATTTTAACCATGAGAATAAGTTATGAAAGTCTATAATTTTTTTTTTTTTTTTTAAATAAAAAAAGTTGCATTTTTGAATAAACATTGTGGCTGAGTACCTACAGTTGTACGTTAAAAATGTGAACAATATGTTGTTATTTAAAAAAAATAAATTGGGCATTTATAATAACTAGATAGAAAAAATGCTCTACTCAATGAAATATTTACTGAGTAACAAATTTAAATTAATAATAGAATAAATCGTTTAAATTTTTTAAAGGTGTTGACTAAACTTTGTACACACAGCACTATACATTTTAGACCTTTATCGTATATTTTAAATTATCTGCTTATTTCCGCGGAGTTTTGATGTGACACATTTAAATAAAATGGCAGGTTTGCCTACATTTAAGCTGACACTGGATAATATTAGTTATTTTCAGTTTTTTTTTTAAAGACGGAACTCAAAAATATATAGGAAAATTTACATAGGTAAGTAACTATGGAGACTAATGTTTCACAAATAAAATTTCATTAAATATGTATACATAATGTAACATACTATAGTAGGGGATCAATGCTTGCGTTGTTTTGCTTAATTTATATTTTATAAATTTTATAAATTGTTTCTTACAGTAACTTTATATATAACTGTTATAACTTCCGAGATTTACATATTATACCTACATATGTATTAAAGGGAAATAAATCACATGCAATTATTATCACTGGTCGATTCAATTTTTGTCTCCGAAGGTTTTTGGCACCCGAGATTCGAATAAAACCTCTAAATTGTTTCATAAGCATAAGATTGTTCTAATCTTAAATTAAATACATGGCATATTGTTGGTTCAAGGGAAGAAACTGGTGTTATTTTCGATTGGATTTGCGCAATTTTTCATTCCTATCGAATATGGAATTTTTTTTTTTTCATTTCTTTTACGCAAATTTTTCATTATCGATAGGAATGGCACATCCTAAAATCCAACCGAAAACGTCATAAATCTAGTGTCTACAAGCGACTTTATTAAATGTTGCTATGCCAAATAAACACCGGTGAAGATTATAAAAAAAGAAAATTGGTAGCACAACCGCTCATAAAGAACTAGGGCCTAGTGACTTACAACTCTCAACTATTCCTATATGTGCGTGTCTGCAGGAATAGAGGGGACCTAGAGTTTATTGCCGGCACTTTTCTATGACAGAAGATACTCTTGGAGGATTTGTCACAAGAGGCAGTAACACTGAAAAACATTTTTGTTTGGGTGGCAGAGGCTTGAAATCGAACCCAGACTTCTGGCGTAAGAGTACAATCCAACGTGCTAACCATTTTTGCAGACAGGGGCTACCACGACTTGGTTGCTAATTTATTTATATTCATATTTTTTTTTTTTTCTCAAATAAGCCTAGTACGCAGATCATGAAAAAATTTTCTTTTCATACAAAATTTTTCCCAGGACAAATTTTGTCTTCATTTTCTTTCCAGGCCGCTGGCGCTGTAGGGTGAAGTCTCCACTAAATTTTGCCAGGAAAAATAATGTTCGAAGCATTATTTTGCGGGAAAAATTTTGACAAGTCAATAATTTTGCACGATAAACACGATCAATTATTATTTATCGATAATTTTACAAAATTAAAAAAAAGAAGAAAAACATTACTTTTGCGTGATTTTTCCAACGTTTTTGTAGAAATTTTCTGCGAAAAAATAAGTATGTAAGCCAAATACTCCTCAGACATGGGTCAAATATTCTATTATCTTTCCAAAAATATTCAACAACATACTTACTATGATTCCGATTTATCTCAAATTATTTATTAAATGTTAGATTTTTCAAAATTTGTTGACAATTTAAAACAAAATCGGATGGTGCTTCTTGAAATTAGCCGGATTTGGCTGATTTTGGCCAAATACACACAGAAACGTGCTCAGACCTTCATCTTAAATTTTCTTAAGATTTGAACAAAATCTGACGCATGTTTTCTGAAATTAGTTTGAAAATGCATACGCTGCTGCATTTTTGTTAAACCGAAGTCTATATTTATTTATTTATTATATTAACGCTTAGTACAAGCAAACTTAATAACTAATACAATTAAGAAAAACTTAAGAAAAAAACTAGAACAGGTATTATAGAAAAATAAAAAATTAAACATATTGTTGTGGAAGGCTTGCGAGGAGTGTTTTACGTAGAGTAGATTTGGATATGTTGAAGTCAAATATATTCGAAAAGGTGTTAACATTACGAAGCATGCGAGACATAGGATTATAAAATGAATAGTTTGTGCGGTGTTAAGGAATGCGGAAAAGGGGTACTGACCTTAGATTACGGGGGTTGGTGTTGAAGGAAATTGCATTCATTAGTAGAGGACAGTCAACGTTACCAGTAAGTAAATCGTGAATAAAGATGATGTCTGAGGTGTCTCTTCGTTTTTCTAAGGACTGCAGATTGATAAGTTGTAAACGTTGAACATAAGGAGGTAGTTGATAATATTCGTCCCAAGGAAGACTACGCAGCGCAAACCGAAGAAACCTACGCTGAACAGCTTCAATTCTTTTAATTTGTGTAACCTGATTGGGTGACCAGACTTGAGAAGCATATTCAAGAATAGGTTTGACGAAGGTTATATAAAGAGATTTGGAGACATATGGGCCAGGAAATTCTTTAGACCAACGTTTTATAAAGCCAAGCATGGAATTAGATTTATTAATAATATTGTCAATATGAGAGTGAAAGTTGAGCTCGCTGTCGCATATGACCCCTAGGTCCTGCAATGAAGTAGCATATGGTACAGGGATGCCGTTAATAAAATATTGTCGGATAGGCCCAGGTTGACGTTTTCTGGAAAATGTTATAGAATGGCACTTGCTAACATTGAGTTCAAGAGAGTTTTTCTGACACCAAAGAGAAAATTTATCGAGGTTGCCCTGCAGAAAACAAGAGTCTGTTAGCGATGATATACTATTGAAGATTTTCATATCGTCAGCATAAATTAAAAGATCACATTTCAGGATTTGAGAGACATCATTTATTGCTAAAATGAACAGCATTGGGCCTAAATGGCTGCCTTGTGGTACACCGGAAGGTGCGAAAATTGGAAGAGATAAAGATGATCTGAAACGTATAATGTAATTTCTATTTTTAAGATAAGAGTCAATCCATGAGATGAAAAATTTTGGAAAGCCGAGAATTTTTAATTTGTATATAATCATTTTATGAGATATTTTGTCGAAGGCTTTGCTAAAATCTGTTGAAATCACATCAACTTCGCCCCCATCTTCCATAGTGCATAGCGTATGGGAAACAAAATCTACAAGGTTTGTTGTTGTTGATCTGCCAAAAAGGAAACCATGTTGAACAGGAGACAAAAAAGATTTGCAGTGGAACGAAAGTGTATCATAAACAATACTTTCGAATATTTTCGGTATACAAGAAAGCTTGGCTATTGGACGATAATTGGAAACATTATTCTTAGGTCCTTTTTTATGAATAGGAACTATATAAGATACCTTCCATGACTGCGGGAAAATACCCTGCATAATAGATAGCCTAAAAAGGACGGTTAGCGGTTGAGTCAGAGTGCTTGAGCATTTTTTGAGGACAATTGCAGGGATACCGTCAGGTCCTATAGAGAAGTCTTCTTTTAGCGTATCAATTTTGTCTTTAACCATAGTTGGTAGAATATTCAGAGATGAAAAAGATGTTTGCGAAGAATTCAGCATGTAGTCAAAGTATTGTACATCAGGTTCAATATCACATTCAGAAAATGATTTCTTGAAAAAGTTGGCAAAAAAGTCTGCAATAGTTGCAGGGTCAGATGAAGAGTTGTCCATGTAAGAGAGGGAAGGAGGATAGCCATCAGATTTTCTTTTCACATTAATAAATTCATAGAAACGTTTAGGATTTGATGTTATCGTGGATTGCATGCAAATAATATACTCCTTATAGAGTCGTTCACATAGAACAGAAAATTGCATAAAAACATTTGAAAAACTTCGATAATCGGCGTCCGATTTAGTTTTCAAGTATTTTTTCCATAGATAATTTCTGACGTTGCGAAGAGATCGAAGTTCCTTGTTATACCAAGGAGGAGAAGATGAGTAGTTTCTACGGGGTACAAAAGGGACAGACTGAGCAAAACAACTAAATATTTTGGTATAGAAGGTCTCCAACTCTTCTTCAATCGACCTTTGAGAAATATTTAAATTGATTTCACTAAGAAGGATGTTAAGGTTACGAAAATCGGCTTTGCGAAAGTTAAAACTATATTCAGGGGCAATATCATTATGGGGTGTGTCATAAGAGAAAGAAGTAAGCAAAGGGGGGTGAAATCGATCGAGTGTAGATAGTAGCTGGTCACTCTCAATCACAATTGTGTTGCTAGGGTCGGATGTGAATATAAGATCAAGTTGCCTGTTCAAGTTGTTGGTGATGCCATTTACTTGAAAAAGGCTAGAGTTTAGCAGGCAATCTGTGAATAGAGTTTCCTTTTCGGATTTTAAGTTTGTAGGGTAAAAGTAAGTTGCATCATCAGAAGGAGACCATTGGATGTTAGGCAGGTTGAAATCTCCCAAGCAGATGATATTATCGTTAGTGTCAGCCGTTTCAAAAAGAAAATCAATAGAATCGATAGCGAGTGGATACGAGCTTGTAGGTTGAGCGGGACGAATATAGCAACACATAACATATATGTTCCGAAAAGGTAATTTAATTTTAATAGAAATAAATTCGAAGTTCATTGATTGTGAAGTCTTAAAAATGGTGGCATCTAAATATCGACCACAAAAAAAGCTTCTACATCTTCTCGTTCAAAAAATAGTGAACAGTATTTAATCTCCAAATCAAGATGGTTTTAATGGGTCGATGGCTGAATATACTCAAACCAAATCCTCTTCTAACGATGGTAACATCCAATAAAATATTAAATTCCTGTAGAATTCACGATTGGAAAAATTTCGGTACTTAGTACTATTTTTTTTTTCCTGCTTTCAGTACTATTGACAAAAGTCGATTTCCATCACTGATACAGGGTGTTTTGCATAAGAAAAAAGACTAGAGGTTGGGTCGATACAAGACAAAATTGTGTATTTCCCTACCTTAAGGCGAGAGGTGCAATTTTGTGGGAATTGACTTAAAAGTAAAATACGTTGTTTATTTTATAAAAAAGGTGAATTAATTTATATGAAACTTTACTGACGTGATATTTATTTTCATTTTGACTTCCTTGCAAATTGTACTAACTGAACAATTACGGTAATGGAGGTAGGGTTTTCTTTTAATTATTCTTTTATTAATTAAGTAAGTACCTAAGTCCATGTCAATCAATTCTTAAAATATAAAAAAAAAACATTTTCCCCTGCTCCATTCAACCTTTTCTCTTTTTTTTATTCTTTGACATTTTTTGAAAATATTTTGTTTTCACATTATTCTTTTTTCATCAGATCAGCTCAGTTGTATAGCTATATAGGTAGGTAGTAAATATGTATGTATGGGATGGTATCCCTTGGATTTTGTTGCTGTACCATTTTCACCAATTCATTCACATACATACATAGGTAGAATTTGTATGGCACTGCCACTGCGATTTATGCGATTGAATATAGGCAGATAAAAGGGATGCTCAATCAGCATGAATTATGCAAAAAGCCTTGCCACGATTGATGTGGTACAATTTCGGGTTTTAAACTTTCACCTCTATCTATAAAGAACGTGAAGTATTAGATTCGTATCTAACTATATGTATAAAAATATCTATGTGTAACTATATGCAAACATACCTTGACGTGCCTATATTTGGAATTTTCGGTTCACAAAAATCAGAGATACCCAACAAGAAACTCCCGATGATGGAGGCGAAGTCATCAATAAAAAAAAGTACTAAGCCATTACCACGAGTTCTTTTTTATATTTTTTTTTTTTTTTGGTATTGAGCATTTCTAAATTTTAATTTGCATAGGGGTGAGAGAAAGAGTGAGAATCTGAATGATGAAGCTTTGGCAATCGCAATTAAGGCCGCTATACAGATGCAAAAAGATTTTTCTATTTCGTCGTAAAAATAATTTAAAAGTCGATTTAATTTCAAACTGCTACTCCTACCCCATAAAAAAAACCTTTTCTGATTTTTCAAGTAATATCTCATTCCAAAGCCACATTCAAATTAACAAACCTGTACCAAAAACCGTCACAAAAAAAAGAGGAAAGAGGGTTGTTCACTAATTGGCATATTTGAATTTGACAACCATTGTAAACATGAAAGTATTTAATACTAATTAGTAATAAACAGTTAAGAAAAAAAGGGTTGGAGATATTGAAATATGTTTTTCAGGCTTTTTGAGAAAATGTTATTAATTTATTACATTAACTTTTCGCTCTTTAATTATATAGCTCTAAGAATTAAAACTTTTCATTACGAATCTATAGACAAAGAATCTTCATAGAAATTATGAACCTTGTGGTCATCATCAGACATGGATCTACGATTTGTCCGAACAGAGCAAAAACTTCATTTGGCGCCCCTTCAGTATTTGAGGTGAATGTTTAAAAACATTTAGTAATATGTATGTATTGTTGGTTGGATTTTTTGAAACAGGAAAAAATCTTTTATTTAGCACTTTTTATGTACCAACGTGTAATATAAATAATAAAATAAATAAAAGACCATATAACCAGTATACAGTATACAGACGCATAAGATGCGTCTAAATTTTAAGGCTTGTAGTTGGGGCGGAGTAAAGAAAAAAATCGTGTGGGAGGTGGGATTATCTCCCCCTGTTTAGGCGGGAGGGGAAATTTTTTAAAAAATCGTCTTGAATTAAAAAAGTCATTAAAAAACGATGGCAACACTTACAATTTCATGGTATACCTACTTTTAAAGCCATAAATCCATTCTTTTATTTCGTTTTATTTATTTATTTAAATAGTTTTCAAAAAATTATTTTCAAAATCAATATTTTCAAAGTTTTACGTAGTTCCCGTAAACGCTAACGCCCAGTTTTTCAGTGGTGAGAGTCAAATCAAAGAAAGTTAACTCTGGATATTAATGTATTTACCGTTAATTTTAGAAGAAGTTTTTCAGTTGCAAATTTATGCAAATCGACCCAACAAATTTGGAGAATAAAATATTCAAAGCATCTGTTCAGTAAATCCAGAGCTAACTTAACAAATTTGGTGAGTTAATTGGCGGGGTAAACTTTAATCTCCTACTGAAAAACTGGGTCTATAAACCAGATCCTTGTCTTTTAGTTTTTGAGAAAATTTATGGAAATAAGATCTTTAAAGAAACAAGACTACGGATTGAAGTCGAGTTTCAGAAAACTTACTTAATTGTTGTTTTCAACTTTGTCAAAAACTAGAAGAGTTTTAAGCATACAAGAATACGTCTTATTTGTACTCACCTGTATACTTAAATAAATTGAATTAAATAAATGAAATTAAATTTGGCTAAAATTGAAAGGATCATTCAAATATTAAAAACAAAAATACTAAACACAATTTTCTGAATTTTTTTATTAAAAATTTTGTGTTGGAAAATAAATTTTTCAAAAACTATTCACTAAATTAATTTGAATTGAAAACTTAATAAAAGTACGGATTTCTGACTTTAAAAGCAGTTTTAGGATGACTTTGTAATCGTTGCCGTTGTTTTTTAATGATTTTCTCAAAAATAATAACACACATTTGACTGAAGTTCTCCTAGGTCTAGTGTTCATTTATTTTTGTGATTGAGCTTTTAACTTTGAAATAGTTTTTTTGGCAGTGGTGAATTAGTAAAACAAATCTGCTAGCGATTGAGAATACATACATACACACATAGTTTGAAGTCAATTTTCAGTGCTTTTTTAAGATAAATATTTAATTTTTTTAATTTGAACTGCCTAGGTATAAATATAGGTCAACAGCTTTTTTTTTCAAAATTTGTTGCGTGTTGATGGTCTATTGAAGAGAGTGTCTTCTCGAATTGGCACCCCCCAAGATGCCATCGGGGGCACGTGTCCCGACTTGCCCCCCATATGTCCGGGACTGGTTATATAGTAGATAATGTATGATTTGTTATCGCACTTCATTGTTTTCATATAAATAGGTATTTAAGTACGATTAAATAAACTTACTTAATGCTCATAAAAGGTCAGATAGTTTCAGAAATTGGTCAGCCATAGATTGTTCTATTTTGTGTTGTAACTAATGCACAACTGTGAAAAAAAGTGGACAGAAATTCTTCTTTTCTTTTCCATTTTGATGACGATTCTACAATGTTTATGAACCATACAATTTTTTGCTTTAATTGGTTTGCATGATTTTGATCATTCGGTACAGGAAAACGGTTCAATAGATCGATTTGAAATTTTGCAGATATACTGGTGGTCTATAAAAATGTCTTACCAAATTAAGTACTTCAGCTAATATATATAAAGCAGTGAAAGATTAACTAAAATTAATAAGATATTCTTAATCTTACCTCCAAGAGTATCTCCTGTCACAGAAAAGTGCCGCTCGTTAGCCGTTCGGATTCGGCAATAAACTGTAGGTCCCCTCCATTCCTGCAGACACGCACACAGGAATGGCTGAGAGTTGTAAGTCACTAGGCCCTAGTTCTTCATGAGCTGTTGTGCCATCAAATTTATTTATTATTTTTTTCTTAATCTTACCGTGATGTGCAAAAAAAAATGATCGTTTTAAAGCTTTAGAAATATCTTGTAGAAAATTAATTTCAGTTTTCAATACTGCCCTTACATTTTCCGTGTCGGCATTCCTTGCTGAGATATTGGTTTTTCATTCAAAGCCATTATACTTTTCTGAAAAAAAAATTTAGAGCGCCGAAAAAAGACGAAATCAAAGTAAAATAAACAAAAAAAAAACTGTCGGTTGATTTTTTAAGTCTTACCAATTTTTCACTACCCAGCATTATTTGTTCTTGAGTTATTAGAGAAACAAGCCATTTTACAAATTTTTATGTAATAATGAGAAAACCGCTGATTGAATTTTTCTGAAAACCCTTTCTGCACGTTGGCCTTATTATCTGCAAAATAAAATTTATTGGAAGTCGATATCTCTATTCGTTCTCAAGATATCGTTGGCGAATGTGTAGGTATACATATACAAAACACATACATCTCTCTTAAAACGATGGAATCGAACTCAGAGACCTCAAAACGTGCAAAAAATTGTGATATGTTAACCTCCCATGGGAAGTTAAAAATAGCATACAATGATATGATCGAATACAAAAATGCCAGATATGTGGAAACGTTTACGAAAAATTTTACGTAAAATTTAAAATTTATTATTTTGAACTTTCAATTAAATTCATTGTTCGTAGGTCTTATGTCTATTTATGTGAAATTCTGGGATCCTTCTTTCGATACTAAAGTACATTTTTGTAAATAGAAAAAGTTCTAAATATTTTATTTAAAGAAGAAACTATATCAAACAACAACGACCGTCCTATCAAATATTCTGTAGATGTAGAAACAACTAGAATAGGGACCTACATACAATAATTATTATTGCAGGACTCCTCACAGTTTAAGCAATGTCCCCCGATAAACAAACATTATTCTTGCTCTCTGTTATCTTTTCTTTTGCATCGTGTTTGATTTTGCTTGCCATATCTTTCCATTATTTGTATGCAACCAAGAATAACTAAATTTTTTGTATTTGTTAAAAGTTAGCCCAAGTCCGAGGTAGTATAGATTGTGTTGTAAAAATGAACATAAATGACAAAACTAAAAGAAAAAAAAAGAAGTAAGAAAATATCTCAGACAAGAAAAAAACTTCAAAAAAAGACCGACACTCAGTATACTTACAATAATAAAAGATGACCAAAAAATAAACTACAAGGATGCGTTTTTCGAATAATTTGAGTGCTGCCAATTATCATCAGTGAGTAAATTTTTAAGGAATAGTGAATTTAAGAAGATTAAAATATAAAAGGAAACAAAATAAAATGCAAACAAAATATAAAAATAAAATAAAAATATAAAACAATAAAAATATAAAACAATAAAACATATAAAATAAAATCTAGAAAATTTTGTATAAAAAATAAAATAAAAACATATAAAAACTAAAATGAAAAAAAAAAAAAAAAAATAAAAATTACTAAACAAAAAAAATTAAATATTAAAATATAAGAGAGTAAAATAAAATATACCTTAATATAATAAAACATAAAACAAAATTAAAAAATTAATATTAAATTTAATATTAGAATTTAATATTAAAATATAAATTTTTTTTTTAATGTTTATTATATTAAAAAAAATAAAGTATTAAATTTCAATATTTACAAATAAGATATAAACAATAAGATATAAATCAAATATAATGAAAAAAGTAAAAATATAAAAATAAAATATAAAACAAAATATAAAATAATGAAATTGTTTTTAACAAATAAAATAACTTGAGGTCAAAATTCTGCCCGCGTTTAAGTTCATTTTTGAAAGTTCTCCTTTACCAAATTTTATTTTAGAAATTCATCTTTATGAAATTCTGTTTTTCAAAATTTTGCATTTCAATAGTCTGGTTTTCAAAATTCTGTTTTACAAGAAAAATGTAGAAATTTAAAACGCTTTTTTTCATTTTTGAAACTTTTTTTTACACAAATTTTTTAAAACCAAATCGAAAAAAAAATTGAATAGTATATGTATCAATATAACAAAAATAAAACAACATAAAGAAATCTCTTCTTTGATTTTCCATCCTTTTTATTTGGGTAACAGGTAGACATGCAGGTCAATTTTGTTAAATTGAACACATTCCTCAATAAAAAAGGTGAAATCTAATTAATCCAGTTTATTTTTTTTTATTATTTGCTCAAAACTAGATGGTATGCAATAAAACAATTAAAAAAATGGGTAATCCACTAATTTAATAATTGACCTGAGCAGATCAAACTTGGGTAAACAAAAAAAAGTGTTCTTCTTGGAAAAAAGTACTTTTTATTTTTTTTTTTTAATTTCTCAAAAACTAAGATACATTTTAATAACCGGTTTTCAGTTTTTTATTGAAAATTAATAAGAGCATTAAATTTTGAAAACAAAAATTATAATTAATCACATAAAATATTGAAAAAAATTAGTTTGAAACTTTTTTTTCATTTTTTTTTTTTTTTTTTTTCAAAATTTCGGGTTTGGAAATTAATTTTTCAAAAACTATTCATTAACACAACTTAATTTAAAATGGAAATCAAAGAAGAGATTTCTGGCTTCCCAAAAATGTATAGCATGGCATTTTAAATTGTACCGTTGTTTTTTCTTGTCATAACCCAACCTACTCGCTCCAGCTTTTTGGTGCATCTTATCCCGATCACCCTGCATACATATTTTGACATATTGTCATTAATAGATTTTGCATGTGCAATTTTATGATGCTGAGTATAGGGTGCATCAATATCTACATTTTTTAAATGTTTATTGGGGTTTTCGCCATTTTTTAATTTATAGTTGAAAAACTATTTTTAAATAGAAAAAAGAAGTATTTAAAATGCTTAACCCTTAAAAAAGCGAGAAACAGCTTTAGTCAGGGATTTTAAACTTGACACTAAATAAAAAAAATCGATGAATCGATGATACCTATGTCTTTTTCAGTTTTGCAAATTTCGCCTACCGTTTGTTATAATTTTCAGCCTACTAACATATCATTCCTATTAAAATTTTAAATTTATGTACATAACTTTAACCAATATAAAATAAATACAATTTTGGTAAGTGGCATCACTTGGTCATTCCTTTCCCGTTTCTGTGAACGAAGTTAAAAAGTGTCAAGTAGACATTATTTATGCCTCATTTATAAAAATAATCTAAAATTTTCCAGATAAATAAACTTTATTAAATGCTAAAGTACCAAGCGTTGTTATAATAGTCAAAGCTGTACAGTGTACAGTACATGGACACCCCGGACATACAACGCAATGGCCGGCGGGCGCGCGGGTGGTGTGGCGGCGTGGTACCTTATAGTATAGCGAAAGTGCACGTGGAGAAAAAGTTGAATGTACCTAAGAGCAATTTCATGGGAACTGCAAAAGAGGTTTTGTGTAGCAATAATGGCAGTAACGATTGAAAGTACTGAACTTTTATGCAGACAATTTTGATCCTTTTAAATTTAGAGGTGGTAATCTTAGCGTTGTCGTCGTCGTCTTTGTGAGGATTGCGGTTTTTTTTTTTTTTTTTTTTTTTTCTTTATGGCATATTTTATGAGGCTATTGGGTCCCTGTTTTTTGAATATTCTTCGTGCAACTTAAGCAGCATCAGTGCTTATGTCCTGTTAATAGTTGCAAAAGTGCTTTGCCACTGGGTATTTTCTTGAGTCGAAGGAAACAGTAAAGTTTAGCATGTAGAAAGATATTAACTGCTATTATTTTTATAATACTCTAATAATAAGTTATTAAAATTAAAATACTTCAACTTCGAGAAAAATCGGTTTAGGAAGAGAGTGTTGTTTTGACGTCTTAATTATTTCCTAAAAATTTCATACGAAATTTTAATTACCGAAATTATCGAAATACTTTTTTCCAAGCCTGAAGAAAATTGGATTAAATTTTTTTTATCAGGATTAAACAATTTACGTGTTAAATGCAACAATACCCTTCTGGCCTAGCTAAGCGTGGAGAATTCTGGGCCCTTATCTTAATTGCGGAGAAAAACTGTATTACCGGTGTAAATAACATACCTATTTCTCATGGACACTTTGTATGGAAACTCCCTCCGGGTTTAAAAAAAAACACGGCTATTTTTAAATGTATGCATTTATAAATTTGTGTTTGTATAGGAACAATATAAAGGTTCCCACACAAATCCAAATCTTCGATCTATAAGCGAGGATCTATAGAAGGTTCTTACGGTGTTGCGTAGCCTATCACTCTTGTTTTTCATTATAACCTGCAGACAATGTTAAAGATAAATTCAAAACAAAATAGATATACGTCGAAAAGAATATGAAGTTAAAATTGATTTGGGGGATATCGCACAACACCAACGCAAAGGTGATTGGTGTTTGCTGCTTTCTTCAAATTGTTCTCCAAGGAAAAGTCAATGACCCTGAAAGCTGTTGAACACAGCACGGTTTACGAGCAGCCTCGCCTAGTGGTTCTTAAGAAATCAGGATCTACCAAAGGGGCCAGTTATAGCGATCAGGAAAACGCATCAGAAAAAAATTTTGTTTTGTATAGTTCAATGTTTTATCATACGATTTGAAGTATAAAAAGGATACGAATCGATGGTAAATCAATTGAAATATTTTTTTCATGAAAAAAAATTTAAATTGGAGGAAATACTTTGCCTTAAACAAGTACTTATTCATTTTCCTGATGGGAATTCCGTACAGAAAACGAGTTTCCATCAGAAAATGCATTTTATAGAATAAATATTTATTTTAAAGAAAATTTTTTTAATGAAATAAATATCTCAAATGATTTACCATCGATTTGTATCCTTTTTATATTTCAAATCGTATGGTAAAACATTAAATTATCAAAAAGAAAATTTTTCCTGATGCGTTTTCCTGATCGCTATAATCGGCCCCAAAGAAAGTAGAACCAGAATAGATGGTAAAAATGTAGGTAGGTAAGCATACAAACTTACCTGCCGGTGACACCGACTCGCAGCACTCGCTACTAGAACATTTTTGGTGGCGACTTATCCAACATTTTTCCTTTTTGTATTCTTTAATTGATGTTAATAGTATTTATAATTTTGTTGACAATCCTTACTTTGGTTAGTAGTAACTATAAACTATATATTGATTTTTTTGATATATTTTTTTTTTACGTTGTTTAATAAACTGAGAGACGCGGTACCAGACAAACGACGAAGACGAAATAAGAAAAAGGAATACGAAATAGGTAGGAGTAAGAAATAGGTATTATTCAAAAGAAAAAAAGACAAAAGATAAATGAAAGAAAGAACAAATAGATATGACCGATTTCGGGAATGATACTGCAGTTCACGTTCCAATGGACTGAGCTTTATGGGTAGTAACGTAGTACATAGTCGGTATTTAAAAACTAATGAATATTATCGGAGAAAAATTAAGAACAGGTATAATGTAACTATTTTAAAGTTTACATACTTTTACGAAAGCATGATTAGCTGGGGGAAAGATAGTTGTGTCTAATTCATATAACTATACATTAGGTAGACTTTTCAACGAGGTGAGTTCGGTGTCCTAAATTTAGTACCTACTAATCAAACGCTCATAAAATAATACACTCAGACGCACACAAAGATGATAGGATAAGGTAAAGATTTAATCTTTCCACCAGGTTTATGTAGAAGAACTTGGGGAGCTTTTACCTCGAGTGAGAAAAATCTAATTGGATAACGTACACAGATGAAAGTAAAGGTAATGACCCATTATGATTTTTTTAATGTGGTGTCGTCATTTCTCATTTGCAAGTTAAGAACCGAAGAGTAATCATCTGTCTTAAATTCCAAGTGTTGCCGTCAAGCAAATAGTTTTTTTATAGAAAATTTTGTTCATGAAACAAAAATTAGATAATATATATAACATATGAATATAAGTCTTTACGACGACGATTGAAAGGTGAAATTTTATAATATTTCTGTACTTATATAGCTAAATAAATCAATTGATGAAATGTTCATGACTACTTAGATACGAACGTATATATATATATATTTATATTGATATATATATATATGTTTTAATTATATATACAAAAATCATATCTATTGGAAGAACTTGGGAATCAAGAGAAAAGCTGATGGGAAGTCATATGGAGGTGGCTTGAGTCGCAAGAAGCAAGTAGCGTGAGATCCCCATTATTTATGGAGTAGAGGTATGGTTCGATAGTACGAGAGGGTTTACTTGTCATTTGGATAACTATTCATTTGTCTTAGGTTTTGGGTCAGACAAACGATTTCTTACCTGCAATCTCAGTCTAGCTGCAGTAATATAATTATATATAGACACAACATCCATGCATATTCTACGATAAAATTACAGTGGCCCAAACCTCTACGGCCTTTGTTATATGGTGTTGAACGGACGAATTTGAAGGGCACCTGAAGGGCAAACGAAAACTTTAAAGGGGTGCTCCCGTGAACCAACAGCCTAAAAAGAGGCCATTAAACCTCAAACCTCCTCATTCAGTGAAATATATAGTTTTTTTTTAAATTCTTTATTTTAACTTTTTAATTCCTTTTTTTTTTAATTTTAACTAGTAAGATCAAAATAATTTTTTTAAATTTTAACTTTGTAAAGGTCAGAGAAAGGTTAAAGATATAATTTTGCGGTCTATCATAACGAAGTGAAGTGTCTTGTCTTCCGAAATTCATTTATATAAATATATATATAGTTTCATTTGTGCGCGGTGAAGGCTCCGAAAGGAGAGCCTTTTTGGAAAACTTACCGTCATCTTGCAACGTGCTGCCGGCAGGACATCGAGGGATGAGGAGATAATATACGTAAGTCCATTTTGATGCCATTTTGTTTTCATCACATAAGTACCTATATATGTACATATATTTGTGGGTGAAAGAAGAAAACGACCAACCATTTTGAATGAAATTATATAAAAAAAAAAAAAATAAAAAAAAAGGAGAGGTCAAACGCGCTATACCATCCTTTGAATTTTTTTAACCTTTTTTTCTTATCCTCGTTTTTTTTTTTTTTTAATTACCTTTTTTTTAAAAAACAAAAAAAAAAAACTTATTATAAATTTAATTTGTTTTAAAGCCTATGGGTAATCTTATTAAAATTTGTAAATTCTTTGTCATATTCAACTGATTTTTTTATTTCTGGAGGAACTATGAATTGCTAAAGGTAGCGAGAGTTGTGTGGAGGCCTGACCAGGCCGCCATCAGGATGCCTAAAAGAGGGGAGAGGACATTTTTATGACGACGACTTAGGCAGCGAGACCAAACTTACAATGTACTTAAAGGGACGAGGACTAACGAGACAAGCTACGACAACTGGATGATTTAAGATATATACACTTATGACATGACTTATAACGACGGTAAAATTGATATAAGGGTTACAAAGACAATGGACTTTTGAACGTTACTAGATTGCGACTGGAGAACACTTTAGGGGCTATCTCCAAAAAAAAAAAAAAAAAAAAATATGGCTAGGAGGTAGTAATGGTTATTTCATCGATATAAGGGTGGGACAGGCCAGACCTTTGCCAACGTCATCAGGCAAGTCCTTTTGCACTCGTCGAACCATTGTGTGAAGGGGACATGAAGATGGGAGTGATTTTAAGTAGAGTTTAGATTAGTATTTCGTTAGGTAAGTTAAGTTTAAATTTAGAAGTAAAAAAGAAGGAAAAAAAAAAAAGGGCAAAAAGAAAAATTTTCTTTTTTTTTTTTTACTTATAAATATTATGCATATGCGTATATAATGTATATGCACATGTGTAATATACATATAGAAAATATAAGGATATGTTTATTTATATAAATGTATAAGTGAACAAATTAGATTTAGGGAATAGTTTTAGTTAGTTAGAGTGAATTACACTCCTGAGCTTAGCCTCCCCTTTATGCGATGGCATAGGTACCTGAATCTGTGCAGATCCTTACTTGCTTTTAGTATTTTCTCCGATTTTTTCTGATTCCTATACCAATCCTATCCTTTTCCTTATACAGGCACGAAATCTTGATGTTTGAGCAGGAGTTGCTAGGTATGAGAAGGGCAGGAACCAACCCCCAATCCAAAGAGCTAAGCCGAGCCAGAGCAAGCGTGCCACTGCCCTTCTACTGGCACCAAAGATGTCCCTGTGACCTAAACCTAGTCTCGCAACAACGGATACAAAAATTAAGAAAATTGCAAAATTTAATATTTTATTTTTTTTTTTACTAAATTATTGTAAATATACAAAAATCCTTTTGTTTTTTCTTGACAAATAAACATGAAAATTTTAAATAATTATTTTATTTATTTTATCTATCCGATTTACATGATGATTCTTTTTTTGGATTCGTATTGAATCACATTAACAAGTAGGTAACAGAGCAAAAAATTGAAAAATGTAACCGAAAAGTTCGGAAATCGAGAAAAGTCCTTGAAAATAAATAAAAAATAGTTCTTTTTTGTGTTCGTAAGCGCATAACTCGGCTGAAGCTTATCCGATTTTTATAAGATGGTTTTTCTATTGAAAATAGTATTGGTATGTTAGTTACCGTATAAAAAAGTACGTATCCGCGACAGTGACTCTGCTAATGCTTATTTTGTATTATTTATTTTAAAGGGTTTGTAATACTATATAATAAAAACAGGCAAATATTATTTAAGAGGATTTTTGACATTTTCTCGCTTCTTATATCCACATATAATAGATAATAAGGTCCCAAAAAAATGGAAATATTAAAATGTATTAGGGTGGAAAACGTGCGGCTTGATTTTTGTTATTGGTCATAAGATTTGGTTATTTCCTTCTTATCAGCTGATAGTGTTTTTCCTCAAATTTTTTGTTTGTTTTTGTTTATTCTCTATACCTGAAAAATTTTCACTTCACTATTTCTTTAAGTCTAAGGAAAATCATCAAAACTAAATATTTTATTTGTGCATCTTTTTGTGGGTAATGTATAAATTTATGTTATTATGTATGGTGTTAGTTTTTGCGGAACCTATAAGGCCGCACATTTTCTGAAGATCAAGATTTGTCTGGATGTTGATTTAACATTTAGAATTTCTTGCGCAACTAGATAAGATAATTTGATGATTCTGTCTAAAATATTACTGTTATTTCTGTAATTTTATAATTTTTAATTTTTAGTTTTTTTTTTTTTTGATGTTGGTAACAAAAAGGAAATAAACAAAAAATTATAATAATTTATTTTTAATTAACAGTATCTTCATAATGAATTGGGATAATAAATTATCTAATTTTCCTTTTAGTTCTTCCTTATTATTTTTACTACATAGGTACTATAAGGCAAGTTATGAATTCGTGCAAAAAATCGAACTCGAGATTACAATCAAACTTACGATGATAGAGAACACAAAAAACTGTGCCCCGCAATTCCGTCTGTCTGTATGTGTGTTTGTATATATGTATGTCTGTCTGTACCTCGGCCTACAATCTAAACCCCTGAAGCGATTTTCTTCAAACTTGGAGCATAAGATTTTTTGGTGATTCCCTAGAGGGGAAATCGAGATTTTTTTTTGCTCAATAATAAGGCCCCATTAAAACTCATCAGTAAAAATTTTGATGATGTATTTTAAGACGTTTAGGATGCAAAATCTATGACTATTTTGATGCCAAAATAAAACTTATAACTTAATTAATATATCTGGCCAAACAAAATTTCAATTCGGCCAAACCGTTCTCATGAAATGTCTTTTATTTTTTCAATGATCATTGGTAAGGTAGTGCAATTATTTAAATAATTAAAGTGGATTTATATGAAAGGCTAGGGTCAAATGAAAAATTTGTTTGGCAATGAATATTAATATAGTTGTCAGCTTCGTATAGGGACCAGTGCTGGGGGATCGTGGGAAAAATCCCTTTTTGTGGGAATTTTAACCTCTAAAGGGAAAAAGGGAAAACCGACCCATTTTGTGGGAATTCTTTGATTTTTGAAATTTTACCCGGAAAAGAGCAAATCAACAAAATTATAATCAATTAATTCGAAACAAGTGAAAATAAAGTTCAAGAAATGTCAGAATGATTTCTTAGAAGATCTTAGGTATAACACCTGATAAATTACACAATAGGAACAAATCGCGATCGTGAATATAGTAGGTACTATCAACTACTAGATTTATATCTTTAGTGATTATTTCTACATTCATGTCTAGTTATATATCTTTAGTGTTTAGAAAAAACATGATATATCCAGAAATAAATTGCTTCTTCACTTCCACAGTTAACAAAGCATAAACGCTTGGACCGATTTGCTTCATGTTTGGTATTTGTATGCACTTAATAATATACAGGGTGTCATCTACTTCGTGTAATACATTTTAGGGGGATGATTTTTGGGTCATTCTATGGGGGAACACCCCTGAGGCTGGAGGTGGTATTTTCTGAAAAGTTAATTTATAATGGAAAAAATTATTTAAAATAAAAGGATGTTTTAAGGGCTATTATTTTCATTTTTTTAGTAATTTTTTAAATCAAGTTGCTTTAAAAAGTTAAAAAAAAAATTATTTTCATTTTTAAAATGTTCGTCTTTTTGTTTTTTAATTTTTTAAAAATGCAAATTAATTACAATTAATTACAAATGCAAATTGGCACATTATTTATGTGCTTTGTTGGTTTTTATTTTGGTTTATATTTTTCATTTTAAGTCCACTTTTCAACTTTTTTTCTGTGGGAAATAAAAAGGGAAAAAAGAAAATATTTGTGGGAAAAAAGGGAATTTACGGACTGCGTGGAGGGAATTCCGTTAAAAATGCCCCCCAGCACTGATAGGGACCACAATAAATACTAATTTTTCTTTTTAAATGCCTCAAAACTTAAATTAAAAATTTTCAATGATGAGTTTTAATAAAAGCTATAACTTGCGCCTAACGGTACTTGACATACAACCGTCTTAAAAAAAGTTATTTATCTCAAAAAATGCTCTAACGATTTTTTTTAATTTTTGGTGTGTACTAGTGATGATGGTAAGATCTACATTTTTATGAAAAAACAAAATTACAAAAAACCGTTATTAACAGTACCTGCCATACAACCGTTTTTTTTTTGTTTTCGATTTTCTCGTTAACCGCTCACCAAATTTTTTTGAAAACTGCTTAATGAATTTTTTTGAAATTAAGGTAGTAGTTGTATATTATTATATTCTTAAAAATGGCATACCAATTCTTTTTTCTAATTTTATATACAAAAAATTGTTTTTTAAAAATACCGCTCCAACGATTTAAAATTTTTTTTCTGCATAAATTCACATTTTTTTTTTTAAATTGAGATGGCGTTCTTTATTCTGAGATTAAAACATTTTAAGTACGTGTCTTATCAATCTAAAAAACGTGTTTCATGCAATTTTTTGTATTCAAATTTCCATTCTTCATTTTATTAAATGGACATGGAAATTATTATGGTGGACATGGAAATAGCACAGTTAATGATTAATTACCAAATATATTTTTTCTATTTTTAGAAAATTTGCATTTGAATTCATATTTTGTTGTATTGCGGTAATTTCAGTAAATAGTACCATTTTCTCAAAAAGTATTTGACTGATTTCGATAAATTTTATATGGTTGGAAGGCCACAATTTTGGAGAAGTGCAGAATATACTTGAGACACGCATTTACACATTGTGGGTCATTTTCGTTTTTGTACTGCCGAATAATGTGCATAAAAAAAAATAAAATAAAAAAAAACATGTTTTTTGTCTTCAATATTTTCAAACAAATTGTTTGCGAAATTGAAAGTGTCGTATTTCGACACAGGTCGATACTAGTTGATACTAGCACATAAGCTGCAAAAGTAATTTTACCTTTAAATTTCAAGATAGAAGTTAGTATTTATTTAGAAATCATAATTGTTTGCAATCACAGCTTGACATCTTTTTGGCAGGCTTTCCACCAATTTCCTGCAGAGTTCTATTTGTATTGGATACCAAGCACTTTTGATGTTTTCCCAATTCCCATAATTCATCAAAGTTTTTTTTGGATTTTTACCTTGAATTTGGCGGTTAATATCGTTCCACAGATTCTCAATCGGGTTGAGATCTGGAGCCTGAGCCGGCCACTTCAAAACACTCACAAAACTACATTCTAATAGTATGGGAGGCGACCGTAAGATTACCTACCTCATCGGGGCAATACGAAATTCAACTCCTATTTGATAAAACATGGCTTGACATTTACAAATATGGTGGGCGGACAAACATTTGTTGGGCCGTTTGGGCAAAAAATGGCCATTTCCGGTACCGGTTTTTGATGTAATCTTATACCATAAGGGCAATAAAAAGTCTTAATGGAATTATATAGAGTTTTTGTAGTAGATGTCAAAACTTTTGGGCGGGCAAAAAAAATCCGGGCCTTTCAGCTAGTCCGCCGTAACGAAAACCCATTTTTTTTATGTAAATCTACCTCATCGGGGCAATGGACAAATGGGGTATCAAATGAAAGCTTTGACTGTCTACTTTATAAATCCAATGGGCGGACAAACTTTACTTGGGCCTTTCCGCTTGTCCGCCACTTTTAACCAAAAAAAGTCATTAAATTACCTTAATTTATTTATTCTTCAAATCTATTTAATTGATGCTAAATCACTATGAAGATGTTCAAAGGGTAGACAACGTGGTGCATTCAAGAGGACACAAGCGTCCCCAATCAACCTCTGTCTATCAACTCCTACTCTCACCTCCCCGTGGTGAACATCGGGTGCCTAGTACCTTTGACTGAAGATGGGGATCCAATCCCTGTGGACGGTTTAAGGTGGCAGCAGACGAGAGAGGGGGGGAGGAGTGTTTCCACTAAGGCACTTCTCCTTTTTTCAGGCGGCAGCGGAGGAATTCCCCAGATGGAATCAACGGTGGCGTCTACAGTTCTAGTCAGTTTGAGCTACTTAGTGAACACCTTATATGGGCTACTACGACGTATTCGTAGCTCAGGCCTATAAGGAGCGGTCTATCCGGCTCCCCGTCCTTGGAGTTATAATAAGGATCTGGTCCTCCAGGCTAGGGGGTTGTGCGTCGGGGTGACTTCCCTACCACGTAAAAAGTTATCGGTTCCGAAACAACAACAAGCCTCGGATATGGATGATTTTAATGTTGACGACCCCAGCAAACGAAACAAGGACAATGAATTTCGGATCTGCACGTGGAATGTACGGACCCTAAACAGGCCACGTGCAGCCGAACAACTAGTGGAGAACCTGGATAGGCTAAGGGCTGATGTAACAGCCATCCAGGAAGTGCGATGGGATGGAGAGGGCATCCGAAGGATGAAAACGTGTGACATCTACTTCGGCGAGTGCTGCAAGGAGCAAGGTCAGCGGCTCTTTGGTTGTGGTTTTGTGGTAAGGGGAAGACTTAGGCAAGAAGTCTTGGGCTTCAGAAATGTAAGCGAGCGCCTGGTCACAATCCGCATCAAAGCAAAGTTCAAAAACATCACGTTGATCTGTGCCCATGCCCCAACAGAAGAAAAGGATGACTCAACCAAAGAAGAATTCTACGATCTCCTCGAGGATACGTATGATAGGTGCCCCAAGTACGACGTCAAGATTATTCTTGGCGACTTCAACGCCAAGATTGGAAAGGAGGGCATCTTTGGTTCGATAGTCGGAGGACACAGCCTGCACGACAACACTTCCGGTAACGGACTCAGGTTCATCGATTTCGTGGCGGGGCGAAATGCCATCATAGCAAGCACTCTATTTCCACACCTCAATATACACAAAGGGACCTGGCGGTCTCCGGATCAACGAACCGTCAACCAGATTGATCATGTTGCGATAGACGCCAGACATGCTTCCAGTATCCTGGATGTCCGAACGTTCCGAGGTGCCAACATAGACTCGGATCACTACCTGGTGGTAGCGCAAGTACGTATGCGGATATCTATGGCGCCACAACGACGAGCGGATGCTGTAAAACGATTTAACGTCGCGAAGCTAAAATCGCAAGAGATAGCCAGGACTTTTGCAGACCACGTCTCTCTTAAACTCTCAACAAGCCCGCCACAAGCATCATCTGTAGAGGACCAATGGAAACACTGCCAAAATGCCATCAAAAGTGCCGCTACTGATGTGCTGGGTTTCACTAGGCCACCACAACGAAACCCCTGGTTCGATGAAGAATGCAGACTGGCACATGAAGCAAAGAACGAGGCCTACCAATCAATGCTGCAGACTAGAACCAGAGCTGCTGAGAGAGCAGCCCGGGAGCTCTACGGGCAAAAGCGAAGGGAGGAACGCCGACTTCTCAGGAGGAAAAAGAGAGAGCATGCGAAGCGGGCGGTCGAGTCTATTGAGGACTGTAGCGGCAGGGGGGATGTTCGAAAGTTCTACCGAAGGGTGAGGCAAACTACCCAGGGTTACAAGGCCAGAACGGAAGCCTGCCGAGACGAGAGTGGGAATATGGTGGTAGACACACAGTCGGTGCTGAGGATCTGGAAACAACACTTTTCTAGACTGCTAAACGGCGAAGATGGCCAAAATTCCGCTGTAAGACAGAACACTCCATTCAACCTGGACGATGATGGTCAAAATTTCCGTCCACCCGACCCAAATGAAGTGCGGTTAGCGATAGCCAAGCTTAAAACGTACAAGGCTGCTGGTGCGGATGGCCTGCCAGCCGAGCTATTCAAAGCAGGGGGAGATGACTTGGTAGGGAGTATACACCAGCTTATCTCCAAAATTTGGTCGGAGGAAAGTATGCCCGATGAATGGAACCTCGGTATAGTGTGCCCCATCCACAAGAAAGGAGATGCTCTGACCTGTTCCAACTACAGAGGTATAAGTCTCCTCAACGTCGCATACAAAATCTTGTCATCTATACTGTGTGATCGCTTAAAACCGTTTGTCAACGATCTGATCGGCCCCTATCAGTGTGGTTTTAGGCCCGGCAAATCAACCGTCGATCAAATGTTCACACTCCGACAGATTTTGGAAAAAACCCAGGAGTTTCAAATCGATACACACCACCTCTTTATCGATTTTAAAGTCGCATATGATAGCGTAGACAGAGACGAGCTATACAGAGCCATGGCGCATCTCGGCATCCCTGCCAAACTCGTCCGCTTGTGCAGGATGACGATGGAGAAATCTCGCTGCTCCGTCAAAGTCGGCAAGAACACCACCGAACCCTTTGATGTCGAGAAAGGTTTGAGGCAAGGCGACGCGTTATCATGCAACCTGTTTAACATCGTTCTTGAAGCAATTGTACGTAACTCGCAAGTCAACAACAGAGGTACAATTTTTCAAAAGTCTGTTCAACTACTTGCTTATGCAGATGATATTGACATCATTGGGAGAACGAAGCGAGCTGTTACCGGCGCGTTTGCAAGTATTGAATCGGAGGCGGCGAAAATGGGTTTGGCTGTTAATGAGGACAAGACGAAGTATATGCTATCATCGAGAAAGGAATCTCAACATCGTCGGCTCGGGCAAAACGTCACGATGGATAGATACAACTTCGAAGTCGTCAAGGACTTTGTCTACCTGGGCTCCACTGTAACATCGCAAAATGACATCAGCGCAGAGATCAAACGAAGAATTACTCTTGCCAATCGCTGTTTCTTCGGGCTAAGAAGGCATCTAAGTAATAAAGCCCTCTCTCAGAGAACCAAGGAGACCTTATATAAGACCCTAATCATCCCGGTCCTGCTATATGGGGCAGAAGCATGGACCCTGTCAAAAACGGATGAGAATCTGCTTGGGTGCTTTGAAAGGAAGATTCTTCGGGTGATTTTCGGTCCAGTCTGTATCGATGGAGTATGGAGGAGAAGATTTAATAACGAGCTTTACGGGCTTTACAGCGACGTCGACCTGGTCAAGAAGCTGAAAATTCAGCGGCTGAGATGGCTGGGACACGTGGAGCGTATGGACACCAACGCACCAGCCCGACGAGTCTTCGAATCTACCCCTGACGGTCTGCGCAGCAGAGGAAGACCCCACCTTAGGTGGCGCACACAAGTGGAAAACGACCTCAACCAACTTGGAGTGCGTAACTGGAGACAGCTAGCTAGTGACCGAGCTGGCTGGAGGGGCTTGTTGGTTGAGGCCGTAGTCCATCCTGGGCTGTGAGCGCCATCTAAAGTAAAGTAAGTAAGTAAATCACTATGAAAATGCTTACAAAAGACTGTCTTATATTCCTTTTTTTATTTAAATATATAATTTGTGTTCAAAAAAGTCAACCATTATTTTTTTGTCTAAACATTTTTTAGTTTTCACACAAAAAACAAGGTTTTGTATTTTTAAAATATCTTCCCCATAGGAATCAGTTGATAAATATAGATAAATGGGGTATCAAATGAAAGGTTAGACTGTCTACTTTATTAATCCAGTGGGCGGACAAGCTTTACTTGGGCCCTTTTTCTTGTCCGCCACTTTTAACCAAAACAAGTCATTAAAATACCTTAATTTATTTATGCTTCAAATCAGCTTAAGTGATGCGAAATTACTTTAAAAATGCTTAAAAATGACTGCCTTAAGTTCTTTATATTAAAATATATAACTTGTGTTTTAATGCTTCGTCCGAACAATTTTTAGTTTTTACAAAAAAAAAAAACATTTTTTAAATAAATAAAATATCTTTTTCATAGAGACAATACATAAATGGGGTATCAAATGAAAGGTTAGACTGTCTACTTTATTAATCCAGTAGGCGGACAAACTTTACTTGGGCCTTTCCGCTTGTCCGCCACTTTTTACTAAAACAAAGTTATTGAATTACCTTAATTTTCGAACTTTAAAACATTTTTATGCTTTTACACATAAAGAAAACAAGGTTTTGTATATTAAAAATACTCTTCGTCAATTTCAAGCATTTTAAATGTGTTTGGTATAAATATGTGTTACGCAATAATGTTATTTATGTTCAATTTATAACATTATTGCGTAACACATATTTACACCAAACACATTTAAAATGCTTGAAATTGACGAAGAGTATTTTTAATATACAAAACCTTGTTTTCTTTATGTGTAAAAGCATAAAAATGTTTTAAAGTTCGAAAATTAAGGTAATTCAATAACTCTGTTTTAGTAAAAAGTGGCGGACAAGCGGAAAGGCCCAAGTAAAGTTTGTCCGCCTACTGGATTAATAAAGTAGACAGTCTAACCTTTCATTTGATACCCCATTTATGTATTGTCTCTATGAAAAAGATATTTTATTTATTTAAAAAATGTTTTTTTTTTTTTGTAAAAACTAAAAATTGTTCGGACGAAGCATTAAAACACAAGTTATATATTTTAATATAAAGAACTTAAGGCAGTCATTTTTAAGCATTTTTAAAGTAATTTCGCATCACTTAAGCTGATTTGAAGCATAAATAAATTAAGGTATTTTAATGACTTGTTTTGGTTAAAAGTGGCGGACAAGAAAAAGGGCCCAAGTAAAGCTTGTCCGCCCACTGGATTAATAAAGTAGACAGTCTAACCTTTCATTTGATACCCCATTTATCTATATTTATCTACTGATTCCTATGGGGAAGATATTTTAAAAATACAAAACCTTGTTTTTTGTGTGAAAACTAAAAAATGTTTAGACAAAAAAATAATGGTTGACTTTTTTGAACACAAATTATATATTTAAATAAAAAAAGGAACATAAGACAGTCTTTTGTAAGCATTTTCATAGTGATTTAGCATCAATTAAATAGATTTGAAGAATAAATAAATTAAGGTAATTTAATGACTTTTTTTGGTTAAAAGTGGCGGACAAGCGGAAAGGCCCAAGTAAAGTTTGTCCGCCCATTGGATTTATAAAGTAGACAGTCAAAGCTTTCATTTGATACCCCATTTGTCCATTGCCCCGATGAGGTAGATTTACATAAAAAAAATGGGTTTTCGTTACGGCGGACTAGCTGAAAGGCCCGGATTTTTTTTGCCCGCCCAAAAGTTTTGACATCTACTACAAAAACTCTATATAATTCCATTAAGACTTTTTATTGCCCTTATGGTATAAGATTACATCAAAAACCGGTACCGGAAATGGCCATTTTTTGCCCAAACGGCCCAACAAATGTTTGTCCGCCCACCATATTTGTAAATGTCAAGCCATGTTTTATCAAATAGGAGTTGAATTTCGTATTGCCCCGATGAGGTAGGTAATCTTACGGTCGCCTCCCGGACTATAAACACGATTTTACTAAGTGTTGTCGTGCATACAACGCCATGTCAGAGGCAAATTGTCATCATCATCAGTGTAGGGAATCATGTGATCTGCCATTTTTTCGAAACAAACGGTTTCTTTTGCGCTATACAGCCCCTTAGTAGGTTTTCATTCAATCGTCGCGTAGTCTTATTGTTCGAGAAGATAGTAAAATGCCGTATTGGGGGAGTAGAGCCTGAACTGTCAAACAAAAAATCGTGTTTCTTTCTTAGCTCAGATTGTATAACAGTTCAAATTTATGTTTCTTTTTTCGTTCAGAGCGCGCTCTATTAGCTCGGCATAAAATAACCGAGTAGACCGAGTAAAAAACTGAGCGCGGCCAACTTCATACAGTTTTCATGTAATTTGACAGATATGACAATTGAGTGCTTGGGTATGTTTCGTAATTAAATCGGAGTGCTCTGAACATACTCTGCTGTCTGCTCAAAGTTTACTCCGTTCGATCAGGGTCTATTCAGTGCTCTGCTCTGAACCAAATCTGAACTAAAAAAGAAAAAACACCCATTGTGACTACATCAGATTTAATTTGCTTTGATGTTTGAATGGGTCCGCAGTCGAAAGCTCTGTGTATCAAATGATCCTCTCTGACGGTGGTTTTTCTTGCACGTGGCGCTTTGGGGACTTTTTTTGTATTTCCAAAAGTCTCAAAATGGTGAATTGCACTATAAACAAGCTATCTGGAACAGTTTAATAAATTGGATATTTCCGTAACGGTTCTTCCTTCAGCTTTCATCTCGAGGATCAAACCCTTTTATCAGTTGAGCATACCTATGGTATATTTTTACACATAATATTTATTTTAAATCAACACGCACAAACTTACCGGTTTGATTAATGTTATTAAAAATCTTAATATTGAAATAATTCTGGATGTAACTTCCACTGTGCTAATTAGATTACCAAGCTCAAACAGTGGTATAACACAACTGACAACTATTGTCTATTAACATAATTTTTGCTAAGCATACACATTTTAACATGGTCATTTTCTTGAGTACTCATAAGTTAAAGCAAAAGAAAAATCCCGTTGTCTTAAGACAAGAGCTAAGGTTTGTACATGTAATTCAGTAAATCAAAAGTATACATATAATTATTAATTATGTGTTTAATATTACACTCAATTCTTAAAATTCGAAGAAACCTTTACTACAAGACCAAGTTCGTGCGACCTAGTCGTGCATTATATTACCTTTTTTGTAATATCATTGTTCTTCAATAATGATGTTTAAAACATTTAGGTATAATATCTAATCTAGACATTTAATTTTTTTTTGATTTATTCAAAAAAATCTGATTTAAGGTATCCCAACAGTAAAATTACGACTCTACTCGAATACCTTAACACCATTACCACCAATGAATGATTTTTGTTGTTTTTTTTTTATTTTTATAATTTTCTTCAATAGCTATATTCTCATAGACAGATACTAGTAGCCCGTGACGTAATGGTTAGTTCGTTGGACTGTCATGCCAGAGGTCTGGGGTTCAATACCAGCCGCTTCCACCTTAAGTTTTTTCGGAGCTACTACCTCTTGTGTTTTGCATTCTTTTGTTCATTATAATTTTATAAAATTAAGTTTTCAATACAAAAATTAAGTATTTATTTTTACAAAAATTTTACCATCTGTAAAAAAATTAAAATCTATGAGAACATCAATGGCTAATTACGTTAAATGCTTGTTAATGTACCATTTTAGGTAATTTTCTGAAAGGTTTTAAGGCTATGCTATGTCTGGTTGCTCGGTTTCCCTTGGTCATGCTAAAACTTGAGAACCACTTTACCGATTTCATTCATCTTTTCTTATGTTTAAGTTTCCACATGTACAATTATATGTCGCCTGTTTCCATGTCGAAAAACCATAAACATTATTTATTTATGCGTCTGAAAAGAAAACTTACAATGTTGTGTATCAAAAATCTTTAAATTAAACAATATGTTTTTGAAATAGTTTTTTTTTTATTTATTTTAGTTCGAATTGAATATTCATAGCCTAGACAGGACAAAGTCTGTTAGTAAAATATATAAATACGAAAAATAAATATATATTATTTCCTCCTAAATATCAACACAAAACATTTAAAAGAAAAACCACAAGGCATAAAGTGATCTGATTGAAGCACACAGGTTGAGTGAGTAATAGGTAAATAAATTGTCAAGAAGCCTATGTTAACGAGGATAACTCCTCTCACCCCACACTCTATATGCCTGCAGGTTCCGTGATTTTACAAAATATTTCACGGACGGACCACAAAATATTATTCAGAATGTATTCTGTTTGTGGCGACAACGTCAGGTCCTCATACTACCTTAGAGTCCAACAAACAGATGATAGCAACTTTATCGGTAAAGGTACGTTATAGGTACCTACATATTTAAAAAAAAATCCTATCTCTTCATCATAAAAATACTCCAACAGGATGTACAATGGATTGAACAGACAGTATTTTGTCGTTGAAAATCCGAGTAAGGAGAATTTCTATGTATGTTATTTTATCCAAACTTTTATGATTTTGAATTTGATATTGATATTGCCCCTGGAAGATTCTTTACACTTGTCGAATATATGTTATTCTATACTAAAGAAAAAATTTACCCCATTTATGATTTGGTGCAAAGCATTTCAATTCAATTCAAAATTTTGTTTTAGTGCATCAAAACGGTTAATTGCCATTCACATATTTCGTTTTTTTTTTTTTTCAAATTTTCTCATAAGAAACTCTAATGATTTTCAATTCACTTCAAATTAACAACTTAAGTTATTGTAAGAAAGTAGCTTTTGATGCGTTTGAGGTTTTTGCAAAAAAAAAAATGCGTTACGCGTGAAACGCTTGACATTTTCTGAGAAAATCGCGTCATTTTTAAATTATTCATGTGTGGCTTTTCAATAGCTTAACCGATTGTTTTATAATCCTACAAACTGTTATAATTCTGCAATGTTTTCCAAAATATTTAAGGCAATATTGCATCTATGTTTGGTTTCACAAATAATAAACAGAATTTTTGAATTTTTAAATGACGTATTTTGTATGGAATAAACGTCATTTTAATATTTAAGAGCCTGTTAAGTAGTCAAAAATGCACTATGAAATCAGCTGTTTTTTTTTTAAATACATATGTAACTTGTTTAAATACTTATTTTCCTTAAAATGTAGCTACAAGAGCAAGTTCGTGGGATCCAGTCTTGAACATTTTTTTTTTCAAAACAACAACAACTGCTGCTGAAATACCACTTCTTTAAATTGCGTTGGTGTGATATGTATTGTAAGTATAAATTTTAAACGTATATGTGTGAGTTATTGTAAACCAAATAAAAGCCGATAGCGACGGAATTCAATGAAAATGACAAAAGGATATTGTATAGGTGGTGTTGTGTCCCATTTTTACGGATTTTAAAATCTGCGATTATTTTTTGTTTATCACCCAGGTGGCAATCTGAAGTGACACATAAGGGGAATCAACATCAATTTAGATGCTTACGTGGAGCCATGAGCTATACGCTATTAAATTGCAGAATTTTCGTTGTAAAAGAACGACGCGACGATGACTACAAACCGAACATTGCAATTGTGTATCGTAAATTTTTGTTAACTATTCAACTGCAGGCTATTTTTACTTACACCACTTTGTTGTTGTTGTATTTTTGTGTGGGTGCAGGATCTTTTGAATAATATTTTTTATATTTTTACAAAACAACAATCAGTTGGTACTTTTTTTATGGGTGAAATTTATATAGACTAAGAGCCCACAGCAATTTGTGGGTGTGAATGATAGCAAACATTCAATGATGCAATAATATAGGTCTATAATTTCTATTCGCAAATATGCAAGTCTTATACAAGCTGTCGTCGTTGCATTAAAAATGCATCTCTTTCTGAAAGCCGAGACAAGGGGTTTTAAGAGGTCTTGGACCGCCATATTCATGTCTATGGTATTCAGCTCTTTTATTAAATATAATTTTTTAAGTGATATATCTTTTATCTCGAAAACAGAATACCAAACAAAAATATTCAAAGTACCTAAGTTAGCCAAACAAATTTCGAATGAAACAAAATGTTGACATTTGCTCTATTTTTGCATACCTCACACTAGAAAAATTGCAATATGTACATATATTGAAATATGTACACAAGAGCAAAGTGCATGAAGAAGCCATTTATCCTGCAATCCTGCGAATGCATTCATTGTAGATAACATTTGAAAGGATTTTCATAACGGTAACGTAAATTTCAATGCATATTATGATCCAACAAGTGTGAGGACTGAGATGGGGGCTGTGTTGTCTTTCTGTATAGTTTGATGACAGACACAGCGGCGACGATAGTAAAAATTGATTTCACTTTACTGTGTGTCGTTATGTTCGATTTAATCTGGCGTCACTCAATACAACAGTCGTTACGCCATATTGGCTTAGACTATAGTATATACCAATACCAACACCATATACTTCACCTAATCCTTGAATGATGATTGACTTCGAATAGCTTCCGTTTGGGTTTGGGTAGAATTTATCATTGATTGTGCATAATATGTTCGATTGATTCAAAGAAATCGGATTTTTCGTGGCTTTCGAGCAGCCTTTTAATCATTTTTTGTCATGCAAAGCTTTATGGAATATCTATATAGGAAAAACTTGAAACCTCGGAAATAAAATGGAGTAGGTTGTAGTTGAAAACTTTGTTAGAGTTGAAGAAAAATTAGATCATGCATGTTGAAGCAACATTTAAATTAGACACCGAATCAGCGTTGTTCTTGGGGAAAAAAATGTTGGGGCCATTTTCGGGGCCATTCTAATTTTTTTGGGGCCACTTTCTTTTTCCATGTTTAATAATATATTAATCGATTAAAAAATTGAATTATATTTCGTATTTCTTTTTTTTTATTTAGTATTTTTTAATTCAATCGATTTTTTTTTTTTATAAAAAGCAACATTAATATCTTATTTACATAAGTAGGTACATTAAATATCTATCTTAAACATTTTTTAATCAATTCTGGAGGTGGAATAAAATTGCCACAAGTAACATTTTTCAGAAAACCTTTAAAGCTCATAAGTGAGTTTATAACTTAGCTTAACATAGCTGAGTCTTTTGCGATTTTCGGTTTTAATATTATTAAGAGCCGAAAAAACACGTTCTGCACACGCACTGCTATGGGGTAAACTTAAAATATTAATCGCGAAAGAACAAATGTATTATATAAAAAATTTCCATTAAAATTTGTCTTGTTTTTAAGACTGGCCCAGAATTTAACCGAATCCCATTGTTCCTCGGAGAAATCTATTTCTTCTATGATATTCTGAAGCTCAAAGACCAAGACATCTTTAGAAAATTCAAATAAATTAGGAATTTTTTTTAAAAGAATCTCGTTAAATTGAATTGATATAGTTTTAAAATCATTTATATTTTTTTTCAAATAATTTGGATCAAAAATTTGAAAAGCATTTAATATATTATTGTCTATTTTAAACATTATTTTGAATTGAGTAATAAGTAAAATAATAATTTTGAATTGATTTTAAAAATGTATTCTTTTCTGCATCCGAAAGTGTATTAAATATGTCATCAAAGCCATTTCCGTAAAAAATATCATTCAATGGTTTTAAATTTTTATTTTCAAAGCTCACATCATTTATTCTTGTCAAACTTTGCAAATAATCACTTTTTATAAAATTTCGCAGTATAATACTTGATTTCTTTTTTATATCATTAGACAATGTGTAAATTCTTAGACATTTACTTTGGAAATGCAAATTCAAATCTGATACAATCTTTAGTATATATTTTAAAAAAATTTAATACATTTTATAAAGCGGATTATTTAAATTATTTAAATGCGATAGTAAACATCGGTTACTTGTAAATTATCAATTTCTAAAATTTTTAAATTATGTTTTTTTTAACGCTGTGCAAAATTAGTTACTTTAGTTTGTGAATTTTGCGATTTTGGGGCCATTTCGTGATGGCCCGGGGCATGGGGCCAAAATAAGGATCTTGGGGCCAAATGGCCCAATTGGGCACTTTAGCACAACGCTGCACCGAATGTTAAAGCTATACTTAAAATCACTAAAGTCAATTATATTTCTATTTAACTCTGCTCAGAAATAAAAGTTGTAATGCCAACAATTTTATACTTTGGCTCAACAATTTTCGTTGGTTAAAATTAACCCAAATATCTAAATTATTGAATTAAGAATGCGTTGTTGACAACGCTATAAGAATTTAAATAAATTTTTAAATTAAAAATAAAATTATTAAACCCTTAAGAACTAAAGTTCTTGCCTCAAAAACTAGTTTTTAAAATAACTTAAAAATTAAGTTCTTCTCCCAACAATTAAAAATGTCAGATACTTGAGAGCTTTCATTTGTTACCCCAAGTATTCAATTGTTGAGAAAATTTAAAATTAAATTATTGCGCTAATAATAACAATTCTTAAAAGTTTGTTGCGATAAAAATGTATTTTCAATAAAATGTAAACATATATACATACATACGTACCTACAACAACAAGTTTTTGTTGTGCGAAGAACAAATTGTTGATATTTTGACAATTTTCGTTTCAATATCAAGAATTAGTTCTTGAACATAAGTAATAAATTAAAATACTTAAAGCAACAATTTTCATTGTTGTGCCAAGAAAAATAATTCTTAAAAATAATTGTTACCGCAAGAACTGATTCTTCAACTAACAATTCCATTGTTTAGGAAATAATACAAATAAAAATTGTTTCCACAACAAATTTATACTTGGGAGAACAATTTTGCATTTTTAATTGCTTTTAACAAACAGAACATTGTTGTGCCAAGTAAATCATTCTTGACCTGACTATTTTGGTTCTTGGACATTCAAAAATTAATTCTTGTAGTTAAAACTAATTCTTAAGGCAACAATTTTAAGTTTACAACTTTTTAAAAACGCTAAATTCTGGTTTTAACAATTTTTTTTTTTGGATTAGGTTAAATGAAAAATAATATTCCGCAATCACAATCGCAATTCTTAAGTTTTCAACCGCTCTTCTGCACATTTCGATAGGTATTGCCGTAACTCCACTCTGATTCTGTACTTAAGTTCTTTTAGGGTATGTGGACTAAGTTTAAAAACATTTTCCTTCTCTGCGTGGCGATAACAGAACGGCCATTTTCAAAAAAAAAAGTCCTAAAAGCAAACCCACGATGCTCTCCCGGGCAAACCAGGGTTGCTACTGAAAGCTATAGACTCTATCACTGCCACAACGAGACCCTTCCCCTTTTCCCACCACAACCATCGATCCGAGCGCCAGCCGGTCAAAACCGCTTTATACCTATGTGCCTGTTTACATTGTATTTTTGACAAAGCATATTTTCGTTCATCAAAATGTTCCTCGTGTTTACATTATAGAGAAAAAATTCTTTCATTTCAATCTACCCATCCCTATCTCACATCCTTAACAACCATGTATCTCTCACTCACACAAAAAAAACTCTTCCTGCTCAATCCGAAAACATTTAATGAAACTGGCGCATCGGCGTAATTTGGGTGGAATTAACCCTTCTCTTTCTTACTCACACAAAATCTACCCATCTCACTGGATGCGCCGTTCGTCAAAAATACAATGTAAACAGGCACTATGGCCCCACCCTGTACAACTGCATTCGTGTAGGCCAATTTACTACCAAATTAAAAATCAAAAAACCTGAGAAAGTGTTACAAATGTTGCCGGAATAGGAAAAAAAGGGCTACAACAAAATGGGAAGACAATCGAATTATTGGTTCCTCTGAAAGTAACCCATGTGAAAAAAATAATGATCGTTAAATATCCATCAGTTAAAGAGCAAAAAGCCGGGGTTTTATTAATATGCTCCCTAGAAAATTTTAGCCTCAGGAACTTGTTTTTCGGCGACATGTGTTGCTTTTTTTGGATGGTGTAGCCTTAAATTTATTCTCCTTAAATCTTCTTCGTAAAGTTCTTTCACTGATGGAGGTTTCACGATCATTATTGGAATGGAGCTAGTAAGCATGTTTTGATTTTTTTCACATGGGTTACTTTTAGAGGAACCAATATTTCGATTGGTCTTCCCTATTCCTATATTCCGGCAACATTTTTAACACTTCCTCGGGTTTTTCTTTTTTGATTTTTAATTTGATAGTCAAATTGGCCTACGACTGCAGTTGTATTTAGCTGATAGTTTTGCTGCCGAAACACCCGTTTTAAATTGTTTTTTAAGTTAAATTTTCGAGAATATTATGGGGTTTTCCATTGGTAAAATAAGTCAATTTATTTTTTATTTGGATCTGTCAAAAAGACTTCTCCTCTTTTCGCATTTCATTGGGCAAAATAAATTGAATTATTTTTGATTTTAAATCGAATTTGCAAATCTCAATTTTTCGGCCGATTTATCCCTCCTTGTACTAATACCAACATAAATCCAGCTATTAGTTTGCAAATGTTGATATTTCGGTTGTGAAAATTATGTTGAAAAATGTGGAAAATAATTGCTAATAATTAATGTTAGCAGTTTAAAATGAACCGGCAACTTTATCAAGTTCATATTTCTTTTCTAAATGTAAATCGAGGGATAAAGATTAGAAATATTGGCATAGAAGCATAATAATGCACAAAAACAGTGACAAAAATAATTCAATTTGAACTTGTGTTCGATTCGCCACAGAATAAATCAACAGATTGAAATCTTAATTTACCAATGGAAAACCCCATTAAAGAGTTAATCTATAAAAAAAAAAAAAAAAAAAACAAATATTTATTTTTTTTTAAAGTAATGGGCTTTTATGGAAGTTATTATGTTTTGAGTATTACAATGTGCAAATAATTTTGCCATCGACTGTGTGTAGCTAAAGTTACTTTAGTTTAACAAATAAAAGAGCCATTGAAGACAAGAGAGTCAGTTAAACAATTCCATATCCATCGATTTAATTTTGCCATTCAAGTATATAATGTATCCTGAAACGGAATCACCACAAAGTCATTATTCGCTACACAAAGTCAAATGGTTTCAACGTCAACGTTGAAAGCTAAATGTAAACCTAACTTATCTATAGACAAGACATTGGAAATATAGTGAGCTCTGGCAGCTTCTTTTCCCTTGTGAATAACTGCTGACAAATTTTAGAAAGAACAGCATACTACCTTTCATTCTTCATCACGTCCTTACTCTTCAGTTGAACGAAGTACGAAACGATTCGTAAAATCATTTTTTATGAACTTTTACCCACATAACACATTTAAAATGAAATGTCGTTACATGATGAGAGTTTATTCATCTCATACATTGTTCCAATATCCTTATGTACGACTCTTCCTATTATATTTACTCACAAAATCCTACATAAGTATTCGTTTCTTACGTGTTTGAGTTTGAATGGTATCATCAAAAAGTATTTCGATTTAAAAAAAAAAAATGTAACGTCAGCAATCAAGCAAAATGTATAAATATTTATTTTTTCTTATATTCTTCTTAGAATCTTCGTATTCTTGGAATTAAAAGAGTCCTTCAATTGTCCTTCACCATAGACTGGAAATATATAATTGCTAAAAGAAAAGCTAAATACATTTATGTGAGAGAAATAATTCTTTCAAAATCATAGCATTTTTTGGTGTCACAGAGATGACAAATTTAAGTCTTAGACATTTAATAAAATGTTAACACTGTTCTCATGCTTTCCTCATGTATACTTTTATACTTTCAATATAATATCTTTTAATTGATTGAAAGCCCTTCCAACACTAACCTATATACTCATATCAAATTAAAAAAAATTAAGACATTAATCGGTAGAAATCTGAATTTTGGTATATGTACATGTTTATTGGGGCTTCCCCTTGAACATACTAAAACTAAAAGTCCCCGTTAAAATCTGTTGCGCTCGAGCCGCCATCTTGGAAAAAGATGCACTTTTTCAATTTCTTGCAACTATTACCGATACAGAAAAAAAAATCGAATAAAAAAAAGTTCATTAAAATTTCCTATAAAAAAGATTAACATTTTTTTTGTATCTCCAATACTTCAGCTGTAATCTGACGTTGAATAGCAAAATAATTTATATTTTTGCCTTCGAGTTGCCTTTTTTGTTTCTCTACACTTAGGCCCATCGCCCACTAGGCAAGTTTTTTGTGCACAACTAAAAGCTGCTCGGAGTTGCTTGACATCGCTCACTAGGAAATTTCCGAGCAACTTTTGGGTTCAGTATTTTTAATTGAAATGTTAAATTGACCTTGTATTTTGAATCAGCGACGATACAAAATTCGTTTAGTGTGAAAATAAAACTTGTTTTCCGGTTAAAAGCCTCTCATTTGGCAAAAATTTTGGAAAATTCCCAAAAGTTGCTGGAAGTTGTTCGGAAATTGCATAGTGGGTGAGGGTAAGCAACAAAAAGTTGCCGGGAAAAAAGTTCCGCGATTAACTCCGAGCAACAAAAAGTTGCCTAGTGGCGCTCTCTCATATAATCTAATGTATTTGGATTGGGAATTGGGAACAACAAAAAGATGCTTGGGCTAGCAACAAAAAGTTGCCTAATGGGCGATAAGCCTTAGACCGAGAGCTTGTGAGTTGGTAAAGTATTTTGTACCGCTCCAAATTTAAATAAAAAAAACTTATTTGTTTGCATACTTTTTGTTTTTTGGTTACATCTTAAAAGAGCCTAATGCAGGTGTTAGGGATGTGATAACGCTACCAGATCGATGGAATTTAGTTTGAACTCATATAAACATTATGGTCACAAAATTTGGAGCGGTATAAAACCACTGTGAGCAAAACGTTCACCAGCTCTCGGTCTAAGTAGTCCAGTCAACGAAGACTCAAAATCATAAAATAAATGAAATAAATCGTGTAGTCTGGATTATTTTTTTAAGTGGTAGGGGTGACCCCAAGGTACAACATACTAAAAGTCCCCAGCCCAGGCCCACGAGCTTTAGACAGGAGGGGGGGTAAAGGTCCCCTTTTTTACTATTTCGTAAATATTTTGAAAACCAAGAGTATTAGCGGAAAAGTTTACACTACAATATGAAAGTAAATTGAATTTTCTTCAAATTAGGTTTGAGTCATATTTTTGCTAGAAGCAATACTAAGAGAGATATGGGGGTACAAATATCAGAAAATCTGAAAAACCATGTTAATGCGTTAAAAATTTAACGTTTTTTGATGAATTAACCCTGAAATTATAGAAAAGGTAAATACGTATCGATTCATGATAATTCCATTGACTTGATGAGAAAGAAGGTATGGGGTTAAAAAAGGTGGCGAAAGTTAAAATATCCTTATTTAATTTATTTGATACAGTGTTTTTTGTGATATGAAAAACACTGTATCTTCAAAGGTAAGAAGTATGCAATGTATTTCCAAGTAATTCACCAATATTTTGTGAAATAGTTTAAAGAGATATATTAAAAAAAACTTGCTAAGGAGGGGGGTCTACAGAAATAATTTTCTAAAAAAAATAGTAGCTTTCATAATTTTCAATTTTCTCTTAAACTAAAAGACTTACAGCCATCTAGTTTTCAGTGTTCACCTAAGAATTAAAAACTGTATCAAACCCTAAACGAAAATTTAGTACTTTGTAACAAAAAATTTTGAAAAAATATTATCATAAGTTAACTTTTTTTTTTTTTTTTTAATTTTTGATTTAAATTCAATTTTTTTCAAAAACGTTTAACTAAAATTACTTACTTTAGCAGTGGAGTAATAAAATAAGTTTTTGCATTTTCAAAAAGCTATAGTAGAGCATTGTACCTGTTTCCGGTGTTGATTATTGATTGTTGTAAATGATTATTTATGCACTTTGATCCAATTTTTTCAGAAAAAGGTCCCTCCCGTATAAGTGGGGGCAACTAGACCCCCCTCCTTAGCAAGTTTTTTTTTAATATATCACTTTAAACTATTTCACAAAATATTGGTGAATTACTTGGAAATACATTGCATACTTCTTACCTTTGAAGATACAGTGTTTTTCATATCACAAAAAACACTGTATCAAATAAATTAAATAAGGATATTTTAACTTTCGCCAGCTTCTTTAACCCCATACCTTCTTTCTCATCAAGTCAATTGAATTATCATGAATCGATACGTATTTAGCTTTTCTATAATTTCAGGGTTAATTCATCAAAATTTTTAACGCATTAACATGGTTTTTCAGATTTTCTGATATTTGTACCCCCATATCTCTCTTAGTATTGCTTCTAGCAAAAATATGACTAAAACCTAATTTGAAGAAAATTCAATTTACTTTCATATTGTAGTATAAACTTTTCCGCTAATACTCTTGGTTTTAAAAATATTCACGAAATAGTAAAAAAGGGGACCTTTACCTCCCCTCCTGTCTAAAGCTCGCGGCCCTGGGCTGGGGACTTTTAGTATGTTGTACCTGGGGGTCACCCCTACCACTTAAAAAAATAATCCAGACTAGACGATTTATTTCATTTATTTTTCCTTCGTTGACTGGACTAAAGTGTAGAGAAACAAAAAAGGCAAAAAAAGGCAAGCCAAAAATATAAATTACTACAGACTGGCCCTTAACATTTCTTACTCATTGAAAATAAAATGCAAACGAATTATTTTTATTAAAACAAATTGGAGGCCTTTCTTACAACACATATGTATAAAAACAAATCTTTTGCAAAAAAAAAATCAAAATCGAAACTGCACTTTAAAAGTTCGAATTCAAAACATAAAAATGTTTCTTTTGGAACTTTTGAGAAAAAATGTCATTAAAATTAAATTCTGCAAATGTGCCATAAAAACCCATGAGTTTTTGAGTTTATTGATTATTCACTCGACTGATATGAAAAAAAAAAAAAATGATACAAATACAAAATAATAATTCTTCAGAATTCCAAGATTGAGCTACCTATCACGAGATATCCACCAGACAGGAAACATGACATTTGCAAAGAGTGTAATCTATAATCAACTGCGTAATTTGCCGGGGGTTAAATTCGCGTATTTAGGTTGATTAATACTCAAACCCATCTCCTTTGATTTTTCTTTCATTTTCTGATTGTACCTAAAGTTTCTGATATATGTATTTTTCTGTTTGTATTGGCCTCGAGAAAAGATTCAATAAAAAATCCTTTTAGAGCTGAGCGACAGATTATTATCAAGTGAATACAAAACTTGCATTACGAGATACCATACACTGGCGCAGGATATTAAAAGAAAAGTGATGTGCATTGGTTGGGGTTAGGTTAAGTTATCTGTAAAACCATAGTCGTATTTTTTTATATTGAAATCTTGTCTAGCAATCGATTGCTTTGATGTTTGGAGAGAATTTTAATATAAAAAGTCGAAGCAAATGTTTTGTTCAATGTAAGTAAAAGGAAAAAAGCTTTTGAATTAATATTGACAAACTTATATATATACATTAATAAATAAACCTACTTTCTTCCCCCATTTTAAGACAGAACTATGTCTAGCACCCAAATTAGTTGAAATTGTATGTCTGTTTGGTAACGTGAAATTTTCAGCAAGTTTCCCAAACTTGGTTTTTTTTTCTTAACAACAAAATGTAAAAAATTTCCAAGAAATTTCACGTTACTAAATAGAGCACGTCATTTTGTTTGATAAGACCAGAATCCATGCACCAATTATTTTTGGAGATCATATATGCATAAGGATTTGTGGAGAAAAATCAATTCGTGGTTTAATTTCTAGCTCTAAACAAAGCGAAAAAAAAAATAAAAATATTTCAAACTAGAATATCTTAAAAAATTGAGCAAGAGAATTTACTAAAGAATTATCAAAAATGTTTGGAAAATTAAAGGTAATTTTGTTAAAGATGAAGACGTAACTGTAGCTGAAGTTTGAAGCACTACCTATAATCAAAATTTAATGGTTTACAAAGTTAAAGCTGTATGTGAAGCAAGAGATTAATTTTTTAGAAGTAGCGAAGAAAATTTCAATTTCTGCTATGCAGCTACAACCCATTCTGTTTTGTTAATATCACTTTCAGAAACAAAAGTAGTTGAGCTGCAACGAAAACAAAAAAAATTTGGAATCGTCAACTTCAAGCTCAAATATCTCGACTTTCCCATGGACGATTTTGAAAATATTTCACTCACATAACAAGCTCAGCATCACCTTTCATTTGATATCAAACTCATTCGTCTACACTCTTGGCCAAAGCTCTATAGTTAAATGGGTATTCCCTTTACAAAACATACAAATGTACCTATACCTAACTTACATAATATATGATAAATCTAAATAAAAATGAAAACAAAAACAACTTGAAACACGGACACATAAAGTTTTTAAGAGACACTTCCTGTCAAGTTAGTTTTGTGTAGTTTATTATAAAATTTAAGACCTAAAACATGCATGTTTGAGAACAATCAATCTTCCAACAGTCCATGAAACTTTTGACATTTTACATTCTTCTATAGTTGTTATTTTCATGTTATCTAACATTTAAAGAAAAATTCCCACCGGTAATGGCGTCAGCTAATAATCAGCCGAGCACGTCCTATTTTCTTTTATTCAAAATTTCGCTCTTTCGCTCCCATAAACTATCAAACTCAACAAGAGGTAGCTTTTTGTAATAACATTAGCTAATCTAAAAGACGTAAATATTCAAATGGTGGGCACCCGGGCAATAACTGTCACCCTGCGATGTCAAATAATAAAATAAGTCATTAACACGAAAGAAATATGTATATGTTCCGTTTACTTACTTTATTCGTTTTCTTAGTTAGGTTGTGAGCAAAGCAAAGCAAGCACACTCCCACATAGTCTTCATTTTCCAAGTGAATTAAACAAAAATGAAGCAAAACTTAACTATACAATAAAAATATGAGAAAAAAACACAAAAATATTTAAACCCCTACCTCTTGTAAAAGAAAAATAATTCTAACAAGCACAAAGATTTGATAAGCAGAGCGGCACTCTGAAAAGTAGATTATACCAACGAATAGGTTGCATGCTCTTGCTGTTATTGGAAAACTGGTAGACGGCAAATCCGCACTAAATTGTTTTTGTAGTTAAATATTTGTTATGTTTCAAGAATTTAAATAAAACAACCTAAATCGAAACCTAAAACTATAGTATTAATAAAAATAATTTCAAATGCCCTGAAATCCTTAACTATTGCTTTGAAATTTTTATACATTGTGGCATTGAAATACTCGCATAAAAAACAAAATCTGTATTGTGTTTAAAAGAAAATATTAAATAGATATTATGACTTCGAAGATCGTTTTGGGGCTAAATAATTTAAAGATAACCTGTTATATAGAAGTCCACCAGTAACTATAAATTTTAATCCCACCTTGCTTTAGATCCGGAAGTTATGATTTTTTGCTGAGTTGTTTATGATATATTAATTACTTAGTTTGGATGGCGCAGGATGGACTACGGCCTCAACCAACAAGCCCCTCCAGCCAGCTCGGTCCCTAGCTAGCTGCCTCCAGTTACGCACTCCGAGTTGGTTAAGGTCGTTCTCCATTTGTGTGCGCCACCTAAGGTGGGGTCTTCCTCTGCTGCACAGACCGTTAGGGGTAGATTCAAAGACTCGTCGGGCTCGTGCTTTAGTGTCCATACGCTCCAAGTGTCCCAGCCAAAAATTACCCGAAGAATTTTCCTTTTAAAGCTTCCAAGCAGATTCTCATCCGTTTTTGGCAGGGTCCATGCTTCTGCCTCATATAACAGGGCCAGGATGATAAGGATCTTATATAAGGTCTCCTTGGTTCTTTGAGAGAGGGCTTTATTACTCAAATGCCTTCTTAGCCCGAAGAAACAGCGATTGGCAAGAGTAATTCTTCGTTTGATCTCTGCGCTGATGTCATTTTGCGATGTTATAGTGGAGCCCAGGTAGACAAAGTCCTTGACGATTTCGAAGTTGTACCTATCCATCGTGACGTTTTGCCCGAGTCGACGTTGCTGAGATTCCTTTCTCGATGATATCATATACTTCGTCTTCGTCTTGTCCTCATTAACAGCCAAACCCATTTTCGTCGCCTCCGATTCAATACTTGCAAACGCGCCGGTAACAGCTCTGCATAAGCAAGTAGTTGAACAGACTTTTGAAAAATTGTACCTCACCTCTGTTGTTGGCTTGCGAGTTGCGAACAATTGCTTCAAGAACGATGTTAAACAGGTTGCATGATAACGCTTCGCTTTGCCTCAAACCTTTCTCGACATCAAAGGGTTCGGTGGTGCTCTTGCCGACTTTGACGGAGCAGCGAGATTTCTCCATCGTCATCCTGCACAAGTAGCCGAGTTTGGCAGGGATACCGAGATGCTCCATGGCTTTGTATAGTTCGTCTCTGATGTCTACGCTATCATAGCGACTTTAAAATCGATAAAAAGGTGGTGTGTATCGATTTGAAACTCCTAGGTTTTTTCCAAAATCTGTCGAAGTGTAAACATTTGATTGACGGTTGATTTGCCGGGCCTAAAACCACACTGATAGGGGCCGATCAGATCGTTGACAAACGGTTTTAAGCGATCACACAGTAGCTTTTGTATGCGACGTTGAGGAGACTTAAACCTCTGTAGTTGGAACAGGTCAGAGCATCTCCTTTCTTGTGGAGGTTCCATTCATCGGGCATACTTTCTTCCGACCAAATTTTGGAGAAAAGCTGGTGTATACTCCCTACCAATTCATCTGCCCCTGCAGGCAGGCCATCCGCACCAGCAGCCGTGTACGTTCTAAGCTTGGCTATCGTTAACCGCACTTCATTTAGGTCGGGTGGACGGAAATCTTGACCATCACCGTCCAGGTTGATTGGAGTGTTTTTTGGCTATCTGCGCCGTTTAGCAGTCTAGAAAAGTGTTGTTTCCAGATCCTCAGCACCTACTACCTATTCCCACTCTCATCTCGGCAGGCCTCCGTTCTAGCCTTGTAACCCTGGGTAGTTTGCCTCACCCTTCGGTAAAACTTTCGAACATCCCCCTGCCGCTACAGTCCTCAATAGACTCGACCGTTCGCTTTGCATGCTCTCTCTTCTTCCTCCTGAGAAGTCGGCGTTCCCTTCGTTTTTGCCCGTGAGCTTCCCGGCTGCTCTCTCAGCAGCTCTGGTTCTAGTCTGCAGCATTGCTTGGTAGGCCTCATTCTTTGCCACATGCGCCAGCCTGCATTCTTCATCGAACCAGGGAACCGGGGGTTTCGTTGTAGTGGCCTTGTGAAACCCAACACATCAGTAGCGCCACTTCTGATGGCATTGGTCTTATAAAACACCAAAATGTTCGAACTAAAGTGTTCGAAAAAACCGCAATATTTTGGCGCTTTTTTCTGTTTTTGGCGTTTTTACCCTGAAGGAACAGTTTTTGGCTGTAACTAAACTAAGAAAGTGCGAAAATTTGGCGGTATTTTGGATTTTTAACAATTTTGCGTTTGGCGCTTGAGTTCGAAAACTTGGATTTTCCAATATCATAAGCAACTCAGCAAAAATAAAACCGCAGAACTACCGGATCTAACGCAAGGTCTCCCTTTTATGAAACGATTAGGTTACTGCGGACTATATGGACAAAATTCAATTTTTATAAAATTTTGCTGAAGAAAATATATCGACAAGTTTTATTTACGAATCTGTGTAACAACCCCTTATATATTTTGTGTACACTACTATACCCTAAGTTAAAAGGGAACAAACCATGGAGCCGTCAACGAATAAATACCGCCCCGCATCCATATCCGAATACCAAGGCGGTCTTTATGGCCTGCCGTCATGATAGTAGTTGGTATTTGAAGGCTCCTTATTTTTATTATTACAAAGCTGTGTTATTGTGTCAGAATGTGCCTGGTTACATAATTTGATACTTTTTTTTGGCGGGGGATAGGGGTGCGCTATCTTAGGTGGATTTATGTCTCTATTTTCCGACCATTGTCACGAGGCATTAATTTTAAAATTATGCTTAAGTTGTGGGTTAGTGAGCTGAAAAACAAAACGACGACGAAGCGGTGTGCGGTCAATACACGTAAGTATCAAGCACATTTTGTAACCTGCGCAGACCAGCTTCCGCACTCTGACTTTTGTTTCTGTAGAAATTGTATATAGGTAGTTATGTTTTTCCAATTAAACTCCTATACAATATTGTGCTTGTGCATGGGTTTTATGGAATTAGAAAGATGAATGGAACGGCAAAGGCACAAGATTCAGTTCTTGTGGTAGCTACCTATATCTTTTTGTTTCATAACGAATTATGTAAGCAAATTGTTTTCATATAAATGCTGGTTGAGAAAGTTGTGTATGCTTGAAATGTCAAGGCTTAGTTAGTAATTTGAATTTTATTTTGAACATTTAATTTTGTAAAGAAATTTATGTACATATGTATATTATATACATCATCATGTGCAAAATTATGTTCAATATTGTAATCAAGAATATTTAAAAAGAAGTATTGAGAATAGATTTTTCTGATTTCTTTATTGTATAGGAACATATAAAAACAAAATATTTATTAAATTTCAAAATCCAATATATGTATGTACATAAATTAACCAAAATGCAAAATTATTATACCAAATTGTTCAAGCCATCTATGAAATAAATATAGAAATAGCCAATATTATGCAGTTTTTCCGAAAAAATCTCAAAACGGTACATATTTGTGAAAAGCGAAGAAAAAAAACCTGACATCAATTTATGGCTTTACCATTAGTTAGGAACTAAGTTTAATTAAAATCAATAAAGCCGTCTTCTAGAATAGTAAAACTAAATTTTTTATGCGATATAGCTATCCGTTCTAAAGTGAACTACAAGCGATACAGACACAATTATTTTAAATTAGAATGAAAGAGATTTAATGTGTCAAAACATTTTTATTTTTTTATTTCTATCCGAATTGCTTCGCAGTAGCCTTTTTTAAATTTCACATTTGGTACAGCTACAAATAAAAAGCAAACAAAAAATAACTTTAACCAAAAATTTATTATAGATACATAGAATTAACAATTTTTCGGAAGATTATGTTAAGAAAACATAGAAAAAGTTTTCTTTTTCAAATAATTTATGTGATAAATTGAAAGGTTTAAGCGATAAATGCTTCAGAAAGGGATTTGTTCGTAGATTATTGTCAATATAAGTTCACACGTAGAAACAAGTTTCTGATTTTTTTTTTGGCGTTCTTTTAATTACCTTACATGCCGCCTCCACAGGCCATGAACGATGGCAGGATTATGAACATGTCTACGACAAATCCAATGGAGGCACAAAAATCCATGTCCATGTCATGAACATGTCGACGAAAACTAATTTTTGAACAAGGCATGAGCTCTGTTCAAAGCTTGGCCATGAGATTTGACGTTCCATGTGTGTGAGAGAGGTAGAAGTAGTACTGAAAGGAATTTTTGTGTGGTCCTCTTGCTCTGACTTATTAGTGGAATTTATCGACATAACTATCGACATGACATGAAGTGCCCAGTGCGAAAAAAAAAGCTGATTGTTGATTGGATTGTGGTTTGGATCTTGGGCATCTGTATGTCCTGTGGAGGCGGCGTGTTAAAAATCTGTTGAATAAACAAATCGTAGCAGATTTTCTGTGTTTTCCTTTTAAAGTGGTGTCTGTGGTTGCACGCACACATACATAGGTACGTAGTGTCAAAAAAAAATTTTTGAAACCGATGACCCGGGAGATCTTGTTTATCCCTCATACTTTCTGACTTTCTCCCCTAGACCGAAAGTAACTGGAAACTTAGTTTACTCGTGTGAAATGGGACTTAGATATCGCTTATGACGTCTTCGGCGATAATTTTGTTGGATAAGAAAACATGATTTGCTTACTGAATTGTATGTGGTTTTCCATTTCAAAAACCACCAAATCTCATCGAAATCAACATGATTTCCAGAATATGTAATCTAGAAGATTACTGCAAAATCTTCTTGGAACAGTACGAATGTGAAACAAACACAATTAATTTTTAATTTTTCTCTTCAGAACAACACTCCAGCCATAAAAACGAAACTAAAAAGAGAATTTATTGTACCTACTCGTTGCCGCTGTGCAACTTTAGTCTCATTTTGACCCCTTTTTGAGCCTCATGCGACCATGAGACGACTTTTTGGAAAACTGGCTTTTTTGACCCTTTTTAAAAATCTTGCGACTTTTCTGAACCTTTTTCTAGAAAATTACTTGTACTATAGATTTATTGTTTTCCTTTTTGTAAAAAAAAAACATTTTTAGTTTCACTTTGGTATTCGTCACAAAGAGATCAATTACCCAGTTATTTCGTAAAGCTAGCATTAGATGATATTTAAAAACCACATATTTATGTGCCTCTTACGTCATTTTGACGTCAGGACGATGTTTTTCGGTTGCATTTCGTCTAATAGACACAATTGTGTGACTCGCATATGACACATATAATTATGTGCACAATATGTTGAACCAATTACACATAAAAATATGTGCAAATTAGCATTTCGTCTAATCGGCGTTTACATATAACTTTTTACATACAATTAGCTTTTTACATAAATATGTGACTCTCAGAATTGTGTAAACTTCTTAAAAATCTACAGCTACATATTTTTGTATATGTGCGATATGTGAATGGTATTTAAGATGTCATTTTGAAGTGTTCTTTGACCAGCACATCGAAACAAAAAATATTTTGAATTTAAAGAAACTATTTCGATCATAGTGACGCGAAAAAAAAATATGTATCTTAATATAATAAAAAAATATATTAATCGGTATTTCGTACGTTACATAAATGATAACCATTCCCACATAAAGGTAATACGAATTTTCAAATTTATTTCGCCCTAACTATGAGAGGGATTAAAAGCTCTGGTGTGAACACACCCGGTGCCCTTTTCTCAGCCCACAAAAGTGGAAGTTGCCTGCTAGACGTCACAGACAAATTATGCATCTGTCGTGTATTGTGTACACATAAAATAATAATGTTAATGCTCGACATATAGTGTAATCAACACAAAAATATGTAATATTTTTTATGTGATCATTTTTTACCACACATATGCAAACCCCAAAGGCACACATTTTTATGTAAAATTGTGTAGAATTTTTTCATATCGTGTAATACACATAATTGTGGTATGCACGAATTTGCTATACATGTGAGATATGCAACTCATTTGACGATTTTTCTTTGACGTCATGGATACACAATTGTGTAGTTTGTACACGTCGTCTAATCTAAGCTAAGAGTAATGAATTTTCGGCGAAAAATCAATTCGCTAACCGAAATACGAAATTGCAGGCCATACCGTAAGCGAATGTTCAATTCGCAAACCATAACAAGGCACTTTATTTTTTAATTGAAAATAAAAAATGTTATAGTAAAATGCAGTAGGACATATGTACATATGTAATTACGTACATATATCCTACATGTTCCCCAAAAAAATATCAGCGAATTTGTTCGCGATGGGAGTTCGTATGAATTTTTCTAAGTGGTGGATTCTGTGATAGCTTCATTTTTCTTATTTCGTAACAAAATTTTAATTACGATGGAATGCATTATGTACCAACAGGGCTGACCTTATCTAGGTACCTACTCACAATCACAAAGGAAAGACGTTTTTACTTTCCCAAATTTAAAGAAGGTAAAGATAAAATTAAGAAACCTTAAGTTTCTCGCCACTATAATGTCAACTGATACAAAACGGATTTTTTAAGCTATATATTTTACGCAATTTTCTGAATGCGACTTTTTTTTCTTCGTGACCCTTTTTTTGCGACCATTTGAATTTTCTCAGCGGCAACACTGGCTGCAGGAATGATATGGAGGGGACCGTTCGAAACCTCGTTGGGCTGGTGCGTTTTGGTGTCCATACGCTCCACGTGTCCCAGCCAACTCAGCCGCTGTATTTTCAGCTTTTTGACCAGCTCGACGTTGCTGTAAAGCCCGTAAAACTCGTTTTTGAATCTTCTCCTCCATACCACATCGATACAGACTGGAACGAAAATTACCTGAAGAATTTTCGTTTTAAAGCATCCAAGCAGATTCTCATCCGTTTTTGACAGGGTCCATGCTTCTGCCCCATATAACAGGGCCGGGATGATAAGGGTCTTATATAAGGTCTCCTTGGTTCTTTGAGAGAGGGCTTTATTTTTCAAGTGCCTTCTTAGCCCGAAGAAACAGCGATTGGCAAGAGTAATTCTTCCTTTGATCTCTGCGCTGATGTCATTTTGTGATATTATAGTGGAGCCCAGGTAAACAAAGTCCTTGACGACTTCGAAGTTGTACCTATCCATCGAGACATTTTGTCCGAGCCGACGATATTGAGATTCCTTTCTCGATGATAGCATATACTTCGTCTTGTCCTCATTAACAGCCAAACCCATTTTCGGCGTTTCCGATTCAATACTTGCAAAAGCGCCTGTAACAGCTCGCTTCGTTCTCCCAATGATGTCAATATCATCTGCATAAGCAAGTAGTTGAACAGATTTTTGAAAAATTGTACCTTTGTTGTTGACTTGCGAGTTGCGAACAATTGCTTCAAGAAGGATGTTAAACAGGTTGCATGATAACGAGTCGCTGTGCCTCAAAACCTTTCTCGACATCAAAGGGTTGGGTGGTGTTCTTGCCGACTTTGACGGAGCCTAGTTTGGCAGGGATACCGAAATGCTCTTTAAAATCGATAAAAATGGACTTTAAAATCGATAAAAAGGTGGTGTGTATCGATTTGAAAGACCTGGGTTTTTTCCAAAATCTGTCGAAGTGTAAACATTTGAACGACGGTTGATTTGCCGGGCCAAAAACCACACTGATAGGGGCCGATCAGATCGTTGACAAACGGTTTTAAGCGATCACACAGTAGATTTTGTATGCGACGTTGAGGAGACTTAAACCCCTGTAGTTGGAACAGGGCATACTTTCCTCCGACCAAATTTTGGAGAAAATCTGGTGTATACTCCCTACCAATTCATCTACCCCTGCAGGCAGGCCTTCCGCACCAGCAGCCGTGTACGCTTTAAGCTTGGCTATCGTTAACGGCACTTCATTTAGGGCGGGTGGACGGAAATCTTGACCATAATCATCCAGGCTGATTGGAGTGTTCTGTCTAACAGCGGAATTTTGGCTATCTGCGCCGTTTAGAAGTCTAGAAAAGTGTTGTTTCCAGATCCTCAGCACCTATACTACTTATTCCCACTCTCATCTCAGCAGGCCTCCGTTCTAGCCTTGTAACCCTGGGTAGTTTGCCCGACCCTTCGGTAGAACTTCCGAACATCCCCCCTGCCGCTACAGTCCTCAATAGACTCGACCGCCCGCTTCGCATGCTCTCTCTTCTTCCTCCTGAGAAGTCGGCGTTCCTCCCTTCTTTTTTGCCCGTAGAGCTCCCGCGCTGCTCTTTCGGCAGCTCTGGTTCTAGTCTGCACTCTGCAGTATTGCTTGGTAGGCCTCATTTTTTTGCTGTATGTTTGCGCCAGCCTGCATTCTTCATCGAACCAGGGGTTTCGTTGTAGTGGGCTAGTGAAACTCAGCACATCAGTAGCGGCACTTTTGATGGCATTTTGGCGTGTTTACACTGGTCCTCTACTGATAATGCTTATTATCTTTTAATTGCTAGAAACTTTGACTGAAAATAAAAAATTACAAAGGACCTTGTATGAATTTACATACATCATTTATCGTTAATTAACGCCTATTAAAACCTAAATAGCCTGACTGAACCGATAATACTCAACTTAATATATTTTTTTTGTTATACACGACGATTTTACTCTATATCTCTTTCACTACCTTCCATTAGAGGGGTTCACATGGATTAGCATGTTTGACAACATGGTTTGATCATTGAAACGCAAAAACAACCGCTTGACAACGATTTTGTTTGGTTTTCAAAATGGTTTGAAAACTTGCTATGTTTTTGCTCCTCGCGAAAATTGTTCCCACAGGAGTTCTTTATTTCCAAACTTGCATCCAAACAAATTTATTTCATCATAACTTTAAACGCCCAAATGGGATAGAATGTGTCATGGTTTTAAAACGAATCCTAAAATGTTCATGTTTTAACACAAACATGTCAAAGATGGGTTGTCAAGTCATGTGGGGTGAAATTTTATATTTGATACATGATTTTCGTTTTTACTTACTTACTAATAATTTAACAGATCATCCCAAGAAAATTCAATGTGCCACGACAGACTTGTGTCCTACCCTTAATTTCATTGCATTTCATAATTATTATAAAAATAAAAAACACCACCAAATGCTAAGCGTTGATTTAATCGAAATCGTTCAACCAAAAAGAGTACGATTCACACACATTAGTAACAAAATGCTTCTTTCAATTGTGCTGTCAAACAAAGATTTTAGGTTTCGGTATAATATAGAATAATAAAAATTTAAAATTTGACAAAGTGTATTTCTAGCTAAATTTACCCAAAATGAGATGAAGTATCCAAAACTATAATCTTTGTTAAACGACTTATAGAGCACACATTTGTAAACAGGAAGAGTTGAGAGCTTTTATACTCACTATGCCCTGATTTTACACGAGCTGTCCCGACATACAATAATTTAACTTATTTTTGTATAATCTAGGTTCTTTACATTTAATAATATATAACCTGCTTCGCTCTACGAATTCCATAATTTAGGTATATTATTCTCCAGCCAAGAACGTTTAGTTTTCGGTCTTACCAAGTTTAATTCGGTATTAATAGAACCTATAAATTCACAAAAACAGTATAAATAAATGTCACATCAAATAATCCCCATCATCCATTCTAAAATGGTTAACGCCTTCAAATAAACTTTCCACACACCAAAAATGACTTCCATCAAACATCACATTCAGCCTTTGTACAAGATTACTGATTAATTGATTACAGTTTCAATCCTAACATAGGTTAGGTAGAAAAAATAATTTACCTAAGGAAAATTATAACTTATAGCCTAAGGACTACAATGGAATTACAAAAGCACGCTTCGAGCTAAAGTATTCCTACGAATAAGCATGTTATCCTACCCCAACCCAATTGCTTTTGTTTTAGGTGAATTTTGCCTTTAGGTGAACGTTTACGGGTAGCACTTAATGGCAGAGGTCACTGCTTACTTCAGTTAACTATTATTTCCTTGGAATTTCTCGGATCATGTTCTCGCCTGATAAAGGCGCATTGTAGTCCTCCAGTTAACGTTCAGGGTTCCTTTTTTTCTTTCTTGTTTATGACAACAATTTGTTTGACAATAAATTAACCACTACAGCCAGCGCAGTTCTAAGACTGTCAGAGAGCTCTACGAAGTTAACTTATTCCTCAGAAGCAGGAACAAGTATTGATCCTCAAGAGGAACACCTTCAAACCACATAAACTCTGGCGCGTGGTAGCGTAAGTGGCTGTGGGGATTTATTAATTGTTGGACAAAGTCAACCTCGTGTTATTCTTAGACATAAATCGTTGGTCGCACACATTGCGTGTCACGCTCGCTCCCGAAAGTACTCACTCGCACGAGAACCACTGTGACTAAGAAATGGGTAAATTTTTTGGACTAATGGGCGCGTTTAATAGCAAATTACTGGTTAGTAGTTATACATGCTATTAGGGTTTGAAAAAAAAAATGGATGAATTTGGTCATTGATTTCCGGAGTTACTCACGCAACAATTGAGATTGGTTAAATAGTTTGATTGATTCGAAATCGATGTTAAACTATATCTCAGAAGCACATAGAAGAAGATTGTCAATTGTGTTCGGTATAAGGTGCACAAAAAAGCTAGAGCGAGTCAGGTTGGGTTCAGATAAGAAAAAAATCGTTTGGGAGGGGAGGGTCTATTTCTACCCGTTTAGGCGGGAGGGGCAACTTTCTAAAAAATTGACTTAAAACAGAAAAAAAATATTTAAAAACAAAGGTAATGGTTACAACGATATGGTAAACTTTTTGTAAAGCCAGAAATATCTGTTTTTATTTTGTTTTTAAATTAAGTGTTTTTAACAATCAGTTTTTCAAAACTTAATTTTCAAACTTAAATTTTTGAAAAAAAAAAAAAATTAAAAAATTGTGTTCAAACTAATTTTGTTCAGAATTTAAGTTAATTAAAAGTGTTTTTATTATTCAATCCCTTCAGTTTTTAGTCAAACACTAAAAACCAGATGTCAAAATATATTCTTTATTCTACTATTCATACTAGAATGTCAGTTATGAAATATTTTTTGTTGAGTCGATCAAATGACTTACTTTTAGTATATTTCCAATAAAAAATTCCAAACATATCCATAAGGGGCGCTGGGTGGGCTGGGAGACATATATCCAACACGTGGACATGGTCATATTAGTCTCTTCACTTACAATAGCTGGCGAAGCAATCTTTGCAGTGTGGAATTTGACACTCTTCGCATAGGTATAGTTTTAGTGCGCCTCTCTCGATTGTTTGCACTGCAACGCCTCCTTCCACAGGAACGTGGACTGCAGACATCCGTTATCTCTTTCTGGATATGCATCCAGATCTGGATGAGCGATGAATCTTTGCTGTAAGCTTTCCTTCGGCTATAAGATCTTCTGCCAAATTAACAAGGCATCCTATCAAAGGTGTCTTTGTTCGTGAAAGCTGCGAATGATTAGTGTGTGAATTAACCACACTCATTATCAAAAGCCTATAAAAAATTTTATTCCACCATTTTGTAGATTTCCTGTCTAGTTCGTACAACACTGCTAGTATGGTCGCCCCGATCAATGCCATACCCATTACCTCTCTATAGAATTTTATAAGTTCAGGACATGGTATATGGTTATTTGTTCTCAGTTCTTTAGCATTTTATTGACTTGAACCACAGTATGACAGTTGCTCAGAACGGATACCTCCTTAGTGTCGTGCCATTTTACTACTATTAGTCCTGTATTGCTGTTCTTGAAAACTGATTCATCTTTTTTTAATTTGTGGCCAGTAATCGGTAAGCCTCTGCGGTTAGTTATAAAAGTCAGCTTGTTTCAGGCTCTCAAGCAAATGTAGACTTGTAAAAAAGCGATCGAAACAAAGTGTAACGTCTTTCTCCTTGATTGTCTCTGCCAGAGTATTGACTACACGTTCCCCTAAGGACAGGCGCGCACATGCAACTAAACAGTTTGGTTTCGATTTTAGGCACAATGTGCGCGCCGGTTTATGTGCGCGGATTCTCATATAATTCTATACAAAATCGAAAACCAAACTGTTTAGTTGCATGTGCGCGCCTGGCCTTAGGTTCCTTCTAATACTCGTTCTTCACGACCGCTATAAATGTTGAAGTCATACGTATAACCACTCAAACCATCGCAACGCAGCCACATTTTTATTCCACGTTTAGAAGGCTTTAGTGGCATGTGTACTGCTTCAGCGATGAACGGCTTTGAACTTGGTCATAGACTCGTCAATGCTCTGGAAGGGGCTGTCTTGTCTTGCTCTCAAGAACCGATGCTTCAGGCACTCTATGACATCATCAATGTAATAAGTTTTTCCTGCTCCATCACGATTTTCTGGCCGGGCGAAATACATTTTGGAAATAAGCGTAACAAACCGATCCCGCGAAATGGCATTTTGTTTTGCCTCATTTCTAAGCGAGTCATTTTTAGACCAATATTCTTTGGTAGAAGGCACTCTGTTGTAGGACATAATTAGCATGCACCCATCAATAACAATTTTTATTTCTCCCTCATTAGTTAGTTTTATTTTGGACTCGTTTTTCTTTTGCATAACCTGAACGCGCTCATTGGTGCAAGCAATGTAATTGAAAAGGCTTTGAGGGAAGATTTTTTTTTAAATTGCCAGTGAGGTGTCAACACGACTGAAGTCGTCATTTACGAATGAATCGCGGGGCTGTGTCAGCCACAGCTTGATTTGACGCAGCTCTTCTTATTTACTGTGCCCCCTGCCAAGACGAACAAAACGAGCGGCGGCGGGTACTACCTATATTTTCTCGTAACGTTTCGTCGGATTTTCAAGCCCTCATAACTTTGATCTGGATAGGGCTACAGGGCTCAAATTTTCAGGATTAGATGTAGTCCGCGGACTTATAAAAAACACCAAATTTCATATAACTTTTATACTTTGGGTGATGTAATTCATACCCAAAAAACGATGATTTTGCCACTGACTCACTCATCAAAACCTAAAGGGTACTTCCCGAAGTTCTAGAAAGCTGAAATTTGGAATGTAGCGTAGGATTTTTACACAAACAACATGTAGAAAGCAGAGTTCCTTACCCATTAGAAATATATCGCTCTCTCGTTTATTCATAAACGTCAAAATCATCACCATTGCATCATAACATTGCACTAGCCTAGTATGCGTGTAAACACACACACTAGTGCAATCATATGAGTTTCATTAACTGTGGTGAAACACTAACAGGGGTAAAACTGATGAGATTGCACTAGTATGCGTGTTTAAACGCTTTTTATGTGTGACATTATTACGCATCCATGCTAAAATGATAAAACATTGGATTAAAGCTCAGAGCCACTAAAAAGGAGACTGATGATAGGCACCCCTCGAAATAGCCAAACAAAAATAAAACGAATTTAAATACCTAAAATAATTCGTAAAAAATTTGTGACAGCACCTTTAAGTTGTTGTTGTTGTTCAAAAATTCAAAATATATTCTTGTTTTTGAAAAAAATTGAAATTAACAAAAGTAAGTCGAATTTAAGACTTCCATCCGTTATTTTGTTGCTCCAAAGATCCTATTTTTTTTTTTTAATTTAGAGTTTGAAAATTAATTTTTCAAAAACAACTTAACTTAAAATAAAAATTAAAGAAGTGGGCTTTCCAAAAAGGTAAAGCATGGCATTGTAGGTATTACCGTTGTTGTTTTTAAATATTTTTTTCTTCTGTTTTAAGCCAATTTTTTTTAGGAAATTGCCCCTCCCGTCTAACCGGGGGAAAAGACACCTCTCTCCATACGACTCGCTCTAGCTTTTTGGTGCACCTTTTACCGAACACCCCACCAATTTGTGAAACCAGTGCCTATATACGTTCTGTAACTCTCACATAGCAAAAATCAGTCGAGAAACGGTGAAAAATGGAACAAAACTCATATAATTTGTTTCAGTTCTCATCGTTTCTCGACCAATTTTATCGATGTGAGAGTTACAAAACGTAGGCACTGATGGCCTTTTATCAGGATGAATTCACTCTTGAGATGGTAGAAGAGGTGCTAGAAAACTGAATGACCTTGAAAAAAATATATTTTAAGAATTCATATTAGTATAAGACAAAAATCTATGGTTGACCAATTTCTGTAACTCAGCGCTGACCTTTTTTTAGGATTGAGATACCTTTGTAAATGGTAAAATGTATTTTTGCGAATATTCCATATACAGTGTGGGGCAAAAGGTATGAACCGGTTTTGACCGGCTGGCACTCGGCCTGTGCTTGAGGTGGGAAAAGAGGAGGGGATTCGTTGTGGCAGTGAGAGAGTCTAGTTTTCAGTAGCAACCCTGGTTTGGCCGAGAGAGCATCGTGGGTTTGGTGTTAGGACATTTTTTTTGAAAATGGACGTTCTGTTATCGCCATACGCAGAGAGCCTTCCGACAGCACTTCAATATCCCTGTTGAGCATTTTTGATTTTTTTTCTTTGGTGGTACATAAAGGAAAAAGTTCTTAAACTTCGTCCACATACCCTGGAAGAACTTAAGGACAGAATCAGAGAGGAAGTTACAGCAATACCCATCGAAATGTGTAGAAGAGCGGTTGAAAACTTCAGAATTCGTCTTCAAGAGTGCATCGGCCACCACCTAAGTATCATCTTTAACACTAAATGTAAAAAAATGGATTCTGTACTGAATTAAACAATATAAACATAATTTCTGTAAGTTGAATTGTTTTTGTTTTACATCCCTTTAAAACCGGTTCATACCTTTTGCTCCACCCTGGTATAAGATGCTAAAATCCTACAACCAAGGAAATGTCTGTATATGTATACCTAAGTTCAGCTCTGCTGAAACTTTAGCCAAGAGTGTTTACATTTTGTTCTACTTTAACTGCACTTAAAATCGAAGCAATAAAGCACTTTGGCTACTCCACCCTTACCTCTCAAGATAAAATCACCACGATATTTTATTTATTTAAGGATTGTACCTTGTATATGAGAGTAATAATTTTTTTGAATAGAGTTAGATTTGTTCCAATAAAATCAGTCTTTGAAAATATATTTGAAATTTATTCAGCCCATTCTAATTGTTGCTATACAGGCGCAGCTGGTTATAATCTATATTCTATACAATAAGCCCTCTGGCTTATTTATTCATTTAGTTTTATTTTATGGCAATCTGTTATTCAATACATTTCACTAGCTCCTATAGCATAAGGTCATTCCACTTCAAAACAAATTTATTGTAAATCAAATGGAAACTAAATCCCATCAAAAAATATGCATTCAATAGAAATAAATGTATGCATGTATACAAAAGCTATAGCTGAAGTACAAAAAAAAAAAAAAACCGCAAAAAACATGTGGAATATTATTTGTATTCCCACAAGGAATTTCGGGCTAATTGAAAACTTTTGCAATTCCCCAGAGGAATAAAACTGATACACCGGAAGCTAAGTTGTTTTATTTCTATTTTCCCGGAAGCCGGCTCAACTTTGATTGCATAGAGCGTGTTTCAATCACCAACAGGATTCATCACGGAAAGAGTTGTAAAAGTTCAACGAAAAACAAGTAAAACTATGAACAAATTTTTGTTCCACAAGTTCTAATGGAAAAATATCAGACAAAGGCAGCTTTACATTATAGATTATAATTTAAATACGTCTTAAAACCACCCATAAAAAAAGGCTTTAAGTGAACTTTAATATGTATGGATCGATAGATACCATTCTACTTCAGGATCTTGAATTTATATTTCACAATAATTTGCATGACATAATACAAAATATTCACAGAATTTAGAACCACCAATCTGATGCCATAGATAGCAATTTTTGGTCCCAGTGCGGCGGCAGTGGTGGCGGTATAGTGATGACTTCATGGCTTCTTTTTGATGATAAATCACGTACACTGATACCATTAATCTTAAGAATACGTTTCCGAAGGGCGTTTTAGGATTTCTACATGAGTAGGTTGTAGGTGTTCAGTTGTTTAAATATGGTGGAGCTCTGGGTTTTTGGAATATACTGTGGGATTTTCGGTTGCTGAATTGAGAAGTTGTAATCATCCGAAAGACTGACAATCAATTTCAGGGCATATCTTTAGTTATACATATGGGTAGAGATGATTTTGAACATTTTTGAATGATGATATGATATATCCTATTGTTTTTTTTTTTTTTTTTTTTTTGAAATTTCAAATACCAGTTGCTTATATAGTGAAATACAGTCGGAAGATTGATTTATGTATGTGTGATTATGATGTTATGACTTCTAGAACAATAATAATTCATTTGATTTGTTTTGTGAGAGGAAGTGCTTTGAAGACGAGAAATGTTGATCTTTATAAGAAAATGTATCAACAAGTTAATGTGATATTGTGATGTGATGTGATTGACACATACATGTAGCTAACTGTTAAATTAAAATAGAGTATATAATTTAAATTGCTTTAATTTAATGAAATTAATACCAAACATAAAACATACAATTCTGATACTGTTTTATCCATTAACCCATTTCCGGCGGCTACTTGTTCCAGTTCCAGTTAAGCTTTAGAGACTTACGTTTGAAGCTTACGTTTGAACCTCCAGCAATCCAGCTGTAGTATCAAACAACTAATAAAACCAAGCAAAGCAGAGATGTCAATCTAAAAATATTAAATATGGATAAAAGTACAGAAAAGAATAAGAATCGAACGGGGATATACATTCAAAACTCGGCAGAAGTCACGGCTGTCACGGATGGCTTGGCCTCGAAAGAGGATAAGCCGCCAGTGACCACACAAATCCATTTTGCAACCAAAGCCAAAGCGGGCATTCCTGTATGTATAGTAGTGGTGCCAATGAAGTCAATAAGGTTCTCTCCGAGGGCCTTATAGACTTCCTGGACTCTGACGATGAGGCTGCTGGTCCTGGAGGGGGGATGATGGCGTCGCTAGAGGAGGACCAACTCCTTGAAGACGACTGTCAGTCCTTCACCAGCCCTGGCGAATCAAACGCACATGTAACTATGGCCGAAAACCCTGCTATAGGACAGCGACAGAGAAGACAAATTACAGAGGGCACAGCTATGGTCAAAACCCTGGCAATGCCGGGTGCCAACCCAACTAACAAACTCTCCAGAGCTTAGCTCTTGAAATCTGAAAAAACCTCCCATAAGACTCTTTTTTATCTCATATCTATACTTAAGAATTGAGATCTTGTTATAGTACTTATATTCGTCTAATAACAATTTTATTATAAGAAGTTAGCATTTTTCAAATGCAAAAGTACTTAAATCTTATATCTAGATCAATTTAAGTCTTTTAAGTTTCTTGTTATGAAACTAGAACGCTAAACATCATTTTTAGCCTTTACAATCCCATAACAACACATAAATTTAGAGTTCAAGAGTCGAATGGGAGCTAAAGTTTTTAAATGTTAATCCAACTGCTTTTTTAATTGAATTATACAGAAGTGTGTTCTTTTTCCAAAGAAAGTTTGGTTCTGTTCATGTTTCTATCGGATACGTTATCAGCCAGAAACAATAGGCAAGTTCATTAATTTGGATCGATTTTTTGGTGTGGTAAGGGATTAAACTAATAACAAACTAAATTTACTTCCAAAAATGATGATGTCATAATTTTATTGTTTCTCTTTTTTTATACATCAACAATAGTTGAAATGTATAAAAAAAAAAATAACGCGTCACAGATATTTGTTTTTCGTAGTCCCATTAGAGCATTTGAATTCTCATAAAAAGTGTTTCGATTGCTTGCTAAACGTCAAACCAAAGTCTCATAAGAGCATTTGAAAGCTCATAAGAAGTGTGTTGTCTTCTTGATCTCTTACTCACTGTGGGAATATAACAAAGGTCTCGTAAAGACGTTAAACCAAGAGTTAAATTATCGATGAACAGCAGCCATATTTCAATACGAACAAAAAGTGTTCTGTTTATTTTTAGGGTTACCGTAACATAAAAATATGGTCGTAGTGAAATATTTGTTGGTTTTCTATTGTGACTTAAATCTTAAAAATATATTATGTGTAAATAATTATATGCAAGTTATGTAAACACACAATGGTTATAGTTTTATATTATAAAGGTTCTGGAGCTCGAGTTCCAGAACTTTTTTTATAAATCTCGGCAGTGGTATCAACCTCTTCAGTTAAAATATTTCTAGGGAAGTGTTCAAAGTATGGACTTTGAAATCCAAATCCAGAAGCAGACCTGGATCTTATGTTGTTTTTGTAATACTTGTATTTATGTTTTCAAATCAAGTTCAGATGAGAGATTGGGGAAAATAAAATGCTGCTATTATCACTATAGTAAAACCCGCTTAAGAGAAAAACACGCTTATCTGAAACACTTTTTTCATCCCCGAGTATTTTTCGACCAATTACCTTTAAAACACTCCGCTTAAGCGAAACTCGCTTAAGTGAAAAACCCTGATACCTAAAACATGTTTTCATTTAAATTTTATATTTTTCGTTGAAAAAAAAAACTCTCTTAAGTGAAAAAAAAATAGAATCGCACAGAACGAAAAATTTGCTGAATGCTTTCGTTTCTTCTGTATTTTTCACCTTCACCATTTTTACGACGAAAATGAGATTTAAATTTCTGATTATTTCACAAACGTTTACATTACATTTTATGAACAATTTGCTTTGTCCTCTCAAACAAAAGTTCAAAACAACATTTCAAATGGCTGAAAGGTATTACGTATACATTTGACATTTATTAAAAAAAAATTACATTTTCATAATTCAAAAATAAATACATTGTTTCTAGCATTAATTCTCCGCTTCATGGAATTTTTTAGATCCGCGTAAGTGAATTTTTGTTTCACTTAGGCGCCAGTTATAGCTATCATTGAAATTCATCATTGAAAATTTTAATGATGTATTTTAGGATATTTAGGATGCAAAATCTATGATTATTATGATGAAAAAATAAAGCCTATGACTTAATTAATATATCTGGCAAAAAAAAAAATTTCATTTCGGCCTAACCGTTCTCATGAAATAACTTTTATTATTTCAATGATCATTGATAAGGTAGTGCAATCATTGAAAAAATGAAAGTCAAATTATGTGGAAGGTTGGACCCAAACGAATTTTCGCAATAAATATTAATTGAGTCGTCTGCTTTACTGGCATCAAAATAATAACTGATTTCGCTTTTTAAGTGCCCTAAATCTTAAATTAAAAATGTTCAATGATGCATTTCAATGATAGCTATAACTGGCCCCTTAAGCGGGGTTTGTTTAAGTGAAAAACCCGCTTAAGTGAAAGAAAGACAGTGACATTTTGCAGTTTCTCTTAAGCGGGTTTTACTGTATTAACAAATACATAATATAATTTTTAAAACTGTGAAACAATGTTTTACAACAAAAAAAGTTTAAAAATTTCTTAAATTTATCAAAACTTTTTTTTTTATTATTCGCAGAATTTTGTTAAAAAGAATTTTGAAAAGCAGGATTTGAAAATTTTGCGTACGCCCTTGACATTGGTCTCACTTCAGGCGACTCACTTTGACGTTTCTTTGTTTTATCTCACTTTAACTTCGTGGCAGAATTTTTTTTATCTCTTTCTCACCAAGAGATAGGAGTTAGATAAAACAAAGAGACGTCAAAATGAGTCGCCTGATGTGAGGCACATGTGAACACACCGTCAAGATAATCTAATTAATGTAAATGACAGTGCTTCTCAAACTGTTAGGAGGTATTGAGAAAATGTGAGAAAAGAATGTAAATGGTAATGCCATACTGCAAACATTGGGAATCTGATTTTGTTAAAATTATTATCAACAAAAAAAAAACAACGGCAGCATTTACTATGTCGCGTGTTGTCCTTTTTTTTAAAGCCAGAGATTCCAGTTTTTGAAAAATTTATTTTCAAACTCAAAATTTGGAAAAAAAAAATTAAAATACCTATTGTGTTCAAACTAATTTTGTACACAATTAGACGTAATTTGGTACTATTTTTGTACCAAGTGTTCAATGCTCCTATCAATTTTTAATTTAACCCTAAATTCAAGATGCTTGAATACGTCTTCTTGTTTTTGAAAAACTTTGTTGAAAATCTACTATTCTAATTAATTAGTGGAAAAAGGATCCTTTGGAGCAACGAAATGACTTGAAATCGAATTTAAAACTAAGGTACTATTGTTATTTTGAATTTTTGAAATTTAAATGCAAATTCACACGCTAAATATAAAATGCATCCAACCTCTATATATATAGTTAGATAAATTTATGTTTTTATTATTTTTTTTTCACTAAGATTTTCTTTTGTAATCCTTGTGTTTTGTATATAACTTAAATAGTTCGCCAGATGAAAACTTTTTGCCACCCCTTCACTAATAAAAACCGTGGATTTTTCTTCTTCCTGTTTATATTGCTTTCGTTTTAACTTTTTCTGCACATAATCTATTCGTTTAAGTATAAAAATCCCCTTCTTCTCATTTGCATGATGCCGAATGCAACTTTCTTTGCAAAAAATCTAACAAAACACATACATAGATAGCATTACAAAAGTTATGTTCACGATAACAGAGTTCTTTAAAATTTCCGGAAAAAAAAATATATCTAAATCTAGACAAAAAGAAAGGAGGACAGAATAAATGAACGCGCGAACTCAACGCAGTAAGTTTCAGAAAAGTTCTTGATAACTTACAACCACCTCGCCCTCAGGCGCTCGTCCATCAGTTGCCCCTTAGGGCAAAGAAAAACCATCAGAATAATAATTACTTTGGTACACAAAATACAAAAAATATATACGCGACTTGATTCTGTCAATGAAATCGTCCAACGAAATGATTCAAAATCCAGAAGAAAGAAAATTAAAACCTGTTCAAACAAAAGTGAATGCTGCAGCTAGCACAGAGATCTATTTGAAGGACGAATCTGGGCCACCAGCCGCCACTAAGCTATGGGATAAATGGCGAACTAACACAAACACGATGGTGGCTAAAGTAAAGGATAATTGCCTGCTTAAACATTAACAAGATGAACTTTGAGCGTTCATTGTCTGGCACTGGCGCTGGCCCGGTCCGGTAGGACATGGTTGGTTGCAAGTCGCTGCTGTTGCAACTGCAGCAATATATGTAATTGCTGCATTTTCTGCCTTTTCTATCGCCATCTCTTACCACTTAAAGTGCAAACTACAGTTATGTATACATTTTTATGCAATACATGCCATTCGACCTTTTTTCTTATAGTTAATGTCCTTAACAAGGCAGCACAGTGGCTCTCTTTTACGGAAGATAAATTACTATGTAATTAGACGTTATGTTTCTCGTTCTTTATCCTTCGATTGCTGTACTCTACCAAGTAGTTTCAAATAAAAAAAAAATCAAGATGAGCTCGCAAGAATGAGGGAGGACGAAAAATCTTTTGAAGAAACCGACAGTAGAAAGTCCTTCATGATGGTTTAAAGTTGTTTCAGTTTGTCCAAATTCTTTTGTCAGGGGCGGGTGTCAGCAATTGATGCAAGGCTGCAGGGCATATAATACTGCCGTGTTGACTGAAAATGACGTACATATGTACATTTTTTTTAAATGATTATAGGAGTTCCTTTGGCCCTTTTTTAATAGTTATAAAGCTATTTTTAATAAAAAAAAAATGTGTTCTGATTGCTCAAAAACCGAGATACAGCTTTAGTGTTTAATAAAAACTATTCCAAATATTCAAAACTTAGCCTTAACTCAAAAAATCGAAAAATGTCGGATACGTCATTTTCTCTTAACACGCCAAATTAAAAACAAAAATAAAGTGCTTTTGTGGCTGTGGGATCTTAGCACCTCATTTATGGGATATTCGCAAGAAAGTATGCCATACCAAAAGTATACCATTCAAAACGTCAACCTGTTTCAGTAATAAACGTTTTTTTATGATAATTATTTTTTTTTTCAAGGTTTTAACTCTGGAATTTCAAAGCAACAAGTATGCAATAAGTTAAATTTAATAAATGATTAGATCGTTTCAGTAATTGATGAGCCATTGATTTTTTAAATCATTTTTTTAATTTTTTTCAAGGTCCATTATACAACCTCATTTAGGAGATATTCGAAAAAAGCTACTTCATCTTTCTAAAAGGTCAGGCAGTTTAAGAAATTGGTTGGCTATAGATTTGTTTTATACATTTTCAAGTTTTTTTTAAGGTCGTATAGATTCTTAGCACCTCATTTAATTAATTTATGTTCATAAAAGGTTAGCCACTTTCAAAAAAAAAATTACGGTCAATTTCTGCCAGTGTTTTCACGTGGCAAAAGTTCTTTAAATTAAAGTTGAAATCTGTTTGAAGTATACCCTAAAGCTCAACCCCTCAGCTTGAAGTGCATGGTTGATGTCACTAACCCGGTCCCGCACTTCTTTTCTCATGAAAAACATATTAATCAAATGTGTCGCATGTCCTGTCCTAAGTTGTATTGAACGCAGAGAAAACCTTCATATATATAGAAATGTAGGAAATTTTGTGTTCTACAAGAGTCATAATATTTCCTTCCCAACCCTATTATTCTATCTCTCGCACTTTCTTTAAAAATATCAGTGGATATTGAAATGCGAAACTCCTTAAGTGCGTACTCATTACAAAAAAGAAATACCTATAAGTACTGATTTTTCGTTTGACAATTAATTTTGTAGAAGGGCGCTATTATGACTTGGGTTGCATCTGCCATTTGAAAGTAAAAAGGATAAAAGGTAAAAGGACTTCTGATGGAATGTTCTTCTTTGTCGTTGTCGTCAGAGTGCGCTATTGTTGGGAATTTTTCTTCCATCTAAAGTTTTTAATTTTTTTTTTTTTTTTATTTTGACGCCCGCGAAAAAAGATTTGGAATAAAGTTTTTCTTTTAAGTCGTCTTTGTGCTCTCGGATTCTGTAAGAACTTGACGAGCTTTTGATATTTTGCATTAATTATTTGGGTCATTAAATCTATTTTTTATTTTTTTTTTGGTTTTCTGTTTAAACCGAGACACATTATCTGTTTGAGGAGTTTTATTATTTTTTTTAATCATTAGAGTTTCTACTTTGATTTTGTTTCTTACAAAGAAAGTGATATCTAATCTATATTGACAGTTTATTTTCGTGTTTGTATTAATTGATGTTTTTGTTAAAACCTTAAATTTTTTTTTAAATCAAAAGACTGCTGACTTTCCATCAAGGACAATTAAGGGGCCTAGGAGATATCTACTGCATTTTCTCATTATTGCAATAAATTGAATAGCTTAAGGTTTGTTTCATCACGTGATATTTCGATTGTGATTATAATAATTATAGTACATACCTAGAATAGACTGATGGTTAGTTAAGAGGTCCAGAGATCGAATAAAAAAATTTTTGAAATTTTTTAGAAAAAAAATTTGGTATGCCATTTTTAAGAAAAAAATAATAAACAGCTTAAACCATGATTTCAAAAAAATTCATTAAAAAATTTGTCAACATTTTTTTTAAACTTTTTTTTTTTTTAAATCCAAGGAATGTTTTTTTGAAAATATTTGCATGCAGTATTATTCACAATTGATAGGAGCTCCTGAATAAAAATTTTGATCAAAGTCGGTTAAGCGGTTAACGATAAAATCGAAAATAAAAAAAAAATGGTTCTATGACAGGTACCATTGATAACAGTTTTTTGTGGATTTTTGTTTCACCAAAATTTACCACCTAGTACACACAAAAAATTAAAACAAAAATTAGGTTGAGCCGTTTTTGAGATAAATAACTATTTTTAAAATGGTCCTATGGCCAGTACCATTATTTTTTGAGCTAAACAAAAATCTAAATTTCCCGTCTATTGAATCACCCAAAAATCTTATGCTCGAAATTTGAAGAAAATCGCTTCAGTGGTTTAGGCTGTAGGCCGAGATAGAGACATACAGACATACAAACATACAGCCCTACAGACATACAGACAGACGGAAATTCCCTTTTTTTTTTTTTGAAGAGCTGTAAAACTGTGGAAAGTGGTCTTACTATAAGATGAAAAAAACAGAATCTTTATGTTTATTTGGTAGAAAATTTTATCAAATGATTTTTTTAAGGTACCTACCGTTATTATACAGGGTGTTCAGTATAACGTGCACCAAAAAGCTACTTGCCCTAGACATCTAGGGCTAGGTTGGGTTAAGACAAAAAAAATCGTATGGGAGGGGGGTCTATTCCCCCCCCGTTTATTCGCGATTTTCTAAAAAAATCGACTTGAAATAAAAAAAATTAAAAAAAAAATGAAAAAAATTGTGTTCAAACTATTTTTTTTTTTTCAAAATTTTACCTTATTAAGTAGTATTTTTGTTTCTAGTATTCGATGCTCCTATTACTTTCCAGTCGAACACTTAAAATCAAATGCCTAAATAATTTTTAGTTTTTGGGAAAATTGAAAATAACAAAATCTACTTTACAACTTAATTAGTAGATACAGAATCTTTGGAGCAACAAAATAACCGATGGGAGTCAAATTCAAGGAAAACTTACTTTTGTTATTTTCATTTTTCTCAAAAACTGGAATACATTTTGAGATCTGGTTTTTATTGTTTGGCTGAGAATTGATAGGAACCTTGAATATTTAACACGAAAATATTATTTAACAACATACAATTTTGAAAATAAAAAGTTTGAACACAATTTTTTGATTTTTTTTTTTAAGTTTGAAAACTAATTTTTAAAAAACTATTCACTAAAATAACTTATTTAAAAACAAAATAAAAGAAGATGTTTCTTGCCTTACAAAAAAGCTTAACATGCTATTGTAGTAGTGGCATTTTTTTTTAAATTATGTTTTTTCTGACTTAAGTCATTTTTTTTTAGAAAATTTTCCCTCCCGTTATTTTTAATTTTCTCAAAAACAAAAAGACATTTGAGTATTTTTTTCCGCATTTGACTAGAAATTCACAAAACTATTACTTAAATAGGTACGTACAATTAAAAAAAAAAAAAAAAAACAACAGTTTGAATACAATTTTGTTCATTATTTTTTCAAAATTTTCAGTTTGAAAATTATTTTTTCAAAAACTGTTCTCTCAAGTAACTCAAATTAAAAACAAAATAAAAGAATGAATTTCTGGATTTGACAAAAAAATATAACAGGATATTGAAAGTGTTACCGTTGTTATTTAATAATTTGTATCTATTTCAAGTCGATTTTTTTGAATATTTGCCCTTATGCCTAAAAGGTGGTAAATAGACCTTCCCACTCCCATACGATTTTTTCTTGCCTTAACATAACCTAATCGCTTTAGCTTTTTGGTGCACCTTATACCGAACACCCTGTATATATACATTACGGCGTCCGTTATTTCCCAAACCATTTTTTTTGGATCCGCAACCTTATAAATGGAAAGCTTATGCGCTACGAAAAATTTATTGACCAACAAAATTTTGTCCGAGGTCATTAATCCGTGCCTCTAAAGCCATACATTTCCCATAAAAATTTGTATGGAGATTTTGCACTTTTTATCTTTTATTTTTTTTCTCTCAAATTAATATAGTTATTCTAAATTTTTTTCTCATTACTGTTTTTTAAGTGTTCCTTTAAAAAACCACATCCAAAAATGTATGTAAAAAGAAAAATTTATAATTTATTTCGAATCTTAAAAAGTTAACATATTTGTACTTTTCACCTTTTTCACCTTTTAATTTTTTTTCTCTGAAACTAAACCAGCTATTCTAATTTTGTTTTTCGATTTTTTTTTAAATAATAATGCTCTTAATTAAAACAAAATTCAAAAATTCTGGAAAACTTAAACTTATAATTTATTTTAATTTTTTAAATTATTAAATATTTCAATTTCTTGCCCATTTTTTAAATTTAATATTTTTTTTTTCTTCAACTACGGCAGTTATTTTTTTTTTATTGATTATTGTATACTATTAGTTCTTTTAAAAAAAACACATTCAAAAATCTATGTAAAAAATTTTTTTTTATTTATTTCAATTTTTTATCATATTTTTACTTTTTACCTTTTTTGATACTTAACGATTTTTAATCTTTTTCTTTACATTACATGTCATCTTAATTCATATTTTATAGATATAAAAAAATTTATTGGTAACACTAATAGATGTTCAACAAAATTTAGAGGGCCATAGTTTTTTTGTAAGTGATTGTTTTGTAGTCTTGGCATTTTTGGATTTGTACTCACTTACCACTTGATTTAAATACTGTTTTTGAGTTTCATCTTTTACTCCAGATGTGGTACTAGACTAAAATGAGGCGTGCACAAAAAAAAAATATAAAACACAAAAACTAAAACAAAAACATTTTTTATGTTGAAAAAAAAAAATGAAAATGCTGCTGTGGCTGTTCTAGTTTTAAGTAGTTTTAAGTAGTTTTAATTAGTTTTAAGCAGTTTAAGTACCTAGTCATAATTTGCTTTAGTTTAGTTTTATTTAGTTTGTAAGTTTTATAAAAAATAAAAAAATGATACGAAACCAAGTTTTTTCCAATTCTTCTTGGTGAAAAATAAAACTAATAAGAATTTTAGCCTTAATTTAGTTCATAGGCCGAAAGGCATTAGAATTAAATTATTATAGTTTAACTTAGAGCGCCCGCATAGGGCCAGTAAGTTAGTTGTAAGTTATTGATAAGTAGGCTAGTTTTTATGAATTTTTGTCTAGCTTTAAGTTAGTTACAAGTTGAATGGAAAAATAAAAATGAATTAAAAAAAAAAAAAAGTGCGATGGACTGTCATGCCGGAGGTCTAGGGTTCGATCCCCAGCCTCGCCACCTATTTATTTAAAAAGAAAAAACGGCTACTGCCTCTTGCGAGGAATTGACAAATACTCCAAGAGTATCTCCTGTCACAGAAAAGTGCCGCTCGTTAGCCGTTCGGATTCGGCAATAAACTGTAGGTCCCCTCCATTCCTGAAGACACGCCAATGGTTGAGTGTTGTAAGTCACTAGGCCCTGGTTCTTCATGAGCTGTTGTGCCATCAAATTTATTTATTTTTTTTATTAGTATACAAGAATCAACAAAAAAAAAATTAAAATAACTGCCGTAGTTGAAGAAAAAAAAATAGTAAATTTAAAAAACGGGCAAGAAATTGAAATATTTAATAATTTAAAAGATTAAAATAAATTATAAGTTTTAGTTTTCCAAAATTTTTGAATTTTTTTTAACATTGAATATGTTTATAGGATCGTTTTGACAGAGTTGTGGTGTTACTAAAATGATTAAATGAAATAAATTCAATAAATCAGAAATGAACTCCAGCGTATAGGCCATCACAACGAAATTTTTGGTTGGTGTTACTAAAGAAATGACCGAAATGATTGAAATGAACACATGAACGTAGAATATGAAAAATGAACTCCAGCGTATAGGAGGACAACTATCAAATTTTTGGTTGGTGTTACTAAAACATTACTAGAATGATGAAAATAAACAAACGAACACAAGCGATGAATTACAGCAGGCCGCAGGCGTTGGCAATAGGTATACGGGGAAAAAACGAAGAAATGTCGTCGTCGACAGACAGACAAGCTTCAGTGGAAGAAGTACAACACAACCAACAAAAGTAAAGTGTATCTATAGGTACGTTGCCAGATTTTTGTATGTAGTGTAGGTATATATGTATATGCTATTCATCAACATAATTATGGAGGTAGCTAGGTTGCGATTTTTTGAAATTGAAAATAGGTATTTATTTTTATTCGATACAGAATACAATTCGGTCCTATAAGAAAGGCTAGTGATGCAGTTGAGTGTGAAAGCCGGAGTTAAGCTTTCTTGAAATCGATTCATGTAGGTATGTAATATGTAGTACAACCAAAAATATGCTATATCATACTTTTTTAGTAACACTATTAAGACGAGACTAGAACTAAATTAGAAATCCGTTTTATAAGTAAATGCATATTTTTGTATATTTACGATTTACGTGCATATTTTGGCATGCCAATTTTTTAAGGTATGTATATTTTTCATAAAAAAAACATAGTTTGTTCAGTTATTATTATAATTTATTGTATTGTTCATACTAGAATGTCAGTTTATTAGACTTGACCATTCTTGATTGCGTCAATTTCATTGAATTTTTGAAAAACAAACAACTACAACTTAAAGGCGCTACCTACCACCAATCGTTTAGGAATTAATTTTAGGTATTTTAATTTGTTTTATTTTTGTTTGGCTGGAGATATAGCTATTTCAGGGGGTGCCAAGTCCTATCATCAGTCTCCTTTTAGTGATGCTGAGCTTTAATCCAATTTAATTGTGAACAAATTTCTACATGCACACCATGAGGTTTGAACCCATTGCCCAGTCTTCGAAATTGTGTGCACTACGCATTCCACTAGGTAGTTATGACCACTGACGTCACTGGTCGAGATGTGCCTTTAATGCATTTGGAGCATCAGCATTTCTATAATTTGTTCTGTATCTTCTAATGTTTATAAAATAAATAATAAAGCTCTATAGGGCAGCATTACCAGCATTATAGCATAGCCAAAAAATTAAAACCTAACTTCAGGTTATGTCGAAAAAAATCGAATTACGGAAATTTGCATGGGTTGGATTTTTTTTTTTTTTTTTTTTGTTGAGAAAATTAACCTTTTTTTGAGTTGGTTAAATTGACTCGAACGATTTTATTTCAATTTTGTAATCTAGTGCTTCTAAATAAATTAAATTTAATTCGAAATAAAATTTTGATGTTTCTGCGTATACAGATTCACCCCACTATCGTCAAAAATTAATCTTCGGATAAAATTTAACGCGATTTTAACCCAATTCGGACACGGCCTAAACAATAATATGTATAGATAGGTTTTGAAAATTTAGAAAATATTGACCCAAAATAAAAAAAAACATGTTCCCAGTAATTCTGACTTTTTAACATTTATTTCGTTGAAAGGTACCAAAATTTTTGTTAGCCACGAGAACAAACTTGTGTAAATTTTGTTTTTTTTATTTTTGATGCAATTAATGTCTTAAATAAATCCATGTGAATGAATTTAAACGTCTCACCATCTTAAAAAACATGCATGTACTTGTACCTATTTTAAATAGGATTTAATGGCTTTTAGCGATAAAGCAAAATTTGTTCGACAATCTTGCTTGTACACTACCTATTTTTTTTTATTTTTTTTAGATTTATGTCGTCCTTTTTAGTGCAGTTTTTAAACATGCAGGTATACAATCCTACTTAGAATATATTTTTACAAGCAAAATTAAGCATACTAGTATCCTACCTTGGCCGAAACTCGGCGAACAAAAACTGAAACACTCTAGGAAAGAGAAAAATTTTAAATTTGTTTTAAAATATTGAAGGAAAAAAAACATATTTTTTTTTTAATATGCAGTGTTCGACAGTTAAAAAACAAAAATGGCCAACAGTGTGTAAATGCGTGTCTCAAGTAGATTCTGCACATCTCCGCAATTGTGGCTTTTCAACCATATAAAATTTTAACTTTAAAGATTTTTTCGGAACTTACCGCGTTATTTAACGTGGTAAGTTCCGAAAAAATCTGTAAAGTTAAAATGATTTATGTCCGCGAAAAGAATAGTTTAAAGTTTTATACATATAAAATTTTTCGAAATCGGTCAAATATTTTTTGAGAAAATGGTACCACAAAATTTATTTTAGCCTATTTATTAAGCAATATTTTTAGGGCATATAATCATTTTTTTTGGAGCATAATATAATAATTTTTTAAGGGCATATATGTATGTAATTGATTTTTAAGGTCATAATTATAAGCGCTTAAAACTGTTTTTAGGGCATATTTGTGTTTGCACTAATAGGTACATATTTATGAGTTTTGATATCAGATCTTAAAAAAAGGATTTTTTTGGTTGAACAGGAAAGTTGATATGGGTTAGTTAAAGAAAATTAACAAGATTTATTTTTTGCAAAATGGAAAGTGACATTAAATACATAATGTGCATAAAGGTACCTAGAAACTTCGGAACCTATAATGGTGTCTGAAACGGCTTATTACGTTTTAATTAATTTAAATTGAAAAGATTAGCCAGTTGTCATTTTCAATGTCCCCATGGTTACTCTATGAGTGAAATCTGTAAATTTTTTATTAAGAGCATTATTATTTTATAAAAATCGAAAAACAAAATTAGAATATCTGGTTTAGTTTCAGAGAAAAAAAATTAAAAGGTGAAAAAGTACAAATATGTTAACTTTTTAAAATTAGAACTAAATTATAATTTTTTCTTTTTACATAGATTTTTGGATGTGGTTTTTTAAAGGAACACTTAAAAAACAATAATGAGAAAAAAATTTAGAATAGCTATATTAGTTCGAGAGAAAAAAAAATAAAAGATAAAAAGTGCAAAATCTTCATACAAGTTTGTATGGAAAATGTATGGCTTTAGAGGCACGGGTATGTCGTCATTTTTTGTTGCTCTAAATTTTTTTTTTCAGGAGAATATCTGACTTTAAATGAAAAACAAAACCCCTGAAGAAGTCGTGGATAACGACGAAACGTTGGGAAAAGATGAAATAGACTTGTTTTATTTGCATTAAAAAACATATTGACCAAAAAAGCCTACCTAAAATATGAAAAACAAAATTTTTGACTTTGGTTACTAATATCTCAGCAAGGGCAGTTTTGAAAACTGGAAATTATTTTCTACGAGATCTTTTTAAAACCTTATAACGATTATTTTGTTCGGCCGCTCACCGAAGGCTTAAGGAAAGGTAAAACGACTTTTTAAATACTTTTATTAAATTTTTCACTGCTTTACAAACATATATTGCAGGGCTTAATTTAGTAAGACATTTTAAAAAAGCTATACACGAAAGTTTTGCGTTAATTACTCGTGCCGATTCATATGAGTGTCCAATAACGGAACCTTAGAAAATCATTCACTTAATTTTCTCAACACAAAAAACTTTAGAATGCTATTTTTTTATCTCAATACAACCACTTTCCACAGAGATACAGCTTTCGAAAAACTAAAAACAAGTGAATTTTTTTTTGCTCCCTTAATTTCTTTGACTAAGTATAGTGTATAACTGTTTAAAAACTGTCATAGTGACATCAAATTAGATCGACCCAACTTTATTAATTTTGTTTGTAACCACGACATGTTTTTATTGAATTATGTCTTTGTCTTTTACATGTCTTTGACAAAAGTTGTTTGTACTTAACTTAAGAAATAAACTTAAAAAAAAAACTACTAGCCAAGCCATGTATGTAGATATAAATATCTACATATTTATACATATGTAGGAACGTGTAATTCGAAGTTCTCTAGGTTCATAATAAAGTTTTTATATTAAATTTTTTTTGAAAGTCTTCATTCAGAATGTGATGAAAACGAACGAAATAAAATTAAAAAAAAAAAAAAAAAAATTGGAAAAGAAATTTAATTAAAGACTGCGGCAAATGTTTGGTTTTCTTTTTTTTTATTAAAAACTTTCAGAGGTTAAGAGTCCAACTTTGGTCCCATCTATCAACGTTTATGCGACCAAGTTTTCAATTGATTTATACATTCCATTCCTGTGCAAAAGTTAAAGATGACAAGGATGCCTACCACATAGCCCGCGTGAACGACGACGAAATATCAACGGCAACGAATGCTGTGGATCTGGGGTAACTTCATTGAGTTTGTCTGAATTTTGGTTTTTTTTTTTTTTTTTTTTTTTTTTTTTTGTGGGCTTTGCCTAAAGACAAAGTTGAGGTATTGCAGGTGAAGAATAGTGAAAATGTGGTAGACATTTTCATTCTTTTATGATAAATTTCTTTTTTACAGAATATACATAAAAAGAAAATTAAGTGAATAATGGAGAAGGTGTTCCTTGCAGGTAGTTTTTGGAGTAAAGTATCAAACATTTCAGAAATAGTCTTTATCAAAATGGAGGCAAATAATAAGAAAGGACAAAACGCAATATTACATACATTCAATGTCTGTAATAGTCTGACTATTGTTTGTACGGAAAAATCAATTGGAAAAGTTCGTTTGAAAATTATAAAATTTGGGAAAGACTGGAAAGTTCTATTTTTCATAAGAATATTGTATGAACTTGAAACCTATCGCACGATTTTCGTAATTAATTTATTTTATCCGCGGTCTTTAAACGGTTTTAGAAAAAGCTAATTAGGGCATGCTCACTTTAATTATTTTAAATTTTTTCTTTATTAACCAGAAATTTATAGGGTGTCTCAACAAGAGTGCACTATTTCATGCTGTTGCATTAAATTTCAAGGGTGGTTACAAGGTTGGAGAGGGTTTGTTTGCTCTTTATTAAAGCAAAAATCGATTTTTTATGAATGCAGCTCAAATTTTCTTCCACGAATACAAGGAAAAGAACTTTTGCCTCTTTAAAGGAGGAATCGTCTTTAACTGGTCACAAAGCTTGCGAAAAACATTTTTGTAAAAATTTTGCACACAATTAAACTATCCAGTTTAGATTTATGAAGTTGCAGGGAAATTTGCAACCCCCGACTAATAGAATTCCTCCACTAAAATTTTTCTTTCAGATTTGCTGTTAAATAAGTCGTTCTTATTAGGAAAAAAAAATTGGTTTCGGCTGCTCAATTTTTAACGAAATTTTAAGACAAAACATCCTCGTGATGGGAGAATTCTCTTCTTGCTTGTATAATATTTGCAGAATGTATAACCTTTAAAGGTCCAGGATAAATTTAATGTAACTATTTGGAATATCAACGGCCTCTTATATATAATATTCTTAGGAAAATGTTCTTATTTATAAGTTTTTTGCAAGTTGCATGCAAGTTGCTCGCAAGTCTAGTTAAATCACAAAATTTAATTTTGCTTACCTATGGTTATAGTTAATCGTAAAATATGTAGGATAACTTTTGTAGTAAATACACAGAACTCCAAAAACTAATAACAGCTGACGACAGTTTATAATATTTGGCGTACTATTAAATATATAATGGAAAATAATAATTTATTTTCAAACGAAACTTTGTCAGTCAATATTAATTTATTCTTGGATTTGAAAATAACACTATTCCTACATTTTTTTGTGCAAATAAATAATTTTGTAATTTTACGTGGATTTCCGTTGCGATTCAGACTATTAACCTATTAAATCCCCAAACACTTTCCAAAATTTTGAAAAAATGTGATCAAGAAGCTTATATCTTTCCAGTGGCGAAGCGAGGGGGGGGAGGGCAAAGGGGGCACAGGCCCCGGGCGGCACTTTGCTTGGGGGCGGCAATTTTTCAAAATATACGGGTAGCACTTTGCTGCAATTTTTCTAAATACGTTAAAGTATATGGTTTTTGTATGTTGTTTTTATATTTTCTTTTCATTCCGATACATTTTTCTGTGGATAAATTTTATCAGTCCAGATAAATTATTTAAAAATTTTCGAGCGGTAACACTGCTTTCACATTCAATAACAATAAAGCTACATAATGTAAATACAAAAGCTCCCTCATTCACATCAACCAAAACATTTCATTCGACTATTTCTGAGCCACCAACAGCTTTTTTTCGTTTCACCATTGAAAAAAAAAATTAAATAGAAAATGAATTACAAACAATGTTGTGACGCTTTTTTTAAGAATTTAAATTCAGATGCCGAATCATTAAATTTAGTAATTCGTAAGTAACTGACAATTGCTGGATTTCTTGCTCGGATAATTGTTCGACATTTATCCACCATGGAGATGGGCAGTAGGTAAGAGAATTTTATTCAAAATTCTCAAATTTGCAGGTTCATTTATTCTTCACTTTAGAAAGTTTAATTTTCACAATTAATCTTTGTGGTAGAGGGATTTATCCCAGAGGCCATGACCCTTCGTCATTGTTACCATAGTAAAGGAGCTAGAGCCCATGTTGAGAATTTTTCAAGGCAGCACATTTTACGAAGTTCTTATATAACTGGTTACTGGTTGAAAATTAAGACTGACAGTTCTTTCGAGAAAATAAAACAAATCGGACATATGTATAGGTATGTTAAATCTAATCAAAAATAGTTCTGAAAAATGTAAGAGTATAGGTAATACAGATTTGCTAAGTAATTGGTGAATCTTTGAAACAGATAATTAGAAGTTTCGATTCCATCTAAGATAAGCTGTGGTAATTTCGTTGAGCTGCAAAAAACATGTTAACCGTTTTTAAAAGATAAAACCAGTTTTGAACAATTTAATTTTGATGGGCTGTTGTGAAATATGTTTAAGTTTAAAATAAGCTTTGTCCAATAATTCTGTTTCTTCATTTCCTTATGTATAACAATAATAGAAACAAATAATATATAATAATTACTATACTATAACTATAAGAATAATAATAATTAAAGGCAGTGCGGGTTGATTTTTTTAAAACCGGTTTTGTTTTTCAGCCGTCATCACCCGATTAGACACTTCTATCTTCATAAAATAATATAAATAAATATAATAAATCTGTGAATAAAAATTATAACAAGGTAAGTTAAGTAGCTGTTTCACTGTGATTTTTTTAAAAATAGCAAACAAAATTAAAGGCCCAGAAAAAAATTGCTAAGGGCGGCAAAATTGGCTCTGCCCCGGGCGGCAAAAACCCACGCTACGCCACTGTATCTTTCAAAAAATTCTTCGAAGTATGTACCTAGAGTTACAGTACAGATGAAAAGTCACTTTCGTCCATATAGAAAACATGGCTGTGTTCATCAATAGCAATAAGGTAAATTATTTGATTTTTCAACATGATTTTTTAATTTGATTTTGAAGTGTGTGACCCCCCCCGATGGCTCAAATTCTCAAAACGCCCTTGTTGAATGTGCCGTCACATTAGCTAAACTTTTCCCCTGTGTTTTCACAATAATAACACGTTCTTCTCTTGCGTAGCACTTCATTTTTATTAATCGGGTATTGGTGGCAGCTACAAAATTTCAGAGCTGCCACTTGTATGGAAAAAGACACACAATTTAAATTCAGCACTCTTATTGAGACACTCTTTAATTAAGCTCACTTTAATATAAAAGATCAAAAAGTTTAGTTTATTTGGAAAAATATCTCCCCAGGACTATTCTTTTATTAATTTGAGTGGGTCATAAATAAAAGAATGTATGCATATCTTACTGTAAAAAGCCGAAGTAATGAAATTCGACAATTTACCGGTATCCTAGATACCCAGCATTACGGTTATAAATAGTGGGGTTTGTATGCAACCCCTCTGCTTGGCCCACTAAAGGATTAGGGGTAGGTGCGAGGTTGTGTGTATGCAAAGTTTCTTTTGCATTTAAAGAATCTGGATTTAAAGAAACTTTGAATGTATCCTACATATGTATAATAAACAGTGAGGTAGGATTTACCGGTAGATTCAAGAATTTCTTTACTTCGGCTTTTTACAGTAACATAATATAAGACAGTGTGATACCGAAACCTGACATGCACATGTTTTCTTTTCAAAAGAAATGAAATATGAAAGTAAAAATAGGTAAAACGTAAAAGTAAAAAATGTTTGCGATCATATTTAAAACACTCCTTCTTTGTGGGCCCTTTGTGCCTGTACCGCTTTGATATTATCAATGTTGATATCGCTGCTCGTAGTAGCCGTGGCGTGATGGTTAGTGCGATGGACTGTCATGCCGGAGGTCTAAGGTTCGATCCCCAGCCTCGCCACCTATTTATTTAAAAGAAAAAACGGCTACTGCCTCTTGCGAGGAATTGACAAATCCTCCAAGAGTATCTCCTGTCACAGAAAAGTGCCGCTCGTTAGCCGTTCGGATTCGGCAATAAACTGTAGGTCCCCTCCATTCCTGCAGACACGCACACAGGAATGAGCTGTTTTGCCATCAAATTTAATTTAATTTATTTTTTAGATATCGCTGCTCAAGTTGTCCATCTAAGCTCCTATATAAATGCACTTTAATATTGTTTTTCAAAATTCTGAAAATTTTTATCAACTTTCTAGAATATTTTTTTGCTTACAAATCGATTAAAGTATCTCCATTGTCTCATTTGGTAGGTTTATGCCTATAAATTTATCATTATTATTTTAGGGATGGGTTCGGGGAATAACTTTGCATAATTAGTTTTTCGATTTTTCGGAAATTTTACATCAACTTTTCAATTTAGAATTCCAACAATCGAATTCAATTGCTCCTCCATTACGGTTTTAAGCTTGAAAGGGGTACCCCTCCTAAAATTTTTTTTTTAAATAATTATAGCTTGACATTTAATCTTCTTCTTTAAAGATCTTAAACTTAAAAATCGGATCATTACAACGAAAGATATAATTTTTAAAAAAAATCACAATTTTGTAATTAACGGACCTTTCTCCGCTGGTAGACTACAGAGAGAAGTGAACCAAACACACTTTTTCCATGCAATTTTTCCAATTTATCGATTAAATTCAAATTAAAATTGTGAGGCTTGTGTATCACGTAGCAAATGAGGTATCAAAATAATCGTTGTTTGAATGACATTCGTAATAAAATAAAAACCAAGTTAAACCATTCATGCATTGATAAGATATGAGATCATAGAACAAGAGTTCTAATATTGCCGTTATCTCTCAGCTCAACGGTACTTTAGGAACTAAATTTTTTATTTTAAAAACAATATTCTACATTTTTACTGGCCCAACTCCCCTCTATAAAAATTGTATACATTTAATAGGGCTCATTACAACAGGGAAGGCGGTAGGGTCCGTTTTTTTGAATTTTCACTCACTAATTCTATATTAATTTGATTTATCAACCAACGAAAAGGAACTAACTTTGTAAAATATTTCGTCCGCGCTTACAAAAAGAAGTTCGTATGACATTGGCCTTAGATCGGCTGTGATGTGGTTCCGAAGCTGATGTAGGAGCCCATCTCGCTACTTAGGGCATACGAGCTAGCTTTCTGAGGTGTTTAAAATCACCAATATTGACATAACATATTTTTAAATACTTATGTAGTGAAAATGTAAAATCTTTACAATTTTGTTCATTCTTCAAAATTACATATTATAATTCCAACCAAATTTTCAAAAAATTAGGTTGGAAATTATTTACATATGTATATGTACATATTTTTAGTTGAAAATTAAATTGTTTAAAAAAACATCTAAGAATTTACGTCAAAGTATGTTAAAGTACGGAAAACAAAAACAAAACAATATTGTTTACTTTAATTGGTTTATAAAATTTTAAACAATCCGGAAAAATCTATCAGTAGATCACTTTGAAAGTGACTTACGGCCAATTTCTTGACAAAGTTCTAACCACTAAAACTCGGTTTATCGAAAAATTAGAACTTGATTAAGTTCTAACTCATTTCTTCACCGAGTTCTAACTTCTAACGCGTTAGAACTTCGATTTGGATCTCAGTTTGAGATAGAACTTCGATAAACTTGGACCCTCGAATTCGGGGGTCTAGAGACTTAGAACTCGGTTTAACAACATTTTTATTTCTTCAAAAAACTTATTTGGTTATAAATTTTGATTCGACTTGAAAGAAAAGGGAATTCAACTCAATTTGGGATAAATTTAGTTTTAGGTGCAAGCCTTTTCGCGTGCGCTGAAAATTCCATATAACCAGATAGCGTGCTGGACAAAACACAAATTTGTGTACCTATGTACATATTACAAGCTTTTAACTACTATATTTTCCTGGTGAGGAAAGAAACAGAAATGCATTAATGTTGAAAATTAATGACAATCGTTCGCATCTTGACACTGTAGAGTGCGTATTTGAATCTGAGAGACATTTTGAGTAATCTTAACCCCGGAAAGAAGCCACAAAAAACACGATCTTTGTGGTGTTTTTGTATATAGCATTTATGTAGGTAGATATATTGTTTTTAAGTTATCCTTTTATTTCATTTTAAGTAAATGGTCAAATTTGTTGTATCCAATTTAGTTGCATATGCTGGTGTTGTTTTTAATTCTCGTGGTATAAAATTTTTTTATATTGTTCATTTTGTTAGTTTTGATTGATCTTTGAACTCGCACCAGATTTTTGTTTCATGAAAGAAAGCCAAAAGATATGTGGTATTGCATGCTCAAACCTCATCTTAAGTAATTGCAATTTTTCGAAACAATTTGTCAGAACCACATCCATAATCAATGATTCGGGACATTGGAACAGTTACCTTCTTCTTTTTTTTTTATTATTTTTGATGCACTTTGATGCACATGCACACATATCTTTTTGGGTTTATTTCACGTCAAAAATCTGTTGCGAGCTATCGGACTAATAAAAATATTTACTACTTGCAAACACCAAGTATTCAAAATTCAATACGCGCGAAATCACACAACATAGAATTGAAAAAGAAATAACAACATCAACACCAATGCATACAAACAAAACTGGCACAGCAGAAATGGGAATGTGTTTTTAATTAATGAACAAAATAAAAGAAATATATTCACAAAAAAAGTATCCAGCTAAATGAAACTGACAAATATTTAAATATTTGTTGATAGATTGTCAGAAATTTGTGTCAGAAAATGATACTGGGTGCTACAAAAGTATTAAAATATAGACTAGAACTTCGTTTCTTTAAACCGAGATCTAAAGTACTTAAAACTCAATAGTGATCTTAGACCGAGTTCTAAGGAAATGATTAGAAGTGAAGAAATTATCAAGTTCTAAATGTTTTTAAAACTAAGTTCCAAAGATAAACCGAGAGTTACTGGATCGAGTTTTAAATTGATTTTAGAACTTTGTGAAGAAATTGGCCGTTAGAGGAATATTTTGTCTGTAAGATTGAAAGTTTAGGCAAATGATATCTTGTTGCGTTGTAAATATTGGTAGGTACTTTTGAAGTATAGTGACGCTGTCTCAAATAAGATTTCTAATGGAGTTTCTAACTCTTCAACCATTTCTATTTTGATGATCCTTTTACATGTCCACCTCCATTGTCAATTTTTACAACTATGGCGGCGCAGCATGAGAATTTGCTTACGGTATCACAAAACCGACAGCTTTCAAATAAAAACCCACAAACACAGAAGTAAAGGGACAACATCAGTTTTACTTCTTCTAAGCACATAAAGCCCTTTTCATCGATGGGGAAAGGTGTATATTATAAGTTTTTTGTATTGTCTCTATAAAGAGCATTAAAGCAAACAAAAACTGGCGATGACAGGGATGGACGAAGGCACAAAAAGAAAACAATTTTAATGAAGTCAATTTATGCTGGCTGATGGCACTATAGTCTGAGACCAAGACCAACACCATAAAACCTTATTCTTTCATGAGCGGTATGTTTTGCTGAAAAATTAATTTTAATTCATGATTTATGACTTGATTATCCTTGGCCGTTATCACAGTAATAAAAGAATAATAATTGTGAGCACATCAACCGTGGCTCTGTCTTGGATGTACTTATATTTCTTCGAGTATATATACCGATTGTGCATTTCCAGAGGATAAAAATCATAAATGCGAATCGAAACAGACGGTCTCGTCAGTCTTTTTGTTCGTTGGTTGGTTTAATTCATTTTTATAGACATCACTGGTATGTAGATTAAATTTTTTAGCGAGGTAATCATAAAACATAGATATGTATAGGTATATATAGAGACTCTAAAGATTTTCATTGTTCAGAATTTTTTATCAGTAGGTATGCGATAACGATTTACCTTAGGGTAAAATGGTAAGGTTTGAAAAAGTATTGTTTTGCATTTCAATTTTAATTCATATCACATTCCTTAGTTTTTGTGAATTTTTTTTTTTCGATTTTGTTACATGTAAATCAATGGCTACGGTGATACTTTGCATGCTGAATAGAAAAAGTATTTAAAGAAATGTTTATTTTATTTATTAAAATTGACACAACGAATATGGAGAAATTCGAAAAAGTGGTTTGAGCCATAAAATTCGTCAGTCTGTGCAATGTGCATCTCTGCGTCAACTGATGTTATTTGCGCTAGAAGTTAATTGGGTGGAATGATTTACTTCAAGTTTGGTACAGACCATTTTTATGTGATGCCCTAGAGGGGAAATTCGAATTTTTTTTTTAGCTCATCTAAAATGGGTAGACACAATATATCATCCACCAATGTCGCAAGTCGAAAACGAATAGATCTTATCGATTTAACTTCACCAAAATGTTTGTAAGACAAATATGTTTCAGATTTTTACCAGAAAATTCGTAATATGGAAACAGGGTATTGAAAAAAGCTTGTTTTTAAGTTATTTACCTGTGCATTTTGATGCAATTTTGTAGCCTGGTGCATCTTAGCATATGAAATAATATTGTGTTTGAAAATTTTGGAAATTTTTTTCTTAAAAAAAAAAAAATTAAAAAAATTTTAAGATTTCACTCATTAATTATGTGAACATTGAAAATGAGTTTTTTGTTAGATAAATAAAAAAATGACTAATCTTTATAATTTATATTGCTGTCCCATTTTCGCATTGAAACTAAATAAGCTGTTTTAGACAACATTCTAGATTCTAAAATGGATATGTAAATGTAATTTATTTAATGTCCCTTTTCATTTGGCAAAAAATTAATTTTGTTAATTTTCTTTTAGATAATAACCCCATCTTACTTTTCTATTCAACCAATTTTTATCTGAGATCCAAACTCGCACTTATACATAATATCAGGCAGACGGCAGTATTGCCATGCCCTTATTCTTAAGTATACAAATTGTTAAACCTTATGATGAAAAAATAAAGAATCTATCTATCTATCTACATAATATCGATTTTAAGCAAGCTTTACTTCTACTCTCACAGTGCACATTCAACTGAATCGATGCTCTTTCTTTAAAGATTGTTCTGTTTTGAATAAATAATGTTATTTTTATTTTCACTACCTTTACCTCCATAATATTTAGATATTGTTGACAGCCCTGAACATCTATATCGCACACACACATTGATAGACTTTATAACTACCATTTCTTTTTCATTCTGTTCTCTTTAAAGTACCTTTGTAGTCGGGGTGCAGCATTGTCATTTTAGCACTTACATTTGACTCTCTCTAGAACTTGGATGCCTTAAGCAAGAGTTGATTTTAGTTATCTTTAAATTTATTGTTAGAGTTCTAGTTGTTTTAAATAAATGAAGTTTTGTTATTTAATTAATCACGACGTATTTTATTTCCACCGAAATAGATTTGGAAAATACAGGATCACAACAACTGGCGACGAGGATATTGGTTTGGCGTGTTAAAATAATTTTTTTTTTTCCCAACCTAAAATTTTCATAAGAGAATCATAAAATGGCGGATAATGCGAAAGTTCTGGAACTTTTAGAAGTTCAATCCAAATTATTGCAAGCAGTCATTGGCAATGGAAATCCAACTTCACAATCATCAAGACCAGAATTTTTAATGGATTCATTAGCAAATAGCATTACGGATTTTTGCTACGATCCAATAAATGCCATTACATTCGAAGCGTGGTATGTACGCCACGAGGATATTTTTAATGTGGACGGAAAAAATTTAGATGATGCATCGAAAGTGCGGTTGCTTATGCGAAAATTAAACCCGATTGCACATGAAAAGTACGCATCGTACATATTGCCGAAAAATACTCGTGATGTGGATTTTCTAACAACAATAGGAATTCTAAAGACAATGTTTGGTACCACAGAGTCGCTTTTTAATGCGCGTTATCGATGTCTGCAAACGACAAAAAGTGAAACAGAAGACTTTACAAGCTATGCAGCACGCGTAAATAAAAATTGCGAAGATTTCAAGTTGAGCAGCCTCACAGCAGATCAATTCAAGTGTCTAGTGTTCGTGACAGGGCTCCAATCGTCATCCGACGGAGACATACGAACAAGACTGCTGTCTCAATTGGAAGAAAATTCAAAATTGGATCTGAGTAAGCTGTTGTCGGACGTCCAGAAATGGTTCAGTCTTAAAAAAGATGCAGCGCTCATTGAGCAAGTTGCAGTACCAATCACGTCAATCAAAGCAGTCAGAAAAACTCAACTAAAGTCAAAGCAGCATCCACAACAGCAATCTCAGCACATTCAACAAACTAACAAATTACCAAGATCGCCATGTTGGAGCTGTGGCGAAATGCACTTTTCAAAAGATTGTCAGTTTCGAAATCATAAATGTGCAAAATGTGATAAAGTGGGTCACAAAGAGGGATATTGCAGTTGTTTTTCGAGTAAAAGTGATAAGCAGAATGTACAGTCAGGAAAGCAGAGCAGTTTCCGAAGGAAAAAGAAAAACTATTCTCCACGTAACAACGCAGTTTACGTCAATTGTGTCAATCATGCAAAAAGGAGGAAGTTTGTAGCAGTCAGCATCCGCACCAGTGAACAAAACAAAGATCACAATATTCGACTTCAAGTAGACACAGGATCGGACATAAGCATGATAGATGTATCTACCTGGAAGAAAATGGGTCGGCCAGGTGTGCCGCTCACGAATAAGCAAGCCAAAAGTGCTTCACTGGACAGCATCAAGCTGATCGCTGAATTTCCTTGCGAAGTTCAGCTAAAAGGGGAAGTAAAATCATGTAAACTTTTCGTCAGTAAAATTAAATCCTTAAACATTTTAGGAACAGATTTATGCGAGGTCTTCAGCCTTTGGAACAAGCCAATAAACGAAGTTTGTATCGGTCGCATCATTCAGCCGACAGATTCAGAGCGTGATGCAGCCATGGTCAGCATCAAGCAACGTTTTACTAAATTGTTCCAGTCAGACTCCTCAGTGTGCACCAAAACACAAGTCGAACTCCATCTAAAGCCAGGAGCCGCTCCAGTATTCAGAGCTAGACGTGATGTAGCCTACAATGTTCTACCACTCATTGAACAAGAGCTCCAGCGTTTGCAGGACCGAGGTTGGATCACTCCAGTTGATCATTCAGACTGGGCAGCACCGATCGTTGTAGTCAGGAAGGCATCAGGAGAAGTACGTATTTGTGGTGACTATTCATCAGGCCTAAATGATCAGTTGGAAGCGCATGAATACCCCATTCCAACGCCGGAAGAAATTTTTGCGAAAATGGGTGACAGTGTCATTTTCACGCACATAGATTTAGCTGACGCGTTTCTTCAAATAGAGGTCACACCAGAGTCAGCAAAGCTGTTAACAATAAACACCCATAAAGGATTATACAGACCAAACAGGTTAGCCCCGGGAACAAAGCCAGCACCAGGAGCTTTTCAACAAATCGCAGATAGTGTTCTTGCAGGTATAGAAGGAGCAGCAGCATACATCGATGATTTTATAATCGGAGGGAGAAATTTTCAAGAGCATTTGGAGATTTTAAACAAAGTGCTACAACGACTTGTAGATTTCAATTTTCGAGTGAAGATGGAAAAATGTTTGTTTTTCGTTCCTCAGCTAAAATACCTGGGACATATTTTGGATAAAGATGGTTTGAGACCAGACCCAAGCAAAATAGAGCGCATAAAGAAGATGCCGGCACCATCAAACATCACAGAACTCAGGTCATTCCTCGGAGCAGTAAATTATTATGGAAAATTCGTAAAACAAATGCGAGAAATACGAGCCCCATTGGACAATTTGCTCCGAAATGATGTGGATTTCATTTGGTCAAAGCAATGTCAGCAGTCTTTTGAAAAGTTTAAATCGATTCTCTCTTCAGATCTCTTGCTAACCCACTATAATCCAAAATTGCCAATCAAAGTAGCAGCGGACGCATCAAACGTAGGGTTAGGAGCATACATCGCTCACGTATTTCCAGATGGCTCAGAAAAAGTGATCATGCATGCCGCAAGATCTCTTACCCCAGCCGAGGTACGGTATAGTCAGATAGAAAAGGAAGCTGCAGCGATAATTTTTGCGGTGAAAAAATTTCATCGTATGATTTTCGGTCGCAAATTTACACTACTTACTGACCATAAGCCGCTCATAGCCATATTCGGAAGGAAGAAAGGAATACCGACACATACAGCAAATAGACTCCAGAGATGGGCACTCATACTAATGATGTATGACTTCGACATAAAGTATATTTCAACAAAAGACTTTGGATTTGTCGATGTTCTCTCACGCTTAATGGAAAAGAAAGCAGAGTTAAATGAAGAAGTAGTCATCGCAAGCATGAGATTCGAGGAATCTTTTAACACACATTTGCTTAAAGTAACCGAAGAAATTCCGATTAAATTCGAAGTAGTCCAGCGCGAAACGAAGAGCAACAGATTGTTACAATCAGTCATCAAAGCATTAAACTCAGGATGGAAGGGGAAAAATCCACCGGAATTAGTACCATTTTATTCCAGAAGAGAAGCTCTGGCAGTCGTGCAAGGATGTATCATGTTCAACGATCGCATCGTCATTCCACGTTGTCTACAAAAACAAGTTCTTAGACAATTACATAGAGGACACCCAGGAATAGAGCGGATGAAAACTATCGCTAGATGTCATGTGTACTGGCCAGGTCTGGACGAAGACATTACATCTTATGTACGCCAGTGTCATTCTTGTGCTAATGCAGCGAAGTCTCCCATCAAAACGGTTTTACAGTCATGGCCGTTAACAAAATCACCTATGGAGCGCGTTCATATCGACATCGCAGGCCCATGCGGAGGAGCTTACTACTTTATCATCGTGGATTCGTTCTCGAAATGGTTGGAAGTTTTTCAGATCACGAGCATAACGTCAGCAGTCATCATCAGCAAATTAAATGAGTTTTTCTCTCGTTTTGGAGATTGCCAACAATTGGTTTCAGACAATGGAAGCCAGTTTACCAGTGCTGATTTCCAGAGCTTTATGCAGTCGCGAGGCATACAACATTTTCGCACGGCTCCGTTCCACCCACAGTCAAACGGGCAAGCAGAACGTTTTGTCGATACCCTAAAGCGAACATTAAAGAAGCTCGAGCGAGAGGGGACAAGTCTCGAAAATCTGGAAACATTTCTACAAACATATCGTTCAACTCCAAACCGGAATGTAGTTGCTTATAAATCACCAGCCGAAGCATTCATTGGAAGGAAAATAAAAACATCACTGGATTTGTTAAAGCCAGGAAAGCAAATTTCAACCACACCAAATGAAAAGCAAAACCTTCAGTTCAACAAACACCATGGTGCTAAGGATAGACAATTCGCCGCGGGTGACATAGTCTACGCAAAGATCTATCGAAACAACAAGGAGCAGTGGTTTCCAGGAGAAGTTATCGAACGCAAAGGTACCGTAAATTACAACATCTTAATCACCGAGGGAAACCATTCGCGGCTTATTCGTTCACATGCAAACCAAATTCGACTTAGATACAATGATGTTTCAACACAAATACAAAATTCAAGAAGTTCACTTTATCAAATATTAGATTTATTTTCGTATAAGAAGCCAACAATTGAAGAGGCATCAGTTGAAGTTACTGAAGAGGGTGATCCAGCTGCCGAACCTGTTTCTTCTCACCCAGTAGTTCGAGCAGACAGCGAACCGGATTCAGATTTCCTAGGATTTAAAATGTCGAGAAGCGGCACTCTAGAGGAGAACGCAACATTGGCAAGCACGAGAAGCAGCACTCCAGAGGTCCATCAGCAGGAAACCGTAACATCATCAGGCAGGCGGGTTCGTCGCCCAGGTTGGTTGAGGGATTTCGATCTCTCATAACTGAGGGAGGTGTTGACAGCCCTGAACATCTATATCGCACACACACATTGATAGACTTTATAACTACCATTTCTTTTTCATTCTGTTCTCTTTAAAGTACCTTTGTAGTCGGGGTGCAGCATTGTCATTTTAGCACTTACATTTGACTCTCTCTAGAACTTGGATGCCTTAAGCAAGAGTTGATTTTAGTTATCTTTAAATTTATTGTTAGAGTTCTAGTTGTTTTAAATAAATGAAGTTTTGTTATTTAATTAATCACGACGTATTTTATTTCCACCGAAATAGATTTGGAAAATACAGGATCACAACAGATATCATATGTACATATACAATAGGGTGGCGCTAAAAGTTATAAGGCTGACTTAAAAAACTTCTGTAAAAAATTTTATTGTAATCCATAAAAATTACAGGTCGATTTTTAGTCTTTTACTAAAAAATTTCGCAAAATTGTAATTGTTGATGAATAAAAATGAGACTTGGCAGAAATCTTAAGATAGCATCCATCACCTCTATGATTTTCAACTTTTCGAAGCCATCTTTTAAAAGATTTAAATTAATTACAACAAAAAATTTACCAACAAAAATTTGTCAATACCACACGAAAAAAAAATCCCATCAAAAACTTTCTCACAATATAAAATTTACCTCAATAAATTGTAACCCTGATTACATAATGGTGACTTATTGCCAACAATCTACTTACCGATTTTTGTTGTTCAAACGGTTATATCTCGATTTTTAGATTTTCTAGAATTTCATATTGATTCTATAATTTGATAACATTTAACACCTCTCGATTTGAAAATAAAAAATCAACTCGCTATCTCGTTCCATTAAGATATTAGTTTTTCGATATTTTAATCAATAAAACCCTATATTTCCCACCCTATAATAGGAATTTGGAAAAATAATTTCCTATTTAGCATCTACACAAAGTTTCTAATCTACAAAAAAAATGTATTATATTTTTATAACTTATGGTGTAAGAGCCCATACAGAGATGATTCAGATTATTATAACAGACAATTCGTTTTTCCCCGTAAAGGTACACTTGCTAAAATTCATCGCTTGTGTTCGTTTGTTTATTTTAATCATTTCGGTCAGTTTTTGGTAACACCAACCAAAAATTTGATAGTTTTTCCCCTATAAGCTGGAGTTCATTTTTCATTTTTCAAATTCTATATTCATTAATTTCAATGGCGCAAAATTTTAAACAGCCTGCCGCAAAATTTTAGACGATGTAGTATGATGTTAAAGAATTTTTAGTATAATGCTAGGTTAAAAGCAGGCTTTCCAAATTTGAAACGAGTTAGGATCATATTATCTTTTTAACATTTTACTAAAGTTAAAATCGCCAAATGCCTATTATTTTTTTAAGTATCATACTAAATCCAAGTGTCACTTTGGCAGCTACAATTGCAAAAATGGGTTTAACTGTCACTGTTTTAGGCGTGTTCAGCTAGAAAAATAGGTTTAGTATGATACTAGTTAGAAAATGTTTAAAGCTAAGAATATTTTAGTAAAGAGTTTTAAAGTTAGAAAATTATTAAGTAGTATCATGCTAATACCTTAACATCAGGCTGTTTAAAATTTTGCGCCAATCATTTTGGTAATTTTTTTCGTAGCTCAGACCAAACATTTTTTTGTTCAGATTTATTGAATACATTTTGTTCATTTAATCATTTTGGTAATACCAAAACTATCTCAATCAAGTTTTTTATACTTTATATATTTTTTTTTAATTTTTCGTTAAAATTTAGCAGACTAAGCAAGTAAATGTGATCTAGTCGTATAATTTGTTTGTTTAGTTTGGTATTAATTATTGAATTTTGGTGAAAAGAAAATGAAATCTTGAAGGTTTGAACGAAACAGCAAAAACTTCAGTGAACTACCACCTAGGCTGGAGTAAGCTATTTCTCGGTCGCCAGGCCGATCACCAGACTCCTTTAGTAAGCACCATACGCCAGGCCTACGTACATATATTCAATTTTATTCGAAAAAACTTTTTTGCCGTCACTGAGGTTCGAACCAGAGACCAAGCATCTCCGGGCCAGGTGCACTTCGCTTCCGAAGGTAACGTGATCATGTCGATCAAGTTTAGATTTTATTGTTTGACCTGCATTTGAATAAACTAGCATTTTTACTACAAAATACACAAGTTTGTTGTTGTTCATTCGGGTTTTTTCTTTTTCTCCAAACTCTTTTCATAAGCATATAATTCATTGTATGAAAGATTTGACTGCAAAATAAAAATTAACCTACATAGACTAAGCACCACTAACGGAGTCTAATGATCGGCCTTGCGACCGTGAAATAGCTATAACTCCAGCCTTTAAAACTTGGTGATAGCTCACTCAGGTTTTTGTTTTTTCGTTCAAACCTTCAACATTAATATGATGGTGCAAAATCTTTTCAGCCTACACCCGCACGTGTGTTATCACACAAAACCCTTTCGAAATAAAATTTTAGGTTCACGTTCAGGTGTGGGTTGGGTTGGTGGGCCGGTATGGAATGCCTTGGTATGGAATGCGATGACACGATCAGTTTTATTTTCCAAGATGCATTACAGTCATATTTGTTTTTAAACAGATTTATTTTTTTTAAGAAGATAGAAGATTTTCCAACTTTTGAAATTGGATTAGAGTTTTGCTTTTAACCCACTAGTTTTATTTTTTCTCCATATTTTAGGGAACAATTTTGTTTTTGTTTTTTGAAAACTTCATATATGTATGAATTAATTAGTGTATATTAGAATTTTTTCAATATGAAGTTTCCTTGGTAGTCAAATAAAATACAAATTTAATTAAACTAGCATATTTTTTTTTTTTACAAATTCGAAGTCAAAAGCACTTCATTTTACCCAGTGCTTTTGTTTCTTTAAAGTAAATCACAGTAGTTTATTTTATATATAGTTTTACATACCATGCCAGCAGGTCTCATGCTTGAAACGTTAATCCAAAAAATATTCCATAAATCAAATTAACAAACATGCACAACTTTTTTTTTATTTACATTGGAAAAAGTGCCACAATAACGACTTAAGTCTTGAATCTTTTAGTATCCAACATTTGGTACTATTTATATATGTATGCTTCTTTCTTTTTGACTCAAAGAACTTTCAACCCTTTTTATCCAGTTAGAGTAATGTATTATGTAATTTATATAAATATACAAATAATATTACGTATACGCCACAGTGTAAAACGACGTGGTACATTTTGTGAGACATTTTGTGTTGCTACAACTAACATCGTCATGTCGTGTAATGGTTTGGCAAAGGAATTCATCATTTGTGTGATGTGTGTATATAAAAACAGCTGGATGATGGTGAATGAACTCTTTCAATTTTCATTCGACTATAAATCTTTATCATTCATCATAATTTGTAACTGTAACTGCAAAATAAATCAATTACTGTAAAAGTAAGATTTAAAATTTTAACAGTAGGGAATAATAGATGAATGTTTTTTTCAATTATCAAGAGAAACGAGAGTGTAATTTTCGAAAAATGAAATTAAATAAACTTTGAAAAACTTAAAAAAGCTACATACAATTTTAGAAGCTGGCGCAAGTTATCTCACTGTTCAGGGAAGTAATATGGAAAGTACAATTTTCTGGAAACTTTGACCCCGCTCGAAAATTAAAATCTTTAATGGATTGATTTTCAAAATATGTATGCATTTTTGAACTTTTCATTTTTCTTCCTCGAGAGCAGCTTCGCAATAACTTAAAATATATAAATTGACCTAGGAATAAGCACTTAAAGGCTAAGGCATTTAAATTAAATCGGGTTGAGACAAGAAACAAAAATATTATAAGGGGATCTATTGCTTCCTGCTTGGGTGGGAGGCCCAATTTTATAAGAAATAGAGGTGAAATAAAAAGAAAATCATTTATAAACTACGACAAAACTTACAGTGTCTTGGTATACATTTTTATAAAGCCAAGAATCTATTATTTTATTCTGTTCTCAAAAAAAATTCTTCTAGTGAATTCGTCTTTGAAAAACTAAATTTTAATCTCAAAACTTTGAAAAACTATGAAAAAAACTGTATTTAAACTAATTTTATTCAAAATTTTACAATTTTTCAATTTTTAGCTCAACACCAAAAACCAGACGTTCAAATGTTTTCTACTTTTTGAGAAAATTGAAAATAACAAAAGTAAGTTTTCCTTTATTTTGACTTCAATCGGTTATTTTGACCTCAAAGTTCCTATATCCACTAAATATGTAGTGAATATAAATATAAATATAAATATAAATATAAATATAAATATAAATATAAATATAAATATAAATATAAATATAAATATAAATATAAATATAAATATAAATATAAATATAAATATAAATATAAATATAAATATAAATATAAATATAAATATAAATATAAATATAAATATAAATATAAATATAAATATAAATATAAATATAAATATAAATATAAATATAAATATAAATATAAATATAAATATAAATATAAATATAAATATAAATATAAATATAAATATAAATATAAATATAAATATAAATATAAATATAAATATAAATATAAATATAAATATAAATATAAATATAAATATAAATATAAATATAAATATAAATATAAATATAAATATAAATATAAATATAAATATAAATATAAATATAAATATAAATATAAATATAAATATAAATATAAATATAAATATAAATATAAATATAAATATAAATATAAATATAAATATAAATATAAATATAAATATAAATATAAATATAAATATAAATATAAATATATTATATATATATGTATATATTTATATTTGGCATCGTCTGTTATGGAATCTCCGTACTGGCAGGCTTGACTGATCTTTTTGCCGATTCTAAGGTAGGAAAGCGTTGAAGTAGCAGTGTCCGACGAGGAACAAGGTGAACTAAAAGTCCACTTTACTGTTTTTCCGGGCACTACAATCAGTTGCGTTTCCGATGAGTTTCACAGTCGAGCGCACTCGGTTTTCTGACTCCGATCGTTCTTGCCAATTCTGTTCTTTAAGTAGTTTTGCTTGATCGCCGTTTCTACTCTAATTTCCGTTTTCTTCTTGTAAATGCACTTTCGTTGCGCTGCTAAATCTATTGGTTTGGCATCACTCTTGAAACTACCAGAGCGGCTGGCTGCTGTGGGTTTTGATTTGAAGCGCGTTTTCGCGGTCGACCGTATTTGTTCCCAAAAACTCAACTTTGTGTCGAGTGTTAAGCCCAGATACTTCACAGCGTTCTTACTCGTTATAACTTCGGTGCCGATATGGGTGGACGTGGAAGTTGATTATCGTGGGGATTCGTGTTTTCGTTAGAAGCATGCTACTTCGTTTTTTTCATCAGCCACTATTAGTTCGTGTTCCTCCAACCAGAAATTTGTTTTTCGCATGAATTGATTTAGTTTTCTCTGTGCGCTTTCGGTGTCTCTCGCTCTAAGAGATATTCGGGCATCTCTATACAGAGGATTTCCTCTATTGCTGCAATTGTAGAGCGGCCTTTCTACAATCCATTTTGTCTTTCAGACAGGTCTCCTCTTCTTTGTATCGCGGCTGCAATAACTGTACGCGGATGAGGAGTCCGGGTGTCCTTTATTTTTTGACTAGTAAATACCTCAGTACTCGTAAATTGGCGTTTCTTGAATAATACCTTTAAATTCAACTGAAATCGAAGAAACCCGGAAAAATTCTGGAAAAAGCTGTCATTAAATTTAACTTAAAGTAAAGAAAATGAGCCTAATAAAGGTAGAACTATAATAATCGGATGCCGTCGTAAGCTTATATCAAAACCGACCGATGTAACCTTCCGAAACGTTAAATGCACAAGTAACCCGTAATACAAATTCAGTGCGGCATCCGATCGTGTTGTCAAAATAAAATGTAATTTCTCGCGTTAAATAAATGTAGAGATGAGCTAAATCACGACCTGTGATTTTCGGCCTGTGAGTAAAAAATCAAAATCACTACCTGTGAGTGCCTTAAATGTGATTTTAATTTTTTTTTTCTGGTTGGAAATCACAACTTCAAAACTGGGGTTTCAAAATCACAACAAACAATTCAGAAATCATGACAATCGAACAATGTGGTCGTGATTACTTTATGAACTGTGAATAAAATCACGACCAAGAATAAGGCTCAAAAATGAGCAAACTGAACAAAATTACAAGACAGGAAAATTTCAGCCTATATTTAAGTAGTATTTTTGACGGTTGTTCACTGAACAAATTTATTTTCAATTTGACATAAAATCATTTTTACGTGTACCTACCTTTGGGAGAACTAAGACCAAGTCTCCCAATTTAAAAAGACCTTATCTGCCGTCTTAAAAACTCATCAAGAAGGCAATTTTTTTTTCAAATGAAACATAAAAAAATGGAAAAATGACAAGCCTTTTCGCAAAAAGATCAAATCTTTTCCAAAATGAAAAAGACATCGGTGATTCATTAATCACAGTCACTGTTGTTATACGCTGTGATTGGAAAATCACAGTTTGGCTCATCTCTGATTTTGATTTCTGAAAATGGAAATGAAAAAATAATTAATAAAAACTTAAAACTTTTGCAGTTGACTATGCTAACGATGAATGAAATTCTATTACATATTAGATTACTTTTACTAATAAACTTAAATAATTCATAATTATACCCTTTTGTATCAAAGCAAACATAACTTCCTTTTTTTTTAATACCAGCTGTCAATTCACTTACGAAGGAGCGGTCGAGGAGCGCTCCTTTCTTCCGAAAGCAAAAGTTAACAAAAACTTCACGAAAATAAGAAAATGCACTTATGGGCATGGCTTTTGAATTGCTTGTAATCGCTCAGTTTCGTATGACCTTAAGACTTTTTAAACTTATGCGTTTGCCATTTGAGTCGATATATGTATATTATTTGTGATTTTATTTTAAGAGAGATTTGTTCTTACATTATTTGTTCTGAAGTGCATGCATTTTAGGCATGAATTAAGAGTTCTTAAAATTTCATTAATTCATTCAGAAAAAAAAAACAAAAACTAAGAGAAAGTTCTTCTCAAAGAAAGTTATTCAAATGTAAAAACTGTTGAAGACGTCTCGTCACTATAATTTGCCTATCAACTGAATTTCCATTAGCAACTTTCAAAGCATTGTCATTTTCGATACCAACTTTTATCTTCCTTAAGTTATACAACCAAAGCTATTTTTCTTTTATTTCAATATTGTTTTTTCTATTATTTCAAAGACAGTTGTGTAAGCGCAAGAAACAATATAATATACTCGTATACGTATATACAATGTACCTAAGAAAGAGAAATAAAACTTTTTGACTTTGTCTTTGAGCGAAGAAAATTGTTAAGTAAAAGAATTCGTACCAGAGTTGTGCGGTGATGCCATCAAATTTTTCTCTAGGGAATACAAATTAGGAAAAAGTTATTTTTTTTTTTTTTGCTGTCTTTATTTCAGAATAGTTATGTCTAAATAAAAGGATATTCAAAGGGAGGTATCAGTAAGATGTCGTTTGAAGTTTTTATGTTCAAAGAAAGTATTAAGACACATTAATGTGAGCTCTTATTGGTCTATTTTGACTTTTAAGAGTTTCAGGGAAAATTAAAATATAACTACAGAGAAAGCATAAAAACAAAAGTATAGCAGCTATTGTTAATGATTTTTGTCGTTATAATTAACGTAGAGTTATTTAACTTCAATTTTAGAAAAGGGTTAATGCCTTTGGCTTTAATGTATTTTACATTGAGACGGCTGGCATTGAGAAAATCAGAAATTTGATTGTACCTATAAGTTGTAAGTATAGAAAATTTGATGAGCGGAACAAACAGCATACGACTTAACCCTTTAATAATTATGTCCTGCAATCTATGCACATCGAATCGTTGAAAATCAAATTCGAGTTTTTCAGCAAATCTTGATTAAAAATGGTGGGGAACAAGAAACAATTGGATCCCGCAATTCTCGTTGTGTGTTTGTATATCATTCTATATGTATATCGAAACCTCGAAAGGAATTACCAAAACCAAAACATTGCCATAATGTCAGATAGCCAAGCCGCACTCAAAGCACTAAGCTCCTACGCCATTAACTCTAAACTGGTGTGGGAATGTGTAGCCAGGTTAAACGAACTTGGTAAGAAGAACAATGTCTCACTTCATTGGGTACCTGATGGACACGTAGGTATCCAGGGTAATGAGGAGGCAGACTCCTTGGCAAAAATAGGTGCAACAACTCCCCTATTGGAACCAGAGCCTTACTGCGGTTTAGGAGAAAACGTGATCAAAAACAAAATCAAAAAAAGAGGAGGAGGCCAAAAGATCCAAACACTGGAAAGTACTCCCCAAGCTAAAGCAGGCTTAACAACTACTTGGGAACTACAACCAAGATCGTTTCACGACCTGTATCAGCTTAAGTAGGAACAACCTAAGAATAGTAACGGGTATCCTCACGGGCCACTGTAAACTAAGAAGATACTTAAGTATTCTTGGCCTAGAAAATAGTCCCGTATGCAAATTCTGCAATAAACATGGGGAAACACCGGACCACATACTAGGCAAATGCGAAACACTTATCTACCAAGTATAAGAGAAGGACTTATCCTCTCGAAAGGTACTAATAATTAATTTGGAGGAAGAGAGGGTGAGCATCTCATCTGGCTCTAGATGGGGGCACAATAGATCTTTAGGTCGCAGTGCAATAACCCCCCCCCCCTCCCCCTAACATTCATGAATCGATTTTCTTCAAAATTTTTAGGGTAATCCCTGGAGGAAAAATAAAACAAAAATTAACGGTACCTATACCTGCCATAGAACCCTTTTATTGGTTTTCGTTTTTCACGTAAACAGCTTAACCGATTTTGATCAAAATTTCTCTTAAAGCTTGAAAAATATTTTTGTTTGAATTTAAGAAAAAAAAATTATTTTAGTCACAAAATCATTTCCTCTCTCTTCTCAAAAATTTATGAAATTTGTTGTTTTTATTTGATCAGAATAATGGTAGATATAATTTGGGTCAAATTCAAAAATTTACAAAAAAGGGTCGTCAAAGCCCAGGAGTTAAGTCATAAAACTGAGGACTGCAATATCTCTGCTCTGTGCAGCATTATCAAATATTTTGTTGTTCAAAATTAAAACCATATTTAATTGTGTTATTTTTGTTTATCAAAAGCAATATTTAATTATTTTTCTAAAATTATGTACGTTGGTAAGAAAATACAGAGTTATTCAAAACTAATAGAAACAAAAATAAATATTAAATTAATTTAGTGAAATGAAAAATTTAGTGTCGTGAATTTATCTAGCCCACAACCAAATTAGCATACAATAACAAACTATTTTCAAAAATATTTTAATATTCTCAAATAATTTCCTATGCCTAACCTATTTTATTTTGCGTTGGACGTCCAATAAACTGAATTATATATTCCTGATATACCGCAATATAATTCTTTCCAACAAAAACACTTCATTAGAGCTATATAGGAAAATAACTCTCTGCGCTCACCGACGCCACTTAGCTATTTTCATTATTTTGCTGCTTGCAGCATTGGAAAAAAAAAAAACATTCCGAGCATGTACACAATTCAGTTAAAATATCTCATAAAATGCAGATAAAATATTTGCTCACGTTCGGAACAAGCGGTGCGGTATGGTGGTGCGGTACGGCCTTGCCGCCTTGCACCTCACACCTTAGAAACTTCCAAATGCAATTTGTAACAAACTGATACGAAAATTTATTGTCCCCTGCAATAAAATGCTCCCGCGTCGCAGTCACTTCCGGCGAGAGAAGGCTGTATGCTCGGTAGGTCGGAATACGAAAAACGTCAAATAGGTAGTTGTTGCAAGTTTTAACAGTGCTGTTCAAAAATTTGTCGCAACTCATTATTGAAAATATTTATACAAAATAAAATGAACAACTATATATAAAATTATCGATTCAAGTCGGACATACATAAGGGGCATATTGACATTATGTCCGGGAAAATTATATCATCCCTTCTCAACAAAATCTTGTCAAGATTCTCTTTTTACGTTGCTAAGTAGTTTTATTATTTAAAGCCCATTCCATTATGGTCGTAACTAAATTTGATTATTGGTAGGGTCGTTCATGTCATTCAGAGAGCACGGATGGAGCACTAAGTCCCATAGGAATTTCGCTTCCAAACATGTTACTGAACTAGAGATATTCGCGAAACGTGCCATTTTACATTTTTTTTTTTAAATTACTTTAATAAAAAAACAGCCAATCGAATTTTTCTGAAAATCTTTTCTGCACTTTATGGTCTTATTATCTGTAAAATAAAATTTATTTGAAGTCGATATCCCTATGCGTTCTTGAGATATCATCGGCGAAAAAAAGCTTCGGAAAGTAATAAAGTACGTACACAGACATCTCTCTAAAAACAATGTAATCCGACTCCAGAGTCCTATAAAACGTCGAGAAATTTCAAAGTTTTCAATTTCACAAATCGCAACGATTACAATAACTTCCAATGGAGAGTTAAAAATATTTTAAACATTTTGTAAAAAAATAATTTATTTATTATTTTTTTCTACTTTTTCATCAAAAATATACTCGAATAATTAAGATTTCATCTTGTTAGAATTAAGTACCCCATTTTCCGAAAGATTTTGCAGGATCTGAGGCAAAACAAATAATTCAATTTCCCATACAAAACCTGCTCTGCTTACTTAAATTCGAGTTGTCACGAACAATTCAGATCTTTGAAAATCTTTCGGAAAATGGGGTACTTAATTCGAGTTTGATGAGATTTTAATTAATCAAAAATATTTGGGTGAAAAAAAGTTGAATTGTTCGAGAAAAATCGAAATTAATTTAGCAGAGCAGGTTTTGTATGGGACTTTGAATAATTTTTTTTTTTTTTGCCTCAGATCTTGGAAAATCTTTCTGAAAATGGGATACTTAATTCTAAATAGATGAAATCTTAATTATTCAAGTATATTTATGACGAAAAAAGTAGAAAAATATATTTTTTTTTCAAAATTATATTTGAAAATTTTTTGAAAAAAAAAATAATTTTTGTTTTGTAAAAAACTATTTTTTTAAAAAATTTTTGTTTTGGTTCGTAGTGCACTTAAGTAACACCTAAATATTTGAGCAATCCAATTTTGTTTTCCATGCGTTTTAACCAGTTTTCGAAAATTTAATCAATTTTTTCCAAAAGTAGTGCTCCAGTTTGTTGTTGGGTACTTAATTAGCAACTATCAAGCACCTAACGATGGCATCATTATACTTTTTTTCTGCCTACCTTGCTCTGCTAACTTGAGGGACATGATCATATCGTATATTTATTTCATATTGATTGTGAACTCAGCGCGTCTGTGTAGTGATCTGCTAGGGGATATACACGGGAATCCCTTTTATAAAATAATTTTTTATCCACAAATCAAAGGAATTATGCTACTAAAACGATGAATTTCAGTGCTGGGGCAAGAAATTAATTCCGATTTAATAATTTTTTTAACTTAATAACATACATTTTTCTAAACTATTTCGAACTGAGAAAAAAACCATTTCTTCCCATTACAAATTCAAATTACTTCGCCTAGAAAGACTTATGTGCTCATTCAAAATAGGTTTAAACGACTTTTAGTCCATAAATATTAGCGTTTCGTCACGGCAATCTGACTTGGACTCATCATCATCAGTTGACTTTTGAGGGCATTGACAATACGCATTTTCTATTAAGATCAGTTCATCTTACATAGATTTGTTGATGAATATCTAGCATAAACTAAATCCAACCAGATAAGAGCAGGAAGTTTATGTACCTTTAAAGTTAAAAATTTCCCTATGATTTCTTTTTCTCACCGCACTGTAGAGCATTGCATGCTGCAACAAAAACTACCTGCTTCTAACTGTGTGCCTACATAATTTATTAGAAATTTTATTATCGTGATGGAAATTGTAAATTTGATAAAATACATTTATTTAGCTAATCCGTTTCGTATGATTTGTATTTTTGTGGTAATTTTCGAACGGAATGCATTCATAAGAATTAAATTTTACAAAATAAATAATCATAAAATGGACATGGTTTCTGACAAGTACGAAAAATACAAACCTACACGCATTGTGTGGAATTGCAGCATAATTGATTTATGAATTAGTATACCTATTTATTATTTATGTACCTACCTATGTGTTTTACTATGGAGTTTTTAAGATACATATAACAATAACGTTTTGAATAATCTAATCATTTGTGTTATACCAATATAGCCTGCTGTTAGTTGTCCTTTGGTTGGGTTTTAAATGTAGAGGTAGATATGCCGATGGTAGAATGCATTAAAAATTATTTGTAAAATAAAAATTCGGAAGAAATAAATAATAAGTACATAAAAAGTTTATGTACTTGCAGCGGTGGATTCGTAATTAGAAAGGTACATAGCTATGGCATTCGACAAGATAAAGATTTTTTTCGTTTGGTTTTCAGTTATATGTACTAAAAAATAGTAACACAAAATTTTGAAAAAAAAAAAAAAAAAATCAACTTAAAAAAAACCATGTTTTTTTTTATTTAATTTCTCAAAAACTATTCACTAAAACATTTTCAGAAATTTCCACTCAGCCTCAGGACGGGAGGGGGTCAAATAGAATTATAATTTTTTATCTTGGAATGATAACAGGAATCATCCCTTAAAATATATGTAGTTCAAGAATTAGTTTTTTTTTCAAGAAGCAGTTTCTTTTGCAGTTTTTTTTGCTTAGAAACAAAACTGTCAGTTATTTTGTTTCCAAATTGTATCTTTAATATCTTTAGTTTATCACATTATTGTGTATAGAAAAAAATTATCTCAAATTAATTTAATTTAATTGGCCAAAGTAAATTGAAAAATGTAGAAAAACGAAACATCACTGTTTTAATCGTTATTTTTGAAAGATGTGTAAAACATTTTTATAAAGTGTAAAAAAATATTTTTTTTTATACTTTATCATGTTTGTAAGGATTTTTCCAAGTTTCATTTTTATTCATCAACAATAACAGTTTTGCGGAATTTTTTAGTAAAAGACTAAAAATCTACTTGTAATTTGTATGGGAAATTTCAAGTGCTCGGTGGCACGTGTTATAGTTAACCGATTTCAATGAAATTTTGCACAGAATTTTTTTAAGTCAGCCTCATCACATTTGGGGGGCGAAAAAAATTCCAACATTGCCAAAATAAGCGCCACCCTAGTGTGTATGTGTATTCTTCTTAATCTTCATTGTCAGACCACGGACATACAACAACAATTTTTCTAGGTGCAATAATGTAACCATGTTCCCCTAAGAATAATATAATTTGCAGTGCATATGCGCTGTAGATTTTATTAAGAGTCGGTACACATCGAATATAATATTAGGTCTGTCAAGCTGGGTCCACCTCCACCACAACAGAAATTCAAAAAACTAACTATGCAGGAATTAGGGGCAAATTTGGGGCTAATATCGTACTCCAATCCCGAAAGAGCCCCAAATTCCCTTCACCCTAAAACTTGTGGTGGTCTCAGCTTGAATAATTCTTTGATTTGAGTTTTCTTTCTTCTTAGTGTATGCGTATGTGTATTGTGTATATAAGAAATTTCAAAAATTATAAAAAGATACTCCGGTATCTCCATCTGCTCAGCCCATGTCCAGGACATTATATTTAATTTTATTTGACTTATATTTGAAACCATGAATTACTCTTTACCAAACTTATCTTCATGGCCTCTTTTTGGTTACTTAGTATTTGTATTTTGTGTTCATAAAAAAAAACATAATGATAACGCACAAACTACACAGTGGGTAAACAAAAACCAGTCCCATTATGGCAGACAAACAAATATATAAACATCCGGCACTGTGTACAACAAAGATAAAAAAAAAATAATTCAAAGAGATGAATTTGCATTCATCTTTTCTTTCTTCAAATTCTGTGAGTTCTCATTGCTCGCTATTAAATGTCTACTAAAGGATGTCCTTTGCTGTCATTTTTCGTTCGAAAACTCTACGCAATTTGATACCATCCGTCTTAGTCGCAGACGCTGTCGTCATTCTCATCGCTGTCACTATAATCTTGTTTCTCAGTTTCAGTTCCTTTGTAGAAGTAAAATTTAATTTGAATTTGAAATAATTTTAAAACTTTAATATCTTATAGGCACGTACGAACCTACTTTTTGTTTTAATGTGCAAAATTTTGATAAAAAAGTAGGTTATGTTGGATTTTTTTTTGATAGCTTGCATTCACAATTAAACTGGATGAATTTTTCTCTGGAAGCCTTTTTTATTCATTCCGAAATCTTTCAAAAGAGGCACAAAATTTAATTTTCCATTTCATACAAAATGTGATTTATTTAATTAAGTTTCACATGTCAGGTCGGGCCGCACGGTGATTTCGTATGAAATAGTTGTGTATGTCTATAAGGACTCAGCCACATAGGTGTGTTGGCGGGTATGTATCCATCTATAAAGGAGAATGGGATGCGTTGGTGCGTAGTTATGGGTTTATCGCTGATTGAACTTGTCGAACTCGACGCTTTGCCGGCTGAAGAAAAAACTGCAAGGGAACAAAGCGAGAAAAACCTGAATTATTTTACGGTTTTAAATTAATTTTCATTAACTAGTATAGAGATATTGACATGTCCGGATTTTATGAAAAAAATCAATTCCAAATAGCTTTAAGAGGCTTGAACACTAGGAAAGAAATACGTTAACAAAACTGCCTCGTTTACATCGATAGATTAGATAAAAAGACAAGAGAGCTTTCTAATTCTATACTGATAAAGAAAAACTTACCTCCTCTGTTTTAAAGACTAAGCCATTGAAGATGACGGATGTCTAAGTCATAAATTCAATTGACTCTTGCCTGGCGAACGAACAACGGAGTTTAGTTTCGCTAGAGAGACAAAGGACCACAAAGGACATACATTAATTTAATTAAAATTTACATAAGTATAAGACTAGGCCCTGAATGAAAATAATCTATTTCAGCCCTGATTGTGAGTTTCGAAAGTGAATGTATAAAATAATGTAGTTCAATGAGTAGAGAAAGGCGTGTGAGGCTTTTTACAATAATTTTATGCTGTGTGTACAAAAGTCTCGTTTTTGGTACGTGGGCAAGCAAAAATTAATTTATTGTCACATTGATAAAAAAAAATTTAATTAAGCTACGCGAATAAAATGACAGAAAACGACGTGTGCTCCCAAATAAATCAGATCAGTCGACTTGAACGTAAAATGTATTCCCGTGTTTATCTTTTTTCCAATAAATTTGCGGCTTATGAAAATTTGTTTTCTGTTTTTTTTTTTATTTTTCTTGTTTTCTTTATTTGTGTGTATGGACATACATAATGTGTCCTTTTGATTTCAAAATTTAAAATGAAATTAATATGAAAAATTCGATAGTTTATAATAAAATGGTTTTTTTGAAAATTTAAAAATACATACAATGTACTTTTGAATATATGTACATTGTACATATGTACTTATAAATAGGTATTTCTTATTTATTTTTATACTATGGCCGTGTGCGAATTCGTTTAAAATTGCGATTAAATTTTATCCGACATTAAAATTTGACAATTCTATGTACAGATTCACCTCACTAGTGTCAAAAATTAATCTTTGGATAAAATTTAACGCGATTTTAACCGAATTCACACACGGCCTATGTTTTTATAATTACTGGTTTGACATCAAAGGCTCAGATTATTTTTTTTTTAAATCAGTTAATGGAGAAAATGTTTTATTAATAACTGAAAACTCTAAAATATATATTTTTTTCACAATAATTAATTTATTTAAAGATTTTTCAACAATACAATTTCTATATACATATATATTTAGCACTATTCAAATAGACTTGTTGAAATTTTGATTCAAAATAGCCTTATTAAGCGTATAAAAATTGGCGTTTCGTCTCGTCCCGGCGTTCTCCCTTGTAGGTATTTATGCAGTTGTCTAATTGTTAATAAGTAATGTTAAGTTCAGTTCATCTTACATAGATTTCATATCGAATATCTATATCGTTCTGTTTATCGAACGAATTATTTAATTTGGATACATATGTACACATACATGAACAAATTATTTAATTAAAAACTGTTTTAAAACTTCACCAAATTGATAAGCTAAATTGCCATTTTTAAACCAACAAATGCGACTATATCAATTTATACATACATATATGTACATATAAATGTAAGTAATTTTAAAATTAAAAATTGTGGTTATCAAATCGAAAATTGAACGTGTGGCATTAAAACCTATGACCGTCAATATAAATATTGCGGTTTTTCTAACGGAAACCACGATTCTCAATCTAGTTAAAATTAAAAAAAAATTGCAAATCTCATTATTGAAAATTATGGTTGACACTTGCTATGAGTATTGTCATATTCAAAAAAAAAAAAAAACAAAAAAAATACGAAAATTACAAAGAAAGGATCGATAATTTCCTTAATCCTGAACCAGCATCAGCATGGGTTAATTTAGTACTGGCAAGCAAGGTGGGTACATACACACCGTTCATTTATTTAAAAATAAATTGAAAATGTGATTGATCTGTCAAACAAAATGGGTTGAATAAAATACATTTGAAATTATTATTTCATTGAAAGAACGATTAAATTTGATTTTTTTGAAGAGAACGTTGAAGCTTACAAGTTGTATTGCAAACCGCATTTTATGCTCGAAAAGGTCTCCACCTTATTTATTTCAACCTACGACTGTGGGCGTCAACTACAACTTATCCTTGATTTAAATAGAGTACACCAATGGAAAACTAACCTCTATAATCTGATCATATACAATTTTCGAATTAGATTCACGGATAAGGGAGGAAAATTGTTTAAAAATAAAATAATAAAAGTGCGTATACGCCCCAGTGTACCGCACTGTTAAATAGTTATGGTTTTAGGGAAACTAAAAATACGAAATAATTACTGCATAATTTTAGGCTTGTCATTAGTAAAATATGTACAATTTGGTTCGACTGTATAGAAAAAAATGACAACCATTTTTAAGGAAAACTGAAATTATTTACCGTGATGCGGCTTTGAATTTACACGTGATAGGTATTTTTTTAATATGCTTATGTGACGGGACCTTCTATTACTTATAAGTCAGGGAATAAATTCTGTGGAAAATGACTTTTTATTTATCCTCAGGATAAAGTTCCCCGCCTCTCCCCCCCACAACGCTCCTACTGTGAAAGTCAACATCACTAATTTCCGACCGTTTTATATAACGAATTTTGGTTGTCTTACGCGTATAAACTCGGCCATATTCGCACTAAAACTGAATAGAATTATGAAAACAAGAGCTAGTCAAACCCACAGGAATAAAAGAATCTTGAAATTTTTATAGCTTTTACTATATTATTATAGCTTAAGCTATTTTTATTTAAACAAATTGAATTTTAAGATAGAAAAACAAGTTAAAACTAAATTAATTTAGCTTTGGCTACTTGAAAATAGCTATTACTAGAAAGGATCTTTAACTAGATAGCCAAAGCTACTTTTTATTCACGCAAAACTCAGCTTTTACTTAAAAAGCCAAGTTTTAGCTTAAGCTTTTTTTTATTCACAAGACCCATTAATCAAACATGACATTACGATGATAGAGAACACGAAAAAAGTGGGTCCCGCAATTCCATCTGTCTGGCTGTGTGTATGTCTGTATGTATGTATGTCTGTATGTATGTATGTCTGTATGTCTGTATGTCTGTATGTCTGTATGTCTGTATGTCTGTATGTCTGTATGTCTGTATGTCTGTATGTCTGTATGTCTGTATGTCTGTATGTCTGTATGTCTGTATGTCTGTATGTCTGTATGTCTGTATGTCTGTATGTCTGTATGTCTGTATGTCTGTATGTCTGTATGTCTGTATGTCTGTATGTCTGTCTTTATCTCGGCCTATAGCCTAAATCACTGAAGCGATTTTCTTCAAACTTGGAGCATAAGTTTTTGGGTGATTCCCTAGAGGGTAATACTGCGTTTTTATTAGAGCAAATGAGGTAATTTCGCTGAAAATTTCCAAATTCAATTCAAAATCATCTCATTTCCGATACAAATTCAAATTTCCAAATGAGGTAATTTCAACCAAATTAGCACGAAATTCAGTAGGAAATTACGTTAAACTTTTACACACCCAAATGGATTCCATTCAAAGTGGAACCCATTTGAAATGACAGAATTTAATGTAAAAAACAACAAAAACAAGCGATTAACAATCTGGGCCTTCAAACAAAATTAGCAAATTTGAAATGTGAACACTTTTTTTGTAATTTGCCAAATTACCTCATTTCAGCTCTAATGAAAAGCAATATAAATCGAAATTTTATTTATCTCAAACCGACACTACCGATTTTTTTTTTTTAATTTTTTGTGTGTACTAGTAGTGGTATGGTCTATATTTTGGTGAACAAAATTTTAATAAAAGCCGTTATTAACGGTACCTGCCATAGAATCGTTTTTTTATTTTCGATTTTCTCGTTAACGGATTTTGATCAAAATTTTTACATAGGAGATCCTATCAAGTGTGAATAATATTATACTGCATACAAACATTTTCATTTGGATTTAAAAAAAACGGGTAGATGAATTTTTTTTTGAAATTATGGTTTTAGCTGTATATTTATATTTATATTATTATATTCTTAAAAATAGCATACCAAATTTTTTTTCTAAAAAATATCAACAAAATTTTATAGGTACATACATACATACAAAATTATTTTTTAAGAAAACCGCTCCAACGATTTTTAAGTTTTTGTCTGCATAAATTCACATTTGTTCAAAAATTGATATGGCGTTCTTCATTCTGAGATTAAAACATATATTAAGTATACGTACTTGTTTTATGAATTTAAAGAACTTGTTTTTTGCCTTTTTCCATATTCAAATTTCCATTCTTCAATTTATTATGTAAATGGATAAATACATATATAATTGTTAATTGTGTTTTATATTATACTCAATCTTTAAAATTCGAAGAAACTTTTACTACAAGAGCAAGTTCGTGCGACTTAGTCGTGCATTTTATTTCTTTAATATTCCTATATTTCGATTTTTATTTTAACAATGCAAAGTTCATGTAGTAGCCCGTGGCGTGATGGTTAGTGCGTTGGACTTTCATACCAGAGGTTTGGGGTTCAATACCAGCCGCTTCCACCTTAAGTTTTTTCGGAGCTACTACCTCTTGCGAGAAAGTGACAAATCCTTCAAGAGTATCTCTTGTCATAGAAAAGTGCCGAATGGTTGAGAGTTGTAAGTCACTAGGCCCTAGCTCTTCTTGAGCCGTTTGTGCCACCAAATTTATTTTATTTATAGTTCACCCATAATTCCAAATTTATACAGAATCTCGAGAATTTTTTAAAAGTAGATCACTTTAAGATCAAAAAATAAATTCATTCAATAAGTGTCACTATAATATAATGTTTATATCAGTTAAAGTTTTCAAGTTTACTTAGGTTTTCTATAAAATAAGTACCTAATATTGCTTTAAAAAATTTTTTTCAATTTTGACACAAAAATACATATTCATAGTTTTAAAATGATTGTCTCAATTTTCAGCCCCCCTTACAGCCAAATCCTAGATCCACTACATTCCAAATATATAAATTTTATTTTGCCTTTTTTCTTTTTTTAACATTTGTCTCTTTTCCCAACTTCATGCAAGTTTCATATTTGAAAAAAAAAAAATAGATTCTCCTAATTCACCATAGAATCCGCTTTATTTGTTACAGTATTCCCCGTTTAATTGCGTTCGAAAATTTCGTGTAGTATACCTAAGTAGAACAGCTTTTTTAGACGGCTGAATTGAACCAGCCAGATAATTGAACGAAAAAGCTTACAAGATGGTTAGTGCAGGGAATAGTAATGATTCCACAGTTTCCCCCCGCTTAAAAAAAAAATACCCTTTCCGACCCTTTTGATTCTTATTTTTTAGGAGAAATCCAGCGTTTTCGTTTTCTGGATATTCCCCTAAAATGTTTTTTTTCATATTTTGTATGACCAAAAATAATGCTACTTTTTTTTTTAGCATTTTTGGAAAATCTTATTTTGCTCAAAAATGGCTCCAAAGATTTTTCTAGAAAAAAATCAATTAATTTTTTTGGGTAAAGGCTACCTTTTGGAGAAAAGAATGGTACCTTCCATAGAACCATTTTTTTATTTCGTTTTCTCGAAAAGGAATTAGCTGATTTTGAAAATGTATTTAAGGAGAATCTTATGAAAAATTTACAGATTTCACTCATAGAGTAACCATGGGCACATTGAAAATGACTTTATTTTGCTAGATAAACAAAACACATGATTAATCTTTACAATCTTTACAAATTAATTAAAACGTAATAAGCTGTTTCAAACACCATTATAAGTTTTGAAGTTTCTAGGTGTAGGTATTTAATGTCACTTTCCATTTGGCAAAAAATAAATCTTGTTAATTTTCTTTAACTAATCCCATCATACTTTTCTATTCAACCAAAAAAATCGTTTTTTTTTAATCTGATATCAAAACTCACATACATATTAGGGCAAACAAAGACAGTTTTAAGCGCTTATAATTATGCCCTTAAAAATCAATTACATCTATATGCCCTTAACAAGTAATTATATGCTCAAAAAAAAGGGCCCTAAAAATATGCTCAATATTGCTTGTAAAAATATATTCTATGTAGGTATGTATACCTATGTAATTTATTTTTAAAAACTGCACTAAAAAGAACGACATAAATCTAAACGTCTATAAAGCTAGCATATACAATACACATTAGCATTATCAATTGAAACCATAACTAGAATTTTGTGCTCTTTTTGTGTGAAAGTCTCGATTTTTGTGCTAGCATAGTTTTTGTTTTATATAAATCTATATGTTATCTTAATATTAAGCTAGCAAAACTTCTAAGCCGCTTAGCATAATCAGATGAAATAAAAACTAAAATTTTGTGCTCTTTTCGTGCTATTTTGTGCGGAAGTCCCGATTTTTGTGTTGGCATAGTTTTTTTTTATGCAAAGTTATGCTACCCATATAAAGCTAGCAAAACATAAAAAAAACTATGCTACCACAATTGATTATGTTGGGCGGTTTTAGAAGGTTTTGCTACAAAGATCGGGACTGCCCTACAATAATAGCACACAAATAGCACAAAATTCTAGTTTTTATTTCAATTGATTATGTTGAGCAGTTTAGAAGTTTTGCTAGCTTAAAATATTAAGGTAGCATAGATTTACATAAAACAAAAACTATGCTAGCACACAAATCGAGACTTCCACACATAAATAGCACAAAAAGAGCACAAAAGTCTTGTTATGGTTTTAATTGATTATGCTAATGTGTATATGCTAGCTTTATACACATTAAATCTAAAAACAAAAAAAAAAAATATGTAGTGTACAAGTGAGATTGTCAAACATAACGTCAATTTGTTGGGGCTAAAAGCCATTAAAACCTATTTGAAATAGGTACATGCATTTTTTTTTTATAATGGTGAATCGTTTAAATTCATCTACATGGGTTTATTTAAGACATTAATTATATCAAAAATAAAAAACAAAATTTAGACGAGTAAGTCCCACGAGCTTGCTCTCGTGGCTAACAAAAATGTTGGTACCTTTCAACGAAAGAAATGTTAAAAATTCCCAGAATTACTGGGAACATGATTTTTTTTTACTTTTGGGTTAATATTTTGTAAATTTTCAAAAGCTATCTATACCTATTGTTTAAGCCGTTTGCGAATTGGATTAAAATCGCGTTAAATTCTACCCGAAGATTAATTTAATTTTTGACACTAGTTAGGTGAATCTGTAGGTATGTGTACGTACAAACTTCAAAATTTAATTTCTGATAAAATTTATTCGAAATTTTAATTCAATAAAAATCAATAAAATATTTATAGAAGCACTAGATTACAAAATTGAATAAAATCGTTCGAGTCGATTTAACCAACTCAAAAATAGGTTAATTTAAAAAAAAACAAAAACTCCAACCCAAATTTCCTTAATGCCAATTTTTTCGCCATAACCTGAAGTTATGTTTTAATTTTTTGGTAATTCCTACACCATAGACCATTATTATTTATTGAATAAACATTAGAAGACACTGTACAAGTTATGATTTTAATGAAAAATACAAAAATACGGCAAAATATGCACGTTAAACGTAAATATACAAAAAATATGCATTTTCGACGAAACATGGCGCTTAAAAGTCAGTATTTCTTATAAAACGGATTTCTAACCTAGTCTCGTCTTAATATTGTTGCTAGAAAAAAAATATGCTCTGGCATATTTTTGGTTGTCCTACATACTACATAGGTATATCGATTTCAAGCAAGCTCTACTCCTGCTTGCACACTCAACTGCATCACTGGCCTTTCTTATAAGACCGCATTGTATTCTCTAAAAATAAATACCTATCATTTTCATTTTGACAAAATCACAACCTACCATAACTATGTAGATGCATACACACATATATTTACCTACTACATACAAAAGGCTGGGAATATCTATCCACATTTGTTGGTTGCCTTGTCTGTTCATTTGTCTTCTTCTGAATGTACTTGTTGTTTTTGTTTTTCTCTTTTTGAATATTCTTCATGACCATTCTCCACTGAAGCTTGTCTGTTGACGACGAACAATACTTTTCTTTCTTCGTTTTTTCCCCGTATACCTACGCACGCCATAATTCATCGCTTGTGTTCGTTTGTTTATTTTTATCATTCTAGTAATGTTTTAGTAACACCAACCAAAAATTTGATAGTTGTCCTCCTATACGCTGGAGTTCATTTTTCATATTCTAAATTCATGTGTTCATTTCAATCATTTCGGTCATTTCTTTAGTAACACCAACCAAAAATTTCGTTGTGATGCCCCTATACGCTGGAGTTCATTTATGATTTATTGAATTTATTTCATTTAATCATTTTAGTAACACCACAACTCTGTCAAAACGATCCTATAAACATTTTCAATGTTAAAATTCAAATAGTAGGTACCTATGGTATACGAAATTTGTTTTTTGGATTTTTAAAAAAATGTTCACATTTTTTTTTTTTTTTTTGAAAACCAAATTCATATTTCGAAAATGAGTCAGATGATTTTTATGAAAATTGGTAGCGAGCAGTTTTTAATATTATCTAAAATATTTTGAACAAAATTTTTTCTTATAGTCAAAATTAACGGTACCTTCAATATAAATGATAAAAAGCCATTACAGAAAATCTTAATTTCCTCTAAAACAACTCATACGATTTCGATTATAATTGCTTTGAATACTACTAATATAAGTATGGTCTATGATTTACTTAAAACAAAATTTAAGATTAGCCATTCATTAAGAGTATACCTACCTCATAAAATTTTCAATTTTTTTTTTTAATCGATATTTCAAAAACAGGTCAACGATTTTTTTCGAAATTTAAGTTTTAGTTCAACATTAATAAAAGCTAAAAAAAATATGCACAATTTTTTTTTTTCTTAAAAATGTTTACAAAATTTTATACATAAGTATATCAAAAATTAAATTAAAAAAAAAAAACGCTCCTACGATTCTCAAAAACTAAGATTTGTTAAAGAAATCAGATGGTGTACTTTTTTAGCTATTAAAACAATTTAAGAAGAGTTTTTTAGTAAATTAAATTCGAATCAATGTTGATTTTTTCGAGCCGACCCTTTTTTTTAAGGAATTCGAGATACTTCCGTCAAGATAGCGCCGCCAAGGAATTCAAGAATCTAATGATCCAGGAATTAGGACCACATTAAATTATGTGTTCTTCGATTTGACCTTGAAACAGTCAAAATTTGGCTGTGAAGTTTTTTTCAGCTGATGAGTTGAAACAGGTGAAGCGTATGTGAAGAACAGATTGAATCGGAACTAGTATTTAGAAGTGTCGTACGTTAAAAACTGAAGGCGTAAAACACGTAAACTTAACATGGTGATGTGTGTTTGTGTTGTATTTTTTTTTTAATTCTGAAATATTTGTTTCCTGTCTCTCTCTCTCTCTTTTTTCGCTATTTTTATTTCTACGGTCAGTGCTCTACAAACAGCCAGATACATTCCTCCTCAAACAATTAAACCGTAATACTCGCGTGCTTGTAATTATAATAATTATTTTTAATTTTTTTTTTACTTCCTTTTTCATCTTTTTTTAATCTTGAATTTTTTGATTTTATTTTATTCCCAGCATTCTCCGTTTTCAGTTTTCATTATTTGATTATCTTTTTTTCATTATTAGATTATTGTCCAATTTTTGGGGCAAAAACTGACCAAAAACAAAATTTAAATAAAAGCCGCATGTCTTTGAATACAATTCAAATAGAAAGATAGTCGTACTTTAATATAAGTGACAACGAATTATATTTAGATAACAAACTTATAAAAGTAAAAATGCATTTAAAAATAAATAGAAACGTATTTTAATTAAAAGCATATTTTATTGAACTACATATTTAATACGCAACGGCGTATTTATTTTAAAGTAACTTTCTCTTTAGATTTTATTCAAATAAGCCCGGCTTTGATTTTAATAAAAATGACTCTAGCCCCAAATTGTTTGCGATTTTACTTACGTTTTCTTTGATTCTATAATGTTTTTTGGCTCAGTGTACATGGACTAAGCACCACTAATAGGAGTCTAATGATCGATTTGGCGATCAACGTAATAGCTATAACTCCAACCTGTAAAAACTTGGTGCTAGCTTACTGAAGTTGTTGTTCTTTCATTCAATATACCTTTAATATTAACATGGTGGTGCGAAAGATTTGCAGCCTACACTCCGCGTGTGTTATCATACAAAACGCTTTCAACTTCAACCCTCTAGTATGCATCATTTAAGTTAAGTAATATATCTATTTAGAACTTTATTGAGACCTTCCATATGACATATTATAAAAAAAGTGTTAGGTACAGCACTTGGGACGCAATTTTTACGGGGAAAAAGAAGTAGTAGATACTGGACGGGCAACAGTTATTGAACTTATAAATGTTTGGGGCAATCTTCTTTTCAATTTTTTTTCAAAAAGAAACTAGAATGTTGATTTTATTTGACCCATACTAAAATAGTAATTTCATTGTTATCATAGTCCTGATAATATTTTATAGTTTTGATTAAATCTTAATGCAAATAATATAAAGACATAGGCGCAAAATTTTAAACAGTCCTCGTTTAAGGAATAAAACCGACTCTAGTTAACGCACTCATTTAGTTGCAAGCACCTTGTTTAATTTGTTCTTAATTTTAAACAAGTTAAACAACTCTTCTAACTAAAGTAGGTTTTTTAACGTGATTTTAACAAATCTAAGTTGGACACGCCTTATTTTGACAGATGAAGTAATCAAACAGAACCAAAAATTTAAATTATACAAAACATCTGCATTTTGATCTATCTTCCTGTGGCGTACACAATGTTCTCGTTTCTTAATTCTTAAATAAACTACAATATCGGGAGTTTTGGATATTTTATCCCTTAAGGAAGAAGATGTCACCAAGATTTTGGCCGCAAGCACTCATTTAGGTAGTGAAAATGTGAAAATGAAAGCGTTGTCGCGATGGTGTTAACATCAACTTGGGTAAGACCTGAGAGAAATGCTCGCGCTATTGCTGCCATCGAGTACCAACAAGACATAAGTAAAGAATTTAACGAAGTCAAGCTAGTTGATCTGTTCTAACTGACGAGTTATGTACAAATCTTTCGGGTCTGAAATTAATTACACCCTTAAAATCCCAAAGTTGATAGAAAATATTGATAACATATATCTTTATTATATCGTTCCAGGTTTATGTTATCTCTTCTCGTCTCTTGGGTCAGCGTGCTGTCTTTAAATTCGCCAAGTACACCGAAAGGATACCAATTGCTGGACGTTTCACACCCGGTGCATTCACCATTCAAATCCGGGCTGCTTTCCGCGAGCCCCGTTTGTTGGTTGTCAATGATCCATCAACTGACCAACAACCCATCATTGAGGCTTCGTATGTCAATATCCCCGTCATTATGCTTTCATCAACACCGACAGCCCATTGCGTTATATTGATATCGCAATCCCATGCAACACCACAAGTCTCCGTATTCCATTGGTGGTTCTTGGCTCGTGAGGTCCTATACGTGAAACCATCTCGCGCCAATCCGAATGGGATGTTATGTTGGATCTGTTCTTCTACCGCGACCCAGAGGAAACTGGAAAGGAAGAAGCCACTGATAAGGAACTGTTGCCAGCTCAAGTCAAGGTTGATGAAGTCATCGACATTTCCTTCGACGAGACCAATAACTGGGCCGATGAGGTTGTTGCTGCTAAGACAGCTCTTTTGCCACTTAAACCGCTGTCGGTGTCGAAGACTGGGCTGACGATAACGTCAAGACCATCTTGAGGTGGTGATGGAAACTTCTAAGCACGACGAAACTTGATCTTGTTTTCAAACAATTTTAACATTGAAATAAAGTTCACAATGTTATAATAAACTCAGTTATGAAATGTTATAAGTTGATGAATAAAATGTTCAAATGCATATCTTAGATTATTTTAATTTAGAAGGCAACTTATCCAAACTATCCCGATAGGTTTGTGTTGTTTTAATATCTTGTGAAAAAGCAGCTGATGCAACAAGTCAACATATCTGAACATTTGAAGATAGGTTGACATCGTCTCGAATAGCTACTTACCAACATCAGCTTGGTGGACATTTCTTCCGAAAAAATGTAAAGTTACCAAAACTTGCAATTCCGGTGAAATCGGAAGCCCGCGATTTGCAATTTGTTTCTTGATATTTAGATTTACAATTAAAAATCGAACCGTAGTCTTATCAAAACGGTATCTTGAGTAAAATTCGAGATAGTCAAGCTCTTCGAATGGATAAGCACGAGGTTTAATTACTTTTGGTTTTCTAAATAGCTCAAAATCCTCGAAAAAATTTTCCCTATTATTGTTATGAAATGAAAGATGTCAAATGGATAAAGTATACTTTAAAAAAGTTAGAGAAGCATTTTGCTGCTTTTAAAGTTAGACGACTGCTTTAGCGTTAGAGTATATTTTATATGGTTTAAAATTATAAAAGACTCGACTCTCATTCTAAATCTCATTTTTAGAGTCGACTTCCATTTTCAAAATGATTTAGAACAGGTTTTAATTGTTTAAAATTTTGCGCCATAGTGTAATAGCTAAATCACAATCACGCGTTCGGTCGTGCCGACTTTGACATATTGAATAGAAACAATGGATTCTTATGAGGCAATCTGAAATGTTACCTCGAGCTTTGTACTCGCTTTAGATCGTAAATGTCGTAAGCTCGAGCTCAACGCCCGAATAGATCTATTTTCTATTTTGTCGCGCTTTGACAGCTCACAGTAGGTAATTGCCATTTTGTTTGTTTTCCCTTTTCTTTCGGGTTGGAAAGTTCTTGTGCATTTAGCAATTTTTATTGAAAAGAAAACATTTAGTGTACAAAAACATAATAAATTTCGTTTGTGTGGCAATTATTTATTAATTATAATTACGTGTGAATCATTTTTGTTTGATAAAAGTTATTATAAGTTCTAATTTACATTTGGTTTGTGTTGTGGTTCAACTTCCAGATAAAATTGAAAATTCAGTTGGATGTTTTTATAATTCCAAAATATATTTATACTTTCATTAATTTTATAGAATAAAATGAAATGGTTTTCTGTGAAATTTATTGTTTGTGTTTTATTTATTTCATTTGGAAAAACCTAAATAAAATTGTTTTGATGTTCTGTTTTGGAAGTATCTTTCTACCCTCTTTTAGATGTGTTCGATTTAGGCAATTTTTTTTGGTTCCGGAGAGTGTATTAACTCCGGTGTGTATACTTTTAAGTCGAGTTGACACTTTGTCTTCTGTTTTTTGTTGATGAGTGATGTGTCTTGTGGCGCTATCACTTGCAGTTTTTTCTTTTTAATTTGTATTTTATTTTTTTGTGAATATTTTTTTTATCAATGTTCACAAATAAAGATGACAAATAAATTAAAATTCCGACACAAGAAATTTGTGTGTTTGTTTAATAACCGGCTCCACTAGAAATGAATTATTGCAAGATATGTGTTATGTAGTCAAAATTTCTTGTGGAGGCCACTTATGTCAAGAAGATTTTTATTTTCAGACATAAATATCTCCATTTATATCTTGTCTTCTCAGAGGAAATAAATGTGGACATAAATTCTGAAGTTTCATTTATTGCAGCCATTTTCTAAAATCTTGATGATATTTTGGCTATTCTAGTAAAGGCCAAGTTCGAAACGCGACGTGCCTACGTGTTGCAGTAGCGCGAATAAATCCAGTGTTTGCTCTCTCGCGACCAAATTCCAAATTAAATTTTATGAAATAAATGCCCGCTCAACGCAAAAATGAATACTTCTAAAATTATATCTAAAATAAAGAAAGAAATACAAATTGCTTGTGGAGCCGGAAGTAACCTACGATTTGTCTGTTGTCTCGTGTGTTGTTTGTGGAATTGTTTTGGAATTCAGCCTGTTTCTGTGGTAGGTATACATAGGTATTCCGCACGTTCTGTCGAAGAGTGAATACATTTTTTTCTGTATGTGGGAAAGAAAAATTATTGCTCATGTAAAGAAAATAGTTGAAAACAGAAATGACAGTTTGCAACACATCAAACTTGACAAGAGTGTGTATGTACTAAGTCGGGCGGCGTAAAATCGCCACATTTAAATGTGCAAATCATTTTGCTAGCCTTATTATGTAGTAAAATTATTCAGCGATGGGTGTTTTTTACGTAAGTGCCTGTTTAAATGTGCTTTTTACTGAATGGCGCGTTCAGAGAGACGGGTTGATTTTATGTGCGTTAAAAAGAGAAGAGTAGGTTTAACTCAAATTTTGCTGATTCGTTAGTTTTAATAAATTAATATTTTCGGAATCAGCATCAGAAACTTTTAAATATGTGAGTGAGATATATGTCGATTTAAAGGGTGTGAGATAGGGTATATATTGAAGTATATTGAAGTGAAAGGGGTATATATTGAAGTATATTGAAGTGAAAAGGGTTTTCTCTATAATGTAAGCATGAGGATCATCGCTATGAATAAAAAAATGCGTCAGTAAAGTGATTATGTAAATTGTAGGCAGTGGGTTGCAAAAAAGAAGTGTAGGTATTGGGAATCGACAGAATGCCATACAAAATCTTTTATATTTTTTGCTTGATCATAATAGGTAATAATAATAATAATTAATTGTCATAATTTTCGGTGAACTGATTTTAAGATCTATGGACCAATCATTAACTTTTTTCTTTTTTTTTTGGCCTTGCTGCCTTTTTTAACTCCTTTTGCGAATTCTTCCATTTGCTGGTCTCTTTTAGAAGTACATTGTACATTCTTACTTCTTCCCATTACATGCTTGTCAAAGTTATAAATGCTTAAAGAAATCTTTTTTTTTTTTATAAAATAGCATTCTTTCAAATTCCATTAGAATAAAAAAAAAAATGGAAAAGCGATGAAAAACTACCTTAGCGCATATACCTAATGAATACTTTCATTGCCAAAGCTATTTATTTCCATTGGTTGTAGAACCTAAATGAAAACATAAAATACAGAGACATTTTTGATTCTCTATTATCTGCGAAGAATTTCAGAAATGCAATTTTAAGGAAACAGAACTTTTGTTTGTCATTTCTCAACGCCCGAGGTTTGAAGCCACATTTCGTTTTGCAATTTTAAAGGTCGCGCTTAATGACACATGTTATCGTAAAGTCGATCAAAAGCCCATCAAAGCCCGACCGACCGAACGCGTGATTGTGATTTGGCCATAATTTGGATTTAAAAAAACGTTAACATATATACAAATAATCAGATATACAGTAGACGCTCGATATAGTGAATCTCGGTAGAGTGAACTATTCAATATAGTGAACACAAAATTTTATACACACTACTCTAAATAGTGAACAAAAAATCACTATATTGTGATGCTTTTTTATTCTCAGCTGAGGTAGCATCAGCGGATCCAAGGTTCGTACCGAAGAAAGCAAAATAAAACTCGGTGTTTGAAAGTTCGGACGGAACTCCGGTTACAAGATTAGTTCTTTATTAAGTTTTGCTTATAACTAGTACAAACAATCCATAGTAAGTTTTACAAATCTACTTAAAAATACATAACATAGTATTTCATATACGACAGAAGGTGGGATTGACTCCCTTGGCTGACCGAAGTCAAAACTGGGTACAGAAGGTGAGATCCGCTCCCTTGGCTGACCTAAGTCAAGTCTGGGTACGAACGTACGAAGTTAATATTTTACACAGAAGGTGGGATTAGCTCCCTTGGCTGACCGAAGTCAAGACTGGGTACAGAAGGTGGGATTGGCTCCCTTGGCTGACCTAAGTCAAGTCTGGGTACGAAGTTAATATTTTACACAGAAGGTGGGATTGGCTCCCTTGGCTGACCGAAGTCAAAACTGGTGGGATTCGCTCCCTTGGCTGACCTAAGTCAAGTCTGGGTGCGAAGTTAAGGCTGATTTCCAATGCTGCGTTGGGCGTCGCTTTGACAGATTTTTCTTTCAACGCGAAAGCTCACACATAGCAATTTAAAGCAAATTGTTTACAATGACGCGTTGGGTATTATATTACGATTTGGCACCTATTAGCATGTACACAAACCAACGTAACATAAGCTACCTCAACGTTAAAGTTGAAAAAAATCAACTTCAGCGTGCGTTTTGACAGTTAAACGAATGGTCGAATTCCTTTCAACAAAAAAATCGATTTATTTAGAAGAAAAAAGCGGTTTTTCTGGACAAATTCCTTTTATTGAAAGAAAAAAATCGATGTTGTTTAAAAAATAATGGAATAGTTTGTTATAGATAGTGTTATTGACCAATTTGGATATTAATAAAAAAGTGGAAAAGAATGAATTCTTGTTTTTCCGTCGGCTTTTTTGGTCACAATGGATGTGGCAATGAAACAATTAAGTTAACATTAGCTTTTTCCCAACGTTTCGGCAGGGGTTGCTGCCTTCTTCAGGGGAACTTTATTACACATAAAAAACAAATAATGAATATTAAAACCATTTGGAAAATATTTAAACTAAAAACTTACGTTGAGTAAAAATTAAAAATATATATATAAATTTACATTAAGTAAAATTAAAAAATTTAAAAATAAAGTTATGCACTTCAAAATGAAGTTCAGTCTTTTTAATTTAAAAAAAAGTAACACAAACAAATTTATGACGTTTAGTCAGAGACAAGTGAGCAGTATACAGCGGATATGTTTTGTGTGTCAAGTTTGCGGTTCATGTTGTTGCTGTTGTTAATGATGTGCAGCGTTTCAAGCGTGTATCGTTTTGACGCGTGCCGCTCAGTCTGAAGAACTTTGACATCTTCGAAGTCTGGAGAATGGCCGCTTTCAATAATGTGACTGGCTAGTGCAGTCTTCCCAGGGTTATTAGATTTGATATCCGATTTATGGTTAGATATACGTTGGCGTAGGAACTGTTTTGTGGTACCAATATAACATAGGTTACAGGGATCATCGGGTTTGCCTTTACAGTTTATTTTGTATATCACATCGGTGGCTTTGTCTTTGTCTGGTTTGACTTTCAGTTTGGAAAAAAGATGACCAAGCGTATTGTTGGATTTGTAAGCCAAAAGTACGTTATCGGATTTGTTTGCGACGATCTTTTTGAAACTTTCCGTTAGACCAGGTATGTAGACAATGCTTTTGTAGTAGCCACTATGGCGGTCGGTGTTTAAATTTATCGAAGTTTTATTTTTCTGTTTTTGTATGAGGCCACGAATGACGGTGTGAGGAAATCCGTTGTCTCTCAGCATTTTTGTAATTTTTATTTCGTTGGTATGGTGAAACATTTCATCGCTTAATGTGAATACCTTGCTTATGAGACTGGAGGCCGTGTTAATAATTATATGTTTGGCTTGGTAAGAGTGAAAATTTATTAATCTCCCTGACGCTGTGTGTTTTTGGTACCAATCAAACAAAAGAAAGCCATTCCGTCGAATAATTTTAACATCAAGGAATGCCAGTTCACAGTTATTTTCCATTTCAATTGTAAATTGGATCTTGGGGTGAAACCCGTTAAGGCAATTAAGAACATGATCAACTTTATTTTTATTAATTATTGCGAAGATGTCATCCACATACTTGGCGACAAACCTGGGTTTTTCTTCCATTTTCTCAAAGCACTCATCAAGCAGGTAGTCAAGAACTAAGTCGGCAATAGTAGGTGACAGTGGATTTCCCATGGGCATTCCGAAAATCTGTTTATATATACCATCATTGAACTGAAGATAGTTGTTATCTTTCAGACAGAAATCAAGAATTTCCAAGAACCTGCTTTGGCTCAGCTTTGTAATTTCACTAATTATTTCCCATCTTTTCTTCACAATTGTAAGAGCTAAGTGTATTGGGATGTTAGTAAATAACATCATATGAGACCAAGACATCATCCTTTTGAAATTTAACAACTCTAGCTTTTTCAATAAATTCAAAAGAATTTTTAATCGAGTAGCTTGATTTTGTCGTCGCGTACTGTAATATTTTACCTACAAATTTGGAAAGCTCATAGCATGGCAGTTTCATAGACGACGTGATGGGACGCAAAGGTAGGTTAGGCTTATGTATTTTCGGCAAGCCGTAGATTGATGGAAGTTGTGCCGTGTATGTAATCATCTTAGCTTTTTCTCGTTCGTCTATTATGTTGTTGTTGTTCAGCCACTTAACCAATTCGTTGTTACGATTTTGCAATGTGGTCGTAGGATTGTTCCTAACTCGCCGGTAAGTATTACGGTCTGATAAAAGCTCAGACATTTTGTTATTATAATCTTCGCGTTCCATCGCTACGGTAACATTGCCCTTGTCAGCTGGTATGATGATGACGTTTTTGTGCTTCTTGAGAAATTGTGTTGCTTGTCTGTTTACATTGAGCACATATTTGGCAAATTGATCGTTGCGTTGATGGCGTTGGAAAGAGTGTATCATATTGCTGTATTGCGCTCTTATCGACTCTTGTTCCCTCTCGTCTTTCACATTACGAATAATTTCTTCGCCATCTGCTATCAGTTGGAAGAGTGGGAAGGTTTTTTTGTCAACAGGCAATGCAAATTTTTTTCCCAGTGACAACAGCCATTTGATTTCAAGAGGAAATTCAATGTTAGTTCTATTATCAAACCATTTTTCATGCATTTCGATATTGAATAATTTCCATAGTGATGATTTGAGTTGGTCTATTTTTTTAACCTTGTATTGTTCTATTTTATTATATGTGTCTCTAAAAACTTGCTTTTGTTTTGTTATGAACTGCTTATATTCGTTGGGCGATAGATCATTTTTTATGCGTGAAGCGAGAAGACGAAGTAAATTATGTTTGATTGGTACCAAAAACACACAGCGTCAGGGAGATTAATAAATTTTCACTCTAACCAAGCCAAACATATAATTATTAACACGGCCTCCAGTCTCATAAGCAAGGTATTCACATTAAGCGATGAAATGTTTCACCATACCAACGAAATAAAAATTACAAAAATGCTGAGAGACAACGGATTTCCTCACACCGTCATTCGTGGCCTCATACAAAAACAGAAAAATAAAACTTCGATAAATTTAAACACCGACCGCCATAGTGGCTACTACAAAAGCATTGTCTACATACCTGGTCTAACGGAAAGTTTCAAAAAGATCGTCGCAAACAAATCCGATAACGTACTTTTGGCTTACAAATCCAACAATACGCTTGGTCATCTTTTTTCCAAACTGAAAGTCAAACCAGACAAAGACAAAGCCACCGATGTGATATACAAAATAAACTGTAAAGGCAAACCCGATGATCCCTGTAACCTATGTTATATTGGTACCACAAAACAGTTCCTACGCCAACGTATATCTAACCATAAATCGGATATCAAATCTAATAACCCTGGGAAGACTGCACTAGCCAGTCACATTATTGAAAGCGGCCATTCTCCAGACTTCGAAGATGTCAAAGTTCTTCAGACTGAGCGGCACGCGTCAAAACGATACACGCTTGAAACGCTGCACATCATTAACAACAGCAACAACATGAACCGCAAACTTGACACACAAAACATATCCGCTGTATACTGCTCACTTGTCTCTGACTAAACGTCATAAATTTGTTTGTGTTACTTTTTTTTAAATTAAAAAGACTGAACTTCATTTTGAAGTGCATAACTTTATTTTTAAATTTTTTAATTTTACTTAATGTAAATTTATATATATATTTTTAATTTTTACTCAACGTAAGTTTTTAGTTTAAATATTTTCCAAATGGTTTTAATATTCATTATTTGTTTTTTATGTGTAATAAAGTTCCCCTGAAGAAGGCAGCAACCCCTGCCGAAACGTTGGGAAAAAGCTAATGTTAACTTAATTGTTTCATTGCCACATCCATTGTGACCAAAAAAGCCGACGGAAAAACAAGAATTCATTCTTTTCCACTTTTTTATTAGGAATAGTTTGTTGAAAGGAATTCGAAATTACAGTTATGTAGGTTCATTTTGATTTTCAGGTTCTCTTCAAGTCGTCTGTCATGTCGACGCGTTCGTAAAGCTTGTAAACGTATACGTAAGCGTCTCTAACGCCAACGCGCCATTGGAAACCAGCCTTTAATATTTTACACAGAAGGTGGGATTAGCTCCCTTGGCTGACCGAAGTCAAGACTGAGTGGGTACAGAAGGTGGGATTGACTCCCTTGGCTGACCGAAGTCAAAACTGGGTACAAAAGGTGGAATTCGCTCCCTTGGCTGACCTAAGTCAAGTCTGGGTACGAAGTTAATATTTTTCACAGAAGGTGGGATTGGCTCCCTTGGCTGACCGAAGTCAAGACTGGGTACAGAAGGTGGGATTGACTCCCTCGGCTGACCTAAGTCAAGTCTGGGCTGGGTATGAAGTTAATATTTTACAATGGACCCTGTAGATTCTAAGACGAAACCAAATATGGGCCTTAGTGCTATCAGGGTGCGGATATAGTGTGTTGGGATGAATTTCCTCACCTTAAATACAATTCAAGGCAAAAACAGGAGAGAGGAACGGCATAAAGCCAAAAATTCGATTTAGAAACTTCTTACTGGTGTAAGCTTGCTTTACGGCCCCTACTATGCGTTACAATAAATGACCTAGTATCACCGGAGGATATTCTCCTCGAAAAAGGGTGTTTTACTGTTTTCATGGGTATTTCTCACAACCCCTTATGAACTCTGAGGTGATAACTAAGTGTGAGCTCTAACAATGCAAAGAAAATGACTGCGTTAGTTTCATATGGGCTACTGTTGTCACGATGTAATGTTCGTATGCTGTTGTTGTATCTTCTCGTCATAATCCTCGTGGGCGCCTTGAGGTATGCAATACAAATCGGTGTAGTGTTGTTCCTTATAGTATGTGATGCAATTTTAGGATTGGTGCAGTGTAGTTGGACCGCATAAATAGTGTAACTTCGTTACAATATCGAGAATATTTCAGCTGCAATATGTTTTTAATGTTTATATGAATGTTTGACCTAGTTAAAACTTAACACCGGACAAAATGTTAATTTTGCATCAAATTTTACTCTGCAAAACCTTTATAGCTTCTCTCTCAAATTAGTGAACAATCTCGATATAGTGAACAGAGCTGGTTTTAATTACTTTACTATTTCGAGCGTCTACTGTATTATTATTATTATTAATTTAAATCTATAATATGTGCTCTTTGAACAGCAGGTGTCCTGAATTTAACCGTAAATATCAGAAATTCGATTCATTTAATCGAACTTAGTCACACATGTGTTGTGTGTGCATGTGTAAATACCACATCATGCAGTGATGGACTCTTGTTTGTACCACAACAGGTCAACCACCAATTAACAGTAATAACACTCGATTTGTTTGTTATATCCTCCCGGTCCCGAATCATTCATTTGCCATTTTACAAGTTCCTTTCAGGTGCAGGTTGCAGGTTGACCATATGTTATGAAACTCTGAAAAAAAACTCACACCCACTAATTTTCGACAGTATTGTGTTGATGGCAATCACACGCAAACCCTGTATACTCACACTTCCTGTTCACTTTTATAGTTACGTTGTGCTAGAATCTGGCAAAAATGAGTCGCCCATTGGATTGGGTTGTCGAGCTTGCATGATTTATTGTTGTTATTTCCGATGTCCTTCACTGTCCAGTGTCCAGTCTTCATGTTACACAATAAAACAAACAAAAATCGTCATTCTCCGTGCCGTGACAACAGAGCCACTAGAACATAAGTTTAACACAAACCCATTCAGATTTCACGTGAAATCCTCGTATATTGTATAATACATATTTTATATCTTCAAATAAATGGATCGCCAGGATGGCTAATAAATGGGCCAACAGACCCTATTTGATTCAATCTTTCGATTAACACGAACAAACTTATTATACTGTTTGACATAATCAATATCTCGTATCCTTGCAATTTATCGTCGTTGACGGGAAAAACTACCACACTCGAGCCTTTTGTGAATAAACAAAGAATTAATATTTATAAAAATAATAATTTTATTCATGTGACTATAAGGCTATATGGTCTTTTAAATTACTAGCACGACACTTTACTCGTTGCCAGATCAAATACCCAGATAGGAAACAATATTATTTTTTTTGGCGCAGTAGACTATAAAAGTCTCACGGATGTTTTTCTGAGTAGATAGGTTTCAAGCGAATCCCTTTCAGTCAGTCCGTGCTACTGTTCATGTGGCCGATATAAATTGGATGAAGTTGTAATGTCAGAATAACGGAAGTATAATGGTTTCCATCATGTTTAAAGAATGCCTCATCGGACAAATTGTGTTTACAATAATTACTCCAGTTCGCAGTTACATCCTGGACCTTAGAAATTCTTTTTTAACCTGCACTTTAATGTGCAATCGTAAATTTAAAAAAAAAATTTAAGTTATTGGAAAAATACGTACACATATTTACATATGTACATTACTTTGTCCTGCCTATATGGGCTAGAAAGACTTTAATAGTTAATATTGTTACATGCACCTAAATAAAAATATTATACAGGGTGTTCGGTATAAGGTGCACCAAAAAGCTAGAGCAAGTAGGTTGGGTTAAGACAAGAAAAAAATTGTACGGGAGGGGGCTCTATTTCCCCCCGTTTAGGGAGTAGGGGCAATTTTAAAAAAAATTGACCTAACAGAGAAAAAAATTATTTAAAAACAACGGTAAAATCTACAATGCCATGTTGTACCTTTTTAGAAAGCCAGAATTCTCTTCTTTAATATTAGTTTTAAATTAAGTTGTATTAGTGAACATTTTTTGAAAAACTAATTTTCAAACTCGAAATTTTGAAAAAAAAATAAAAAAAAAATTCAAACTGATTTTTTTCAAAATTTTACGTAATTAAGTAGAAATTTTGTTTTCAAAATTCAATGCTCTTATTAGTTTTAAGTCAAAACTGAAAACTGGATGCTAAATTCTCTTTTAGTTTTTGAGAAAATTGAAAATAACGAAATCTACTTTACTACTTAATTAATAGAAATAGGATCTTTTGAACAACAAAATAACGGATGGAAGTCAAATTTAAGGAAAACTTACTTTTGTTATTTTCAATTTTCTCAAAAACTAGAATACATTTTGGCATCTGGTTTTTAGTGTTTGACTAAAAATAGATGGTAGCATTAAATATTAAAAACACAAACACTGCTTAGGGCCATTTGCTGAAACGAAACTTAAATATTTAAGTTCAACATAAGAGCTTATGTGACAGTTTACAATGAAGAAAAAGTGAAACATAAGCGCTTAAGTTAAACATACATATTTAAGTTTCATTTCAACAAATGGGCCTTAATAACGTAAAACCAAATTAGGTTGAACACGATTTTTTTTTATTCAAAAATGTAATTTTGAAAATTATTTTTTGGAAAACTGTTCACTTAAACAACTTAATGTAAAAACAAAATAAATGCAAAGATTTCTGGCTTTTTAAAAGCTTTAGCATGCCGTTGTAGGCAGTAGCATTATTTTTAAATAATTTTTTTTCTGTTTTAAGTCAATTCATTTGGAAAATTGCCTCTCCCGTTATTTTTATTTTCATTAAAAGACATTTTAGCATAGGGTTTTCTGTTATTGACTTAAAACTAATAATATGTACCATTGAATTTTGAAAACAAAATTTATACTTAAATACGTAAAATTTTGAAAAAAATCAGCTTGAAATTTTCTTTTTCAAAATTTCGAGTTTGAAAATTAGTTTTCTAAAAACTGTTAACTATATAGCCTAACTTAAAATGAATATTAAAGAAGAGAGTTCTGGCTTTCCAAAAAGGTAAAGCACGGCCTTTTTAGTTTTACCGTTATTCTTAAATATTTTTTTTTTTGTTTTAAGTCAATTTTTTTTAGAAAATTGCACCTCCTGCCTAAACGAAGGGAAATAGAGACCCGCCTCCCATACGATTTTTTTCTTGTCTTAACCCAACCACCTACTCGCTATAGCTTTTTGGTGCAACTTACACCGAACACTCCGTATTACACGGTACTAAAAATTCAGGCGTAATAATAATACCTCCTTGTTTCTGTCGTCACATTATTTTCCTATGCGTTTTTCCAGACAGTCGAAGCACACAAGACACAAGAATAAAACATACAATTCAACAATTGATGTTGATTGGCAACCGTTTAATTTAGTTTGAATTGTTCTCCAAGCTAGCTAATTAAATTGACAAAGAAAAGTTTATTACGCTGCGTTAGCTAACAAAAAAGTTTCTCTTTTTCTTGATGTTTTCTTAACGGGCAGGTCCTTGATATGGAGTTTGAAGTTAGATGGCATAGATAATTGAAGTGAAACTAAGACGTAAGAGACAGTTGCACATTAAAAATGTACATATATATACATATCTCTGTCGTTTGCTATAAATAAGTTTCATACAACTATTAATTGCTTTCAGTTAAGTTTTGTCATTTGAAGATGGTAATCACGTAGTGGAAAACATTTAATTAGATTACATAAATACCGGGAAATCGAGAAAAGAATAATTAGTTTTACGGCTTTTAATAATTTAGTTTTTTACTCTCAAGTTTAAGACAAATGATATAGAAAGGAAATTAAAGCAATAAGCATATTCATGTTCGTTAACATACAAATGGTTAAAACGAAGTAAACAAAATGAATGAAATTTAATTATTTATTGTAAAATGTTTTATTATTTTATAACTTTATTAAACAAAGCTTTAAAATAATATTAAAGTCTAGCAACGTGTTTCGGAATTATATTCCATCTTATGGCGACTTAATGGTGTCGTACTGAATTTAAACTTTAACAGTCTTATTAATAAAAAGTCATTTCCGCTTCTTAGCACACGCCGTGTTAGCTAGCACACGGATATACAAATTGTCCATTGGATAACTTAAATTATCAATAAACATATCATAACAGTTCCAGTCTGTACTAAAAGTACGACAAACGACAACCCATCATCAAATTGTGTAAGTATTCTTATACATGTGTGCACACGCATATGCACTGATTTATGAAGAAGCAGGTATATCCTATACTGTATCCTTTGAAGGGTCATTAATTTTATAAAATATGCTTATAGTTGAACCGGTTATTATGAAATGTAAGCATGTGTGTGTTATGAAGTTATCCATTCCTTAAACGCTAAATTTGTCGAGTTAAAGTTATCCGCTCGCTGTCACCATGTCACAGACCATTACATATTTTTTATTAATGCGAATTGCAACTTGCGTTAGGCCCATCGCCCACTAGGCAACTTTTTGTTGCCAGCCCCAGCAACTTTTTGTTACTCCCAATCCAATTACATTAGCTTATATGGGAGAGCGCCCACTAGGCAATTTTAAGTTGCGCAACTTTTTGTTGCTCGGAGTTGCTCGCAGAAATTTTTCCCGGCAACTTTTTGTTGCTTACCCTCGCCCACTAGGCAATTTCCGAGCAACTTCCAGGAACTTTTGGGAATTTTCCAAAATTTTTGCCAAATAAACCGAAAAACAAGTTTCATTTTCACACTAAACGCATTTTGTATCGTCACTAATCAGAATACAAGGTCAATTTCACATTTCAATTAAAAATACTTAACCCAAAAGTTGCTCGGAAATTGCCTAGTGAGCGATGACAAGCAACTCCGAGCAACTTTTAGTAGCGCAACAACTTTTTCTTTGTGTTTTTCTTTATTTTTCGAGTATGTTTTCTTCTACTCTGTGAACTTCGTTTAAGAGGAGTAAAGAGTGCAGAGAGTTGAAACCTTTTCACTTGCACAAAGTTAATTTTCTTAGTACCAGTTGTACACACGTGATTCAATCTAATCCGTGGTTCAGGATTTTTAATTAACCGATTTCGGAGGATTAACTGAGTTTAAGCGATGTTTCAGTTTACATACCTGATGGTTATTATTATCACATATTTGAACCTTGAACCATTGTTAAAGCTCGGTTAGTCCGCCGAAATCGCCGAGTTAAATTTCCTGAACCACGGGTTAAATAATAATTGAACGACGTTTGTACAACTAGCCCTTAATATATTGCAGTGTTTAAAAAAATCTTTGCAATCAGAAGCCAAAAGAGAAAGAACGATTAAAAAGCAGTCTTATCATCACAAGAATAATTATTGTTTAAAATCAACTACTCGATAATGAATGTTGAGAAGCTGTTAAGTTTTTGATTTGAGTTCAAAAAAATAAAACCCGTTTTGAAAATTCGAAAATGTAATTATTTGAAAATAAAATCAATAAAATCAAAATAGATTCCTCAAAGGCTTACCTTACGTCAAAATGAACCTTTATTTACACTCAGTCTCATACAAAAATCATATTAAACTTTAAGAGCGACATATGTAAAAGAGTCTTATACAAATTTTTGGTTGAATGTAAATTTGTCCCATCATACAATTAATTTTTAAATTAGATACACACGTACAAAAAATTATTGGGGTATAAATACCATAAAAGAAAGTTAAAATAATTTTTTGGAAAGATTCAAACTTTGTTCCAATAACACATTGGATGTTTTTATATGAATTGTATGGCACTAAAGTATACGATTAAATAAAAGAATAGGGATGAAATTTGGTGAAACAGTGAAATTTAAATGTAAGTAAGTTAATATTTCCTCATTAAAGTATACTGTTCTTCAACAAAAAAAAAATCTGCATGTAATTCTTATGGGAGTGTTTTTTACCAAAAAAAAAATTTTTCTGCTGAAAAGTTTTTTTTATTGAACTGTGAACTAACCCCAAAAAAAGAAAACTATTCTCACCACGATTCTTTTTCGCACAAAACAATGTCAGTGACAATGTCAATGTTTGTGCTTACACGGTGCCTCAAGAGTAATGACTTTTTATGAACCTAAAGGAGTATGAAAGAGACAAAACATCAGAGAGTCATGACTCTTGAGGCACCGTGTAATAGTTGAACTAAAAAAAATTTGTTTCACCACAGATATTTTTTTTTCGAAAAAAAAAAAAAAATTTCACCACGATAGTTTTTTTTATTCAAAAGAACTGTATACTAGACTTAAAAGTGTTATGGATCGTATCCAGTTAAAGTAAGGATCACTTACACTAAAGGATATAAATATTAAGGCTGATTTCCAATGCCGCGTTGGGCGTCGCTTTGACAGATTTTTCTTTCAACGCGAGAGCTCACACATAGCAATTTAAGCAAATTGTTTACAATGACGCGTTGGGTATTATGTTACGATTTGGCACCTATTAGCATGTTCACAAGCCAACGTAACATAAGCTACCTCAACGTTAAAGTTGAAAAAAATCAACTTCAGCGTGCGTTTTGACAGTTAAACTAATGTTCGAATTCCTTTCAACAAAAAAATTGATTTATTTAGAAGAAATAATCGGTTTTTCTGGACAAATTCCTTTTATTGAAAGAAACAAATCAATTTTGTTTAAAAAATAATGGAATAATTTGTTGAAAGGAATTCGAAATTACAGTTATGTAGGTTCATTTTAATTTATAGGTTCTCTTCAAGTCGTCTGTCATGTCGACGCGTTCGTAAAGCTTGTAAACATATACGTAAGCGTCTCTAACACGAACGCGCCATTGGAAATCAGCCTTTAGAATGTTCAACTACCTTTCTTGTATTTAGCTTTCATTATTATTTGCCTTAAAAAAAAAATATTTAAAATGTCAGCTGGAGGTTAGCCTTTTTCTGCCGAGCTAGTATCAAATGCTATTTGACATTTTCTTGTTTTTAATTTAATCGGAATTCTTTTACTAAAAGAGCTAGGCTTCTAGAGCGAGATCAAAAAATTCTTTTTATTTTGGCATTTCCTATATCGCCTAAATAAAATAATCTTCCTTAAATCAGGCAACATGTTCAGCAATAAAATTGTCCAGAAAGTATAATAAACTTCATTAAAATGTTTAATTTAGTCGTATAAGGTAGTTTCACTAAAATGGTACATTATTTATCTGAAAAGGTGAACTTTAGCACATTCTTCTACGTTCTACCGCAAAACTCACGTCACGCCGCGCCGCGCGCCTTCCATCGTCTTCCCTAAGCACGTCAAGATCTAAGAATCATTAAATTCTCTGTGGAATTCATGTTAGCCACATAAAACTGTAGCAGTTAAATCATGACAATTTATTGTTCTTGCCCACAACATGCAATTACAAAAGGATTTTCAATTCAAAAGGAAACAATTATTACACAAACCCTCCCAAACAAGGACCCACTTAAATCTCCATTACCCTCTCGCACTCTGTAAGAGGACGAAGTAGGTAGACGACATTTCTTAGCAAAAATGTCTTTTTTGTCCCCCAAAAGAAAGTAACCATGTCGATGGTTTAGTTGTCGTTGTCGATGGCGTCGTCGTTGGTTAGTCGTTCGTTTTGTTGTCGACAATGAAAAACACGACACGAAGAACAAGAAGTCAATCCCAGAGCGAGTCCTTATGAAAAGGACTATTCACCATCACACTAGTGAAAACCAAAAATAAAGCAACCCCAATCCAATAAAGTGCTTTGCATGCCGATGGCGATAACTGGAAGAGCTGTTATAAAGAAACACCCATAAAATAGAATAAGTAAGAATCACCGAGTCACTGAGGGGGTCCTTTGTCGCTCCTCCATGGGAAAAACGAAAAAGGTTTGACTTGACAGCCTCTCCTCGTGCATTATAACCTCCTTGGCTCTGAATGAAAATCACGAATCTTTCATAATTCGATAGGTTCTTCTTCTCTGGCACCAACTCGTCCTTGTTATAGACGACCCGGGCTCGGTTGAAGAATAAACCCATACAATTCTTTCTATAGGCAGGCTATAGGTAGGTAGGTACCCATACCCGTAAAATAATTACTGACTTATACTTTGTAACAAAATCTATCGAAAAACGGCTTCCAAACCATAAAATTCAACTTGCAGAGCACGAGCTGTGGAATCGCTATATATAAAGGACACGAGTTTGCATGTCGAACATCAATTTCACAGGAGAATAAGTATCTACAACAAATTGTGCCACGGATTTCTTTTTTGTGGGGAAAAAGGCTGAAGGAGCCTGAAATTACAATTTCGATGAAATAAATTTACTCGAACACTTTCATCTCAAACACAGGGGCAGGGGTATATAGGACCTAAGGATGTGGCATGTGGGATGGAATTAGAAATATTATAGGCGTCGAAAGTTGGTGCGGGTAATAGCGGTTTACTTACAATGTGGTCCGGGCAACACGATTGAATTCAATAATATCGAACAGTGTCTGTGCCGTCTTTGAAATTGCTGTGAAATAAAACCGAAAAATTAATACAAATAGCGAAAAATTACATAGTTAAGTGGAAAAAGAGATGTAAATAAACAAAATTACAAACACAGGTGCCATATCAGTAGTTGGGAAACTGGAGACAATTGACTTAAACAACTTGTAGGTTACAGCTTTTTCATACCATTAATCAGAAAATATTTTCGAAAAAAAAACTTTATTTATTTTTCGCTTCTAACTCATGCAGTGTGAAATTTGGCGTTGGATTGCCCGCAGAAAATTTGACCAATAATATAGATTGAAGGTAATAAAAAGTACTACAAATTAATCTATGAGTATTATCCCCAAAAAATCAAAGGTAAGCGAGTTATCTCAAGTAAAGTCGCACCAACCCCAAAACGTGATACATACGGAACTATGACCCACTATAACTTAAAGCTTAAGCAACATACAGTTACAGTAGTCGTTTATAGCGTCTTTTGTAGATAATTTCTCTATGAAGTTTTGGTGCAACATTTTGCTATAAAATGAAATGGGAACGAGTTACATATTCGATAAAAACCAAACCAATCTCTTTTTTAAGATGGCGGCTCTTCGTTTTTCAAAAGTAGAACTAGTGAAGGTATAGCTACCAAATCCTTACGCCTTCCATTGGGGTAGTTAGAGATTTTCCCTACGGGGGGCAACCAGCCAGCGGACCAAAATTTCGAAATCGTGGTTGTACCTACGGGGTGCGGGGTGTTTTTGCAAACGTTACCAAATTTTTGTTGGATTTTCAACATTATCTTCTGTTTGCTTGTGTGTAATTTATATAAGTACCGCGTTTATGCGGTGTTAAAGCTAACTTGTTTTTACGTAATTTACTATCGAACTTAAGTCAAAAAATTGATTATTCACCCATTTTTTTTTTAATTAATCGTTGGAATATTTTAGATCTGTTTCTCTATAGATCTTAAGAAAAACACAAAAAAATATTTATTGCATAAAAAAGCAAATATTTTCAACGAAACAAAAAGGGGAGAGGGGTGAAGTTCAAATTTGTCAAAATGCACAATCAAGGAGGTTTTTAACCCTTGATATCAGTTGTAGTTAAGCAGATATTTTATTTAATGTGCTGATGAGAGACAAATTAAAAAAAAACTTACTTTTTTTTTATAATTTTTCGTAATTTTCAAACCGTGTTGTATATTTAAAGAAATATTTCCTTAAATATAAAATTTTAGTTTAAATTTGATGCAAACATTAAATAGCATAATAATTCAATAAAAATTGTATTCTTTTTATAATTCATTATTGTTTAAATTTTTTAGCAAAAATTTTAAAGGCAAGTCTGCGCATGGAAATCGTATGAAACTTCATATATTTCTGCTTAATTTCAATTTTAAAGAAAAATATCCATGCGAACTTGTATTGAAATTCATACATTGACAATAAAATTGAATTTTATAGTTAAATTTAACTGAAATGTTTGACGTGTAAAGTTCCATTTATCAAAGTAATTAGGTTTCTTTGAAATATTTTTTTTTTGGTTAATGCGAAATAGTATCTATTTATGGATTGTAAAAATAGTTACATATAAAAACTGGGCTTCAAACTTAATTTAATTTCAAAAACGTTGATCTAAAACCTTGTGCGGCCTTAAGCCATGCTTATACACTCACCCAATAAATTTGTCGATATTGATTATTTTTTAATCGTTTATACATTTAAGTAAAAAAAAAACATGTAGATATCTTTACAATCCAATTTAAATTTCTTCAATTAAACTTTGAATCCGGTTTCAAAGTCAAAAGTGCGCAAAGTTATCCCAAACTAGTGGTTTGTCTTTACTCTTCATGAACTTCTCCTAGATGTCAGGGCGAAAAGATAAATTTAATGTCCGATGTTCGTTGAAATCCCGAAATTACCAATTTAAGTCTAATTTAATTCTTTTTTATTTAAATGAACTTTGACATTTTGTAACTTCGAAGTAAAATTTGTAGTTTGGGTAAGCAAGTAAACAAATATTAAGAATTTTAGATTTTACTAAGGTGGACAATTAGTTTAATGTGGGTTTGATATTTGTTTGTCAATAAGTAGATACTTTTTTTTATCAAGGAAAAATTCCCTCAGGTGTTACTGCGAACAAGTACACAAGTTAAGTTTTGTCGATTTTTTCAGGGAGGGCAAGAATTTTTCTAGGGGGGGCATTGCCCCCCTTGTCATCCTCTAACTACGCGCATGACGCCATCGTAATCCTTATCTGTATGGGATTACTTACCATGAATGTCAAAGTAAATGGGCAATTGTGGTTTTCTTCATTATAAATAAAAATAACCATCTCAGAATAACATTGAATAATAAATAATACTTAATAACCTAAAAAAATAAAATCAATAGGTACCTATATATATATATTTTATTTTTCTTCAAAAATTATGAGTTTTTGATTTTTTTTTTGTTGATTACAAGTGTCTTATTTTAGAAAATTTCCCTCGTGTTTTAAGGGGGGAAATGACCTACCAATACATTGTATTTCTCTTCTCTTCTTAGTTCAAACTACAAGCGCCAAACTTTTTGTTGCATTTAATACGAAACATTCTGTAGGTACATATAATACGTTGCATTATTGTTAGTGCTAGTTTAATGAAGTTATTTTCGTCTGTCAACTGTCACAGATAATAATAATATTTAATCTTATAAAATTTTTTTAAGAATTCAATTATACATTCCAATGAATAACTTGCCCTGATTTACCAATTATTTCATTTGCATATTCAAATATCTCCGCAAGTGATTCAAGCAAATCACTGATAACCGGCAGTCACAAATAGATCGTTCGCACATTCACAGCTCCACGACATAAAATGTCTTATAATTTCCAAGTAATTTTTGTTTGCTTATTCATAGTAGCTTTTGTTGAATTTTCAACATCTGAGATAAGAAGAAATCAAGTATCAACAACCACAACAAAACCATCTAGTGATTCAAAATCCCTATGGATCGATAATAGAATTCCCAAGCCTCCAAGTGGCTGCAAGAACATATACGCCTGCAAGAAAAAAATCAAATACGGTGACATTCAAAATAAGCCTTGTGTTAAGTATTGTGTAAAAGGTTTTGAATGCCCGGAAAATATTGTTAGTAAACCAGAAACAGCTATTGATCCCGCTTGGTGTGTTCTCCTTGATCAGACTTTATTGCATGAACTTGAAAAGCCATCAACATCGGCAGATAATAAAACCAATGTGATGCAAGTCAACATGATTGATTTTCCATGTCAAGAAGGATACTTACCCGATTTCAGAGGAAGATGCCGCGAGGTATGGTAAACTTTTCTCGGTCGGTGGGGGGTCGGTCGTAAGGAAGGAAAAAAAAAAAAAGATTCTTGTTTAATAAATTCGTAGTTTAAAAACAAACACATAAATCGCTGTTTTATTATAGGAATTAGATTTGATGTGATTTAGAGGTCAATCTCAAATGATAACGTTGTAATATAAATTCGGTGTTTTCCAGATAATTCTCATGAACTTAAATGAATTATTATATGTAACAATGAAGTGAAGGTTGATTAATGGTGAAAAATAATATGATGGGACTGATCAGATAAGCATTGCTGAGTAAAGCTTAAAATATTTTCCTCTGTGTACGTTGTCCCTGTAATGAAAGTTTCATATATGTCGAACAGGCAAACAACATTATTAAATAAGCTTTTCTACTTACATTTCAAGTTCAGTGTATTTTATCCCCCAGTTTCACAGTGTAAGTTTAAACTCTGCTTGTGGTTTAAACTTAAGTTCAACACTTAATGTAATTTCACATTGTACGTTTAAATCTGAACTCAGTTCAATCTGCAGTTAAAGTTAAACACTTGTATTCTGCCGTTTAAATATAAACTCTCCCATCCATAAGGAAAAATGTTTCATGTGTATCAACTTAGCTAGCAGGTCACTTTTTCCGTTGCAGATTAAAAAGTATATATAGTAATTAGTTGCTAATTAATTACGCAAATACAAAATTAATTGTTCTGTTGTTTTGTGAAAAAATGGGTGTCCTGCTATAAGTCGATGTCATCTTTGCAGGTCAACTTTCTCAAAACTATAGATAAACTGTACGGGATTGGATATAAATTGAAAACTACTTAATTACTAATTAGCTACGCAAAAATAAATTTAATCGCTGTTTTAGTTTGCGAAAAAAAATGGGTGTCCTGCCTGGCGTCAACTTAGAGGGTCAACTTCCCAAAATCAAAGATAAGTTGATCCGGTTTTGAATATATTTTGAAAACTTATTAATTGCTAATTAGTTACGCAAAAAAAAATTATTGCTTTGTTGGTTTGCGAGAAAATGGGTGTCCTGCTAAGTTGACATCAACTTAGCAGGTCAACTTTCTGGAAAATAGAGTCCGGGAGCAGTGTTCCCAGATTGAGGGGAAAAGCACCACTTTTGCCGATTTTATGAAGAAAAAGGGGAAAAAAGGGGACAAGCCTAAAAAAGGGGAAACAAATCAAAAAAGGGGACAAAATAAATGTTTTGTTCTTTAAAGTGAATAGACTTTTAGATTTTAATAAATGCAAATCATGTTTAGAAATACGACCATGCAACACCTCATTCATAATTTATGTAGAAGTACCTAAATGCACTCATTTTTATATGGTTAGAAAGCCACAATTGCGGAGATGTGCAGAATATACCTGAGACACGCACTTACACACTGTGAGTCATTTTTGTTTTTGTACTGTCGAACACTGTGCATATTTAAAAAAAAATTAAAAAAAAATTTTTTTTCCTTCAATATTTTCAAAAAAATTGTTTGCGAAATCGAAAGTGTCGAATTTCGACACAGGACGATAGTAGTAATATTAAATGTTATAGGAAGACGTACAATGTACATGTGAAACAAGCTTAAAGGTGTTACTTGAAATGTCACCTTCACAGTAAAACTGTGCGAATTGGCAAAACCAATTAAAAGCTACCGATTCGTGAAATTTTTAAGGCCATCAGCGATTTTTGGCACCTTATTTATGGGATATTGGAAAAAAATATATGCCATCTAACAGGTTACTCAGTACTCATAAAAATGGTTGACCTTTTATAAGGATTACCTTTCAGATGGTGCATATTTTTTTCGAATATCCCATAAATGAGGTGCTAAGGATCTATTTATATGGCCTTGTGATAACCTTGAAAAATCTTTATAAAATTATAAAATATGAGGGGCTAAAAGTCTTGCACTGTGACCTTGAAAAAACCTTCAAAAATTAATTAGAGAAACCTATGAAACTGAAATTACCTACCCTTTCACTATTCACTGTCCCTTTTTGCAAATATCCCATACATATGGGGTGCTAAGATCTTACAGCCAAGTTATTGCTTGTTCAAAAGTATGTAATGTAGTTGTATATGTTTACTTTTTATATAGCTTTAAGACACCCGTCCTTCCTCTCCTGTGGAATTTACTCCAACAGAACCTATGATAACTTTGTGGAGGAGGGTCGGTGAAATAATTTGTTCAATACTATTTTTTAAAATTAAAAAAATTTTCATCAACGTTTGCATTTTAAAACTAGGAAATAACATTGAGAGTGGATTTAATCATCCCTTTTGTTAGTAATTTTTTACCGCTTCCCAAAAATTCAATTCAAGAAAGTAGCCTGATATTCTGGCTTTATTAAAAGATACCAACCCCGAAGATCTGACTAATAGAACAAAAGTTATAGCTTCGAAAGCCAACCATATTCCTCTATTTTTAATTATTTCTGAAATGAAAAATAATGAAAAATAATTCAAAATAGAGCAGTCTACAATAAGTTTTCTATAACGAAGGTTCGCCGTTTAAAATACTTATTGTTTCATCTTCTTCCTGAGTATTTTTCTAAATATGTATGTTATTAATACTATCAAAATATTAAAATTTATATTATGTAAAAGCGACGCGTTTCGATTTTAGTAATCCCTTACCGGTATTATGCTATTGATGTCTTAAGCTTATAACTGGAACCGTGTCAATTTTTTAACTGATTAACTATCTAGATTTGAATTGGTTTCATTAGATCCGGCTTTTAAAAATACTCCGAAGTTATGTATTTATCAAATGGATTGTACAGAAGTGAAATAATCCACAACTTCCTCGCCTATCCCCTCCACAAAAAAAAAAACCTTCCCCAAAAGATATTTTTATTGAATAAGATTAGATTATTTATTCACTATTACGCCAGTCAGATTTTTGTATTGAATATTGATTACGGGACACACGAAGAAATAAAAAATTCTTCTTATTGATTTTTATATTAAAGCACCACTCAAACTTACAGAATGACAATACTAATTAGATTAAATATTAAAATACCTTGAATTAAAAATAATTTTTCCTGAATATACACTACAGCATACATTATAATCCATTCAAACTATAAGTATACCCTCGTTGATTGCGACTTTGAAAAATCTGACCTAGACTAAATAATATGTATCATGGGTTATCATTATCAATAATAATTATATCAACGTAGATTTTCAAAGCACATCAATCACGATATAATGGTAAATAAATAAATAATTATGAAATGCAATTAGTAGTTGTATTAATGTATGTTGCTCCTAATTTTAACCAAGGTATTTTCGAAAAACTCAATCACACGAAAAACATAAATGATAAAAAAAGAGCCAAGTTCTCCTATGTATACAAAAAACTTGTAACAAGTCAGTCGTGAAAAGTATAATGAGATCCAAAAGTTCGCTAAGTTCTAAGTTTATAAAGGTTTATATATAAAATATTTTAAGTATAGGGTAATATTGAAACGACTCCAAAATGTTACAAGTATGTGACCACTATCTGATACCACTCCTAAAGAAAATATTTGAGAACATTTTGAAATTGGGGCATATCCCAAACTCGTGGCGTGAAGTCAAGGTGATTTTCATCCCCAAAGCTGGTAAGCTCAGCCACACAAACGCTTAAGACTTTAGACCGATCAGTCTCACTTCTTTTATGTTAAAAATATTTGAGAGAATGTTAGATATCCATATTCGAGGCACGCTGCCGCAGGATGTTTTATCTCCAGCGCAACATGCTTACACTAAAGGGAAAAGTACAGAAACGGCTCTTCACAGTGTCGTTTCGACAATAGAAAAGTCCTTGGTTAGCAAGGAATACACTCTAGCTGCCTTTCTAGATATTGAAGGAGCCTTCAATAATCTACAGAATGTGGCGCTTGAGAGTGCTCTTGTAGAATTTGGCGTTGACATTGCCATCAGGGATTGCATAATGTGTATGCTGAAAAACAGACGTATAGGAGGAAGCAAAATAAAGGTGGTAACATCTAGGGGGACACCTCAAGGGGGAGTCCTCTCGCCACTTCTCTGGCTTCTCGTAATGAACGTCTTACTGAACAAACTCAAATACAGTGGGGTCAAAGCGGTAGCTTACGCGGATGACTAATCACTACTAGCAAAAGGTAAATTCCTATCCACTATTAGTGAAAAAATAGATTTCGCCTTGTCCATAGTTTCCACATGGACAAAGAAGTGTGGTTTGGCGGTTAACCCGTCAAAAACAGAACTAGTCCTCTTCACAAATTAGAGGAAGCTACCCGTCTTTAAGATTCCATCAATTGACGGCATTCAACTTAAGATTTCAGATAGTGCAAAGTATCTGGGAGTAATCCTAGACAAAAAGCTTAACTGGAATATGTACGGCATTATAGTTTTATTAACCTTTTGAAATTCAAGACACTGTCTTTGTTATTCAAAATTGTGCAGACCAAACAGCCATCTGACCTTTATAACTATCTATATCCAGTTTTTGTCGTCTAATCGAACCAACCAAATCTCTATTCCTTTATTTACCCGTCTGAATTCTGAGCGACAATTTTTCATTAACGGGGCTCGCCTTTGGAATTCTTTGCCGCGTCAATGAAGGAGAACAGAAAACCTGGAAACGTTCCAGAGGTATTTATTTGAATACCTTTCAATATAAAATTGATAAAAAACCTTTTTTTGAAACATAAAATGAAAATCATTAAAATTGAACTATTTTATGTTTCAAATCATTAAAATTGCACATTTAAGTTGATCGGAAATCAAAAATATTCAAATTATAATATTTTGGTACATGCTGCTTTCGCGGATTAATTTTCACTAACCATTTTATTCTTGCTAAATTGCTTCATCTTTCTCTCTTTTACCTTTTTGTCTTTAATTTTTACTTTTTTTTTCAATCTTATTTTCTTTAATTAAATAGAATATTTATTTATTAAATTCAATTATATTTTAAATTAAAATTTCTTTTTTATATCTATTATTTTCTCATTATATAAGTTAAAGTAAAATCATTAATTTCCAATACCAAGGCTTAATTATCTAAAAGATGTATATCTTAATATTAAGTTCTATTTTCAAAAAATAAATACAAAAAAAATATGATTATCAAAGAAAGAGCTCAGAAGGCAATGTTTGCCCTCTACTCCTGTAACAGAATTTTCGGGAAAACTTGGGGACCTAATCCAAAAATCATTTTGTGGATGTATACGGCAATAATGAGACCGATACTAACTTATGGTTGTATAGTTTGGTGGAATGTAGTAGAAAAAGCTACTAATCTTAAAACTTTAACCAAAGTACAAAGAATGGCATGCATTGGGATCACAAGAGTAATGAGAACCACCCCGACAGCAGGGCTTGAAGCCATTCTTAATCTCAAGCCCCTTGACTTATTTGTACAAGAATCTGCAGCAAATAGTGCACTACGACTAAGCCAGACAAATGTCTGTAAACACAGTCAAGTTGGCCACGCTCAGATTTTAACCAAATATATAGGTAGTAATGTTTGCACAGACTATATTACTCCCCAACTAGATTTCTTTAGACCATTCATTTCCGACATCCCTGATAGACAGGAATGGAAAGTCACTCAACCACATGGCTCAACGGTAGCAGTCTTTACCGATGGGTCTAAAATGGAATGTGGAGTCGGAGCGGGATTCTATTCGGAAACCCTAAACTTAGCCAGCTCCTTTAGACTCCCAGACGACAGTAGTGTTTTCCAAGCTGAGGTTCTGACAGTAACCAAAGCCTCTGAACGGCTGTCAATGCTGGCGATACCGCCAGCCGAGATTATTTTCTTCATTGACAAGCAAGCAGCCATAAAAGCACTCTCTGCCATCGGATTAAAATCAAAACTCGTTTCCTGCTGCCGTGAAGAGCTCAAGGTTCTTGGCTCGCAGCACAAAGTAAGGTTCTGTTGGTTTTCTGGCCATATAGGAATTCCAGGTAACGAGAAAGCAGACGAGCTGGCACGGATTGGATCATCAATTGATCCAAACCGAGCAGAACTAAACGTATATGCACCAATCTGCACCTTCAAACAGACTGTGGCAAAGAAAATCCTTGAGAAAACTAATGTAAGGTGGACCCTACTCGACTCCTGCACGAATACCAAAAAACTTTGGCCGTGTTTCGACAAGGGGAAGACAGATAGGATCCTGACGCTAAATAAAAAATCATTGTACTCTCTCGTAGGTACAATAACTTGACACAATCTGCTAAAGTATACCACATGAAAAAACTGAGGCTCAGCACGGATGACCTGTGCAGAGGTTGTGGCGATGAAGAAGCACAAGAAGACTCTTCCCACTTCCTATGTCACTGCCCAGCACTCTCGCAACTAAGAAATAAGCACCTAGGAAACTACTTCTTCTTTTTTGGTGTGCAATTGTCGAAATTCATTAATGCCTCTAGATGGCTAGATAATCCATGAAAAATTTATAGGTTAAACTATTTGGAGTGTCCAATCCTCCAGGGTATCACAAGGGATCTATATGTTGATCTTAGTGTGATAGAAACAAGATCCTCTATCAACCCGATAACCTAACCTAACCTATGAGAGAAATTCTACAAAAAAATGGCATAGAATGGTGAACATTTCGGCACGACGTTTTTTGAAGCTAAAAGTCGAAAATAGTAGTCCTAGCCTAGCCAATCATTCGAACGCATTTTTACGTTGCTGAAAGCGGCCAGTCAAAAAAAAAAAAAAATGTCAATTTTAGGGACGTTTTTTAAAAAAGGAGGTTCTGGAAATGATTTTTTTTTTCAGGGACTGACAAAAAAAAAAATAATTAAATCCTTTAGTATTCTTCTAATTTTCTCTAAAATATGACTCATGTATTAAAATATATAGAAATTAAATTAATTGAGTTTTTATAAAACATAAAAATTCATATAGTGTAACATAGCATTTAAGTAAAAAAATATGGTATTAAAGTCGGTTCCACTTAATAGCTTTTGAAGAATGTGAACCCGAATTTTCATAAAGATCGTAATTATTTCCAGTTAATTTTACAGTACCTATATTCTATGTATTATCCCCAAAAGGTAATGGTCGCATTCAAATTGATTCAAATTACAGAAAAGAACTCAACACAATTCTTCTTTCTTCCCACTTTCTTTTCTGATCGAGAAAAATCACGATATGAAACAATAATTAAATATTTTTTTTTTTTTTTAGGATCAATTTTAAATAAATTGTATTTCTTTTGAAAACATTCGCAATGAATATGCATGAAAATACAACATTTTTCAGGCCCTTGGGTATTTCAGTACTTTTCTTTATTGAAAAGCCAGGGGACTTAGGACTTGGGACGAAGAATTTTCATAGTTTTTGCGAAAAAAAAAATTCAATGGTTGTAATGTAGAAAAATTAAAAAAATATTTCATGTTATAGTCCACTATTGTTTAATTTTGTCTTGCAAATACTCACCAAAGAACTGATGAACTGAACGGTCAATTGAAGACCTCTCGCACAAATGCCCTCTTCACAACTCACATCACAAACAGAAGCGAGCTGTTCACACGATTTTATTTTAAGGAGACTCGGTACTTGACATTTCTAGCGCTGGACAATCGATCGATATTCTAGTTATCGATTTTTTCAATTGTTTCAATATTACAGGGGACTGATTAGAAATGCCGCGGACAAAATGAAATTAATTTTTTCTGCAATAAAATCAATTGAAGCGTCTAGAATGAGAAGGGGTCAAGTAAAATTTTTGAAGTTTTGAGTTATAAGCGTTTAAAGTTTTACGTTTATAACTTTTTTTTCTGAAAGTGAGAGAAACTTATATTAATACCATAAAAAAAGACAAAAAATTTACAATTTTTTGTATGTCAACAAATTTTATTTAAATTCATGAGAAAGGTGTGTTTAAAAAAAAATGCACTTGACACCTTTATGCAAAAATGAGTTTAATTTTTTTTATGAAAAAGTTGGCTTTTTTAATGTTTGCTTTTAGGCTTCGTTTTGCTGTCGGGAATCTCAGATATGGCCATTTCATAGAACCGACGGACGGTGCTCTTGGGGCATGTACTGAAAGGTTAAGTTTGCACTTACTACCTTAATGCAAAATAAAAATGTATTTAAAAATGAGTTATCAGTCTCATAAAGGTGTTAAGTTATCTCAACCCCTTCTTTCCAAAAAAAACATAAAAACAAACCTGTTATCTGAAGCTAACTTTGTAAATAATGACAGTAGAGACACGAGAATTAGACCAAAATTTAAGTTGTCGCTTAACAACTTTTACGATAAAAAAAAAAAAAAAACTAAAATTGAAAAATGACACTTGACCCCTTCTCATTCTAGGCTAGACGCTTCAATTGTTAAACAAATTAATATTTATCTATTTCATAACTAAGATATATTATTTGACGTATAAGTATGGGTGGCTTCATTTTAGTGTGAAACCTGAAATAAAAGAACGGTAATGATTTTTCCTTGCGAAAACGCGAAGAGGACACGTGAGGGGACTGAGAATCAGGCACTTTGAAGAATTTTTTGAGCAAGAAATAAAAGCGGCTTTCGAATAATTTTGTTTAGACATGTAGATATCAATAAGCAGATTTAATTTTATAAAGAAAAATCAGATTAAATAATTTAACGGATTTTAAAATATCTTTCGAGCCACCGAAAATTCCATCATTTGTAGAATCACCCATTTAACGATTACTGGACTAAAAGTCCGTAAGTTTACTGGTCAAGTTTTCAAAACCTTTTGAACTCTGAGTGATCAGGTGGACAAAAAAAACTTGCCAAGTAAACTAACCAAACTTTAGTCAGTAATCATTAAATAAGAAATTTCTTTCATAATTTGGAGTTGTTTCGATATTATTTTACTTAAAATATTTGATAATAAACCTTCATATGATTAGAACTTGACGAACTTTTAGATATCATTACTTTTCATTCAGGTTTTCGTATACATAAGATATCTTGGTTCTTTTTTTTAACATTTATGTTTTTGGGGTGATTTCACTCCTTTTTGCAAAGTATTTTTTTTTTCAACACAAAATCTTAAATTTTCAATTTTTGATTTCACCTGAGATTTAACACTTTAACAAGTCATCGTTGTACAAAACACAATAATAATTCTACGAAAGTGAGTGGATGCCACACCTCTGAATGATAAACCCCAAATTTTTAAGTTTTCTTCAGCATGCATTATAAACCTTACCGCTCGGCTCTACCGAAAATTCGCAATTCTGCAGCAATCAGAAGTGCTTCATGTAATTGAAACCACTTCTGAGAAAGTGGGTCGATGCCACTCCCCTAAATGTCAAATAAAAAATTTTAAATTTTTTGCTTTGCCTGCACTGCAAGCCCTATCGCTCTACCAAATTTCATCATTCTTCAATAATAAGAAATAGTTTTTTTTTTGCATACATTGAAAGCCTATAGTTCCACCAAATTTTATTATCCTACAACTTGAATGGAAATTCACAAATATATAATTTTTTCCTTTGTATTCCTTGCAAGCCCTACCCCACTTGCAGATTTCATCATTCTACGGCAAGCAGGAGTGTTTTTTTTTATAATTGGTTACCATTCTAGAAAGTGGGTGGATTTCACGCCTTATAAATGATAAATCTCAAATTTTAAATGTTTTCCTTGGCATACATTGCAAAACCTATCCCTATACCAAATTTAAGCATTCTAAAACAATCGGAAGTATAATTATATAAATAATAACAATTTTGAGAAAGTGGGCAGATACCACGCCCCCTATATGCAAAAATTTTAAATTTATGATTTTTGGCTTTACACACGTTACAAGCCCTACCGCTCATCATTCTACAACAATAAGGTTGATAACTATTTTGAGAAAAAAGGGTATGTGCCACGCCCCCTAAATGATAAATCTCAAATTTGAATTTGTTTCCTTTGCATTTATTGTGAGGCCTACCGCTCTACCAAATTTCATAATTCTACAACAATCAGATGTTCTCCATATAATTGATAGCAATTCTGAGAAAGTGGGCGGATATCATGCTCCCTATACGGAAAACCCCAAATTTTAGATTTTTTCCTTTGTATACACTACCTATATAAGGCCTACCGTTGTGCGAAATTACAAGATTCTAAGGTGTCGGGAAGTGCTCCATAATTTTGATGATCTGTCAGTCAGTGAGTCAGTCAGTTAACTTTTTTGCTATTTTTTCACGTCCTATATCTCAGGAAGCACTAATGCCAAGGAGTTGAAATTTTGTAAGTCACCTGTGCTTGCTCAGTTTAACAAATTTGAGGAGTTTTAAGTTTCTGACATTTTTGGTTCCGAAGCTAGAGGGGGGTCGAAAATCGCCTGATTTTGTTCCTATAAAAAGGGTTAGTGCCGAGAACTTGGCCGGGCACTCGTAATTATTTATTTTATGATTACAAATCCCATCCAGATAATTTTCGACGAGAGTATCCTTACCATATTGTCGAACTCTCATATTAATTTTAAGCCGTCACAAATAAAATACGTTACAATTTACATCTAAGTAAGTTCATTTTATTTTCTTAATGATATAATGTTTACTTTTTACATAAAAGGTATACGAATTTTGCATATTTTTTATTTAATTTAGATTATTTTTTATTTATATATAGGTTATCATAATATTGTATAAACTAATTAAGGTACATCCATATAAAAAGTATTTTTATCTTTGATTTTTTTTTAATTTTATATTTTTTTTTCTCGATTTATAACCAAAATAAATAAATTTCCAATGTTTTTTTTTTGTTGTTGTTGAAAAAATAAGCAATCATTTATATTTTAAACGTGGGATTTTATTTTTTTGGAAATTAAAAATGAGAATAATTTTAATTTTAAATTTGTGTAATTATCTAATATTTGCTCTTAAGTTTCACTGAGTAACGCTTAAGGTGTATTAATATTTTATTTTTATATATATAATATATACTAAACTGCTTTACATAATAATATAATATCATTTTAAATATTGTTTGTTTTTTCTAAATATAACACAAAATTCGTCTTGTGTATATTTTTGCTTGTAATATTAATTTTTTCTTATAATTTTACTAATTATTTATTTACAAAATTATGAGAAATAAAATAAATTTAAGAGAAGGAACAAAATATATGTTTTACATGATGTAGGTAGAAATACATATTTTTTTTTGTTATTTTAAGTCAGTTAAATAATTTACAGGTGTTTTTACTTTAACGAATTCGGAGGGGGAATTTTAATTTCTGCTATTCAAAGTGAAATTGACTGTGATTTTTTATATTTATTTGAAAATTTAATAAAATGCCAATTCTCTATTCCAGGCCCTCTTTTGATGATAAATTTATTTATATATAGTTTAGCTTATAACGAACGACTTTAAATTTTGGTGGTATATTGCGCTTGTTTTGTGAAACATAATTAAAATCTTATGATATAAAATTTTATTTACAGAAAACTATTAGAATTTTATTTCTGTTAAAATTTAAGTGTTAATTTTAATATAAATTACGTAATGGTCGATGTATGTACAATAATTAAATTTCAAAAATTAATTTATCAGAAAATATCGTGTTAGGGAATTGATATTGATTCTCTTGTGTTTTAGATTAAAGCAAATTAAGTTTTTCTTAAAATAGTTGTTAAATAAAAAAAAAAATATTAAGATATACTAAAACTACAAAATGCGTTCTTTTTGCATTTTAAGAGAAAATTTATGTTTTTTCCACTGAATTTTATTATAATTTAGGCATTCCAGACAAAATTACTTATTTTATTTACTTTAATTTATCAACAATTTAATGATATCATCACAGCTTTTAAAATAAGTAATTAAATCATGGAATTTGCTATAATTTATATTTTTATGATCATTTTTTTGTCCTATTTTATCATGGTTATGTCGTTTCTTACTTCTACATATTACATAGATCTAACATAAACTATACCTTTAATTAATACAATCTATCATATTTTTTTAAATATTTTTATGATTATGCATCTGAAGAAAAATACGTTTTTTTTTATTTTATTTTGTTACATTAGTTCTTTGTTTTGGTTCGAAGGGAAATAAAAATATTTTGTTTAAAAAATTATACATATACGATCGATTGAATAAAATTATCCCACACGCAAATAATTCGTTCGTAATAGTAACATCGTAAATGTAAGCGATACAATAAAAAGAATCGTTTGATGAATGCACAGTTGGGATGAGGAATTGCTGCGAGATTTTGAACTTGCAACTACTTCGGCATCTTCGGGTGGTAGTTCGACGTTGTTGTTTGCAACAATGAACTGGAAAATATCACTGACCTGAAAAATAAAAAAACAATAACAATGATTTAAAATACGGAAACGTGCATGAAAATACTAGCAGAATGTTCATAATATTACACTGACAAATATTTTTAATCTTTTTCTAGATGACTTATTTACTATTTTTATCTTCAGATTAGACTGGTTTATACATAATTAAAAAAAACTCAAAAACATTTTTTGGAATTCCTACTTGTTTAATACTGGCTCTGTTAAAAAAGACATCTTACAATAGTGTTTTTTAAGAGCCAAGTTTAAAATCTGGTTTATAAAAGCTGAATCACACCTTTTAGTTTAGTGCGGTTAAAAAATCAATAAATATCTTCTTTTTTTCTATGTATTATTAAAACTGTCAAAACTTACACTTATGATCATAAAAAATACGTGTTAACATAACAGAATAAGCCATCAAGATACATAATAAATAATCATGTCGATTATGGAATACGCAATATTGGGTCCGCAGTGAATCGCAGTGCAATGTTCTCTTTTCTTTCCTCGTGAAATCGATGAAGAGAAAAGAGAGCACTATACTGCGATTCACTGCGGATATGGTTTTGCGGATTCCATAATCGACATGGATTACTTTGAGAGAGATGAGAATGGTAAATTCTAATTACATATTCACAAGATCACAACCCATTAGTGTCAAACAATTGTCGTTTAATGGATACAATGGGAGCTGCAACGTCAACCAGGGACCCCCACTGCCATGGAGATGCTTGGGTTTTTGGACAGACAAGCAGCTGCGAATTCGTAGGAGTCATCTATACGTGCTAGTCATGTCAGAGCGGAAAATAAGATTCAATATAACCGATTTGAGAGTAAGCGTGTCAGTCAGCAGTGTTGCCAGAAACACCGATTTATCGTATTTCTCTCGATTTTCAGAGCTATTTCCGATATATGTACCGATCTTTGATCGAAAGGGTACTTTCTCCCAATTTTCTTAAATGTATTTTCCACACTTGAATTTACATAGGGCCATACCAATAATCAAATAATTTAGTTATGACTTAAATATTAAAGTGAAATTAACCATAATTTCATGGATCATAAATAATTAAGCATATACATCATATTTTCAATTTTTTGGATATATGGTTCATTATTTATAATCCACGTAAATATTATTTAGGTAATAAAAAAAATAAAAAAAATAAATTCAAAAAAGTGAAATATTTTTTTCTTCAAAAAACAGTATTTTGCTAAACCCTATTTTTCAAAATTATTCCCCGATTAACACCGATTTTCGATGTGCTAGTCTCCCGGTTTCCGAAAATATTTTATCTTTATGGCAACACTGCCATTCAGCCAGTTAACAGTAAACAGTTCCAGTCAGTGAGTTAGCTATGACAGTCAGCATGTTAGCACCAGTCAAATGCCAATTGAGATGTTAGCTGCGCACAATTAAGCCAGCCGCCAGTCAGCGCGACGCGCGACGACATATTTGCGAATATTGTGGGGAACAGCGCCAACTGCTTCACGACGAGCGATTCAAGGTGCTCAACTTACGCACTAAACTCACTTTTGTGCATCCTAAGGATTTTTGAGAAAACTGCATCAAAAAGGGGGATAGCATGGACACTTGTTTCCACGACGCATGTCCGCGCTGCCCTCTCAGGCTAATGTACAACTGACATTTTGTGCCCAGCATCGAATAGAAATCATACAGCGAGCGTAATGAAAAAATAACTGACTAAGCCGAGTGCCAGCGAAAAGACGCAAAGAAAGCCGAATAAAACTAATAAAGAAAAGTAACTTTAATGTCAAATTACTTAATGCCTTATTATTACTTAGTGTGATAAAAGTGTGTTATATATTAAAAGCGAGTTATTGATATCTATTCCTCCTAGGCGGGAATGAAGGGAACCCACAGTAAGTACACATATAGAAGGTAATATCTTCCGAGTTTTAATTTTTATTCAGTTTTGCATATGTCTCTTTTGAAACATTGGAAGAGACAATTTACTTGTATTTTCGAAAACGGCTAAAAATGAAGAGACAATTCTCAAACGGTACTCTTAGAGGGTTTGTCAACTCTTCGCAAAAAGTATTAGCCGTTAATAAAGAGGTGAAAGAAGCTGGGAATCGAACCCACACCTCTGATGGGACGGTCCAATGCACTAATCATTATGACATGATGATGTTGAATACGTATATCTATATCTGTCTACTGGCCAAACATATACATATACAAACATATTCAAGCTTTTTAGTACATACCTACCTCTGTTTTTAGACTTTCTCTCATACTATATACTTTTTTTTTTTAAGTCAGAAGTATGTTCTTTTATTTTGTTTATGCATAATTCAAATTATTTTAGGAAAAAGATTTTTCAAGAACTTTTTCAAACTCAAAATTTTGAAAAATAATGAAGCAAAATAAAAGGTATAACAATATTGAAAAAAATGTGTGAAAAAAAATTTTGCATGACAACTTTCGAAAAAGTTACTTTTGACTGTCTTAGAAATTGCCGTATAAATGCCGTAAATATGCCGTGAAGAGAAAAAAATTTGCCGCGCCACTAGTTCTCCCAAAGTTAGCATGACACTTTTTAAATTTTGGTCAAAAATAACTTTGGGGTATGCCATATCCTTCAAATTAATTGCCGTGAAAACAAAAAAAAAAATTGCCGCGACAGTGGTTCCCCCAAAAATGGCTAAAAATGGTTTTCATACAAATTCTTCATATAAAATTAGCATTACAATTTTCAAAATTTGGTCAAAAATATTTTCTGAGTATGCCATATCCTTCAAATTAATTGCCGTAAATATGCCGTGAAAAGAAAAAAATTGCCGCGACAGTGGTTCTCCCAAAAATGGCTAAAAATGGTTTTCATACAAATTCTTCATATAAAGTTAGCATGACACTTTTCAAAATTTGGTCGAAAATATTTTCTGAGTATGTCATATCCTTCAAATTAATTGCTGTAAATGTGCCGTGAAAAGAAAAAAATTGCCGCGACAGTTTTGGCGAACAAAAAATACTTTCACGTAAATTACTTTTATTTTCACAATCATTTTTCATCTTATAACAAACGTTGTTATCTATTAATATAGTTTTATTCGTTCTAAATATTTCTTTCTGTGTTTAAAGTTGGTTTTAATTATTTTTCAATAAATCTCAACATTCATACTACCTCAATCATAATTTTGTCACTGTGGCGTATACTTACTTTTTTTACCAGCATTATATAATTTAAATTTAAAAATCTGGACATCATAGCTTTACTGTTTGTCGCGTTAAAATTGAAAACAACAATAAATTCAGCACTATCGGCCTTATTTCGAGAGTCTATTCAGAATAAAACAATCAGTACAAATTTGAAATAATCAAGTCGAAAAATAGTAATATAAGATTGTCAAAATAACAACACTTTTTTTTAAATAGACTTTCACAATAATTTTCTTTATCGATACTTTACCAATTTGTATCAATCGCCAATTTAGAAAGACCGTTCGAAAAAAAAAAAACAATTCAGAAAGTATGCAATTTATTGTTACCACGACTTTCCGACTTCTAATTTTTCAGTTTTTGTGTTTGTAGTGCGTTTATCTGGTTGAATACAAATCTAACAAAAAAATCCCCAACCAAATCGAATAATGGTTAGCCGAAGAATTTGTATGAAAACCATTTTTAGCCATTTTTGGGAGAACCACTGTCGCGGCAATTTTTTTCTTTTCACGGCATATTTACGGCAATTAATTTTAAGGATATGGCATACTCAGAAGTTATTTTTAACCAAATTTTGAAAAGTGTCATGCTAACTTTATATAAAGTTAGCATGACATCAACTTTTGGGAGAACTAGTGGCGCGGCAATTTTACGGCATTTATACGGCAATTTCTGAGACTGTCAAAAGTAACTTTTTCGAAAGTTGTCATGCTAACTTTACACGGCTCAATATTCTATTTCCACTAATTTATAAATAAAATAGATTTCGTTATTTTGAATTTTCTCAAAAAATAAAAGACATTCGGTTCGGTTTTAAGTGTTTGACTAAAAATTAAAAGGAGCATTGAATATTAAAAACACAAATATTACTTTAATAACATAAAATTTTGAACAATTTTTTTTTTCAAAATTCTGAGTTTGAAAATTAGTTTTTCAAAAATAATATGAATTAAAAACAAAATAAAAGAAGGCGCTTTTTTCTTTAGAAAAAAAAAAAGTATAATCAAACCAAAAATTGGAAAATTTGATTTGGTAAACTTCACTTAAAACTATGCAATTTCATGTTTGCCCTAGCCGGTCATTGGTTATTTCATTATAAATTTAACTGAATAATTTAGCTTTGGTAGATTTTTATAAAAACTGGGCTGAAATCCTTTTTATCGATTAGCAACATTCCACTTTTGTTGAACGAACTGGATGCTTAAGTAAAATAAAAATGAAAAACTTTCCGCGTATACAGCTCGAATATTAACAAATTAAAATGAAAAGCTTACCTCTGATTCCCCAAGGATCAAACAATTAGTGTTTATGACACATTTAATGATAAATTATTTCTACTTGAATATAATAATTTAAACAAGCATATGTATGTATGCACAAGCACATATGTACGTACCTCATTCCATCCATATCTGTTTTTAGCCTGAACAATCGCTTCATAATACGCGCCCGGATGAAGATTCTTTATTGTATACGACATGATGTGTGTCAATGGTTCTGATGCTGGTCTATGTTCTGGCGTAAGGATAAAGTCATGCCATCGTCCGGGCTGTTGAAACGTGTCATTCATCTGGAAAAAAAATACATACATATATATTTAAATATGAAATTATAATCTTCATTCACATACAAATTATATGTTAAATGGACACATCAATTAAACGTGTAAATTATGTTTATCCTTTCATATAAGTGCACACATCACCATACAATTATAATGATGGTGATCACGGCAACAGTCTAAGTCTCTTCTCGAATTTCACTCTCTCTCTTTATCTCTCTCTCAATCTCGTATTTTCTTCGAATAATGGATGTGTACTTATATAAAAAAATTGAAAATAATTGCATCTCTACTTTTGTAAAATAAAACCATAAAATGAATCTTTTACATCAAAGAGAAATATATCCAAGCCCAGCAAAGGTGTGGGTGATGGGTATAAGTAGGTGTACTATAGGTACACATGAATGGAAATAAATACCACCGATGAGAGCGTTAAGATGAATAAATAACACAACCTATACTATATGTATAGGTAGGTACAGAATCAAAACCCAGGAGTGTGACGATGAAGATGCGAAGCCATGATAGGTACCTAAAGATACAAATAAATCCTCATCTCCCAAGAACTTAATGAAGCACGTGATTAAAATTGCATTTGTATCATCTTACTCTTAATTACAAGGCAACGCGATGTTTTTAATGAGATCTTAGCGTGAGGTACATAAAAACTTAAGGTTGGATAGTATATTCTCGCCTGGGTGCACATCTTTGAAAAGGTTTCGATTTTAAATAAATGAATGGGGATACTGTGATTATTATCTGCCAAGCCCTTATAGAATAAAGTATCTTTATTTCTTAGATTCAATATCTTCTGATGGTTTTCTTTGGTTGCAATTACCACCTTGTTTTATTTAAAAAAAAAAAGGAAATATTACCTTTCACATGCAATTTGTTGAAAAATACTTTTGCATTTACTTATATCTATGCTATTAAATAAATAAGAGTCTTTCACATGCACTTTATCGACAAATATCTCTCTCTCTCACTCCCTTTCAAAAGCCAATGGTTATCAATCAAAACGTAATCAAAGGAGGATCTGAGTAAACAACACCTTAATTATTGTGGACTTTGATTTTAAAAGATTTAAAGTATCTGCTTGCATCACTTTTAAAAATTCATCTTTTTTCTAGAAACAGCGGGAACGGTGAGAACTGCTTGGCCTTCAATAATGAAGCTTCTACAAAGTTAATTCAAAAATTAAAATTAATTTGTATTGAAATGTATCTTGTCGACATGAATAAATCCTATACAGAGCACCATTCGGTATACGGATTGATAAATGCTATCAATTCGAAAGTACCATCATATAAGAGGGATTGTTTTCATTTCATTTTATATTTTTATATTAATTAATATGATGATTTTCAGAAATTTTATTCTATTGGGAAAATTGGGGTCAAGCTCTATAATGTTGGATAAAATTCAATAGAAAAATTTAGAGAGATATCATTGATAGGGTTTATTACGTTGCATAAATAATAATGTTTTCGGTTGAAGGTAATATTTAATAATTAATGGAATACATACTTAGGTATATTTTTATAAACCCAAAACTGAATCTACATTTTGCATGTACAGTAACTTACAACATAAGCTAAAATGTCGTTAAAAATCAACATACATAATAAGAATTGAGTTAATTAAAATCAAAAAGTGAAATTATTTTGAAAATATACAATGTACAAAATTTGTGGGGAGCAAAATATACGATTTTCCAAAAATGCTTAAAAATTATATAGTAGATGCAAGATGCCGTACATTTTGGGCTTAGAAAAAAAATCGAATAGACAAACAGACGGCCAGAATTGCGAAACCCACTTTTTTTGCGCCATCTCCAGCTCGATTTGCTTACGACTCCATAAGTAAGCAAGTAATAATGGTAATAATTTGTTTAAAAATACAACAGTTCAATTCTTAAATTTTATAGATTCTTTGAAAGACTCGTCAAATCATCATCGTAAGAAATATATAAGGCTATGGTTTCGATGGCAGTGATTTCTTGCCGCGGTAGTAAGCGATGGTTGCTCAAATTTTAAAATACATATGTTTCCTATGTTTGTGGTTTCAGTGACAGCTTCGGACGACCGAGCGACGTGCGTATAAAGCGATTTAAACAAATTAATTAATACATTCAGTCACAAAAGAAAGGATACACTAGAATCAGTAGAACACTATAGCTTATGGTTTATATTCACTTTTGTGTTACGTTGTAATTATCGTAAGAACAAATGAAACACTTTTACAAAAATTAACAACGTAAGAAAAGTAAATGTACATTATGTTATACTATTCTGGTGCTAAACTACAATATGTTTACTTTTGCGGCTGAGTGTATATTCTAACGTACAGCATACATTCAAGGAATTAAAAAATTAACTTTGCAAAATAATATTTCTGTTGACATAATCTAATTTAATGCACAAACGAAAATTGAGAATAAATTCAATTAAAAAAAATTGCGTATACGCCTAGGTGTACCGCACTGTTTTATCGGTATTTTAGAGATAATAGGACTACGACATATTTAAAAATAATGTAACGCTGATAATAATTAATTTAAAAACAATGTGGCTCGACTTAAATATAGAATTTGTTTAAAACTCGACGGCTTTCTGACACGCGAACAAAATAATTTCGTGGACTTAAAATCAAAAGAACAGAGCCTATTAGCTTTATTGTGATGCCGAATATACTCTTCAATGATTCTAAGAGTGTAATGCTAACTGCTATTGGCTATCCCATTAAGCCAAAAATCAGATGTGAAATCGAAACACATTGGGTCGTTTTAACCCATTTCCGGCTAGCGTTGCGAAAACGCAACGTCATACCTGAGAACTTCTGGAACTTAACTGATGATAAATTTAAATAAACTTAGTAATGAATTTGAGAGTTAATTGAATAATCTAATCGACCTGTTTTTGGATTTTTCTCAAAAAAAAAAAATAATAATAAATTTTTCGTGATAAAAATATGAAATTTTCGAAATTTCGAGGTAGCATATTGAAATTTTTAAAAATTTCATCAGAATTAAAATTTTTCAAAATAATGTTAAATACAGCTGTAAATAAAGGTTTAAAATATATTCTGAAATAATGCTGACGCAATTTATATGAGTTGCTTGTCTGACAAGTGGGATGAAAGCGCACTACGTTGCGTTTTCCCAACGCTCGCTTAATCCAGTAGCATTTGAACCTAAAAAAAATATTTCTTTTCGTTGCGTTTTCAAATCAGATTGAACGGTTTTTTATCAAAATATTGTGTGTTTATGTTTATAATATACTAATTTCTTTAAGAAACATAATTTTTGATTGCATCCTATTCAACAAAAGGATGAGTATTTTTTTTTTAGGTCAATTGTTTTTTCAATTTTTGTAAAGTTTTTGAATTGTATCTGGGTTGGTTTGAGAAACTTCAAATTTATAAAGCGCATAGGTAATTTTCGTCTAGATTAAAAAAAAAAAAAATTAAATTAAAAAAAAAAAAAAAGAGTGTGATTTTTTTTTTTTAATTTTTGAAAAAAAAAAATTTCAGGTCAATTTTTGTTTGCAGTTTTTGATTTTTATCTCTTTAAGGGTTGTTTCCAGAAACTTAAAACTTATACAACAAATAGTCATCATTTCAATAAAAAAAAATGTGTTTGGGAAAAATTAGCTTTTTGATTTATTTTTCATTTAAAAAAAAATTAATTTGGGAAAATTGATTTTTATCTTTTTAAGGATTAACTTCAGAAACTTCAAATTTATAGAGAGTATATATAGGTAATTTTAATGTTAATTTTTGAAAAAAAAAAAAATTGAAATTTTTTTTGATATTTTATTAATTTTTGGAAAAAAATATTTTTATTTTTTAGGTCAATTTTATCTTCTAATTTTGATAATTTTATTAATTTTCAATATTTTTTTCATTAGCAAGTGTGTCTAGGTGTATTTAGTTATTTTTTCATAAAAGTATTCAAATAAAGTACGCATATTCCATGTAAGAAGACAATTTTATTTCAATAATTTTGATACTGCCTTCGGCGAGCGTTGCGAAAACGCAACACGAATTTTCTGGGAAACCAAAAGCTTTTCCAAAAAAAATTTTGAACATTTGCTCTAATTACAAAAAAAATAGCCAGCATGTGAAATTTCAAGTTTCTAAGTCAACTGGAACTGATAGCGCCGGAAATGCGGGTTACTAGTCATTTGTAAGCAGTTTCTAACGGCCATATTATTGACTTTCTTCAAAGCAAGTTTTGCTGAAAAAATAGTTCTATAGAGGTTTCAAATTTTAAGTTCTTTCAAAAACAATTATTGATTTGATTTAGATGTCAAAATATGTATGAATATTTTGATTAAGATGTCAAAGTAATCGTGTAATTTTAGTAATTGATCAGGCATAGGTTTTTTTTTTAACTAATTTTTAAAGTTTTTTTCAATATCACAGTTAAGACTGTTAGCACCTCATTAATGAAATTTAAAAATACAAGCATGCAATTCAAAAGTCAGTAAAAGGTCATAAAAGGTCAGGTAGTGTCAGTAATTGGTCAGATGATATACAGTTTTTTCGAAAATTGAACAAATGAGGTGCTAAAAATCTACGATCTTGAAAAAAATTATATTAAAAAATTCATTAAAAAAAATCAATAAGTGAACAATTTCTGAAATAAGCTGACCTTTTTTTGAGGATTGAGCTATCTTTTGGGCGGAATATATTTTTGTTGCGAATATCCTTTATATGGGGTGCTAAGATCACACAGCCCACTGGGTTTAATTGAATTTAAGACTTTTACTGTAATTTTTCTGATTTAATATTCAAATATTTGAATTGAATAATTTAATAAACTATTTTTGTTTTTTGATAATTACAAAAAAGAATTTTGCTCTTATTATATTCACTGGTTCAATAGGTCTTCGACTGCAGTTTAGTAAGACATGTCTTTAGCAAACAACTATACTCGCAATTATTTTTATCCAAAACGAAGAAATGTGATAACTGCATACATATTTAAGCAATCAAACCCTGATAATTTTTCTTTGATTTTGAGAAGTTTTCCTTCTTAGGGGCCAGTTATAGCAATCAGGAAAACGCGTCAGTAAAAAATTTCCTTTCCTATAGTTCAATGTTTTATTATACGATTTGAAATATCAGAAGGATACGAATCGATGATAAATCAATTGAAATATTTTTTTCATTAAAAAAAAATCAATTTGGAAGAAATACTTTGTATAAAACAAGTATGTACTTACTCATTTTCCTGATGGAAATTTCGAACAGAAAACGAGTTTCCATCAAGAATTGCATTCTATAGAACAAATATTTCCTCTAAAGAAAATTTTGTTAATGAAATAAGTAAATATTTCAAATGTTTTTTCATCGATTTGTATCATTTTTATATTTCAAATCGTATGATAAAGCATTAAATTACCGAAAAGAAAATTTTTCCTGATGCTTTTTCCTGATCGCTATAACTATAGCCCCTAAGTTGACGTCACCCTAGCAGGACACCAATTTTCCAAAAGAAAAAGAGCGATTAATTTTGTTTTTTGCGTAAATATACTAATTAGTACCAGCTAAATATCACATACTTTATTAATTGCATTGGAAAATGTGTCCTGCTGAGTTGATATAGGTAAAAATTAATAAGTGTTTACCATCAGTAGCAAATAGTAGGTACTACCATCTAATTTATTTTTAATGCTTCTACTGGTTTTAAAAACCCTTTGTTATCTATTGATTCTAAATTTTCTTATATCTGCGTGGGGCATGTAATTTAAAACTGAAAGACTGATGATAAAAAATTTCCATTCTCTCAATTAATGAAATATAATTTTTTCCAAGAGAAATTCAAAATATTTCATCGACTCGTCCATCAGATAAAAATAACAGTGTGCAGAAAAAAAGAGATTTCTCATCAACTATATAAACATTTAAAGTCTGAGGGTCGAAGGCAATTTTCGGTAGTGTTGGGTATTGTTTAACAAAAATATGATAACGTTCGTATTTAAAGGTAAAACGTCATCAAATTGCACAAAAAAAGTTCAGCTGGTTTTTATCTCAGTTTATGGTGCGAGTGAAGGTTTAAAAATAGCCCAATGGTTATACGCCTGACACAAAAATTCGAAAAATCGCTATTTTCAACACAATCTCCCTAACAGACTGGACAAAAAAACTTACCAGACTTTTGTATTCGATATCACGACACTTATAGCCATATAATAAATAAGCCCTCGTCATCTACATCTATGTACATCCAATTCTTAAAATTGGTGTCGGGTTTTGTGTATAATTATTATTTATCGATTGAGAGTTAATAATTCCATGCACACTTTTAATTTATTAAATCTCTGAAATTAAGCGAGTTTTATTTTATCAAGAGCAGTAAATTGTAGGAGTTTTATTAAATTCACCAACAGCATCATCAGTAAAATCAAAACTAAAATACAGTGAAAATATTAATTATAGAAGCTTCAGTATGAAACCTCACAATTATTAAAAATGCAAACGCTCTCAATATGATTCGCAGTGAAATTAAAATCAAATTAATTTCCCCACATATAAAATGCGAACGATACATGAGATATTGGAAAATATTCAAAAAATCACCAGCAATCACTTCGACAGTAATTAAGGTAGGAAGGAGGAATATCATCCTTTTTGATAGAGATACATTCATCAAGGATGCGACTAACAAAAATCTGCAATCGAGTTTATTACGAAACTTAATCGAAAAATTGTACGTTCTCAGTTTTTTTTTTTTTTTTTTTTTTATTTGTTTTTTAATTGGCCCAAGCACTATCGAAGCATCGTCAAGGACTGGCCTGTAACCTATTGGAACAGGACATACTACATGTATGTAACTTAGTTGCACCGATACAAATTGCAAATTTCGCTTTTTTCTACTTTTAAACTTTTAGTACAGGAAACAAAAATCACCTTCTCGTATGTCCTTTACATTAATTGTACGCCATTCAATTTGAATATTGAAAGGAAACAACAAAAAATAAATTGGACAGCAACGTCCATACAAATATAGTCTTTATTGGTAGAAAAATAAAAAAGCTTTCGAGTCCTTACAAGAAGCAATTGCTTTATGTTTGTTGTCCGTATGACCGAGATGAATAAGGTTAATCGAAAAAAAATTCAACCGTAAACGGAAAATTGTTTTCAATTATTATGGTATTATGAGTACTGGGAAAATAATGTTCACTTACCATTACTCTGCGATAAAGAAGACGGACCTCTTCTAACGGTGGGTAACTGTCAATTTTCCATGTGAGGTTGTAACTGTCTGAGGATCTTCCCCATTTCGGAGAATAAAATTCAGCTGGTCCTGGACGTCCAGAAAGTTCCATGTATTTACGGGATCGTCCAAGGGAGTTGTCAGCAACACAACTAAAATAATACAAATGTTAATAATTGAATTAAGTTTAGTAAAGAATGCAGTTTAAAAAAAAACTCAATATTATTTTTATTTCATTCAACTAGTCCGATCAAATGTTACATTTTGAGCACCTTGTGTAAGAAGGAGAGCATATAAGTGTTTTCTTAAATCGTTAGTGATCGTGAATTGTAGCGAAACCATTTTCATTTTATAAAAAATTTATTTACATAATACATTTAGAGAAAAAAAAAAACAAGGAAGAATTAGAATTCTCAGAAGACTATACAATTTAATTAACACTACAGGTACTGGTGGTTAAACTAACATGACCCTATGTCTATTTCTAGAAATAGTGTAGTTGATTTAAAAATATACGATGTTAGTTTCATAGGCCCACATTGTTAATTTTTAAAAAGTTTTGTTTTTAATATGGTCTTTCGATAATTTTAGTACATGTACATTATATGGGTTACTCTCTGCTACTGATTCCTAGTATGTAGTGGTCAGAAGTGAAGAAAAGTGGTATTTTCTGACAAAATAAAATTCTATTAGAATGGTCTGGACGGATATATGTAATTACTATTTTCGTGACATGAGGAAGGAACTAAGGTTTTTGGAGCGCCTTCCACCATAGCCGAGATGGTTATGCTATGGTGTGGGTTGCGATTTCCTGGTTTGGAACAATTAATCTGAGGCAAACAATAAAAATGATGGCAAACTCCTACAACCAAATATTGCAAGAAGCTTTCCCTAAGTTAACCGATATCTTTGGACCAATACGATGAACATTTCAACAAAACAGCGCGCCAATACATAACGTATAAGGATCATTAAAAGTTGGATACCTTGCTTCAATGGCCACCGTACTCTCTGGACCTAAATATTATCGAAAACGTATGGGGATAAATGGTTCGTAGGGTGCACGATTCTGAACGTCAATATGAGGACAAAGAATAACTTACTGCTGCAATCACAGAAGCATGGAGTGCAATTTCTTTAAATTATATAAAACAACTGTCCGATTCACTTCCCAACAGGGTTTTTGAAGTTATTACAATAAAATATGATAATAAATAAAATAAAATGCACGAACTTGCTCTTGTAGTAAAAGTTTCATCGAATTTTAAAGATACAGTGTAATATGAAACACATAATTAATAATTATATGTATATGTATTTATCCATTTAATAAATTGAAGAATGGAAATTTGAATATGGAAAAAAAGCATGAAATACGTACTTTAAATTGATAAAATAAGTACTTAAAATGTTTTAATCTCAGAATGAAGAATTCCATCTCCATTCTTGAAAAAATTTGAATTTTTGTAGAAAAATTTTACAAAATCGTTGGAGCGGTTTTCTTAAAAAATAAATTTTTATACCTATATAAAATTACTTGATATTTTTTAGAAAAGAAATTGGTATGCCATTTTTAAGAATATAATAATATACAGATAAATTCATAATTTCAAAAAAATTTATCAACTTACGTTTTCAAAAAAATGATTTTTCAAAAAAAAAAATTTTAACTTTTTTTTTTAAATCCAAAAAAATATTTTTTTGAAAATGTTTGTATGCAGTATTATTCACACCTGATAGGACCTCTTAAGTAAAAATCCTGATCAAAATCGGTTAAGCCGTTGAGGAGAAAATCGAAAATAAAAAAAACGGTTCTATGGCAGGTATCGTTAATAACGGTTGTTGGTAATTTTTTTTTTCACTAAAACATTGACCATTTTACTAATAGTACACACAAAAAATTTAAAAAAAATCGTTAGCGCCGTTTTCGAGATAAATAGTGGTTCTATGGCAAGTACCGTTATTTTTTGAGCTAAAAAAATCTCGATTTCCCCTCTAGGGAATCACCCAAAAATCTTATGCTCGAAGTTTGAAGAAAATCGCTTCAGTGTTTTAGGCTGTCGGCCGAGGTACAGACAAACATACAGACATACACACAGACAGACAGACGGAATTGCGGGACCCACTTTTTTCGTGTTTTCTATCATCGTAATGTCAAGTTTGGTTGTTATCTCGAGTTCGATTTTTTGCACGAATCCATAACTTGCCATAGTACCTATTCTATTTCTATTCAAAAACAGTGATTTTAATGAAGTAAATAGAAAAGCGGTAAAAAATAAGCGAATGGTATTTATCTGAATTATTCTGTCAATGCAGTTTTATTCGCAATATATCTTTCTTAAAAAGGTGGATTTATTAATTTAAAAATAAGTTTTTTTCTATTCAAGCGGAGCGGAGTGTATCCTCGTTTAAAAACATGTAAATTTAGGTCTTAATTTGACTTAGTAAGTATTTTTTTCGAAAAGATAAAAGGGAAAATAGAAGAAGATATCAATGCAAAGAGTTAAGAGTTTTTTGAGATTCTTATACAAGTAAGGTCAGGGACAGTACTTTTAATCCATTCTTCTTTTTTTTTTTTAATAATTTTGTAAGAACTTTCTCCAACACCAATAATTATTACTATAATTCTTTATTAAGATAAAATATAGTTTTTGTTAATTTGAAAAAAATGTTACGTAAATTATTTATTTGAACTAAGTTTTTCATATATGCATAGGTATTCATACAAATTGAAAAATGTAAAATTCACGTATACCTACATTCATAAATTATAGCATTAAAATTTCAGTGTTTAATGTTCCTTAAAAATTACACAGTCTACACACAAACCTAAACTTACATTAACAATTTCAAGTTATTATGATGAAACATCCCATCAATTTAATGAGCAAATATTTAATTTCGTTAACATTATAAAATCAAGTCTCAAATTCCCATTTAGGGAAAGATTATTATCGCATGCCAGAAAAAAATTCCCGCTAAAGCTACAATTCCATGGATGCCTTTAAATTATGCGGGGTGGATCATAAATATTATAAATATTGAATGAATTTTATAAATATGAATACATTTAAAACGAAACAATACTTTTCAATAAAAAATATATTCTTCTATTATACAAAAAAATGAAAAAAAAAAAATAATAATAAAAAAAAAGCAATCCAATAAAATAGATTTTCGCTGGTCTAATCTTTTAGAAGATAGATTTGAGTCACTATTTGATATGGGAAATCTTTGTTGAATAGGTTATAGGGTAATGGGGACTTGCTTAGCCAAATTTACAAAAAAAGACGAGATTTTTTTTTTAATAATTACGACAGTGCGATGGACTGTCACGTCGCAGGTCTAGGTTCGATCCCAAGTCTCGTCCAACTAATAATAAAAAAAAAAATAAAGCGGCTACTACCTCTAGCGTGGAATTGACAAAACCTCCTCTTGTCATAGAAAAGTGCCGGTTAAATTAGATGTTCCGATTCGGCAATTAATTGTTTAGGTCCCCTCCATTCCTGCCGACACGCACACAGGAATGGTTGAGAGTTGTAAGTCACTAGACCCTAGCTATTGTGTTGTGCTATCAAATTTATTTATTTTTTACTTTGAAAACAAGAGAGACTACTTTCTAGACTTTAAGCTCCAGAAGTCTTGAGAGTTGAAGGGTTGATTTGTATTTCTTTTTAATTCATTTTATTACAGGAAAAAAACTTGAAAAACTAGCCTATTTTTCAATGCAGATGATCTAACGTAATGCCCTTCGACCGTAATGATTCAACGATCTGGATCAAAAAAATCTTTGAGGATGCCATCAAAATTGGCAATACGATGAAGTGGGTTCGTGCGTCCCTATGACGGTGCGTATGTGCGTTCATTTTAATATGAGCTAGAACCTAAACGGTTGGACCGATTTATTTCCAATTTGGTACACAGCCAGTGGCGTAGCTAGCCCTTTGGGGGCCCTGTATCAAAAAATTTTTGGGGACCCCTCTTTTGCCCGACTTTTTTTTGTATTTAACTAAAACACTTGCGTCAACATATAAGATAAATTTAATTTAACATTATATTTTATTGAACTTAAACAAAATTGTCTTTGGACTAAAACTCCTCAAATTAACACTTTTGACTTTTTTTCTGCAAATTTATTGATTAACAACAAGCTGAACAAGATTTCAATTTTTCAAGTTTTTCGGCTTCTATGGAGTTGATAAATCTTATAACATAACCGTTCCTGCCCAGTAGAAGTTGGAAAAGCTTCTTCCAGCAGTTGCTGTTTGTTGTAACCGAAAGCGTCAAAAAATAAAAGAAATCGTGTAGTGATAACTTCGAGAAAACTAGAAGCAAGATTATTCAATTCAATTACCAATAATTTAGCAAGTTCTTTTATGGAAGAAGTTTTTGAATTTCGGATTTTAAACAGTTTTTTAAAGCAATTCGCGGAAATCATTTTACAAGTATTTTTTTTTTTTATATTTTTCAACCAGTCTTCCAGCACATTTTTTTATTACGTCGTTTGAAAACGATAACAATTTATCTGGTTCTAAGACTTCGAACATACTACTTAGATTATAGAAGCTTTGAATTCTTTATTTAGTTTGAGTAATCAAAATATCTAAGCAGCAATAATACACGGGTTGGGGTTAAAATTCTACCTGGGTCAAAATTCTTTTGTCAAAATTCTAATTCAAATTTCTGCTTTCAAAATTCAGCTTTTCAAAATTCTGTTTTACACAATTATGCAATTAATAAAAAAGTTTCAATAAATTGAAGAGGCCCGCGCTATTTGCAGAATTATGTAAAACACTGTTGGTTTGAAATTTGAGTTCTGTTTTATAATTTTAAAAAGAAACATTATAAAGCGTATTTATAAACGTTTTTTAAGATTGCTATAACTCCAGCCTATAAAACTTGGTGGTAGCTCACTCAAGTTGTTGTTCTTTCATTCAAACCTTAAATATTAATATGATGGTGCGAAAGCTTTGCAGCCTACACTGCGTGTGTGATGACACAAAAAACTGTTTCAATATTATTTTTTATTTTTTTATAATTTTATATTTATTCTGTTAAAAAGGTCAAAATCAAAAACGGAATCATTTCTTGGAACGAAAAAGAATTGAGGAAGTATAAATTGTTGCTCTTAAAAGTATTGGTCGCTCGGTCGAGTCATATGATAAGGTTTTTATAATCTCAATAAGAAAAAAAACTTATTTTTTTGTCAAAAGCTGAAGCAGATAGAACCACAAAATGGGGAGAATATAAAATCAAAACATAAAAAAAAAGCAATTGAAAATATACCTAGGCTAAAGCCAAATAAGATTTTTTAATAGAAAATAGCTAAAAATATACTCTAGATTTGCTCAGATTAGCTATTATTTATTTTTAATTGATAAATACTGACATTTTTTGTTGTAAACATCAAAATTTTAAGTTTGCATAAATATTGGTAATAAATGTTTCTTTGGAAAAGCAGATTGAGCAGAATTTTATTCTATTAAATATTTACTATCAGTATGTATTTTGAAAAACAGAATTTTGTTAAACCGAACCGAAAAAAAAACAGAATTTGAAAAGCAGAATTTTTGCAAGGCAAGCAGAATTGTGAAAAGCTAAACTCCGAAAGCGTAATTGTGACCCCCTCCCATAATAAACATTAACTATCGAAAACGAAACGGGAGCTCTACGGGCAAAAGCGAAGGGAGGAACGCCGACTTCTCAGGAGGAAAAAGAGAGAGCATGCGAAGCGGGCGGTCGAGTCTATTGAGGACTGTAGCGGCAGGGGGGATGTTCGAAAGTTCTACCGAAGGGTGAGGCAAACTACCCAGGGTTACAAGGCCAGAACGGAAGCCTGCCGAGACGAGAGTGGGAATATGGTGGTAGACACACAGTCGGTGCTGAGGATCTGGAAACAACACTTTTCTAGACTGCTAAACGGCGAAGATGGCCAAAATTCCGCTGTAAGACAGAACACTCCATTCAACCTGGACGATGATGGTCAAAATTTCCGTCCACCCGACCCAAATGAAGTGCGGTTAGCGATAGCCAAGCTTAAAACGTACAAGGCTGCTGGTGCGGATGGCCTGCCAGCCGAGCTATTCAAAGCAGGGGAGATGACTTGGTAGGGAGTATACACCAGCTTATCTCCAAAATTTGGTCGGAGGAAAGTATGCCCGATGAATGGAACCTCGGTATAGTGTGCCCCATCCACAAGAAAGGAGATGCTCTGACCTGTTCCAACTACAGAGGTATAAGTCTCCTCAACGTCGCATACAAAATCTTGTCATCTATACTGTGTGATCGCTTAAAACCGTTTGTCAACGATCTGATCGGCCCCTATCAGTGTGGTTTTAGGCCCGGCAAATCAACCGTCGATCAAATGTTCACACTCCGACAGATTTTGGAAAAAACCCAGGAGTTTCAAATCGATACACACCACCTCTTTATCGATTTTAAAGTCGCATATGATAGCGTAGACAGAGACGAGCTATACAGAGCCATGGCGCATCTCGGCATCCCTGCCAAACTCGTCCGCTTGTGCAGGATGACGATGGAGAAATCTCGCTGCTCCGTCAAAGTCGGCAAGAACACCACCGAACCCTTTGATGTCGAGAAAGGTTTGAGGCAAGGCGACGCGTTATCATGCAACCTGTTTAACATCGTTCTTGAAGCAATTGTACGCAACTCGCAAGTCAACAACAGAGGTACAATTTTTCAAAAGTCTGTTCAACTACTTGCTTATGCAGATGATATTGACATCATTGGGAGAACGAAGCGAGCTGTTACCGGCGCTTTTGCAAGTATTGAATCGGAGGCGGCGAAAATGGGTTTGGCTGTTAATGCGGACAGGACGAAGTATATGCTATCATCGAGAAAGGAATCTCAACATCGTCGGCTCGGGCAAAACGTCACGATGGATAGATACAACTTCGAAGTCGTCAAGGACTTTGTCTACCTGGGCTCCATTGTAACATCGCAAAATGACATCAGCGCAGAGATCAAACGAAGAATTACTCTTGCCAATCGCTGTTTCTTCGGGCTAAGAAGGCATCTAAGTAATAAAGCCCTCTCTCAGAGAACCAAGGAGACCTTATATAAGACCCTAATCATCCCGGTCCTGCTATATGGGGCAGAGGCATGGACCCTGTCAAAAACGGATGAGAATCTGCTTGGGTGCTTTGAAAGGAAGATTCTTCGGGTGATCTTCGGTCCAGTCTGTATCGATGAAGTATGGAGGAGAAGATTTAATAACGAGCTTTACGGGCTTTACAGCGACGTCGACCTGGTCAAGAAGCTGAAAATTCAGCGGCTGAGATGGCTGGGACACGTGGAGCGTATGGACACCAACGCACCAGCCCGACGAGTCTTCGAATCTACCCCTGACGGTCTGCGCAGCAGAGGAAGACCCCACCTTAGGTGGCGCACACAAGTGGAAAACGACCTCAACCAACTTGGAGTGCGTAACTGGAGGCAGCTAGCTAGGGACCGAGCTGGCTGGAGGGGCTTGTTGGTTGAGGCCGTAGTCCATCCTGGGCTGTGAGCGCCATCTAAAGTAAAGTAAAGTAAAGTAAAGTAAGTAAGTATCGAAAACGAATTGTTTATAAATACCTGAAAATCGATCTCAATGAAATTTTGTTTTACTTTCTTGTCGGGTGCTCTGTATCTTCAGGGGCATCTATATCTCGGGGGCCCTGTATCATTGATACAGCTGATACAGCGGTAGCTACACCCCTGTACACAGCATTCTTCATAATCAGAAACTGATAGTTGCCATACCTACGGTGTTTTCATTTTAATTTTTTTTTTTTTTAAGATGGCACTAAGATTTTAATTAAACTTCGTGTTTATAAAGAAAGTTGTACGAAAACTTGTATTTCAAGTTTTTGTCCCAAAAAAAAAATTTCATTATGGACATATGGTTCTGCCGTTTTTTTCCGAAAACTATGATTTATACTGTTCACGTAAACGTCATAGTTTTGCAATTTGTTGTTTCTTAACATTTCAAAAATTGTTGCATTTAAAATTTTGGATTTTTTTTTAAATAGAGAAAAATAAAGAGATAAACTCTTTGAATGAAACAACAACAACATGAGAGAGGTTGATCATCAGACTCCTGATGCTGTTATTATGATGGCTGATGAACTATAGAGGACATTCAACTGTTTGATTAAGCTCATCTAGAATAGGTAGTTTGCTATACAAATATTTCCGGTCCTTAAACATTTTCTCAAAAAAAAATCTATAAATATTGATTTAACTTCTTACCATGACCATAGTGGTTGTATAAGAAAACTGACGGTTTTGGCAAAAAAAAAATTACATTGCTGAAATGGGGTTACGATGGTTTTTTGAGAAAATTGCGCCTTATTTTCGAGTTATTCACGTATAGCGTCTTAACATGGGTAAATCGATTTTGTTATAATTTTGCAGTCAAGAGTGCTTCTGAGTAGTTCAGATAATATTGCACTTCTGACGAAAATTAATTGTTTATCCACCAGATCAAAGTTGTTATCAATTTACGTGACCTTTCTTTATAATTTTTTTTAAAATGGAGTTAAAGCGGGCTATAGGTCAATGAAAAGTTTTTTAACTTATTGCAACGTTTCGAACGTGTATACGTTCTTCATCAGGCCTTTATTAATCAAATTAAAAATATAAACAAAAATATTTAGTTTTAGTTCACCAAAGATCGTGAAAAGTCAGATAGATAAACTATAAAAAATATATATAATAAACTTACAAAGTTTTCAAGAAATACGAAAATATACAATTTTCACATTTAAAATACAACAAAAAATTTTTTCTTCTTATGTATACTGAAAAAACAAATTTGTAATTTAAAGTTGAATTTTCAAGTAAAACTTTTTTAAATTTACTTTATTTCACACGAAGATCGTAAAGAGAAGATGAACTTGACTTCGTCACGAACACCTCCGCCGTCAATAGCACACGACACAAACAGATGTGATCAACCAAAGTGTTCTTCATTTGCGTCTCTTTATCAACTGGCTATATGCGCTGCTCAGATTCTCACAGTCAGATTTTCGGTTAACTGCGTTATCGGTATTAATAATATGCAGCATCTCGAGTAAATATCTCTTAGCATGATGTTTTTCTGTCTGCAAAATTCTTACTCTTTGTAAATCTGGTTTATGATTCTCTTTTATGCAGTGCAGTGCGAGAGCTGTTTTCTGAGAACTACCGCTGTTAATATCGGATTTATGACCAGAGAGCCGTTTTTTTTAATTTTTGCTTAGATGTACCAACATAAGCAGAAGTACATTCTATGCCCTTCCCTCCGAGGCAGTTAATTTGATAGACAACATTGGATCTCTCCATGTTACACAAAAGGGAGATTGGATAACATGGAGAGATCCAATGTTGTCTATCAAATTAACTGCCTCGGAGGGAAGGGCATAGAATGTACTTCTGCTTATGTTGGTACATCTAAGCAAAAATTAAAAAAACGGCTCTCTGGTCATAAATCCGATATTAACAGCGGTAGTTCTCAGAAAACAGCTCTCGCACTGCACTGCATAAAAGAGAATCATAAACCAGATTTACAAAGAGTAAGAATTTTGCAGACAGAAAAACATCATGCTAAGAGATATTTACTCGAGATGCTGCATATTATTAATACCGATAACGCAGTTAACCGAAAATCTGACTGTGAGAATCTGAGCAGCGCATATAGCCAGTTGATAAAGAGACGCAAATGAAGAACACTTTGGTTGATCACATCTGTTTGTGTCGTGTGCTATTGACGGCGGAGGTGTTCGTGACGAAGTCAAGTTCATCTTCTCTTTACGATCTTCGTGTGAAATAAAGTAAATTTAAAAAAGTTTTACTTGAAAATTCAACTTTAAATTACAAATTTGTTTTTTCAGTATACATAAGAAGAAAAAATTTTTTGTTGTATTTTAAATGTGAAAATTGTATATTTTCGTATTTCTTGAAAACTTTGTAAGTTTATTATATATATTTTTTATAGTTTATCTATCTGACTTTTCACGATCTTTGGTGAACTAAAACTAAATATTTTTGTTTATATTTTTAATTTGATTAATAAAGGCCTGATGAAGAACGTATACACGTTCGAAACGTTGCAATAAGTTAAAAAACTTTTCATTGACCTATAGCCCGCTTTAACTCCATTTTAAAAAATATCCACCAGATCATTTTCTTTAGCTTACCCCATCTATTCGTTCCGATCGAACACAGCTCTACTGAACCGAAGCCAACCTATTGATGCTCTGCTATAAACAAACTATTAAAGAAACAGTTGCTTATCCCAAATTCTGTCCACCATTTTATGTCGAGCCCTTTCCGTAAAATCATTGCAAACGACAAAAAAAAAACCATTGTTATTTGTACAGGCGACAAATTGATTTTTGTTTGGTCATTGCGAAACCAATCAGGCTCAGGCCAATCAGCATTGAAAATTGTTAAAAATAGCTTAAAAACAAAAAGATCAAATATATGTAACTATTTTTATATTAAACTAGCGGCTCCCGGTGAACGTTGTTTCGCCCTACTCCATGTATGTAGTTATAGAGGTGTTACAGCAGGCAACCAATTCGTATCAATCGCCAATGTAGAAAGACTCTTCAAACAAAAAAAAAACAAAAAAACAATTTAGAAAGTATGCAATTTATTATTTTTGAAAAAGTTGACCTGCTATAAGTTGACGTCAACTTAGCAGGACACCCATTTTCTCGCAAACCAACAGAACAATTAATATTTTTGCGTAAATAATTAGCAATTAAGTAGTTCTCAGTATATATCAAATCGCGGACCGTTTATCTATAGTTTTGAAAAAGTTGACCTGCTAAGTTGACGTGAACTTAGCAGGACACCCATTTTTTCACAAACCAACAGAGCAATTTTTTTTTTTTGCGTAACTAATTAACAATTAAGTAGCAGATAATTACTAACCTATACTTTTTAATTTGCAACGGAAAAAGTGACCTGCTAAGTTGATACACATAAATGCGTCAGGCGTGATGTTATTGCCGCTTAGTCGCATTTTGCCATAATTGCCTATAGTCGTCGATAGTAGTTGTAAGGAACTTAGTTAAAATATATACATAATATCATGTGCTGGAAAATTTCATCAAATAAATCGAGCATTGTTAAAACCAAAATGGCGGTCTTCAATATTTATTTTGTTGTGTTGTCAAAAAATTCACTTATGTACAATTTGTGGACCACCCTGTATCACGTTTTACTATTGTAGGTACTTAACCTATCTATTTATATTGTTTTTGTATTATATCCTGCAAACATATCTACTTAACTCTAAAAACACTGATTTAAATTATATTTTACTTTTGCGGCACATATGGGTTATTCAGGATTGTAGATGGTACATACATAATATGTAGATGTACATTTTTTCTAATACCGGAGGAAATCTCCTTTACAAAAAGGAAAATTCCGACGTTATCCAACATCCTTTATGCGTCCTATACGTTATTCTTATTCTGCAAAAGCTAAACGTCTACATATACCTACACAGAAAAAATCCTCTGCCACTTACCTGTAGTTTCCGAAATCTTCCTGTTGGATATGACGTACAGTCAGTGTGTGTCGGTTTCCTCTTGATGACATAATTCTTCTATCTGTCGTTTGGATAGGGAATGAGTTTTGATACCAGGATACCTGCAAAAAAGAACAAAAACAAAGAGGTATATTTGAATTAGTTAAAAAAAAAGTATCTTTGTCTGGCATATGCTACTATAAAGGTAATGTTTCTACACAATTACTTCAATAACACCATGGTACCTTACACATATTATTGAAGTTTTTTTAGAAAGTTTATTTTTGGTACTTGTTGTGACTTTGTTATAAGGTATTGTGATACCTTTGAGTATAAAAAAGTATTATGTTCTTATACTATCCCTATGTTAAGCCTAGATAGATACAAGAAGGATTTAGATATTAAACTGAGAAACATTTAAATTCATCTTTAATGCTGGTCAATTAACAGTACAGAGTATACAAATCTGAGATAATATATTGCACAGTTTGTCAAAATTGAAACTGTCAGAAACTTAAAAAAAATTACTGTTCGAATAGACACAAAAACTTTACAAGGGCACTGGATCCACCATTTTGTCGATTTCGACAGATGCGCAGAACTGAATAAAAATGAAAATTTGTGTAAGGTCACAACAAGCGAATAGTCTCATTTATCATTGATTAAATTCACCTCCTGGTTCTGAAGCATATTGCCAATACAAACTTCTATTAAAACTATGTATACTCCATCCAACGCAGATTGTCAGTACAGGAAAGATAGGACTTTTTCATTTTAGTTATGGTTGCAGCGTAGTACATAAGTGTTATCAACTGGAGAAGAAACCACTCAAATATATTTTATTTAATAAGCTTTTCTTTAAAGTAATTATTATTCTTGAATTGATATTTAACCGATTCCAACGTTCTTCTTAAATAAATTGCTGACAATATAACAATAGGTTATAGGCGACCAACGTAAGGAAATTCCACATGGCATTTTGCAGTTTAATGGCAAGGCTTTGTAATGATGCATTACACCCTCTTCTCTACTACCGCCACCGTTTATCAAATTGCTTGCAAAGCAAACCCGAAACACCGTTATCATGGCTCTAGGAATGAGCATGAAATCAAAACAAGTACCCGCCAACACTCTCTACACCCCTGGTCATACTACCGCAGCCATCGCTGACACCGTACATGAAAACACGAAAGAATACTTTTTCTGTGAAATTAAAATTCACACTCAGTTTCAACCGAAATATATATAAGAGACCGTGAATAAACGGAGGAAGATCGATTTCTGCCATAGTAGAAAATAGTACCAATCAAGAGTACTTGGTGAGACTCCCTTTTGAAAGACTTAGGCTCCAGAGTTGACAGTGGAAGTCCAGGTTTAAAGTAGTTAGTTAGTGACATCTGCTATCTCAGACTGTAATTTAGTGACGTCTGCTATCTCAGATTGTAATTTAGTGACGTCTGCTATCTCAGACTGTAATTTAGTGACGTCTGCTATCTCAGACTGTAATTTAGTGACGTCTGCTATCTCAGATTGTAATTTAGTGACGTCTGCTATCTCAGATTGTAATTTAGTGGATCCTGCTATCTCAGTCATATATTTGAATTATATAAAATTTGTTTTAAGAGTATATGAATTGCCGATTATATAAATATATATAAAGATATTGTAAAATATGAAAATTATGAAGACATTGTAAAGAAGACGTCAAATATAAACATTGTAAAGAATGAAAAGCATAAAGATATTTTAAAATATGAAAATTATAAAGACATTGTAAAGAAAACATCAAATATAAACATTGTAAAGAATGAAAACTATAAAGATATTGTAAAGAATGAAAATTATAAAGCTAGAATTAATTATAGACATTGTTAATTAAGAGCCAGTTGGTGAATAAAGCTAAACCTCAAATACACTAAAGTTTGTTGCTCTTTGGTAAAACCCAGGATCCGACGAGCATACCCCAGCCTATGACAAAAAGCATCTCACAGCTTATGAAAACTGGAGTTTTCGAGTTAAAATTTTTCTGGATTTGGTTGATGTTTGGAAGCTGTAACCGGTTCAGCTTCAGATGGTACAGTTAAAGACGTTGCTGCTACAGCAAAATTCATTGAGAAAAACAAGAAAGCCAAATTAATTATCTTCAGCATTGCATCAGACGACTATTTGGACTATGTTAAAGATAAAAATACACCCAAAGATATGTGGAAGGCTCTGGAAGACATTTTTGCGGTAAATTCAGCATCTAGCCAGACAATTGAAAGAAAGCAGCTAGCTGGATTAAAGTTTTTGGAATGGACCCTGATGAAGGATCATTTTTTTGAATTTGATGGTCTAGTAAGGCAATTAAAGTCAGCGGGTGCTACACTAGCAGAAACGATTTAGTATCGCAACTATTCTTAACATTTCCAGGAAGCTTTGATCAATTGGTTTTACAGCTCTAGAAAATATGAAGGATGAAGAGCTCACAGTTCAGCTTGTAAAGCAAAAATTGCTCGGAGAAGAACGAAAAAGAATGGAATGAATGGAAACTAGTGAAGACTCAAAGCATTTGCTATGAAGAGACACTTTAAGTTCAATTTAAAATGGAAGGCGCGGTCATCTAAAAGCAAACTGTAGGGTCAAGAAAGAAGCAAAGTGAAAAAAAATTTCACTAAGCGGATCTAAAAATTCCATTAAGCCGATAATTAATGCTACTAGAAACAGTTGTATTTGTCTTTTATTTATCTTTGAATTATGAAAATGTAATTTTCTTTTTAATAAATGTCAAAAATATACGTTTACCTCTTGAGCCAGTTGAAATGTTCTTTGTTTTAGAGGACAAAGCAATTTGTTTATAAAATGTAAATGTAAAGGTTTGTGAAATCAGAAATTCAAATATCATTTTCGTAGTGAAAACGGTGAAGGTGAAAAATAAAGAAGAAACGAACGCATTCAGCAAATTTTTCGTTCTGTGCGATCAATTTTTTTTTCACTTAAGAGAGTTTTTTTTTTCAATGAAAAATATAAAATTGAACTGAATATAATGTTTCAGGTATCCGGGTTTTTCACTTAACTGAGTTTCGCTTAAGCGGAGTGTATTAAATGTAAATGATCGAAAAATACTCGGGGATGAAAAAAAGTGTTTCAAATAAGCGGTTTTTTCTCTTAAGCGGGTTTCACTGTAAAAGACATTTATTTACAAAAATTCAAACTTTGAAGAACCCAGTAAAAATAAATGTATGTAGCTAAAAATGAAGAAGACCTGATTTCCAAAAAAGTTGGAGAAATTTGTGGATATACTAACGGAGGAACATTAGTAACTTTTAAGTTCCAAATTTGCGTGAGAACTTTCTTTCTGTTCGTCGACTTATGAATTTTGGAATAGAAGTAAACTTCAAGGCCGATATTGCAATAATTTAAACTAAAGATGAAGAAATTGTTGCAAGATTAAATAGCGATATTTATACGAATTAACCTAGGCAGAGTTCAAGGTCAAACAAAAGCAAATATTTGCATTGAAGATGAAAGCCAACTGTGGTATAGACGGCTTAGACGCATCAATCAACAATCTTTGATAGAAATATTGCTCGAAGTGGAGCTGTATCTGGCATCGGACATGTGAAAGCTTTTGGATTTTGTGAGACCTGTGTCAAGGGAAAACATTGCCAAGAACCCTTTAATGGGATACGGGAAAGAAGCAAGAGGCCACTTGAAATGATTCACAGTGACGTTCACGGTCCAGTTTCACCTGCAACTTATGATGGATATAAATATTTTGTTTCGTTCATAGATGGGTATACTCATTTCACCATCATTTATCTCACTAAAAAGAAATCTAAAGTATTTGAAAAGTTTCAAGAGTTTGAAGCACTTGTGACGACAAAATTCAACATGAAAACATCAGTGCTTCGATGTGACCAAGGACGAGAATATTGTTCTTCTCAACAGCTGGAATTCTACAAAACAGAATGGAATTCAACTTGAAACTATAACTGGATACTCACCTCAGCAAAATGGTATCGCGGAAAGGTTCAACAGAAGCTTAGTTGAAAAGGTTCGCACTTTGCTTATCCAGTCGATGGTTCCTAAAATTATGTGGAGTGAGGCTGCTCTAACTGCCACATACTAACATAATAAATAGAAGTCCAACTAGAGCAGTAAAAGAGAATCAAACCCCAGATGAACTATGGTACGGAAACAAGCCATCCTTAGAGAAGGATGCGTTTGTTTGGATGTAAAATATATGCTTGGATTCCAAAACAAAAGAGACACCAACTTGATGCGAAGAGTAAGGAGTGCATAATGATTGGGTATATACTCAGAACGGATATAGAGTTTGAGACCTCGATACACGATGGCGAAGAAAATGTCACTATTCGAGAAAAAACTCCTGAAGAAGAGGGCGAAATAACCATTCCAGAAGACACAGTCGAAGAAAATCACAGAAATGAGGAAGAACCAACTGAAAAGGAATTTCAAGAATGTAGTGAAGATATTATAGAACCTACAAACAACCATAAACAGCCATTACGACGTAGTACGCAAGGTCAGGTTTATGATTTCATACATATGCTATAATACAATAGTAGATCAGGTGAATATTGATGAGGTGAACAATTGATGATGTTCCTCAAACTTTTAACCATATCAAAAATCACATGGAACATGAACAGTGGTTGAAAGCAGTCAATGAAGAACTCGAATCTATGAAGAAAAATGATGTTTGGCAAGTCATGAAAACACCTATCGGGTTATTTCATATAAAACCAAACGAGTATGGGAAACCTGAAAGCACGTTTGGTTGTCAAAGGATTTCTTCAAAAATATGGCATAGATTATGAAGTAACCTATTCAAAAAATAAATAAATTTGATGGCACAACAGCTCATGAAGAACTAGGGCCTAGTGACTTACAACTCTCAACCATTCCTGTGTGCGTGGTCTGCAGGAATGGAGAGGACCTACAGTTTATTGCCGAATCCGAACGGCTAACGAGCGGCACTTTTCTGTGACAGGAGATACTCTTGGAGGATTTGTCAATTCCTCGCAAGAGGCAGTAGCCGTTTATTTTTCTTTTAAATAAATAGGTGGCGAAGCTGGGGATCGAACCTTAGACCTCCGGCATGACAGTCCATCGCACTAACCATCACGCAACGGCTACTACGAAGAAACCTATGTACCTATTGCCAAATTAACAACAATTCGAATAGTTCTGGCAGTAGGAGTCCAAAAGAAATTATTTTTCCATCATCTAGACGTGAAAACTGCTTTTCTGAATGGACATTTGAAGGAAGGAATATATATGTAAATAACTTATTCATCATATAAGAAGAAACGTTGAAGAATAAAGAAGTTATTTAATTTATTTCCGGAGATAATGCACATTGATTTTAAATATTTTTAAAATTATCGACCAACACCATAAAAGTAAAATAAGTACCTACTTAACAATAAAGCTCGAACGGTTAACCAACTGCCTATATTTCTGTTATAAAAGCCTTAGCTTAAATGATTCCGTTAGAGATAATAATTATTTGAAAAGGTGTAATCCAAACGAGTATTTTAAGTGCAGAAGTAGGTAATACTCATTAAAGCATTTATCTCAGGCTTTAAAATATAAACAAAAGAAAAATTATTCGTATCTTTGAGTACAATCTTAATTAAGGATAAACCGCATCTTCTTTTGTTATAGAAAAGGTATCAGCGATTAACCTGGAGTTAATATTTCTTTTTTTAATTCCAACCAGATAATAACCAATTCAAAAGAAACCCATTTAAAAGTTTTAGGGAAAAAAGCTTTTATCATTAAGGCCGAAAAAGGATTCCGAGTCGCCCTTAGATTGCATCGATTGTTTGAAATAAACTGTCACAGATTTTATCTTACCATCAATCTAGCAAAAAGAAAAAAAATCAATTTGATTAACCTATATTTTTCCAACAAAAAATAGGTTCCTTTTTCCCTAGAGGACACCACTCGTCCCGACTTCCACGCCGCACCACCACAAAGTTATATTTTATTACCAAACGATTCCAGAGTCAATTTATTACTCAAAGCTATTTTGTGCTCAGATATAAATAGTCATGTTATATATCTTCATTGATATTTATATGTTTATATAAAAACGTTACCAGTATCACTCATCCGGACATCATCATCATTCCCCATTGTATCTTTTACTTTGGGTCATGGCCTGAACGAAGAGTGTTAAAAAATCATAAAAAAAATCTCTTTTCTATAAAGCTTGAGCGTGCTGCTGCTATGTATAAGGAATGCTGAAATGGTCTTGACTGTAAAAGTCTTTATTCTATGATACTGTCACTTCAGGTTTGTTTGTAGATTTGTTTTCCTTCAAAGTAACAGCAGCACGGCGCGCGAAAGTTTTTTTTTTTTTTTACGAGAGTCCCTTAATCCCTGTTTAATAATTGCAATGATGAAGAGTGCCTCAGAGTAATAAAATGGCATGGAAAGGATATAAAAGAAAAAGTCTATAGAAGGAACTGGAACTTAGGTAATCGAAGACATCGTCATACTTTTCGTTTTTTTTTATATTATTTCATTTTTGTCGGAATTATGGTATCTCTTATAAAAACCATTGGGTTATAAGATGTTCATTTGGAATTTGAAAGCATAATATATATAGCTATACAAATTAAGAAAAAAGAAAACATATTTACATGTTACTTTTCTTTCAACTGTAGCTAAGAGATTTAATAGTTCAGTTTAAAACAATAATTCTATCGCAATAATATTCTGTTTTGACAGTTTAATTAACTGCATTGAAAAACGCATATGTATACCAAGTATGTGAAGTAGGAGTTATCAATTAAAAATTTTGAGAAAATCGGTTTTTTTCAATGACGAAATAAATAAGCTGACGACAATTTAAATAATGTCGTTTTCCGTTGGTCACTTCTAGCACTCTTTTTTCACTCCATCCACACTCCCAACACTCCAAAAACCTTCAATTGGTTGTTCGGAGTGATAATTTAGGAGTGTTTTTTCACTCCGGAATTCATTAAGGAGTGCTAGGAGTGCACTCTGAAAACACACATATTTTTAAAAGTATGTGTTGGATTAATTGCCAAAATAGTAAATGCTTCTTCTTGAGATGTTCTGGAATTGAAATGATTGAAGAATTCATTTTAGTTTTTACTTCTACATAGATACACATATTACGGAAGAGAGTTTTTCATATTCCATTGGAATCAAAAAAGAGTGAAACACTCTGAAAATCCAATCGAAAACGACATAAGTATATGAAACCTTTACAGCTCTATTAATAAAAACCGCTTATCCCACCTTTATTTCACGAATTTACTAAACCATGGAATAAGAGTAAATCTACAGGTTAAAATTTTAATTAATAAAAACAAAATGTTCCTGGAATAGTACCATCTTCCAAAAATTTCTTAAGAAAATCTATAGAAAATAAATCCGTAGGCACCAATCCAACCGAAATCAAAAGTAAAAGAAATGCTGGACGCAAATCAAAAACAATTAAATAGCCGGATTGGGCAATAATTGGAAATGGTTTAAGAACTCGATAAATCTAGGAGTCATTATTATTTTAATTCAAAATAAACTAGGCAAGTTCAGGAAAATGAGATCTCATAGCGCTCAGCAATCTCAGCTACGTGCGAACAAGATTCCTCTGCAAAATTTCTCAGTTTTGCTATCAAATCAAAACTCTGAAGAAAAAAAATGTTCGGATTCACTTGCTCACTTTTTGAAGTTGATAAATCTCAGGGATTTAGATTTAGATGTCAAAAAGGAGGATGGCTTGGGAACTTGGGGTCTAAAACTGTCCAAGTATTATAATTTTCTTTGAGAATATGACCAAATAAATTGGCTATATGACCACTCTCACAGTTATCAAAAAAAATCGATTTTTAAAAAGAGGTGAAACGTGAAGGCAAAAGACCGCTGCCCCCAAAAAATAGATTTTTTTTCAGATTTGAGTAATTCGTATGACATTTTTAACTTTAACTTTTTTTTTGCCAAGTCTGTATTTTTTTCATTAGTGTAACTTGATTCATCTTTAAAATTTTAGAACTTCTACAAAAGTTCACCTTTTATTATAAAAATGAAAAATCACATTTAAGGACACCACACAATGACAATCACGTCTCTCGTATGAAATTTATTAAATTTTGTTCTCCTTCTCGCAAAATTCCAAAAAACCATACTGCCGTGTCAACTGGAATTTTCGTATCTCACATATTTGTCGATTTTTTTTTAGTTCAGGCCAAGTTTGAAATCCATGGAATGTTTTGTATTGACAACTAAAGCTGCATATCGCTTTTTGAGCAATTAACAAATCGAAATAGCTACATTCTTTTTTTTTATTAAAAACTGTTTTATAACTAATAAAAAATGAGCAAAACAAATTCCTATAATCATAAAAGAAAACAATGTAGAAAGTCATTTTCAGTTAACACGACAGCATAGTGGTCGAATTTGAACTTTTGTCTGCATTTTTTTTTTGGACTCAATAGCATTGTTATGAGATACCCTAAAAACCAATTCAAACGTATGTATTTGCAAAAAAAATACTTATGTTGTACAAGTACATATAATGAATTGTTAAGGGACAGTTGTACAATCGTGGTTCAAATATTGATCCGTTTAACGATGGTTAAGTCATGTAATTGGCTATTAGCACAAACTTTAACCTTGCACTTTTATTGAACCTAGCAGTTAACCCACCGAAATCAGCGACTTAAAATTGCTGAACCAAGGATTAAATATTGCACCACATTTTTACAAATGGCCTTATAAATAATAATCGAAGTAATATAAGTATAATGTGAAATAATAAAATGCGATATTCCCATTGATATAAAATTTGCGAAAAAATAACTAAAAACTTGAGAAACGAATATTGCTAAAAATTAAAAAAATGAGTGCCCATTTGAAAAAAATACCCTTGGTAGATCGCCCTTGTAGCACCTACCAAACACGGATTACATTATCTGTGCTGTTAGGTTATCGGAAGAAAAAAATTAACGATGAGTAATATGTAAAAAGGATGCCCTTTTTTAAATACTTTCGAATGAGGTATCAATCACGTCAGTAGCAATTATATGTATATCCAAAGAAATTGAGCTTAAATCAATTTAAGTACTCCAAACTAAGCTGCAATTCACCCCAAATGCGATGACTCATCACCTGAAACTATTAGGCGAAAGCTGTAAAAGAATGCGTTTTTTGTTTTTAGTTCAGAACTGTTCAGAGCTGAGCCCGAACTGTCAAACAAACAAGTTGTGTTTCTTTTTGAGTTCAGAGCGCTTGGAATTTGTATTTATTTTTTCGTTCAGAGCGTGCTCCATAAGCTCAGAATGAAACAACCGAGCAGACGGAGTAAAAAACTCAGCGCGGCCAACTTCATACAGTTTTTCATGCAATTTAACAGATATGACAGTTGAGTGTAAGTGCTCAGGTGAGTTTCATAATTAAATCAGAGTGCTCTGAACATACTCTGCTCAGAGTTTACTCTGTAGTCCTCTCGCTCAAGGTCTACTCAGTGCTCTGCTCTGAATCAACTCTGAAATAAAAAAGAAAAACGCCTACAGCCCTATTAATAAAAAATCACTGTCTGCTCTTTAACACACGTGTTAGCTAGCACACGGATCTTATCCGTTGGATAACTTTAATTATTAATAAACATATCACAATAGTTCCAGTCTGTACTACTGAAAATACGGCAACACTTCATCAAATCGTGGAAGTATTCTTATATACATATGTGTCACACGCATTCACTGATTGATGAAAAATATGGTTGTAGTTGAACCGGTTATTATAAAATGTAAGCATGTTTGTGCTATGAAGTTATCCATCCCTTAAACGCCAAATTCAGCGAGTTATCCGCTCGCTGTCACCATGTCACAGACCATTACATATTTATTAATACGAATTGCAAGTTGACAGACTGGAACTATTGTCATATGTTTATTAATAATTAAAGTTATCCAACGGATAATATCTCTATCCGTGTGCTAGCTTACACGTGTGTTAAGGAGCGGACAGTGACTTTTTATTAATAGGGCTGCTAATGTTTGCGCAATTTTTCTCTATCGATAGGTATATGTAGGATGTCTGTAGTGCAAATAGTCACTGAGCAGTAGGGCGACAGCGATACAGCGATAATTAAAATAATTTTTGAATCTGTGATGTAATCCAGATAACAAGTTGAAGAAACTTTTAATCAGGAGATACTTTTACCTCATCTAACATAATCTCTACTATTTGCTTTATGTCTGGTCTTTAACGATCACAAACTCTATACCTAGATTTTATTTATACGGGTATATCTTGTAAGAATAGATATTTGTCATATAAATAGGTATAACCTTGTCTGATATTCCTTCACAAATATTTCCCATTCCATTGTAAGGATCGAAATTAATAATCTTGTGTTGCATGTTCTCAATGCCAACTTTTCGATTATCATTTTCATTTCAATACCTATGCACAGCACAATACTGAAGACTGAAAATCATCGCAAAACCCTATTCAACCCGTTGCATTTGATCCAGATAAAATAATTGTCTTTTTTTTGTTAACAGCATTTCTTCTTAATAGAAAGTGTGAAATGTCCGACACAAGCATTGAATTATCTCATTGATAAAAGCTATACAAGCAAACATGGTTTAGAGCTCCCTTCCAAAACGATTTGAAAAGGATAAACCAGAAAACAGTTATAAAGAATATTGTAGAGTTCTCTGTTCATGTATAGTTGCTATACACAAATATTCAAATATAATTATTAATAATAAAACGAGCATGATACAGAAAAAAAAAATATTGTATATCGTTGATTTTTTATTCAAATAAGAAACTAAAGTTTCAACATACCGTTGCAACTGGATCCGCAAACACAATGCACACTAGTTTCGCTTCGTATCCTTCTCCGGAATGTATCCATGATTTTTCCACTTGTATATCCGGTGGATCTGCAAAAGAGAAATTCAAAAAAAAGATTAGCCAAAAGAACTAAAATCATGAACGACTTGAAAAAAAAAAAAAACATAGCAAAGTTTTACAGTAAAAACCCCTTTTATCGACTTGCCAACGGAAAACAAATCAAAATGGCCTAATTGAATAAGATAAATACATTTTTTGGCGGAAGACCTAGTGAAGACCCAGGGCCAACTAGCCTAGTAACTTAAAACTCTCAACCTTTCCGGTTAGCCAGGAATGGAAAGGACCTACAGGCCTGGAAAAAATGGTTTTTAAATAAAAGACGTTGGCAATTGAACCCGGACCTCTAGCATGACAGCGCAACTATAACAGAGGAATAGACTAACTGTTAAATAAGATTTAATATTTTATAGCAATTCTGTTGGTTTCGAATACAACATATCGGAATCTCCTTAGTGTCACTTAAAACAGAATCAGTGTTCTATGTACCTACTGATCCGTCAGAAGTCGGATAGAGGGTGAATTGATGGGTGCGGTATGAAATGGAAACTGAGTTGGAGAACGGTTTCAATAAGTTTTTTTTATTACTAAAAATTAGAGCAGCAAAAAAAATTGAATTGAAATGCGACTGTTAGCACCAGTAAGAGAGCATTTACTGTAAATACAAAAACGAAAAATAATTTTAAATCCTTTTCGCATGCAAATATTTTGTATTTCATTGGGATCTATTTCAAAAGGCAGCTTCCATGTTTTCTCCATCACCTCAGTCCTACCCCTAGCCTCTAGAATCCTTAGTCAACCCATCGTCGTCGCCGTCGTCATCATGTCAGCGAGCAGTGAGGGTACAAGGGAAAAATTCAATCTTTTTTCAAAACCACATAAGTATAACAAAAAACAAAATATAAAAACAGGGAACAACCTCAACATGAATAAGATATGGTTTAATGCTTCAATTTCAGTTTATACAATGTAGAGACTGAGACCGTACAAGAGAGTACGTTAGATGTCAGACATATGGGCTATGCAGTGATTTATGTTGCGAGTATTTTTTTTTTTTTTTGAAGTTCGTTTTAAAGCTTATACTATAGTGATGTTGCTGAAGTTTTGATAAAATAAATTCGAGGAAGAATTTCTTCAACAGAATGAATGATAAGAGGCATTTTTCTTTTATTTTTTTTTTCCAAAAGGAAGATGTTGTTTAATTTAATTGATGGCTTCGTTAGTTTTATCTTTCATTTTTAAGGCGTTAGAAAAAAGGTTTTTTTTATTTTTTTTTTGCTGAGAAGATTTACGTTACCATTTTATTCACGCTTGAATAGAAGTATAGGTATCTCTATACCTATAAAACGGTACCAAAATAAGAAACACATCTCAGGTTTTTTTCTGGGCACCTATGTTATATACCTATATTTAGAAAAACATAAAACATCATTAAAAGAACAAACAAATATTGGGAAAAATTCAAAGAATTTCAAGAAAAGATTCAGAATTTAACATAACAAGAGGACGAATAAGAGGTTGAAACAAATAACAAACATCAACACTTATCCATAGGTACATATATATACTTACTATAAAAAGTTTAGTTAGTAAGTTTTATTTGTAATTAATAGCTAGCTCAGTAATACAATTTCAATAAAACGCTACTTTTATGTCCATTCTTCATTTATGTGGCTCGTGTTAACTCTCTTTTGTAGGTGAAAAACAATCAACGTTACTGTACTGACATTTAAGGTTTAAGTATAGTCTTTGCCCACTTTTTTATTCACTTTACTGGCTAATTTATCGGCAATATTAGTTTTTCCAAATAGCTTTTAACGGCCTTTAGTCCATACAAATTGGCGTTTCGTCCCGGCGATCTCACTTGGACTCATCAGTTGACTAGCGAGAGCCTTGTCAATACGCAATTTGTATAATATTTACATAGACTTCACGATGAATACCTAGTGTGAACTATATCCAACCAGATTAGAATTCCTAATCATTAAAGCTGGAAGTTTTTTTGTGCCCGTGGCCTGGCAATGTTTATATACGAAGCACGAAGATTTTTTTTTTTTTATGGACTAAAGGCCATTAAAAGCTATTTTGAATCAATAATTCAACAAGTACAATTAAATAGTGCTAAGTCTTCTACTTGCCTGATTTATTTCAGTAGGATAAATAATTTGTATTATTAAAAAAAAAAAAAATCTTCGTATAATTTTAGTTTTTGTTATTGTTTATCAAGGGAAATTTTAGTGCGCTATTTATATAAGACACGGCATGCAGTTCCCGTTCTCTACGATAACAACAGATGGTATAGTTTCAGTCATCCAAACTAAGCCTTTGCTAATGTCTATTCATGCAATTCAACTGAGGTGAACAATGAGACCACTTTTTGGACAAGGTATATCCACATCTTCGTACCTACAGCTTTTATAGGGATTGTATCTCTTTATTTTGTAAATATACCTCTATACGCATTTTGCAATCACTGAAGGAGGTTATGACTTGTTAAAAACAGTTAAAAACAAAGTGCGAGAGTTTAGAAAAATTAGAGAAGATGCACATTATGGCCTTGAATATTTTTATACCATTATGGTAGGGAAATATAAAGCCTGGTTAACAATTCCACATTCGTGTAGTACGGCTATTGAAGAAATCTCTGGACTTAGCAGGATGCTGATTTGGGATTCAAAGCGATGCGAGTGTAATATTCGGAATTGTTTTAAGGGAAAAATGCATCTAGGAATTTTAGTAAAGCATTTTCGTTAAAAATACCGAGAGAGTAAAAAAAGCGAAGCAGGACTTTTTAGTCCCGAACTTTCACCGTTGGACATCTTCACCATCACCAGCTTCTGACCATACCAGCCTTTTTAGTGCTTGGAAATTTCGTTAAAGCGGTTTCGCCACTGGATAGTTCGCTGCCGTTCTTTCACCACTAGACTTTTAAACGCTGCCTACAGATAGGTAATGAAGTGTTAAATATTTAATATGGCCTGTTTCATGTTGATTAAAAATTTTGTTAGTCACAATGAAAGACATAGATTTTTCGCCAAGCCAAATTGCCTTTCGCCAATAAAAATAGTGTTTTTAAATTATATTCTATTAAATTGTTTCATTAATTTTTATTTGTTGTTTTTTTTTTTTTTCAAAAGTCGCACGATTTTCTAAATAAAATGGAAATGGTCAAATAAGCTGAAAAAAGCACGATTTGTTATTTTTGTTATTGAAAACAATTGTTACTGTGAATTAATATTAATTTTTTTATTACACTTTTTGCCATCACTTCTTGTAGCCTGTGGCGTAATGGTTAGTGCGTTCGACTGTCATGCCAGAGGTCTGGGGCTCAATACCAGCCGCTTCCACCTTAAGTTTTTTTTCGGAGCTACTACCTCTTGCGAGGAAGTGACAAATCTTCCAAGAGTATCTCTTGTCATAGAAAAGTGCCGCTTACCTTAGCCGTTCGGATTCGGCAGGAAACTGTAGGTCCCCTCCATTTTTGCAGACACGCACACAGGATTGGTTTAGAGTTGTAAGTCACTAGGCCCTGGTTCTTCATGAGTCGTTTGTGCCACCAAATTTATTTATTTATTTATTTCTGCCAACACGAAAAATCAATAGCCTGACACAAAAAATCTGGCACTTAAAACTACGGCACTGAAATATTCAGCACTTATGTAAATGGCAGCACTTAAACATCCAGCGCTCAATCGGCGGAGGTGAAATGTCCGTGTATCAATTTGCAGTTGCCAATGGTGCCGTACCTTAAAAAAAGGCATTAAATATATTGAGCTATTCCCTAGTTGCATATTGTCTTGCCCAGCAGTTTGACGCAATTGAATCAGTTTTTCCCCAATCTAAATTTTTGAAATATTAAGTTTTCAAAAAAAAATTAAAACATTTTTCTAATGAAGAAGAGAATAAACAAAAATAAAAGAAAATTATTTTTGTTTTTGTTTTAGTGGACTGTATTGAATCAAATTCAAAATCAAATGGAAGATTTTTTTTTTGGAAGAATGTAACCATGTTCCCCTAGAAGAATATAATTTACAGTGCCTATGCGCTGTAGATTTTATTAAGAGTCGGTATTCATCGACAAAAAATTGCGTCTTAGAAAGGTACGACAGCATCTAACTGATGAGCCCAACTGTCGTGCCTGGGCGAAACGCATTGGACTTAAGGTCGCAAAAAATCTTCCATTTCATTTTTCTAATGTCAAAAAAAGAATGTCAAATTTAAAGAAAATCGATCAGGCCTTTATAAAGTTGTATAGTTGAACAGACAGCCAGATGAACAGAACTGCGGGATCCACTTTTTTGTCTTCCCTATCACCGTAATGTCAAGTACTATTAAAATTTCGAGTTTTGAGATATAGCATTTACTACTCCTATGTACTGTACAGTACATGTACTTATCACCGATAAAAATTCCGACAAAATTGAATTTTGGCGTAGAGTTTTGTTTGTACGCTAAGCTTATTCGACCATAAGTTGGATTTATATTTTATTTCTAGAAACGAAGGGGTAGTATTACCTAATTTTTTTTTTGTAATTTTCCCGAAACTGTCAGTTTTTTTTTGAGAAAAATGTATTCCATGTTTTGTATATGTATTTGCATAATCTAAACACTTTCTTGACTTCTTGGAAATTCTATGAAAGCTGGCTGATGGCAGATGATAAAATGACCAAGAACATCCTGAATTTGATATCTTTTCTTTTTTTTACTAGGATGGGGTTATTATTTTTTTTTTAAGTATGAGTGCAGTGGGTATGGGTAATTTGGTAAGTTAAAATTTTCTTTTTATACACTTTACTTAGGTATTTGGCATACGATTTATAAAAATATGTAATGGATTTGCTGATTTTAGATTAATTATTAAAAACACTTTCAAATCATGTTAAATATTCCTCTATAGCACCAATATAACATTTCTGTTGTAAAAATGCATTTTTGCAAAAAGCTCCTTTTATTTCCAGCTATTTTTACGGACTTCTCATCATACACTTCATGACACATGAAGTTTTTAGCTTCTATATTTACTTAAATATGTTTTGGATTTTTTTTTGACGTTTTCTTTAACAAATTAAGAAATTCATTGAAATATTACCATTTTTACAATAAAAAGGAAAAATTCTAGAAACATCGTTCGTTCACCTTTTAGTTGAAAGGCTTTAATTCCACAGCAAAGAGAACAGTGACAAAAAAAATATAAATCTTCTATGACTGGTATATCTGTTCCAACGTTCGAATCTATTTTCTCCTCCATTAAATCCAATCTTGCATATCGATTTCTCTTCGACACAGGACGTTGTTTTTTATGAAATTTTTCGTGGTCATATCTGCTTTCTTTGTATACCTACAGGAAATATAAATATTTCAAATTGAGTTCTTGTCTTCGTGGAATTCAGTGCTGGTACCTACCTATACCTACAGAAACAGAGTTAAAGCTCTCTAGCAAAATAATAGAAAGTGTATAGCTACGTCCAACAATCTACCTGCGTCCTTTTATTGAAGTGGGTATACTTTTCATGAGTGGACGCATTTTTTCTGATTCTTATTTTTCAATTCACAGGAGGTGTAGTATAAGGATCAGGATGTGCACAGGAACTCTTTTAAAAAATATTTTCCTTTCTATTGATACCAGTAGAAGCACCAAAGTTGTTTCTCCATAGAGATAGTATTGATTGAATGCATTTTGAAAAATGTATCGAGACTTTTCGTTTGGATTATTTTTTATGTTTATATTAAAGGTTCATTTATTTTATACTTTTGAGTAAGTATAGCTAAACGATTTCAGAGTAAATTTGTTTTAATGTAAGAATGTGATGGAAACCAAGAGAAGAATTCAATATTAAATTTTGTAAAAAAATGTCTAAATTTCTCTGCAGTTTTAATGAAGATAATATCGCTATTCGGGAAGTATAATTAAGGGGAAATCAAGATAGAGGAAGTCTTAAAAGATGAATGTGTCTTAAAAGGCATCAGACTTGAGTACCAGGAAACATTATTGTATAGTTAGAATATGAAATGTGTGTGATTATTCTTAAAGAGATTAAATACATATTTTACCAAATTCAATCATCTTTTTCTTTATTTTTAATACTATTTATTACAGATCCTTATGAAAAAAAAGAAGAAAATTGCGAAGTTTAACATTAAAATTAGTTTGAGGGTTAAATTCATATAGGTATACAAAAATCGTTTTGGTTTTTTCATGACAAATACAAATATTGAATTCATTCATTTATCTGATTAACAAGAGGCTTTTTTTTTGTTGGATTCGTATTGAACCAGGTGTGTAAATACACTGCGGGAGCCGAATATAAGAAAATTTTGCCGAAAAAGCCGGTAAATCATGAAAAACCATGCTTTCATCGGAATTGTATTTTTTTTGTACGTGAATAATTCGGTTAAACACCATGCGAGAGAACGAAGCCCGTCAGGGCAAGGTAAGTATTAAGACTTTTAAAAAGATAACTTATTTGTTTCTATTGATGTAGAATTTTGGGTAGTACTTCATATAGCTTATCATTATGTAGGTATTTGTGGTATACTAAGAAAAATTTAGTATAAAGGGTGATTCATACCTAACCTAAGGCGTGACAAACAGCTAGAGCGTGTAGGATGAGTTGAACCAAGAAAAAAATCGTACGAGAGGGGGTCTCTTTTCCACCGTTTAGACGGGGCAATTTTTAAAAAATCGGCTTAAAATAGAAAAAAAAAGTTTTTAAAAAATGGCAGCACTTTCAATGCTATATACTTATTGTTTTAACCATTCTTTTATTATGTTTTTAATTCAAATTATTTTACAGAGTATTTTTTGAAAAATTAATTTTCAAACTCAAATTTTTGAAAAAAAAAAAAAACTTAAAAAATTGTATTCTGATAAAAAAGTACGTATACGCCCCAGTTACCCTACTAATGTTTATTTTGTATTATTTATTTTGAAGGGTCTGTAACGTTATACACGGTGATTCATCTGAGGTGAAACAAAATACTAGAGATTGTAGGTTGAGTCGAGTCAAGAAAAAGATCGTATAGTAGGAGGGGTCTATTTCACCCCTTTTAGGCAGGTTGGGCAATTTTCTAACAAATTGACTTAAAATTAAAAAAATAACAGCTAGCATAACAATGACATGCTATACTTTTCTGTAAAGCCAGAAATCTCTTCTTTTATTTTCGTTTAAATGTAAGTTGTTTTAGTGAGCAGTTTCTTAAAAATTAATTTTCAAACTTTTACCGTTTTCAAACTAATTTTGGTCAAAATTTTACGTTATTAAGTAATATTTTGGTGTTTATTATTAAATGCTTCCATCAATTTTCAGTCAAACCCTAAAAACCAGATGTTAAAATGAATTTTAGTTTTTGAGAAAGTTAAAAATAACAAAAGTTATTTTGTTACTATAAAGATTCTAGTAAACTAGATTTAATTACTTTCAATTTTTTTCAAAATCCAAAAGACATTAAGGCATCCAGTTTATAGTGTTTGACTAGAAGTTTGAAGGAGCATCGCATATTGAAAACAAAAATATTACTTAATAACGTAAAATATTGAACAAAATTAGTTTGAATACAATTTTTTTTTATCACTTGTTCAAAAATTTTCTACACTCAAATAATTTGAATTAAAAACATAATAAAAGAACGGACTTCTGGCTTAATTTCTTTATATTTTAAGTCGATTTCTTAGAAAAGTCCCCCTCCCGCCTTAATGGCGGGAAATAGACCCCTCCCATACGATGTTTTTTTCTTGACTCAACTCAGTCTACATGCTCTAGCTATTTGCAAAACCTTAGGTGAATCACCATGTATAAAAATTGTGCAACGAATTTGACGAATTTGCTGAATTAAAATGTCGGCACTGGTTATGTTAACACCAACTCATTTAATGTCATACCACTTCACAATGATTAAAAGACAAAAAAATATTTGTGCCGAATGAAATAAAATTTTAGTGGAATAAAATTCGGAATCTCAATCTTATTTAATTTTTTTTAACAACAAACTCTGACCATAAAGACTTATTTTGACTAAAGAAGGGTTTGCTATTCAAAACAAATCTCATATCATCAATTATGTAAAATGAACTGTAAGGCTGTGAAGTATAGATTTTTAAATCGAACTAATATATTATGCTGATAAAAAAGTACGTATACGCCACAGTCACTCTACTAATGCTTAATTTGTATTATTCATCTGGTGTGCTTCCCAAGTTTGTCATAATTTTTTTTTTTATTTTTACAGAAAATATTAGGTGGAAGTGTGGGTATTTGTGTGTTTGCTCCGGTCTGGGAGTGTGCATTTTTCAGAAACCGCTGTCTCGTTATGAATATTTTTGTTTTTGTTTAAAATGTTATATGGCCTTCAAGAAAGGTGTAGATGATTGCGAAAAAATTGTATCCGATCCTCAAAAATTATTTGATGTTTGAAAGGTAACATTTGGGGGATTGACTTTAGAGGTGGTCCAGTAGATAATTTTCTCTAAATTTGATTTTTAATATTGAATTTTTTTTTAATGTAATAAAAGTTTACTACTACTAGTTGTAAACTGATGAATGGGTTTACATTGGGTCAGATTAATTTATTATTATGTTAAAATTTTTCACTTATCAATCGTTTCATGACAATTCAAAAAATATACGTAGATATTTATTAACATATTGTAATGTATGAATTCTTAAAAAAACGAAGTTAACTTCCAAGCAAACATTTGGCTGGTCACTACCCGAAGTTTTTCTCTTTCGCCGGCTCTGCCTTCTTGTATTTCTGCTTGAATAAATTAAGTAGAAAAATCAATATTTAGATATTATGTAGTTATAAAAACTCATATAACGACAAGATACAACCGTAATTTTACTCTCGTTTCATGTTGTGTCGTGTCCAGACCTTAAAATGATACCAACATTCGAACAAAACTCAACCAATTTATGTCATTTAAATTACTAAAGAGTACATCAAACAGAACCAAATTTCTGACCACACAGGCAAAAATCTATATAAAATGTATGAAATCTTTGTCAAATAATATCACTAAAAGTTCTTTCCAAAGACCTCTAAAACCTATAAATTGAATAAAATTTCAATTTGATTCTCTTTTGCCTATAGTTTAATCAAAAACCACCCATGAATATCATAAGAATCTTACATGCCTATAAAGATACCCATACATACTCAAAATAAAATAAAATGAAAATCCCCAAAACTTACATAAAACATCAAGTCTCATATCGACTGTAACCGGATCACCGACTCCATTGTCTGCCGTACACTGATATACTCCGGCCTGTTGACGTTCCAATTTCTCCAGAGTAAGTATTGGACCGTCGCCAATACGAGCTGATGATTTCCCAGCACCACTCTGCAACGACACAAAAATACCACCAACAAAATTTATTTATGTAGATAAATATACAAAAAAAATCTTTGTTGCAAAAATTTTGCCAACACAAACAAAACATGCGGGATAACAGGGGCACAAATTTGAAAGAATATAAAAAAAGAATTATAGGAAAAATAAAATGAAGAAGCGCCTTTGTCTTTTGTAAAGTAATTTCGCCTGCCTGAGTTTACCATAAATTCTTATAATAATTTTGTGTAGCTTTTGTAACACACCATATACCTGGTCCTATCCCATCCCACGCCACCCCATGAATATTCTTTACCTTTAAAACGATTCCGCATGGAAAGCCGAATATAGTCTCCACGTCGGATGTAGAACTACTGAACTGACGACGAAGACAAAACGACAGAGTCTGCACTCTGAAACTTAACCAAAACTACTTTTTTCATTTTACTAACTGCATTATGCAAGGACCGTCTCTTCATCTCCATGATTCTTTGCTATGTGTTTTCTGTGTTGTCGTCGTCTGTGATATGCAAGAGAGGACTCAAAATCGCATTTATAAAGAAGCAAAGCTCGTTTTAAAAGGGGAGATTCGTTTTCATCGCTAAATGGGCTGCAAGAGCTTCTCAGTCCTCCTCATACATAGTCGACAGCTCAGCTCATGCATGATATGTTGCACCTCGACAAAAGAATACGGGTAAGTATCACACAAGGGCCAGAAAGACTGCGTTCTTCGTACTTATAGTAAATTTATACTATACACGGTTATAGTCTTAAGTGTAATTTATGTTAAACACGTCTTCAATGTACATTACAGACACGTTTTGCGGTTCTTTGGCACGGCTCTTCTATAGGTATTTCTGTCTTTTTTACCCTAAAAGCCTTTTTGGTTGAGTTGGTGCAGCCAAGGATACTTAAGAAATTAAATTTACACCGAAAATAATAATTCTATGAAAATAAATTTACTGATTAAACCTACTCGGAGAGACGAACTACAGAGAATAACGAGGCACTGCAGCAAACCAAATAGGCATCGATCTAAGTCTAAGACCCTGTTTAAATTGGAAGAGTGTCCAGAATGTTTCCCAAAAGAGGTCCGAAGAAATGGTAACAACAACCATACTAGCGGAAAGAAACCATCATCGCATCGAAGTGGCAAATCTCGGTCTTATCTCAATGCGCGCGAGAAAATAATTCCCCATCAAGCCTGGATCAATACAGAGGCAGCAGTTGCACGAAAAATGTTCATTTTTAAGCTATGGTTGGTCAATACACTCATTTTCAAGGCAGCGGTTCGACTTTTTTACTCAACCCTTTTAGTATTGGGATTGTAATAGCCCGTGACGTGATGTTAAGTACGTTAGACATCACGACGCACTTACTTACTTACTTTACTTTAGATGGCGCTCACAGCCCAGGATGGACTACGGCCTCAACCAACAAGCCCCTCCAGCCAGCTCGGTCCCTAGCTAGCTGCCTCCAGTTACGCACTCCAAGTTGGTTGAGGTCGTTTTCCACTTGTGTGCGCCACCTAAGGTGGGGTCTTCCTCTGCTGCGCAGACCGTCAGGTGTAGATTCGAAGACTCGTCGGGCTGGTGCGTTGGTGTCCATACGCTCCACGTGTCCCAGCCATCTTAGCCGCTGTATTTTAAGCTTTTTGACCAGATCGACGTCGCTGTAAAGCCCGTAAAGCTCGTTGTTGAATCTTCTCCTCCATACTCCATCGATACAGACTGGACCGAAGATAACCCGAAGAATCTTCCTTTCAAAGCACCCAAGTAGATTCTCATCCGTTTTTGTCAGGGTCCATGCTTCTGCCCCATACAGCAGGACCGGGATGATAAGGGTCTTATATAAGGTCTCTTTGGTTCTTTGAGAGAGGGCTTTATTACTCAAATGCCTTCTTAGCCCGAAGAAACAGCGATTGGCAAGAGTAATTCTTCGTTTGATCTCTGCACTGATGTCATTTTGCGATGTTATAGTGGAGCCCAGGTAGACAAAGTCTTTGACAACTTCGAAGTTGTACCTATCCATCGTGACGTTTTGCCCGAGTCGACGATGTTGAGATTCCTTTCTCGATGATAGCATATACTTCGTCTTGTCCTCATTAACAGCCAAACCCATTTTCGCCGCCTCCGATTCAATACTTGCAAACGCACCAGTGACAGCTCGCTTCGTTCTTCCAATGATGTCAATATCATCTGCATAAGCAAGTAGTTGAACGGACTTTTGAAAAATTGTACCACTGTTGTTGACTTGCAGGTTGCGTACAATTGCTTCAAGTACGATGTTAAAGAGGTTGCATGATAACGCGTCGCCTTGCCTCAAACCTTTCTCGACATCAAAGGGTTCGGTGGTGTTCTTGCCGACTTTGACGGAGCAGCGAGATTTCTCCATCGTCATCCTGCACAAGCGGACGAGTTTGGCAGGGATGCCGAGATGCGCCATGGCCCTGTATAGCTCGTCTCTGTCTACGCTATCATATGCGACTTTAAAATCGATAAAGAGGTGGTGTGTATCGATTTGAAACTCCTGGGTTTTTTCTAAAATCTGTCGGAGTGTGAACATTTGATCGACGGTTGATTTGCCGGGCCCAAAACCACACTGATAGGGGCCGATCAGATCGTTGACAAACGGTTTTAAGCGATCACACAGTACAGATGATAGGATTTTGTATGCGACGTTGAGGAGACTTATTCCTCTGTAGTTGGAACAGGTCAGAGCATCTTCTTTTTTGTGGATATAGGGCACACTATACCGAGGTTCCATTCATCGGGCAAACTTTCTTCCAATTAAATTTTGGAGATCAGTTGGTATATACTCCCTACCAAGTCATCTCCCCCTGCTTTGAATAGCTCGGCTGGCAGGCCATCCTCACCAGCAGCCTTGTACGTTTTAAGCTTGGCTATCGCTAACCGCACCGCACTTCATTTAGGTCGGGTGGACGGAAATTTTGACCATCATCGTCCAGGTTGAATGGAGTGTTCTGTCTTACAGCGGAATTTTGGCCATCTTCGCCGTTTAGCAGTCTAGAAAAGTGTTGTTTCCAGATCCTCAGCACCGACTGTGTGTCTACCACCATATTCCCACTCTCGTCTCGGCAAGCTTCCGTTCTGGCCTTGTAACCCTGGGTAGTTTGCCTCACCCTTCGGTAGAACTTTCGAACATCCCCCCTGCCGCTACAGTCCTCAATAGACTCGACCGCCCGCTTCGCATGCTCTCTCTTTTTCCTCCTGAGAAGTCGGCGTTCCTCCCTTCGCTTTTGCCCGTAGAGCTCCCGGGCTGCTCTCTCAGCAGCTCTGGTTCTAGTCTGCAGCATTGCTTGGTAGGCCTCGTTCTTTGCTTCATGTGCCAGTCTGCATTCTTCATCGAACCAGGGGTTTCGTTGTGGTGGCCTAGTGAAACCCAGCACATCAGTAGCGGCACTTTTGATGGCATTTTGACAGTGTTTCCATTGGTCCTCTACAGATGATGCTTGCGGCGGGCTTGTTGAGAGTTTAAGAGAGACGTGGTCTGCAAAAGTCCTGGCTATCTCTTGCGATTTTAGCTTCGCGACGTTAAATCGTTTTACAGCATCCGCTCGTCGTTGTGGCGCCATAGATATCCGCATACGTACTTGCGCTACCACCAGGTAGTGATCCGAGTCTATGTTGGCACCTCGGAACGTTCGGACATCCAGGATACTGGAAGCATGTCTGGCGTCTATCGCAACATGATCAATCTGGTTGACGGTTCGTTGATCCGGAGACCGCCAGGTCCCTTTGTGTATATTGAGGTGTGGGAATTGAGTGCTTGCTATGATGACATTTCGCCCCGCCGCGAAATCAATGAGCCTGAGTCCGTTACCGGAAGTGTTGTCGTGCAGGCTGTGTCCTCCGACTATCGAACCAAAGATGCCCTCCTTTCCGATCTTGGCGTTGAAGTCGCCAAGAATAATCTTGACGTCGTACTTGGGGCACCTATCATACGTATCCTCGAGGAGATCGTAGAATTCTTCTTTGGTTGAGTCATCCTTTTCTTCCGTTGGGGCATGGGCACAGATCAACGTGATGTTTTTGAACTTTGCTTTGATGCGGATTGTGACCAGGCGCTCGCTTACATTTCTGAAGCCCAAGACTTCTTGCCTAAGTCTTCCCCTTACCACAAAACCACAACCAAAGAGCCGCTGACCCTGCTCCTTGCAGCACTCGCCGAAGTAGATGTCACACGATTGCATCCTTCGTATGCCCTCTCCATCCCATCGCACTTCCTGGATGGCTGTTACATCAGCCTTTAGCCTATCCAGGTTCTCCACTAATTGTTCGGCTGCACGTGGCCTGTTTAAGGTCCGGACATTCCACGTGCAGATCCGAAATTCGTTGTCCTTGTTTCGTTTGCTGGGGTCGTCAACATTGAAATCATCCATATCCGAGGCTTGTTGTCGTTTCGGAACCGACATTTTTTCCGTGGTAGGGAAGTCACCCCGACGCACAACCCCCTAGCCTGGAGGACCAGATCCTTATTATAACTCCAAGGACGGGGAGCCGGATAAACCGCTCCTTATAGGCCTGAGCTACGAATACGTCGTAGTAGCCCATATAAGGTGTTCACTAAGTAGTTCAACCTGACTGGAACTGTAGACGCCACCGTTGATTCCATCTGGGGAATTCTTCCGCTGCCGCCTGGATAAAGGAGAAGTGCCTTAGTGGGAACACTCCTCCCCCCCTCTCTCATTTGCTGCCACCTAAACCGTCCACAGGGATTGGAACCCCATCTTCAGTTAAGGTACTAGGCACCCGACGTTCACCACGGGGAGGTCGAGAGTAGGAGTTGATAGACAGAGGTTATAGAGGACACATATCTACCCATTTGAACGTCACGACGCACAGTGGGACGAAAAGCAGAAAAAGTGGACATCGCATTGTAACTTTTGAACTAATGTATGGATTTTGATGATTTTTTCGCCATTTTGTTTGTAATATGTTACAGATTAACAAAATACTAAGTACCGTTTTATAAAGTGAAAAACAATAACCCTGACCATTTGGTTACCTCAGTTACTCTGAGAAATAATTTTTTTTTTTTAACCAAAGTAAGTCACTAGGCCTTGGTTCTTCATGAGCCGTTTGCGCCACCAAATTTATTTTATTTTTTATATATTGAAAATAATAATTTTGCCATCCTTGAATTAAAGGGGAACGCATTGAGTGATCAAGTTAAATGAACTGTATTTATTTTTATATGCATATGTTCATTAGTTACTTGATAAATTAATAATTCCGTAATTCGAAAAATTATGAGTTTCCTTAGAAATGAAAAACCAATTTTTCAATTACAAAGAGAATTCTTTATTTTTAAAAATATATTTTAATATACCTACATAAAATGTTTGTTTATTATGAACTATTAACGGTTCTGGTTTCGAGATCTTCTTGGAACAATTTATTATAAATAATCTGAAAGAATTTATTCAAATATTTACAAACATTTTTGAAAACCGTTTTTTCAATACTTTACTTTCTAGCTTATTTAGAAAAACATGAAATTTCTGTATAATTGATTAGTATTTTATTTGAAAAAAAAACATAGTTTCTTATATACACACACAAAAATGCAATCGTTTTTGTCAGTTTAGAAAAAAATAATACAAATTAGCAGTCAAAAATGTAATAACAGGTAGTAAATTGACGTTTTTTTTTTAAACTCATAGGTTAGCGGGGTCGAATCCGGTCGGATCTAATCTTTGTTAAATATTACGTAAAAAAACAATAAAATTCCGTTAAAGAGAACTGAAATCAGGTCTATGTAAGCATTTTTTTTTTTAAATACCGAAAATTCAAAATATTATGTTTTTAAGAACATGTATGTATAAAAAGGGGTGTTTTCAAATTTAAACATTTTACATTTAATTGGTTTTTTGATGTTTCAATCATTCTCCGAACAACATAGTTTGATTTAAAGAGATATGTATTTTGAAAATTGAAGCAAAAAACCGAAAATTAATTTATGTCTCATATCACATTTTTTTCGGTTACGCATAAAAAGTCTAGACTTGAGCCATTATTTCTCAAAAACCGTTAAGTTTACAGAAAAAATATGTCACTAGGCCCTGGTTCTTCAACCAAAAAATTTATTTATCAAGAATTTCGTGCTCTGTTTATTGCACTGAATCCCGACTTTTGTTTAAGTGCATAAGACATCCTTTTAACTGTATAGACCCGCCAAAGTATCACAGTGTTGTACACCGCCAGCTGCCCGTATATGTTTATGCTACTATCAGGAAGCTCATTTATATTAGTCTAAAACAAAAATGGAATACCAGGACATCACACACACATCACATTGGCAGAGGATAATATTTATGCACAATTTAGGCAGCTACCTCTATTCTTCCTCGTGTCTCGTGTCGATGCGGTGCGGTGCGGGGACGATATTCAGGGACTCTATGGTCTTTCTATATTTTATGTTCCAAAGAGTGAATATAGAAAGAAGCGAACACACAAGTGAACTAAACTGTGAATAGTGAAAATATTGTATAAAAATACCGAAGTCCAAAGAAAGAACAACTAAAATAGTAGCATAAATCTTAAGCTTAACATGCACGGGCGGTCTGGGCGTTAAAGGACGTTCATCGGAAGTTCTCTTCTCTCATCAACTTTTCTACAAAAATAAAGGAGTTAGTAGTTCTTTTACTCAACTCTGACTGCAGCTTGGAATTTATTCATTTGTCCGTCGTCGTCATGCTTGTATAGATCGTTTTGTCCTTCCTCGTTTCGTGTATGCAATAGTTCAATTTTTGAAATGTGACCCCACCAGTTTTGAGAAAACTATAAAAGCAGCACCAGTTTTTGAGGTCCTTGATGGCAAGACCAAGTTGCACAAAATGCAGGGCGCAACCGAATTAATTATGCGCCGCATAATGGCACCCAAGACAGGTTACCACTGGGAGTTCGTATATATAGCCGGTGTGTGTATATATAGTAGCCCAAAATTTGATGCTACACGATTCGCATAGACCATTGTTATTCGCTTTGGTATAGAAAGAGCTTGTTATAGGCAATTTTACAGTGGGCGAAGTTTTGCCACTCACAAAACGAATGTTCAACCTTAAATGGACGGGCCTAGTTTTTCCGTTTTTTTTTTTTTGTTTTAATATTCAAGCCCTCTCTATGCCGACAACTTTGGGAATTGATTTATAACCTCTTTGGGAGAGTAGGTTTTCTTGTACATGCATATCTACATATGTATGGGGCATGTGAAGGGAGCACTGAGGAATGATTTAATGTGTTCCACGTACCCTAACTATGACAGATTGAACATGCGGATATGTTTGGTGCAGACGACGAGAGTCATTGGTGTTTTTTGTTATAACCAGTTTTGTTCCCCGGGCAAATTGTACCCACAACACTACTGGTAGTGCGGTCCTGGAAAAGCTAAACTACCCCATTGTTGATTCGTTTTTAGGAAATAGACCCGAGCCACCATGTGACCAATTAATTTTTTTGGCATTCCTATTTCGTGCTAAGAAGACGAGTCCCCCCCCCCCCCATTAATCCTTATGCGCTTTTCCAATTTTTGATCGATATAAGTTTTTGTTTTCTACGGCTTCGAGGTTAGTCCGAATTAAACGGCATGTAGTAGGTATAGTTGTTATTGATGGCCGTTGTGAGATGTGTGGAGAGTGAATAAATGATTCCATGAAGTTTGTGTGTGTTCGGAGAAGTTATTGAGAAAAGTTTGTTATCGCATGCTTATGGTGAGAAAGTGGTTTAAGCTACAGCGAGCAAAACACTATACTTATTCAGGAAGAATTTTTTTATTGAGATTTCACCGTGGGCTATAGGGATTCATTAATCGGTTGTTGGATAAAGTTTTGAAGTTTGAATGGTTTGTGGTTTTGGTTACCCGAACCCGATAGAGCGATTAAGGGATAGATATGTATTTACACAGTTGGATGACTTTTATTAGTATGTAGAAATTTAAGTTGTGAGGCTACGATTGTTTTTATTGTTATAGTTAACGAAATTGATGGTGGAATTTACGACTTGAGTCATATTTAAAGTTCTAAAAATAGGTAGGTGTAAAATTCTTCTTTTATTTTTCTGCTTATTATATACCTACACGTATTTTCACAAAAAAACACTTTTTTTTAATTTTTTTTTTGAACATTGTCATTTTCTTTGAAAATTTTTTGGGGCCAATTTAATAATTTTTTCGGTAACTTCTTTATTCATCTTTAAGGTCGTCTTTTTTCGTCATTCTACAATTTTTTTTCAGAAGAATATCAGGGTTTGAATTTAAAAAACAGACTTTTGACTTTGACTACCAATATCTTCGCAATGAATGACGACATGGAAAATTTAAAGGTAGTTTTTAAAATAAGAATTAATATTCTAGAAGATTTTTAAAAAACTTTATAACGATTATTTTTTTTTGGCTCCTCACCGTTACATTCAGAAAAATTTAAAAAAACCGACTTTTTAAAGACTTTTTGTAAATCTTTTACTGCTTTACAATCGTTCACTGCAGGACATAATTTGGTACAATATTTTGAAGAAATATAGATCACTAATATTTCTGTAAAATTTCAAATTAATCTATTGAACCGTTTTCACGTACCGAATGATCAAAGTCGTAAAAACCAATTAAAGGAACAAATTGGGTGGTTCATAAACATTGTAAAATTGTCATCAAAATGGAAACGAAAACAACAATTTCTGCCCATTTTTTTTTTTACAGTTTTGGGTTAGCTAAAATACTGATGAGATTTAAATAGGAAGCAAAACATCTTTTCGAGAAAAAAATTACAACTAAAATTTAAAAATTTTGAAAAAATTATTTATTTTTTGCTCTAATTTTGTTTTCTTTAAAAAAATGTTTATTTTTTTTTTTTCAACGCTTATCAGTATTATTGTTGATATTTCATTTTCAAAAAAAGTTATCAGATAATGTAATGAAGATCCAAAGCCTAACAGATCTTACTCTACAAGCCCTATAACTTTAGGGTAAATTCGGGAGATATAGCACCCATTTTTGTTTTTCTTTATTGTCTACTTTAAAAATAAAAAAAATATAATATTAAGAAAAACTATTTTATTCTTAAACCAATTCTTAAACAAAAAGTAGGAACATTAGAAAATTTCATGAGTTATTTCATATTTTTTTTTTTTTTTTTTTGCTAAAACCGCTCAAAAAAAATGGAGAGTGATATGGTACCTGCTGGAGGGTGATATGGAACTCTTGATTTTATATAGTTGATTTGTGTTGTTGAATAACATATGCATGGATGGTGATACCAAAAGTGACTATTATGCACATTAACCACTCATCCGGTATTGTTGGCACAGCATAATCTTCGCCACAGCCTACACAAACGTTCTCCCCAAAATCTTCAGGTCCATCTGATTCGCCATAGAATGAGATTTTTTTACTGGCTGAACAGAATGGTGACGCAAACGGAACTGGAGCCGGAGCTGGAATAGCTGTCAAAATATTGAATACACGCAAATTCAATGTTGCGAACACAACGGAACGTAGACGCATACGGAGCTGCAGACGCAGACGGAAGAGTTCACCAATTTTTAACTTTTCACGTACGTCACTTTTGACGTTTCAAATTGTATGAAAAAAAAAAAACAACTTTTTGGGTCGGAAAAAAATATTGTGGTTATTTGTATCGCGAACAAAATTATTTATTAAAAGGAAAATTTTTGGAAACAAAAAATGTTAATTCTGATCTTGTACACAAGAATATTCTTTTGTTTTTCTTCAAAATACTTTCAAAGCTGTACAGCTCCATTGTGGACATGTAAAAAAGATAGCGCACGACACTTTTTGACAGCTCTTTCAGTTCCGTCTGCGGCTCCAGTTCCGTCATTCTATTCTGTTCTGCCAGTTAGTCCTATGATGTACTAACGTCATCGCCAGTGTTGGTTCTATTTTTATAGATATTTTGGCTTTTTAAGAACCCTTCTAATAAAAACTAGGTACAAAAGGAGGTGCGGGGGAAATAGCACCGGTGTCATATATTCCGAGTTTATTAAGAAGATACGTAATTCTGAATGATATTTTGTTTTGAAAAGAATTCATTAAGTGGGAGATATTGAAAGGGTGCCATATCACCAGTGGTACCACATATCACCCGACTTTACCCTAACCACAAACCCTATGCATCGTGGTCAAAATTAATGGCTTGGCTGTTTCGCGGCTATCACACAGAGAATACTTTTTCATGGACTTATGATAATACAATTTTAGCATAGATTTTGATTCGGTAAACCACAACATCTTTAGAACCTCTTCTATATTTAATTGGGAAAGTTTAGAAACTTTCAATTCAGTAATAAACCGTATAACTTCAATCAATTGCACGTAAGTTGTTCCTAAGGCTAGTCACATTAGCCCTTTGCTTTTTGTTGTTTTCATTGATGATATTGTGAACTGCTATACCCATTTAAGTAAATTCCCCATGCATGCAAATATGATCTCAAACGTATTGTTATATAAAATAAAACTAATAAAATATCTTAAAGTTACACTTCTTATTAATCTCTATATTGATGCTGTTGATTCTAAAGCTTATTCAATGCTAGGATTCATTAAGAAAAACTCTACCTATATACCTCATACACCTTGAATCCTTATGTACTGCTCTACCTGGACCTAAACTTGAATACGCAGATATCAGATATCATCTTTAACCCTTTTCAACAACTATTTTTACATAGAATCCACTGTATGAATATGAACATACACGCATATGTAATGTATATTTTATAAAATATACGATGGAGTTTTTGAATAAGCATGCACGCTCTACCATTTTAAGTCCCCTATGTTAGAAACCTTTTTTTTTTTTTTGTCTCACCACAATCACAATGCAACGTCAGTTAAAGAGTTCAATTCAGTTTTTGAGGTGACCGTATGCATTCAAAAAAAAACTTGTTCAATGTAAAGGGTCACCATTGTTTGGCAAAATTCATTTGGCATTTCTTGTTTCACCTTAGTCGTTAAATATTTTGTTTAATTCGCAATTCTTAATTGGCAATTTATACATTTTGTTTTTTATTCATTACGTTTTTCAATCATTCTGCAATTAACATTCGGCGGTTTTATATTTCGCTTTTTGTTAAAAATATTTTCAATCATTTCGCAAAATTCATTTGGCAAATTATTCCTTAGTTTTTCTTTGTTAAAATGTTTATTATTTGGTCAAGTGTTTTTTCACAAAATATTGTTTCGCCGTTTCATTATTTTGCGAAATAACGCTTCTCCGTTTAATCATTTCGAGAAATATCGTCAAGCCGTTTATTATTTCGCTAAAAGATCATTTCGCCGTTTAGTTTTTTTGATCGTTTGACCAATCATTACCATCGCCTCTTTTCAAGATTAATAATTTTTTTTATTTGAGAAGTGTATATAATTTTTTTATTTTATTTTGAAATAAAAATTAAATTAAGTAAAATCTTTTGTTTAAAATTTTTGACATCCCTTTTGTCGTTCAAAGTATTTAGGTAAGTACATAACAGAAAGAGGATTTTCACATTTACTCTAAGGAAAAAACGGTTTTAAGCAATTGGGCAGTTATTTTCGTAGGTGCATTATATTTTTTATATTCTCTATTCAGTTTTTTTTCGCCTTTTTTTTTGTTTGGCAATTTGTTGTTCAGCTTTTTTTTATTTGGCATTCAATTGTTTGGCAATGTTTTGGCTTCCATTAAATTAATTTCGCGACAAAATGCTGAATGAAAAATAGCAAAATAATAAAATGCCAAATAAGAAAAAGCCAAATAACAAAATGCCAAATAAAAAATTGTCAAACCTAAAAATGCCAATCAAACAAAATAAAAGTGAAAATTGCGAAATGAAAATTGCGAAATGATGGTTTGTCATAACGCGAAACGTTAATTTGCCAAACAATTCTGGCGAAACATACCATACCCCAATGTAAAAGGCGCTAAACATTATCTATTAACATAGGTTTAGATATCAACATATCTTCTATATATTATTTAAATGCATTGCATACCTATATTACACATTTTCTGATCCTAATAAGCCTTCAGGGAGAGAATAGCTTAACACAAATTCACATCTTTAGCCTTTCAATACTACTTTTTTAAATTCAAACTCCGTATTAAATTGGGCTGAGCACAGCATAATGTATGGTAGGTACATATGTACATACATACATCCGCTTTCACAGTATCAAACTAGCTCAATTTCATCCCATTTTCCCTCTAATCAAATTATATACTTAGTTATTTATGAGGCACTTACAGATTAAATCCATCACCTAAGCCCTCTACCAGACCAATATACATTATCCCAATAGAAAATTGTCTGACTCTACCTTAAATACAATGACATGAACCAGTCTATCTCAAGTGAAATAATAATTTGAAAAAGAAACTCAGCCCATTATGTCCTATTCTTTGATAGGTCCCCATTATCATCTAAACAAAATCTTACCATTCATCCTCTAGTCAATCCTTTAACCCATAGAATTCTAATTCAATTGAAAATTCTTAGTATTTTTTTGTTGTTCGTCCTCTTTTTGTTGTTTTGTATTTTTTTTTTTTTTTTGACTACACTTTGGCCCCACTTTGCTTATAGCAAATCTTTAACTTGATCCCCCTAATCCCAATTAAGAAGAGAAATAAAATACAAAAAGAAAATCCATACAACAATAATAATGAAAAAAAAAAAAAAAAAAAGAATAAAATAAAAAAAAAATCAAAGGAACAAACCTTTTTTGTCCAGTATATCGATGGTACTGGATTGCCAGAGCCTTTGCACTCCAATGTTATTGGGCCACCCTTTCGTGCCTGCAATTGTCCGGATGTGGGTATCGCTCTAACACTTGGTGGAACTGAGAACAAAAAGAAATTCAAAATAAGTGACAAGTTGAAAGTTTAATCCTTGATAATTATTCAAAAGGATACACAAACAAACATACACACAAGTTTCTAAGAATGGATGACTTTATCCTCAGAAGCTCAGAAGCAAGGATAAAACAGGACAAAATAAATGGGACAGAATAAAAAAAAAAAAGGAAAACAGAAAAAAATATATACAGAGTGTTAACAAAGCGGTTCTTTCTATAAGGATTGCCAGGATTAAAAAGGAACAGCGGGTGGTATTAATATGATGATCATTCTCTTCTCTACTAAACCAAACTTACCAAGAATTTCGACTGTGTGTACTTGGTCCCTGTTCACTTTGTCACTGATTTGACATACATAATCTCCAGCATCCTGCGGCTCCAAATCAGATATTTCTAAATTGTAACCATCTATCAGTCTTATTCTTTCATCCCTTGTCACCATAATATTTGAGGCTGTAAGCACATTTATTCCACGTCGCCAAAGTAACACGAAACTGCCTGTAAGTAAAAATAAGGACACAAAAAATTATAAGAACGTGAAGTTTCAACAGAAACATGTTGTATGAGACAAAGAAGACACTCCGATAGGAAGACTAAGAGATATGAAATGAGAGGCACTTGTCTTAGTGGAGTGCTAAATAAATAAATCACTTAAAGTTGTCACAAAAGTTCCCGTTCGTCTAATTTAAAATTTATTGCTGTGCTGGGATATTACCGAGTCGGCCAAGTGTAATTTTGATTGAGGTTTTCTTAACAGAAAAGGTTGTCGTCTTTTCGAAGGCAGGAATTGTTTTTTTTTAAAGCCTTGGAGACATCTTAATGTACCCCTATCCTAAAATAGTTATAACCGAGTCAATTATATTTTTTCCTACAATTTTTTTGTAAGGATTTTTACAATGTACATGTTCCCCTCCAAAAGTCCAAGAGTATCTAAAGGTATTTGTTTTTAGGGTAAGAATAATAATTTCATATACTGAGATAAAGGATATTTACATAAATATTATATTTATCAGTTAATCTACAATTAAGATATAACGAGGACAAGTTGATCCCAGGGGCAAGTTGACTAACTGTTTATAGCTTAAAATTGACACCACTAAATTCATGTCTTTTCTTGGATTTCTTCCATTCATTACTCTAGTAGCATATACTATACAGAGCTTAGCTATTGAAATCTACAAAACAAAAAAAAATGCACGAGTGGATCCCACGAACTTGCTCTTGTAGTAAGAGCTTCTTTGAATTTTTAAGATTTAGTGTATTTTTATAAGTTTGTACATTTAATCAATAATAATAATTGTATGTGTACGTATTTATCCATATAAATATCTAATAAATTGAAGTATATATAGAAATAAATTGAAAATTATTAAAAATCAACATAACTCGAAATTAATTTAGTGAACAAATCTTCTTAAATTGTTTTTAAAAGTTTTTGAGAAAAAAAAAAATTCAAAATCGTAGGAATGGTTTTTTTTTTTTAATTCAATTTTTTGTTTAAATAAAAATTTTTTGTTTTTAAAAAATATTGAATTTTCAAAACCAAGAAATTGGAAAATTTTTTGAAAAATCAATTTTTTTTTTTAAAGAATTATTTGATATGCAGTATGATTTCAACTTATTAGAAACTTTTGTACAAAAAAAATTTAATTTAAATTGGTTTTCCAGATAATGAGATAGTCCAAAATAAAAAAGGAATGGTTCTACGAGAGGCACTGATGTTAATAATGGCTAACTGTAAATTTTGTGTATAGTTAATGATAGATAAAGGCTGTCCAGCGGGAATTTTTCAACTTTAAATTGCGATTATCGAAATACTAGCGGGTTGAGGTAAGCAGGAGGGGTATCATTCAAAGCGCAGCATTTGCGGTGGAGCAATTCACCGCACTTCAAATATTGCTCCGCCGCAAACGCGCGGTGCGCTCCCGACGAGTCACTGATCATGGCGACTAACAATTCCACAAATCCTGCGCTTTGAATGATACTCCTCCCGCTGGTATTTCGATAATCGCAATTTAAAGTTGAAAAATTCCCGCTGGACACCCTTTACTACTAATATTTGTATTCAGAACAATTTTATTCAAAATCTTAGGAGTCGTTTTCGATAAATTTAGATTTTCTCTTACGGTTTCTTAACATTTATATGCAAGGTACCGTTAATTTTGAATATCTAGGTACCTATAAGAAAAATTTGTATTCAAAATATTCTAGATAATGTTAAAAAACAAGTTTCATAAAATCAACCAAGTCGCGTTTCAAAGTATGTATTTAGTTATCAAAAAAAAAAAAAAAAAATGAGATTTTTCCAAAAATGCTAAAAAAAATTATATGGCAGGTAACTACCGTTATTTTTGTTCTTAACAAAAAGACGTGTCCGGGGAATGTCCAAAAAACGCTAGACACCAAGTTTAAATAAAATCGAACTAAACTTAAGGTCCCAAATTTGAAGAAAATCTCTACTGCGGTTTCGGCTGTATGTCGAGACACAGACAGAATTGCAGGTGGCCACATTATTCGTAGTTTCTATTTTTTTTCTAGTTTTAATTTTTTACTTCATTTTACTATTGAAAGTGAATAAAGAAAGGGAGTGACTATAGACATATCAATTCATAAATTTTTTGTTTATAAAAGTACTGTTTGTGCGGCCCCAAAAGGCCAGAGACCTGGGCAAACTTCAGGCACCCAGAATTTTTGTTTTGTTTTTTCAATTCGAGTAAAGCCGAATAACTGTTATAAATAAGCATTTATGGAGCATCTTCCATTATTTTAAAATCCAAAACTTTTGTTATAGTTTGCAAATTACAATTAAAAACAGCTTCAGCTTGGACAGGATTCAAAAAGAAAACATGGTAGGTACAGTAACATTGAACTTTTTTTAAATATTGACCAATGTCTGAAACAAGTTGACCTTTAATATACATTTTTTTGAAAATTCCACAAATGAGGTTGCTAACAGTCTATACGACCTTGAAAAAACTTTATATCACATTTATTAACAAAAAGTATTTAACTGACCAATTTCTGAAACTGCCTGACATTTTTATGGATTAAGTAACCTTTCAGACGATATACACTTTTTTCGAATATCCCATAAATGAAGGGATAAAAATCGCTATGACCTTGAAAAAACTTAAAAAAAAAAAAAAATATTATAAAAAATCTACGCCTAACTAACTATCTTTTCATTTTTCACTTCATTTACAAAGTGAAGGGCAAACCTTATTTGTATCCTTAGAAACAATTTATATCTTTATGGTTGATGTTTTTGAAAGTTCAATAGAAAATATTTCTTCAAAATTCTGGCTATGTTCCAGTTTTAAAATAGACAAAGTTTTAAATACCCATTCATATGCAAATAAACAAGTACTTAAATTATGTAAATAGTTTAAAATAAAAAAATATATATTTTTTTTCTCTGTTTTGGTCAGGAAATGTTTTGCTTTATTTTTATTTTTTTTTTAACAAAAACGGAACGTAAATCAGATGTTTAATATCATTTCCTGTCAACAACATATTTTTTTTATTGCCATAAAACTTTTCGAAAGACTCTAAATGGATAGCAAAATTGAGGCCATTAAATACTCTTTACTACTAAAGGAATGAATATTTTAGAGATTGCTTCAGTTTAGAGAAAATCAATTTTAATTTTGTTTACAATTTCAAAAGGACATTCTTTTAGTAGATAATTCAGTTGAAAACAACTTTTAAATGGGCTTTGTTTTTTTTTTTTTTTTTTGTATTTTAATTTATTTGTGTTATTTTCATTTTCTTTGCTTAGATGTTGTTATGTGACATCATAACTGATTAAAGAGAAAATTAGTTTCAGTTATTAAAATACTTCAATTTAAACTAAATTTAACTTAAACTATTTTTGATTTTGAATAAAAAATAAAATTCTTTCTGTATGGGATTTGTTGGTAGTTCCAAAAGTATATCCTGTGTTAATTAATTAAAAAGGTTTAATTTTTGCCAATGAAAATGATTTAATAGACTATTTATAAAAGTAATATTGTTCTATTAAAGAAAGAATATTAATAAGCAGCGGGCGGCAAAGCAAAGGTCTGTAAAATTAATGAAAGGTTTGAATTTATTATAGAGCTGTAAGTAATGATTTGTGATTATACAGGGTGATGCGCATAAGGTGTAAAAAAAATGTTGGGTCGAGACAAGAAAAAAATCATATGGGAGGGGGCTACAAACAGAAAAAAAAATATTAAAAATGTCTTTTATTCTGTTTTATATTAAAATTGTTTTAGTAGATAGTTTTTGAAAAAAATAATTTTAAATTTGAAATAAAATCAGTTTAAACACTATTTATTTATTTTTTTTTTTTTTTTTCAAATTTTCTTTATGAAGTATTATTTTTTGTTTGTATTTGTTGTTAGTTTCTGAGTCCGCGTCCCATTTTGCTTTTGTCACGACTCGCATAAGTAATTATGTATATTTTATAGAAACTTTGTAATGCTGGTGCAAGATCGGGATCGGGAGATCTGTCTGATAGCGGAGTGGATAGGTTCAAGTATTTACATACAGCGTAGGTATATCAAAACCTTTTATAATAAGCAGAGGCTGATGTACTCTACCGTACTGCGCATAGTTCGGTAGATATTCGTAGCTTTCATTCTTTTGACATATTATGGCATTGCCAGGTATTCAGAATTTAAAATTTTTATTAAGTAAATTTATAGTATTGCCAAAAGGTCTTAATCTTATACTAAAAACAGATGTGCAGCTTTTTCCTATGCAGCGAATATAAATTTACACAGGTTCTTATGAGAGCTGACATATTCCAGGCTCTGCATGCAGCCTTTGCTCTACGATATCTCTATTTCTAATTCCGCTGCATGGGAAAAAGCTGCACATCTGTTTTCGGCTTTATACTTCAATTCGAATTCATATTGAAATATGTATATATAAGAAAAATATAAAAGTAGAAAAATAAGGCACGTACAAAATTATGAGTTGCTACAACTTACATTTTTGATAAAATCATTCAAAAGCTAAAATTTTTCAATAATAAAAAACTAAAGATAGTCATACAAATTCGAAATTTAACAAAACTCCATTGAATGGAAATATTAAGGGGGCCAGTTATAGCTATCATTGAAATTCATCATTGAAAATTTTTAATTTAAGATTTAGGGCACTTAAAAAGCTAAATCAGTAATTATTTTGATGCCAATGTGAAGCTGACGACTCAATTAATATTTTTTGCAAAAAAAATCTAGTTTGGACCCAACCTTCCACATAAATTGACTTTCTTTTTTTCAAAGTCATTTCATGAGAAAGGTTGGGCCGAAATGAAAAATTTTTTTTGCTAGATATATTTAATAAATAAAAAACTATATTTTGGCATCAAAATAATCATAGCTTTTGCATCCTAAACATCTTAAAATGAATCATTAAAATTTTCAATGATGAGTTTCAATGATAGCTATAACTGGCGCTGAAAAATTCCTCCCCCAATATTCATTTAAAATTGCCTAAGATAATGTGGACACTAGGGCGTATAAGCAACATAAAAACGTAATATTTTCTTTGCAAAATTAAGAACTTTGAATTTTTTGATTTTTCAGGATTTCGGTTTGTATCAAAAAATACTTTTATTTATCAAATCTATCTTTTATGAAAAAAAAAAAATAAACTCTATCATTTTTAATTTTAAATAGATCTACGCTAAAATAAAAGTCTGAATTACAAAAAAAATATAACATTTGAATAAATTTTTGAATAGAATTTTGTTTCTTTTTTCAAATTTTGTCTATGTCTTTAAAACTTAAATAAATAAATTTAATAAAGCCAAAATTCGTTCATATTTTTGGTTTTTTCAATTCTCTTATTTATAGCAAAATGTGTATTTCTAAATGCCTATAAACAATAATGCATAGGTATAGCGAACAAGCTTCGCAAAACGTTTGAAGTGAAAAAGGTCAAAACACACTATATGTGGAATGCTCCTTGCTAACGTACGCATTTTTTAGTTCGGGTGAATCAAATGTACTCGCGCAAACCAAACGGATCTAAGCGAGTAAAATTTTTGATGGTTTTATTTCTATTTTAATCGCGTGAACAAAACGAATTCAGGATATTTTTTTAAGGTTTTAAAGAATTTGTACATAGATGTGTACAAAATCTGTTGAAATGTTCCCTATTCTGGGCTCTAAATTTATAATATAAAATATATTCATTACGATATTAAATATATTTTTAGTCATTCTTTAATATTTAAAAAAAATTCCTCATATTACAGTTTTTATTTTAATTTAATTTAACAATGGTATTCATAATTTTTAAGCTCCAAAAATTATTTTCCCACAAATACATTTTTTGTTCCCACTACATAATGAATACCTACTCAACTTCGCGTGAATAAAACTCGCTTGCATCAGAACCACTCCGTTCGCGCGAGTTCTATTTGCTTGCATTCACTTAGTCCGAGTAAGTTAAATTCGTTTGCACCGAAACTGTAGACTTAGTTTTAGAAATCAATTATGAAAACAAAACATTCCGTTTACCAATTTTGCTAAAAAAAATCAAACCGGTAATATATAGAATTTCCATATTTCGGAGTTTTATGGTAAACGGTATGAATAATTTATATATTTTGAATTAGTTTTATGTAATTATACATGTATTTAAATACCGATATATTAATAATAAATATTTATAAACGCTTTGGAAACAAAAATCAAATATTAGAACATACAAAAATATTCCACATACGCCCTAGTGAACGAGATTTCTAAATTGATTAGTAGACTGATAGCCCATGGAGAACCGTGGTCTATCAACTGTCAACTCATTCTCTGTGCTTGTGATTAGTTAGCAGAAGTTGAGGGTACCTTTCATTTTCTACCCAAGTCGCACTTTTCATATTTTTATTTGGGATAGTTATATACGATGAGGGCTACTTTTGGACTGGTGAAAGAAATGGATCTCAAGACTTCAATGTCTGCTTGTACCTGAACCATTTTCTCTAAACTTAGAAGCTAAGATTTTTAGGCGATATTTTCCTAACAATATAAATCAAGTCTAAAGTCTTCAGAGGTTACACCAATACCTCTAATTTGTTGCCTTATCAATATGCGATTATTTGCTCAGTTTATCTTAAATTTTAGGAACTTAGCCCGCTTTAATGATACTTTCTTCATTTTTTGACACCGCTTACATTGTATTTCTATCAAAAAACCGATATGTAAAACTTGAACTGAACCAATCACTGTCGTTGCGCTGAAAAAAATTGTAACAAAAAAATTTTGGCACACTGTATCTCACATCAACTAACCTTTAGTCATGAGAAATGTATCCTGATACCTCGTACACCTAATCTTTGTGAACATGCCTTAAGAAAAAAAAAGCAACCCTCTTTCTTTATAGCTCTAAAGTAGGATAGGTTTCTCTATAGAAAAAAAAAAATATCTACACTCTTTCACCTGCAATGCAATCAAAAACACCCATTATGTCAAATTAAAGTAAATTTTTATCTTCTATTCCCCGTTGTTAAGTGAATTCCTCTAATGCATTTCTATGTCCTGCTATATTGTCCGGGATTAACACATTACAAGCCGAATGCATACAAACATAATAATAGAACACGTATATGACAATTTGCCAGCAAATAACAATCTCAAATTACTTCTTTTTCTTCCGGGCTGCAAAAAGGTAAGAAGTATGTAAGGAACACGGGACTATAAGCAACAACAAATTCAAAAAAAAAAACTGCGAACAAAGCTTAACGACAAACTTAATTTAAGGATACCAGACTACGACGATAAAGAAAACGACAATACCTCTCCCACACTCTTGCCATTTTAAATTCCTTGCGCCCCCCTTTTTTTCCTTAGGTACTTGAATAATAAAAAAAAAAACAACTCTAAAAGAAAAGTGTAATCTAAAGGAAACCCAACCAAGTGACCGGAAAATTTATATTAAAAATCCCACAGCTGTCGCACTAAACCACAGGCGATAACTCGCATGACTCTCGACTTCCTCCTTTGACTTTGTGTTGTGGTGGCGGATGGTGGTGAAACGTTTGCTACCTGCACTCTACATATACAGCACAGCACATGGAGAAAATTCATCCTCCTATCCCTTCCCTCCGCAACCCATCATCGCCTCTAAACATGCCTGAATGCTCCCTGTCCCTAGCAATGTTGTATAGCGCACAGGTGCTGCTATGCAGGCAAAATTCAATGACATCAGGACTTCAGGAGGGTGGCAGGATACAAAATGAACGACTCAACCAAAAAGAAAGAATTTAAATCTCTAAGTACAGATAATACCGGAAAGTCAATTGTTGTAGATACAAAGATATATGCATGCGTATAATATGTATACCTAACCTACATACATACATATATATACATACAGGTATATGTAGTTTATTTGTGGGGTATGGGTGAATATGCTGAGGCTTCCTTGGATCGAGTAACACACGTTCTATAATAACGAACGTTCCTTCTGCGCTATAATGGCAGTACAGTAAGGAAGGATGAAGTCCCTAAATCTATATTTTTTCTACTTGGCTTTATTTTCATACCTAATTTCATGTCCCAATAAATGTCACTTAATGCCGATTATCAGGTGCGCCAAGTCGCAAGAAATCCCATTAAAACAATGGGGAGCTATTTTCCTGACAGCAAAAGTATACAACAAAGATAGTGGTAGAGAAAGAAGAATAGCAGAAAAAAAATCCAAATAAAATGCTTATCGAGGCGCGATTTCAGATTTTGAGATCATAACGCCCCGGTGAGTTTTTTTTATTTTTTAAGTTATCTACGATTTTCCAAGTAATCGATAACTGGAAAAGAAAATGTTAAAACCTTGGTTTTATGAAAGAAAGACGACATCCAACTTAAACAAATCACGTAGTTATGGTGGCTTCCATCTTTCAAAGAGGTTAACGTTCCTTATTCGTCGTACATGCCAACTTTATATAGAGACTTTCTAACGTGACGAAAATCAAGGTGTAAAGTAAATTTTGTTTGTAAAGCAAACTAAAATTGCTACATGATGCATTCTGTAAGGATTCTTTATGAAAATTCAAAACATAAGTTTTCTTATTCGTGTGAAAGTTTTAGGATGCATCGTAAACTTTTATCTGACAGATTAATAGTTAGAGGAGAGAAAGGGGAATAGTCGGATTAATATCATTTATGAAGAAACACACTAAACCACATTTTAAAACAAGTTTAAAAGAGGATTAAATATTTTTTTTTGATTAGAAGAATATCTTCTATACTCTATACATACATATGTATGTATAATAAAAATGAATCCCTTTTTGTTTGTACTCGCATAACTTGGTTAAACGTAATCCGATTTGGTTGGGGATTTTTTTGTTGGATTTGTATTGAATCAGATTTAAACACAACGGAGCCGAAAATTTGAAAATTTGACAGAAAATTAGAAAATTCGAACGGAAAAATCAGAAAATCGTAAAAATATCTTTAAATTTCAAATTTTCTTAATTAGTTTTTTTTTTCGTACGCGCATAACTCGGCTAAAGATCATCCAAATTGGATGGGGATTTTTTTCTTGAAACAGGTAAACACAATACGGAGGTAAACATTGGAAAATTAGGCCAGAAAAGTAGGAGCGTCGTGATAACAATAAATTTAAAAAAGGGAATTATAAAAATTTATCAGTGTGTAACACGTTTGGCCATATTTTTTTAAGGGTCATAACATTTGGTTATTTTCTTCTTCATCTGATGTTAAATCCTCTAGAAGTAGGTACTCAATTTTTTTTAATTATATATTCTAGTTTGAATTCATAGCAAAGACAGGACAATTTCTGTCGGGTCAGCTAGTTGATCATAAATCTTAAAAGTTTTGTTAAGAGTTTTATATTATTGAAACAATATTTGAAGATTTTCTGCCTTATTCATAATGTGAAAAAAAATAAAATCTTATAAACATACTGCCTTATTCATAAACAAAAATTGGTTATTTCAGCTCTTGTGTTCAGGGAAACTACACAATGGAATAACAATTTTCCGGACTCAAATGGAGCAGTAATCAATTGCCTTTATTTTGAGTTCGGAAAATTCTTATTCCATGGTGTAGTTTCCCTGCACACGAGAGCTGAAATAACCAATTTTTGTTTATGAATAAGGCAGTATGTTTATAAGATTTTATTTTTTTTTCACATTTTATCAAAAAATTAAATAAATTGGGCACAGGTTTTTTTATATTTAAGATCGAAAATGGCAATGCTTACTTTACGGTAAAAAAAATGGCTAGATTCTAATAAGTATATGCTTAATACGATTTAAATTTAAATATGGTAGGTGGCAGCAAAAGTTGAGCACATCACAAAACAACCTTTTTTTTTTGTACAAAAATAAAAAAAAATAGGTTCATTCCTAGCTATTTTTCAGAAGATAAACATAGATATTACAAAAAAAAAGCAAAGAGGTCTATTTCCCCCCGTTTATACGGGAGGGGCAATTTTCTATAAAATCGACTTGAAATAGAAAAAAAAATTATTGAAAACCACGTCAATACTTACAATGTCATGCTATACCTACTTTTTTTTTTAATTAAAATTTGATAAAATAGTTTTTGGAAACTAAATTTCCAACTCAAAATTTTGAAAAAAAAAAAAAATTAAAAAATTGTGTTCAAACTACTTTTGTTCAAAATTTTACTTTATTTAAGGCCATTTGCTAAAACGAATCTTAAATATTTATGTTCAACTTAAGCGCTTATGTTCTAGGTCTTCTTCAACGTAAACTGTCACATAAGCTCTTATTTTGAACTTAAATACTTAAGTTTCATTTCAGCCTAAGAAATTTTTTTGTTTTTAATATACGATGCTCCTAAACATGTTAAGTCAAACGTTGGAATGGAAAGTAAATGCTTAAGTGTCTTTTAATTTTAGAGAAAATTAAAAACAACCGGAGGCGGAGGGCTAAGAGCATGACATTGTTAGTGTTGCCGTTGGTTTTAATGATTTTTTGTCTATTTCAGCGGAATTTTTTTTAGAAAATTGTCCCTCCCGCATAAACGGGGGGAAATAGGCCCCCTTCCTATACATTTTTTTTCTCTCAACCTACACCCTCCTAGCTTTTTACCACACCTTATGCGAATCACCCTGTACCTATAAGTAAGAGAAGTGCTTCAAAAAATTGACAATACTTCTGAGAAAGTGGATGAATTACACGCCGCGCGCGCCGTCTGAATAAGTCTCAATTTTTCTCCCATAAACAGAAAACCACAAATCTTCGATTTTATGCACTATAAGACCTACCGTTGTGCGAAATTTCAAAATTTTATGGTTCCGGGATGTGCTTTAAATTTTGATGAACTGTCAGATATCAGTCAGTTATGGTTTTGGGGATTTTTGACATCCTATATCTCAGGAACCATTAATGCTGCGTAATTGAAAATAAGTTAGGCCCCACTCCTAGTCCAGCTTAACAAATATGACTTTACCGGTTTCGAAGTTAGAGCGTAAGATAAGACAATTTTTTAAATGATTAAATTCTTACATCTTTAATGAAAATTTTCCTTAGATCTTTTTATATTATCTTTATATTTTTATCCTGCAACCCTTTTTCCTCTCATTCTTATATTACAATTCATTTTATGAAAATATGTTTCCTTCTCAGAACCAAAATATTAAGTATCCAACATCTGATATCTTCTGGCTCAGCTGCAGGACATTCTCATCTTACTTGTTTTTTTATTTTAAAAGTAAAATAGTTTAATGTCCTGGTCCACTCTGTATTATATGACATGATGGAATGCGACAAGTGACAGTCTTCCAAAAATGCTGAATGCAAAAAAAAAAAAAAAGAGAAGGTATTTATATAAAAATGCATCTTTTGTGTCTCGTTTATCCTTTAGGTGAATGAAATATGTATATAAGTACTTATAGCACGTATGTTACCTGAAGCCCTGTCACTTTGCCTAAAGGCACCTTACATTTGTATGTAGTTACAACAATTTCCTGCTAGCTAATCATATATTCACACAATAACTAGACTGGAGACGATGCCCTCTCTTATACATATCCGGCTTCCAGTTTTAATGCACTTTTATCGAATGAATCCTTTATGAAATATCAGCACATGTACCATATGTATATATTTTTTTTTTAAAGGATGTGATATTATGCTCTCTCAGAGAATGTGTCACGATGAATTTCGCAGGCAGTTGCTTTTAACATATAGTTCTATAAAGGTACTGAAATACTGAATATTATATTTTTCGGTGAGTGTATCTTTTCAAGCTCACTCATTTATTCAAGTGTGTCACGTTTTATTTCTGCAAGGATATGCGAATGTCGTTTTAGTGAAAAGCCTCATAAAAGGGTGTAAAATACTGACATCGAAAAAAAATAAATGAAGAAGATTTTGAGTAGTGCGACATAATAATATCTCATACGGAACAAGTGGGCCAGAAATATGAATATTAAAATGCCCATTCACTTAGGTGACAGAAGTTTTTCTTCATTTATTTAACTCAAGTAAAACGTTATCTGTGGTGACAAAATGTACAGGTATGTACTTTTATTTGAATTTATTAAATATATTTTTATTTATTTCATTTTACATTTTTACATTACTGTTATAAATTGACAGAAAGTTATTCTTTTATTCAAGTAGCACAAAAGTCTTAAATACACCAAAATATTTGGGGTATTTTTTGCACTTTCGTGATATACATTTTGAATATAAAAAAATATACCACTTTTCAGTGCAGTTTTTGTACAATTAATTTCGATTTGGTGTATATAATACCGCCTTCTTGTTTATAATTTACCCCGGCTGTACAAAAATTAAACCGATTTAGGGTATATATATTGTGCTCGTGGTATAAAAACTGTCCCGGTTACTAAAATTATGTTTACATTTTGGTGGAAAATTTTTCCCGCGGAATTTATTTTAAATTAAAATCTACACCGTTTGTTAATTTTCTGTTCAAAAATGTATATCTAAGAATTTTTTATTCTTTCTATGATTCTAAGTAGGTATTTACTTTCATAATATGAACACAAGAAACACGTGAAAAATGTGAATTTGAGTCCATAATTTAACAACGAAACACATTCTGTCGATTGATTTTCGGTCCTACCCCGTCTAAAATTTGAGCGCCTCGAAAATTTTAATTATTTAAAGATTTCTAAGTCGATGCGTGAAAATTTATTTTTCGAAATTTATAATTTTTTGGTTGTTTTTAAATTTTTTTTTTAGAGATGTATTGTAAAAACCAGTCAAAAATACCAAACATGCGGGATAGTCAGGTCGAAAAAATTCGTACTGACATTTTGAGCTAAAAAGTTGAAAGAACATTAATACAATATAGTCGAAAACCGCATTTTGCATAACTGCACCTTTTATCATTTAGCCACCATTTTGTTTTTAAGGGGTTTTTGACTTTTGCTTATATAACTCGAGTAGTTTTCATTTAAAAAAAAAAAATCTGAGAAAAATTAATTAAATTTTCTACAAAAAGTGTTAAGTAAGTTTTTTCGCTAATCGCAATTGTTAAAAAGTTATAGTATTTTTGTAAAGGAATATTAAAGTAATTTTTTTATATTCGTCGTACGTTAAACACAGCAAGTTTAACGTATCCAGGAGCCAGGGTGCTGCATTGTACTGATTAATTTTAATCTATTCTATTCTCTTAAACTAAACGTAAGGTCATGATGTAACAGGACAACAAATAAAAATCTAATAAAAAAGTAGTTTTTGTTTTTTCTTTTTCAAAAACTAATGATACAAATAAGTTTTTGTGCCCCGTACTATTAATATTCCTTAAAAAAATATGTGAAATGTGTGTCTGGTGTATTAAGTACACCAAACTCTCTGTGTAGTGTATTCAATGGTGCATATATCAACTTGTGAGTGCATTACTTACACCAAACTTTATGTGTAAATTTTGTTAGCTGACAAACATCTACGATACCACTTCAAATAATTATTAAACTTCGAGCTACTCATTTTTGTTAACAAAAAAACGCAGTGACCTCGTTAACAATGAAATGTCGACAAAATTCAACAAAATTTTGTTGTTTATTTTTCACACTATGTAGTTTGGTAGCCGTGGCGTGATGGTTAGTGCGATGGACTGTCATGCCGGAGGTCTAAGGTTCGATCCCAATCCTCGCCACCTATTTATTTAAAAAGAAAAAACGGCTAATGCCTCTTGCGAGGAATTGACAAATCCTCCAAGAGTATCTCCTGTCACAGAAAAGTGCCGCTCGTTAGCCGTTCGGATTCGGCAATAAACTGTAGGTCCCCTCCATTCCTGCAGACACGCACACAAGAATGGTTGAGAGTTGTAAGTCACTAGGCCCTAGTTCTTCATGAGCTGTTGTGCCATCAAATTTATTTTTTTTTTTATGTAGTTTGGTGTATTTAATTTCCACATGATTTAAATCTTACACCAAAATATAGGTGCCCATTTCAAATAGTATATTTTATGTACAAAATATAATGTACAAAATATGTCATGTTGGTTAGTTCCAGAATCAAATAATTTAATGCACCATTAATGGTATATTATAAAAACAGCTGAAAATCGGTTTATTTTTTACACCGAATTTCAAAAGAAATGTTGAAATTTTACACAGAAAATACAATGGTGTAATTTTTATACCTGTATATTTTGACAATACACCAAAATGTTAAATTTTTTTTTAGTTTTCTCAATTTTGCACCAAAATTTATGAATTTACACCAAACTATACACCAGTGTGCTACTTGAGTTATTACTCAATTATTCATAACTCAAAAAACTTGACAGCTTTTTGAAATTTGAAAATTATTTAAAAAAAAAATACCTACTTGGGAGGGAGTGGAAATGGAAAAATGAAATAAAGTTACCATCTTTCACCCTCTTGTTTGTTAAATCATAGGCCAACTAATAATATCAGTAAATGTATGGTTTAATCATATTTTGCTTCTCCGTAGTTTCTTTTTTTTTTTTTTAAATATGCGTACGATAAATGGGGTTTGATTAAGATACCGGTAATATGATTAACACAGTGCAAGTTTTAGTAAAATAATGAAGGCTTTACATTCTTCCACTTTTGCTCATTTTGTTTCTATATTATAAAAAAAATTTAGGTAGGTACCAAAAAAAAAAAATTAGCTTGTTATAAACTTTCTTTAAGGTTTTCCGTACTAATACGATGCAAATATTTAATTTTTTTATTTTTTATTTAATAAATTGTTATTATTGTTTTCTCTTAATAAAAAAAGCAGACAAAATATTTTAGCATACTGAGAACAATAGAGGTTATTTAATCATCTCTGAATGTATGAACTGTTAATGCAATTTTTGCATGATAACTGGTCTGTTTTATTTTATTTTATTTTATTTTATTTTATTTTATTTTTTTTTTTTTTGAAAATACTCTTTATGCGCAGGGCTTACAAGTAAAATAAAATGAGGTTCTTTTAACGAATACGAACTAAAGGGCTTTTGTGAGAATTTTTTCAATTAAAACTAAAATTTGAAATTATTGCACATTTACTTTTAAATAGTTATTTAAAAAAAAAGATATATCATTTAAAAACATTTCAATAGATTTTAGTTGAAAAGAAAATCATTATTTTTCTATTCAAAGGTTTTATTAATAATTATAATTGAAGGGAAAATTTAAAAAATGAGTAGAATTCACTATGAATGGTGTCAATATAGGAAAAATATTTATGTAGAAACAATATCTCTAAGTAATTATGAATTTACATACCTCTGTATATGCATATCTAAATATAAATTTTAAATGGACTAAATAAAATGGACTGAATCATAACTTGCTTTTATGGTTTACAGCTTATGAAGAGCGGTACCTATTATTTATATCTCGAATATCAAAATCTTGAATAAATAAATCATACTTTTATTTAAATTGATTTTTCAAAAATAAATGAGGCTAGATTTCATGTTACTGCATACATATGTAGCTTAGTAGAAGGTAGTAATGATTACATTTAGTATTTAATTACAAGGTCGATTACAAATTACGCATATAATATTCAGTAGGTAATTGATTTTTTTTTTCGAAAATTTTCAATTACAATTACTTGTACCTAATTTTGAATAACAAATTTTCAATTAATACTTATATGTAATTGAAAAAAGTAAATGAATTTAATGTAATTGGTAAATACACAGATTTGATTACTTTTTGAGAAATTGGTTACATAATTTGTAATTAATTACAAAAAATATCATTTTAAAAATAAAAAATAAAAGGAGCATAAGAATCTTTTCCTAAAGTATTCTTACTAAACTTTGATATATCCTTCATATATGCATTGTTCCACCTTTTACGTTGTATTGCTTTTTTAACTTAATTGGGCAGCTGTTCTATATTTGTGGGTGATTCAGTTTTATATGAATTTTTTTATAACAAAAATTTTGTCTAGTTGTTCAATTGAATTTTTAACAGTATTCCTATAGGACCATAAGTGAGCAAAAAATATGCATTCAATTACATTTTTCTGTGTTACTCCATTTTAATGATTAATTTTATTTTAATTATTTTTTTTAATTACATGTAATTGAATTTGAGTAAAAAAAAAAAAAAAAAAAACACAAACATATATTTGCCAGTAAAACCTAGGGTCTTATAAATTAGGCAATGTTAGAAGGAATAGAATAGAAGGATTGAGATATTTTTTTTTTTTTTTCTTTTTAGTAATTGAGTTTTTTTCCATTAAATATAATTTGTAATCGATTTTTTTTCGATTATCATTAAGTAGCTAGTTGTAAACGAAAAATTTTAATTACAAATGTATATTTAAGTAACACGTACATAATCGTTATTAAATTGTAATGATTGAAACCCAATTCTGAAATATAAATTACTTTAAAATATTTACATAATTTAAAAATAGTTGGATAGATTAAAAAAAAAAATAATTTTTTCATATATAAATTTGTTGAACAAAAAAATTGATACGAACATTTTAATTATTATATTGACATAGACTTAAAAACGCAATTCCTGACAAAATCATCCATACGATTTGAAATAGCTATCGAATTTTCTTTCAAAAACTTACTTTAAAATTATTTTGAAAATTTTAATATATGCAATATTTTTAAAATTAAATATTACTTTTCCTAGCTAGGCATATGTCACTCTAGAGGGCACAAATAGTCTTGACACATTCAGTTTAGTTTATTTTCATCAATGAGATAACAATCTTTTTTAGAATAAATACTATACAATTTTATAAATATTGTTGGGGGTTGTTAATACAAAAATTTAAATTAACATTATTATTTAAATTAACAGATAACTAATAAGTAGTCAATAAATACAGAAAAAGGACTAAAACATAAAAAAAAGATAAATAACTTAAAGATAGTTAAAGAGAAAGTGATGAAATATTATTAAGAACATATGATTTAAAAGTATCTCTCGACACATCCAAATAAAAATCAATTCTATTGCAAATTAAACTGACTTCTCTGATGCAACGAGTGATAGGCTCATTTCGACCATAATTTGTGCGATGATATTGTTCATAAATAAGAAATCTATAGCGTGTAGACCTCGATGGTGCATTTCCACTTCTAACTAAAGTTAGCAAAGGCGGGCAGTTGATGTGATATGTAACAATATCTCAAACATTACAGAAAAATAAACTCGACGACCCTAAAGCGATTGCATTCCAAACAGTAAACATCTGGTATTATAACAAGGCCTTGCAATTCTCCAGTTTAACTTGTAAAAAATATACCTAGTGAAATGTTTTTGGACTCGTTCTATTCTGTCTACTGAGTTCTTGTAATACGGATTCCAGGAAATGCTGCAGTATTCAAGAACTGACCTTACTAGTGAATTATATAATGATTTTAATGTATAAGGGTCTGAAAATTCTATGGTATTTCTTTTAATAAAACCAAGCATTTTATTAGCTTTATTAATCATATAATCAAAATGCGGTAGGAATGTAAGGTTTGTGACTAAGATTACGCCTAGATCTTTTTTTTTACTTACTCGCTCTAAATTAAAGAGATTTATATTATATTCAAACAAAATTGGATTTGAGTTCCTATAAACTGACAAGACTTGACACTTAGAAACATTTAGAAGAAGGTGATTTTGTTTGCACCAGAAATCAAGTTTCAAAAAATCTTCTAACAGAAGATCACAATCCGATTCACTAGAAATATTACGATATAATTTAAGATCGTCCCCAAAAAGAAGGCAATCCGATTTAAAATTTCAGGTATATCATTTTTAAATAACAGAAATAAAAATGGTCCCAAATGGCTTCCTTGTGGGACACCAGATGGAACTGAAATTGTCTTTGAAAGCGAACTATCTATTTTAACTATTTGGACTCTACAAGTCAAATATGATTGAATACATTTCAATAGGAAAGAGTGGATACCTGAAGAATGCAATTTATGAAGTAAAATATGGTGGTTAACTCTGTCAAACGCCTTTGAAAAGTCAATGAAAATAACATCTGTTTGACATTCCTTTTCCATGGTAGAAATAATAGCATTACTCATGATAGCTAAGTTTGTAGCCATGGATTTACCCGCTACAAAACAATGTTGGAAAATTGATATATGGTTCTGGAAAATATATGATAATCTGTTATACACCAACTTTTCAAAAATTTTTGGTATAGATGAAATCTTACATATAGGTCTATAATTCGTAATATCCTGTTTTGATCCTGATTCGAAATAACTAATAGAAATATTGATTTTGATTGATTGTATAAACCTAAGTGGTGTCCACTATCTCCTTACCCTACGCCTCTTCATACCAATCCTACCTTTATCTTGGTGATGCAGGCTATCGTATTATCACCCTGTCTTACCTAACCTATGCTTTCTAAGAAACTTAATTAAAATCCGTTAAGCAAATTATAAGATAGTCGTAAATTAAAATAAAACTATTCTCGGAAAGAAATGCTGTTGTGTAAAAATTGTTCCTTTTAATTGGAAAAATAGTAAATTGTTTTAATTTTAACACCATCTTTATCGAGAAAAATAAGATTTTGCCTTAGCAATTTGATGAAAGGTACAGTTATTTTTAGTTCTAAGAAAATTATATTTAAAACAAAAAGGTGTGATTGATGAACTTGTTATGCATAGGAAAGAACAGAAGATCAGAAAAGCACGTGTATACAAAATTTTATAAAAATCAGTTGAATGGTTTGCGAGAAAAAATATATTTCTATGTCTTTAATAATAGTTTTTCGGCATTTGTTTTTTTCATTTAGTTTTAAATGATTCTTGAGAGAAACAAGATTCAATTTAAGGTCTCAACAAATAATTCTTAATCGTGAAAACCAAAATAAATTCAGATACCGGGGAGGTATCCGAAAAACTCTCATGTTTAAAAAGTCAACCCACTAACGTATGTTTTGACCTAGGGTATCGAAAAACCCCCCGAATAGAAATTTTCAATAAAATGGCATGCTAAGGGTGTAGGTAGAGTTATGGAGGTACATGTACATTAAACATATAATCTTTTAACCCGCTTTTATATTTTCCTGTTTTCTGTTATCGTTCAATTCCATTCCATTTGATCTACATAAATTATTAAATTTTGATTGACCTTTGCGGGGATCGACGGTGACGCACTGTTTCACGGTTTCCTCGCCGACTATCAGATTAGATCACCATAATGTTGCTTATTCTCACATAACCTATAATTATTCTGTATTTACTACCTGAAAAGAATGGAGACAGAGCTTCAACTAGAGCCACAGCTGGAATAGCTGTCAAAATATTGAATACACACAGCTCTTCCAGTTTCAGCTGCGGCTCCATTTGCAGCATTCTAGTCTGTTCAAGCAGTTATCCGACAGTTTAACGTCAAACGTCTATACAAGTTTTCATGATCGCAATTTACATAAATACTATATGACCTTAATAAAAGCGAAGCATGTAATTATAAAGGATGTTTCTATATTCAAGCGATATAAGCTTTTGATTAATATGTATGTAGAACTTTCTTTTCCTTCTTCGTATTTTTTTTTGTCAGTTGTCATAGTTTAGGTTTTAATTGTATTCGTTTCTACATTTATTTTAAACTGTATGATTTCGAAATCCGGAGGCGACTCTTTTGTATCACAACGCAGTTCCACAAACTTTTGTTCCATTGAACTTTCCATATAAATTTTAATTTTCTGTAATTAGGTCAAATGCCTTGACACACTAATAGCTCCCCAAAAAAAGGAGAGTAAGAACTTATTCGTTTTAGAACTTCTGTATAATTTTATCTCTGTATGCAGTCCCAAAATCAACCACAAGGATATTGAAACAAAGACTATGAAAAACCAAAAAAAAAAAAAGTTTTACGTACGACGACGATGGTACCTACATTTCTAACGAACAAAAATTTTCATTTTGATATTATTCCATGAAAATAGGTATATGTATTTTATAGGGTATGCATTTTAATTTATCTTTGAAGCATTTTTTATTATTATCATTAACACATTTTTTGAGCCGTATAAAGTAAGCATGACAACTTTCGAAAAAGTTACTTTTGACTGTCTCAGAAATTGCCGTATATATGCCGTAAATATGCCGTGAAGAGAAAAAATTGCGGCGCCACTAAATTTTGGTCAAAAATAATTTTGGAATATGCCATATCCTTCAAATTAATTGCCGTAAAAAGAAAAAAATTGCCGCGACATTGGTTCTCTCAAAAATGGTTTTCATACAAATTCTTCAAATAAAGTTAATATGACACTTTTCAAAATTTGGTTAAAAATAACTTCTAAGTATGCCATATAGTTTAAATTAGTTGCCGTAGATATGCCGTGAAAAGAAAAAAATTTCCGCGATAGTAGTTCTCCAAAACTGGCCAGAAATGGTTTTCATACAAAATTTTCATTTAAGTGTCATGCTAACTTTATATGAAGAATTTGTAAGAAAATTCTAGGAGAACTAGTGGTGTGGCAATTTTTTTCTCTTCACGGCATATTTACGGCAATTTCTGAGACAGTCCAAAGTAACTTTTTCGAAAGTTGTCATGCTAACTTTATACGGCTCATTTTTGACTGCTGTTAGATTTAATTGCTTTACAATTAAGCATATATAGTTGTAAAGCAATTAAATCTAACAGCAGTCAAAAATGAGCCGTATAAAGTTAGCATGACAACTTTCGAAACTGGTAAAAATATGTATGTACATACACATATCTGCACGTATATTTTGATGAAATTTTTCCTTTCTATGTTAATAATTATTTAGTTGGTCGTAAATGTTACTATGGAAACACCAGAACGATCCAAAAATAAGGCTCACACGATAAAATATAGGACTTATAAACACTTCTAAAAAATCGAAAGAAAAGAAATCAGCCAACAACTTATTCTATTTTGAATAATCTTACATCAGAAAAGGGTATAGCTCTTTTTTGTAACAATAATAATATGTTTTCAATATGTTTTTGTCATTTTATTCATTGCTGCTATGGTAATGGTTTTCATCATCACACAAACCCTAAAAGTTAAGGGTGCACTTCACATAACTTTTCCCTCTTTTATTTTCCACTCAAAAACTTAACCACGATTGCGGTTCGTGTTAAAAATATCTCAGTATTTTGTCGATTAATATTACAGAACAGAGGACTCTTCACTCTGGCAGTGATGCTTGACAAACTCAACACTGCCTGTCAATTTTGTCGAGTGTTTGATATTGCTTTCAACACAATTTCCACAAGAATGATGGAAAATTAAAACTTACAAAAACAAAAGCAGAAAGATACTTTTATTAAGTTTTTTTTTTTTTAATGTATAAATTAAAATTAATCAAAATCAACAACAAATTTTTATTGAAAATTCAATTTGCAATAATATCGCTGTTTTTTTTTATTTTTGTTTCATAGTTGTTGAAGAATTAAATTTTTTATAAATTCTACATAACATAGCTAAATTTAATTGATGAAACTTTGTTTAGATTTTAATGGGTTAACTTTATTCAAATAATTTGAATATAACCTTATCTAGCATCGAAAGTTTCAAGTTTGTTACGTTTGTTTAGTAAACCAATTTTTTAAAATAAAATAAAAAAGTTGATGGTGCAACAGCTCGTGAGAGCCATGTATGAACTTCTGGAACTTAACGGATGATAAATTTTAAAAAACTTAGTAATGAATTTGAGAGTTAATTGAATTATCTAGTCGACCTGTTTTTATGATTTTTTTTTCAAAAAAATTTTTTCGTGATTCCATAAATGAAATTTTCGAAATTTTGCGGTAGCATTTTTGAAATACTTAAAAATTTCATTAAAATTAAAATTTTTCAAAATAATGTTAACTACAGGTAAATAAAGTTTTAAATTATATTTTGAAATAAAGTTGACCCAATTTATATGAGTTGCCTGTCTGACAGCACTCACGTTGCGTTTTCACAACGCTCGCCTAATCCAGTAGCATTTGAACCTAAAAAAATATTTTTTTTTGTTGCGTTTTCAAATCAGATGGAATGTTTTTTTTTATCAAAATATTGTGTGTTTATGTTTATAATATACTAATTTATTTAAGAAACATAATTTTTGATTGCATCCTATTCAACTAACGGATGAGTATATATTTTTTTTTTAGGTCAATTTTTTTTTTTATTTTTGTAAAGTTTTTGATTTATATCTTTAAGGGTTGGTTTGAGAAACTTCAAATTTATAAGGCGTATAGGTAATTTTAGTTTAGATTTTTGAAAAAAAAAAATAAATTAAAAAAAAAAAACAGTTTTATATTTTTTTTTTTTAATTTTTGAAAAAAAAAAAAATAATTTTTTTAGGTCAATTTTTGTTTGCACTTTTTGATTTTTATCTTCTCAAGATTATTTTGGTCTTAATTTTTGAAAAAAATAAAGTTTTGGAAAAATGAGTTTTTAATCGATTTTGAAAAAATAAAAATTTGGAAAAAATGATATTTTTTTTACAATTTTTGATTTTTATCTTGTTAAGGGTTAACTTCAGAAACTTCAAATTTATACAGAGTATTTAATTATACATAGGTAATTTGAGTGTTCATTTTTGGAAAAAAAAATTTTTTGAATTTATTTTTTTTTGATTATTTATTTATAAATATATTTTTTGTAGGTCAATTTTTTCTTTTACTTTTGATAATTTTATTAATTTACAATAATCTTTTCATTACCAAGTGTATCTACGTATATTTAATTATTTTTTCAAAAAAGTATTCATTTAAAGTTCACGTATTCCATATAAGAAGAAAATTTAATTTCAATAATTTTAATACTGCTTTCGACGAGCGTTGCGAAAACGCAACACGAATGTTCTGGGAAACCAAAAGCTTTTCCATTTTTTTTAATATTTCCCCTAATTACACAAAAAATATCCAGTATGTGGAATTTCAAGTTTCTAAGTTAACTGGAACTGGTATAGCCGCCGGCCGGAAATGGGTTAATTACGTTGAAGATTTTTTTAATGAACAACAACAACTTAAGTGTGGTGCAACCAAGTTAGGCTGGAGTTATAGCTATTTCAAGAGTATCACCTTGTGCTTAGTCTGGTTCTGGCTCATTTTTAATTGAAAAATTTCTTATGCGTTCACTGGGAGTCGAATCTTGTATCAAACTCTTCAGAAGCCGATGCGGCGATGTCCTACACATTGCTCTACCGAACAATAAAAGCTGAATTCAGAATGTTACAATAATGTTTGTGATGTTAAAAAGAGGCTATAAAATAAAGTCTAATGCAATAAATCAAAGTGATTTTGGGCTTTTTTGGACTCTCAGAGTGCAATAAAATCCTTTAAACTTTATTGCAATAATCTCTTTAAAAAAATAAATAAATAAGCCAAAACATGTATTTCAATAAGCTACATAGGTACCTGCTGCCGATTTTTTAATATTCACACTTCAAATAGATCTTCTCTTGAGCAAAGCGGACAAAAATTGTTTAATTTGTTTTAATAAAATTTTTTTTTAAACAAAACATCATACTTGAACTATTTAACGAAAGTGATTGTAATAAACCTTTCAGATTTTTCCCAAAAAAAAAAGAAAAAAAAAATTTTGTAATAAGTTCTTTTGTTTAAATTTAAAAAAACTAAAGGAAAAACCCTCCTAGTAACTTTTGAATTTTTTTTTAACATTTTTGTATTTAATGTCTACATTGCTGTTAGCCATAATAGCAAGTTCGTGCAATCTAGTCGTGCGTATGTTTTTGGATTTTGAGGACAAAGTTTACATTATTAAGTAGATTCTTTTTTTGTTTTCAATATTCAATAATGCTTCTATCAAGTTTAAGTCAAACACTGAATGCTAGAATGTCTTTGAGTTTTTGAGATAAAAAATAATAGGAGAGGCAATTTTCTAATAAAATTGACTTAAATCAGAAAAAAAAAAATGTAAAAACAAAAAATAGAAACAGTTACAATGCATGCTTTACCTTTTTGTCAAGTCAGAAATCTTTTCTTTTATTTTTTTCTAAATAAAGTTGTTTTTTTTTTTTAAACATAAATTTTCAAACTCAAATTTTTGAAGAAAAAAATTAAAAAATTTTGTTTAAACTGATTTTGTTCAAAATTATTAAATAATATTTTTGTATATAATATTCAATGCCCCTATCAATTTTCAGTCAAACTCAAAAAATCATATGTGAAAATGTCTTCTATTTTTTGAGAAAATTGAAAATATTAAAAATTAGGTTTTCTTTGAACTCGACTTCTGTCCCTTATTTTGGTGCTTCAACTATTCTATTTCCACTAAGAAAGTAGTAAAGTAGATATTGTTATTTTTAATTTTCTTAAAAACTAGAAGAGTCATTTAGTGTTTGACTAAAAATTGATAAAAGTATTGAATATTATACACAAAAATACTATTTAATAACAAAACATTTTAAACAAAACCAGTTTGAATACAATCTTTTATATTTTTTCAATAATTTGAGTTTGAAAATTAATTTTTCAAAAACTATTCATTAAAACAACTTTATTTAAAAAATTAAGATAGACATTTCCGTCTTTATTAAAAAGTATAGCATGGCATTGTGATGGGTACCGTTGTGTTTTAATAATTTTTTTTCTGTTTAAGTAAATTTTTTAGAAAATTGCACCGGAGGAATAGCCCGCTCCTTCTATAAAATATTTTACTTGTCTCAACTCAACCTATGCGTTCTAGCTTTTTGTCATATTTAATGCGAAACACCCTGTAAATTATAAAAATAGACAATACAATTTTTATAGGTATGTACATATGAAGGTAGGTTTTGGTTTACATATTTTAATATTTAATAAAAATTTCCCTCGAAAGATATGCCTAAGCAAATAAATTTTCTTTATCCTATCCGTTTCCTATATACTATCCAAAAATGTTACTGAACCAACAAATTCCAAATCGGCATTTAATGACTTATGACTTCATTTTATTTTATGAAAACTCATTCATCAAACATCAAAGTTAATAATCTCATAAATTGACACATTATAAAAACAGGTAGGTATATAGAAGATATATGTATGTTGTGTGTAAGAGAGTGGTTCCTAATGGATCTCATGTAGGAAATTGATGGAAGGGAATATACTTATATGTAATTTTACATACTTCGGCTTTTATTTCTGTTTTCGTCCGCTGACATTTAAACTCTATTATGTTTGGTTGTTCATTTAATTACAAAACCTCATTAAGTTATTTTCCAAGTGAATACAAGAGACAAAAAAAAAAACTTCAATTTCTATCTCATCCACAAAATTATTGTATAGGTTGGTAATGTACAAAACAATCACCCTACCTACCGCTACCAGTACATCTGTATACTCTTCACCGCAGAAAAATGAACAAGCTCATGAAAAATACCTTTTACAGTATTAAAAACCGCAATTGGAGTACTACATTCTCACCTGAATGTTTGTGCCAAAGTATAGGTACAAATAACTGTACAAAATAAAATACGTGTGTAATGTCCACCCCGGCACGAGTCGTTGCAGACCAGCCAACAACGGCCAGCTCCAACACCAATGTGAAAAAGGATGTGGTAATTTAGAACAGAATCACGTTTTGAAAATGCTCCAAAAAAATATATTACGTTTTGAAAAAAAAAAAAAAAAAACTCATTTCATGTGAGCTGAGTTGTTTTTAATTAACTAATTTTTCAGCATAATATTATTTCACTTTACGATTTTAAGGGTCATTTTACATTTGTTTTATGCTGCTAGGTAGGTCGCCATTACTGAGTTTGGATATGGCAATGTACGAGTGGCGATGCCGATGGTAATATTATGTATCGCGTATTTTTATGTTATATTTTTTTCTGCCAACTGGATTCAAAGTAGCAATAAAATATATTAAATGAGGAACGAAGGTGAGAGGAATTATTATATAGAATGGTCTTATGTCAGAGTCATAAATAGGTATAAAAAAAAAACATAATTTTTTATGTTTTATTAAAGAGCAAGAGTAAGTAAGTACATTTGAGGGGAAGTTGGCCTAAAATGGCCCACCAAGGTAAAAATAGGCCCTTAAAAAGAAATAGGCTCAAAAAAAGTATCCAAAACATTCGGAATTCCAAAAACTACATTGAAGAGACGAGCAGCCAACAAGAACAAAATTTTGAAAGGCTTACAGAAGGGTCTCATATATGTGGCTGCAATAGTTACCGTTTGATTTTCATAGGAAAATAGGTTGTGTTGTTATGTGCCCAAATTTGTGCTACCATAGGTATTAGGTATACCTACCGATTTAAAAAAAAAAGTCACAAATTTGTAAATTTTTGCGTGTGTAAGGTGTTAATGAGAGTAGTTATACTTCTGACACAATACCTGAAAAAACCGCAAATGTTTAACCCCTATCTCCATAGAACTTTTTGTACTTATAATTGACCCACGTACCTAAATTTCGGTTATAATTACACTCCCAAAATTTCATGTCCCTTTTTTCTCTAACGCGTTAAAAAATTTCAAAATATCGAAAGTTAAAAGTGTGACAAACAAGCGTTATGCGCAACGTTTTTGGGAAAAATATAGTGTCAACGATCTCGTTATATGAACTTGTTTTTACGTTTTTTTTTACTTTCAAACGTGACTTTCTTGTGTTTAAAATCTATTAATTACAATAAAACCTGTTGATCAAATCAACTCTCTCTCGTTTTATCTTAAGAAAATAAATTCTTTCGAACGTATTTATTAGATTTTTGACTACTTATTTAAACAGTGTCTAAGTATTTTGAAATAGACGAAAAAAATGCTTTATTTATCTAATAACAAAAAAATGTTATGTTTGTCAAGGTTTATACAATCGATTCCGTTGTCTAAAGTTAGATTAAATGTAAGATCACTTTAGCAACAATTAAAAATGTTTATTTAAAACTTGGACGGCTGTCTAAAGTTAGACAACGATTATAAATACGACTATTAGTCCTTAGCTCTCTTTATCCTATTCTACCCCGATTTCGGAAATTTCCTAATTAATAAATTTTTTAACAAAATTTGCTTTCATTATGATAACTTAACCCATACCACATGAACTGGGTCAGACAATAATTTAATAAACCCACAAATTGAACTTTAAAGCATGGCAACCCTATATACATTGCCCACTTTTCGCTAGGTAACCCATGCACAAAATGTTTGCTTAGACGCACTACCTATAAAACTGAATCGTGCTCATCTGATGGTACCTCGATGAGAGTATAGATCGATACCTATATGGCGTACTAGAGACAAAATATGCTTAGCTCCAAAATTAAATGCCTATGGCCACACAACCGTGTCATGAAAGATTTTGTATTTATTTTGGAGACTTTAAAAATTTTGAAAAAAAAAAAACTTTTTTCTTAACTACTTAAGATATGTAAGTAGATATGGTTTGCATTTCGGCGAAAAAAAAATACCAAATCTGATATTTTTTGTTTTAACTTCATTTTGACACATGACCATTAGCTATTTAACCGACTTCATTAAAAAATTTAATGTTTTGATATTGAACTTGAAAAATTAATTTTCAAATTCAAAACTTAAAAAAAAAAAATTAATTTTGTTCCAACTAATTTTGTTCAAAAATTTACAAGTAGTATATTTGTTTTAAACATTTAATGCTTCTATTAATTTTTAATTAGATAAATACTGAAAACCAGATGGTTGAAAATCTTTAAATTTTTGAGAAAATTGAAAATACCTATCTACTTTACTATTTTCTAAGTGAAATATGATCCTTAGAGCAACAAAATAACGGATTGAAGTCGAATTTAAGGATAACTTACTATTTTCGTTTTCAGTTTTCTCAAAAACTAGAAGATAATTCCAGCGTCTGGTTTTCAGAGTTTGACTAAATTGATAGGAACATTGAATATTTAATAACATATAATTTTATAAACAAAATCAGTTTGAACACAGTTTCTTATTATTAATTTTTTTTCAAAAATTTAAATTTTAAAATTAATTTTTAAAAACTGTTCACTATATCATATATCATACCGTTGTAATGGCTAGCGTTGATTTTTAATATATTTTTCTGTTTTAATTAAATTTTTTTGAAAATTAATTTTCTCAAAAACTAAAAACACATGAGCATCTACTTTTCAGTTTTTAATTAGAAATTGATAGGAGCATTTAATATTAAAAAACAAAACTATTGCTTAATAACGTAAAATTTTTACAAAATTAGTTTGAACACAATTTTTTTCATTTTTTTTTTTTTCAATTTTCCTTCTTTTTTAATAATTCTTTTTCTATTTTAAGTCGATTTTTTTTAGAAATTAGCCCCTAAACGGGAGGAAAGAGAATCCCCTCCCATACGATTTTTTTCTTGTCTCAACTCAACCTATACGCTCTAGCTTTTTTTCATACTTTAGGCTTAGGTGAATCACACTGTATAAGAACAGGTTCTTAAATGATTTTTTTTTCTATTACAAGTGAAAATTGTCGATAGAAAATTTCCCCTCCTGCCTAAATAGGGAAAAATAGATGCCCTTTCTATACAATTTGTCTCAACAAAACGTATGCGCTTTCCTTTTTTGTCACACCTTATCACCATTTATACAAAATAATTTTTTAAGAAAACCACTGTAACGAATTTTTATTTTTTTTGTTTACATTTTTATTTACATATTCAAGATTTAGATGTTTGTAGTTCTCGCTTTTAAAATACAAAAAAATTCAGGAGTTTCTCTATTGGTCGATGATAAAACCAATTTATTTTGACCCAAATTGGATGATTCGGATGTAAACGACATATTGACAAAGTGATTTTAGACAGTTTTTTTTTTTTTTAATTTTAAACCATTGATAAATTATTAAATATGTAAGTATATAACAAAATTTATGTGTAGGATTGGTAATAAACATTACTATATGATTTGAATATGAATATTTATTTATTAAAAGATATAATACGATTTAAAAAATCTCTTACTTACCTAAATTTTCCACCTGACAGGGTAGTACTAATGTATCGCCAACAACCGCTCGATACGTATGACCTCGTGATAGAAATCTTGGTAATGTTCCTATAGCCGGCGATGTTGCCATTGGTCGGGTAGCGGAGCCTAAAATAGAAAAAAAAATATCATAATTTTTTAAGTTGAAAATTGAAATGTAAAAAAAGGATATTTGAAAGTCAGTGGGAGTATCAGAATTTATATTCAAAATTTTAGTGATGCAGGAATTAAATTAAAATTAAGTAATAACTTAGCACTGTTATCTTAATTAGGAACTAAAATTTCTAGCCCTCAAAGTTTGTGGTGGTTCTAGCTTGACCAATTTTTTTGTTTGTTTATTTTAACATTTTTTTAAAATGCACTATCAAGTCAATTAGTGGGTATGTATATGTCTATCTAAGCAACAACAGTTATTTAAGAATGCAGAACTTTGACATTAGGGGTATTCATGATCCGGTGCAACTGGTCTAATTGTAAAAGTGCCAAAGTGGTAAAATTTTCTTACACTCAAACAACAAATAGAGTGTAAAACTTGCGCCCACATATTTAATAGCAAGCCGAATGTCAGCTGTATAACAATTCAGCTAGGTAACAATGTAAAAGAAAAAGTTCATTCCCCATCTACTAAAGAAAAGTTTAGCGATTTTAATAGGCTTGTTGCACCGGATCTGGATTGTGAATACACATATTATTTTGTATTGGCCACTATTTTTAGTAAATAATTATCATTTTGATACATATTGATATTTTTTTAACTAATTTTCAAAATTCTAATTTCACTCGCATTTATTAGATTTATTTCCCTGGGCCACCAGACATTATGTAGGTACGACGACTTAATTTTATCATAAATAAATTTTTCTTTCCAACTTTAACAGCCATATTACTCACTCGATACATCCAGATTTAAACATTGAATTTGTATGATTTACATCCAGATTCAAGTTTTAATCTAGATGTATTGAGTGAATAATATGGCCGTAAAGTATCTTGCTGTAGTAGCCCGTGGCGTAATAGTTAGTGTGATGGACTGCCATGCCAGAGGTCTGGGGTTCAGTACCAGCCGCTTCCACCTTAAGTTTTTTTCGGAGCTCCTACCTCTTGCGAGGAAGTGACAAATCCTCCAAGAGTATCTCTTGCCATAGAAAAGTGCCGCTCACCTTAGCCGTTCGGATTCGGCAATAAACTGTAGGTCCCCTCCACTCCTACAGACACGCACACAGGAATAGTTGAGAGTTGTAAGTCACTAGGCCCTGGTTCTTCATGAGCCGTTGTGCCACTAAAATTATTGATTTTTATTTTTCTTAAGTATATTGCTGCTAAGGAGATTTTAGTATAAGTAGTTTTTGAAAACATCCCTTCACGAATTTTTTTCTTTCTTATCTTAGGCAAATTAAAAATTCTTTATTTAGCTCTTTAGGTACCGGGTATACTTACATAATTGCGAATTTCTTCCTTCGACAGTATTTTCGACTTCATTTAAAAATGTTCTCAAAGTAAAATAAAAGAAGAAAAAACCAATTGAAATCCAAGTGTATAGAATTTATTTACTTTTTCTTCTTCTTATAGTCAAAATGACAAGAAAAAGCATCCTTCCAATGATCATAAAAATATTCAGCCAGCGATAACGTTATCGACATCGAAACACAACACATAACAAAAATTCACAAGCGACCCCAACTTACACCTTTTGCGCAAAAAGTAATTTGACTTTTCAATGATGGTGAAGTCATGCCATCATTGCCATCATCATCATCGCCTTTCGAGATCCAACAAAGAAAACAAATTTCATGAAATTGAAATTTTTGTTCGATTCTTTTTTGTTTATTTTTATTTTATTTTCTTATTTTCCAATATACAAACATATACATACATCTGTGCAGAAATTTCAAAATTTCATTACTTTACGACTTCTGTGTTTCGTTTTTTATTATATAAAAAAAGATTATTTTTTGTTATGGAAATCAATTTGTTTCCATCCGAAAATTGTTTCAATTAACATAAAAATAGCCATGCAATGGTCCCGTTGCGAGCATAAACGTATTCGCAGTCAAATTTATTCCCTGTGACACGACAAAAATGGTAGAAAATGAAAAAAAAAAAAAAAAAGGACTTTCGGTGGAGTAAAAGTCGAATGAACAGAAGATTCGCAGAAGCTTTTCAGGACCTGAATGCTCTCGTGCTCTGCCATTACCTCCTAATCGGAATATCTAAATATTTCATGAAAAGGTTAGGTTTTGGGAAAGAAAAGAAGGAGAATGCAAATATTACAGAGTCGGATCAATGATTTCTTTCAAAGGGGAGAAAAGGCAAAACAATGGCTGGGGTTTACTTATGTACTTATGGATAACGTTAATTGAACACGGCTAAAACTGAAAACTGAATAAATAAACATAAACATTAATGGTCGTATTAATAAACACTGTCTAACTTTAGACAGCCGTCCAAGTTTTTAGAAAACCTTTCTAACTGTTGCTAAGTTGATCTAACTTTTTATTTTATTTCAGACAACGTAATTGATTATCTAAACCTTGACATATGTAATATTTCTTTTTATTAAATAAAGCATATTTCCGACTGTTTCGAAATACTTAGACATAGTTTAAACAGTCAAAAATCTAATAAATACGATATGGTTTTGGGTCAGAATCCCGAAAACCGAAATCCAGAAAACCTAAAATCCCGAAAACCCAAAATCCAGAAAACCCAAAACCCGAAAACCCGAAAATCCAAAATCCCGAAAAACCAGAATCCCGAAAATCCAAAATCCTGGGAAAATTTTTCATTTTATATAATTTTTTTTATTTAAAAAAATTTAAAGAAAATATAAATTTTTCTATTTTAGTTACGGGATTTTGGCCTTTCGGGATTTTAGGTTTTCGGGATTCTGGGTTTTCGGGATTTTGGGTTTTCGAGTTTCTGGGTTTTCCGGATTTTGGGTTTCCGGGATTTTGGGTTTTCGGGATTTGGGTTTTCGGGATTCTGGGGTTTTGCGTTTTGGGTTTTCGGGATTCTGTCCGTCCCCCTATATTATTTTTCAAAATAATTCGAATACAAGACGAAACAAAGACAACTTTCTGGGTTCTGGCATACCCAGAAATGCTACAAATTTCGTTCTTTTACACAATGCCGAACTTGTGGATAATGAAACTTCTTTAAGGATTTCCAGAAGACCTAATTGTTTTGTATCGCATACGAAGCCAAATATGTATATGTGCTTTTGATGTTTCCTATTAATGCATATGAAACCATAAAAAAAAACATAAAATATATTTTTCAATTACATAGGCATGTACATTGTATATAGTAGGTAATTAGCCTAATAAACGACGAATTTAGTTTTTGACCAGAATAATAATTCAAGTAATGGGCTTTATTTTGCCATCAAAATAATTACCGATTTGACTTTCGAAATGGCCCCAAATTAACAAATTAAAATCTTCAATTATGTAGTTTAATGATTTGCCCTGTAGAGCAAGTTCTGCGTAAAAATACAAATTTCGACGTTATAATAAAAATTGAATCTAAAATGATGCGTAAGTCTGAAATTCGGAAGTGCGGTAGGGCTAGCAATGCTTACAATGGGAAAAATAGAAAATTTAATTTTTTCCCTATAGGGGGCGTGGTATCCGCCCACTTCCTCAAATTATTTTCTGATTGTTTTAGAATGGTAAAATTTGGTACAGAAGTAGAGCTTGCAATGTGTGTAAAGGAAATAAATTTAAATTTGAGATTTATTATTCAGGGGCGTGGCATCCACCCACTTTCTCAGCACTATTTTTGATTGTTGTAGAATGATGAAATTTGGTAAAGCTTGCAATGCAAGCAAAGGAAAAATTTTAAAATTTGATATTTGACATTCAGGGGCTCGCCATCAACCTACCTTCTTAGAAGTGTTGTCAATTACGTATATGAAGCACTTCTGATTGTTGTAAAATTATGAATTCCGGTAGAGCGGTCGGTAGGGTTTATAATGCATCCTGAGGAAAATTTAAAAATTTTGGGTTTATCAGGGGGCGTGGCATCCACCCACTTACGTAGAATTATTACTGTTAGCTGTACAATGGTGATTTGTTAGAGCGTTAGATCTCAGGTGCAATCAAAAATTGAAAATTTAAGAGTTTTTGTAAAAAAAAATACTTTCCAAAAAGGAGTAAAATCACACCAAAGACATAAATGTTTAAAAAAAAAACAAATTCTCCTACGTCGTATACAAAAACCTGTCAGTCGTGAAAAGTAATGAGGTCTAAAAGTTCGCCAAGCTCTAAGCTTATGAAGATTTATTATCAAATATTTTAAGTAGAGTAATATCGAAACAGCTCCAAATTATGAGAGAAATTTCTTCAATACTTTTTACGGCTGACTTGTTACAAAAATGTTTTTTGTATACATGGATAATTTGGCTCCTTTTTAACATTTTTGTTTTTGGTGTGACATTAAATGTACCTAAAATAACATTAAATGGAAAAAAAAACTAAAGTAAGAAACCTTCAAAATATTTTTGCTTCAGTAAATATTTGACTTTTTGGATCACAAGAAATATGCCAAACATAGAAATGACATCAAAGCTTTTGAGGTTTTTGGAACTTTTTAATAAGACTCTTCTCCAAACTTTCTGTAGATCGTATCATCTAATTATTTAGCTTAATTTAATTTTATAACAAATTATACCACATCCCTATTTCATAAAATTAGGTAACGCCGATAGGTAATTTTTTTTTTTATTTTTCGCGAAAAATATTTTCTGGTTTTTTACAAAAGTCATTATCATGACTAGGATTTTCATGCACTAAAAAATGGAATATATGCGCTTAAATTATGCTCTTAAAAATGAGAAATATGCATTTAAAATATGCATTTAAAACCATAATATTTTACCCTATACTCCTATATCTTTATTTTAAAAGCAAAACTTTGGAATGTTAATACGCGGCCACATCAATAAAAAATTGCGTTATGCGTTGTGTTCGGCGCAAATATTTGTATAGACGAAAAGAAAATATGAGTGTGGACGTCCGAGTGCACACAAATTCTTGCGTCACATTCAACGCACGCTTTCCAATTCCGGTGGATTTTCGGCGCACACGAAACAATTTTCGGTGCACAGGTATTTTGATAAACATTTATTTGGAAACAAATTTCTGCAAAAATAATTAGGGACAATACAAGTTTTTTACGAAAGTTTTTATTGATCTCGACGCGGCTTTATACATTAAAAAAAAAAAACGTTTTACATCAACTGACGTAATTGATGCATTTTTCAAAGAGCAGATTTCATAGTTAGTAAAGTTTTCAAAATAATTTTCCCCATTGAAGCTCAATGCGAATGCTTAAAATATATTTTCCATTGTTGAAAATCCTTCATTTTGTCATAGTATGCACAAGCTTTTTTTTAGAACTGAACGAAAAGAACCTTCAACACCAGTACGTAAAACAGCATCTTCCATTCAGTTCTTTGATTCTTAATTAAGAAATTTAATTTTTTTTATATTTTCTTGAAAATATGAACTAAAAATATGCATAAATATGTAGAAATATGCAAAAATATACAAAATATTCAAAATATGCATTTATAGTAAAATTTGCAAATATATGCACTAACGATTGAATGCCATATTAAAGGATAATTTATTATTACGCTTCTAAAGGTTATCAAAATATACATGCATTTGCATGGAAATCCTAGCCCTAATCATTTCCAATGAATTTTTGTTTAAGATAATTTTTTATGATCTCAAAATTTATGCCATTGGCAAAAACAACCGTCAATTTTCATAAAACAGGGCCCAGAGCTTCATGACTAATAAACTGTCATATTGTCTGCCATTAATGGTGAAAATGGAACCAATTTTCATAGTTTTTTTTTATATTTTTAAAATAATTAAGCAGAGATACTATAAACAAATAAAAATTCCCGAGTAGTTTGACAATTTTTTAAGTCGGAGAAATCCGCAATAAATATTTCCTTTAGCCTAAGGAAGTATGTGTAACATAACAATATTCAATGTCAGCTCGCCTGCTTAAGCAAACTGGATAACTAAATTATAGTTTCATGAAACCCATATAACCCCCTCTTTAATCCGCTCCTGCAAAATCAACATTTTCAAGATTTCACGAAAATTCGTGTAGCGTTACAAGCGTTATTATTACTGTCCTATACACCGACATAGTTGAGTTGTTGTCCCAGCTAACCTACATCCTCTTTTGCAGGGGGTTTAAATAAGATTTTGCAATAAAACAAGTGGGAAGCAAATTGAAAATGATACGGTTTTGTAAACGCAATTTGTACTTTACGCACTCAATTCGACATTCAACACGTTGTGTGAATTTTTTTTTTGAATGAACTCATGGGTATAGATACAGATCCATTTCCATTCAACCAAGTTTCGGTGCTTAGGTTGATGAAGTCTCAGGAATTTGTTCGCAATGAATGAACGAAAGGATATTCTTCTGTGCATGGATGTTTCTTGTTTCGTCTCTGAATTCCCAGGGAGCTAATAGATTCTTTTGAAGGGTGTAAATGGAAATTCGGGGAAAATTTAAATTCATTGCTGGGAAAATTTCGTATTTCGAATGTTAATTCCATGCGTTCTTACACGATTTCTAGAGTTTATTATGTTCAGTTACCCACGTGTATATACAAAACAAACCTACCTTTCCTATATGATTTTGGTAGGTTCTTTAACTTATAAGAATGTAAAGTGTTGTACATATTTTTTGTTAAGGTTAAATTGCCTTCATCATCCTTAAGGGGCTACCTTTGAGTTTGTTGATGTACATTATGTACATACAAAATTTAAGTATTTTTTTTTACATCATTCATTGAAAGAGAAAACAGCATTTTTATATTTTCGGGTCATGAAAAGGACTTTTGTATAATGCATAAGTCATAAGCATCATATGGAAGTTTCCTTTTGAAATAAAATGAAGAATAATGAGGGCAATTCGTTTTCTTTAAATCGTATATTTTTCTTCTTATTTTTGAAGCCAAATGTACGAGTATATAGATATTGTGTTGGATATGTATGCTGGAAAATCATACTTTCTCAATTTTACATTAATTTGAGATAAAAAATGTTCTTAAAAATCATTTTTGCTTTTTTTGAGAATTGTTTTATATTTTTTCCTTTTTGGTACATTAATAAAAGTAGATCAAGAGTTCATGGTATGTATAGGTATGTATTATCATAGATTTAATTTGGTATGAAAATAGAACCTACTAAAATATTAAAAATACGTGAACAAAGTACCTACATTTTCATACTTATTGTATAAGTTCGTTTATAGGTACAAGTACCCGCACGACGATTGACGGACCCTGGGGCTGGGGGTACCCTGCACTCAATTCATATTTTTGAAAAACATGTGTATCAACTTAGCAGGTCACTTTTTCATTGCAAATTAAAAAGTATATAGTAATTAGTTGCTATTTAATTGGTAATTAGTTACGCAAAAAAAAAATTAATTGCTCTGTTGGTTTTGAAAAAATGGGTGTCCTGCTAGGCTGACGTCAACTAAGCAGGACAACTTTCTCAAAAACAGAGATAAAAGATTCGAGAGTGGATATTTATTGGGAACTACTTAATTGCTAATTAGTTACGCAAAAAAAAAATTTAGTGCTATTTTGGTTGGCGAGAAAATGGGTGTCCTGCTAAGTTGACGTCAACTTAGCAGGTCAACTTTCTCAAAACTATAGATAAACAGTCCGAGAGTGAATATATATTGAGAACTACTTAATTGCTATTTAGTTACGCAAATAAAATTTAAATAACTTTTTTCGTTTTCGAATAAATAGGGATGACGCCATCAATAAGGACACCCATTTTCTCGCAAGCCAAAACAGCGATTAATTTTTTTTTGCGTAACTAATTACCAATTAAGTAGTTCTCAATATACATCCATTCTCGGACCGTTTATCTATAGCTTTGAGAAAGTTCTAAGTTAACGTCAGCTTAGCAGGACACCCCATTTTTTCATAAACCAACAGACCAATTAATTTTTTTTTGTGTAATTAATTAGCAATTAAGTATTTCTCAATACATATCCACTCTCGGATCGTTTATCTATAGTTTTGAGAAAGCTGACCTTCAAAGTTGACGTCAACTTAGCAGGACACCCATTTTCTCGCAAACCATCAGAGACATTAATATTATTTTTGCGTAACTAATAAGCAATTAAGTAGATCTCAATTTGTATCCTCTCTCGAACCGTTTATCTATAGTTTTGAGAAAGTTGACCTTCTAAGTTCCCGTCAACTAAGCAGGACATCCATTTTCTCGCAAGCCAACAGAGCAATTAATTTTATTTTTGCGTAACTTATTAGCAATTAAGTAGTTCTCAATATATATTCACTCTCGGGCCGTTTATCTATAGTTTTGAGAAAGTTGACCTGCTAAGTTGACGGCAACTTAACAGGAAATACATTTTCTCGCAAGCTAATTAATTTTATTTTTGCGTAACTAATAAGAAATTAAGTAACTCTCAATTTAGTTTTTTAGTTCACGTCAACTTAGCAGGACACCCATTTTGTCGCCAACCTAAATAGCAATACATTTTTTTTTTACGTAACTAATTAGCAATTAAGTAGTTCCCAATAAATATCCACTCCCGGATCGTTTATCTCTATTTTTGTGAAAGTTGCCTTGCTTAGTTGATGTCAACTTAGCAGGATACTAATTTTTTGAAAAACCAACAGAGCAAATAATTTTTTTTTGTGTAACTAATTAGCAATTAAGTAGCAAGAGCAACTTACTATAAACTTATTAATCTGCAACGGAAAAATTGACCTGCTAAGGTGATGCACATTCGAAAAACGCCTCTACAAAATTGAACAAACCTTAATCTTTAGCTACCATTTATTCGATTTTTTTTGTTTTGGTATGATGATGTAAAATAGGGATATTTTATCTCGCTCCCAGTGGTAAATTATTTCTGCCTATTCCATTATTACTTGTTTTTATTTTTTTCTTGTACTTGCGGTTTTTCTAGTTTCTCTATTTTATATGATCTAAGTTAATAGGTTCTCAATCTTTCGACCACATTTTTGGTAAGATAATTGTAGTTTGTCATTAAATTATTAATAAATTATCTTAATATTGACATTCCAATGATTATAGAACCACATTTGTAGGCTTCTAAGTGGAGTCATATCGCGCTAAGCTCCCCAAATTGTTTATATTCAAAGTTAAATTATTGATGACTAGTTGACCCAGCAAACTTCGTTCCACCAGGTTAACACACTAAGGAGTCATTTTGGAAATTTTGACCAGAAGAAAAATAGTAATCGTGAAAACCTTAAATTGTCAATTTTTTAAGTTTTCAACTGCACAGGGTGTTTTTTCTGATTCAAGAAGAATCCAACAAAAAAAAAGAGCCCATGTAAATCAGATGATATTCAGCCAAGTTATGCGCGTACGAACAAAAAAAATTCTTGTATTCAATTAATTCAAAGTACATACCTACATCATTTTCCAATACGAAAAATCGTTAATTGTTTAGTGTTAACTAAAAACTCAGTGTTTATAAATTCAATATTTTCTCTATTTCGACGGGAAAAAGCGAAAAATCATGAAAATCTTAAATTGCATACTTTCTGGATTGAATCTTAACGATATCTGAAAGTTTTTATGGTAAGGAGAAAATATTGATAATGAATGACAAATTGAATAATTTTGTCCCTGTATAAAATGGGATTGCCATATAGCGTATTTTTAATAACTATTTTTTATATTTAATAACTATTTTCCACTTTTTTTTGTGCATTGGGTATTCATTATTGAATAATGTAAGATGAACTGCACTTAATAGAAATTGCGTATTGGACAAAGCTTTCTCTAGTCAACTGATGATTCCAAGTGAGATCGCCGCCGCCCGGGACGAAACATCAACTTTTATGGACTAATGCTATTAAAAGCTATTCTGAATCATAATTAATAATAATTTATTAATTTTAGGTAGAAAGAAGTTCGCCGCATTAGCATACCAAAAAAAAACAAAAAACTAAATTCAACTTTTTCAATTTATTTGGTACAACAGAAATTGCAAAAAAAAAAGCATATCCATGCAAATCGAATGATGTTTAGATTATGCGCGTACGAACACAAAAAAGGAATCATTTTTATTTATAAGATTTATTATAAATCTTTAATAAACGTATGTACCTATTACATACCTTTTTTTGTATACAAAGTTTATCACAAAAGACTCATCGTTTATTGATATCCTCGTTAAAAAATGTTTACCGGAAGCAAACAGTCACTCAATAAATCAAATATAATAATAAATAATTCTATATATTTATAACAGCTATATATTTTATTAAAAACAGTTAAAAGTATCAACATATTTTTCTTATAGAATATTCTATGAGGTTGTTGTGAGACCCTCCCGCTCACTCTGACATTAATTTTTTTTAAAACTCAATCGAAAATCATTTAAAATTCCTTCATTATTTTGTGCATTTTTTTTAACCAAATGCCATTCTCTTTAGTAAAATGGAAAAAGTGTTTATCGGAAAAAAAAATTAAATTAAATAAACAACAAAGAAAGAAGAAAAAAAAATCACTGCACGAAACATATTTCTATTCGATGCTCTTCCACAGTTTCAATTTATTTCACGTACGCTTCACCAATTATCTGGGCTGGAATTGCAATGGACGCTTAAATATTCCATTGGCACAAACTACAAAACATCATGGCTGACTACCCAATACCCATGGACGAAAAAAACGGATATAGGAAAAAAATAAATACAAAAAAAAAGAAACGAAACTGCATCCCGCAATATCCGCTCTAAGTCCTTTACTTATGGGGCAAAAATGTTATAGGTAACATATCATACATCCTCTATATAAAATTCAGTTGGATTTCACAATATTCCATAAACCTAAATACAATTTTTTTTTTATTATTATTAGTTTTTAGTCAGGACTTTGGTTTTTCCATCAAACAGATTAGAATTCCCCCTTCCTGTGGTCCTTTGGGGAAAATTGTTGCTCCCAACTCGAGTTTGTAACCATTTGGGTGTAAAAATATTTTCCATTCATCGTGAGATTTCGGTAAACCGAAGCAGGGAATTTGTATACAATTACACTTTGTCATCCATGTCCTTTTGTCCTTGTCTAGCCCATTCAAGTACTGTCCTTGTAGTGTTGTGATGCGGTGGTCGTCACCAATTTAGAATGGAATATAGTGAAAGGATTGTGATAAAAATCTATGCCTCAAAGCATTAAAGTTTTTGGGAAATGGATTTTTCTCGCTGACTGTTTGGTAGATTTGTAAAAAAAAAAAACAAAGCAGAAGTATTATTTAGAAAATATTTACACTACTGGTTCGAAGGTCGTGTTTTTTTTGTTTTGATAATTTGGTTTCATGATATAAGCACAAAAGTCCCAAAACAAATAATGTCGTCTAACAGAGAAAATAACAATTATTTTTAAATGAATATCTACCAGCACTGTGCGGGTCCAATTAAATCGATAGGGCAATGCACGTATGTATAACACTGAAACTGATGCTGTAATCTTATATCTTAAAAAAAAAAAATAGTTGGAAACAAAAATAATCGAAAGCACACCGATTAAGGGTTGCGTAAAGGTTTTTAAGGCTCGAAATAAATAGAAATTTATTTTTTTATTTGTCTTAACCGTCCTTAATCAGAAATACACTATTGGGATGTACAAACTTGATTTTATAGTTGAAATTTAGAGGAAGTGAAGTAATTAAAACCAGGCCTGTTCACTATATCGTGATTGTTCACTATTTCGAGAGAGAAGCTATAAAGGTTTTGCAGAGTAAAATTTGATAAAAAGTTAACATTTTATCCGGTGTCAAGTTTCAAATAGGTCAAGCATTCATATAAACATTATAAACAAATTGCAGCTTGTTGAGTACTGAAAAAAAAAGTGTAAATAAAAAAAATCTTGATATAGTGATTTTTTTGTTCACTATTTTGTGTTCACTATATTGAATAGTTGTATAGTATGCTGATAAAAAAGTACGTATACGCCACAGTGACTCTACTAATGCATATTTTGTATTATTTAATTTAAAGGGTCTGTAATGTTATACATAGGAACTTAAAACAGGTAAAGTATAATATAGAGGTTCACAACAGATATTCATTATGAAATCTATGTAAGATGAACTGAGCTTAATAGAAATTGCGTATTGACAAGGCCCTCACTATAGTCAACTGATGAGTTCAAGTGAGATCGCTGGGACGAAACGCCAATTTGTATGGACTAAAGGGCGTTAAAAGATTTTGAATCTATAATAAAGAGAACTTTTTTACCTCTCTCTCTTCTTATATCTCTACATGTAATAGATTACGAGATCAAAGAAAAATCAAATATCGAAATATACTTTTAAGTGTCACAACATTTGGGTATTTCCTTCATCACCTGATGGTAAATCCTCTAGAAGTAGGTACTAATTTTTTGTTATTATTATATATTCCAGTTAAAATTCATAGCTAAGAGAGGAAAACGTCTGTCGGGTCAGCTAGTGTCATATAAAATATGGCACAATATTTGTATATATAGGTATGACAAGTAGTATTAGAATGTGCCATAAATATGCCATATGTATGATTATTATATATTCCAGTTAAAATTCATAGCTAAGAGAGGAAAACGTCTGTCGGGTCAGCTAGTGTCATATAAAATATGGCACAATATTTGTATATATAGGTATGACAAGTAGTATTAGAATGTGCCATAAATATGCCATATGTATGATCACAAGCTTTTTCTGTCAATTTTTGTTTACAAATATGAAACACTAGCTATGAAATAATAAAATAATTCATGGCTGTCATATATGTACATATGTACATATATGGAGTCATATATATTTTGTCCTATAAATTTGACTATCACACTTATATGACATTTTTGAAGCATATTTATTTGGCAAAGATGCCATATATGTATGTATGTATGTACTTGTATATGATAATGCCTTAAGGAAATTAAAAAACTGAAGATAAGTTCTGTCACTAAGCACTCAGGGAAAAATCCAAAAAAAAAAAAAAAGAAACCAAAATATTGTTCTGTATAGAATTATGAAGTTCTGAAAAAAAAAAATATATATTCAGCCCCACAACCTTATTTTTTGGTTAGCCAAATTATACGTTATAATGAAATGTTTAATTAAATGTGGAAGAATAAACCAAAAAGCTAGCACTTCATGACACATAAATAAATTCACATTAATTTATGAACCCTATTTTTTGGGGGTGTATATAAACCAATTATTATTTTTTTTCTAGACGAAAAGCTTAATATTAAAATACTAAATTGAAATAACAGCTGTGAAAAATAATTTTGGCTAATTATCCCTATACAATTCCAGCACAACATTTATCAAGAATATTATGTTTATTTTTATTTTTTGTCATTTATTTTTAATTTCCATTTCTGTTATATAATAATTGTAATAAAATTACCCTAATTTATTCAGAAAAGGTACGACCAAAAGCCGTCCTATCCCAATAAAGAATTCCTTTAGAAAACAACCCCTTATTATTGCGACGCGGTCTTCATATTTGTCGCGCGTATAGGGTCGTAGTCGTCATCGCGCGTCAAAATTGAAAAATGCTGTAATTTGAGGGTAATTTCTACACAAACTTCTAATTCGACATTGAGGGATGACTATGGATAGTGTGCAGAGTGAGAAGGGATGGAAAGCGGGAGCAGGGTGGTGGGTTGAATATAAATGATGAAGGTTAGCAAAGCTTTCCGCCAAACTGCCACCACTGATGAAGGATTTGTGTGCTGCTCTAGCAGCGCTCTAATGGGTCGTGAGCGCGTTAACAATCCTGTGATTGATATCTCGTGAGTTGAGTTGTATGACCTCCAAATACGCCCACTGAAAATGACTGTGTCCCAATATGGTGAATATATAAAGAGTATGGGTGGCAATAGCAGCAGTCGCGGTTAATTGATTTTGATATTTAGGTCTTAGCCGTAATTGCGGCACAATTTTCGCGTTGGAAGCTTAGCTCAGGTAGCGGAAACCCTGTGGATTGATGGCTGATGGCTTTGCCTCATTTTTCTTTCACCACATCCTCCTCGTTCTTATTCGAGGCTGGCTTTAGCCCATTAACTCTGAAATGGCTTTTGCCGTTGTTATTCATTCAATTGCTCCATTTTGTTTTTTATTTTTATTTCTTTTTTCCTTCGCATTCTTTTATTCAATTTATAATGAAACCTAGATGACGCAGTAAATTAAAATAATGACGACCACGACAACGACAGTGATGGTATAGGTAAGGAGCAAGTATACATAGGTATAGTAGCAGCAAGGATAATGGCAATGGAAGTGCGCTTATGAAATTGAATTTTCTGCATGTTTTCGCATCCGCCCGCTCGTTCTCATTGTCCTTCCGTCTAGTGCTGATATATATATATGTAACAACTGCTGGTAAGCTTCCCGCACTCTGCAGCAAAAGGAAAATATATAAATCTCTGCTCAGACATAATTATCCTGGTGTAATGGACGAATAGGGATACGGACACAAGCATGAGCACGGATGCTGATGCTGCCACAAACGTGGGCATTAGAGGGGAGGCATCTCGGCAATCTTTTAATTTTGTTGATTTTATGAAAATATCAAGTCCGGGCTCCTGGTATGTGGTTGGTATATCCTGTTGCGTAACAATACAAAGCAAAGCAATTATCTGAAGAGAATGGCTACAATCATGAAAGCACAGAGGACCAGCGTGCTGCAGTAACTAAAATCGAATAGGTATAGGATATGAGATAAAAAAAACAGACCGCGTCAATTTTTTCCAGATCCAAAGACTTTGTTTGTCAAAATATTTTTTTATTTGCGTCTAATATGATTGCCAGTCTGGTTTTTTGTTAGTTTGCCTGGCCACCAGAAATTACATATTTTGAAAAACGCAAATAAATCAATATCTTCGAAGCTGTTCATTTTAATTGAAAAGTTGTCAAATCAAGCGATTTTTTAATCGGTCCGATTTTCCGAATGCTAAACATACATTAAAAGCAAATAAAGGTACTTCAGATAAATTTTATTTTACAAATTACATACTATGTAATGCCATAACGTGCAAAAAGTGTTTGCAGAAAAATTCAATTAATGGCTTTTTTTATTGAAATATTTTTTTTTTTAGTTTTAAAATGTTGTTTTTCTCGAATATTTCGACAATAAATCATCATAATTCAATTTCATTCTACATGTGATGTAATGAAAAATTGATTAAGCCTAAAAAAAAATATGAAACAAAAGTTTTTGTTTTAGATAAAAAAAATTATAAAATTGTTTAAAAATGTGTTAAAACTGATAGAGTTCATTCGTTCTAGTACCTTTCTAAGCAGACAAAAAAACTGCGAAAGAAACTGTTTAAAATCGTTGAAAAATGTTTTTTTTTTTCGGTCAGAATGTTGCGAGAAAAAACAATGACATTGCCTTCGGGCTGATTTTATTCTTTACACAATGCCCTGCCCATATATGTAGTCGATAAGTTGATATAAATAAATAAATAAATTTGATGGCAACAGCTCATGAAGAACTAGGGCCTAGTGACTTACAACTCTCAACCATTCCTGTGTGCGCGTGTCTGCAGGAATGGAGGGGACCTACAGTTTATTGACGAATCCGAACGGCTAACGAGCGGCACTTTTCTGTGACAGGAGATACTCTTGGAGGATTTGTCAATTCCTCGCAAGAGGCAGTAGCCGTTTTTTCTTTTAAATAAATAGGTAGCGAGGCTGGGGATCGAACCTCAGACCTCCGGCATGACAGTCCATCGCACTAACCATCACGCCACTGCTACTACAATAAGTTGATAGACTTTTGTAAAAACACTGAGTTTTTTTTTGGAGCAAACAAAATTTTTTTAAAAATTGTCAAAAAATATTTTTTGTTTCCGTTTCCATTTTTTATCCAAATTTGATTGAATAATGCATGTTTAATATTTAATCAGATTTTCAAAGGATCGCCTGAGCAAAACTAATTTCGAAATGCACCGTTGAGAGCGTTTAAATGGTTTCAGCAAAAAAAAACTTATTGTGTATTGCCTTACACAAATACAAAATAAAATAGAAATTATTAAAAATATTGTATGGCAACCATGACTTTAGTACACCTGGGACTGCTTACAATAGGTAAGGTATAAGATACAAACAAAACATCACCGCCCCATCGCAATATAATTTTATTTAAATCACAAAAAAAAAAAAAAAAAGTTAGATAAAACATATGAAACATAGGTACACCGTACACCCTAGACCTGGGTCCACTTTGGCAGAAGAGTAGCATGTATACTGTAGCTTGGAAAATTGTGCTCATGAGGGTTGGAAATTATTCCCATTCTCATAGAACAATTCTATATGAAATGAGATTGGGTTTGTTTCAAAGTGGAATAAGGACCCTAAAAAAAGGATAGAGCTCTTTCTATATACATTTTTGATGTTTTAATGCAGACAGAACAAAGCCTTTTATATGCTATATCTATAGAATAACGGTATCTTACAGTCCATTTACAAAATCCCAACAACTAATGGTCACAGCTAATTACGATCATTTATTTGTAGCATTAATGTTTGCGTTTATAGCCGTTTTGTGCTTGTGTATATGTATATGTGAGAAAGCTTCTTCTGAGTATGGACTATGGTGGTTCTGCCTATAATATTGCCTTTGAGATTTGGGGGGCTTTTAACATCAGATGGTGAATTTTTTTTTTTTCATTATGATGAGAGGAAAACGAAGAGCAGAAACTTGGATTGAAATGACCATAATTATCTTCATACACCAGACCTACATTATATAGATAGAATACCTATTACAACGACACAAGTCATTAAGCTATAGATACAATTCTTGTGTGGATGTGTGTGTTTGCTAACGTGTCGCATGTGATACCTTTGGTCTAAATTGCGGAGGTGCATATAAGGTCCCTTTGATGATAATTACATGTTTAAAGGTGTAAAGGTGTTAAGTTATACGGTTATACCCAAGGCCGGACGGCCGTTCTGATAAATAGCCAAAATATTATGCAGAAAAGTTTTAGCCTGGGGTATTAATTAAGAATCTTATGATGAATTGTGATAAAATAATGAAAAGAATTTGCTATGCAAAATGGAAAGAGGGAAATATTTTTTTTTTTTTAAGTTAGGGCAGAATTTAGTTAAGTTTTAACGAAGATAATTCTGGAAAGGCGTGATAAGTCTTTAATTTCATTTGGGACGACTAAAATAAAATAAGAATAGTTTGTAGCTGATATGGAAAAACTTAAAACTCGAAACACCTATATAGAACTAGTTTTCCCGTAAAACTAGCTTTAAAGAATGTCAATATTATGGCCGTTAGAGTTAGAGTTGTAACTCTATATTTTACTTATAGTTCTGGCTCACTCTAGTTGTTCAATTTTCATGTTCAACTTTACGTTTCAATTTTATGTAATTTATTTATATTTATTACTAGCTGACCCGACAGACGGTTTCTGTCTTAGCTGTTCTATTCAAACTGGAATAAATAGTACAAAAAAAAATTATTTGTAGAACATATTATTTATTGTAATTCTTTTTGAAACACAAATAAATTGTTGTTTTTTTTTCTGGCGCATAAATATATAATGTTGTTTTCAATTATATTTGAAGTTTATACTAAAACAGGCATATTTTCTTTGTGGTAAGACAATACATCTTCGCCGGTGTACCTGTTCAGGTGAAGAGAATTAGCAAAAACAAAACAAACCAAATAAAATGCACGACTGGGTCACACGAACTTGCTCTTGTAGTACAAGTTTCTTCGAATTTTAAAGATTGATTGTAATATAAAGCACATAATTAATAATTATATACATATGTATGTATTTATCCGCATTTGAAGAATTGAAATTTGAATATGGAAAAAAGGCATGTAACACGTTTTTTAAATTGATAAAATAAGTACTTTAAATTCTTGACAAAAAATATAAAATTAGGCAGAAAAAAAATTTAAAAATCTTTGGAGCGGTTTTCTAAAAAAATAATTTTGTATACATAAAATTTCTTCAATTTTTTTAGAAAAAAATGTTGGCATGCCTTTTTTAAGAATATAATAATATACAACTAAAACCAGACATACAGGCAGAGAGACAGACATACAGACAGACAGACGCTCGGAATTGCAGGACCACGTTTTTCGTTTCTCGAGTTCGACTTTTTGCACGAATCCTAAATTTGACCAATAATACCTACATACATATATCGCAAGTAAAAATGGGACGCACACCAAATGGATACCTATTTCTAGAAAATGGAACTAACTAAATGTTGTGACTCATAAAAAAAATCTAGCTTAACGCATTACAAACCGATGCAAAAAAAAAAATGGAATTACATATACCATTTTTTTTGGGACCTTATAATCTGTTACATGTGGATATAAGACATCTATAAAGCTAGCATACATACACATTAGCATAATCAATTGAAACCATAACATCGATTGTTGTGCTAGCATAGTTTTTTTTTATGCAAAGTTATGCTACCATTAGCTAGCAAAACTTTATATTTATAAGAAAAGAGAGAGGTGCAAAAACCTCTTGATTATTCTTTGCCTGTTTTTAATATATATGTAACATTCCAGACCCTTTAAAAAAAATAATACAAAAATAGCATTAGCAGAGTCACTGTGGCGTATACGTACTTTTTTATCAGCATAATACTAGTTAGATTTAAAAATCTATACATCGCAGCTTTACAGCTCATTTTATATAATTGGTATGAGATATAAAACCCTCATTAAGTCAAAATATTTAAGCTTTTATGTGAGTTAAGTCAGAGTTTGTTGTTAAAAAAAAAATAAAATCGATTGCATATTTGATCCCACTAAAATTTTAATTTAAAGCTATAAAACTTGTTGTTCTCATACCTTCCTTTGGGTTTTTGTTGTTAATTGTTGTGTTTTATTTTCAAATAAAATTTCACCTTTTAGATGCATGTAATAATTTGGAAAATTTTTTTCATTCTTATTGAATTGGTATTCCACTCAAAGTCAAGAGCTTGAATCGAAAAGTAATCGTTGAAGTCTCCATACAATTATTTAATTTATTTTTAAGTGTATAAAATTTTTGGAAAAGAAATTAACTTTTACTTACACTCTTCTAAATCACTTCGATTGAAATAAGCTATCTAAATGTAGGTAGTATACCTTGGTAGTGAGTATCCATAGAAATGTTTCTGATTGAATATTGAAGATATTCTTCAAAGTTCTTACTTCAAAGTTGATAGCAAAAACAATTTAATACATTCTCTGAATCGAACTTTTGAAGATGCACTTGAGCTACATATAATGCTTTCTCTTGTCTGAGGTACGTAAACGTATGAAGATTTTTTTTGACAATTTATCCTGACAAAATGTTTTTCTTGTCCTGATTTTCTACAACGTCCTTTCAAATCGATATAAATCCAAAATCATTTCAGTAAATCATCCGAATCGATGGGTATTGGTTTTTCTTTTTTTGATGGAAAGAAATAAACATTCAAAGACCACATGGCGAATAGGTACCTATGAATGTGTATATACATAGAAGAATAAAAAGAAACTATTTTCTTCTTGGAGAATGCCCTTTAACGATGTCTCTCCCATTCACTTTTAATCCCACAAAAACCTCACAGTTGCAGATTGTAGTGACGCATAATAGTTCTTTTGAGAATTTTTATATAAATGCTGCTGCACATGTTGCGATAAGCAAGAACCGTCTACAACTTCAAACCCGTTTTCAATCCTAAAAATCTTTCTTTAAAAAAAAAAAAACATGAAGTGGATGCAACAGAAGAAGAGGATTTTATTCTAAGTGAAAACAATACGCCGAAAGGACTATTTGTCATCCCTTCATTCGTGGGCGTTAAAGCATGGAGGCGAGCTGCAAGTCTTCAGAAGAACTTCTAAGGAGACGAGATGAGAAAGCAGGTGGTGGTGCATATTATACCTTTATGGTTGAAGTCGTGCAGAAACCGTATAGACAGGTGATTTTCAACTCCGTTAAGGCTTCAGAAAAGGGACAGACAATGTTGGGTACACATCTTGAAACGATATCAAAAGCGCATTTTATTGTATTCCATCAAAGTGAAACTAAATAGGGCAAGGATGGGAACAAAATACTCCCACCCTATCGTCGACCATCCCCGAGAGAAAACACCACTGAAAGAGAGATTGAAAATAAACAGAAAGGCTTGTACGTATACAAATATATTATATCAAATGAATTGCGGTTTGGTGTAAATATGTACAATTTATTTTTTATGTACGTACAGGTTGTGTACATATACACTGAGAAAAAAAAATAGGCCAAAATTTGCTGAAACGAAACTTAATTATTTTATGTCCAGAGCTTATGTAACAGCTTACGCTGAGGAAAAAGTATAATTTATGCGTTTAAGTTGAACATAATTAATATCTATGATATGTTTCAGCAAATGGGGAAAAGTTTCCACGGGAATAAATTATTTTTTTTTCTACAATTTGATTTCTAAGTCAAATAGTGCAAAAAAGCTGTTTCGAACATTTAGAACTCTCATTCCCGTTATCGGAGGTAAAAATATTCTACCGGGGAATTCAGAATAGGAGTATTCTACTTCCAAAGAATACATCTCCCGCTGAGGGTAATATTTAGAATTGGGTCGATTGATTTTTTTTTTGACATCCTGCATTTATGTAATTTTCAAATCAATCAACAAAAGTTAATGTGCCAACGATACACTGGAGTTATAATCGAATAGGTTTAGGCAGGTAGGGTGAAGAAATGGCAGCCCCAAAAAAACCTAGCCCGTAGACCCAATTAGCGCTGAAACGCGCCGCCGTTTTGATGCGCATAACTCTGGTGATCTGTGAAAGAAAAATGATTTTGCAAAATTAAAAGCTTCAGAGGGTCTTGTGAATAAAAAAAAGTAAAAGCTTTTTTTGTAAGCAGATAAAGCTAACTAGTCATAGCTTTTACTAGTAGCTGCAACTATATATAGTTCTAGCTAAAGCTTTATTTCATGTGAATAAAAAAAAAGATTTTGTTAAATAGCTTCAGCTAGAAAATTCTAGCTTTAGCTTTATAATTTTAGCTTTTGTTTATTTATTTGCATTTTTTAATGAAATAGCTTTAGCTTAAAATGTGTTATATATACTGGAGTGAAATGCAACGTGTTTTGGTTTTTTTTTTTTTTTTTATCTGCTCCTTAGAATGAATATTGGTTGCGTGCAAAAAATGTTTTAATCATATCGTTTATCGCCCGTCAGTCTCTGCATCTGTATGTCCCCTGTACTGTACATCGAGCTCGAGATTAAAGGGGTGGTTTAATTTGATTAATTTTTTTTTATTTTACTGTGCTATAGTTCATGTAGACAGGTAGCTCCAATAAAGTGTTTTGAGTATTTTTTAATGTTCGCAAAACGGATCTTATGATTTTGATAAATCTTCGTTTTTTTGATACCACGTTACAGCTTTGTGGCAAAGATTCAAGAGTGTTAAATTTTTAAAGAAAATTATCTCATTATTGGGATTTTTCCGTACATTTGATCAACCATCTCCCAATTTGTATCCAATATAAAAACGAAATTAAACTCAGATATCTTATAAATATCTGCATCCTCTGCTCAGAGGTTAATGCACCTCCTCTATGCTCATTTGAATCCCATAAAAAGTAATTAGAGATGCCACTAGACATTTTCTTTTGCAAAACATTCCTAAACATAATTTGAAAGTCATCATCACTGATTTCAGACCGTTTTCTATAAAAATGTCGTTTGTCTTACGCGTATAAACTCGTCCAAATTCGCAATAAAACTGAACAGAATAATAAAAATAAGAACTAGTCAAACCTTTCTAGACAGGAATGAAAGAATCTTGAAATTTTTTATAGCTTTTACTATAATATTATATAGCTTAAGCTACATATTTTTATTCACACAAATTGAAGTTTAAGCTGTAAAAAAAAAAAAAACGCTAAAACTAAATGAATTTAGCTTTGGCTATTTTAAAATATCTATCACTAGAAAGTATCTTTAACTAAATAGACAAAGCTATTTTTTATTCACGCAAAACTCAGCTTTTACTTTAAAATTCAAGTTTCAACTCTAGCTTTTTTTTTTAATTCACAAGACCCATTGTCCACTTGCTTGATGTGGTATCTGGAGTCTGAATAAAGACATGGTACAGAGCTACCGAAGTTCACATTTACAGCCATTTTGTCGCGTTGACGAAAGGTATCAAAGTCTTTGATCTTCAGTTATGAGAATTAATTGTAGTCGTTTAAAAATGCCTTTCCAAATGATTGTGCTCTTATGCTGGTCCCCATCATCACAGCTACGGAGGTGAGTATTGTAAGGAATACCCAGCCTTGCCGCATGTTCCCTGATTGGCCAGTGTCCTGAAAAGCTTCGGGAGCAATGACCTTGGCTACGTTTCGCCTGGATCTGAATATGAAGTCAAGTTTTTTTTTATGCAAGAAAGTTCTATATATAACGCAGTTTGCTAAGCTGCGTCACCCACGGTTTGTTTTAGTAATACAAATTGAGAATACCGAATATCGATTGCCCTTATCATAACTCCAAGAGTAATATGTTGACTCTTTCCGCAAGTGAGCTATAAATTGTTGATCCTTGCCTAAGGTATAGTTCGTCTGCCCGTCCGTTTGCCATCATGACCTGGAACCCAGATAAGAGTGATCTTGAAGTTAACATTTCGGCTTGGAAGCTCATCACGACATGGTAAAAAAATTACTTTAGCGGCTGAGTTTTGTATTTAGAGCATTTTCCTCACCCTAATATCCACCCTTCCCTCACCCTATAATATCCAGTATTTCTGCATCAAAAAATACTTGCAAAGTTGGGTAGCCGATAAGGTCTAGAGATAATTAAAGATTCAGAAAAGATACCTGAATCCAAACTAACACAGAAGTCCGTCTCTAAAAGCAAAATTAATTTTTTTTTAGTGTAGGCTCTTCATAAAGGATGCAGTGTGAAATTTGTTTGCCTTTAAGGCAAAAAAACTTCTCTGCAATCGTGATGTTGAATGTAAAAGAAACTACAAAAGTATTATAATACCTTAACCGACAGGAGAAATGTGATGAGTTGAAGATAGGATTGCTAGATATAATTCTACTCTTCAGGTGACAGTCGTGTTAAATATAAATAAAAATTAATTTATTGGCGTAACAGCTCGTGAAGCTGACTTTAAACTCAAACTCAGTTCTTTTTTAAATGTAGGTATTTAAACTATTTGACAGTGTTAACATTTGCCTCACTTCAATCGACTCATTTTGACGTCTCTTTGTTTTATCTCACTTTTATATTTTGGCTAACTCTTTAGCCAAGTGAGGAAGGATTTTTAAAAAAATTCCGCCTTTTCCCCATGAGATTGGAGTGAGATAAAACAAAAAGACGTCAATTTGATTCGCCTGAAGTGAGTGCAATGTAAAAACTGTCTTTTATAATATTTTCTGTTTCGGATTCTCAATTTTGACTAAAACTTCAAACATTTTAAAATTTTTTTTCTTGTGCTCGAATCACCCCAAAAATATTTCACTTTAAAAATTAAATTCAAACAAAATAAAAACTACATACAAAAATCCTTTCCAAAAGCTATCCTTAAAAAGGAATCTTTTTTCTGTTGTAATTTCCTTTTTCCTCAGACATTGACACATCATGTCATATTGTTGATGAAACTAATATTATGAATATACTCAGCCACGTCTCATGTCTCATCGAGAACACACATTTTAACATCAATTTCTTCTATAAGGACCTCAATATCTCTCAATTTGGAAAACTCAGTTATATCATCAAAAAAAAAAAAAAAAAAAAAAACTGCAAGTGACACCACCACCACTGTCATATAATCCTTTTAATAAACCCCCACCTCCCATTTATTTCATAAAAAAGAAGCTTAAAACAAACATAAATATCTGCTGACATGACTCATACATCAAACTTTTGTACTCTCTTTGACATACACTCATGCATACATATACACGTACTATAGAACACATACCTATCTAGAATTTAAGTTCATTCATCAACATCTTTGCCAGAGCAGATCCGTTTTTATTCATCTTCTTCACTTACAAAAGCGATGAAAGAATCTTTTCCCATTCATTTACGAAAGGATAAAAGAGTATGTTCGCAGACACTTTAGTGGTAAATTTTATCGCATACACTTTGCATAATATTATTATTTTGTGTTTATACTTTATGCCCGCCATGTATACTCCTCGGCTTTCTATAAGCAAGGAGCCAGAACGGAAGGCAGGTCCTTTTGTCGATATTCCATTTTGGGCTAACGTCAGAGATATATTTTCCTACCTATGTTGCATCAAAGATGTTCTAGCATACATCACCCATTGTCTTGCTATATTTGCTAGACATCACTCAGGCCCCGATGGATTCTTGAAGGGAGAGATGAGCAAGGAGACGACTTTGTGGTTCCACTTACACGTTGGAACAGTGGCAAAAGAATGCTGAAGTGCATTTGAGATAAAATATGATATTTACTTCTTCTGTCAGCAGAAAATCACTGCATAAATGTAGGTACGCTTTCAATAGAATCGGCTTGGTTACAAATTTTCCATGGGAATATGTCATATACCTACCGAATTATAAAAAAAATATATGAACATGTCCTTCCAAATAAATTAAATTGTTTAAATTTACAAAATCTTATGTTACGTATAGAAAAGGGAAGGACTGGCTCCTTTCTGCTGGTAGGTAGGTACATGTATCGTTCCTTGGACACATTTCTTTTTTTTTTTGTATAAGTTAAGAGAGAACGAGGGCTTTTCAATTTCTAGGGAAGACAGAAGTTGAATTTTTGCATCCTGGTATAAGGAAATTGCTGCGACATCGAAAACACACACACTCTCACAATAACAAACCTCTGCAAGGATTTACATTTCACCTATCCTTATATAACTTTACACTCAATGCCAAGGCAACCATGCAACATAAAATATTGAATTGCATTTCAATTTCCTCTCAATACCATTTCGGTTATAAATTATTGTTACCTGTATTGGTATGTTGTTGGGATAAGTGGCAGGACACATCAGGACTATATGGCGACGATATCGTTAAGAAGTCTCAGAGCAGAAGTGCACATGCCAGTTCCATAAGAAAAAAGCAAAAACAAATTCGAACAATGTCTATATTCTATATAGCATAGTGCACCAGCACGAGCCAGATGCAGTTCACATCTTTCTTAGTTTGAAAGGTAAAAGAAACGAGGCTACCTATACATACCTATGAACATCTTAAAAATTTCATATAAGATGTATATTGCATAATAATAAGCTCTGCGGTTTTTGTACGAAGCACAAAGATGATGTCTCATAGTCGAGTAGAAGATGAACACCATCTAAATAAAGGCACCTATACCTAGTCAATAATAATAATATGTAAAACGAATGCAGTTTACAAAATATGAACAAACACAAGCTCAGGCCCGCATTTGATGACACTATACAGGGTGTCCCGAAACTCAACGTCATGCAGGTACCGGGTGATAGGGGAGGTTGTACTCGTTCTGAGAAAAGTAAGAAAAAAAATCCATTTCGCTTGGTTAAGTTAGATACAGTAGTCACATTTTCAAATTTTTGGGGTGTTTTCTTTTTTTACGTAATCTTTAATAACCATGCTATTGATCGCAATCACAAATCCAAGAATAAATATGGTCAGTTTCGTAAGAAAAACAAATTTTTACTGAGTCATGGTTCAAAAAAAATTTGTAAACTAACTTTGACACTTCATATTTTTAAAAAAATGTGCCATACTACCGGCTCTGAACTCTTAGCACCCCATACATGAAAAATTCGAAAAAAAAGTATGCAGTCTAAAAGGTCAGTAATTGGTCATAAAAGGTCAGCTAATTTAAGAAATTGGTCAGGCTTAGTAAAATATTTAATCCAAGGTTAAAGTTTTTCAAGATCACCCGCGATTTTTGGCATCTAATTTAGGGGATATTCGAAAAAAAAGTATACCACATGAAGGGCCACTGGATAGTGATAAAAGGTCAGATAATTTCAGTAATTGGTGAGACATAGGTTTTTTTTAAATTAATTTTCAAAGTTTTTTTCAAGTTCACAGTATAACACCTTAGCACCTCATTGGTTGAATTTTCAAAAAAACTGTATGTCATCCGAAAGTCTACTTAATCTTAATAAAAGGTCAGCTATTTTCAGAAATTGGTCAGGCATAGTTTTTTTTTAATCATTTTTTAAATTTTTTTCAAGGTCCATACAAGGTCACATGAACTTTTAGCACCTCATTTATGGGATATTCGAAAAAAATGTATATCATCCGAAAGGTAGCTCAATCCTGATAAAAGGTCAGCTAATTTCAGAAATTGGTCAGCCTTACATTTTTTTTAATAAAATATTTAATTTAATTTCTTTCAAGGTCGTTACAAGGTCGTATAGACTGTGTGGAATTTTCAAAAAAATTGTATGTCATCTGAAAGTTCACTTATTCCTCATAAAAGGTCAGCTATTTTCAGAAATTGGTCAAGCATAGATTTTCTTTTATGAATTTTCAAAGTTTATTATTTTTTCAAGGTCATAGAGATTTTTAACACCTCATTTGTGGAATTTTCAAAAAAAAATGTTTACCATCTGAAAGATAATTATTAATCCTTTTAAAAGGTCAGTTAGATTCAGAAATTGGTCAGGCATAGATTTCAAATGAGGTGCTAAAATTCTTATACTGTGACCTAGAAAGAAATCTAAAACATTCATAAAAAGAAATCTATGCCTGACCAATTTCTGAGTCTAGCTGACCTTTTATGACTGATCTTTTTGAGTGCATTCTTTTTTTCGAATTTTCCATGTATGGGGTGCTAAGAGTACAGAGCCCATACAACCCTCGGCAAGTTATTTAAAAAAAATTGGCCCGTTTCATCAAGATTTCAAAATGGAACAACACTTCCTACTTATTTATTCGTAAAATAATATGATTGCTTTTTTATTTGCAAAAGTTCACTTCATATCACTTTTACATTAATAATTCTTTTTTGTGCTCAAATATCCCGAGGTGTGTGCAAGATAAGCAGATGCACTTGAATAAAACACTGTTTGCCGTAAATTAGAGTGAGACAGATCAACATTACATACGGTACCCTATACGATGAACAGATTCCGGTAAGAGTGGTTTAAAATTCGTTTCACCTGCCATTTGCCAATTCACTTCAACAAAAGATGAACTCATCACTAATGTATGTCCGAACATTGGTAAAAATTATCGTAACTACGATTGGTTGAGCGCACGGTCAAATTTAGCAGAGAAAATTATTGATGTTAATGACTTGAATTGGACGATCAAATTCCGGGAGAATAGCGTTCGTACAAATCGATTGATCGCATTGAAAGTAAAGACGATACGAAGTCGTCAGTTATTCAATGGAATTCTTAAATTTTTTGGATTTGCCTGACATGCCGCCTCATCATTTGCGTCTTAAAGTTGCATCTGTTATCATTATGCTTCAAAATCTTCATGCCCTGAAACTGTGCAATGCAATGCAACTCATTGTGAAAAATGTGATAGTGGCAAGAATTTTGAAAGGGCTGTTCAATGGGGAAGAATGTCTAGTTTCGCGAATTACCTTGACTTCAACAGATTTGCCGTTCCAGTTCAACAAACACATTCAGTTCCCAGTGAAACTTGCATTTGCGATGACCATAAATAAGTCACAACACAAGGGCAGTCGCAAGAAGTGTAGGGCATAAATCTGGAAATGTCATGCTTTTAACACGGCCAGCTATATGTGGTGCAAAATATCTTCTTCAATATGAAATGCATAAAACAAAATTATCGATTTATTCATAGATAGACAGGCGTAATCATCACAAAATCAAAACTGGTTAGATCGTTGCCTCAATAACTTGAGATCATTCAGTGCAACTAACACAGTTACCCTTCGATGGGTCAAGAAAAGAGTAGAATTCAAAAAAGTTTCCTTAAAGCCGCTAGTGAGAGATGGTCAACAATTGACACCTGGTCGGGTTTCTATAGGAATCTATGGCAGAATACTCACTCAAGACAAGCAGACCTCAATTATCCCTTCTGGTTGGAATCCTAACAGGTCACGACTTAATTGGGGTAACCCACATGAGCAGAATGAGCATCAGCACATCTGACCTATGCAGAGATCCGAGTGAGATGGTGCGGTTTGTCTGAAATTGAATAAAATGTTCTATTCTCTTTTTTTTTTAGATTTCCATAAAACGAATAGAATTCAGTTAAATTCATACTTATTTTATTCTATTTTCACCAAATATTGGACGGGACGAGGTCCGTCGGGTCAGCTAGTAAAAAATGAATATGAAAATAGCTTGAACTGTTTTATAACGCTTAATTAAATATAATATTTAATAAATTTTTCTTAGGTCTGAAGAAGCGTGTAATAGCTCCAGATATATAAAATAAAAAAAAAAAAAAAACAGACCTAAAGCCCACAAGAGGTATTAATTATGTTTTAATTATTTATGAAGCTATGAATGATATGAGATTTATTAAATAAACAAATTTCGCCATAAAAAAAAGAAAAAAAAAAAAACATTCAATAAAAATAGCTGTACACTCGGGCGTATACTTACTTTTTTTTATTGAATTTTTAACAAATTTTACTAATTTTTTTTTTGTGTTGCTTTCTATCGATTAAATTCTAATTATGTTAGGAAAAATCATGAATAAAACAAAATTAATATGAGAAAAATATGATTTTCTCTTCTTTCTATTTAAAAAAAAGTATACGTGTCGTATGAAGTCTGCGGGCAAACGGTAATTTTTTATTTTATAAATTTTGAGCTTTATCTATTGAATTTTTTTTTCTGCCGTCTAGCTAGGCACCTTCCGTGATATTTTATCTCTTACAAAAAATAATAGAAATTAATATTAAAAAGGAAAGAAAAACATAAAAAATATATAATTGAGCCTTCAATCTTAGTGAAAACTTTAGTACGGAACTGTCTTGCTGCATACACAGGGCCTTGTTCATGTCATTGAGTGGCAGTACATTTCGATACCAAATCGATAGCACAGAATGAGGTCTTCAGTATTTTTATTTTTTATCCTCAACGGAATTCTGTGTTGAATTTCTGCTATATGTACAGAACATACATACATATAGGTGCATATAATATAGTGTTGGCTGGTACTTGCACTTGCATAAATTATTTCTGTTGTCCTGATATTGACAGTGAAGTGTTTTTCAGATTTTGTTCGTATCTGGTTCCTTGCATCGCATTGGGAATGCAGAGGATATGTAACGTAAAGTGTTACTTAACACTTTTTGCCTGACATGAATCCCAATGGTGGTATGTGCGAGGAGGTGTCAAAGACTTGCTTCTTGCATTGTTGTCATACGATCGAGTTATACGCGCTGTCGGTTTTTTTGTCACTATCATCAGAGTCAGCTGGAAGGATTAAAGCAGGAATTCGTAGCGAATGTGAAGAAGAGGGTGCTTAATGATAAGAGACACAATCTACTCCTGGAATTTGTCAATGAGATTTGATTTGATTCGATTTGATTTATTGGAAAGTTGTTAATTGTTCCTTATTATTGAATAGCACTAACAATAAATGAATTTGGATAAGCTTTGCTGGTTGTTTTTACTTGCGATATAGGTACTATAGGGCAAGTTATGGATTCGTGCAAAAAATCGAACTCGAGATAATAATCAAACTTGACATTACGATGATAGAGAACATGAAAAAAGTGGGTCCCGCAATTCCGTCTGTCTATCTGTACCTCGGCCTACAGCCTAAGCCACTGAAGCGATTTTCTTCAAACTTGGAGCATAAGATTTTTGGGTGATTCCCAAAAAATAACGCTACAATCGTTTTAAAAAAAGTTGTTTATCTCAAAAACGGATCTAACGATTTTTTGTAAATTTATTGTGTGTAGATACTAGTATTGGTATGGTCTATGTTTCAGTGAAAAAAAAGTTTACCAAAAACCGTTATTAACGGTATACCTGTCATAGAACCATTTTTTTATTTTCGATTTTATCGTCAACCGCTTAACCGATTTTGATCAAAATATTTGCTTAGGAGATCCTATCAAGTGTGAATAATTATTCATAAAAATATTTTCAAAAAAATATTTTTTGGATTTAAAAAAAAAAGTTAAAATTTTTTTTTTTGAAAAATATTTTTTTTGAAAACGGGTTGATTAATATCTTTGAAATTATGGTTTAAGCTGTATATTATTATACATATTCTTAAAAATGGCATACGAAATTTTTTTTCTAAAAAAAATTCAAGAAATTTTATATATAATTTTTTTTTTTAAGAAACCCGCTCTAACGATTTTTAAAATTTTGTCTGCATAAATTTACATTTTATCAAGAATTGAGGTGGCAAACCTCATTCTAAGATTAAAAAATTTTAAGTACTTACTAGTTTTATCGATTTAAAGAACGTTTTTCATCACCTTTTTCGGCTCGGTAGTATGTTTAACTGGTTCAATACGAATCCAACAAAACCATTTTCATAGAAATCGGATGATGTTCAGCCAGGTTATGCGCGTACGAACGGATTCATTTTAATTTATTTAGAAAATAGATTATTTGTATATAGACCGAGAGCCCACAGCAATTTTTGGGTGTAAAGTATAGCAAAAATTCAATGATGCAATAAGATAGGTCTTTACTTTTTATTTACAAATACCCAAGTCTTGCAGGCCGTACTTGGGGCTTTTGCAAATAATACTGCATTGAAAATGCATTTTTTCTAAAAGCCCAGATAAAAGATATAGCACTTAAAAAATGTTATTTAATAAAAGAAGCTGAATACCATAGATATGAATTTGAGGGTCCAAGACTTCTTAGGTGGGCCTTCTGTATGCAAGACGCACTTGAAAATTCATTTTTATAGTGCGTCTTGCATACAGAAGGCCCACCTTACAGGTCTTGGACCCCCATATTCATGTCTATGGCCTTCAGTTCTTAAATATAGTCTTTTCAATGGTATACCTTTTAACTGGGCTTTCAGAAAGAAATTCATTTTTATTACAGCATCGCCCCAACCACAGATTGCAAGCCTTGCATGTTTGCCAATAGAAAGTGAAGACCTATCTTACTGCATCATTGAATTTTTGCTATACTTCACACCCAAAAATTGCTGTGGGCTCTTAGTCTAATAAACTGGTAGTACTAGACAAGGCAAAGCTTCGAACTTTTGTATTTCCGTTCTTCTTCTTAGAAACGTCAAGTAAAAGGAATTATTTTTGAACCATTCAGCAAATCTTTGATTTCTTCAAATACCAACGAAGGCTCTCTAAAATATTGAATGCCAGGTTTTTTGTACGTACATATAATCGATTTGGACTCCCTCGATTTATCTGCACTATTTCTTCTAAGTAGTAATTTTTGTTAACACCATGTTCTTTCTTGCTCTCCACAAAGTTGATACAAGAAAGATAACAACTAAACTAATTTCTTTTTTTTTTTTACACTCCCTCACTTAAGTGCGCAACATGATTATATAGATACAATTGTATATCTTTTGTGTACCTTATACAATATAGATAGAGCTCCCATCTAGCTGAGTTCTGAGTGTATCTATGATTATATCAATTTAACATCTGGATAAGGTGGTTCCACATGATGGCAGTGCGCCAAACCAAAGCCATTTTATTTGTGGTTCTGGAACAGAGAGAAGACGCGCCACGCTAACCAACGAAGCGAAACCAGGCGAGGGTGTTACAATATAATTTCTAAGCGTGTGCGATGCTACAACAAAGAGAGTCTATATCTTTTAGAAGAACCACTTTGAATTTCGAATGAAACTTTATTTGTGTAATTTAAAAAAAAAAAAGAATATTATTTTTGGTGACGACGACGACGCGACGGGGGAAAATGTACAACTTTAGTAGAGTTTGAATAGATTTTGTGGATAAGTTAAGAGCCTTTTCAGCTGATGATACTTATAACACAGCCCCCTACCACCATTACACGGTTTGATATTTTCTGTCGATAAAACTCACCGAAGCATTAAATCCTATTATACGATTTGAATTCAAATCACTGCACAGCCTGAATTGTGTTTATGTTGTGTTTTCTACATGAACACTTAGCAGTCCTTTATTGGAACGATATATAGATACAATAGATATAATATGTGAAAGTATCTATAGAGATAGACATGTGAGATTAAGTACTTTACCTAAACGTAAAGAGCTTTATTTCTTTTTATTTAGATATCAAATTTATCAAATATATAGGGTTGATGGCTCTTTTGAACTTTGAATGACAAAACAACTTCGTTGCTTTTCACTTAAACGAAGCAGTAGTGGACTAACAGTTGTTAATAAAAAAAAGTAAGTGATAAATGGGTTTTTTTTAACACTATCAGTTTTAATTTCATTTTAATAATTTTTTAAGGCAGTTTTATTTTAATATATACTATATAATAAATGTTGTAAGTAATACAACGTGTGTGTAGTAGCCCGTGGCGTACTGGCTAGTGCGTTGGACTATTATGCCAGAGGTCTGGGTTCAATACCAGCCGCTTCCACCTTAATTTTTTTTCAGGGCTACTACCTCTTGCGAGGAAGTAACAAATCCTCCAAGAGTATCTCCTGTCATAGAAAAGTGCCGCCTACCAGCCGTTCAGATTCGACAATAAACTGTAGGTCCCCTCCATTCCTGCAGACACGCACACAGGAATGGTTGAGAGTTGTTAGCCACTAGGCCCTGGTTCTTCTCGAACCAAAATATATTTATTTATTTTTAACCCAAATGTTGTACCTATAGATTTTTCTGATAACCCCTTAATACACACGTAATAAGTATGAGGGGCCCTGCAGGTTACTGCCGAATCCGCACGGCTAATGTGAGCGCGGTACTTTTCTATGATAAGACATACTGTGGGAGGTTTTGTCAGTTCCTCGCAAGGGGTAGTAGCCGTTTTTTTATTATAATTAGGTGGACAAGGCTAGGGATCGAACATAGACCTCCGGCATGACAGTGCTATGCATCCACCATGCCATGGCTACTATTCAGTATTGGTTCCATGTAAAAATGTAAACAAAAATTTGAGCTTGTAAATTGACATTTTTACATAATAATTTATGCTCATTATAGACCAAGAGCCCACAGCAAATTTTTGGGTATGAAAATTAATCAAAATATAACCATATGAACCGAAAGCTGTGGTAAAGCTGACGACAGAAGTGAAAGTCTTGCATGCAGTCCCTGGTCGCGGCTTTATAGTAAGCAATAGTATACGGTTAAAGCCCAAAAAAATCAACTCTGGGGATATAGGTAATTATTGAATGAATCAAAATTCTTTTTTACCTTTTCGTAGATAATGTTCCCCTGATATCAGGTTGGTGGGTCAAAGACGATTTGAATTTTGGAGGTGGTTTTTGCCCTGCCAAACCAATTGAAAACCCAAAAAACTTAAAATAGGGTAAATCGGGTGAATCGCATAAAATGCGAAAAAAATCTAAGTTGGGCCCTACGAACTAACTCCCAAAAGAACTAACTCCCACTAGCCGAAATGAATTAACTCCCACCAAATTTGTCAGTGGGAGTTAGTACAGTTGGGACTTAGTTCATTATGAACTAACTCCCAATTGAACTAAGTCCCAATGGAACAAAGTGGGAGTTAGTTCATTTTATTTTTTTCGGGGAGGCAACAATTTTTTATAAAAATGGAAGCTAGTTCGTTTCGCCAAAAATGTTGTTTTGTAAATTTTTAGTTAATGCTACGAACTTTAGAAGCGAACCAGAGACAAAGAAACTATTGGCAGATGTTTGAAGATAGATTGGTATTGTGTACACAAAAATGTATGTTAAGAGCCCTTCACCTAAATGTGGGAACTATTTGTAGAACCTATTCATCATCTGAGATTCTCACCCCAAGGTTTAAACATCAGATAATAAAAAAAATGCAATCCAATAATCCACAAAAAAAAAACATCCACCACGCACCACCGCACCACCGTTTACTCCATCAAGTCAGAGAGAAACACACGCAACGGTTGAACTCAGCATTGAAGTGTGTGTGCGGTGCGTGCATTGTTGCTTGTTTTTTTTCTTTTTACTGTAGGTCAAAAGAAAGAAAAAAAAAATTGAATACGATGATGAAAAGGTTAGACATTACTTGTGTGCTTTATTTGTGTGTTGTTTTTATGCAAAAAACTGGTTTCGTTGGTAGAGTAGGTGTATTTTCTCTTGATTGGTGTGACCCAGGTATATTTTTGCAAGATGGGTTTCATTCATTTTTGGGTTGTCTTTTTGATTTTATTAGATAATAAAGCCCTTTAAAAACCTTTTTAAATCAATTACTATTTTTAAATATGAAAACAGGCTTTTGATATTTAATTACAATTTTAAAAAGTAAAAACAAGTCACCTACATAGATTATTACAGTAAGTGTTTTTTTCTTTTGTTAATAAATTCACAGTAATTGGTCATACTGATTTGGTGTTGACTAGCATTTGTTTAGTAGGTACATTTTCTTCATAAATAGCTTTTTACAGTGATCGGGAAAAAATCCATATGTTATATATTTTAGACTGTGCGTAAGGAAAATTAAGGACAAGGTCGGTTTCTTGCTTCTTGGACAGAATTCACAACTTGTTGAATTTTGAATTTTGAAAAGTAGGTATAAATCATATTCACATAGGTATCTATTTTTAGAATATTACGAAATTGTAATTTTAAAATAGTAGAGAGATTGTTGAGAAGATTTGTTTTCTTTTCTGCATTTCGTTTGGTTTGATTATTGGAAAAAATGTTAGATTAAAAATGAAAATTGAAAATATACCTAAGAACAAAAAAATACACGAAGTAAAGAAGATACCTAGGTACATACATATTTTTGTACCTACATACGGAAAACAAAAAGTCACTTCATTATTATAACATACCTACTCCATGTCCTATCTACTTATGTATACTATAAATACCAAACTACTTTTCTGCCTAACCAAACTAAACTAAACATACCTAGATAATGTACATATATACCTACCAAAATATTTTAACTTTCAAAACATATTACAGAAATCTAATGGTTACTTGTAATCAAAAAACATGATTACAGAAACAACCGAAATCATAAAATTCAATAGAACACAGATTACCTATATTGAGATTTTTCGCAAAAACCAAATAGGTACCCATTTTCTTGGCAAACAAAAATAAGAAAACAAATAATTACAAAACGCCTACCGCACCAACACCAAGCATTCAAAGTAACCATATACACACATACAAACCATATTTCTCATCTCCATACAGCGCACACGAAACTAAAAATGCACACGGTTTGTTTTTTTTTTTTGTTCTTCATACAAACTCTAGCGGTCGCTTGGAGAAAAAAATAAATGGAATGATTAGTGTCTGAACTAAAATCTTGATAATTTTGTTTGGGGGAGATGTTTTAAAAATTCTTTGTTTTATATGAAAAACACGATTACTGATTAAATTTTTTAATTGAACTTGACTTAAGAAATATCAATTTGTTAGCAGGCATCATTACAGGTGCAAAATTCGTCAATTACATACAAGAAAAAACGTGTTGAAACACAGTATTTTTACTGTTTTTAAAATCAATATAATGTCGAAACGGTGCTGAAGTTTGTTTTTTTTATTCCTGGAGTTTAAAGATCTATTTAAACCCTTCAAAACAAAACTAAATTAGATTTAATTAAGTTACTAATTTACCCAAAAAGCAGCATTTGGATAAGGAGTTTTTGCAAAAATCTGACAATATAGCAGTACATTTTTTGAAATATCTTATGTTTTGTGCAAACTATCAAAAAAATAATACCTGCAGTTCAAAGGCAATAAACAACTCTTTTATGTGCTATTTAAATTATTGTCATACACGCTCAAATGACTTCGTAAAGTAACATAGCGAATGAGCATTTTTCGTTTTTTCCTCAAATGTAAGGAAAGGCCTCTTAAATAATGCAAAAAGAAAAGAGAAAACAGAGAAGACTGGTTAGGGACAGTGGAGACGGTGGCGGCTGGCGGCCGCCGTGGCTAAGAGGGTCGCGAAGTGCGTGGTAGCCCGAGTGCCCGCAGACGCGCTTGCGCGCGTGTTTTTTTGCATGCGCGAAGGGAATGGGGTGAAAAAAAACGATGTTGGCGCTCAACAGCTTACGTGTTAATGTTAAATGCAATAACAACTAAGCCCATTGGGGCTTAGCTAAGCAAAGCACAGAAGATTTTTGGTGCTTAACTTAAACACGAAGAAAAGCTGTGCCATCAGCATGAAAAGTCCATGTTTTTTTCTGTGATGGCGTCGGTAATCACCCATATGTCGTTTTTTTCGAATAATTTCCGTGCTTGACAAAAAAAAAACACGCGGTAAAGGTTAAGGACAATAAAGAAATATTTTGTCTGAAGGAACGTTGATTCCCCTCCCCCTTTTAGGTGGAATGGTCAATTTTGTATAAATAAAAAAAAATTACTTAATATGAAAAAAATTATAAAAAAAACGCCAACATGTAGAAAGTCGGGCTATACATTTTAACAAAGAGATCAGTTATTTAACATTCTTTTTAAGTCAAGTTGTTTTAAATATTGATCCGTGGTTCAGGAATATGAATTCGCTGATTGCGGCGGATTAACTGAGGTTCAACGATAATGGTTCAGGGATGTATAATTGGCTTTTATGGCATATTTAATCCCTGATCCATCATTGAACCTTTTAGTTAATCCGCGGATATCGGCGAGTTAAAATTGCTGAGCCACGGGTTAAATATTGAACTACGATTGTACAAATGGCCCTTATAGTGAACAGTTTTTAAAAAGACTTATTTAGAAGAGACTTAGTCAATGTGCACTCTGAAGTGGTGAAAAATTTGAGTGGCAGTGGAATGGTGAACATGTGGCTTGGCGATGGAGTGGGGCAGAGAAGTGATATGAAAGTCGATTAACGTGCACTGCGATAGCAAACTACGTCTGTTTCCACCGGTTCATCAGTTACAATGTGAATTTATTTTGACATTTTAAAATATTCGAAACGACTTATACTTAATCACAAGCATCTACAATTTAAAAAAAAAACATCCACTTCGTCACCAACCGCTTGCCACTTGAAAATTAAACATGGTCGAAATAAGTGGCACCAGGCTGGCACCACACCACCGGCAAAATATCACGCCGCCCGCCACTTCCCTTTTATGAGGGCGTCTTCATTTGTTTAATTAGGTTTTAGCAATGCCACTTAGTCACCATGCCACTACCATTCCATTCGGTCATCACTACGGTGGAGCCAGGGCCTTTGTAAGTCTATATCCACCACTGTTTGACTGTTTTAAATAATTCGATTGACTTTGTATGACTTCTTTATATAGAAAAGGACAATTGGAAGAGGCTAGTTGGGACAAAGAAAAAAAAAAGTCTAAAATAAGTGGATACTGCAATGCAGTGCAACTGACGGGTTCGAGGTTAATATAATTTGATTTAAATTGCATGCTAACTTTATGCAACGTTAAATCACTATTCCATTGATTCTTTAATTATTAGGAAATCAAGAACTACATGTATAGCTTTAATAGAAGGATCAACGGATATCTTCCTTAAGGAATATTCAATTACATATAATATATTGTATACAATATTACATAAGTATATTCTACATAAATGTAATTAAGATGTTAAACGTGATTTTTAAATCAAAAGGTGATTATGTCTGTGTGCTTAAATTACATTTGCAATTTAATGGATTGCCCTTTGTTTGATTTCTCTGCTTTCTCGTGTATGAAAGGATTTGTCTGGAAGACACATAAATATACCTTTAGAGGATTTTGAAAATAAACAAAACATGTTAATTTAAATAAATACGAAGCAAAAGGATTCACAGTTCATGTTTCAATTTCCCCCAGACATAACTAGAAAATATAAAACGAAAAGTCTGGCTTTAATTCTTTTGGAATTAAAAATTCATACATAGTTTAACCAACAACAACTCCAAAAAAATTATTAAAATTAATATAAAGGTTCCAGTATACCTAATTAATATTTGATTATTTAACAAAATGTTAAATTTGTATGGTATGGGCACAATCAATAACGTCCTATTAACTTTTTTTTACTTGCTCGAGGTTTTAATCAAAATTGGCACAACGATGATTAAGACGTCCGAAAAATTAGTTTTCATAAAACCGTCTAGGGATGGCGGATTAAACTGCCAGTTTTTAACCAGACAAAAACACCGTTTTTTTAGAAAAAGATTTCTGTTGAAAATTTTAAATTGGGTTAGGTTAATTGATTCGAAAAATGTATTTTATAAAAACTTAATCATGCTGATTATGGAATTCACAAAACTGCATCAGCAGTGAATCGCTCTATTTTCTCTTTATCGATTTAACGTGTAAAGAAAAGAGAATCATTGCGGATCCACCATTGCGCATTACATAATCGACATGAATATTCGCATGTATCTTCAAATAATATTGCACTTTTACTGGCAAGTATTTTTCGTTTCAAAAACCGATGTTTTTAGAACCGATATTTTTAGACGTTTTTCAATAAAACGTAACCAAACAAAATTATAGAGATAAACTAATTTTATTAAATTCAATTGATTCTAAAATTACTTTTCACTTTTATGGGCAAGATTTTTCGTTAAAAAACTGATGTTTTTATAACCATCCGTTTATCTGTGCGTCTGTGTATGTCTGTGCGTCCGTGCACTGTTATTTTAGCTAGAGCTTAAACGGTTTGCCAGATTTGGTAAAGATTTTTTTTTTGTGAGGTAAATTTTAAATTTTTGACTTAGTGTTTCCCAACGTGGGGCCCACGCCCCACAGCGGAGATAATTTGGTTCTATAGGGGGGGGGGGGGGGTCAATATAAAACTATGCTCCATCACATCTCTTCGCCAGTATTCGTTCAGATGACCATGGTTCCGTTACCTTTATTGCATTTGTCATGCATATATTTACAACAAAAATTTTAAAAGGTTTTCTCGGGTCCAAAAAATTGAAGTATCCAATACCGCAATAGATGTAATAATTGTCGATCATTTTAATATTTCAAATAAACAGTAGCAAGGAGAATTCGCGGAAATATAAAATGATGAGTCAAATAAAACTTTTTCCACATAAAAGGGGCGATGGCATGGCTTTGTGAGGAAACCTAAATCAAATACCCCAATATGCAAGAGAGCTGTTGCTACCTTTTACCATCTTCATATTTAACTTAATGCGAATTTAGTGCCATAAATAACTTGCTGATAAAGAAAAAAAATTTGATATAAGATAACGAGATGACTTGAGACTGAAACTCTCTAAATTTTACCCTGACATAAAATTTTTTTGCAGGAGACATCAAGCTCAAAGATCTCACTAATTTTAAATATACTTGAATGTCTGTTCTATGTTATTTCGAAAACAAACTTATTGTGGTTACTTTTTTTCTATGGATTGTTTTTTAATATCAGCAATTTTATTTTTACTTTACATTTCAGATTTTTTTATGTTTAAAATTGTTCAGGTATCAACTTTATAATGTTAGGGGGCATGAGGATTTTGGAAATATTCTGGTGGGGCATAGTACAAAAAAGGATGGGAAACCTGATTTAGATGATTTAAAACTGGTAGCTTCTTTACAAATATTCGAGTTTTTTTTCAAATTCAAATTCAAAAACGGTTGTACTGCATTTCAGGTTTCGCCAAATAAATCGAATTGTGGAAATATGATGTTTTTTGAGAAAATTGTTTAATTTTCAAGTTATTTAAGTATAGCTTCTTAATGAGGGGGCCGATTTTATTATATAGTTTTATCTTAGGTATGTAGTAGCCGTGGCGTGATGGTTAGTGCGATGGACTTTCATGCCGGAGGTCTAAGGTTCGATCCCCAGCATCGCCACCTATATTTAAAAAGAAAAAACAGAAAAGTGCCGCTCGTTAGCCGTTCGGATTCGGCAATAAACTGTAGGTCCCCTCCATTCCTGCAGACACGCACACAGGAATGGTTGAGAGTTGTAAGTCACTAGGCCCTAGTTCTTCATGAGCTGTTGTGCCATCAAATTTATTTATTTTTTTATCTTATGTATAGTTAAATGTTTTTAACAAAATATAATTAAAAAACAGTTTTTTTTTTGTACTTTCGATTCTATTATTATCTTTGATATAAAGCTTCATTAATAAGTAGTTGTTATAAAAAAGAGCAAGTTTGTGTGCTTAGTCGTTCATATTTTTACTTAAGATATACATATGACCATATGTCGGTACTAATAGGTCATGTTTTGGATTCGACATTGCGATGATAGAGAACACGAAAAAAGTGGGTCCTGTAATTCCGTCTGTCTGTACCTCGACCTACAGCCTAAGGCACTGAAGCGATTTTTTTCAAACTTAGATCATCAGATTTTTTGGTGATTTCCAAGAGGGGAAATCGAAATTTTTTTAGCTCAAAAAATAACGATATCTGCCGTTTTGAAAAGGTTATTTATTAAAATAATTATTAATACGTAGATAAGTCTTTAAAAATAACCTAAATTAGCACTCAAGATTTATAAGCTTTGGCCGTTTAGAGGTACTACATTAGTGAATTTAAATTTTACTTTAGCAAATTAAATAAATAATTTCTATCCACTCTTTAAAATTTAAGACTTTAAAACCTATCTCCAAAAGAGACTTAAATAGAAAACTGTATACAAACAAAAAAAAATAGTAAATTTAAATTTAATGAGGTATACTTAAGGTTTTGTACCGTTCAAAAAACATAAAATCTGTCATATCATATTCAAAACACCCTGTACATGGTATCTTATGATATAAGAAGGTATCAACGTTTACAAAAATGAGAAATATTTCATAATAAATGCTGCATCATTTACCTAACATACCTTAAAATCATTATAATGAGTCCTTTTTTATGTAACTTTTGTTATTGTTGAATTGAAAATATAAAGCTGATGCCAAAAGATAAAACTGAAATAAGCTAAAATGTTAATAATAATAACAAATTATGTGTCTTATACTTATTATGAGACTAGGTAGGTAGATTTAATTATTTGGGTACCTATGTAGTTATGTTACTTTAGGACAGACAATTAAAAAAATTTTGATAAACAATATTTGTACAGAAAACCAACATACAAACACAACAGAATCCGCCTCATTTATAACATCACTTATACTCTGATGTTGTGGTGAAGGGACGATAAGAGAAAGAGAGGATTGGGCTCTGTGTAAAAGAATTTTCGAAAATAAAGTTTGCATCCTGAGAGTCACTTGAGAATAAGTGTTGAACATGAACATCAGGAAAAACGGAATGCAAAGGATCAAGTTGCAACGAGATTTGAGAATTTTTCCAAGTACCAACTTCTTGGAGAAAGTCAAAAGGGCTTATGTATAACTTTATGTACATATATTATTGTACTGTAATAACAGGTATACCGATCCAAAATTTTTTGAAAGCGATGAGCTCTCTTGCCGGTTTATTTTTATAGTTTTTTTTTTTTTTTTTTTTTAACTCAAAGACAAAAATATAAAGGCTTTATTTTTAGAGAATGTTTTTGTATGTATGAATGTGTGTATGAATAACGTTTGTTCGCTTATAGCATTGTGATTTTAAAAACTGTTAGCAGGCAGAGGGCAGGCATATACAATAGCAAGATTTATGGCAAGGAAAATTAAAATTTTTCGGCCTTATGACTTTCGCGTGGAAAACAAACAACCATCTGTATCTGTTACTATATACCTATAGTCGGGAAAGGATAAGGTTATATGCACCGCCTGATAAAAAATGGCAATTTTTGCCAAGTATAGTAAATGCCCTGGAAAATGTTCAGTTAGTCCAGTGCATTTATAATCCGACCCAGCAGTTTGCAACACCCCCAAATTTTTTTTCATCATTCGAAAGGACTTCATCGGAGATCATACCCCTGAGTTTTCACACTTGTGAAATTCACCTTTCGGCCGCCATCTTGGATTTGAGTTTTCATTAAATATTTCGGTTTCTGTTCGTCCTACACAAAACTTTGTAAGACAAAAAGTGTAGAAAAATAAACTTCCCATTTTTTTTGTTATGAACATTTTTTCCATATTGTGACTATTGAAAAAGTTATAGGCCAACAAATTGGAAAAATTTATATTTTTCAATTATTTTTCAAAATTTAGCACATAATATAGATATAGAATATAATTATATTTTACATTAAGTTAAACAGAATATTTTTAATATTTTTTACTTTCAATTATTTCAAATTCATCAAATTATTAATAAAAAATGACAAATTTAAAATTAAAAAAAATGGCATGGTTAAAAATATGGACAGGAAATAATTCCCAACAAAATGAGAGAAGAATCTCAAATTTCGCTTTGAAAATGGGAAAAGAATAATTTTGTATATAGACTGTGCCCGTACTTTAAACATTTGCTCAACAGTCATAAAACTTCAAATCCATGTAAAAAACTAGTTTTTACCTTTTAAGGTAAAAAATGCGTAAATAAGTGTAAAAACGTAAAAATCTCGTAGAAAACGTAAACAACTCGTACAAAAGGTAAAGAAGAGGTAATTAAAGTAAAATACGGAGAAAAAAGAGAGAAAGTGAGATAAGTTTAATTTATTTGAATCAAGCTAATTAATATCTAGCGTACAAAATATTTCTTAGAATTTAGAATTAATAAATTATAAAATAATATAAATTATTTTTTTAAAACCAGTATTTGATACATCAGAAAAATTTATTAATAAGTTATGATAAACGTTATACAAATTAAACATGTTATTTAATGGTGAATTTTGCTCATAGTTGGTTCGACAGTGTTTTATATGAATTGGGTCAGGACAACCTCTTAGTTGTCACTATCTGTCGAAATCTATGTAAATAAAGAAAGTTTGCAGTCTTTCAAGTGTGTTGAATTGTATATAAAGTGCCAAAAATATTATTATTTGAGGTACTTCCTCCAAGAAATTTGTTTTTTTTTTTTTTTAATTTTTGCATGGTGGAGCAAGTATACTTTCAGATTAGGCAAAATCATTTTATTGAAATCGAAAGAACAAATAATTAATTAAAGCATTTTATAGTGACGGAAATAGATTTGAGAATCTGTTTTTATAAACGTTTCGAAAATAAAATAAAAACCTAATAGTTTTTTAAGATACCGCACCAGAATAATCAGCTCCACCAGTGCATTTAATAAAATGGAAAAAAATTATTTGAAGAAAAAAGAGAAACACTTGCAAAAAAATTTGTTTTTCTCTTTTTGAACGCCAAAAGTCTGTTCCTTCATTCTAAATTTAAATCAACATATTTCTTTTTAGTCCAGTAACTACACTTGTCAAAAAAATTAAGGGAACAAAAAAAAAATCACTTTTTTTTAGTGTTTTTTGAAAAGCTGTATCTCTGTAAAAAGTGGTCGTATTGAGATAAAACAAAAAGCATTCTAAAGCTTTATATTTTTTGTATTGAGAAATTTTCTGCAAATGAATTTTTTAAGGTACCGTTATTGCGCAATCATAAGAAATAGCACGAGCCAAAAATTTTAATTTTTTGTTTGAACATTGGCATTTTCTTTGAAATTTTTTTTGAGTCAAATCAATGCTTTTTTTTGATAACTTGTTTATTCAGTTTTAAGGCCGTCTTTTTTCGTCATTCTATAATTTTTTTTCAGAAGAATATCTGGCTTTGAATGAAAAAACAGATTTTTGACTTTGACTACCAATATCTTCGCAAGGAATGACGACACGGAAAATTTAAGGATAGTTTTAAAAACGGAAATTAATTTTCTACAATATTTTTTTAAAACATTATAACGATTATTTTTTTTAGCTGCTCACCGTTTAAATAAAAAAAGGTCAAAAAGGACTGTTTAAAGACTTTTTGTAAATCTTTTCTGCTTTACAAATATTGACTGCAGGACTTAATATGGTAAGACATTTTAAAGAACTATAGACCACCAATATTTCTGTAAAATTTCAAATTAATCCATTGAACCGTTTTACAGTACCGAATGATCAAATTCGTAAAAAACAATTTAAGGAACAAATTGGGTGCTTCATAAACATTGTGAAATTGTCACCAAAATGGGAAAGAAAAGAACAATTTTTGTCAACTTTTTTCACAGTTTTGCGTTAGTTACACTTAGTAGCACTTATTCAGACTATGAAACTGGAGAATGTAATCTTTAACATATAAAAGCTCCCGGTATGTAGCTATTTTATTTAATACTGTGATTGATAAGTTCCAATAAAGCGGAAAAATAGTGCATAAAGCAATACAAAAAGACAAATGCGAAACAGAAAAACATGTTCCATTCTCGAGGCTATCGATGATATTAATGGATGTGTTTATGCTATAGAGTAGAGATATACCGTAAAAACAATTCAATAGACAGGGCAATGAAATATTCAGAATAATAATGTATGAGTAGACACAAAATTACAAACAAAAAAAAAAAAAAAAAAAAAAAAACGGTCACCATATTTTTGTCTGATCCATTTCACTCTATGAATAGCTAAACTACTGCCTCGAATTATGTACTTACGTACATGCACTCTGAATATTACCAAAAAATAAACCCGTTTTTCTTCCTATGTAAATTGCAAAATTTTGAAAACAAATTATCTCCAAAGTCATCCCCTAAAAATAACCCTTAAAACACAAAAAGAATTTATTACATCGAATACCACAATTTCGATTTACCCCATTTCACCTTATGAAAAATGAAATTTTGAATAAAAAAAATTTCCACTTTTATGTATTTCCTATTTCATAATTTTTCGATATTCTGCCTTTCTGGCGTATCTGTATGAATGCAAAGTTATTTTTTTATATAATATTCATCTGCAAAAAAAAAAAGGAAAAGGACTTAGACCCATTTGCTGAAATAAAACTTAAATATTTATGTTCAATTTAAACGCTTATTTTTTACTTTTTCCTCAGCGTAAACTGTCACATAAGCTCTTAGGTTGAACTTAAATATTTAAGTTTCGTTTCAGCAAATGGACCTTAAAAATTTAAAAAATTACTAAAAATAAAACAATAAGTATCTACATATGTACTTATACAATACATGAAATACTCATAAGCTTAAAACTAGCATTTACATTTTTAACTTATAGGTACCACGTTTTCATTGGTAATTCAATGTGGTAATTTGGCAAATTACAAAAAAAGTGTTCACATTTCAAATTTCCTATTTTTTTTTGACGGTCCAGATTGTCAGTCGCTCATTTACATTTTAAATGGTTTCCACTTTGAATGGATTACATTTTGGTGTGTTCATAAAAGTTTTACGTAATTTCCTACCGAATTTCGTCCAAATTTGGTTGAAATTACCTCATTTGGAAATTTTAATTTGTATTGGAAATGAGATGATTTTTGAATTGAAATTGAAAATTTTGAACGAAATAACGTCATTTTCTCTAAAGAAAACGCCGCCGAGCTGGCTTCACTCACATTCGAAATCTCAGTTAGGAAAAAGGCTTGTTGGTTTGAGTTCAAGCACTTATAATTTCATTTTGACTATAGGATAGAACCAGAAGAAATACTCACATAGCTTAAATTTTAAAATCTTACCTGAAATGAAAAAAAAAAAGAGATTTTGTTAGTTTTGGAAATAGTTTATTTAAATTAAATAAAGTTGGAAAAAAATTAGGTAATTATATTATTTGCTTTAATTAACATAAAATATTGCAGCTTATTGCTTAAATGAGTGTAAATATGTAAGTTAGAATATATGTGTGCATAATTTTTCTGAAAAAAACCTTAAAAGCCCTATTTCAGTTATTGGAATTTTTCAATTTTTTATTGTTTTATTACAATCACTTTGGACATTCGTGGTCGTATTAATAAACGTTGTCTAACTTTAGACAGCCGTTTAAGTTATAAATAAACCTTTCTAACTATGCCTAAGTGATCTAACTTTTTATCAGTCTAATTTTCAGATTTCCTGTATATGAGAAAAAAGATCGAAAACGAACGCTTTTTGAACTCTTGCACTCTTTGGTTCTTGCCCACAGGAAGAATCTTTTAAAATCAATGGCGCAAAATTGAAATAAAATGTCAAAAAGATTAATTACGATTCTAATATCATACTTGCAATCGTATATAATTTTGTGCAAGTGGTTATTAAATAAAAATCGTACTTTTTGATTTCGGTCTACATATTTGGCAGAAAATGCACATTGCACATAGTGAGATTTGTTGGACATACACTTTTAAGTCGTGGCTTTTAGTTTAAGTAAAAAAAAATATGCGCATAATTTTTTATGTGTACAAAAATAAGTTTCTCTTCAAAAACTTATTGTGTCTAATAGTGAATTATATCTTTAAGTAGATACACAAAAAACTAAGGAAGTTTATACATAATTTTTTTTATTATTATTTTTTTTTTTTTTTTTGTATGAAAAAGGGGCCGTGAAGAATTATTTTATTGCTTCTTTTCATCTAAAAAAAAACACTTTTATTTTTGTTTCTTTAAATGTTTATTTATTCAAATTGCCTTTGAGCTGCTTTTAGTCCACAAAAGCTAGTAAAGTCGAGATATTTTGCTAACACTCTCAGAAGAGCCAGGCTTTCGGATTTCTTATTAATTTTTTGTAAGTTTAAAGAAATTGTGAATATTTTATAGGTTACCCTTAAATAAAATTGCATGGTTAACATATAAATTATTCTTCTAAAATTGATTTCAAACTTATTTTTGATTTGCAATTGAATTTACAAGAATTTGAAAATTGTGTAGGTACATAATTTAATTGAAAATGGCATCAACCAATGAGCTTTAATCCTTTCTTAAACACAACAATACTTTCGAACTGCAATACTACCATGTTCCGACATATACATTTTTTAAACCCAAAAAGAAGATCATGAATATTATGAAAATATTATGGGAAAACCATAAAAATCAAATAATTACATTTTAAAGACATTTCAGCTTAAATATGATTGTTTTTAGTCTCATTTATCATTTCAAATCGACTTTTGTCTCTTCAAATATTTTTCATTTGTTCATTTTATTACTAAAATTACCATCTACTTTTCTCTTTTCCTCATTCACATTCATTACTCCATTGCTATAAAATAGAAAATTGTTTTTCGGTTTCTCTTTTTTTTTTTTTTTCTTCTCAAGAAAATTTAATTTTACTCTGTCTGAATAAGAGCTTTTTTTATCTGGTGTCTGGGGAAAAGGTGGTAAGAAATAAGTGGAAACCAGAGTTGCCGATTAAGACTTTTATAAATTCATTTTAGATAGCTTGGGATGTATATGAAATCTGTCTGTCCTGTTTTAAGAATTGTCTTCCACATCGGTGATGTGAAAAACAAAATAACGCATACAAAAAACAACGTTTGCAGATTATTTTTTCTAAAACCTAATGCTTTGATGAAAAACAAATTGTCAGAACCAAAAAACAAACTTTAAACCGGATAAAATTTTTAATTGTTTTTTTTAATTTTTGATTATTATTGAAATAAATAATTTGCCCCCAAACAAAAATTATTTTAATAAAGACTTTGCTGAATTTTTGCACCACATAAACAATTCCTTACAAAAAAATCCTGTTCAGGAATTTCTGTTCTAAAAACGTTAAATTCCAAACAATAAGGAAATTTTTAATTTGATCAAAAGATTTCCAGATGATGTTTTAAAGTCATTTCAGGATTAGTAAAATAACGTTCATGGTAAGAAAATCTGATGCTATAAAAATAATTTCATTTTAATCTATACAAGAACTACTTATTTAAAAAACAGACCTTCACCTTCTGATGTGTCCAGTTGTCAAATTTATAAAATTATTCATACTTTTTTTTTTCATTTTGTTCTTCTATTTGGATTCAAAAAACAAATAAAAAAAAATAAATTTGGTGGCACAACGGATCGTGAAGAACCACAACTGGGAATTTATTGGTCTATCCATAATCCATAAGATTGGACTTAAATAAGCGTCTTGTCTACAAACACACACACACGCACACACAGTGATGGTTAAGAGTTATAATTCACTAGGGCCTCGTTCTTCACGATCTGTTGCGCCATTATACATATTTACTATTTATTTTTAATCTTCATTTTTAATACATACTAGCAGATCCGTGCTTCAACCCATAGGAAAAAACCCAGGCGTGGAAAACTTGATGATATTTTACATTACCAATAGTATAGTATAGATGATATTGTTGAAAGGTTTTTAAGATTTTTTTTTTCTGTACCATAAAAGAAACACAAACCTCCTCTGTCATTGACTACGGTATTTGCAATTGTTTTGTGTTCCAATTTTGTGTCTGCAATTGATATTAGTATAGTTGTTTGTTAAATTTTGTTTACCTACCTGTAGGTATTGAAAATGGTAAAATCGTTCCCATTGAATAAGAATTTTTTGGAGACTGATAGTTTTGATTAATAATGATTATTTTTGTATTTAATTCATTTTTATTTGTCGTATTTTTCTATTTATCAAATTTTAGTTTTTTTTTTTTAAACACATTAAAGTGTTAAATTCCAAATTTTATAAATATTGGTGGCTATTGGACCGATTTTAATAAAACCACTTTACAAACCCTTCCTCTGCTCATAAGAATATATTCCGTGAATTTCAACTGAATTGGTTCAACGGTGCGCGAGTCTATAGAAGACGAACACACAAACATTCATTTTTATACAGGGTGTCCAGTAAATAATGGATAACCTTGCAACCAGACATAGCAGGCCTTAAGACCTTTCAGAAAATAGCATACAAAAAATTATTTACCATGTGGTAACAGTTTTCTTAAAAAAAATTAAAAAATTACGTCTCTCCTCGAAAACCTTAACACTAGGACCACCAGTGAATGATTTTTGTTGTTTTTTTTATTTTTATAATTTTCTTGAATAACTATTCTAGTATGCTATTTTCTGAAAGGTCTTAAAGCCTGCTTGGTCTGGTTGCAAGGTTATCCATTATTTACTGGATACCCTATATATAAAATTAACAAAAACAAATAAGGAATCATAAAAAATAAATTAACAGTTTATTTAAAGATGAATCAAGAATAAAAAGTTTTTGTAAGTTTAAATATTTTTTTTTTTAAACATAATATAGAAAATCAAATACTTATTTGCCTTTCATCACCTATAAGCGCAAAAACTAGGTACTGAACCTAAAGGTTTAGCAATGTTAAGTAGGTAAGTTAGTATACATTTTTCATTATACGATTTTTTTTTCAATTTTAATACATTTGGAAAAGGCAACACTGACTGGAAGAAGCATAGCAAAAGTACTACTCTCAGCAGAAAAAAAAAATAAAAAAAAATAAATTAAAATAAGTAGAAAGAAATTCGTCCTAATGGCATATAATTATATTTAATTCAACAGAAAATAATGGTACAACTATTTGCGGTAAATCTCTCTCTTTCCCTATATCCTTAGCGCTGTGATGCTTTGTGATGCTTGCTACCTTCGCCTTTGCCTTGTTCTTAAAAATATGCAAATGCATATATAAATGTATAAGTGCATATATATATTATTATTTGTATGTACTGAGATCTGAAAGTCCTTGTTCTACTTAAGAATTCAACTGCATAAGACAAAAGTACAGCGGCAAAACAAAGAAAATGCTACTGCACTCATAATAAAAGGAAATAAAATTTGCACTCGGATTTGATTTTTTTATTTTTTTTAATAGGTAGATAGGTACTCGAAAGGACTTTTATTTTTACAGTAGGTAGTCTTCGACTGCTATAGAAAATTTAAAGGAAAAAGCCAGGAAGAAAAGAAAGAAGCCCCAAGTTGATGCCGGCCACAACGAAAGAGGAATTTTTGCATTTAATTTAATAAATAAATTATTTTTTCTTTCTTTCTTCTATAGGATTGAACTTAGAGAAGAGAATTTTTTTTAAACTTTTTTTATAACTTATGCAAAATAAAATAAAATTTTTTCTAATAGTGAACGAACTACGAAGGACAAAATGAATTAGAGCTAATACATACTTCATGACTAACTTACATTGGTGCTCTGTTAGGTCGTATCTGTGTGTCAGTTTGTCAAAAAATGTTTACAGACTACCTTTAATAACATTATTTAATACTATCCCAACTATCCTTCCTTTCGCTGCAGATTGTATGACTTAAGAATGCAGTCACGAGTGTACTAGGTTTGGCTTCATTCTTGTTACTATGTATAATAGAAATAAGTCATGCACCACACGCTTGAAAAGTTTTAAAAAGAAGAAGCAACTATAGCAATTTCGAACTAGGTCCTTCAACCAAAAAAATAATATATTGTGACGAACATACCTGACAACCTACCTCACACACTTGCCTAAGTACCGATACCTGCAGCAACGATTCCTCATCCACCACCGTCCGTCCGTTGTCCACTAGAAGGCTATGAACTTCGCCCAGATGTTTTTCTGCGACCGCCCTCGCTACAAGCACATTCCCGTCCGTCCGCCTGTCCGGTTTGCTTTCGTTGAACCTAGCTTCGATAATTTTTGACAGATGTGTGGCCAGGATTGCCATCGCTCCTCCAATCCATCCTTGAGGCACGGCACTGTCGTCTGCTCATCATGAAGGCATCGGAACCTGCTGTCGGAGTGGAAGCTCTGTCTCACGAGGTGGCCCCGGTCAGAGAGAGTGGAGCTGGAGTTCCCAACAAATTTATTAATTAAATAATTAAAACAATTTGTTGGTAAATACATCCAAATCTCATAGGACACAGAACACCCACATATTGCACACCAATCGATAGGGAATGTGACGGACATTAGGAATAAAATAATTGTAAATTAATATAAGGCGCCCCAGAAAACTTTATTCTTCGTTGCAGTCATAAAAAGTGGCGGGAAAAATGACAGCCCTAAGAAAATTCCAGCGATATGACAGTGGAGATTGGAAAATGGCTGGAAACCAACGAGAGTGCTATATAAAGCCGCTGCACCGAGACAAAAGGGCAGTCTTCACCTTTGTTGTGGATAAATAGAAACATTAAGTACAATTTAAGACACAACAAAAATAAATAATAAACCCTCTCGGGAACCGCTTTTCTTTGAAACTTAATTTGTTTTTATTATTTTGCTTTCTTTTGCCTAGCGTTCACCAAAACTTCGTTTTTGTAACAATATAGTTAGTCGAAAATTACAAAAAAATACTTTGGCGGAATAGAATATAGTTCAATAATAAAGATACATATAATACAAACAATATATAGAAAAGTTAAGATAAAAGCTCTAATTTGAAGTAATTTTGTAAATTACGAGTGTCATCTGTTCCGAGTAAAGTGCTTTTAATAATACGAGGAAAAGCTCATGAAAACCTGAGAATTTGATTTCTTATATGAAATTTAAAGCCCCGTACTCAAATCGATGATAGATAGATAGATATTTTTTTATTTTGCAAAACAATTTTAAAGGTAATGTAACCGCACATTTTACAATTCAGAGATTTGACTATACTTATCTTACAACTGAAACATTATCTTAATACTATTAATAATAAACATTTATGGGGAATATTGTTGCCTGAAGGAAAATGCATTTAAAAAACCTTCAATTTAAATTAGTAAGAGAGAGAGAAAAAAAAAAAAGAAAAGATAAAGTGACTAGAATGCATACAAAAGAATAACCAGAGTAATTGTTAATAAATTAATAAGTCAATGACTGATGAACAAAATCTATATCCAAATAAATTAAATAAGCACAAAAAAAATTTAAACAAAAAAATTAAAAACGTAAGTGGATAAATTGTTGAATAGATTAATAAACAAATAAATAAATAAATACAAATATAAATAAATAAATAAGTAAACAAAAACAAATATATAAATAAACAATTAAATAAATAGATAAATAAATAAATGAATAAATAAATAAATATATAAATAAATAAATAAATAAATAAAAATATAAATGAATAAATAAATAAATAAATAAATAAATAAATAAATAAATAAATAAATAAATAAGTAAATAAATAAATAAATAAATAAATAAATAAATAAATAAATAAGTAAATAAATAAATACAAAAATAATTAAAAAAAAAATAAATAAATAAATAAATATATACAAAAATAAATAAGTTAACAAGCAAACAATAAATAAATAAATAATTTGTTATAATAAATAATTTACAGAGAAAACAAAACAAAAAATAATAATCATACAAATTGTTTAAGAAAAAACAAAAAAAGGAATTATCACAGTTTTTAAGTATGTATTTGGTGAATGAGTGGGTTATCAGAACTATCACAGCTATAAAGAAAGTTACTTTCAAGTTTTTGAATTCGTTCAGAAATCAATTCAACATTCGCTCTTTGGTGAATATCTATAGTCGAATGACGCCAGGGTAGATTTAACATCATTTTAAGCAATTGATTCTGGCCACCTGGAGTTTTTTTATGTGGCACATAGCAGCTTTTCCCCATACAGGAGAACCATAGAGCAATATTGCTTGAAATATTACCTTGAATATGATGATTTTGTTAATACAGAATTTCGATTTATGAAAGGATAAAGCATTTTAATTGCTAGACCTACTTTCTTAAGTGCTCAAATCGATGAGAATCAACCTTTATAACTTTAAGATTTAGGAGCACTAGAATTAACAGTTATTTCAATTTTTGAAGCTCAAAGGAAATCAACTGAGATGCATTAGGTATGATCAGAAAAATGCGACCGCATAGATTTTGCTCTGTCAAACAATGAGCAAGCGAATTAAAAAAATTTTGTACACCTTATTTTGACAAAAAAGCTGAGAATTTTTGCTTAGGCTAAGCACGCACTTGAGACTAAAAAGTCGCTATAAAAAAGGAACCTGTTTCATTTTTGTTGAGCGCTGCGATTTTTCAGTTGCATGTGCCACTCACATTTAAAACCATGTGTCTCATTTCTTGGGTCTAAAAAATCTTTTTCGCGACTACGATTTTTAAATCGCAAGTGTAGTCACAAACATGTAATTGTGTCTGTGTCATTTTTACTTGCGATATACATATAGGTACTATATGGCAAGTTTTTGATTCGTAAAAAAATGAACTCGAGATAACAATCGAACTTGACATTACAATGATAGGAAAGACGAAAAATGTGGGTCTCGCAATTCCGTCTGTCTGTCTGTCTGTCTGTCCGTCTGTCTGTCTGTATGTCTGTATGTCTGTCTGTCTGTCTGGTCTGTCTGTCTGTCTGGTCTGTATGTCTGTCTGTGGACTCGCATACAGCCTAAGCTCATGGGCTAATTTTAATTAAACTCGGTAAAAAGTGTTTTCGGGACATTACCCCGACACGTTTTTTCCTTTTATTTTTAGGACCAAAATAACGGTACCTGCCAATAATTTTTTTTTAGCATTTCCGGAAAATCTTGTTTTTCTCAAAAATGGCTCGACAGATTTTTCTAAAAAAAAATCAATAAATTTTATTAGGTATTTGCTACCTACCTTTTGTAAAAATCTTATTTTAAGTAGGGACCTCAACCCCATTGTAACAGAAAAATACAAGAGTGTAAAATTTGTGCCCCAAAAGTATTTAGCATATAGCAAGCCAAGCGTCATTGCTATTGTCACATATTTTCGTGTGTGTATTTTCTACATCATTGAAATAGAAAAAATAGTGCTTTTAGAAAAAAAACATACTAGGTTTGTTGCACCGGATCGTGAATATCTTACCCCTTATGTATTTTATGCATAAAAATATAAAAAACAAAAAAATTGTGTAACTATGAACTAACAATACAATAAAACCCGCTTAAGAGAAACTGCAAAATGTCACAGTCTTTCTTTCACTTAAGCAGGGTTTTAACTTAAACGAACCCCGCTTAAGTGAAAAAAAAATGTTACTTAAGCAGAATTCAGATTAGTGAAAAAAAAATTTCACTTAAGCGGATCTAAAAATTCCATTAAGCGGGGAATTAATGCTAGAAAAAATTGTATTTATATTTTATTTATCTTTGAATTATGAAAATGTATGTATGAAGTGGAGTGTTTTAAAGGAAATTGGTCGAAAAGAATTCGGGGATGAAAAAATTGTTTCAGATAAGCGGGTTTTTCTCTTTAGCGGGTTTTCTGAAGCGTGTTTTACTGTATTTTGATGCTCTAAAAATGCCTCAAATTTTATTTCGTTTTCAAAACGCAGTGTTATGAGAACTGTAGTTTCGAGGCTTCCCTATAAATATAAATACATATAATACTATACAAATAACAAACAAACTGTGCCTTAGGAAAATGTATAGTTTCAATAATTAATGTATAAACTGACAAGCCAGGATACACCAGGGATATTAAAAAAACGATAACCAATAATTTTAGTCTTCCTTAAATAATAAATAACTGCTTAAATAACAAACATATTTAGATATAATTATCACTGGCAATTAGAATTTAAAAAAAAGTGCTCTTTAACAGTGATTCACCAAAATTAAAGGTTGTGAAATAATTTAATATGAAAATACTTAATAATTTTTGTGCGTTAATGTTGGGGGTACGTATGTATACAAAATTAAGTTTTATTTTTTGTTGTTATAAGTTCTTGATTAATTTCAAACAAGTATCGGTATAGGTACACACATTTCATTAAATTAACTAGCTACATACTCACACATTTCTTCATAGATTTGTGAGCAATGGGCTATATAAGGTTCAAAGTTTGTAACGTTATTATTTTAATTGACGTGTGTACCTACAAGGGTTAAGAAATTATAATACATACATATATACTATAAACCAGGGTTGCAACTTTTCGGAAAACTTTCCGCAGTAGAATCACAAAAAAAATGCAGTACATTGAACTTTTTTGCAGTAGATTTGCTTTATTATTATGTTTTTTTTTTTCAAAAAACAAGGAAGATTAAAATTTAAATAAAATATTAAAGAATTAACTATTTTTTAATTTTAAATTCCATATCGCTACTACGTCTTTCATGACTTTGGCCTTCACCAACACTACTTAAGAAATTCATATAAAGTACAATTGCATTTACTTAATAAGAATTATAACCTTTTTGTGCAGATTTTATTAAAAAACTTGCTCATATTATTACAATTCGCAACATTAAAAAAAAAACGCAAACTAACAAAAACAATAAGATTTCCGTCATTGAATTTGTGAACAACGTCAGCTTTCAATATTCATCAAAACAGAGCCGTAGATATTAATAAAGTTAAGTAGGATGTGAGTATTTCCTGAAGAATTAGAATGATTGTAATGAATGACAAAATTAAAAAAATTATTTGTGGGTTATTTGTTTAAGGACAATTTTTTATAAAACCATAAATGCAGTAGATTTGATTTAAAAGCAATAGATTTATTTTGAGAATAAAATGCAGTAGATCTACTGCAACTGCAGCAAAGTGGCAACCCTGCTAGAAACTAGAAAAACCTTTCTCGCTTATTCTCCATACCTACAACATTCAGACAAATTCTCTAAAAATTTCATCCAATATTCTATACAGCCTATTAAAGAATGTTTGTTATTACGTTTTGTTCACAGTCAGACCTATTTGACGCGTCAGATGCCTTTGTATATTAAGTTTCACCACCACTTGATCCAAATTCCCATGCTTTAATTCGTTTCTTCGATATGTAAACTCATAAAATGAAAACGATTCGTTAACCACCTACAGAATATTAGACTTGTCTGAAAATTCCAAATATGTACCTAGACCTATAATAATAAAACCGTAATATTTTCGGAACACTAAAATAGGTATACAATTATCATTAATGGTCTGTATCCTATATAGCAGAGGTCAGCCCTGATACACTCGGAAGGTACACGCACATTCCTGAAGGTTCAAATAATCCAATATCAAAAATAATAATCCTTCGAATACTGAACTTGAAAATAAATTGTGAAATCTCCCACTACTGTTACTGCACACGTTTGTATTAAGCAATTCCAATTATTATTTTCGTGAAATCTGGAATAATTACTAGCATTACCACCAATCTCGAGTACGAAGTTTTTGTTGTAATGGTCGGTTCCTGCAGGATGCGTATCAATTACCAGCTATGTACATATAGGCACCTAGGCAGAAAGAAAGCACATTCCTATAATGAACATTCAACGCTTCCGCGTGTGTAAATTGCTCTCAGCTTAAAGTTTATTAACAAAATATTTCAGATCGGCTCGGCTGTACTCGTACTGTACGTACAAAAATTAATTGAATCCGCCAGGCTGAAATTTTCACATGCCATATCCGACGTGATTCTGTGTAATTCACCATAACTGTTTGTGTTGGATATGCGAAGGGTGATTGTGAATAGAACGTAGGTATACACTTATCTGTGTGTATTTTGATCAAATGAAATTTGATAGTCTCGGTGTGTATGCTCTGTACTGTTCTTTTAGAAGATTCAGTTCAGAGTCTTTTCTCTTGATGAAGGCCTGTGAAATTCCATTCTTTTGTAATGGAAACTTCTTGGTGAAGCAAAAGTAGATAGAGTCAGCTATAACAAAAGTACTGATGTTATATAAGGAATGCAAGAATGGTCGTGGTTAAGGTTAGGTATATTGTTGGGGATTGCGGGCTTCTGTATACTATATGTTATGCTTTAACCGACAAAAAGAGTGAGGCAAATTGTGGTTTTTCGGAACTCGTTGATGATGTGGTGTCGATGGTTTAGTGCTGATGAATACATTGTGGTTCTTATATGGTTCTATTTGGAGTATGTACCTATAAACCGGGGGGATATAATAATGAAATCCCCTAAACGCGATTATATTATTCGTGAAATTGGGTTTGGGGTTCAAGTTGGGGTTGAATGTTTGCCGGGTTTGCGTAAAGGTTCACGGTCTTCTTCTCTGCGAAATAGCTGTGTAGTGATGAGATATATTCTAGGAAATGTCTAAAGGAACAGAATAAACGATACAAAAGATTTGAATGTATGTCAAATATTTTGACTTGACATTGGCGACTTCATTGCTTGTTTCATATTTAAACATTGACAAATTTTCCAAGTTGAAAACAAATTTATGAGTTTCTTTTTACCTACATATGTATGTAGGTATATTCGGAAGCATTTAGGAATGAATACAAAATGTATCAAAAACCCTGGGATCAATAAGAGGACCTAACGCCAGTTAGCAACAGCAAGAATTTATTTAATTTTTTGGATTCCTATAGCCTTGAAATTTATATTTTTTGAAATGATGTAAGATGTAGAGACTTTGAGAGTAGGTAGGTACATTTATTCTCAGAAATAGGTACACACTTTACTACCAATTTGGGTAGTGGAAAAGTGGTTCGCGTTGCTTTTTATAGAAATATTCGCGACTTAATTATGGAGAGTTTTAAGATTAAAGAAAAGGAAAATAATATAGACACAGCTTAGCATCATCCGAAGGATGTTTTTATTATTCATATAGAAATTGTAAGTATATCCGTGGTCAATACCTACATTATATAAATGCTATGGACGTTGATGATCCTCTTCTCCATCATTCTTTATATTTCGCCAACAAAATTGTGACAAGTTGAAGTTATTATACCTACCTACACAACAAAAGAAAAAAACCAAAAACCTTTATTTATACTATGCAAAATAAAAACCACCATGGACCGTAAAATTATGAAGGATAATTTATTGCTGTAAATATAAAGGTGGATAAAAGTATATAGGTACATGTTTAATGTACATAGCTTCTTTCATTATACACCTAAACAACAATACAAAAATAAAATCTTAATCAAGAGAAAATCTTAAGGACCAAGAAAAAATATTAAATATACATGAAAGAAGAAATGTCTTTAATAAGATGTAAGTAGGTTTTTTTTCTTAAGGGAGAATGGGGCAAAGTATAGTTAGTTTTGGCTAAATAAATATTTTAAAAGGTTAGTTAAAAATATCTTGACGAAAAGGAGACTTTTGATGTTCATCCAGAAAGAGAGGGTGGACTTTATATATTTGAACAACCTTAAAATTAAAGAAAAAAGAATTTTCATACAAACATTCAGAAAAAAAAAACAAAACATTTTTATTTTTAGCAACACGCAAAATCTTAGACGATTTAGTATGATTTTTTTAAAATTTTTAACGAATTAAAATAGCCAAATGCATGTTCTATCATTTACATAATTATCATACTAACTCCAAGTGCCACTTTGATAATTACAAATGTGAAAATGGTATTAACTGTCACTAAAAATAATTATTTAGGCATTGTGCTATAGTTAAGAAATGTTAAAACCTAAGAACATTTTGGTAAAGAGCATTAAAGTTAGAATAGTTAAATATAGTATCATGGTAATACCTTAACATGAGGATAAGTACATTAGGATTTTTTTTGATTTTTAACTATCTCAAAATCAGTAACCACTTTAAATAAATTTTTGTATGCAAGACATTCTTATAATTTTAAATTATATTGAATATTGAATATTTTTAAGGAAATTCAAGGTTTCAAAAATGGGTTATCAGTTTTGCGAAATTGGAGTCTTAGTTCATAATTAATAATTGGTAGTCCAACTAAAGTTCTAAGAAAATTTTACAAAATTTTATATACAGGGTATCTCAGGAAGAATAGTCCACACTGAATATACCAGTACATGACCTGTCAGAATTCAGTAACTTATTCTTACTGAATCATAGAGGTTGTGGTTTTTTTTTAAGTTGTACGAACCCCTACTTTGAACAAGTTTTTTGATCACCCCTTCCACAATAGTTCTTTTTATTTTTTTTTTATTTTTACACTAAAACATTGCCCAGTCCTTTCTTTTTCTTACAATATTTTAAATTTTTAAACCATTTTTCATAAAATTATAAGAAAAGTCATAATTTGATATAGAAATTAATTTTTTACTTTAACCATTGAAAGAGCATCCTGAAAAAAAAAAATTGTTTTATTCGATATAGGTTGTTTCTCTTTAAAAATTACCTTGTTCTCTTAGTTTTTCAGAATGTATGAAACTTACCAAAGCTACCCTTAGATAGAAAGCTAAAACCATGCACGTAAATCAAAACAGACATGGTTCGAAAATATTATTTTTCCCGTTTGCGAGAAAATGAGTAAAAAATAAAAATAACGGCTCATGAAGAACCAGGGTCTAGTGACTTAAAATTCTCAACCATTCCTATGTGCGTGTTTGCAGGAATGGAGGGGACCTATATATTGCCGAATCCGAACGGCTAAAGTGAGCGGCGATAAAATGAGTATTGTCAGATAAAAAACCTTTTTTTAAAAAAAAAACATTTTCTGTGACTTTTAAGGGATACAATATTTTATTTTAGATAAGTATTCCAATTCCCAAAACAAAACTGGATCAGTCAAATCATTCTATCTCAAATGATTTCCTAGGTTAAGTTTAAAAACAAAAACTGCCATTTCTCATTTCTCTGAAGTAAGCAAAGCAAGGTCAGTTGAACAAAGTGTTTTTATATCATATAATTAGGTGTTTATAAGGGTGTTTATAAGTGCTAATCAAGTTACTTACTTACTTTAGATGGCGCTCACAGTCCAGGATGGACTACGGCCTCAACCAACAAGCCCCTCCAACCAGCTCAGTACCTAGCTAGCTGCCACCAGTTACACACTCCAAGTTGGTTATGGTCGTTCTCCACTTGTGTGCGCCACCTAAGTCAGGAGTAAATTCGAATACTTGTCGGGCTGGTGTGTTGGTGTCCATACGATCCACGTGTCCCACCCAGCCATGTAAGCCGCCGTATTTTCAGCTTTTTGACTAGGTCGACGTCGCTGTAAAACCCGTGTAAAGCTCGTTGCTGAATCTTCTCCTACATACTCCATCGATACAGACTGGACCGAAAATCACCCGAAGAATCTTCCTTTTAAAGCACCCAACAGCTTCTTATCCGTTTTTGACAGGGTCCATATATTCTGCCCCATACATCAGCATGACCAGGATGATTAGGGTCTTAAAGGTCTCCTTGGTTCTTTGAGAGAGGGCTTTACTACTACGGCTACTACACGGGCATACTTTCATCCGACCAAATTTTGAAGATAATTTCGTGTATACTACCTACCAATTCATACCCCTCTGCTTTGAATAGCTCGGATGGCAGGCCATCTATCTCAGCAGCCTTGTACTATTTAAGCTTTAGATATTGCTAACCGCACTTCATGTAGGTTGGGTGAACGGACATTGTGACCCACAGTACACATATAGAAGGAAATATTTTCCGAGTTTTCATTTTTGTTTAGTTCTGCGCATGTGTTGTATTTTGTTTTTTCTTTTTTTTTTTTAACTGTGGGCGAGGGTCACTGCGATTCGGAAACACTTATGTTTTGTTTTTGTAAATTCTGACAGGCAGGTCACTGTAATTTTCGAAGATGCGCAATATATTAACATTTAATATGTGTACTGTGATTGTGACCATCATCGTCCAAGTTGAATGGATTGTTCTGTCTAGCGGTATTTTGGATATCTTCGCCGTTTAACAATAAAGAGAAGTGTTGTTTCCAGATCCTCAACCCTGACTGTGTATCCACTACTATGTTCCCACTCTCATCTCGGCAAGCATCTGTTCTGGCCTTGTATCCTTGGGTAGATTTCTTAACCCTTCAATAAAACTTTCGAACATCACCCCTCCCAATTAAGTACAATAAAATAAGTACAATAAAACTCAATGCTCATGTACTTTTGGTAATACATAATTGAAATCAAGCAAATGGGTAAAACCTATTTTTCGTGGATCAATTCTCTTTGAAGACAACAGTTTCACGATGTAAACTCCTGACAGCTACTCGCAAAACATGAACTATGTTGAAATTCTGCGAGCTATGTGATCTCCGACGTGTATCCATATCCACTTGCGAGTAACTATCAAAAAGTTTGAGTGTTGAGAATAAAAATTTTACTCCCCGCGAGCTACTCTCAAGGGTGTGTCCGCTTGCGAGTCTGCTCTCGAGAGTAGCCTGAGAGCTACTCTCAATGTTTTTACTCTCAGATGGACACGCACCTTAGGCGCCAGCTACAGCTATCATTGAAACTCCTCATTGAAAATTTTAATGATTTATTTTAATTTATTGCATCCTAAAGCAAAGTCTATGATTATTTCGATTATTTCGATGCCAAAATATAGCTTTTAACTTAATTAATACATCTTGACAGACAAAATTTTCATTTCGGCCCAACCTTTCTTATGAAATGATTTTTATTATTTCAATGATTATTGATAAGGTAGTGCAATCTTGAATTAAAAAAATGAGAGTCATTTTATATGAAAGGTTAATCAATGAGTTTAATTGCTATTAATGTGTTAAAAAGGAAAATAAAAGTAAAATTAAGGTAAATGTTATTTTCTTTGGAGTATTTTTTTTACCTACTCTAACCCCCTATCCCCTATTATATATGACCCAGCCTCACATACATCACTGTTTATACTGTGAGTAAAACGATACTATCATACAAGCATGGGAAGCGTACAAACTCAATTCATTATAAATTCTGTATAGGAATCCAACATTATTTCGTGTCTTATCTAGAATGACAAGCTATTGTGAGGAAATTGCGACTGGGAAGATTTACACTCCATATACTACAAAGTCTTCATACTCGTATTTTTTTTTTTTTTTACACTCCATTCAGCCCACACATGTTTAATAAAACCTTCGCCCGCATATCTTTTTATTTTTTTTTTTTTTGTTTCCACTCACTCCTTTAAAATGATAAAATGTATATTTTGTCTTTTTATGATTATATGAGTAAAAGAAAAAAAAAATATATTGTATGCAAAATAAATTGCCAAAAAAAATAACACAAAACAAAAGACAAAAAAGTCTAAGTCCCTGTCATTCCAATATATAGCAAATTGGGATGGGGTACATTTTGTTGGGGCTTATATTAATGAGAAGTGTGGGTGGACGGGTGGACTAGTAAATAAGGACACGATTCGAAGAACAATTTGCTAAAATGGAAAAACATCTATCGCATAAACAATTTTCATTTATACGTAAATGATATTCCCAGGCAATTTTTGTGTAGGTATGTAAGAATATTTTATTATATACATATTATATTATTTTTCTTTATTTTTTGTTTGTGTCATCTTAAGTGTGTCAAAAGGGTGAAACAATTTGTAGAAGGACACAACATTTATGGAAAGTTGATTTCCATCTGTTTTTTTCTTTTTTTTTGGAATAGGGTTATGTTGGTTAAACCTTATGTCAACTTGAATATTATTGAAGATGATGGATGCTAATTTAAGGGTTACACATGGATTTTTGGTATTAGCTTGGCCTAAATTTAGGTCTAAAGAGATGTATAGATAGTCATTTGTAAAAATAAAGAGACGGATTTTTATTGAGTTTCTATTGTTTTTTTTTTCCGAATTTGGTATACCTACTTTCTTTTGAATTATTTCCTATTTCCGTGACCTTTGATCTTTAGTTATGAAATTGATAAATACTTTTGGCCTTAGGTATTAATCTACTTTCTTTTGGTTTGAATAAATATTTTTTTGTTTATAAATTTACATCTACCTAAAAAATTTCAAGCATGAAACAGGACTTTAGAGAAATTAACAAAGTTGCAATTTTTTTAAATTTGAAATTTGGTGATTCGACAATTTAACCAGAAATTTTCCGATTTTATTAAATACATTTTTTTTGGGTAGATATACATACATACATATATAACAACAAAAATAAACAATAAAATTCCTTTCCTCTTAACTAAACTTATTTTAAATAGATAAGTTTGGCATCACCGAAGTTCGTAAATTGTATTATATTTTTGAGTGAATATGAAGCAAACAAAATTATATTTTAAATTTACAAAAAATTAATTAACCCGTTAGGTACGAAATATCATACTTGGAAAGGCCTCCTGCATACAAAAAAATGAATAAATGATTAAAATCGGTGGATTCTCGAGTGCTCCAAAAAAGCTGTTCTATATGGCAGTTTTTGGCAAAATTTTGTCTAACAATTTCCTGCATAGAATTTTTTTTATCAAAATTTCAAGAGCCGTTTTCGAGAAAAAGATTTTTTTTAAGCTTTCCTGTCTTAGAAGTACCTACCGTTATTTTTTGAGCTAAAATCCTTCGTACGTTCCACTGCGGGATGAGATAGAATTTAAAGCGCCAACAGTCTGAAATATTGTTTTAAGACAAGAAAAAAAATTTATGGGAGGGGCTCAATTTACCGAAGGAGGGGCGATTTTCAACGAATAATAAAATATTAAAATATATTAAAACTCAAAATAAAAAAAATTACCTAAATGCATTCTTATTTGAAAAAATATATATTCATGCTCAGATACTCGTTTCAATGATTCACTGTCGAGGATTTATTTATAGAAGTCTCAGACATAAAATATTTAACTACCTGTTACCTTGAAAAATATTTTTTAAATTATTGAGAATGTTTAAGAAAAAAGCGATAGTATTTTAGAAACTGGACGATAACCAGTTATGTGGTTATCGTTAAGTTTAAAAAAAAACTATCATAAACTCGTAATATTATATTTATAAATTTATTGTGATATGTCAATTCGAGAAATTATATACTGTTCCTTATAACTTCGATATTAAAGTCTTAAGCCGGAACCACATCTATCTCATGTGGTGTGTTGTAGAGTCGTGTGTCGGTATCGCTCCAATGTATTTCATATGCATAGAGCCATATTTGTCTCGCGTGTTGTGTTGTGTGGAAATTTATTTTGTTCGATTGCGCCATACCACGCTATGGCGCAGAAATTTTTTTTAGTGTGCGGGATAGATAAAACAATGCTCTTGAAAACATAATAATAAAAAATAAAAAAAATCAGTTTGTAAGACAGCACGCTTGATTAATGTACTCAGTCCACAACACTCTACAACACACCACACGAGACATGTGTGGACCCGGCTTTAGTTATTCATTTAAGCTTAAATCAGTACAAAGTTCTATATGAATAGTAAAATTAATCTAATTTTATTCCCCGAATCTGTCTGTTTTGTGTGACAACAATTTCTTCCTGAAGTAAATATCCGAAATTAAAATACGACAGTACATCATTTATTTTTCATAACTTATTGGCTTCTTATTCGAATTTAAGTTTTTTATGCAAGCTAATTAGATTTTTATAAGGGGAGACAGAAATTAATAAAACATTCGGCGCTTCACAATTTTTCACAATGCTTCACATAACTCTGTGGCACTTCTGTTTTCTGTTTAGCTTCCTTTTTTAAATTAATGTTTATTGTTTTCTGATAAAAATTGAAGAAGAATTTTTCTTAAAACTAGCATTCCCGGCAAACTTCGTTCCACCTAAAATTGATTAAATTTTTATTATTATTGTCCTAGAAAGTCGAGCCTCTCTATATTGAAAGAATGAAACTCTTTTCAAATTAAATTGAATTTAATGCACTTTTTTAATTTAAACAGAAAATGGATTTAACACATTTCAATAATTTGAGAAAAAAAAATCTTTGTTTGTTCCAAAATAGCTTTTAACGGCCTTTAGTCCTTATAAATTGGCGTATTTACCCAGCAATCTCACTTGGACTCATCAGTTGACTAGTGCGAGGGCATTGACAATACACAATTTCCATTGAGTTCAATTAAATAGTGCTAAGTCTTCTATACTTGGCTGATCTATATCAGTAGTATATAGATTTTGTACACTCTCCCAAACATATCCTTGTGATAAGCTATATGATTTTCATAGTATTTAACTTAAACAGAAATCATTCACTGCAAATATTTATTAATGGGCAATAAGGTTTGACTGTTTCATTAAAGAACTTTTAGCTTTTGTTACATATAACTTTAAAAAATAGCTTATGAGTACGGTTTTTCACTGCATTCAATGAAGATAAAAGTTTCGTTAACAAATAATAAAAAAAAGTTAGCTAAAATATTAATAACTCTTGTTGGAAGGTCATAAACTGTTGGTTCCGAACAATATTGTAAATTATGCCAAACAGGTTTGTATATCATACAGACGAAAATTTAAAGTGGTATCGTAGTCTGCTGGTATGTGGAAGGTCCCAGGTTTAATCCTCAGAGAAATCAAGTAAGTAAAATATAAGTTTTTTTTAATTAAAATAAAATTTTATACATTTCAGAATAAGAAGAGGCAACTGCAAAACCCTTGTAAAAGAAAATAACAAATTAAAATGCACGCAAATTAATGCAAACACAAAAATTAACCTTGAATGCAGATTAACAAACACTATTTGTGCTTGGAGTAAAAAAATTTATTTTTGGGCAGAAAATAAATATTATTTGTAACAATCACTTTTTAGTTGCAGTTCGAAGGTTTTCTTTTTACAGGCAAGATTATTGGGTTTCTATTTGATGACTTAAATCATTGGTCACAAAAAACTCAAACGCTTGGTGCCTTTAATCGCTTGTGGTAAACAGTTTTTTCCTTGTGAAAAAAGAATTTTTTCTTTCAGTGTATTATTAAAAAATCGTCGTTGTTTGTTTTGTTGCCCAGTGCGTAAGAAAATAATGATTTACTTTGAAAAATAATACATATTTCAATTCAAATCCAACCTAATGCACAAATAAAAAAATGAGAACTTTTTTTTAAATAAGTAAAATAAAAAAATTGCGTATACGCCTGAGTGTACCGCACAATTTTATCTTTGTTTTAGAGAAAGTAGGACTAAGATCAATGTTACGCTGATCATAAATTAAAAAAAATGTGATTCGAAGAATTTATTTAAAACTCGACGGCTTTCTGGCACGCGAACAAAGTACTTTTATCGACTTAAAAGCGAAAAAACAGCAATAATTTGCCAAATGTTGGCCTTATTGCGAGACCGAATATACTCTATAGTGATTTTGAAGAGTGTAACGCCATCTTGATATTCATACCGTTTTTTTTAGGGAAAGAATTAATCGATTGTTAATTCCGTATTGTTTGTCATTCATCATCTATACTCCAGAAAGTATGCATTTTCGGATTTTCACGATTTTTGGATTTTCCCATCCCGTCGAAATTTACCTGATTCATTACAAATTCAAGAAAAATCCAAAATCCCTATGCTGAGGGAATAATTTTCAGTCGAGTCAAGGAAAAATTATTAAAAAGAAAAACTGAAAAATTTTCCTGATTAATCCTGTTCTGTTACATATGTATGTAAGTTTTGTGTTTCAGCCAAATTTGAACAAGACTAAATAATGTGTTTTATTTTAATTTTATAGCAATTGAATTTTAAGTCTTGTTGGTCGAAATCTTGCTTTTAATAATTATTGATTACTGTTTTTTTTTTTTTTTTTTTTTTAATTTTGTATTCCTTTTATTTATCGTCAGAAATGTTTGCAAGAATTCCTCAAATTTAATCAAACGATTCAGGGAGTTGTGTGCTTACACATTTACCGAATGGGTGGTTTATTTGAATACATTTACAAACAAACTGAAAATTCAATGTATCTGTCAACATCAACACCATTTAGGTACCATACTATACGACAGGCATTATTCCTTAAAAAAAAGGATATGGTTCCACTTCCATCGTCCTTTCTAACAAATATGAAATCAAATGCCAATATAAATTTCCATCGTGAGAGGAAGAGAGATAGACGACAGACGTATGTATGTACTGTCAGGCCCCATATTATGTCCTGATGGAATAAAGATGGACTCGATCTCGATAGCGCATTTCAAGGAAATTTATTTAGTCGTTTCCATTCGGGATCCGTACATGGACACTGTTTGCATTTTGTTTTTGTTGTTTTTGTCGCTGCTGGCCCATATTGGTCGCATGAAATCAATAATTTACCATGGCATATGATGATGAATAAAAAAAAAATTATGAAAGAGAAGAGAATATCAATGTCAAATAAAAAAAAAACGATATTCAAAGTTTTTTTTTTTCTTCAGAGCCTGAGCGTCCCTTCTTCTTAAAACAAAATGGGAAAATTTTTAAAGTTCTACCAAAGGACACAAAAGTTCAACAACAGCAAGACGTGAACTGACTTTCAAGAATCGCGCGCATTATTACACGAGTCAAGTATCCTTTTGATAAGAATAACAATCATTTTAGGTATGGTACGTATATAACAATTCCTTTATGTCCTTAAACAGGTGCTCATGTTTGAAAGTATTGTTTGCATCCTTTCTTTAGGACACTGTTTGTGTAAGTATTATGCGCCGCAAGTCAAAGACTTTGTTCCTGAATAATAACATACGTCACAGGGACAACGATGTCGCTTGAACAAAAGAAGATTCATGAGAAATTTTTCTTTAAAAAAAAAAAAAAAAAAAAAAAAAAAAAAAAAAAAAACAACAACTCCTTTACAATGGAAACAATACCAGAAAATGAAACAATTACTATTATGGCCACACTCCCCTTTCGTCTACAGGTTGAAGGACTCAAACAATTTTCGTTTACAAAGCCTTCCTTATTATTTAATTTTTTGTTTTTATAGGGATGTGTTTATTTTTTGTTTGGCGCGACCTAAGAACAAGTAGTGAATCCTTTATGTCCCCATTTGAGAGCCTAGAGGTTATGCGAAATCAACATCAAGCAACAACAAAAACCATTTGAAGCAGACTTTACTTTGTTCTTCAAAATCATTCATATTTATTCGCACATTGTTCAGTGATATTTTATTGTTCATCATAATCATGATCATCATCACAAAATATGATGTCATATTCGTTTAAAATATGCTAAAGGACGATTTTGTCTCAAGGGTTTCTCAAAACAAGATACGCATCAAACCAAAAAGGATAAAATAAAAACAAAACAAAAATAAAACAATTGGATTGCTTTATGATTTTTTTTATTTCCGTTTGAATTATATTTTTTTTTATTTTATTCAAAATCAAACCCTTTGCGTTTATGGATGATTTTTTCCACTTAGTAAACGAGATATAAAAGGGTTGCTCTTATATGATGCTTCTTAAACGAAAAGGACATCACAATGATGAAGTAAGGATGGATAAAGGAAACAGTTTTAAGGGTGGATGGTTTTCTTAAAGAACATTGAACAATTTTGGTGAGCACGTGTCAAAGTTTGCTTCCCCAAATTTGCTTAAAATACGGATCAACTTGTTCGTCCTTTGTATGTACATATATTTAAAAAAAAAAAAATTGAACTTTGAACGTAATTTGATGTAATTTGATATGTGCAAAAGGCGAACACATTCATTATGCAGACCAAAAAAAAAACACAACCTAAATGGGTTTCTTGTGGGATCCTTTTTGTTTTTGATTAAGATATTCAATTCATTAAAACAAATAAGTGAACATTTTTATTAAATCAATTAAATTTACATAAATTAAGAGTAAGAAACTTTTTGATGATGCTATGAATTCTAATGATTTTAACTTAATACCTACCTACTTTGATATGAATCTATACCTATGTTTGTATATAATTCAGTGAATAAAATTTTTTGCTATATATTGGCGAAAATTTCGTTATGTAATAAATCTAATAATTTATATGAATGTGGCATCTGATTATGTTAATTTTTTGCTTTCAGTGGAATTTATATCGCAAGAGTAAAAAAAAAACTTTTTCTATTTTTACTTTCTTTCATATAATGGACCCTATTGTGTTGATTTATGTCTTTCGTTGATGTTGTTGTTGTCATGTGGGTAGAGTTCTGAAGTAGTAAGGTTTTTTTTTTTTGTTATAAAGAAATAGAGGCGAATGGTATCTTAAAGTTTCACTTAAGAAAAAAAAAATATTAAATGCTTGAATAAATTGCACGTATCCCTAATATAAGGACATTAAATGCAGACGACTGCTTAGATCACACTAGCTCTTGCATTGTATTCAAATTGTTGAGAATTTTAAAAATTGTTTGGTTGTTGAAACTAGAGAAAAATGCTTAAGGGCATCAGAAAAATTAATTTTTATTTATTCAAGAGGGCAAGTATTATACTCTTAACAGCTGATTTAAATTGGGATCTAAACTTATTAAGAATTTGGTTTGCTCAACATAAATTAATAATTAGTTCAAAAACCAAAGTAATGTTCTTTAATCTATCCGAGATTAAAAATTTCAAAGTAGATCTTTTTTCCATGCTTCAGATTGCCAAAAATTCAAACTTTTGAACTATCCTTGTACCTCTTATTTTTCCTCTTGTACTTTTTCAAGTTCTTCCAGTTGCAGTGATGGATGTTTTGGGATAGAGAATGTATAAGTGAATTCAAATATTTGGGGCTTACTATTGACTCTAAAATGAGCTTTTACAACCACACAGAAAACCTGAGACAGTACTATCGTGGCACTTCAAGATATTTTTATTTTCTTAGGAATGTATGCTCCTTTCAACTTCTTATGAAAATCTATTATGGTATTTTGCACTCTAAACTACAATATGGAATTTAATGTTGGGGAGGCACTTATTACAACAAGATTCAACCCCTTTTGGTAATGCAAAGGTTTGTTCTAAGGAAAATTTGCCGAAAACCTCGCAATTACCCTAGTTTTCCACTTTTTAGGGAATTGAAGGTTCTTCCAGTTCGACATTTATACTGCTTCAAAGTTCTCTATGAATTCTTCAAAAGGTAGGGAAATCTTAATTTCAGAATAATTTCAAATTATAAAATTCGCGGAAATTTTTTAAATCAAGTACATATACCGTCTTTTCGTACAACGGCATTTCGTAAATTTTATGATGTGGTTTCATGTCGATTATTTAATAAGCTTCCACACTCTATCAGAGTTCTTACTTCTCATTCATAAAACATGTAAAAAAATGGCTTCTTTGCTTTGATGTGGAGAGAATCGAAGCATTGCTGAATAATTAGATGTTACTGATGTTTTGATGAAATGGTAAATTTTAATGCAATTTTCGAATTTATTACTTATTAACAGTTTAACAAATATGAAAATTTTCTAATCTTATGGATCACCTCACCCATTCCAATTTTTTATTTTGAAATTATTTGCCTATAGTTATGATAATAGCACTATTTTTATTATATAAAAAATATCTTTGTCACTCATATTTCTTTATTTCATATGCATAGTAAATCGCAAAATTATATCTATCTACAGTGGTGTGAAAAACATTCCGGATTTTTTTGGTAAACTGAATTGATTGTTGGTTTGGGATATAAAAATGAAAAAATCAAATGTTTGCAACTTTTTCCCATTTTTATTGAACAATTTTATTATTTGAAATAAAAATCATGGAACTTTATCCATCAAACCAAAAAAAAAATCAAAAAATTAAAGTTAATTCAAAATTTTAATGTGAAAAACTAACCGGATTTTATTTTTTTGCAATTAACTTTTATTATTCATTTAATATTTTGTCCAGTAACCCCTGTTTTTTATCACAGCTGGGCATCAACGAGGCATTGACTGGATTAAATTCTCGAAAACAGAAGCAGGAATATTCTCTCATTCATTTTTCAAAGCTGCAAAAAGAGAAGTTGTTGACGTGTGCTTTTTTTTCCCAACCCGCCTTTTTAAAATGGCCCACAAAGTTTTATATTGGGTTTAAATCAGGTGATTGAAATGGCCATTCTAAGACACGAATATTTTTAGTTGCAAACCACTCTTTTAGCAGCTTTGAACAATGTTTGGGGTCATTATACTGCTGAAAAACCCAACGCAGAGGCATTTCTTCCTCTGCGTATGGAAGCATTAATGACTCCAAAATGTCCCTATATTGGAAACGGTCCATAATTCCTGTGATTTGGTGTATAGGACCGCAGCCTGCTCCTGAAAAAACAGCCCCAAACCATCACCGAGGCTCCACCGTGCTTTATACTGTAGGGAGTAAATTTGCAGGCTTTAATCGATTACCTTTTGAGCGCCTCACTGTCCTTGCACCATCGGAGTAAAATAAGTTGAATTTGCTTTCATCACTGAAAAGCACACTCCTCCATTTGCTTAAAGACCGGTTAAGATGATTTTCTGCAAACTCAACCCTGGGTTAAATGTTTTGATTAGGAATTTTAAGTCTTTCCCAAATACCTTTTACGAATTACCTTTTTTTACGATGTTTAGCAGTAAGAAGAGGTTTTTTAGCTGGTCGAAATGCAAAAAGACCGAAATCTCTTAAACGCTTCCTGACCGTACTTTGCCCTATGGGTAGATTAAGTTCATCACAAATTGTCTTTGAAGTCACAAAAGGGTCTTTAAGCACGAAATTCTTTATGCGCCTATCAGTTTTAATTGTTGTTTTGCGAGAGCGTCCACCAAAATGATCTGCTTCTACTGATTTTCCACTTTTAAATTTTTTAATGATGTCGCAAACCGTTGACGTTAAAATTTTAAAGATTTCAGCGATTACTTTTTATTTTATACCGGCTTGGAACTTTTCTATTATTTCGTATCGAATTTTGTTGCTATAACGTGTTTTAGCCATTTTATGCACTATTATTTCAACTTACACAGCTCTCAACTTGTAAAACCCATTTAATCTACAGCTTGAGTCAAAAGACTCGAAAAAAACGTTACTTTAACATCGAGACTCGCAATCTTCTTGAAATCCGGTTAGTTTTGCACAGGCATGTTACTGAGTAACTTTATAAAATAATTTTTTTTTATTGTTCTTGTCATCGTAGCATTAATTTTTTAAGGTTATTATTAACTTGTCTCATACTCTTTACAAATTATTAACAACTTATGGAAAAATTTTAGTTTTCTACTTGGTATTAAGAAAATCATTACTATGGGAAAAAATCCGGAATGTTTTTGGCAGCACTGTATCTATTTATCGTGTAAAATTCAAACTTCGACGTTATAATTCTAACGATGATGAAGAAGTCCGAAAAACTCGGTTTCATCATATATTTCATTAGTCTGTGCCCTCATGCTTCTGTGTGTTTGACAATCCGTGGCATCCACTGTAATTTAGGCTCATATATGGGACATTCGCGAAAATAGTAGGTATGCCATATAAAGGTCATTCATTGATCATAAAAGGTCATAGCTATTTTAAGAAGATGGGCAGGCTTAGAAAATTATGTATCCAGGGTTTATGTGTTTCTCAAGGTCAGCAGTAATTTTTGATACCCCATATAGATTTATTTATTAGATAGATTTATTATTCATAAAAAACTTAATATTTTTAACAATATTTGGCTTATACATATTGAATAGTATAGGGCATGGCAGTAATGCCGTCAGCCCGAGTGGTAGCTATATAATCTTATGTTTGCACAATCGGTTTGTGTTTTAAAAGGAACTTTTAGTTTAGTCAAAACAAAATAAATAAGAATAACTCAAATAATCTATGTTACAATTTCCATAAATATTAGTTAAAGAAAAGAGAAAATGTAATTAAATTTACATGATTAAAAAACAATATACCGTTACTACATTATATGAAATTAATAGAAATAGTACGTCGGATCAATATATTTAAGTGAATGGCCCTAATTTTAATAGGTTTTGGAACTAGAAACTCTCGTTAATTATTTTAAATCTATACGTTGACGCTTCGGTATAATATTTTATAAGCTGCAACCAGTTATACCCATTTAGCAAACAGCAAATATAGTCTTGTCCTAAGGTGTTGCTGCCAAAGATTGACCTCCTAATCTCCTTTAGGATTGGACAAGTTCCGAGAAAATGACCAACATCTTCTCTCTCGCGTAAATTACAAAGACTGCATATGTTACTTCTTTCCGACCTGTGTGGCATAAAGTTAAGACGAAGAAGCTCGCCCCTCATCTTAAATATGATACCGATTCCTCTGCATGTAAAGTTTGAGTTAAAGTAGTTGAATTGGTTAAGGTTATAATTTAACTTTGAGTAAAATATCCGCTCTGTTGATAATCTAGCCCGTTCTATAAATGAACATCTCTCATTTTCATCAGTTGTTTGAATTATTTCATAAAGCACTTTTTTTTAACTGGTGTGCATCTTTCCCTTCCAAATTGATAGTATATCCACAGTCCGCTGCAAGCTTGCACCAATCCTCGTACCATATACTTTTATATTTAACTGCATACTTCCATAGTTGTTTCGGCAACCTTGAGTTTTCCATACCAGCTATTTTAATAATGTAGTCTGCGTTTATTTTCAACGTTGAGATGAAGAGTGTTGGTAGGCCGGTTTCCAGATAGTACATGTACTTCGGAGTGTTTATTGGTAAAAAGAAAGTTTTCCTCAGAAAAAAACTTAAAATATTATCAACAATATCATACTTTCTTACTCCCCATACTTGAGCGCCATATAGAAGAACAGATCTTGCAGTTGCATTGAAAACTTTGTATTTGGCGTTTATTGACACATGTTTGTTATTGAATACTTTTTTCCAATTAATGCATATCGCAGATTTGGCTAAGTCAGCTTTCTGTTTAAGATGTTTTTCCATATTAAGGTTGTACGTTAACTCTATTCCAAGGTAAGTGTATGTTTTTACTACTTCCAAGCTTCTTCCAACATACCTCCAATTTTCCCCCCTTGAAACTCTGCCACTTCCATTTTGAAAAATCATAACTTTTGACTTCATCGTGTTCACCTCCAGGCACCACAACTGGCAATATTCCGCTAACCGATTAATCATCATTTGCAAGGATGTGGGTGATTCTGCTAGTATCACAATATCGTCGGCATACATTATGACTTTAATCTGCATGTCACCAAGCCTAACGCCACATGGCAAATATTCGGTCAGGTCATCTAGAAAAAGCGCAAAGAGCAAGGGACTTAAATTGCAACCTTGCCTAACTCCTCGATTCACTTGCAGCTTACTTGAAGTATTTTTTCCATCAAAAACATACGCCTCAGTCTGTTGATAAAGTTTTTCCAAAGCTTTCACAAATTTAGATGACACTCCCAGATTGTACAGCTTGTAGAAAAGAGCATTTCTGTTGATGGTGTCAAAAGCTGCCTTAAAGTCCACGAAAAAGGCATAAAGTTTTTTATTGTGACTTATTTTAATCCGGGCCAAACTACATAGGACAAAAATATTGTCTGCTGTTGAATAACCTCTTCGAAAACCAGATTGGTATTCACTCAATTTATTGTTCATTTGCACCCATCTTGTAAGTCTGCAACAAAGTAACGAAGTATAAATTTTCAAGGATGCGTTCAGGAAAGAAATGCCTCTATAGTTGTTTGGATCCTGCAGATCACCTTTCTTATGGATAGGCAAAATCAGAGCTTCGTAGAAGTGTTCAGGAGGGACACCAAAGTTATAAATTATGTTGAGTGCTTCAGATAACTTTTCTTTGAAGAGATTAGAATTATATTTATAAAACTCACACGAGATACCGTCGGTGCCTGGAGCTTTTCCATCTTTAAGCCCGTTTAAAACTATTTCCACTTCCTCTTTTAATATTTCGGAGTCTAAAATCTCATCCTGCAAATAAGGTCTCGCATAACTTAAAAATGTTGGTGCCAATGTACAGTTCAAAAGCTTTGTGAAATGCTCATAAAGAATATCCAAGTTGATGTTAAGGCCGGATTTCGAAAACTCATTTCCATTTACCTTCCTTGTTATGGCCCAAAACTCTTTAGAGTCTCTACATTGTCCTAAAGACATCGCCAAATTTTCTTCATGCTCTCTTTTCTTTTCCCTGCAACAGAGTTTGAATCTCTTATTAGCTTCGATATAAGTAGTTCTAAGACTTCTTATGTTGAATTTTCTTATAAGTTTCAGGAGGGCCATAGATTTCTTTCTTAATTTTTCACAAGTTAGATCATACCATTTGTTTTTTATTCTGAAGTCCGAATTTCGCTGCATAAAACTTGCTGCATCCCTTATAAGTAGATCTAACTCAGGTAAGGGAAAGTAGTTTACGATCAAGTTTGATTCTTTAGTCTGTAAACTTCCATCTACATTTGCTTGAAACTCCGTTTTTCTGTTGTTTTTCCAAGTTAAGGCCTCGTAGTTTTTACTTGTATCCTTTGTAGATTCCTGGATACAATCAGACCCAATTTTGAGAATTATTGGAAGATGATCCGACAAGATGAGATTTCCGACCTCAAAATTTTTTATGATTGAGTACCAGTCTCCACCAACAAGACAATAATCTATAGTTGAACTACCTTGCTTCCCTATAAATGTCAACTCCCCGCCCAAATCTCCAAAAGCACATCCATTAAGTATACTCAGTCCAAACTCGTTACACAGCTCCAACATTTTAATTCCCTCGGTGTTAACCTTTTGGTCTTTTGCCTTTCTTTTTTGAATTCCTTGATTAACAGTGGGTTCCTTATTTGCTGTTCTAGCATTTAAATCTCCTATAATTAAAAGATCATGTGTTTTTAAGGAGCAAAGCATATCATATAGATTATCATAATCATTCTGCCATATAGAACAATTTAAATATATTGGAATAATAAACATTTTCTTTTGATAGTTTTTAATTTCGATGTAAAAAAATTCGTTAACTTGAGTAACTTCATAATCAAGTTTTAAATCTTTTTTGATTGCCAAAAGTGTACCACCACTTGCTCTTCCTTTGTTCGCAGTCTTCTTTGCCGCAATATAAAAACAATTATAAGACGAAAAAAATTTTTCAAAATTTATACTTTTAGCTTCTGCAACGTGTGTTTCAAAAAGACATATAAAATTAAACGTGTAGAGAAAATTGATAAAACCTGGAAAAATCCATTTATTACTAAGTCCACCTACATTATACGCCACAATATCAATTTCACAAATATTTTTTCTTTTATCCGATTTCACCTCAATGCCACCCCTGTGCTAACGACCAGAAATTGTGGGTTGTACAGAGTCTTGCTGAATGACATTTCTTGCCAACGTTCTGTCACTGTCACTTTTAAAGTCAGTTGGTAAACAACATGCAAAAATATTTTCGGGAATACTAAAAGTTTGCGAAATTTTATTAAAGCCGCACATATTTCCGTGTCGTAATCCTTTTATATCATCCCAAACAAATTGCAAGTCTTCTACATAAAGTTTATCATCTTTAACCACTACTTTTAGGCTCGCACGGTTCTGCTTGATCTGTTTTCGGACGTGAAGCAGACGAGCTCTCCGTCTTCTCATACTCGGTGGATAATCTTTTTGTATAGAGATATTTGTATTTTTTAAGTTGTGTGTATTTTTCAATATATAATAAACATCATTTTTATTTTCAAATCGAACAATAAAGTTTTTAAATCTTGGATTCCATGACTTTACTTCCTTGATAGCATTTGTGTTTATCTTGTTTATGTTGCCGTTTGACAGATTGGAACAAAGCTCCACGACTTGATCTTTTTGTTCAATTGTATTGTTGGCTTCAATTTTGAACAATAAATTTCTTTCCGTGCTTTGCTTTTGAATGTATTCTACTTCCTTTTCTAATGTGTTCACTTTGGATTGAAGTGATATGATATGCAATTTAAGCTCGCTATTTTCCTTTTTAATTGCACCCATGTCCAAACGAAGTTCGTCTATGTCGGTTTTAGTTGCAAGATCTTGCTGTTTTAAATCAAATAATTCCATTAAGTGCTCTACCGTCATATCCGCCACTTTACTAGGAATTTCAATTTGTTTGCCTTTCTTTGTTATAATATTCATCTTTTCCGGTGAAGTATCTGATATTGTGCGCTTTAATACTTTGCTGTTCATTTACAGTAAAAGTTGTTTGTCTTCTCGAAAAAAATTTTATTCAATGAATTCAATAACTAAGAGGACTTGCCTTTCTATTTTCTTAAGCAGAGATGATTCTTAAGTGTTTAAATAAACACCGCCACCACTTTTTTAAAGTTATTTTTACTTTATAAGTTAGAAATTCAAGTTAAATTTTGGACGTTATCTAGAGCTAAACCTTCTGAATTCGCACCCCATTCGATACCCCATATACACTGCGCTTCAACTGAAAGCACAACAATTTTCTAGGCTACTTTGTCGATTTTTTTTTTTGAATTTTGGGCTTTAATGTATCATCTGATGATGTTTACAGTTGGTTTATGATGCTATTAAAAGAAATTAGAAAGAATAATTCAAAAAGTACCGCTATATTTTCTCTCGCACTCTTGCAAAGCGTGTTATATGGAAAAAATTTAGACTTTTTTTGCGTCAACTGAATAGACACAAATATTGAAATTGGGAATAAAAATAAATGAAATGAAATGAAACAAATTTTTCTTAACTAAGTTTTTTATTGGTTAATTCTAGTATTGGGTACCTTTATTCACAATGACTTCATAAATTCGGTCCGGCATGGAATCGTCCAGCGTCTTTATGTACTCTAGCGAAATTTAACTCCAGACTAATTTAATGGCTACAATAATTTTTCCAACTCATATAGAGCCTAGAAAACTCTAAACGCATGCATTTCTGTTGCTCGTTTAGAATTGATTTGTTTTGGAGTTTCAATTGTTTTAGATGAATTGCACTATTAATTACTTTAAGGACTGTTGAAACACTTGTACCAACACCAGCTTTTTGTTTTATTTTTGCCGCAGAGTCACACGAATTGGAAGCACATCTTAAAATTGCTCTTCGCTCTATGTACTGCTGTTGTTGCCGTTTTTTTTACCTCCTTTCATGTTTTTTTTCGTACGAATCTTGAATTTTAAAGTGGGAATAGGTCACATTAAAACTTCGTTCCAGTGTTCAAGCGGTTGGTCCTTGCTCTCTTAATAAAACGATTTTGACTTTTTCAAAACAATTTAGAGATTTTGACCTACCTATCTTTATTTAAATATCAATTAAACGATTAAATTTCACTTAGAATACTTCAACTGTTGATCTAATTTGCCAAAAACCTCAAAACGCTCATAAATAATGAAGACAATGACCTTGTGTCTATTCAGTTGACACAAAAGAAATCTGCATTTCTCCATATGGAACGCTTTGCCAGAGTGCGAGAGAAAATATAGCGGTACTTTTGGAATTATTTCTTTTCTCAAAATCATAAGCCAACAACAAGTATCAATTATCATAAGATGATGCATTAATGCACAAGGTTTGGAAAAAATGGAAAACGAACTTTAGAAATTTTCACACAGAAAACCTGAGACAATACATGAGACAAAATGGAAAACGAACTTTAGAAATTTTCTGTGCTTATTCAGTTGAAGCGAAAGCGCCTAGTGTTTTTTACTTGAAAGTTTTTTTTTTCCAGTATTCAGATATTTTCGTAGGCGGGGGTTCGAGCACTCAAAAGATTTAATATATAAATGCTACTTAGTATGGTATACTAATTATCGCAATTTGAGGGGGGAGAGGTTTCAGTAGAATACATATGTTCGTGTTCGACAATAAAGGTGGATGCCGAAAAATATAAGCGCAAATTTTTTATTTTAGGTTAGATATAATATAATTTTTAAGTGTTCAAATATTCTGGTTTTTGGAATTTTGGCTCCAATACTTTTGGGTTATACGAAACCTCATTAAATACAAATATTTTAAACTTGCATATGGAGTTTTGTATACTAACCTTAGTATCTACCTATATATTTTAAATACATTATTTATTGAAGAAAATTAGAATAATTCTGACGGCAGTTACATTGACCCCTCAACCATGCAATGCTTAATTTGCCATAAACTATATCTTCCTTAATTTGCTTAATAAAAAATAACAGTATTTTATTTTTCATTTGATTAAAATATTTCAAATGTCAAATTACAACTTTATTGCCAAACGCAGATATTTTTGCTTATCCAACATGTTTACAATTGTATTTAATTTTCCCAGTAAAACTGCTACCTAAGGCGCCAGTTATAGCGATCAGGAAAATGGATCAGAAAAAAATTTTCTTTTGTATAGTTCAATGTTTTATTATAAGATTTGAAATATAAAAAGGATACGAATCGATGATAAACCAATTGAAATATTTTTTTCATTAAAAAAATTTAATTTGTAAGAAATACTTTGTCTAAAACAAGTACTTATTCATTTTTCTGATGTAAATTTCGTACAGAAAACGAGTTTCCATCAGAAAATTAATTTTATAGAATAAATATTTCCTCCAAAGAAAATTTTGTTAATGAAATAAATATTTTAAATGATTTATCATCGATTTGTATCATTTGTATATTTCAAATCGTATGATAAAACATTAAATTATCACAAAGAAAATTTTTCCTGATGAGTTTTCCTGATCGCTATAACTGGCCTCTAAGTAGTACAAAAATATAAAAACAAATGTAATTAGTTTTTAAGTCGTTTTTGTTCAATAAACATCAACGGACGAAGCTCTGCCCAAAAATAAAAATTGTCTTTTTTTTTTTTATTCTAACCGGGAGTTCAGTACGTTACTCGGGTATGGTATGTTTCGCCAGAATTGTTTTGCAAACTAACGTTTCGTGGTGGTTTATTTCGCCGCCGTTTTTTGTTTCGCATTTTTTTTAATCAGCGTTTGGTTGTTTGGCATTTTATGTTTTGCAAATTACCTTATGTTTTTTAAAATATTTGCCCCATAATTATTTCGCATTTTTCATTTCGCAATATAAGTTAAGTTATTTTTTTAGTTGGCATTTTGTTGTTTTATATGGCATTTTGTTATTTAGCTTTTTGTTGTTCGGCATTTTGTTGTTTAGCTTTTTTTTATTTGGCATTCAATTGTTTCCAATTTTTTTTTTGGCTTCCGCTAAATTACATGCCTTAAAATTTCGTGCGAAATGTATGTAATTTAATGGTAGCCAAAAAATTGCGAAACAATTGAATGCCGACTAAAAAAAAGATTGAAAGGAAGGGGAGACGTGCAATCTGATCTACATCGGGACAACTAATGTCGAATTCCTTTTAACAAAAATATTCGATTTTTTTTCTAAACAGAATCGAATTTTTTCTTTTAATACAAGGGATTTGTCCAGAAAAGTCGATTTTTTCTTCTGAACAAATCGATTATTTTCTTAAAAGGAATTCGACATAAGAGATCACTGGAGACGAGATTAATCGAACACAAAGCGGATATTCTGAACAAAAGAGAATCAACTGGGTTATCACAACATATACTAGAAACTGGACACTGCAGACTTTGATAACACAATAATAATGGACAAGGAAAAGAGAAGAAATAATAGATACACACTTGAAAGTTTACGTATACAACAAAATATAGACAAAACAATGAATACACAGGAAGATAGAGACAACACAATAGCAAGTTATTCTCTTGCATTAAGAGCGGTGTGATTTTTCAATAAATTTTAATTGTTTTATTTTCATTTAGTTTTCCAAAGTGCTGTGCTGTAGGTTTTATTTAATTTGTCTTTCATTTATTTTCAAATAATGTTCAATAATTTATTTTTATTTTAGAAAATTTCAAAGTTTAAAGTTATCACCATATTTATGAATAATTATTATTAAATGTAACGAAAAGTTTTTTCATGTAAGTTTAACCTCAAAAATTTAAAAATTTAAATTGTTAATTTTAAGTTTCTACAGATTTAATAAACTACCCCTGATGAAGTCGAGAAATTACGACGAAACGTAGGGAAAAAGTATGAAATAAAGTTTTATTTGCATATAGAAGGAAGTGACCAAAAAAGCCCGATTTATCATAAACAACAAAGTTTCATATTTTATATATTTCAAAGGAAAAAAAATACCTACATAAATAATACTTGTATGGATGTACTATTTTAAGAAGATAATTTATCAAAAAAACCAAAAAATTAAATTTAATAAAAACCGATCCTCATGGTCAAATGATGAAAACAACTTAACGCAAAATGATCTATCTGCGAAATAATAATAAAAGATAACATAAGAATTACGAATTAAACGAAATATTTAACGACTAAGGCAAAACAAAGAAATGCCAAATGAATTTTGCCAAACAATGGTGACCCGTATTCTGCTGGTAGCATTTATCTAAAAAACATTTATCGTCTGACTTTTTTTTAAACGATCTTTAGAAAGCTACTTATGCTCTCTAGGAGACGAATACTTTTCTTAAAAGTTCAATATTGTTTTAGATAGCTGATTGACGTTTCCGTAAGCCCAAAAATATTTAAGAGAAAATCTGTCAACGTCGCTTTTAATTAAGTTAAGCTTATAAAATACGTGCACTAATTGTCTCCGAAAAACTGTCAATAATAATTAACCTTTTAGCCAAAGAAAAAAGCTCCAAAAAGTAAACACCAGAAGTTCATACAATATCGATATGTAGTTCATTTTTCTATCCAAACATTTCTTTTTTTTTACAAATTTATGTGTGGTGAATGAACACGATTTGGCACTTCTTATGGACGACCTAAATAATTCCACAGATTTATTGTTTGTAAATGAAAAAAAAAAAAAAAAACTAATTAAATCTCCATCACATGGGAAGTTCCTTCCTGTTTCCATCACAGGTCTGGATAAAGTTTATGCGCGTGTAGATGGGTTTATATAAAAACGTTTTACAGACAGACATCTGGGACTATATAACTATGCAATCAATCAATCTATCAGTCAGTTTGTTTCATATACGTGTTGAAATACCGGTACCTACGACAAACTCACATTGGTTAATATCAAAACAGGATGTAATGGCTGAACAAATATTCGCACTTTAGTTTGAATTACACAAATAAATTAAAATACATTGACTATGGCCGGTGTGGCTGATATGGTGGCCGGTGGAGGTGGGGTTATGTTTTTTTTTATTATTATTTTATTTATGTGTATAGTTGTTGTGTATAGGTATATAACGAACCGTACTTCTCGACAATTGTCCATCGGCCAGCCGGAACAAATAAGTTTCAGCAATGCCGCACAACTCACATCCTCTCACAGGATAATGGTGTTCGAAAAACTTAATTGTTGGTTCATGGCAATGTTTATTGTCCAATTAGAGAGACCCGTACAGATCACATTCACTACAACTTACATTGGCATGAGGATATTTTTGCAAGGAGGCCTCCTTCGTTTATCGTACCACAGTTTACCGTATACCCCATAAAGTGGGCGACAGATGTATAGAGTAAATTCCAATTTACCTTCCTATACCTACAGATATATAATACTACATGAATTCGAACATTCAGGGTGAAAAACGAGGACATGAAGTACAAAATGCCAACTCTGAGAGTTAGAGAAAGATACTAATTGAAGTTTAATAGATTGCCCAGTCGAAGTGAAGTGTTTTGTTTTGGAGGTTCATTTTGTGTGCCCTTAATACACATCAGGGCCGCACTTAAAACTTTGTTGATAAAATAAGGAATCAATCTTCAAAATCAGAAAACAATCAAATTTTTTGAGAAATCGTTGTTATCATACAAACGAAAGGTTTTCGCATTTATTTTTTTACAAATTTTTTCTATCAAATTTTGACCGTAATTGCGGTTAACGGTAAAATTTAAGTGACAATTTTCTTAAAGCAAATCCAATGTATTTGAGTAAAATTTTGACCAGCGCTGAGCTAGTTTAATGATTGGTTTATATTTCTTCAAAAATATAATCCTTTCGTAATATGTAGTGAAAATAAAAATTGATTAGCAAACTTTTTAGGGCTGGCAACGAGACGAGACCAGGCGAAACTTTTGTTAGTCTCGTCTCGGTCTCGTCAAAGTCGAAAAATTTTAGTCTCGTCTCGGTCTCGGTCTCGCCTAACCAAGTCTCGTTTTTCTCGTGAAAATTTTAATGTGCCAGTCTCGTCTCGGTCTCGGTCTCGGTCTCGGTCTCGGTCTCGGTCTCGGTCTCGGTCTCGGTCTCGGTCTCGGTCTCGGTCTTGGTCTCGGCCTCGGTCTCGGTCTCGGTCTCGGTCTGGGGATCGGTCTTGGTCTCATCCTTAGCCTTGGTTACTTTCGTGTTTTTTGGTGGTAAAAAGATGTAAGATAAGACGCCTGATTGAAAAGATAGAGTACGATATCTCGGCAGTTTGTTGGTAAGAAAAATGCGGGGTGTGGAGTCTTGTGTGAAGCACGAAGCAAATGTATAAAACAGACTCGTGAGCCTGTTTTTTCTTTTTTTGTTGTTTCAAACAGTGAAATTTTAAAATTGTTGTTTTTCTTTCAATGTATTTTGAGGCGAATCAAAGTTTTTAAAGTAAATACGATGAAACTTGCCAGTCAGTACTCATATGCTTCCCATTATCTAAACAGGGCCAAATGCATGCAATAGTTAACAATGGTTTCTAAAATAAAAAAAAACTATACGACTGGGATGCACGTAATTGTTCTACATATACCTATATTTTTATGAGGTGCATTTAAGAGTTTAATACTACTTTTATATGCAGCATCAAAAATCGAGTTGGATCAGACTTTGATATTCAACGCAAGTTTTTTTTCACTTGAGTTAAATGCTCCATTCTGAGTTAAGTTGAAATAACATTTTGAAGAATGGTGTAAATTATTTTATTTCATAACAAAAACAAATATTTAAAAAAAGAGTACATACAACGCTCGATTTGTTAAAATAAACCAACTGGTTTTGTCAAGCCATGAACTGTCAAAATTAATTGAAGAATGTCTCCGTTTTAAATGGATTAAAAAACCTCTACGAAATTCAAATTTTAGATACCTCAGAAAATTCGACATTTTTCCGATTTTATTTTTGGATCCTTTCTGTACGTTATGACAGTATTGTCTGTAAAATAAAATTTATTTGAAGTTGATATCTCTTTGAATTCTCGAGATATTGTCAGCGAAAAAAAGCTGCTTCCAAACGAACGGTAGTACGTACACAGACATCTCTTTAAAAACAATGTAATCCGACACCAGAGACATCGAAACTTTGAGAAATGTCAAAATTTTCAATTTCACAAATTGGACCGATTACAATAACTTTTAATGGTAAGTTTAAAAATAATTTGAAGAAAACTAAGACATCATTTCCAATATCAAAAATATTAGTATATAATAAATTTACTCAATTATGGGGTTGAATTCAAGTAGTTTTTACTCATCATACTGATCTGATCAAAAGTTAATAATAAATTCCTTATTTAAGGAGTAACATATCTCATATTTACGTACATACATTACATAAATGTATAAATGATTTTTTTTTAGTGTCAAAAAGGTAAATCAATGAATGGATTTCACTTTTTTCGAAAATGGTACTCAGACTAATTTTATGTAAAATTGAAAACATTTTTTTAAAATTTAACTTAAATGACTAACCTTAAATAATACCTTTTATTGGTCGTCTCTTATACCAACGATACAATATTGGTACACTGGGGCGTATACGCACTTTTATTATTTTATTGAATTTTTAACGAATTTCCTGCATATTTTTGTTTTATTTTAAGTCAATTAAAATGTTATTATTTAAAGTGTATAATCTGACGGAAGATATCAATTTTTTGTCAACGTCATTCTTTTGATGTAATTTTAAAAAATACCCCCTCTTTTGAAGTCAAAATATAATCTTACAATTTTGCACAAGCTACCCTTTAATTTACCTTAGTAAAGAAATTTTCTTTTATATATTTTGTACGCAACATGGATTTGTGTGTCTTAAGTTTTATTTAGAAATTATATAATATCATTATTTAATGCTTTTGTTTTCATATTGCACTATTAATTATTAACTATTTACTTATACAACGTACAGTAAAAGATAAGTGTGGAATACCGTATATTTTACACTCAACCTAGTACCATCTTAGTTATACAGGAATTCTGCTGTGTTAACTGATTATCGGAGTTTATTTTGCCATTTTTTTAATAGTTAAAAAAAAATATTTTTAATTAAAAGAGGATGTTTTTCGATTGGTTTACTGCTCAAAAAGCAAAATACAGCTTTAGTTCTTAATAAAAATTATCCCAAATATTTTAAAATTGGCCTTAACTGAAAAAAATCGACAAAAGTGGGATTCGTCATTTTCTCTTAACACGGCAGAATTGTATACATATACATATATTGATCTGGGACCTATGGCACCAACAACTTCTTTCTTAACACTAAGCGAATTTCTATAAATCGGGAAACGATTTTGTTGGGGCGGAATGACACAAGTCCGCGGAAATAATTTCCATTTGTCTTTAATTGGACATAAGGTCCATAATGCATTATATGTATATGCCGAGATATTATGTCACCCAACACAACAAAATCGTATCACGATTTAATACAGTTTACAAAGGGCCACTTGCACGAAAGTTTTCTGATTTTATTTTTGATGAAAATGTCAACTTTTGCAAAGAGACAAGATAACCCTCTTAATTGACTAATTTATCAAAAATTCACGTAGCCAAAATTAAAACTAAAATTTGGAAAATTCTTCAGCTTTTCAAGACTACTTACAATAAATTTCAATAGAACTTCACGTGATTAGTTTCTCAAACATCTATTTTGCGAGTTGTTTATTTATAACAATTTTTATTGTTCAGGGCAAGTATTGGTTTTGAGTAAAAATAAATTCGAGCTTGTAATCAAAATTGACACTACGATTATGGAGAAGAAAAAGTGATTTTCGCCGCCTGTGGTGCGTCTCTTTTTTTTTTTAGAAACCTTATTTTCAAGTTACTCACTTACATCTTCTGAATGGGTCGACCGATATTGTTATAATTTTTGCAGTTTTGCGCATCTGACTAGTTTCAACAATATTACAATATTTTTTTAAGGAACAACAAAATTAAAATTTTAATCAATATATTATTATTATTTATTGTATTATTCATACTAGAATGTCAGTTTATTAGACTTGACCATTCTTTATTCCGTCAATTTCATTGAATTTTTGAACAACAACAACAACTTAAAGGCGCTACGTCCAACTGTTTACGAATTAATTTTAGGTATTTTTAATTCGTTTTATTTTTGTTTGGCTGGAGATATAGCCGAGCCGCCTATCATCAGTCTCCTTTTAGTGGTGCTGAGCTTAAATCCAATTTTATTATGGAAAACTTTCTACATGCACACTATGAGAACCCACACATATCAGATCTGCTCATTCTTCGAAGTCGTATGCACTTCGCATTCCACTACTCATGACCACTGATGTCACAGGTCGAGATGTGCTGTTTGTTTATCAAATGCATTTGGAGCATCAGCATTATTATAAGCTCCTTTAAGTATGCTGTCTTGTTCCGCCTCCATTTATCTCCGTACTTTATCTTAAATCAATATATTTAGTAAATTAGATACTTTTGACTTTATATAGAAATTAACTAAAATCATAGTTTTCTAACATAATTTTTCGTTCAGTGCCTTTTAACAACATTTTGTAAATACGCTCCTATATATTCTTTAGAGTCCTACCTTTGCGTTGAAATGTGTTTCGTCAACAGAGGTTGTGATTAAGAATGATTGCCAGTTGAAGCCAGTCACTGAGAAATGAAATGCAGATTTCTGCCAATTTAAATAAGTATTCTTGGGTATATAATAACGAACAGGAGCAGAGGATACAGTTACTCCAAAATTTGCTTTCAACGCCATAAATAAACTACTGCATAGGTACTGGTGGTAATAAGGAATATCCACTTGCGTATAAACAAACTGGGACCTAGAATTTTGTCCCCCAGTTCTATATAATGAATATAGAAAAGAAGTCTATATTCTGTAGGTATTACAAGACACACACAATACCCGCAGGACCCAGATAGAGAATACTTCTAAGATATTAATCTTGACGACTGAAACCAGTAGGTATAGTATCCTGGTTGAAGTTTTCCACAAAATCCAGGTCATGGATGATGAACTTAAAACAGTTAGTTCCCTTTCCAATCCTAGTGTATTATTTGTTCTTGTTCTAGATAACACCATGGTCCCAAGACAATTGAGAAAAGTTATTACTCCAAAAGGAAGACGGTAAAACTGGCTGGCTGGTTGTTTGGTTGGTTGATATAGTGTGAGAAGATTATGGCGATGAATCTAAATGGATAAAGGAAAGACATGGATTTCCAATAGGCTGGCAAGCCTGGTGCTTTATAGTGAAAACCTTGACTCCAGAATACGGACAAAAAGGATGCAGAACACCAATATAAATATGTATGTATGTGTTTTGTAGTATTATGTATTGAGAATGTGTGAGAAGACAAAATAGTGTGTGGAAAATTAATATCACTTTGACATCGAATAAAGATTGACACTGAAAGGGTCATAGTTGAAGAATTTCAATTAACATAGGATCTGTTATAGTTGATAAGTGATGTAGATGCATACGTATATCTTTTTAAATTGTGACATTGATTTTAATGGTTTTGTGATCCCTTTGTACATTAAGTTGATGTTCGTCTTATCCCCGCAAAATTATTTATAGACTAAGAGTCCACAGGAATTTTTGGATGTGAATGATAGCAAAAATTCAGTAATGGAATAAGATAGGTCTATACTTTCTATTCGCAAATGTGCAAGTCTTATGAAAGCTGGTGTTAGGGCATTGCTGCATTAACAATGGATTTTTTTCTGAAAGCCCAGATAAAAGGTATATCAATTAAAAAACAATATATTGAATTAAAGAGCTGAATACCAGACATGAAAATGGGGGTCCAAGACCTCTTAGATGAGTCTGCATGCAAGACGCACTATAAAAATGAATTTATAAGTGCTATCTCAAAAGTTTTGCTTTTGAATTCATTTTAAATAAAAACATTTTTGAATTATTATATGTTTTTAAAAACATTATTTATCCGATTATAAATGCGAAGCATCTTATTTCTGTCTCGATGATTTATCCATATGACCAAGTTTTTATTTGGCTTTTGTCATTTTTGAAAAAAAAAATCTAATACTTTCAAAACCTTGTTAAAGAGCTACACCAAAAAATTAATCTCACTCGTCACGTCTTTTTTTATTGTATAAATATTTAACGAAGCGCATTAGCTAAATGTGTTAGGTTATAGTATTTTTGTCGTATTCGGAACTTGGACATCTTGTCTCTTGTTGCACGAGTGATTTTAGACTTTTTATATTATTTTGTCTTTTTGTTGATTTAACTATTCCGTTTGTCCGTCTATTCATTTCTAACTCGGTGTATTTTATCTAAAGGTATAGGAATAAAAATATACACTCGTGTTAATTTGAATAGGTTTAACTTTTTTTTAAGAAGTATTTTTATCAGGAAATATGTGCTTAGTTTTTTGATATATGTAATTTGAAAATTATTTATTGATACATATTTAATGTCATATTAAAAATTATGCACAATTGGATCGCACGAACTTGCTATTGGGCATCATCGCAACTCATCATATCCAATTCATCATGCCGCAGCTGAACATGACCCAACGGTTATCACAACACAGCTCATCATAGGGTACAACCAGTACTACCACTTTACTTCAATTGAAGTAGATCTACTTTTTTTTTTACAAACATTTTAAAATCTACTTCCTACTTCGCACCATCACCAAAATATTGAAATCTACTCCATTTTAAAAATCTCAGTTTTAACCTACTTAAATTTTACAAAACAAAGGTACTTCTTTTTTTCTCTATTTTAATCCATTTTTTGTTTTGTTTTTTTTTTTTTTTTTATCAGATCTATAACTAAATATTTTGTAAGTTCATTGCTTTGATAAATTGTATGAGGTTAAAATGAATGAAAATAATCAATTTTGGAGAACTTTGACACCCTTTAATTTTTCGGGCAATATAATAATATATATTCATATAGTCACACCAACGTTGCCGAAGTGGCACAATCGTGCTTTTTTGACACGATAATTTCCTCGTGCAATCGTGCCCGAAAAAGTTCAATATGTAAAATGAAGCAAATTTCAACGAAATTTAATGAATATTGGTCCAAATTCCATAAAAAGTGGGTAGAAACACATAATTTTTGACAATTCACGATCAGAGCAAATGATTTCCATTGATTTTTGTTATTGTATTATACCTCAGGTTTTTTTAAGAAAATAAAAGATTTTGTGGTTTTTTCATGTGGCACGAAAATTGGAACGTTTTTTCAGAAAATATGGCACGTTAATTTTATTTCGGGCGGCAACGCTGAGTCACAGTAATAATATTTTGTCACTTTCTTTACAAAGCAACTAATAGAAAAAGGGTCAAAAGGGGGGAAGCTTTAGGGAATGGTATACTAAAACTGAGGGTTTAATGCATACAAAAAAAACAGTTTGAAAATGACAAATAAATTACTTTTAAACCCCCTGATGCATTAATGATGAAATAATAAAATAAGCCCTACAGGATTTGAAGTTTACGGTGGGAACTGAATTGAATATCCTGATATAGCATATTTTTACCTCGCTCCAAACAAATTGATATTTTGGTCTATTAATAAAAACGAATTAAAATACCCAAAATTAATTCATAGCCAATAAGTGGTAGCACCTTTAAGTTGTTGTTGGTGTTCAAAAATTCATAGAAATTAATAAGAAAATAGCCCCCCCCCCAGTACGATTTTTTCCTTATCTCAACTCAAAACTTACACGCCCTAGCTTTTTATCACACCGTATGCGAATCGCCCTGTCTAATTAACTAAAACTGCTCTTGTTACAATATAGTACCTATTCAAATGACTGATAGTGTGAAACCTAAAAACTTTAGTTTATGTTCACTTTTACTATGTAGGTAGGATTTATTTCCTTCGACTGTATAATTGTGGTTTGGTACCTATTTCGTTTTTTGGTAAAACCGACGAAACCTTCATATAGATACAAATGTATCCTAACAGTTGCTCGTTCCCGCAAACCGGATTTTTTTACATTCATGGAATGTGAAATGAGAATATGGCTTGGACCTAAATTGGAATAAAAAAAAAAAAAAAACTGTAGATGTTTCTAGGTTTATATACCAACTACATACATACATAAAAGGGAAACTTCTTCAAAATCCAAACAGCATAGTCTGATGGATATGGACGGATGGACTCTTTATGGTCGAGTGTATATGGAGGGTTTCTAATTCCCCAATGAATTTTCAGTTCGATTCTTTACGTTTTCTCGTTTCAATATTGGTTTCCCTGCCACAAAGGATCAAAAAACAAAAAACCAAACAAAAAAAAAAAAAAAATTCGAAAACTTTTCTCATTGGTTTCTTTATTTTGTTTTCTCTTTTTTTATTTATTTGTTGGTTTTTGTATTTGGTTTAACTCCTCTAGGATTTAAGCCGCATAGCAATTTCGAGGAACAATTTAAGGATGCTACACCTCGACTTTATCCACCAATTGAATTCTCAATAACATTGAGTAAATGGTTAACAAAAACAACAAAGAATACAAAAAACAAAAAGAAGTTAAAAGGAAAAGTGGATCCATATTAAATTCTATTGTTCATGTGTGTGGCCTTAATTTGATCTCTAAGATTAATGTTTTCTATTCAAGGGGGAAATTATTCCTCTTCTTCTTCACTGCACACAATAACATTGATCCGTTGAATTTGACGTAGAAAAGTAGCTTGCCTAACTCAATTTTTAATTCAAACTGTAAATGACAAAAATGTATGTTCCCGATGTCAGTTTTTTTAATGAAAATTTTAGTACTGGTGACGGCACGGAAAACTCTTATTGGGACACCAAAACAAGAGCGAGGTGAGACCGAAGCATTATAATTTCGAACGTAATTTTCTTTTTCATTTCAAGTATTTCGCGATGAATTGAGAGACCATTTACCCAATTTTAAACCGTCGAAATGTTCAATTGCTTGACTTGTAGGGAGATTTGCCTAGAGGGAACAGAACATATAACTGCTTCGGTTTTTTTTTTTTGATTTTTTCTCAAAAACAATTCCAACGATTGTGAATAAACTTTGTATCTGTATTTGTATTGAATACAGTAGTTGGAATAAAACTGCGTTTCAGGTTTTTTTGCCAAAAATTCGCATTACGGAAATATAAGATTTTAATTTTTTTTTTTTTTTTGAGAAAATTGCCTATTTTATCCTCTATCATACTAACTCGAAATGTTAATTTGACAATTACTAATGTAAGCTTTTGTTATAGATATACATACTACATACTAAACAACCTGTAATAAAAAATCCCATAGTCCTCCTTTGTGATTTAAGCTAAGCATGGCAGACTTCATTTTACAATAAATCTATGGGAAACGGCCAAGCTATAATTTTTGACCGAGATTTAGGATATGTAGAGTTATGGCTTGGAGAGTTAGGCCTAATAGAGTTAAGGGTTTGGCTCTTCATGAGATCTCATAACTTTTTCATAGCGAAAGCGTTATGAGCTTGTGAGTCTTGGCGACCTATTTTACATGGAATGTTTTCTGTGGGATTTCATTTCTTTTTGTAGGATCACCTATTATCCATAAGAAAAACACCTGAACCTCCCTGAACTGAACCTGAACTTCACGGTGGGATTCTGATTCCAATGAAACTACTTCCCAATTGATATTGTAACAATAGGCCTAATACCTCGGAATAAAGTAACTACCTACATATCTAACCTTTATATTGAGCTAAGTCTCTTAGCAAAGACCAGAAACATTAAAATAATATACCTAAGTACCTTACTAAACATTTATTTAGAAATTATATAAGTAAAAGTAACGCGTATATTTTTATCTTCGCAAAAATTAAGGTAATAAGGTACTTAAACCTCAAAAAAAATGATCCGTCAATGTAAAATCTCTTTATTTATTTTGACCGAAGCGAAAAATGAAAGTTCATTATTTTTTCCTATCGCACACCCCTGAATATAAGTACATATACATACATAAAATTTCAAGGATACGTCACACTGAACGAGACGACAGTTCACCGATGGTGGTGAAAATCATACAATATATAAACAACCCTTATTTCAAGCAAAGCCATATTGTGCATTGTTTTTTGTGTTCGTGAATATAATTTAAAAAAAAATACCCTTGGTAGATTGCCCTTGTGGCACCTACCGAACATGGATTACATGTCTTATGTGCTATAACGTGAATTAACGATATGGGATATACGCGTAGGGATGCCCTGTTTCAAACCCGTTCGAAAGAGATATCAATGACGTCAGTGGCACTTATGTATCCGAAGAAATTGAGCTCAAATTAATTTGAGTACTCCTAATTTTGCTGCAATTTACCCAAAACGCGATGACTTATCACCTGAAACTATGAGGCGATAGCTATAAAACAATTCCTCTATAATCTTTGCGCAATCTTTATTTATCGATTGGTATATTTAGGATGTCTGTAGTGCAAACAGTCACTTAGCAGTAGGGCGCGAGCGGTACATGTTTTCGTGACGGTCCTCATTTCGCTACATCACACCCAACCGTCCGAGAAAGACATGTAATCCATGTCAAAAACAACCCTCACATCAATAATTATAGGCAGGGTTTGCATTGCATTGTTGTGTGTGATTGTGAAAATTGTTGTTGTTTTTGAGGTTTTATTATGAACCTCCACTTTTGGGGTGTTGGAGGGTGAAATTTACAGATCTCTTAATTTTTTTGTTGTTTTTATGCAAATCCTAGTCTCCTAGTAGTTTCAGCTTTCTAGCACTTCGGGAAGTACCCTTTTAGGTTTTGATGAGTGAGTGGTCAGTGACAAAATCGACGTTTTTTGGGTATTAATAACATCCAAACTATAAAAGTTAGAAATATGAAATTTGGTGTGTATTAAAAAGCCGCGGACTACATCTAATTTGAGCTCTCTAGCTCTATCCATACCGAAGCTATGAGGGCTTCAAAATACGACGAAACGTTTCGAGAAAATATAGGTAGTGCTCACCGCTCGTCTTGGCGGGCGCACTACCGTGCGCCTAGATACTTTTTAAGTTACGTACATATATAAAAACATAAACAAAAAATCCACTATTTTTTTCTAACCCTAACAGTTTTTATTCATGGATGACTGAGAAAAAAATCTTTTCAAGGAATATCTTCTTATTTTTTTTTTTATTGTATACTAGTACAAAATAAAAAGTTTCTTTATAAACATTTAATTAAAAAGAAGAACTAACAGTGTTGCCCTTCTTTTAAACTCGAATGAAAGAGAGCATTTGCACTCGGGCTTTTAAGATCAAAGTGCTTCGTTAGGTTTCATAGAATTTTGGTCTTTTAAGTCCTTCTTCTTTTCTATGTATAGAACTTGATGAAAGGAACATTTTAAATTAAATAAACAGGGTGGTTTGTATAAGACGCGGCAAATGACCATCATATATATGTAAAGTGCAAACTTTAACTCAAGAAAGTCTATGAAAAGGGAATTTTATCTTTATCTTTAACTCTATGTAAAATATACATATATCTATCCACACTTTATTTTGTTGCTTTACTTTAACATTAAAAAGTCTTCAATAGTGTTTTTTTTAGTGTTTTTCTCCGCGTCCATTTGGAAGTACGTCCTGAGAACCAAGAAAACTTATAGAAATGGACACACGAGCGTCCACTTATTGGTTTCGCCCGCGCGTCCAACTTTGTCGATTATTTGAATCTCATGCCGCGCAGATTGTAAAACGCCATGAGGGGTACCCACTGTCGTAAATTAGTATGGTCACACGAGCGTCCAAAGTCAGATGACTTTTTTTTGTGTTTTTTATTTTTATCTTTTTAGTGTGTCAATATATATTGCTGAAATTTTCACAAATAATATAAATAATGTATCCAAAATCAAATTACAAAAATTTAGTTCCTAAAGTACCGTTGAGCTGAGACAACGGCAATATTAGAACCCTTGTTCTATGAGCTCATATCTTTTTAAGGCATTCATGGTTTAATTTGGTTTTATCTTATTCCGAGTGTCAGGAAAATAACGATTATTTTGATACTTCATTTGATATTTTACGTGTATTACTACCACAAGCCTCAGAATCTAAATTTTAATTTAATCGAGAGATGGGAAAAATTGCATAGAAAATGTGTGTTTGGTTCATTGCTCTCGGTAGTCTACCAGTTGAGAAAGGTCCGTTAATTGCAAAATTGTGGCGATTTTCAAAGTTAAGCTTTTCTTAAAAAAATTTATCTTTCGTTCTAATTATCCCATTTGAAAAGTAAAGGTTTTAAAACAAAGATAAAACGTCAGGCTACTATTGTGGTAAACAAATTTTGAAGAAAGGTACCCCCTTCTACCATAAAAACGTACTGGGAGAGCAAATGAATTTGATTCCTGGAATTTTAAATTGAAAAGTTGATGTAAAATTTAGGAATTTGAGAAACTAATTATGCAAAGTTATTTCCTGAACCCTTGCCTAAAATAATGCTTATAATTTTATAGACCTAAACCTATAAGCAAAAAAGTATTCTAAATTCAAAAGTTGATAAAAATTTTCAGAATTTTGAAAAACAATATTCCACATTGTTACTGCCCCAAGTCCCCTCTACAAATTTTTTTTTAATTTTATTGGGCTCATTACAACAGGGAAGACGGTAGAGGCCGTTTTTTTAAATTTCACCCACTAATTCTATATTAATTTGATTTATCAACCAAAGAAAAGGAACTAACTAAGTAAAATATTCCTTCCGCTCCGCGCGTACAAAAAGAAGTTCGTGTCGTGTGACATCAAGAGAGTTTTATACTGGAAGCGCTTCAAAATGGAAGTTCGTCCATTTGGACGCTCGTATGACATTGGCCTTAGAGTTTTAGAAAGAAAATCAAAAATATTTTTATAAATTTGTAAACCATTTTATTTAAATTTATAAATTTATTGTTATAGATTTAATGTTATATGTTGCTCAGATTAGTTTAGAATAGTGGTAAGTAGTGGCCGTGGCGTGATAGTTAGTGTGATGGATTGTCATGTCGGAGGTCTAGGTTTGATCCCTAGCCTCGCCACCTAATATTTTTTAAAAACAAAACGGCCGCCACCTAATAATTTTTATAAACAAAACGGCTCCTGCCTCTTGCGAGGAGTTGACAAAACCTCCAAGAGTATCTCTTGTCATAGAAAAGTGCCGCTCACATAAGCCGTTCGGATTCAGCAATACAAATTGTAGGTCCCCTCCATTCCTGCAGATACGCACACAGGATGTCTGTGAAGTTGGCAGGACATTTTTCGCGTAGAGTCTTGGGACCAAGACAGGAATTTGCAGTTTTTTTTGCATTTCTATTCCGGATTTTGCAGTTCAAAAAATAGTGGGTGTAATCGCGTGACCTGCTAACTTCACAGTGAAGTTAGCAGGTCATACCCTTTTTCCAGAAACTCGTAAAGCTAATTTTAATGTGTGAAAATTCATTGAAATCGGCCTCCAAATTTGCAGTTCATTTTGCAGTTCAAGAAAATATTAAATCCAAATTTTGAAGTCCTCATTTAAAAAAAAAATTCATACTTTACTTCACAGTGAAGTTAGCAGGTCAGTATGAATTTTTTTTTTTAAATGAGGACTTCAAAATTTGGATTTAGGATTTTCTTGGACTGCAAAATGAACTGCAAATTTGGAGCCTAATTTCAACGTGATAGTTTTACTGGTTGGTACAAAAAGGGCATGGCCTGCTAACTTCACAGGATGCGAAGTTAGCAGGTCAGTATGATGTTTTTTTTTTAAATGAGGACTTCAAAATTTGGATTTAGGATTTTCTTGAACTGCAAAATGAACTGCAAATTCGGAGGCCAGTTTCAATGTAATAGCTTTACGGGTTGCTAAAAAAAGGGCATGACCTGCTTACTTCACTGTGAAGTTAGCAGGTCACACGATTACACCCACTATTTTTTGAACTGCAAAATCCGGAATAGAAATGGAAAAAAAATGCAAAAAAACTGCAAATTCCTGTCTTGATCCCAAGACTCTACGCGAAAAATGTCCTGCCAACTTCACAGACGTGCACACAGGAATGGTTGAGAGTTGTAAGTCACTAGGCCCTAGTTCTTCATGAGTTGTTGTGCTCATAATGCAAATACTTAATTTAGTTATTTAACACACTATTAAATAAAAAGTTGATTTACCCTACATCACCCTGTATGTAAACAAAAATAAGAAAAAATGTTTTCACATTTTGTTAAACACAATGTTCTCGACGCCCCACAGCTGATATCTTTGTTTCTTTGTACAATTTATTAAGATTAGAATCTTAGAGGAAAGGATATACTTTTAAACGTTGTTATGCTTGTGTATCTTTAAGATATAAATTCTCCACAACTTCGGCAAAATCCCACAGTAAACAAAATGCAAAGAGATTTGCCACCTCTGATCTGTGATTAGCAATGTTCGAATTTGGTATCTCCTCTCTAGTAAAAGGATGAATGTGTATGTGTATATTGTAGACATTAATGCCTGAGGACCCAGGAAGGCTTCTTCATCAGTGTGAGTGGAACTGTGCTGTACTGTGCATTGATGGAACTTCATCGCCTCTGTATGTGCATAATTATCACGATTAAAATCGAATCTTCTTTGTCCTTGCAATCCTTTTGAAAATGTAGATCATGTACATGTACTTCGCAATAACATTTTGGACGAAGCTATTTCTATATTTCAGCTTCAATCCTTGCAAAAGGATATCTATAAAAGCCATACATATCTTTTCCTATGTATACGTATACATTACACATATACATATACAAGCATATAGGTATAGTAGGTTTGGTACATAACATATAGGCTTAAAATGATATTTTTTATTATAAAATATAAACAACTTAAAATATGCCGCCTTACGAATATCATGTTGCACATGATTTCATCCACAATTTTTTTTATACCTATGAATTTCACAGTGGCACGCGGGTATAAGAACACCCTGAGAAATCTAATATGAATGCTTAGGGAATAACGCTACCGTGAGATATTATGAGCTCAATTGTGACAGCCTATATTCTTCTTGCATGCCTTGGCTGTCTTTATCATTGTTTGAGGTAATCCTATTTCCGAAATCGAAATGATTACCTAATCCTGATTGTACTTTGAAAGAAAATCTCCTTGCGTGGTATTGTATATTTGAAATCAATCCTAAATCCGATTTAAATAAATAGATTTGACATTTTCGATGTTGTGTGTGTATGTGTATAGGATGTAGGACGTAAAAGTATATTCTTATGATGTTTGGTTTTGTTTCATAAATCCTTTTCTGTCTAAGTATTTATTTGTTCAATAACATAAAATGATACAATATGTTTTTTTTTTGTATTTTATAAATAAACAATGTACCTAAATGTTTTTTTTTATGAATAAAAGAATTCTCGAAGGTTTTTGAAGGAAGATATAGGTATGTGAAGGCAAAGACATTATGCAATAAAATCTTATTCTTTTGATTGTGAGTTTCAGTCAATATTCCTCCCTCCAATTCCTATACTAATTCAGAATATCCCCATTCTGTTTACCTACTCAATTCTAGAAAATGTTAACGGCTTAAGAGTTATCCTTATTGTAAAATATATCAGTCTCTCAGGAAATATAAGAAAACCTAAACTTTACACTAAATTTCTCGATATCAATTTTTTTTAAAGATACAATATCCACGTATATCTATTCTATTTCCAAATAAAATTTAATATACTTTCACAAAAATAACAGTGTAAATAAATGTACATACATTTTCCCAAGGACACATTTTACGATGTTCTTATATACTTCATAGATTTATATCATCATTTAAAAGCAGATGCCATATGTCTATAGACACATCACCATAAAAGGACTAAATATGAATACAAGATTATATGAAAGGATTATTATGATGCAAAAGCTCGACTAGAATATATATATGTAGGATGATGAATATATGGACTATCAAATAAAAACGATAATAATCCTCTCTTGGTTCCTTCATTCTCGGAACACACATTTCGCAATTTTAAGAGATTATTGAGCTTAGCTGGTAATGGAATTGATTCGTTTTTGCGTTATAGAGAGTTGGACTATATAACAGAAAAGGCTTTTGCTTTATACTTTATTGTTCCCTCGCCAAATTTGCATACGCAAAGTGCTCGTCAAACATCATAATACATACATATTATACTACATAGAAACAACAAAAATATTTTAAATTATAATATTTCAAAACCATGTTAATGTAAGCCTTGCGGTAATGCCTTATTCTTAGGCATTTTATAGAAATTTTTGGAAAACAACGGTGAAACATGTCGAAATGGAATCAGATTTTATTTTATTTTTGTTGTGAGGAAGACTCTATATTAATTGTAGCAAGTAGGTATAGAATAGAGGTACCTGCAAAAATCTGAGGTTTTGTTTGGGGCTTTTGTGGTTACATCCTGCATCTTTGATGATAATTGGTATGTACCTATATGCAAAAATTAACAAAATTACTGATGGAGTCACATGAACTTGCTCTTGTGGTTCAAGTCAAATTACAAAAATTTAATGAATTTATGATAAAAAATGATTCAAAGTAGTTTTTAACGGCGGCGGCGTTTCGTCTCGCGCGCAACAACATACATGGTGGTTCACCTAAGATTTGGCAAAAAGCTAGAGCGTACCTATAGGTTGAGTTAAGATAAGAAAAAAAATGGAAGGGGTGGGGGGGAATATTCCCACCCTTTTAGGCGGGAGAGGCAATTTTTTCAAAAAAAAATCGTCTTAAAATAAAAAAAAAATCTAATTAAAAAACAACGAAAATATTATGCTTTTTAAATCCAAAAGTTTGTTCTTTTATTACGTTTTTAATTCAAATTGTTTGAGAGATCAGTTTTTGAAAAATTAATTTCAAACTCAAAATTAAAAAAAAAAAAAAAAAATAATGAACAAAATTGTGTTCAAACTAATTTTGTTCCACGTTTAACGTTATTAAACAGTATTTTTACTTTTAATATTCGATGCCCAAATAAATTTCTATAGCCAAATTCTGAAGTAAATGCTCAAGTGATGTTTAGCTTTGAGAAAATTTAAAATAACGGGAGGGTTGATTTTCTAAAAGAAATTGACTTAAAACAGAAAAAAATTATTGAAAAACAACGGTAACGGTTACAGCACGCTATATCTTTTTGTAAATCCAAAAGTGTCCTTCTTATTTTTTTTTAGTTAATTTATGTTTTAGTGAACAGTTTTCAACAAAAAATTTAAATTTTTGAAAAAAATTAAAAAATTATGTTCAAACTGATTTTGTTAAAAAAGTTTACTTTATTAAGTAGAATTTTTGTGTCCAATTTTCAGTGCTCCTATCAATTTTTATTAAATTACTAAAAACCAGATGTCAAAATGTATTCTAGTTCTTGTTTTTGAGAAAATAAATATAACAAAAGCAAGTTTTTCTTAAATTCGACTTCCATCCGTTATTTTGTTGCTCCAAAGATCATATATTTCTACTAATTAATTAAAAAAGAAGGTATTGTTATTTTCAAATTTTCTCAAAAACTAAAAGACACTTAAGCATCCAGTTTTTTATTTTTTGACTACAAATTGATAGTAGCATCGAATATTTAAAACCCAATTTTTTTCATAGTTTTTTTTTTTTAAAGTTTTGAGCTTGAAAGTTAATTGTTCAAAAACTGTTCTTTCAAACAATTCGAATTGAAAACGTAACAAAAGGTACCATTTTTGGCTTTAAAAAAAAAGTATGCCATGACATTGGAAGTGTTGCCGTTGTTGATTAATAATTTTTTTCTGTATTTAGTCGATTTTTTTAGACAATTGCCCTTCCCGCATAAACGGGGGAAATAGACCCCCCCTCCTATACGTTTTTTTTTTCGTGTCTCGACTCAACCTACACGCTCTGGCTTTTTGTCACACCTTTGGTGAATCACCCTGTATGAATAAAAAATAAATAAATTTGGTGGCACAACAGCTCATGAAGAACCAGGGCCTAGTGACTTACAACTCTCAACCATTCCTGTGTGCGTGTCTGCAGGAATGGAGGGGACCTACAGTTTATTGCAGAATCCGAACGGCTGGTGAGCGGCACTTTTCTATGACAGCCCTGAAAAAAGCTTAAAGTGAAAGCGGTTTGTGTATTGAACCCAGACCTTTGGCATGACAGTCCAACGCACTAACCATTACGTCTTGGGCTACTACTAGACTACCCTGTATGAATGAATAGTCTGGGGTTTTTATTTGCACTGCGACCTTGCGATCTATTGTTCCCCCCTTTAGAGCGAGATGAGCTTGCTCATTTACAGCTCTTCCTCCAAATTTGTTGCTTTGAGGAACTTTATTATTTGGAGTATTTTTAGAGGCACTAAAGCTTCACAACTACCTAAAAGGTAACCCGTTGTTTCATCTTGAGTGTTGCAGAATCTGCATGTTGCACTGCTCACTAATCCAAGGAATCTGTGATGTTTCCGGATGCCCGTCATTATTCTTAGATTATTCCTACTTAAGCTTACACAGGACTTGAAACGTTCTTGGTTCAAATTCCCAAGTAGTAGTTTAGCCTGTCTAATTTATTCCAATTTTTGAGTCTTTTGGCCTCCTCTTCTGTATAGTGGAGTTATTATTTTTTCCTTGACGTTAACAAAAGGAAATTTTGTTTTCGAGACTAATAACAAATGCGTTTCGTCGCGGCAATCTCACCTAGACTCCATCAGTTGACTAGTATAAGGGGAAAGGCCATGTAAATACGCAATTTTTCTTAAGTTCAGACCAACTTATGTACATTATAATTTTGTGGCAAAATTCCAATATACATATATTAAACAATAATGTTTTTAAGTTATGCATTTTATTTAAATTGGTCTCGTCGTGTAGTAAAACCACAATGGAGCTGGAACGAATTAAGTGTTGTTAGTAAGGGTAAAATAAACAATGATGTTCAGTAAAAGTTTTAATCTTTCGATAGCGTTTCGAGGGAGAACGCTTGACGGTGTTTTAATTTGACTCACTCTGATGCATGCGAGAATCATTTTGACGTCTCTTTATTTTATCTCTCTCACTTAATGCTGAGAAAAAAAAATAAATTTTATGAAAACATTCTGCCTTAATTTTGATTATTTATTTTTTTTAATTCTTAGTAAAAAGGGATACATTATGTACTAAAATCCCAATCTTCATTATGGAGGTCTCTGCGTATTTTGTTTATTTTGAATTTCACTTTTTCTGAGTTGGTTTGGTACAGCTTTGAGCCCTCCTCCATACGTAGGTTTTATTTCAGAACTATATAGGTACTTGTCCCTTAATCTGTTTGAGAAAAATCTTTTCTGTGTAATAACTGCAAACGCACACCATATTCGCCCAATAATAAATTCCCATCCTTTTTTAAGAAGCTTATTTTGAAAATTAATTTTCCTTATGGACAAAAGTTTAAGTAAAAATATATAAATAAAAAATCTCCAAGCAATATTACAAAAATCAAAAGCATTTCTATTCCTTTTATCATGTCTGGCCACCTTCCATCCCCCCCAATACAATATTTTTTGACCAAGTAAATGGTTCAAATCGGAAAAATCACACTGAAACACAATAAATGAATTAAGCTACATTTTATTTCTGGACACATTTTGCAATTTTTCCATTATCCTTATAAGAATTGGATTCCTCTTCTGAAAGAAATAAAATAAAAGGAAGGTATAGGTACCCTTATACACCTACAGCCGGTGGCGGAGGCCGGCGATGTGTATAGATTGAGAAAGAAAGGACCTGTTAAAAAAGGACGTGCTTCGATTTCTAAAAATGTAGTTGAGTATCCTTTAAAATTTATACAAACAAGCCCAAGCCTTTCATGTTGTATTTTTTTTTTTTGCTCAATATTTTGGCCAAATCGTTTGACCTCTTTTTACTTTTGTGTTTTCCGCCCTGATATAAGCGAATGCGGATCTAACCGAAAGAACCAACGATATCAGAAGGTAGGTAGGTAAACCTACTTGAGTGTTTACCCACCGAAGAAAACATCTCGGAATACTTTTATGCCAGGGAAATCTTAGTCCTTTATTTCAATGGTTAGGTACCACTCAAATTGCAAAGTGATTTTTGTTTCCATTCTACCTTTTTTCTTCGTGATTCATAATAATTGGCTTATTAAGAACATATTTCATCCTTTTAAAGCTGATGTTTTTTCATGAGGGGTGAAGTTATGGAGGACTTGGCAGTTGGCAACAACCCTAATTGGGGGAATGTGGGCATTTTTGAAAGGATCTAACCGCAGAATCTAATTTGTAAGACGCAAGTTCTGTTTTTGTTTGGTAATGTAAATAACTATGTATAGAATTTTTTTTTTTTTAAGACTTAAAGCGAAGAATTTTGCATGAGTTTATTTTGGAGCGAATTAAAGCCAAATAAAGAATGTATATCTATGTATAAACAAAAGTCGATATACAGGGTGATTCACCTAAGGTGTGATAAAAAGCCAGAACGTGTAAGTTGAGGCGACACAATACAAAATCGTATGGGGGGAGGGGGGGGGGGGGGTAAATTTCTCCCGTTTATAAGCCAGGAGGGCAATTTTTAAAAAATCGCTTTAAAATAGAAAAAAAAATCATTAATAAACAACGGCAACCTCTACAATATCATGTTATACTTTTTTTTAAAGCCAAAAGCCCGTTATAATTTTAATTCAAATTATTTGAGAAAATGGTTTTTGTAAAATTAAATTTCAAACTTAAAATTTAAAAAAAAAATAATGAAAGAAATTATATTCAAATTAGTTCTTTTCAAAATTTTAAGTTATATTAGATAGTACATATTTTTGTTTTTAATATTCGATGTTTTCATAAAATTTTTAGTGTTAAAAATAACAAAATCTACTTTACTACTTTATTAGTACAAAGACAAAGGATCTTTAGAGCAACAAAATTATGGATGGAAGTCGAATTTAAGGAAAACTTACTTTTTTTATGTTCAATTTTCTCAAAAACTAAAAAAACATTTTGACATCAACCTTTATTGATTAAAATACCTTTTAATAATGTAAAATTTTGAACAAAAACAGCTTGAAGACAATTTTTTAATTTTTTATTCAAAAATTTAAGTTTGAAAATTAATTTTTGAAAAACTATTTACTAAAACAATTTAATTTAAAAATAAAATAAAAGAATAGATTTTTAGCTTTAAAAAAAAGTTAAGAATGACGCTGTTGCGGTTTAATATATTTTCTGTTTTAAGTCAATTTTTTTAGTAAATTGCTGCTCCCGTTGTTTTTAATTTTCTTAAAAATTAAAAAAACACTTGAGCATCTACTTTTCAGTGTTTGACTAGAAATTAATAAGAAAGTACTGCTTGATAAAGTAAAATTTTGAAAAAAAAAAAAAATAATTATTTAAACATAATTTTTCTCATAATTTTTGAAAAAAATTGAGTTTGAAAATTAATTTTTTAAACACTTTCAAATATTTTGAATTGATTTCTGGATTAAAAAAAAAACTCTAAAATGTAAAAATTTCCTTTGTTTTTTTAATAATTTTTATCTATTTTAAGTCGACTATTTAGAAAATTGCCTCTCCGGCCTAATCAAGGGAAATAGACCTTAGGTGAATCACCCTGTAGAATCTGGGTTTCTAAGGCACAAAGTTAGCTATCATTGAAAGACCATCAATGACAATTTCAAATTCTTGAGATGTTAAGAAGATAAAATGAGCAATTATATTAATGCCAAAATTAGATTGATTGCTTAATTGCATTTTCTAACTATAAGTACTTAAATACCTATCCAAAATTCCAATGAGGGATTTCTAAATAGAGATTAGAGATATAAAATAAAAGACTGTCATCTTGTGTTTATTTCAATTCGTTAAATGATAACGGTAGTTACAAACTAAAATTTCATTTTATATACAACCTTAAATCTATGTAATTACATTATAATTGTGGTATTGTAAAAAAAAACTTAAAAAAAAACAACTCTTAACGATACTTGTGTGAAGTTATTGGCAGGAATATAGAGGGGAACTACAATTTTCTGCCGAATTCAAACAGCTAAGGTAAGAGGCACTTATTCATGACAAATACAAAAATTACTCTTGACAGATTTCTCACTTCGTCGCATCGCAAGAGGCAGTAGCCGTGGAAAAAACATTTTAACTTCCTCTGTAGATCAAGTATTGGTTTCGTGTTAAAAAAAAGTGTCAAGGTTGTAATCAAAATTGACACTACGATGATTGAGAAGTCCAAAAAAGGGGGTTTCGCCATACCATCCGTCGGTCTATGCGTCCGTACGTCTGTAATCTGTGCGTCGACTGTAATTTAAGCTAGAGCATAAACAGGTGGACAGATTTGCTTCAAATTTGGTACAGAGCATTTTTATATGATTTCCAAGAGGCAAAATTAGAATTTTTGATTTGGCTTATCTGGAACAGATAGCTGCCCTACAAATATTTTCTAAATACGGCTCTAACGATTTTGATTAAATTTCAGAAACATGGGCTTCAGGTTTTTTTTTAAATGACACTGCGGAAATAAGGATTTGATGTTTTTTGAGAAAAATACTTTATTTTTAAGTTATTCGCGTATGTAGGTATATCTTTCTGAATGGGTCAACCGATTTTGTTATAATTTTGGAATCTGATGTTGTTGAGTAGTTCAAACATAATTGCATTTAAAAGTGTTTTTTTTTTTTTTTTTTTTTTTAAGCAAAAAAAAATCAAAATTTAATTTTTTTAAAAATTTTTTCGTTTAAGATTAGATCACAACATTTTAGCTTTTAACTGCAGATCGTGCGAACCAGTCGTGCATATTTTGTTTTTATGTAGATGAGGATAGAAATTGAATCCAGACCTAAACAGCATGACAGCCCTAACGCACTAACCATAACACAGCTACTATACTGGTCTCCAACACAACAGAGTAATCATTACGGAAACCAAACTGAACAAAAAAATTTAAAGTGTCCCCAATTATGTATATGAAAAACAAGCAAAAATATATATGTAAAAATCACAAAAAATCATATTTTGGAATGAAATAAATAAATACGAACACGAAGAAAACTCGAATGTCACATTTCCGCACACAATTAATGATGCACAGTGCAAAATTAATGATGTGCGAAAAAAAGAGCGGACATTTCTCTAAATAATCTGCTCTACAATATTATTGATTTCGCTCGTTTAACAGCGTACTGCAGAACGAATTTTTTCATTTATAATTTCGTTGCTTTATTTTTTGTCTTGAATGTGCTGTGTACCAGGCTTAAACAAATAATTTAAGCCAATGCAATGGTAGTTCCTACCTTACCTACCAATTTTTCGGGAATAAATTTTGAGGTAAATTCTTATCTCTTATGGCCGATTGCTCCAATATTTAATAGGGCTTTTAAATTTTTAAATGACTTATTTTGTATGAAAAAAACGTCATTTAAAGATTTAAAAGCCCTGTTAAATATTGGTGCATTCGGCCATTAGAAAATTATCTGGACATTGAAGCCATCCGTAATATGGGTGCCACGTTTGCTCACAATAATTAACAAACGACTCAATCGTTTTTTACCACGATTCGAACGAACCCTTTCATAACATTCCTGAACGAATTGATGTATAAATTGGCAAAGAAATCTTCTTTAAATTAAATTAAATTAAATTAAATTAAATTAAAAGTAAATATTATAAATTCTAGAAAAATTTTATGTAAACTTAAATATTCTTTAATTTCCATCAATAATTGTATTTGTATTTCATTTAATATTGTTTCACTATCAAGACTATACTTGTCTTCATTTTATTAGCTAATAACCATAACTAAAAGCTACAACCAATTTCTAAGGAAATAATCACAATAAAGAATTAATACGATAAAAGAACAAAACAATGATAACAAGCGACAGAGACAAAACCAAACCAAAATAGCAAAAGACAATATTTCCAAGGACAATAATAGTAAAAACAATAATAAAAGCCAATACATACCACTCATATGCCAATATCGATAAATGTTCCTTCTATTTCTTTTATAAGCAGAGGGAATTTATTCGCTTAGGTATTTTTTTTTTTTTTTGTAAGAGGTACTTTTTTGTTTGCCTGTCCAAAACTGAAGTCGTAAATAGAAAGAACCGAAAAAGGACGATACATTATAGAACTTCAGCTTCAGATACAGGATATACTACATAAACGTATTCCTATACCTACCTAAATATATCTGTAAGTATGGGTTGTCACAATCGATGTAAGTACCTAGATACTGATAAATAAATATATAGGTTAATATTTATTTAAGTGCAGGACGACAAATTCAATATTGGCATCAGGTTTAGTTTTTTGTTGTTGTTTTCTATAAAAAGGTTTGTTTGGATTGATTGTAGAAATAATATGGATCTTAAAGGTTGGTACACACACATATTATGTCTTTTAATTGAGGTCAATTTTGTGCGCTATATCATTATTAGTAGTATATACTAGCAGTAGCAGTCCACTGTACCTCGAGCTGGAGCCTAAACAAGTGAACCGATTTGCTTAAAAATTTTCAAAGAACAATTTTTATGGGTAGGGGTTATTTGACCGATTTTTGTATGCTGTATATTTTATTTTGCGTGGCCCCGGAGCAGTGGAAGCCCCAGTGTAGGCAGCATTCTTTTCTATATTCCCTCAACTGAACGGCACCCCTGGGATTTAATGAGATAATCAAAACCTTATTTCTCAATCCACTGTGCTAACTTTAGCTATTTAGTTATTTCACATTAACTACTTAATTTTGAGAAAAGCACCCTCCTGCACCCCTCCTACACTGCTACGGCACTGAATGAAATAAAAGCCAACATATTGGCAAGGTAGTAGCCATGTCATGATGGATAGTGCCTTATAATTAAAAAAAAAAAGGCTACTGCCTCTTGCGACGAACTGACAAAACCTCCAAGAGTATATCTTATCATAGAAAAGTACCGCTAACATTTGCCGTTCGGATTCGGTAAAAAACTGTAGGTCCCCTCCATTCCTGCAGACACGCAGGTTTTAGTTCTTCATGAGATGTTGTGCCACCAAATTCATTTTTTTTAACATATTGCTAGGATAACGAAACGGCTAGGTGCGAAATCGCCCAGATATAAAAAAAAAGGACACAATAGCCAGATAACGAACGTGGAAATAACAAACAGCCAGATAAAGAAACCGCCAAATAATAACATGGAAATTAACAGTTAGCGTAATATATACGATCTTGCCAAAATACAAATCAACACTTAACAATTATGCAATACAAAAAAAAACTGCTAGAAAAAACTTGCAGATTGATTAAAAGACAAACAAAAATTCGAAAAAAAATTCTATTGCGAGTCGATTAAAATTCATTTTTATAATTCAGAAGTAAGATTTGCGAAACATTTACAAATAAAATGCACCACTGGGCCGCAGTAACATATGTACGATCACAATCACGCTGTTGTTTGTATAAAAAAAAAATAAAATCGGTTATAGTGATAATGAGACAGTCCAAAATAAAAAAAAAAACTTCTTCTATAAGAAGTACTGTTAATAATGTTTTTGTTAAATGATAAATCGTATATTTTTGGTATTCAAAACAATTTTAATCAAAATCGTAGAAGTCGTTTTCGAGAAAGTTTAGATTTTCTGTATAGAAAGTACCCTTAACTTTGGCTATAAGAAAAAAAATTGTTCAAAATATTTTAGATAATGTTAAAAAAACAAAACCGCTCGGTACCAAGTTTCGTAAAAGTCAGCCGATTCGTTTTTGATATACATTTTTTTTTTTTACAAAAAATAATTTTTGAAACTTTTTTTAAAAATCGAAAAAATTTTTTACTTTTCGAGAAAAAAAATTGAAAAAATGGTTCTATGGGAGGTACCGAAACCATTTTTCGGAAATTTTGTTGATCATTTAAAGGTAGCCTATAATAAAATTTATTGAGTTTTGTGTAGGGAAACCTGTGGAGCCATTTTTGAGAAGAATAATATTTTCTGAAAATGGATTTTTAACGATATCTAGGTAGAAAGCAATAATCTAGAAAACAAAAATCTCGAAAGTAAAAATTTATAAAACAAAAATCTAGAATTGAAAAAAATCTCGAAAATAAAAATCTAGAAATACAAAAATCTAAAAAAAAAAATCTCGGATGCAAAAATCTAGATTTATTAATTTTAGATTACTTGCTTTTTTCTCTTTAACAAAATTACTGTTAAAACAGTTACCTGAATTTAGTCTTTGTTGTGATCGTTTGTTATCAAAATGTGAGTGGCAATAAAAGACTCCGGACTATAACTCTCCAATGAAATAACCGCAAATCCAAAATTAAAACAACTCCCCAAAATGTTTTTTTTTGAAGTCCCTAAATTCAAAGATGAAATAAATACCCAAAGCGCATGAAATAAGTCGCAACAAAAAATGAAATAAGCCCCCGAAAAAATAACAAAATTACAGCGTAAACAGTGATGTATGTATGGTGGTGCATGCTGCCCCTTCATTCGAGATTTTTGTCATTCAAGATTATGTCATGATCCCTCTTAAAATGCTAAAAAAAAACTATATGGCAGGTGCCGTTATTTTTAGTCCTAACAAAAAAATTGGAAAAAAAAATCTTATCGGGGGACTGTCTGAATACTTTATAGATACCAAGTTTAAATAAAATCAAACCACGCGTTCAGGCTGTGGGCGAACAGACAGACGGACAGAGAGACGGACTGAATTGCGAGACACATAATTTTTTTATTTTCCCTACCATCGTAACGTCAAGTTTGATCAAAATTTCGAGTTCGATTTTTTACAAATACCTACCTATGTACCTACATATCGCAAGTAAAATGGACTAGTGAATGAATAGGATATCCAGATTAATCAAATGATCCGGACGGTATAAGTTGAACTTTCATTTTTAGACTCATTTAAAAGGACGATAAGAGAGTACATATTTTGGCTATAATATACTGGCATTTTGATGCAAGAAGAAACTATTACAACAATACATACTGTCGTATGTAACATGGGTTTGAAATATGTGAGTATTATTAAAAGTTGTTTCATATAACATTCATCTTACGCATTTCGTCTTATTGCCAAAGGTTAAATAAATATTCCAACCTGTCATCAACCTTCTCCTATAAAGCCATCACCATATTATCGCCCATTACCAGATGGTCAAAAAACCAACAAAAAGTCCTTGAAGGCCTATTACGTTAAAGTTAAACATATTTGGAGTGTAGGTGAATTTTCGTACAACCAAAATGCTGGTATAGGTAGGTATACATAAACATTTATTATAACTGACATAAAATATTTAAGTATCTAAAAGGTGTTGAACTACACACGTGAAATATGTATCATCTGGTGGAATACTAAATCTTCAATAATAATAATTTATCTTTTTTTTTTTTCTTTTTTTTTTCAAATAACGGATAACATTAAAGGATATGAAATATTGATTCTATAGATATTTTTATACATATACACAAATATGGTACTGGTGATTTCGTTAAATATTATACGAGGTATTATAGAACATTTTAAATGAATTATTATTGGTCGAGAATATCCGAAGGTCGAAATAGAATTTAAGATTAAATGTTTTAGGTATTCTGGCGAAGATTTTGTAAGACAGTAGAAAAATAAGCAGAAATGCAGAACTACTATCCGTGGGGGTCGTGATTTTTATGTTTAATACATTATGTGCAATGTAATCTACAAAATTTCACTAATTTGAAAAAAAAAAAAACCTTTTCATATTTATTTTCTGAAATAAAATGTTGGTTCGCTATTAAGGATTTTGTTTTCCATTAATATATCTATATCCAAATGTTATAACAGCTTTATGAAATTTTTCCAATAATTGGGTTATCTAGTTATTTTCCCAATTAAAGCATTTTCGTGTGACCTCGATTCAGGGATTCTATTTTCATCGATAGTTAGGATATGGAGTAGGTAATCGACATGCATAATTAATCCATTGACATCTGTATTGCCAAATATTTAAAATTATAATATTAGAACTTAAGTAACAGTTCTGTCCAAAATTTTAAATCAATTAATATAAACTAAATATGTATTTATTTTTTAAACTTTTAACTTACAAATTTGTATGCATTTATAGTATTCTTCTTGTTTGACTTACCTAGAATAAAAATTAGAAAAAATGCTGTTTAGAAAAATTAAATAAATTATCATCAATATTTAGAGTGCTCATATTAAATCATCATATTAAAAATTCGTTTCATTTTAATTAAAAAAAAAGAAAATCCACCTAGAAAATTGCTGAAAATTCCATAGTTACTTCAGATTTGATTAAATTGGGTTTAAGAATCAATAAACTTTAACTTAATACCTAAATTGTGATTTACATACGGTGGTGTGACAAAAAGCTAGAGCCTATAGGTTGGGTTGAGACAAAAAAAAAGAGGGTTGGGGTCAGAATCCCGAAAACCGAAATCCCGAAAACCCAAAATCCCGAAAACCCAAAATCTCGAAACCCCAAAATCCCGAAAACTCAGAATCCCAAAATCCCGAAAACCAAAAGCCCCGAATACACAGAATCCCGAAAACCCAAAATCCCAAAAGTCCAAAACCCCAAAACCAGAAATCCCGAAACCGATATCCCGAAAAATTATATAAAATAAAAAATTTGCGCAAATTTTAGTTAAGATTATTGCTACCGTATGTTATTAAAAAACGATACAAAATGAAAAAGAAAAAAATTAAAAAAAAAATCCACTTGAAACGTAAGGAACATTCAGAAATAGGGGAACGTTCTTACATTAATCTAGTATGTTAAATCTGAGTAATGATTTGCTTACACTTCTTGACTTGACTAGGTATATATAGTTATACTTTCTCTATTTGAAGTTTTATTTTTGTTATATTTTATTTGTTTTGTATATAATATGGTTATGTTTTTGTTCAATAAGTTAAAAATAAATAAATAAATTTGGTGGCACAACAGCTCATGAAGAACCAGGGCCTTACAAGTGACTTACAACTCTCAACCATTCCTGTGTGCGTGTCTTTAGGAATGGAGGGGACCTACAGTTTATTGCCGAATGCGAACGGCTGAGGTGAGCGGCACTTTTTTATGACAAGAAATACTCTTGGAGGATTTGTCAATTCTTAGCAAGAGGTGGTAGCCCTGAAAAAAACTTAAGGTGGAAGCGGCTGGTATTGAACCCAGACCTCTGGTGTGACAGTCCAACGCACTAACCATTACGCAACGGGCTACTATAGTTAAACAGACGATTTTGAGGTGCTTTTTTTATTTAAAAAAAGTTAAAGAAAATATACATTTTTATACTTGAGTTACGGGATTTTGGCCTTTCGGGATGTTTGGTTTTCGGGTCTTTAGCGATTTTGGGTTTCCAGGATTCTCGATTTTTGGAATTTCGAGTTTTCTGTCCGTCTCCCAAACAAAAATAGTTTAAGAGAGGGGGGTTCTATTTTCGGACTTTTAGGCGGGAGGGGCAACTTTGTAAGAAATCGTCTTAAAATAAAAAAAAAAAAAAAGCATTGAAAACCAACGGCAGCACTTACATGATCCACTTTTACTTAAAGCAAGAAGTCCTTTCCTATTTGTGTTTTGTTGTTTTTTTAATTCAAATTATTTTGGAGCAGTTTTTGAAAAATTATATTTCAAACTGAAAATTTTGAAAAAATAATGAAAAGAATTGTGTTTAAACGAATTCTTTTTAAAATTTTGCGTCATTAAGTCTCTACTGAAAATGTAAAACATCTTAAGTCGACTTAAGATAATTTGCTTTTTTTTAATGAACCTTGCTAACAATACACAGGAGCACAGTTCTGGTGATACGAGGTAAAATAAGATATTGTGTATAAGCTAATTAAAAAAATTTAAGTACATATGCTTAAGATTATTACTTAATTTCGAAAGTTTGTAATAATTGTTCCAAGGTTAAATATATTAAGTTGACTTAAGATACTTTACCACATGCAAACCAAAGTAAAAACCACCCTTAAGTCGACATAAGAAAGAAGAAATTTTAGAAAAGGATGTTTTAATGCATTTAAGACCGTTATTTTGCTTCCCCAGATTCAGGATACTTTTCGGTTTGCAAAATAAAAAAAATTCACGATAACGACGACATAAGAAACATTTAATGGTAGTTTGGTTCCATATTCTTCTCAGTACGCATGAAAGTTTCTTTGACTTTAAAGAAAAAAATGCATGTGTGTCATGTTTTCAAAATGCATGCAGAGCGAAACGATAATTGTCTTGTCACTTGTGCCGGGACATATGAATGTGGCGAAGAGAAATACAATTACTATAACGGAAAACCTTTCAAATGGGGTGCAGTTGCTACAAAAAAATATTTGGAATAGTCGAGTATAAGCGCAACTTATAGCAGAAAAAGAGGATTTCAAAACATTAAGCACAAAGAAAAGAGGAATTGCCGAACTAACCATTCTATAAGTAATGTGAATAAGGTGTACAAAGGCCCCATACAAGTAATTACTGCAAATGTGTAAAGAAACCGGATATTTATCCAGATCTGTCAGAAGACTGAAGAAGAAACTTAATACTTAAAAGTTGTATTTTTATACAAAATATAAAACTGATTTTCAATAATTTTTTTAAGTTTATTACTGTTAGTCTTAACTTTAAAAACAAAAATGTGATTTTAAAGTATGTTTTTGAAATTTTCTTTAAAGGTAAAAAGTAGGTATACTGGGTGTTTCCAAATTATTGACAATTACTTTTTAAAATGATTTTCAGACAATGTATTTAGAAACAAAATCGTTTGGGAGTTGGGGGAGGGATCATTTTCTAAAGCATTGGCCGGCACGGTACCTTTGGCAACCGCTAATTGATAGACTGCTTAAATGTTGCATTTATAGTAATTTATGTCTATATATATATAAGCAAGGCATTACGAGGCTTTGGGCTTGAAATGGAAACGCAGATGCTAAGAAGTAAGTACAGTAACAATAAATGAAATCTCTTAAATCGACTTCGACTAAGGTTTAGCAATATTTCTTTTCTCAAATAAAGTCTTTAGGTACTTCTTCAACTCAATTTCCAAAAATTTAATACACATTTCTGATTTCAAATTAAGAAGCACTTTATCTTTAATGTCGAAGCTCTAGACCAAGACCACGTTAATAAAATGAACTTCTTACAGACATAAATTGAGTCCCGTTATATTTTCAACTTTGGACAATCTTAAATATAATGAGATTACAACAACAGATTCTGTCACCTTAATGCCCTATAAATTGTCCCTAATCACCAACACATTTTATAAAGAAAAAAAAATTGAAAGATAAAAACAATTTCTTCTTCCCACCAAATCTTTTTAATTTTAATAAACTTCAATTCAGTAACTACATCAGAACACAATGAGAAAAAAAAAAAATATTTTTTACCCAAATCAAATGGCATTTGTCTTTCAAAATGCAATCTTTAACAATTCTAAGCGGACAATTAAGCAAGATTGCCCCCCTTCTATCACCATGCCCTAACCTACAACAGAATAAGAAGAAGAGTCAAAGAACGTCTTGGTTGTTGTCCTCGTACAGGCATCAACTTATACTGACTTAGCTTCGTCTTGTGTGCCGTGGCAATCAAGGAGGGTCAAGATAAAATTTATGAGCAGTGACGAATATTTTATTTGTTTCGCACACCCTCTTTTACTACCCGCACGAACCCCCTCTGTGTCACAGACAATAACACTTCTAATGACAAAACTTCTTCCTCTAGAAATGTAAAGGCAAATCATCATCCGTTCGGAAATGAAACGCTTACAGCTAGCTATAAATGCAACAAAAACTCATTCAACGTAAACAGTATATATATGTGTGTGTGTGTTCTTGTTTGTGTTTGTAGGTCCTGGCCTGGAGAAAATAAACATAATTATGATATTTATGTCATTGTGTTGATTCAGCTTGTTTTTTTTTTTCTGTCTCCTACTCCTATTCATGCGGGGCTGATGATGACATTGTTGTTGTTTTATTATTGTGCTAGTTTTTTGTTACTTTTGTTGTTGTCCCTCATGCTGTTAAAGAACAACAACAACACCGACAGTCCTACACTAAGATGCCCACTTCAACTTGGTCGTCCTTTCTTATCATTTTACCATTTTGGTATTTTACCGTTAGACACAATCACAAGGACTCCGCATAAGTACAGAAGCTGTTACTACTGCTGCAGCTTATGGTAAATTATTATGCCTGTCAGTGATAAGAAAATATTTACAACAATTGGGTAACTACCCCAATCAAGCACCGACGACGACGGCGACCCCTTTTCAACCCACTTAAACAAGGACTTCAACGAAAATCAGCTAACGAATGGTTGCCTTAGTTTTAAAAGTGTTTGTAGGGGTTGATTGAAAAGTTCATGATGAGTAAGGGAGAAATTAAAGAGGAAGGGAACATTTTTAAGGAATTTTCCCGTTCCATTTAGGAAATATTGATTTTTTTTTTAATCTTTAGGTAGGACTTTTTTTTACATAAGTAGGTACCTATTAAAATAACTACTTCCCTTTTTTAAGCTTAAAATGTATCCTCTCCAACTTCGATATGTAGAAGGGTATCACTATGATTGATCTTAACTATAACATTATAAGGCTTAACTTCATATAAGACTTTTTGGAATAAAGTGGCAAAAATGGAAAGTGAAAAAAACATGTTCTAAGGATGCTTCTCTGTTCAAAATTCAGGTGCTTCTGAAATGACAAATCAAACTAATATAAAGAAAAACGGGAAATAGATTTCATACATTTCATGTCACTACAATGCCTTTTGTTGTTTGGTTTGTTTTTCGGGTACGTAAACAAACAATGTCGATCCTTCTAAGCAACCTTGAGGTAACTTTGAAAAATATTTGTTCAACCGACATAATCTAACTTAATGCACAAACAAAAATGGAGACAAATTTGTTAAAAATACAATTTAAAAAAAAATTGCGTATACGCCTAAGTCACCCAAACTGTTTTATAGTTTTTTTTTTAAAGAATTCAAGACTACGAAATATTTCCGACATAGTGTCTGATTGTTAATTAAAAAAGGGGTTAATTAAATATAGAATTTGCTTAAATATCGACGGCTTTCCAAAATACTTTCGTCGAATTAAAAGCGAAAAAACAGCAAAAATTTACAAACTATTGTGAAACCGATTATACTCCTAAGCTGTCAAACTTGAATGTCTAAGCAAACTGTTATTGGCTTGTCCCATTTTCGTCAAGGACAAAATAAGCCGATTGTCAATTTCGTATTGTTTTTTATTCATTCATCACTAATATTTTCTCCTTGCCATTAAAATGATAAATTTTTAGATATAGATATCACCTTTAACTCGAGGAAGTATGCAATTTTGGATTTTCACAATTTTCCGATTTTTCCCGTCGAAATAGAAAAAGTATTGAATTTATATTAGCGGAACTTTTAGTTAGCACTCATAATAAACGATTTATCGAATATCTCTAATTAAATAATAGTCCAGTCGTATTATAAGCATTTGACTCCGGAAAAATCGCCGGAAAGCTGGATTTTGGTATACAGCTTCCTGATGGTGTTCTTAAGAAACTGTAAAAAGTCCCCATAGATAGGAGCGCCGCTAACAACTTTACGGGGGGTTAAAGGCCCCCAAAATAGTTTTTCAGAAATATCTCGCTAACGTTACCTTGTACAGAAAACATGTTGATGACGAATTTGTAGCATAAAAAAGATTATAACACTTTCCTTCATAAAAATAACGGTTTTCAAAATAATTCAATCGGTAGAGTTAAGGTTTTTAGTTTTCCATATAAATGGAGAATGCACAAAATCACTTCGGGTGATTCGCATACGGTGTGACAAAAAGCTAATTCGTATAGGTCGAGTCGAGACAAGAAAATAAAAAAAGTAAGTTCTCCTTAAATTCGTTATTTTGTTGATCTTATTTCCACTAATTAAGTAGTAAAGTTGATTTCGTTATTTTCGATTTTCTCAAAAAGTAAAAAACTTTTAGGCACTTAGTTTTTAATGTTTGACTAGAAATTGATAGGAGCATTGAATACTGAAAACAAAAATATTATCTAATAACGTATAAATTTGAACAAAATTAGATGGAACACATTTTTTTCAATATTTTTTTTTTTTAATTTTGAGTTTGAAAATAAATATTTCTCTGAAACTATTTGAACTAAAAATAAAATAAAGAACGAACAAGCTTTTAAAAAAAAGTATAGCGTGACATTGCAAGTTTTGCCGTTGTTTTTTAATTATCTCTTTTCTATTTCTAGTCGACTTTTTATAAAATTGCCACTACCGCCTAAACGGGGGGAAATAGACCCTCCCTCCCGAACGATTTTTTTCTTGTCTCAACTGAGCCTATACGCTTTAGCTTTTTGTCACACCGTATTCAAACCACCCCAAGTAGTTTTGTGCTCCATTTGTATGGAAAACTGTAATCCTTAACTCTACCGATTGAATAATTTTGAAAACCGTTATTTTTATGAAGAAAAGTGTTATAATCTTTTTTGTAGAAAATTTTCTAGGCTACAAATTTGTAATCAACATTTTTTCTATACAAAGCACCGTTAGGGAGATATTTCTGAAAAACCCCATACTAGGGGAAGGAGGGAGTTCCACATCTTGTATAGTTATGTTATAAAATTCATTAAAATTGAATAAGAAACTATTTATTTTTGATAACTCTCTGGTCGATTTCTGGCACATGCAGTTTATGTATCCGACCTTAGTAGCTACAACGGAAATTTGATACTATCTGAATCGGTATGTTTTGAAGATATGAAGATAACTTCAATAATTGGCAATATTAATGGCTGATTTTTTTAAATAATATCTTCAAAAATTGCTTAAATATTTAATGTTTGTACTTCATTATTAAATTTTGGTGGCCGCGTACTGGTGGAAAAGCACTTTTTTTTTACAAAAGCACCTATAATTTTAGGGTCAAGTACAAATTTTTAAATTAATACATTTTACAAAGCTCAAAATCTCGATTTTTAACAAGTTTATGGAATTAAAGATTGTAGTTAATAATTTTGTAAGATGGTCCAACTATTCCACAAAACATCAGGTGTAATGAATTATCTTTCGTTGGGAGTAACCTACACTTTGAAAAGTGGAATAGAATTCCTTGAAATACCTATAGGTACATATATTCCCAGCCGGACGGGCATCATCAGCAAGTTAAAATGATGTTAAATTAAATTGCAAAAAATATGGTAAAAATTAAAAAATTATTATTATCGACCTAGAGACATTTCCTTCGACCATCGGAATCCAGTAAAGCATATAAATTTAAGATTCTTTATCTTTTGAGGAAATATAAAATATAAAATTATGTCCCAATTTAAAACTACAACCATTATTTTAATGATTTTTGTTTCAACTCATTAATTTAAAAGAAAATTAAATTAAGAAATAAGTAAACATTCATTAAAAAAAAAATAATGAAATATCTGAAACAGAAGGATTGGATAACCATTTTCCGATTACTTTTATGCATTTTATTTCCCTCTTTCCCATTCCAGAAACCATAAGAGAGTTCTCCTTTACATCGCCACTAAACGCCCGGAAGTGGCAACGTATTTCTGTGTTCCTTAAACCACCCACCGCCCTCCCCAACCCCGGTGCAAACACAAATAAGTACAAAAATTAACTTTATATGTATGTCTATAATTATGTACATTTTGAAGAAAAATACCCAGGACCTCGCCACTTCAGTGATATATGTGTAAGGTATAAGTATATTTGTTTAAAGAACAATATGACCCTGTATGGCGTTGAAAGGCCCGGATACTTAACGTTGCAAAAAATAATAACCAGTTTGACTTGCAGATTTTCAAAAGAGAGGTCGTTTCTTTCGCTTGAGTGTTTATTTTTTGCTGTTTGGTTTTCCATTCTTAAGGGCACAGAAGTTCATTATTGATTTTATTCAGTGACTGGGTGACCTATCGAAGGGCGTAGAAGGACAAGTGTATACTGTATTGGACGCAGGCTGTTTCCAGTTAATGGAGCATAGAAAGAGATCGTTTTCTTTCTACTTTCCTGTTTTTTTTTTTTTTGTTATTTGCTTTCTACTTGTTTGTTTGTGTCAACCCTTTTGGATGCATTACTTAGATCCTTTTTCTATTGTCACTCCTTGTTGAAGAGCATAGAAGCATGAGACACATTTTGTAACTTGTCAAACTTTTTCTAATTTTTTTTTGGGTTAGATAGATGGTAAATATTCAATTTATTGGACATCGGACAATTTGTTAGGAGAGTCCATCTCATTCCAGTATGATTTTAAAGGAAGACATATGTTTAAATTTAAAAGCAACATTCTCCATGTCTAAAATACCACAAAATGAATATTTAAATGAAACTCGCCAAATAGGTAAATTCACATCCAATCCAAGTGGACTGCATTGCAATTGACCTGGAAAATTCTGGCATGAAGTTATTATTTGGCAAACATTAGACGTATTAGGTATGTATATAATAGTACCTTTGATATTTGGCTGATATTGATTTTAGGCTGATTTGAGTCGATGCCTTAAACCGCAAACTAAATAAGGACCAAAATTAATTTAATAGTTTTTGCAGTTTTCTCACAACAAATCTATTTTTCAAACCTTCATATATCGAGTTCAAAACAGTTGAAATTTAAATGTGTTAGCGTTTTATAGTTTAAAAATGACTTTAATACAATCATCTCTTAAATCCACTCAACGAAGAGCTAAAATCATAGAATCAATGCAAAAATCCATGTAGTCTAGGTATTGCCGAATCCGAACGGCTAAGATTCGTCATGTAGTAGCCGTGGCGTGCTGGTTAGTTCGATGGACTATCATGCCGGAGGTCTAGGTTCGATCCCCAGCCTCGCCACCGAATACAGTTACTGCCTCTTGACAAAACCTCCAAGAGTATATCTCTTGTCATAGAAAAGTGCCGCTCACATTAGCCGTTCAGATTCGGCAATAAACTCTAGGCCCCCTCCATTCCTGCAGACACGCACACAGCAGTGACGTGCCGTGGTGCCATAGGTTTGTCACCAACATTTGATAATGTTTTTCTGTAGAGTGGTCAAAAACAAGCATTTTTTTTTACTTTAGGATCGGGGTCTATCTAGAAAAAATTACTTAAAATGAAAAAAAAAAAAAAAAAAATTTAAAACAACGGCAACACTTACTATACAGTATTATACCGGTTTTGAAAGCCAGAAATTTGTTCTTTAATGTTAAATTTAAGTTAAATTATTTATGTCAATAGCTTTAAAAAAAATTCGCATAAAAGCTTAAAATTTTCATAAAAAAAAAATGAAGAAAAAAAATGTAGACCAATTTTTTCAAAATTGTGAAATGAAGTGCTAAATTAACTTTTTTGTTGTCAATGCGTACATTAATTTTCAATCGAACACAAGAAACCGAATGGTTTTATGTCTTCTAGTTTTTGAAGAAAATTGAAAATACATCCTATTTGAAATTTTTAAGATTTTTTATAAATGAGTTTTTGTAATATTGTGACATTAAAAAAATGCATAATTCATTGAAGTTTTTTTGATATTTTTATTTTATTGAATTTTATTTATAAGTCTCAAGCGATTGTTTCAATAAAATTTAAGAAATCGTTGAAAATCGAAATTTCCATGAAATCGTGAACTTTATTTGTTCAACATAGTTGGATGCACAATATTGTAGTACAAAATTTTTGAAAATTTTGAAGTTTTTCATCACATTTACCGATAAATATGATTTAAAAACAATCAATTTTGGGTTTACGGTGCCTCAAATATATTTTTTTTATAAGAACCGTTATAAATGTATGTACATCAGGAAATGGGTTGATTTCTTACCTTTCTTTAGATACCTCTATGGAATAAATCCTCCCACTTAATCAAAAGTTCTAAACAATCTAGTCAGGTTCTATTGACATTTTTGATGATTTTTTAAGTAAAAAAATCATCCCTCACTGCAACCGAGTCGTGGCGACGATCAACAACATACATTTTGTTTGTTTGGGCTTTGTTGGTGCGCTTGATGAAGGTGAACACCAATGCATAAAGATTTATAAGGGAAAACTATTTCTTGTGCTTTTTTTTTTTGAATTTTTTTGTATGTGGATTTGGGTTAGCTTGCGGTGCGCTGAAGTTAAAAGAACACCCTACTCAGAAATTTTTTCGTTACTTTGAATGGAAGTGAATTATTTGTTCTGATTTTTGTTTGAGGATTATTTGAGTTCGTAAACTTCGTACACAGATCTTAATTATTTATTGACGTATGTATTGATATGTTATTAAAGAAAAGAAAGACAAATGCGTATTTTGGAGAGCTTTGGCTATACGTATGGAAATTAAGATGTTGATAGGGTGTGCGGTGAACACCTGCGCACCTTCGAATAAACGTCACTGGCACACAGGAATGGTTGAGAGTTGTTAGTCACTTGGCCCTGGTTCTTTCCGAGCTGTTATGTTACCAAATTTATTTATTTTAAATTAACGCTCAATTAAATACAAATATTTTAAATCCGTTAAATAATTATTTAAAAAATAAACATGCGTTCGTATGAACTTACTGTTGTAGTTATAAAACCTTTAATTGCGTGGCTACATATTCAAGGATGTATATCGTGGATTTGGTACAAAAACGCTCAAAACAAAACAACTCAACAATAATGAAACTTTTTAGCTAACATTGCATTACAGTAGTGAAAGCTCCTATTGCGGACAACTCTCTTAAGCGGACAATCCCTTTAGGCGGACAAATTCTCACGACCGTGGATCCTGGATATAAATTCCATACATTTTATGATCCCTTAATCGGACACTCCCTTACCCGGACGCGGACAAGAATATTAGCCGTGATTTGTTAAATTAAATTCCCTTAGGCGGACAAAAACTATTTTTTAGTATATAAATTTCAACCATTATTTTTAGTAATACTTTTACATAAATTTATTCTGCATTAAAAACGATCCCCCTGGTTTACAGCGACATAGATACGATTTCACCAAATTATTGTCTGTGATCAAATTCATAACGGATTTTATTTCTGCAGCTGTACTCTGTTTTTGTATCTTTTTTCTTGAATCGTCATGTTCATTTTTAGTTTGAATGAATTTCATGGCTTGTTGGTGCAAACATTTTTCATGATGCCACTATATACCATACATTTCCTTACATAACTATTTTTTATTTTTTCCCTTGGACGGACAACTCCCTTAGATTGACAAAAGTGTTGCGACCGTCGCTATCCGGCTAAGGGAGCTTTCACTGTATTGTGAATAAAAAAAAATATCAATTGGAAAATATCAAAATCTACTACAGTATTTGGAACTTAATGAGTCCACATAATATTTTACCAGATCAATTTAAATTCAAATTTTCATTTAATTTTCGGTTAAAAAAAAATAAATTTGATGGCACAACAGCTCATGAAGAACTAGGGCCTAGTGACTTACAACTCTCAACCATTCCTGTGTGCGTGTCTGCAGGAATGGAGAGGACTTACAGTTTATTGCCGAATCCGAACGGCTAACGAGCGGCACTTTTCTGTGACAGTAGATACTCTTGGAGGATTTGTCAATTCTTCGCAAGAGGCAGTAGCCGTTTTTTCTTTAAAATAAATAGGTGGCGAGGCTGGGGATCGAACCTTAGACCTCCGGCATGACAGTCCATTGCACTAACCATCACGCCACGGCTACTACTTAATTTTCGGTTGCTTGTTTAAAAAATGAGATTTTGTTGAGTTGTGTCGTTTTTCTCCCGAGCCGACAATATGTAAAATGGTCCAGTAATATAATGTGATATATAGGTACATATTTAACGAAGAAAATAATAATAAAAAAAAGTAAAAAAAAAAAATAATTTTATGTTTAAATGTAATATAATTTGAACAACTCAGAATCATCATACTGCCAAATGAAAAAAAAATCGGTCGACCTAAAGAATCTACATATATAGATGAATTTATCAAAAATAAGGCAATTCTATCAAAAAACATATTTCCACAATGCGAATAATTGTAAGGCAAATGCAAAAAACCGGAAACGCAGTTTTCTTGTAACCGTTTTATTAATTACATGTACGAAATTTCATCAAGATCGTTATAGTCATTTTTGAGAAAATTTGAAAAATCCGAAATATTTGTATACATAATGTATGGCAGCCAGAGATGATCTAAATCCAACTATCGAATCTTTTCTCTAGGGAATCACATAAAAAGCTCTATGCCAAATTTGAGGCAAATTATTCAAGTCATATAGGCTCTATACCATATGGAGGAAACCACTTTTTCTGACTACTTCGACATTGTCATTCGTCAGTTTATATTACAGGCTCTGTTCTATTTTACCAAGCAAGACACATTTTCAGTAATCATTTGGATTACTTAGAAAAATTCAGTTTTTTATTAATAGTCTCTAGCAAGATTATTTTTAGAAGCCAAATTTTTAAAATTCCCTGGTATGTTCATAAACTTAGAATAACTTGATAGACATTCAAAACAAATATACAAATTGGGCAGAATAAAAGTTCATCAAGTACCTACCTAGTGACTAACATCAAAACTTATACAAACATAATTTCAATTTTTGTTCCAATTGTACAACTTCCAGAAGGGTCTCGTTTTGGAAACCGCAATATAACCGACAACTGTTGAACTAATCCACATCCACTTAAAAAAAAAAATAAATCCCTAATAAAGTTTCAAACTTTTTTATTTAGGTAGGTGCATATATGTATTTTTACTTATTTGTATGTTATGCATTGTATATCTCTGCCTACCCTACTTCAACAGCCTACAAAAAAGCAATTGAAAAATTAGATATATTTTCATCTACGACAAGTTATGAACTTATGCCTACCAATTTATACACAATTTCAAAATCGATAGAGCAACAAAAATAAGCTTTTCATGGCAAAGTTTTGCGCGCCGCTCCAGGTCGGGTGCTTCCTTTTTCAAGCCATCAGCACCATACCAAATCTCTGCGTGCAGCTCTATGGCTGTGGAAAAACTCTCATCCATAAATCAACTTTCCCAATGTTAATAAATAAATGGAAATCAATTACACTACACACCCTTCCTTCCTTCTTTTCACTGCGTCCTCACAAATCCTTCGAGATATATACAGGCAACAGCAAGAAAGAAGGAAAAAAAAACATCGAAAAAACACGTGATAAATTATTTCCAAAGAAACTTTCACCAAAATAGGCGCACCAACGACGAATTCAATTCATAAGAAACTTTTTCGTTTGCCAGTAGGTACAATAATGTCCCCCCTCAGCAACGACTTTCGTTCCATCAGACCCTCGCCTCGTTACTTCGTTTACCATTAAAGTAATCTGTGAAGAAGGAAAATTTCATGGAATAAATCTCCGCCCAGTATAAGGATTATATCAATATTGATTGAAAAGTTCAATTTTTTTTTGAATGAATTCTATAAATAACAAGAACAACAACAACAAAAAATAAACCAAATGAAACAAAACTTCTCGTCAAAAAACACACACTCAAAAAGTAGATGTGCGGTTGATGGGTTCCTTTACTCCCCAATACATCCAACTCTAGGAGTACCAAACGCCCCATTCCAATCCCATCAACAAAAGTGTAGCATTCCGTCTAACAACTTGAACTGAAATAAGTTATGATGTGATTGAAGCGAAATCAGCAAAATTTCAACATCACAAAATCAACAAACAAAGACGACGTTGAACAGTTTTTGTTAGTCTTTTACGAAAACCACCTCCGTACTTTCCTCTCATTCTTTTGATTCAAGGATTTCTTATACCACCCAATTTTCAATTCTAGAAAGTAAGGACCCAAAACCGTTGCACATGTGTATATTAAAATAAACTTCTACTCTTATGTGTACCTACTCCTACATAGCTGGAAAATGTGTAGGTATAGGTATGGCCATATGTATGTGAAAATCTGAGCTTTTCTTAGAAGACAGGATACAATTATTGTGCGATATTTGATTTAGCGTTAGGCAAACATTCTTGACAGATTCAATGTTTGCAAGGTATTTTATTTTTTACTCCGCACCTAGTGCGATTGTATTAAAAGGGGTTATTTTATTTTTAACTGCAGAAGTGTATTTGTTGTTTTTAAAATTAAGTGTTAGTTAAGGCCGTAGCGTATTTAAGCCTCTTTATGATTTAAGTTTTTTTAATTTAAAGATTTTTTCGAAAGTTAGCATGGAACTTTTTAAATTTTGATCATAAATAGAACCATACTCTACTCATCTACTGATTCTGATCATAAATAGAACCATGCTCTACTCATCTACTGATTCATAAGTTTTAAATATTTTGGTTTTAAGGGTATTTAAATGAGTTGAAATTCAGTTTTTTGAAAAAATGTAGAATATTAATCCACTTTTTAGAATGAACTACTAAATTGGGTCGCAAATTAATAAATGTTTGAATTTTTTTTTTCGGTTAGCAAAACTTAGATTTTGAAAAAGACTTGCGCAAAAATCAGTTTTTTTCTCGTGTTTTAATTTATTCAATTTTTCACACCACCACCGCACGCACAGCACCACCACGCTTTTAAGATTCTTAATTTTTTTGTTAAAATCTTTTTATTTTACAATTCGTTCGTTTAGAAAAAAATTTGAAGCACAAAAAACTCGATCTTGTCGGGCATAATGCAAAAGATAGTGTCTCCAAAAACTGCTCCTATGTTAGGAGGGTTATTTTATTTCCTTGGATTTCTTGAAAAAGTATTTTGATCGTAAGACGTTATTGGAAAGGAATGCTTATTTTCTGGCCCAAATCCTATATAATAAAGCTAAACTACTGCTTTATCAGGTCTCATTATTTAAGATTTTGAAAAGAATATCGAAAAATAGACTCAGGCCAATATGCCAAAATAAATTTTTGAGAAAATTAAATGATGGTAAAAAAAAATCAATACCCTCTGTAAGTAAGAATCATATTTAAACTGCAGATTTTCCAAAAGACTGGAGATATGAAGACCAAAAATATTGAATTTTGTATCCAGAAAGCAAGCTATTGTGGACTAAATAAAACAAGATTAGTGTTCTTGAGGTTTGTTACTGCCGTTCAAGAAACGCCAAACGACAACTTCCAAAGAATCTCAGTATTGCGAAAAAACATAAAATGTTTTTTTTCTAAATCAGTAACGGATTCCATAAAATTAAAAGTATAATCTAGATTCTAGAACATCAAATTGGTTTTGCTATAAAAACTTGATATTTTTTTTTAAATCTTCCAAAGGAGCTATATATTTGTTTTTCAGTTGCTAATCGGGCATAAAACACAAAATGAGTCCTTCCAAAAAACTTGTATTTGTTTTTTTTTTTAATTTTTGACATGGATTACATGTCTTTCTCGGACGGTTGGACGTCTATAAAGCTAGCACATACACATTAGCATAATCAATTTAAACTATAACTAGAATTTTCTGCTCTTTTTGTGCTATTTTTGTGTGGAAGTCAATATTTTTGTGCTAGCATAGTTTTCGTTTTATGCAAATCTATGCTACCTTAATATTAAGCTAGCAAAACTTTTAAACCACCCAGCATAATCAATTAAAATAAAAACTAGAATTTTGTGCTATTTTTGTGCTTTTATTCTGTGCAAGTCTCGATTTTTGTGCTAGCATAGTTTTTGATTTATGCATAATTATGCTTCCCATATAAAGCTGGCAAAACTTCTAAACCGCTCAGCATAATCCATTGAAAAAAAAACTAGAATTATGTGCTATTTTTGTGCTTTTATTCTGTGCAAATCTCGATTTTTGTGCTAGCATAGTTTTTGATTTATGCATAATTATGCTTCCCATATAAAGCTAGCAAAACTTCTAAACCGCCCAGCATAATCAATTGAAATAAAAACTAGAATTAAGTGCTATTTTTGTGCTTTTATTCTGTGCAAGTCTCGATTTTTGTGCTAGCATAGTTTTTGATTTATGCATAATTATGCATTTGTATGCTACCATATAAAGCTAGCAAAACTTCTAAACCGCTCAGCATAATCAGTTGAAATAAAAACTAGAATTATGTGCTATTTTTGTGCTTTTATTCTGTGCAAGTCTCGATTTTTGTGCTAGCATAGTTTTTGATTTATGCATAATTATGCTTCCCATATAAAGCTAGCAAAACTTTTGAACCGCCCAGCATAATCAATTGAAAGTCCTGCCTCACGTAACACAAAAAATGACCATCGTCTAGACGATCACGTTTTGACGATCAAATATTTGATGTAGTAAGTCGATAATCATCAAAACTCTATCGTTAAAACGATGGCTTTTGGGCGATACCTAGATACAAAAAGTTTATTTATTTTGCAAAGTGACAACAAAAATTCGAGAAAAATACAAATTATATGAAAAATAAAAAAAAAAAAAGTGCGCCAGCAGGGAACGAACACCGAACCTCTCGGTTATAAATAACTATTCCACCGCGCCACCATCAAATTTAAAAGTTGTCGATTTTTTGAATTTACAAGCAAACCGTGCACTACTTCATGTTTATCGTTTTAAAATTACAATGACACCCCAGTTTATTTGGTTATTTTTTTTTTAAATTACAAGTTGAGATTGATGCTGTTACATTAGTAGGTATTTTAAATCAATTTTCTTTGATTTATTTAAAATCATGCTATTTATCTATAGGTAGGTAAAAATAATATAAAACAATTCTCTCTTGCAAATATTTTTTCCCAATGTTACCTATCATACAAGCATTAAAAGTTCTCTAAACCTACTTTGCCTAGCTTTTTCTTGGATAGTTTGATTAGTGTGGAAAACTACCCTTCAACTGAATAATATTATGGCGTTAAGTTCAACTTCAGACAGTTTAATAGCTACCAAAAAGATTCCATTACGAAGATCTTTTTTTAAATTGGCAAAACGGCTTTCTAAAAACCTTAGTCCTGGGACAACGTATTGCCAAAATTTAAATTGTGTATGAAAGACTGACATTTTTGGCTTCCAAACGTTCGAGCTTTTTTTTTTTTTTTTTTATTTTGGTCGTTATATTTCAAAACTGCGATGATATGTTTCGAAAAATTACGTTAAATTGCCAAATGGCTTTCCAATTTCCTGAAAACAGGACGGATGTTGTCATATAATATAATATATACATATAGGTATGTATATTTTTAGAGGTAGTAAACAGGGCTTCTATTCATTTGAAACTGATTTTTGAATTATAAAAAGTAAATTTTCTAATTTTAATAGTGTCTTTAGGTACCTAGCTAAATATGAAATAAATAGCATACAACTTTTTCAATATGTATATTCTTATAATTTAATTCAATAAAAAAAAAACAAGCATAAAAAGAAAATTTTTATTAAAAAATAACACGTTTTATAATGTTTTTTTCTTGCAATAAAAAGTCGTTATTTTCAAATAGTTCGAAATCTTAGTTTATCCAATCGCAATAAGATGGTTTTTTTTTTTCGAAGATCTATTTATATGAAATAGTCAAGACTCAAGAGAGAGGAGAATCAAGGAATGTTATTATGAGTTGCATGCAACTTATAGTAGTCAAAAAAAGCAAAAAGGATAATGTGAGTTTGTGTGGGTCAGTATGATTGCGCCAACATCAACCAACACATTGAATTGCATAGAAGGGGGTGAAGGACGAGAATATTTTTGTTGTGTGTAGCATACATATGCATAATTATGCATAAATCAAAAACTATGATAGCACAAAAATCGAGACTTGCACAGAATGAAAGCACAAAAATAGGACATAATTCTAGTTTTTATTTCAATTGATTATGCTGAGCGGTTTAGAAGTTTTGCTAGCCTTATATGGGACGCATAATTATGCATAAATCAAAAACTACGCTAGCACAAAAATCGAGACTTGCACAGAATAAAAGCACAAAAATAGCACATAATTCTAGGTTTTATTTCAATTGATTATGCTGAGCGGTTTAGAAGTTTTGCTAGCTTTATATGGCAGCATAAATATGCATAAATCAAAAACTATGCAAGCACAAAAATCGAGACTTGCACAGAATAAAAGCACAAAAATAGCACATAATTCTAGTTTTTATTTCAATGGATTATGCTGAGCGGTTTAGAAGTTTTGCAAGCTTTATATGGGACGCATTATGCATAAATCAAAAACTACGCTAGCACAAAAATTGAGACTTGAACAGAATAAAAGCACAAAAATAGCACATAATTCTAGTTTTTATTTCAATGGATTATGCTGGGCGGTTTAGAAGTTTTGCCAGCTTTATATGGGAAGCATAATTATGCATAAATCAAAAACTATGCTAGCACAAAAATCGAGACTTGCACAGAATAAAAGCAGAAAAATAGCACATAGTTCTAGTTTTTATTTCAACTGATTATGCTGAGCGGTTTAGAAGTTTTGCTAGCTTTATATGGTAGCATACAAATGCATAATTATGCATAAATCAAAAGCTATGCTAGCACAAAAATCGAGACTTGCACAGAATAAAAGCACAAAAATAGCACATAATTCTAGTTTTTATTTCAACTGATTATGCTGAGTGGTTTAGAAGTTTTGCTAGCTTTATATGGTAGCATACAAATGCATAATTATGCATAAATCAAAAACTATGCTAGCACAAAAATCGAGACTTGCACAGAATAAAAGCACAAAAATAGCACAAAATTCTAGTTTTTATTTTAATTGATTATGTTGAGCGATTTAAAAGTTTTGCTAGCTTAATATTAAGGTAGCATAGATTTGCATAAAACGAAAACTATGCTAGCACAAAAATATTGACTTCCACACAAAAATAGCACAAAAAGAGCACAAAATTCTAGATATGGTTTAAATTGATTATGCTAATGTGTATGTGCTAGCTTTATAGACGTGACGGTTGGGAGTGATGTAGCGAAATGAGGACCGTCACGAAAACATGTACCGCTCGCGCCCTACTGCTAAGTGACTGTTTGCACTACAGACATTCTAAATATACCAATCGAGAGATAAAGATTGCGCAAAGATTATAGAGGAATTGTTTTATAGCTATCGCCTCATAGTTTCATGTGATGAGTCATCGCGTTTGGGGTAAATTGCAGAAAAATTAGGAGTACTCAAATTAATTTGACTCAATTTCTTCGGATATATAAGTGCCACTGACGTCATTGATATCTTTTTCGAAAGGGTTTGAAAAAGGGCATCCCTACGCGTATTTCCCATATCGTTAATTCACGTTATAGCACATAAGACATGTAATCCATGTTCGGTAGGTGCCACAAGGGCATTCTACCAAGGCGATTTTTTACATACATTTTTTACATTAGTGTTTTACTATGCTTATCTATGTAAAAAGCTTATAATAATATTTTTGGCTCTTTTTAAACAATTCAACACACGGCACATGAACGGCACCAAAATTTTCTTTGTTTATTTAGATTTCGACAAATATTGACAATATGCTTCTCATTTTCTCTCTTTTTTCGCATTATTTTATTTAATTTACCTCTTTGTTTACCTTTTTTACGAGTTTTTACATTCTAACGGCATTATTACGTTTTTCACACTTATTTACGCATTTTTTTTTACTTATAGAACGTAATAAATATTTTTTTACATGGATTTGAAAATCACAGATTTCCGGTAGGTAGGTCCGTTTTGAAAGTTATAATGGCACATATGACCAAGAGTAAAATTATTTCTAAATAATAAAACAAAAATTGACAGACAAAATAAAAATAGGAGAAAATCAAATTTAATAAATTTAAAAAAAAATATTACGTATACGCCCGAGTGTACATATATATTTATAACCAAGTCACCATTTGTCAGTTCAATAATTATTTATGGTATAGATACTAGGCTATATAAGGATATTCTAAGTTATTGTTAAGGTGATTAACGTCCAGAAAGGGTTTTTTGGTATACAAGAAAACCTATGCTAAAGCATCAAGATGCTGCGTGGAGAGAACAAACCTTAGTGGAATAATATCTGGCTGACGCTGCTGGATCTGAAGCACTCAAAATCTTTTAATAAACTATGCACATTAGCTCTTGAATACGTTTCATAACCGAGCTCTGTTTAGAGTAGGTTAGTTGCATGGGCTTGTCCCAAAAATACATAAAAAATAAATTTGGTGATACAACAGCTCATGAAGAACTAGGGCCTAGTGACTTAAAACTCTCAACCATTTCTGAGTGCATGCCTGCAAGAAAAGAGAAGACCCACAGTTTACTTTCGAGTCGGAACGGCTAAGGTAAGCGTTCGAGGCAGTATAGCCCTCAACAAACATTTTTTGTTTACTTTTTACTTGTCACTGCTTTATCCAAAATACGTAGGGTCCAAATGCTACAATGATTCTAGTAATCTACTAAGTAGATTAGTATTTTTTATATTAAAAAATTAAAAGTTAAATAATATTTTAATAAAATTCAAACTTTTAATTATAGATATGTAGGTAGATAATAAAAAATGTCGATTTTTGTTATGACGTTTTTACTCTATACCTAAACGCTATTAATGCTAAAGAGCTGAAAAGCGGATGGAACACTGAAGGAAAAATTTTGCTTATATGCCTTCCGTTTTTTTTATAGTTTTGGTAAAACGACAGTCGCATTGCTTGTTTAAATTTAAATAACCCAGTTTTTTTGCTTGAACAAAAATTGCATTAAAAAGCTCTGTATTACAGAAAAATTCCATCACTACCATTTCAGCTATATGTGGAAAGCATTCAAATCGAAATCTAATCATTATTAGTGTCGAATTCCTCAACAAAAAACTCGATTTGTTTAGAAGAAAAACACGAATGTTTTGCTGAAAGGAATTCCACATAAGTTGTATTTATTTTTAAATTTTACCGCCCCCTAAAAGCGCAGCCCGGGGCGGATCGCCCCCCTACGCTATACGCCACTGCATTGGTATAATTTTTCAAAATACTTCTTAGTCCTTTAAATATAAAAAAATGACTAGAAAATAAGAAATAAGCATCAATCTGCTAAAATAATTTTTCAACGACTAAAAATATTTGCATACTGATTTAAAAAACGTAATGAGAATGAGAAAAGAAACTCAAAGAAAAAAATCCTTATTAAATATTTTGAAAACAAACTACATAATTATTTTTTATTGACTATAACTAAACAGCTTTTACCGATTTAAAGTTCAAGATTTCATCTGAAGACTTATGTGGGCTATTAGGTCTTTTTTATTTTTATTTTTTTGTTAATTGCGACATTTCGAAAGTGGTTATACTTTTTTCTTCAGGCCTGTAATTATAATATTCTAAATAATTAAATAATCTTAAATATATTGTTGTTTCAATAAAAGGTCAACGAATAGAGAAATAATTAGTTCAAGATTTCTAGAAAATTTCTGATAAAACTGATACACGTTGCAGTGTAAAATTAAAATGTTGTGAAAATAAAAAAAAAAAAAAAATAACAAAATATTTTTCACAATATTTTTAATTTTATTTCATTTTATTATAGGGTTCGCACATTGATTTAACCTAAACGCAAATAGATTCAACCCAACCATAAATAGAATTTACCCAAACGCAATTCCAACAAGTTTTGCTCTTTTCTTTAAGAACTTGCAGAAAAAATGAGAGAAACATCTTTGAACGATGGTGCCTTGATTTTGGACAACTCAAAAATACATAACACTCAAGAGGTAGGGGAAGGTGGCCTAAAATGGCCCACACTAAGGAAAATGTCTCAAATCCGGGAAAAAAAGTGAAAAAAGTTTGAATTTAAATTTTAAATTCTTTTCAAAGCTTAATCAATAACGCTTACATATTTTTGCTTTACGAGCCCAAAAAGTTCCGAAAGGTACTTAAAGTACATATTTAATTTTTAAAGCGTCTTCAAATTCCAACGATCAAAATTGCCCGGGTAAAATGGCATACTGCTATGCCATTTTACCCTTGCAAGTTATCCAAAAGCATGAGTGAGTCCAAAAATACGAGCTCTTTTTACATTCGCTTGGAAAAGGTGGACCCTTCTGTAAGCCATTCAAAATCTTGTTCTTGTTGGCTGCTCGTCTCCTCAGTGTAGTTTTTTTAACTCCGAATGTTTTGGATACTTTTTTCCAGCCTATTTCTTTTTTAGGGCTTTTGATAATGCGTCCTCAGTCCAGAACTGCCTTTATGTAGATCGTTGATGTTTTCCAACCATTTTTACTATAAAGAAAATGAAAATGTAAGTGTAAGTATAAAATGGCACACTATGCCATTTTATCCGAGTGCTTAGTAGGCCATTTTGCCCGTTTAGGGTTTTTTTTTATTTAAGTTTTAATTCCGAACAAACTGAAATAGTACTAGGACAAATAATTTCAGTAAATTAATAGGAAATACTTAATAGCTACTCTACTATCATGCATTTTGCTTTCTCCAAAATTTAATGTTTTTTATAGAATTTTTTGTGAACAAATTTTTCACAAAATTGTATGAAGTCTAGTTTTGGAAATGGCTAGAGATAGTTTGGCCTGTCAACTTTAAAACATTAGCTTGAAGTTGCTAACATTTCGTGTACTTATGTGGGTACTGCCAGATAAACTGAAGAATTGTGTTTACAAAACGTTTTAATTCTGTTCGATTCTACAATTTCTACCTTGTAAGGCCATTTTAGACCACCTTCCCGGGTTAGATCTCTATTTGCACTTGGGTTAATTCTTTTTGTGTTTGGGTTAATTCCTTTTGCGTTTGGGTTAATTTAATGTGCGAATGCTATATATTACTTCATAGAACAATACAATCGGATATGCTTTACTACGAATAAATTAAATACGAATAAATAATTTTAAGTTTTTTTAACTTTTGAATACCGCAAGTTAAAATAAAATCCAACCCTGATTAATGAAATCAAAAACCACTGTGTCTGAGTGTTTGATTTCTTTTGTAGATGACATTTATGCTGATTATTTCAAAAACAACTACATTGATTTGATTTAGAACAACAAACAATATGGTTAATATAATAATATAATATGGTTAAATAAAACTCTGAAGAAAGTAGGTGGGTTTCCATTTTCGAAAGATAATTTATGTGTTTCCTCAAAAAGTGAAGGATGTGCAAAATAATTCAACAACCATTTAACTCTGCAACTCCTTCCGGTTTTCCTAGTGAAACTTATATTAAAAGAAAAATTATAAAAATATGTAATCTTAAAAAAAAAAAAAACTCTAAAATAATGCAAGAATCAAGAACCCGAAAACTTATTTTTCTTTGCAAAACAAAGTCCCTAACAAATGCCTACAATTCTAGGCGAATAAAGCCCGCCATATTATTTCTTCCCATAATGAGTTCAGCACAAAGTTCTAAGTTTTACCCAGCGCGAAATTTTCACGAAAATTTGAAAACTCTTTCTGGAGTTTAGTTTCTGCGTTTTTGTTGTTCTTTCTTTCAAGCGAGTTGCACTTGATAAATTTTATCCATCTTATTATTCAGATTCAGATTCAAATTCATTTGTTTGTTTTAGATGCTTTTGAACAATGCTTTGCATCCGAGAGTAAAATAAATCAGTTCGGGGGTGTTTTTGGATGCAATTAAAGAATAATTCTACTCAGCAATTCAGCAAACAAATTTCTTGGCATTTGGCATAAGGGATGTGTTTTAAGTCTGTCTATCTGTCTGTCTGTCTATTTGTTTGTCTGGCTGTTTTGCGATTGGCAGACTTGTATATCTGTTGCAATGGAATGAGTTAATGGGTGTGTCCCTATGCTTTAGATATCATTAATCTTCACACAAAAAAGAAGCTCAACTCACTACTTCATCCATTTGATTTATGAATTCAAATATTTTATGTTTGCAAATAAATTTCACGCAAAGCGGATTCTCAGCAAAAGCAGGAAGGATTTAAGTATTTGGTGGGGTAGCACACAATGCACCCCCCCAGCTCCAAGAGAATAAAACTGTATATAAATTTATGTATATTTTGTTCGAAATAGTTTAGGGATTTTGAATTCTGGTGACAAATTGGGTGGGTAGATTAATTGCGCTAAATCTTCATTTAAAATTATTTTCGTAGCAAGGATCTCTGTTTATTTTATGCGAATATATTTTCTACGAGATAAAAGTAACGAACTATGGTACTTTTGCCACATACTACTTCGAAACTGTGGCTTAAATAAGGGATAGAAGTTTGGCAATTTAATCTTATAAATTTATTGCTAATAGTTTTGTACTTAAACCAAGATTTGTGACCGAATTTAGCAATGAATCACTGAGTCAATGATGCTTTCAAAAGTTTATAGAATGAAATTCGAAGTGGATTTTGACGGGTACTCAAGTATAAGAGAACACCGCATGGAATATATAGAGTTACAAGTGAAAAAGGAACCTTTGGGAATATTAGCGATTGATTGATAATCAAATTTGATTAAGTTTAATGGAATTTTCTTGTTAATATCATCTTTCAAAAGTGATATTTAAGAAATGATGAGTAGATATCTATTTTAGATACGCACTTAATCTTATGAGACGTAAATTAAAATTGCATATTGGAATGAAAATGTCTTATGCTACATTTAATTTAAAGAACCATCACAGTGTTTAAAACATATTCAATTTCGGGTAATTATCGTATATAAGTATTTATGGTTTCATCAAATAAATTAAAAAAAAAAAGAATATTATAAAATAAATATTCCCTGTGAAACTGATAAATTTATTTGATTCGCGGAGAATTTTTTTGGTAACTTATGGTACCTGAAATCTTGTCTGTTTTTCTTATTTTAAGTCGTAAATTGGGCATTGATTCGATGAAAATAATATACACACCTGGATTGTACCAAATTGTTTTTTTAGCTCAAAACTTTAAAATAACTTAGCGTACAGCTAACAGACATATAGATGTAGGTACAGATAGACGCACTGATATGCAGACTTACGCCCGGTTTTTTTTTTTTTTATGATCTCTCCATCATCGAATTCTTACCAATGAATTTACGAACACACTCAATTGGAATCCATTCTAAAAGCATAACAACGTAAATTAAAAAAAAAATAAAACAGAGAAAACAACAAAATCTAGCGATAAATAAAATTTAATATCTTTTTATGGGACTTGTAAATTTAAAATGAAAAAAACTTAATTGTGTAATTTGTGAAATAACCCTATTCACACTCTAATATGAGAATTGGTAAAAACGGGAAAAAAAGGCAAGGAATGGTTTCATGAAAAAAAGTACCGAAGTTGTAAGCAAAATTGCCACTACGAAGATGGAGAACTCCGAAAATATGATTTTCACCATGCCGTCGGTCGGTCTCCGTGTCCATGCCTAAACGGGTGGGCCAATTTGATTCAAATTTTGTACACAGATTGGGAATTCGAATTTTTGAGCAGGTTGGTAGCTGCCATACAAATATTTCTGTTTTTTCAAATTTTCTCAAAACCTGTCACCATCTCACTTATAGATTCCTAATTATTGGACCGAATTTGTTATATTTTTGCAGTTTTGTGATTATAAGTATAGTCCAAACAATATTGCATATAAAGATTTTTTTTTTTTAATCTTGACTTTTGAAAAAAGAATTTCTTTAAAAATATTGTAATATTATCAAACATCAAAATAATATCTGTTTGGCTGCTTTAAGAGAAAGTTCATGTTATCAAATCGTGCATATTTTTTTAAATTAATTTTCTAAAAACAAAATCGATTTCATTTGGACTAAAATTTTTTCTAGAGCCTGACCAATTTCTGAAAATGGTTTGACCTTTTACGACCAATTACTGACATATTACGAATATCCCATATGTATATGAGGTGCTAAGATCCCACTTCAACACAAGCGGACATAAATACAGAATTGCGACATTATCGATTTCAATATACAAACGAGCGTATTATTGTAATTAGGTACATTATGGTATTCACTTTTTGGCAAAAAATAAATATATGTATGTATATGTACCTACTTTATCGTTAAGTGTACCTACTTTATCGTTAAGTGCTTTGTTTAGTTGTGATCAAACTTTTTCCTTCCTTTTTTGGATGAACTTTGCATATTTTTTGATTTAAAAAAAAAAAAATGTGTCTGTGACAAATTTCTATTTTGAAAAATTAATATGTACAAGTACATGTACATACTTGTATCGCCGTGTGTCGAAATTCGACATTTTCAATTTTTGTTTGAAAATATTGAAGGAAAAAAACATTTTTTTTTTTAATGTGCGCACATGTGTGCAAATGCGTGTCTCAAGTATATTCTGCACATCTACGCAATTGTGGCTCTCCATCCATATAAAATTTATCGAAATCGGTTAAATACTTTTTGAGAAAATGGTACCACAAAATGTATTTAAGGCTATTTATATATAGATGTACATACATAATATACTTTGAATTTAAAAATTTTTGAAATTATTTTTTTAGATGTACATACTTACATATATGTAATTAAAAATATACTTTGAAACTTAATGCCAATTAGTTCCCACTAGTTCGTGGTAGTGCGTTTGTAAGAAAATCGTTGACGATTGTCTACACTATACTAGTGCGATTCACATTTCTCAGTCTCAGTGTGTATTTTGACATGGACATGTCTTTCTCGGACGGTTGGGTGTGATGTAGCGAAAAGAGGACCGTCACGAAAACATGTACCGCTCGAGCCCTACTGCTACTGACTCTTTGCACTACAGACATCCTACATATACCAATCGATAGAAAAAGATTGCACAAAGATTATAGAGGAATTGTTTTATAGCTATCGCCTCATAGTTTCAGGTGATGAGTCATTGCGTTTGGGGTAAATTGCAGCTAAATTAGGAGTACTCAAATTAATTTGAGCTCAATTTCTTCGGATATAAATATAAGTGCCACTGACGTCATTGATATCTCATTCGAAAGGGTTTGAAAAAGGGCATCTCTACGCGTATTTCCCATACCGTTAATTCACGTTATAGCACATAAGACATGTAATCCATGTTCGGTAGGTGCTATAAGGGCGATCTACCAAGGGTATTTTTAACTGCAGTTTGTTTAGAATTTTGTTAGTAAGCTTGAAAATCAAATGGGTTTTTGATAGATGAGATAAGATAACTAGCTGGCACCAGCGCACACTTTCTTACTAGCCTGAAAGCGACTAGCGTGATCTATGACTATGGCCACGTTATTGATTAATAACAAAATTATTAATATCAGCTTGAAAAAGTAAACGACCACTGACAGACGCAATGCTTTTAAAGATTTTTCATGTCATCTGCAAAAATAAGAATTTCACTATCACGTTTACATAAAGGTACATCGTTGATAGCGAATATAAAAAGAAGGGGTCCTAAGTGACTACCCTGAGGAACTCCAGATTTGGCAATAAAAGGGTTGGAGAACGAGTTTCTGAATTTTACCTGTTAAGATCTGTTTTGAAGATAGAATGAGATCCAAGTAATAATTCCAGGAGGAAACCCAAACATTTCTAATTTAAAGAAAATGATTTCATGAGATAGTTGATCGAAAGCCTTTGAAAAGTCCGTATAGATGCAGTCAAACTCCTGACCACGTTCTAACGCCGTTGAGCATTTGAGCATAAATACAAGCAAGTTCGTTACCGTCGACCGCCTCTGCATGAAACCATGTTGTTCCTTACAGATTATATTTTTACAATGAAATGTCAAACTATCACACCTGTTCAAAAAGCTTGGGAATACATGAAAGTTTGGAGATTGGCCTGTAATTCTTTATGTCTGATTTGTCCCCTTTTTTAAAAAATGGGGTTATATATGCTTTCTTCCATGTACTTGGAAATTTACTGGTGCTTAAGGAAAGAGCAAAAATATTAAGAAGAGAAGAAGCTAAAACAGACTTGCACCTTTTTAAAACTATTGGAGGAATACCGGTCTGGTCCTGATGAATAATCTTCATGAAGTAAGGAAAGGTAATGTAAGACCTTGTCGATATCCAACTGAATATTATTCAAAGTTGTTTTAAGACAACCATTTAAGTAATTGAATTCCATGTCAATAATAACTGGAGTATCGAAAAAAGATTGGCAAAAGTTATTAGAAAAAGCCTCACATACTTCCGGAGTACTTCTTAAAATGTTATCATTTGAAATAAAATTGGCTGGATAGCCATCAGATTTCTTTTTGGAACTCACGAATTTCCAAAAACTTTTTGAATCATGCTTAAGCGAACTTTCCATTTTATACAAAAATTCAGTGTATAAATTATTCGAGAGGTTTTTAAATTCTTCAAATAGAGATTTATAAACTTCATGATTTTCAATGGACATACTTATTATATAATTTTTCCAAGCCCTGTTTCTTTTATTGCGAAGCACTTTAAGCTCTTTAGTGTACCATGGATGGCATATGCTTGAATATTTGCATATTTTTTTGGGGACTGTGTTATTTATTCAATTTTGTAAAAATATATAAAAATATGAAACTGCAACATCAATATCATCTGAGGCAGGAATATTTTCGATATCGGATGTACTTAATCTGTCAGAGAGTTGCTGAAAATTTGCTCTACGAAAATCAAAGGTATATGAGCAGTCTTGAGTATTACTATTTGCAAGTAAATGGCCGCTTAAGTCAAGAAATATATCTAGAGGAGGATGGTATGGGTCTATGTTAGAAACTGCAGAGGTAGATTCTACCACTACAGTACTAATAGCGTCAGAGCAGAAAGGAGAAAACCAAATCGAGTTGTCGATTTATAGAATTTTTAATACAGCTAACTTGCTGTAAGTCGATAGAAATAATATTGTCCAATAATTGAAGCTCCTGTTGAGATGAAGTCAAGGATGCTTCAAAGAAGGACTCATCTTCTGATGGTATCCAGGCAATGTGTGGTAGGTTAAAATCACCCAACAGAAGAAAAGTGGAATTAAAGCTAGCTACTTCAGTAATATATAGTCGAGCGCTAGGGACAATTCTGAAAACGCTATAGCCGAGCTTTTAGGAGGAATGTATGCATTCAAGATGAATATATCGTTTGAATCCAAAGATATTTTGATGCATATAAGTTCTATTGCAAGATTAAAAGGGAAAGTAATTAGAGTTGTACTAAAATTATTACGAACCGCGATTAAGATCCCACCTCCTACTAAGTTCGCATTGTCAATATGACGGTCTTTTCTGAATACTAAGAACTCTTGATCAAAAAGTTCCGTGTCCAACATCGAGGCGTTAAGCTACGTTTCAGTAAAGACCATAATATCATAAGGAAATGTTTGAGAGTTCTTAAAAATAGTTGAAGTTTTATTTCGCAGCCCTCTTACATTTTGATAGTAGAGGGAAAGCCTACCAAGTTTTTTGCATTTTTATTGTTAACTAAGCTATTACGAGTATTTTTTTGTTTTGTCACGTTATTGATTTATTTATCCATCCATACATATTAGATTTAATAGTGAATTAGCTCTAACTAGCGCCATCGCTTACTAGTGCTGGACGTAATGGAAGCCTTACAGTCTATCCCTGTATTTTCCTGAAAAATATGCTATGCATTTTACATAATGCCAAAATTATACAATATGATATTAAATTATTTGCATTTCCATAACATCTTTTCTAACCTACCTCGAAGGCATTTTGAAATTAATTTTAAAAACTTAAATCACAGTTATGTCAGATACATTTTATTTTGTAAATTTCAAGCTTAAACATGCCACCGAGATAATGAAATAATGCCAAAATAAAATTTACCCAACACTTTTTTCAGAATAAGGATAATTTAATTAAGCAAAAAAATGTGTATCCTTCAAATATACACAGTATACCTATAGAATTAAACATAAACACAAACACAAGGAAATGCAAAACGATGTCGTTGCCATAAATTCGAAAATTTCTCATCGAAATGAATTAAAATGAATTAATTCAGAGAAAATAAAATATTACCATGTCATTTCCGTTTAAATCTTTCTCATTATCCTTTCTCTGTTGTATATGTAATTTAAACGACGCATGTATATCTTTTTATTGATCCGATTTTCTTTTTTGGTTTGTGTTTAATTAAAATACATATACAAACATGTTTTGTATCCGTTTAAAACATATTAATCAACTTGCAAAAACTTGCCCAATTGCCAAATGTCCTTTTAACCTGTTTTTTTTTAACAATAGCATTAGGTTGAGATTCATTTTCAAATAATGTGTTTATCCTTCAACAGGACGTAACTAATATATATATATGTGTAGATGTAGACCTAATATATTTCAGTTAGACCATTGCAAAAAAGGCAGCTTGAAAAAAATGGCCTACTTTTGTATGTATAATACAAAACGTTTAAAACCAACTTCATCCTAAAACCACAGCATTATCCTTTTAATCAGTGTTTAATATAGGCAGCAGGAATAAACGCAAAAACGAGTAACGACAACGATGATGATGATGATGGCGTGTATTTTTGTTGTGAGAAAAAAATTATTTTTATTTTACTCTTACCCTAACCTTTACGTTTACTTTTTTTTATATTGTTGGGCAAAACTGTGGCAAGCGCTTTTGGTTGCTTGAAGAATGGTGCCTACACTTTCTGGAAATAAGAACCACAAAAAAAAACGTGCGCCTGAAAAAAAAATCTCCTTCTGCTATCCGTGCGATAATGATAAACGAACGGAGTTTGCCTTTTTGGGATCATTTTTCTTCATTCATTTCTTTTTTCACGTTCAAGCTGATCCTTTGTAGTCATTTCTTTTTTCCTGAAGCGTTTATGACAATGGTAAATTAAGCCAAAAATAATAAAAAAAAAAAAAAACAGAAAAGCAAAATTAAAATTAAAGAGAAATGATAATTAATTCTCAAAAATCAAGTGAAAACAATGCACAGAGTTTCATGTTGTTTTTTAATATTTTCTTTTTTTTTATATTCTCCCTTTTTAACGTGTTCCTATTAAAAGGGTAGATAGGTATCGAACAATATTTTATGAAGATACCATTTTTGCGAACACTCCTTTACTGATGGTTATGCGTGTTAGCAGGAATAAATGATTATGATTCTTACTTTAGGCGGTAAGTCAATTTTAAAATAAGAACCTGAAACCCACAAAGAAATTTCAAAACTTAATGACTGGACTGTTCAGGAGCTACCTACCTAACATAAAGGTTTGTGTTTCTAAGAAATTTATTTGTCAGTAACATGACCTTTGTGAAAAATGCAAATTTATATACATATAAACATAAGTATAGGCCATAGGGTGACAAAGTTGTATAAAAAACAAAATTTAACTTAAACTTCTAAGCAAAGTTTTGGATTAAAAAAAAAAAGTTTAATTTTTTTTTTTAACTAATATTTCAGACTCGATCGATTTTTATTAAACTTGGTCACTTGATTTTTGACAAAATCTAGCGGGTTTTATATATATATATATCAAAAGTGAACGGTTCATTTTATACAACTACTTAAAATTTAAATTTACGGCCATATTCTTGACTTCCTTCAAAGCTAGTTTTACCGAAAAACTAGATCTATAGCGGTTTCGAGTTCTAAGTTTTTAAAAAAATGTTTATTACTTTGACATCTTAATCAAAATATTCATACATAGTTTGACATCGAAGTCAAATCAATAATTTTTTTGAGAAACTTAAAACTCGAAACCTTCTATAGAACCAGTTTTTCAGTAAAACTAGCTTTGAAGAATGTCAATAATATAGCCGTTAGTGTTAAATGATTCTAGATTGCTTAAATAATATTGCTTAATACAAAATTTTCCAAAAAAAATATGTTTTCAATTTCAATAAAATTATATTTTTGAATATTCTGCATTTCAAAAACAGGTTAATTTTTTTTTACTTGCGATATAAGTACATACTAAGGGTATTTATGCAACGAGATAAGTTTACCAGTTGTGTAAAAAGATAAGTTTACGCAAAAGTTTGCGTATAACCGCCATATTATTCAGCCATATTATTCAGTCTTGGAATTAAAATAGTTTTTAATCCAAATGGATTAATGTGACATTAGATCAAACTTAATGGGATTAATTTTTGTATTAAAAAAGTGGAGTCGCAAGCTTACGGCAGTGGTAGAACGAAAATGAGAGAATACAAAAATCACATGGCGACGCACCAGGCTTGCCAGATTTTGAAAAGGTTATATCGCAAAATCTGAAAGAAAATATCGCAAAATATCGCAAAATCAGCTACTTTAGTATCGCGAAAACCGCAGAAGCAATGAAATGGTATAATTAATAATAAAAAAACAGTGAAATCATTATTTGTATTTTTTCTTTTGTTAAAAAATTAATTCGCAATAAATTCAATTTCACTCTTAAGGAAAAAGTCTCTTGTTGAATTTTTTTTTCACGCAATCATTGCTCTGTTTAAGTTTATATTTGCTAAAAAAAATCACGACATCTTTCTAAAGGTATGTAAATTGACGATTTTCTTCATTCAAACTGGCTAATTTTAGGTAAATTTAATATCGCGAAAACCGCAAAAACATAAAGATAACGCAAAATCAAATTTTAAACCGCGAAGTTCAAAAAAATATCGCACATTTTGCGATATATCGCGCAATCTGGCAAGCCTGTGTCGCACCCATAATGTCGGTTTCTTGATTTTCGTTAACTTTTGCTTTCGGAAGTGAAGAGCGCCCAAGTGCACCTTACGGAATTGAAACTGAAATTTGTTGAGACAAGGTCGAAGAAAAGAGAAAGAGTGAATTATCAATCAATTCTGATTTCTACTTTTCAGCATTCTACTTTTCATTGGTTTATGACATCTGCTTCTGATAGCTTTTCTGACTATTAAGGCTCTCCCAAACCCATGCGAAATATTCCTATGCGATATATTCGTATTGTTTGTTGTTGTAGTTTTCATTGACAACTAAGTGTTTTTATTGTTGATTTCCACGTCGTCAACGAATGATTCGCATTGGTTTGGGAGAGCCTTTATATGTACTACCTTTATAATTTACTAGCCCGCTTTCCTAAACATAGACGTCCTAATTTTTTTTTTTTTTGTATAAACTACGATTAATTCACAACTCTTTTTTTTATAAACTACGTTTTATTTTATAACTTTTTTCGCGATGCAATAGTAACAGAGCACGGTCACATTTTTTTTTTTAGTTCTCTGAGACATGTCACAATGACGTTTGTAAAGGTTTATCCAAATAAATTTGTAAAAGTTTCCATTTCCCATACAAAATTTGACAGACAGACAGACATTTACTAAAAGATAAACTTATCTAAAAGAAAAACTTATCTAGTGTTTTACAACATTGCATGAATCCCCTTACTATAATTATGGCAGGTTTGGATTTGTAAAAAAAATTCGAACCAGAGATTTTGGTCAGATAGATAGATATTTGTTTCGCAATAATATTTTCAAAAAAAAGGCATGTGACCGCACATTTTACAATTCAGAGATATGATATATTATCTTACTACTGAAACATTATGTTATATATAAACAAAAAAATAATTTAGAAAAATTTAAAGAACAAATCGAAGGAAAATACGAAAGAAAAAAACCTTCATTCAATAAAAAAAAAAAAAAATGTAATAATAATCAAAAATTATATAAACAACAATTAAATTTAACTCAAGAAGTTAAGTTCATTATAATACTTATAACAATAAGAAAAAAAAAAAGTTTAATAAACAAAGATTTATATTAAACAAAAATTAAAATAAATTAAAATATAAATAAATACAAAAATAGATAAAAAAAATTAATAAATTAATGAACAAACAAAAAAATAAACAACAAATAAATAAATAAATTAATAAACAAAAATGAAAACATATAAATAAATAAATAAACAAATAAATAAATAAATAAATTAACAAATAAATTAATAAATAAATAATTAAATAAATAAATTAACAATTAAATAAATAAATTAACAAATAAATAAATTAACAAATAAATGAATACAAAAATAAATAAATAAATTAATAATAATACATAAAGGTAATAGGTAGAGGGAAAAAAACAAACGCAATAAATATTTACATATAATTATAACAGATTACGTATTAAGCTCTGGCTTATGAGAGAATTCTCTGAGCTCTCACAGCTGTTGTTAAAATTAGTTGTCAGTTTACGAATCCTCTCAAAAATCGATTCAACATCCGCTCTTATGTGGAGATCTAAGGTTGAATTATGCCAAGGAAGATTTAGCATCATTTTCAAAACTTTGTTTTGTGATACTTGTAACCTTTTTAAGTAGGATCTTGCAGCACCACCCCATACTGGACACCCAAACAGTAACAGCTTGGAAAATAACTTTATGAATGATAATTTTATTCTCATTTGTGAGTGAAGATTTTCTATTTATAAAAGGGTAAAGCACCTTGATTGCAATACTCATTTTTTTAAGAGTACTTTGAATATGTTGATTAAAAGTAAGTTTTGAATCAAGATGTACTCCAAGGTACTTGACGGATTGCTCCCATGCTATTGCGGTACCACTAATTTGGAGCTGACTGCTGGGAAGATAGCAAGATTTTCTTTTTCGTGTGAAAAAGATGGCTTGCATTTTTCCAATATTCAGCTTAATTTTCCATTTTTTATAATATTTTTCTAGTATTTCAATCGCATGACACTGCAGTGTCATCAGCAAAAATAGCTGCTTCACATTGCGGTAGATTAGGAAAATCTGAAGTATAAATATTGTATAGAGCAGGACCAAGTACTGAGCCTTGGGGGACGCCAGAATCAAAAAATGAGATGCTAGAAACACCACAATTAACATGAACTTGAAAACATCTACTGGATAGGAAACTCTGGACAATTTTACACAAATACATAGGAAAGTTGAATTTGTATCATTTTATATATCATTCCATTGTGCCACACGAAATCAAATGCTTTTTCAATATCATGCCCGTTGATTGTCCCCGTAAACGATGATCTAGCACATGGTTGCAAATTCTTTTTACCTGGTGTGATGTGCTGTGAAAGCGGCGAAAACCGAATTGTATATTGGGGAAAATATTATTATCTGAAACAAATTTTAAAATATGTTGTTTCATAATTTTTTCAAAGACCTTACTAATGTTACTTAGCAAACTAATTGGCCTGTAACTTTCAGGTATATCTGGGGCTTTCCCAGCCTTAAGCACGGCAACAACCATTGCTTTTTTCCAACATTGAGGAAAGTATTGGCATTTAAGGCATGCATTAATTATAAATGTTAAATATCTTATTCCAACCTGAGGAAGTTGTTTAAGATTTTGGTCAAATTTATTGAAATTACGATGAAAGGGTAATTCTGTTCGTCTTTCTGTCTGTCTATTCGATTTAATTTGGCAGCGTTTTTTTTTTCTTAAATTTCCCCTACACTTTTGTTTTCGTTTTTTTTTAAGGACCAAAAACAACGGTACCTAAGTACTTGCCATATAATTTTTTTTTAATTTTTTGAAAATTTTGTTTTCTTAATAAATGGCACCACAGATTAAAAAAAAAATTCATTAATTTTAAATAGGTAGGTATGGGCTACTTATTGCCAAAATTTAATTCTTTCAATTTTTAAATTCAGAAAAAGTCTAGTCTATAATTCAATTCTATAGACGTCTAGAATGCCCAACGAACATTATACCAAGGAGCACTACGGTCACATTTCAAGTAATTATTTTAATTACGTAGACGTAGACCCATATGAAATTCAAATTTTATGACTGGAATGTAGACCCAAACAATCTGTTATAAATATCGACTTTTAGTTTGTCTGAAAAGTTAAACCATGTTTTTTTTTTGTCATCACACAGGTAGATATCAATTTAAACTTTTTAATTGGAATTCTTGACTACACTTATAATGTAAATAAATATTCAAAGTTAAAGTCTCAAAGTCACATACTACACGAACATAAGGCAATAAATTTACTTATACGAAAGGTATTATGTGATTCGATATTAACTTCCTCAAAGAAATGAGGATAACTTGTGTAATCGATTGGGAAATTATAATTAATTCTCATATTTCGTTACGAACATGTTTTGCAAATATCCACCGATTTCCATAATTTTATCGTTCAATCTCTTGCTATATAATAGCTTGGGGTCTTCTTTAGCTCTCTATGTCCTGTCCAGAGCGATCAGAATATTTGGATAGCTAGACTGAATGTATACTAACTTACCCACAAAATTTAATTAACAACTTGATGAACTGTAATATTCTATATTCGTAGATATATATGTACCTATCTTTAGATTGAACTTCCTTCCTGAATGTTCATAGTAATAACATATAGAACGTTTATTAGCCTCAAGACTTGATTTAGTGAAAGTCCAATTTAGGTTAATTTTAGAATGCCCAGCCCATCCCTAAACTCTCTGAACTTTCCAATCGCTGCCATCAATCTATCCCAACACTGGTCTTCTTTACCGCTCTCCGCCGCCGCACCGACGACGGACCGACACGGACGCCCACCATAGCTCCCCAAAGGATAACTTTATCTGTTTTTAAACAAAATGTCCCCATTTGGATGTGTCAAAGGGATGGCCCTCTATTCCTCCATCAAATTCACTTTTCTAGGGTGTAAAGGCGTATAAAGACAAACTGTCTGACATTTGGAGTTGGACAAAAAAGGACTACATCGGAAGGGCTAACGACAAAAGAAACGTTTTAAAGATGCTTTTTTTTAGTTATAATTCCCTCTTTTTTTGTAGGTCCTTTGAAGGATCCTCTCTTTATTTTTTCTTCATCTGATTGATGACGGGCCTTCGATGACCCAAAATTTATAGATATAGGTAGCAATCCGTTTATTTGAAATATTTAGTATCGTTGTATTTTGGGAATTAATGTTCCGCTTCGTTTGTGCTATTTGAATTGTCAATGAATCGGCCAAAAGGAGACATTTTTTTTTTGTATTTTGTTTTAAGAGAGATGGGTTCGGTTTATTGATTGAAGTCATCCTTTTAATTTCGTGATTTAAGGAAGTGAGAGGGTTGATATAGAAATTTTGTTAAATAAAACATTGAATTTGATTGTTGATTTGGGTGCACGATTGAATTTTTTCCTTTTCCTTGTTTTGTTTTATTGTTGGTAATTCTATTATCCCTTTTTTTTTTTGATTCGCTTCAATCAAAGGTTCTCTTTGGTGGTGTTTGATAATTAAAAAATAAAAGAATGAACAAAAGGGAACTTTTTTAATTTATCCTCCTGATTCTTTGATTGTATTTCATTAATTGATAATGCAGAAGAAAAGGTCAAAGGATTTGGTTTTTTTGTTGTAAAGGACAGTCTGTTGTAGGTATAGTTTGTAATTTTATGTCGAAAACTGAAAAAATGTTGAAAAGAATTTTTTTTTGTAAATGCGTACGAAGGTATACCGCGATTTACCTTTTTCGTCATTTTCAAAGGGACATGAGCTTGATTTGATTAAATTTTGGTTCCTTTTAATTAGTTTCGCATAAAGTTAAAGGGGGCCATTTCGGGCATATCACCATTATAAACTTCATTGACAAAGACATTCAAACAGACTATACAATACCGAACATTGATTTCAACCCAGTAGACCTATAACGGAAACGGATATCCCCACAAGGGATGTCTGTAAGGAGAACCGGGGCATAAACAAAGCTCATGTCTCGGTTTTTACGGACGGCTCTAAGTCAGATGAGGGAGTAGGACCACATGACCCATCCATAAACAGATCAGTAAAGCTTCCGAATTTCTGCAGTGTCTTTCAAACGGAAGAGCTGGCAGTTTATGAAGCCGCAAGAAGTCTTGCAACGAACGAACTAACAAACAGAAAGATCGACTTTTTTATTGACAGTCAGGTGGCGATCAAAGCTATTTCCTCAATCGTCACAAAGTCTAAACTAGTAAGTTAATCGTTGTCGTAACGAACTATGATTACTCGGTGTAACAAATACAGTTACCATTCAATGGGTCTCAGAACACCGTGATAAACGTGGGAATGAATTGGCGGATGAGTTGGCCAAAATCGGGTCATATCCTTGACCCGAGCCAAACTCTCTGCGCTTATGCCACTAGAACAGGAAAAAAGCAAAATCCACCAGAGTTTCCTCAAAGCCACAAACGACAGATGGTCAGCGCTTTATACTTGTCGGGTCTTTCTAAAAAAAAAAAAAAACTGATTACCTTCTCAAACTAAGCAGACCTCAACTATCCCTGTTGGTTTGAATCAACGGGTCACAACCAGGGATGAAAAATCGTATTTCAGCAATGTATCAAAAGTTGAAAATAAAGTGTATCGAATTGTACTTTTGTATTTTTAGAACATTTTTAGTTTTATTGAAGAATAATTTTAAAGTAACATGTTTTAATAAAAAAAAAAATAAGATTTATTCACGCTAATATGTACGAAACATTATAAATGACCACAAAATAAACGTTCTTAAGTATAAAAGAAAACGTATGTCGAATTCCTTTTTTACAAAAAATTCTATGTTTTTCTAAACAGAATCGATTTTTTTTTCTTTCAATACAAGAAATTGGTCCAGAAAAATCGATTTTTTTTTTCTAAACAATCCAATTTTTGTTAAAAGGAATTCGACATGATTTTCTTTTAAATTAATATTCTTTATTTCTTTTTCTGTCAGGAAAACTCTGTTTTGTAAGTATGCAACATCATGTGTAATTAATCGAAAATAATAATAAAACTTCATTCATACCGAGCATTTTTTTTTTATTAATTATGGATTCCTTTGTTTGTTTTAAGTTTGTTTTATACAAAAGTTTAGGTCTTTAATTTATCGATTGAGGCAGTACGAAGTCTGTCGGGTCAGCTAGTTAAAAATAAAGTTGTTGATATTTGATCGAAATCGATTAAAATGAAAGAAAACCCTTATGTAAACCTGAAAACCCTTATTATCATTGAAAAGATTCGTTCAGTATCTGATGGCTGCGATGGCTGTTGAATATCTAAATTTGAAAATAAAAATCATCCTTCTTCACTCGGTTCCTGGGAGCTTTAGCGCGTATTTTATTTTCTTCGTCATATTGTGTCGCGTTGCACATTAAAAGAACCTCCATTAAATTTCAATTATCGAGCTTCACTTAATTTCTCTCTAAATAACCTCAATTTTCTAATTCGATTAATTCCCTTTACACAAATACAAATGGCGGAAAATCATGAGCTGGTTTGGGATTTGTTGCTTCCTCTTCTCGAAATCGAACGTTGCTATGCCATGACACGTCTTTCATCATGTTGGTATGTCTCTGTACTGTACATTGTACATGGTACTCTGATGGGGAATGGGAACACTTAATGGAGATGGTTTGGTTGCCATTGATGGATGGATGCCAGTTCTTTGGCTTTTTTCTATGTATTTCCTGATGATGGTGATGGTTCTAGCTTTTAGGTTCTTGGATGGTTTCAGGCCTTTCTTGACGTGGGCAATTTTCTGGTTACAATGCGACACCATAGCGGAGGAAGTAGTATGTATTGTGTGTTAATTAAAGGGATTAAGTTTTGTTAAACGAGCTATGTGGTGTGGCTTTTGGGATCTTGGTGTGTTTCCAGTTTAAACAACTCCTACCAAAGCTTTTACATATATATTTAGTTGCCCAATACCCAGAACTTGGTGGTGTAATTGGTTTACATTGTTAGCCATAGAATATTGATTGAAAGCAAATACTTATAAAATTCTACAGAAATTTCACCCAGCACGGAAGATCGAATATTTAAAGTGGACTCTTTGTCTTTGTCAAATATCTAAGTATTTTACTTACATTATTTAAAAGTTTAATGGTTTAAAAGAAAACTCATTATTGTGCAGCTATTATTATTAGAAGATTCCTAGAAATTTTACTTGTTTTTCTTTCTTTTCATGTTCGGAATAATAACATAGGTAAAGAGACTTATAGAGATAATGGTAGGTTTTTACTTAGAATTTTGCTAACTGGATTAATCACCATTGTTTTGCATTTTATATTTTCACAGGAAAATCCTTCTAAATTACCTATTGTTGGAATGTGTTTACGATATAAAAGTAACTAAATTTAGGTGCTGAGCGGGCAACTATG